>OU342632.1:25359151-27759151 GCA_910589415.1 Malachius bipustulatus
AAACATTTTTTTTTTGCTAGGACCTTAGTTTTTCATTTTTGGAGATATTTTGAAAAAAGTAATTCTTTGTTTTACGCTCAAAATACGATTTTATACATGATAACGTTTCTATGGAAATCGCTTTGACATGTAGCGATTTTTTTGACAATGACGTCATCATATTTTTTTTAATGTCCGTTCACTACTTGCGATTATTCATCCTTGTAAAAGGTCTTTTTATAAGGAGAAAATTAAATTTTTGTTAACTGAAGCCAAGTCATCAAACGTCATTCTTATAGGCATATAAAATCGCTTTTTTTAAGCATAAAAATACCAACTTTTCCAAATATAATGCTTCGATATTTCCAAAATTGTAAAACTAAGGCTGCTATGCAAAGCCGGGTTAAATTAATTTGTCCACTAAGTTACCAACGTCAAGAAAAGAATTCCTTAAGAATATTACTTTTAAATTAGGAAACCAAACGCCGAAAGCGGAGGGTTGTTACCAAAAAGAGCTCCTTGGGAAAATTGACATAAATCAATTATTATTATGTCAATGTCGAGGGATTCGGTTAGAAAATTTTTGAAGTTTTGAACACATCCCAGAATGTTGTTATTATTATTACTTGAAATGATTTGATTAGAACTTTTTTTCAGAAAATTAACCCACCCTGGTAAACGTTTCGTAATTGATCATTAAATTTTACATTTATTTTTTTCTCCTTATCATGCATGATAAACTATAAAAGGAACTGGAAATATAAGAAGTGTAATCCCTTGACACAAAATGTAAAAGTGTGAGCATACCTACCCATAACAAAGGGGCGTTCTGGCCAATTAAAATTAGATCTCGGTATAATAAGCTTGAATGGCCCACACAATTATAACCATGAATAACAAGTCGACAGGGTGGCGTAATCTTATTGTTCGATGGTTATTTACCTGCATACGTGTAGGTGCATGGAGGCACTATGTGAAAGATAACCGTTGTAGCCTTGATTCGTTGAATGCTGAATGTAACAGGTCCTTGCTTTAGTATGCCATATTGTACGATGGGAAAATAAAAAGTAGGTAGGTTTGTTCTTACTTGTATGAAATTTACTTCATAAGGTACCAGCAACGCTTAAAAGAGATTCAATATCCAAAATTGTTGCAACATTGACTATGAGGATATTGCTGCAGATAAAAAAAATACTAAGGGGAAACATCACACAGGATCTCCAATTTTTCGAATTAATTACATTTTGACTTATGTGCATTCATAGCAGTATATTAGTAAATCAATATTACTGCAGAGATTCTATACAAAGTGAGGGCTGAGATTATAAAAATAATTCCCCTTTCAAATTATGTAGTTATAATATGTACTTAGAATATGTGAAGTACCTACTGACTTAAGTACCTACTGACTTCACAAAAGAAATTTTTCGATGTAAAAGCTACTTTGATGAACAGCAGCTAAGAACATGTCTGTGTTCAGTTAACCAACACAAATGACCGTTAGGTAGGCACCTACTAAAAAAGCGCTCTGTGAAGAATTTTCGATAAAAAGTCAAACTGAAGAGAAGTTTTCACGCGTGCAACTTCTTCCATCTACCTTATAGGTATAGGTAGATAGAGAGGTGGAGGTAGTTATAGGAACGAAACATACGAGCGAAGCTGAATCGCATTTATTATCGTTTGTTAATGATGATTACTGACGATGTCCATAAACTCGGCGTCTAATTACCGACGTTGGAGAGCATCAGCGGCAGGCAGACACTGCGGCCGGGAGTCGTCTAGGTGAAAACCTGAGGGAAATTAACAGCGCCATCCGTACTCGCAGACAGAAAAACTAATTAGAGGACGCGACTTCTAGACTACGAATCGATTTGCTGTTTAATTCCTGATTATTACTAGAAAAACTAGACGATGGCTGTGAAACTAGATTAAAATCTACTTCACTGTTCAGTAATACTGAACATTGTCGCAGGTAGGCATAAAATATACCTAAATCAGTTTAATTAATATTCAAACACTTGACTTTTTTTTTAAATAACAACAACAAACCAAGAATTGTCAATGATGACTGTAGAATATATAGAAACTGTTTAACAGTGCAGCAAAACTAGAAAAAAAAAATAGGTTGAAGTAACGTATTGAGATAGTGTAGTAGATAATGTGACAAGAATTTCTGGAGCCTAAGGTAACTTAGGTATGTGACATTTTGTAGTAAAAATTTAGAAAATAGAAAAAAAATTGCATAAATTGAAATAGTTTTGGGAGAATTGGGGACACGAGTTTTCTAATTATCTCATAACTAGACCCCATTATTTAACATACCCTGAAGTTATTTCAGAAACGAACTGTAACAATAACAAATCTCTATGACGTTTTGAAATTCATTATCATTCATTAGTGATATGTATACGAAGTTACTAGAGATAACATTATTCACTAAATCTAAACAATAACACTCTCCTACAGGTATATGTTTCATATTATTAAGTCATCAAGTATCAACCACAACAAACAAAAAGCTCATACCTACCATAAAATTCTCAGAAGAACGTAGTCATTATTATAAGCATCAAGGAAACTAAAGCAATAGCGCAAAACAAAAAATGCGGAATAAAAATTCGGTATCAAAATTATTTATCAAGAATAACGAACTTCTTCCTCACGTTATCGCTCAACTTGCATCCTCAATACGCTCGTATTTTTAACAAGGATGGTTCTCTTTGACTGGAGCCGCTGGTTTTTCGAGGGAAACATTTTTCACAACTCAATTATTCCGCCGTCTTAAATATTCGTAATAAAAGTTATAATTAGAGTATCGGGGGTCTGATTAAGACGTTATGAGAATTTTATTACCGCCACGTTAGATAAGCACACGAAATTCGGAATGATGAAGTAAGCCCGTAATCAGATGGCGATTAGGTGGAGTCAGTTCTTTGGTCAGAATGTGTTGGTTAATTTATCGACAGCGTCTCGGTTCCTGTTGTTATATTTTTAATAGTCGGTATAAGACACAAAAATATGGATAAGATGATATAGTTAGCCGTAAGTAATTAATAAACAGTAGTCTAGCTTCCGAAATGAAGCAATTATTTTACAAGGTAATTATATGGGTTGGTATTATACTTATAGGTAAGTACGTAAAATAAAACATGACTCAGTGCGGTATGTAAATATACCGATTTAAAAAAAACTGTTTATCACAGTATAATAGTTGTTAGGTAGGTATACCTGGAAACATATAAACTCAATATACCTACCTACTTTGTAAAGAATTTACCACATTTTCTACTTTTAATTTTTTCCAATAAATGTGAAAACAATATCATTTTTGCATGGAGAATGAAGAGGCCTTTCAAATGAGGTACCTATCACAAACTTACCCTTCCTATTTGAAAATTTAAGGGTGGTAAGTGTCAGACTTAGGGGGTTATTGAAGCGAGGAGTGAATTTTTTACGCTACTAATAAGTATAATTTAATAATCAAAAATCGACCTTTTTTGAGTTTTTTTAAATTCTACAAATACTAACTGAGAAAATGTATAAGTACTTTATTCCTTATCCAGACGAATTCAAGATCCAGAACTATGGCGGAGTTTAGCTCCAATGGCGAAGTTTAGGTCCTCCCAAGAAGTGTGGGGGCGATTTAATCCCTTTATTACCTTCAATTTTGATATGAACCTTTTTTGTCGTAAAACCACTAAGAACAAAGATATTAGTGAAAACCATTTTATAGTTCCCATTTTGTGAAAATGGTGGCTATTCAGAAAGGGGGAACTGAATATATTAAAAAAAAGAGTAATTTTTTTCCCGATTTAAAACCAAATTAAAATCCCTGCCTCCTGAGCTGTATTGGTATTCCTCGGTTTCGATTCGATGATAATATTGATTTGTCCTACACAACCGAGTACAGAACAAAAATAATCAAAATCAATTAGCTGTCTATATGACGTCATAATATTGTCATAATGGAAAAAAAACCGTACGATACATCGAAAGAATGGAAAACATCTATAAAAAAAATCGAAAACAATCAAGACTATGTATAGTTTTATTGGTAGAATATCTGTGACGTCCAAAGTATAAGTCGAAAGAAAAAAAGAGTCATTTTTGGTACCACTAATTTATTTGAGCTATAACTTTAAGCGCCCTACCGGTTTCGGCTAAAATGACATCTTCAGAGGCTGAGGGACTATAGCTTCAGCCAACTGTAATGAAAAGTACCTACATATTACGTGTGTAGGTACTGTTTTGTCATGAGAAAATCCAAAAAAATTACAAAAAATCTTCCACCCTAAATAAATCGTGTAAGCCGAAAGAAAACTCAGTATAGACCAAATTGACGAGGAGGGAAAAATCCCCATCATTTTCCCCATCAGAAACAAATAAGCAAGTTGGTATTGATCACTGTTACACGACACACCCTGTATAAAAAGTTATCATTGAAAAAAATTTACAACGAAAAATACTAATCGACGTGTCCGAGCGTCTTTTCCAAATCTTTTTTCCTGATTTTCTAAAGAAATAGTTCCAGTTAAAGTCCCCATTATATATTTGTGACGTGACTGAAATCTATTTTTTTAACTTTTTTAAAGAGGGAGGGGTAGTTTTATGTTCCCAATAACCCTAATTTGTTAGAATCCCTGCATATTGATGATAAGTAATAACACTAGTTTTTTAAATCTTTTAATTATCTACTAGTATTTAAAAAATAGTGTTTTAATTATCATCAAGGGTTGGGGATGGTTACATAACTGAGAGGTCTATCCTATATTGATATAGGAACGATCTCCGCCCCCAAGTTGACAGTTGTGTAAAAAATTATTTTGTTGATCTTAAAGAAACAGAAAGCAGCCCCTTAAAAATTTTCAAGAATCATCCGGAATCTGCTAGAGTAATCATGGTTTATTTACATCAACAGAGCGATAAGGATACTCGCTAACTTGCTGGTTATTTATTAGTTATTCACATGCGACTTTGTGTCTTGCTTTTTAGGGGAAAATAGAGAGAATGTGGCGTTTTATTAGTTATCACGGATTCTGGAGTGTTCTGGAAAGATTTTAAATAGCATTTAAGCTGGCTTTCTGGTGAAATAATTATTTATAGATACCTAAATAAGAAGTTTAGATAGGATGACTTGACCTGCTTGCATTTTAATATTTTGTACTTCTTTACAATATAAGCAGTGGCATACCTTCGCAGTATTTTTAGCTATGCTATACTGAATTTCCTTCTGAGGCCCTTCTACCAAAAAAACGTTGCAACTTTGCCTTTTTAATTTTTAATGATTTTTAATTTTTTACTTTTTTAGAAAGCAGGAAATTTCCTTTCCTCAATCAGTGAAGTTAATTTGGCACTGCTGTGTTATATAAAATTGCAAATAAGTGACACTTTTCCCATAATAGTTTAAGACAATGTAAGTTACATTCTTGCAATATGGAACACGAAATTTTCGAAAAATACAAAGTAAAAAATGTAAAGTTGCAAAATTATTATTGAGGAATAGGCCCCAGTTTTGCCTGAACGAAAATAATTTATGTCAGATTCTTTGGTCAAAAATAAACAAAAAATTTACCATTCACATATTGTGTCCGGAAATGCACCGTTTTTTAGATACCGTTTTTTTTTAATATAATTTTTCTAGTTTTTTTTCCGTTTGAGATACGGAATTCAGCTTTTGTAAAGATATTATCATTGATATTAGCAATTATTTTAATGCTAACAATTTTTTTTTCATACACCAGTGGCGGAGATTTTAGGATTGTTTCTCCTAAATTTTAAAATATCCTAAAATTGGATGTTTCAAAATATTATGTACATATCGCAAAATGAAGGACAAAAAAACTTCGCTCATTTCTAAGGTCTCCACAAATGGTACATTAAAAAAAAAACTGAAGTGTATATTAAAAAAGTATCTTGCATCAATCATACCTGTGACATGCACAAAACCTGAGTTCCGTATCTTAAACGGTTTCCCAGGTATCTTCATCAAGAAACTGGAAAAATAATCTTTTTTTGACACCATTTATCTCAAAAACGGTGCATTTCCGGAAACACGTTAATAGAAAATTTATTGTTTATTTTAGACCAAAGAATCTGTTTTCATTTTTTTTTCGCAATATGAAAGATACACCCTGTATATTAGATGACACAAAAATTCGAAACTTGTAATTTGTACTATGCATGCTGTTCCTATAAAAATTATAAGCGGTCTAGCGACATATTAGATAATCTATCGTGACGTCAATGGCATCTTCTTACAGTATTCGCATTCTATATAGAAATAAGATAAGAAATGCCAACAACGAAAAAAAAAGACAGGCGAGACTAAATGTCAGCCACTGATGAAAATACAGGTAGTATCAAGTGATGCTATGTAGATCTTATTTCCGGTATAGTTAGTTTCAGCGGTAATTAGGTAGGTATCACATTTAAATCACCTGTTGTGGAAATGTCTGCAACAGAAAAAGACGTCAAGGATCTAATCTTAGCTGCCACATCGATAACCAGACCTTATGAAACATTGAACCCTTTCATAAGTACCCACGTAAGTATTTCCGAAACCTACAATCGATCTAAATGGGTATGGGTGAAATTCTTTCCAGAAAAACCGTTACAAGAGAAACGAATTAAGGCCTCCGCCACTCACACGAAAAATCAATCGATGATAATTAGGCAAGGCTGACTGCTCTTTTTTATCCGCCAAGACGTTTCTCTCTATTCTGCTGGTTGCAGAAGAACCAGAACCAACCCACTGTTATTATATGTATCGAATTAATAATGGTTAGCATGAAATTTAAAATTACACTCAGTTCGAGGAGGCATTACGCTTGCAGTAAAAATCATTTTAATTGGCATTTTCTCGAGTAACTACACTGTGTGTATGTGTGTTTTACAGTAAGCCGCCTTGGGGGCTTTAATAATCATCAAAGAAACAGTAGCTCGGTTAATAAAGGAACTGGAAGTGTATTATTATTATTCAACCTCATAGATGAATAGAGGGGAATCTCACACAGGCTGCTATGCTGATGGTTGGATGGTTACTTACTTCTTGTATGCGTTTCTTTAGGTAAACACCATACAACTAATTTATTATATTATTATGTGAAAATTGCCTTCTTTGTTGATTGTCATCTTGCTGTGAATAGAAATAAAGGAGATTTAATTTTGTTTTATGCCTGTTAATAGATACAATGCAAAAAATCTTGTTGTATTAAATGAATCCGATTCTTATCGAACTAGGCGCATATACACAAGGGATAAGAAATAACGAACGCATGATGCATTCAAATCAATTTCATGCGTTTTAATTATAAAAGAAAATTAATTGTAAATTTAATTAGAATTATAGATAAATTACAACAGACCACCTCTTGACGATCTGCAAGAATTGTTGCATTATTAATACAACTGGACGATTAACCACAACCGTTTCAGTTAAAGCAAAACCAAGTCCAGAACCCACAATCTGGGACGTTCAAAGATGAAGAAAATATTTTCTTCTGATTCCTTCGTCTATACATTTTCTTTCAAACTCGTTTTTGTATAAATATTTTACCTACAATCCTATTTCCAGTTAAGTTCTACAATTTATATACAGGGTGACAATATTTTACCATCATTCTTCTTTTTCTGATTTTTTGATCACTGAATGTCATGAAAACCATAAGGAAACAATGGACACCCATTCGGTGCAAAATGTTCCTTTTTTCGAAAAAATATTTTTTGATAAATTGTTTTTTGGGTGTGATCGATTCTATTTTCAAACAAAATGACAATAAAAACCAATATGGCGGTCATAAGAAAAACATTTTTCTATACATCAGGTTATCCCGTATTTCAGAATTCAGAGCTCGCAGACTTAGGTCACGTTCAGACTGGATTGTTTTTGCGCTACTTTGTGTCACTTTTTGTTCACGCCATTTTGGATTTTTGCTTAAAAAATATAGCAAATAATTATACGAATATATCAAATTATTCAAATAATGTCAAAAAATAAGTGACGGAGATGACGTCATGATAATTAAATAAACCCACAATTCTGATGCGCCTTTATTCTCATATGTGTCATTGAAATGATCACTTGTAATAATTGACGTTTTCTCTGATAACACCTGCTAATTTTATTTAAAAAAAAATGATAATTAGGTGTGCTGTTGTATACCAAGAATAATTTTCTGTACTTCTTCAAGGAAAAATCCCATGTAAGTCGAAAGCGTTCATCAGGAAAACAAAACTTGACTATCATAAGAAACTATTAGGCGTAAAAACTGTCAAAAAACACCAATAAATGCAGAATGTCAGATAACATCACTACGCCAACTTTCAAATTGAAAGTTCAAACAATAAAGAAGCTATTGGGTAAATTAAAAATTGAGGTTTTTTCCATTTTTCAGGAAGGGTCATATATATTTTATATTTATGTTTTGACGGATTCTTGATGGCCACAAAATAGCGCATCCTCTCTGTAATTTAGTCGACTAGCGTTTACGAGATACCCATACATAGTGAGCTCTGAAATAAAGGGACACACTGTATAGGATCAAGTCGGCTTTGAAAATTTTAGAAATATCAAATGGATAGATCTTCATACAAGAATGACTAAAATAGTGTAATCGCAACATTTCAGGTTTTTCAGCATATTTCAGCAATAACTTTGCTGATTCAACCTAATTCCATAAATAACAAAATATGCCATGAATCGATGGTAGATTATTATTGTCACCTTGTACAGGGTGGTATCAATTATTTTGACATGTTTCATCAAATAGTATTTAAAGAGCATCGTCCTCATTTCCCACTGAACATTTCTTTCACTTTTATTGAAAGAATTAATTTAAAATCCGCAGTTCTTCACTAACTAACAAACTTGAAAGTCACTGGCAAAAACTATAGAGACACTGAGAAAGGAAAAATAAATAATCAGAGTGGGTAGTGTGTAAAATAATTATATTTCTTTAATAAATAATTATGTTTGATGTTTGGCAAAAGGCATAGCAGTTTAGTGAAAATATAAAGTAAATATTGTGATACTGATGCGTGATCAACAATAACTGCTTGTTGTTGTCGATTTCAAGGAAACTTTGTAAATTTTGTAAAGGCGCACGCATGTGCGAAGAAGAAGCAAAATATTACTATCAAAAAAAAAAACAGAATTAACACTGTTGCCAATTTATATTAAAGTTTTTAGTATTTAGGTTTTTAGGTAAGATGCGATTTTGGTATAAATCAAAAGATACTATCAAAGCATTAATGTACTCGTAGTCTTGATAAGTGTTCCTGCACGTTCCTCTACGATGTTCTTTCTTGTAATTGTCTCATATCTCGTCCAGTAGAACTGAATTAGATATTTACAATGAATTGACATGATGCAGGCTTCCGGTATGTCCTCTAGGAAGTTATTTATTGTAATTATCTCGTCACAGTACCTACATATGTACCTAGGTATGTAGTATAAACAATGAGTATCATGATGCATGGCAGCACGATAAAGTTGCATTTCTTTTCCTCTGGTTGATTTGTATGTAAAACAATAAGATCCACGATTCCCTATACCGGTGCATTGTTCGTTATTTTTAAATTTCTACCCAGTAATTGGATTTTAGTAATCTACTGGGTACTACATTAACATTAAATAAACATAACTGGACTAATGAAACATTTCCGAAAGTATTTGTTAATTTTTAACTTAAAATCCCCGTTAATATGATAAAAAAAGATGACGTGTAACTTCAGAAACACTCGCATTCTAAATTTTCTCTTTATTTGTCACGATAATTATAAATTATTTAAAAAACCTACCCAGGTATGTTCCGGGACAAGATGGCTCGTTCTATTATTATAAATACGATCTAAAAGCATGAGATATTATTACAGCTCGTACCTCTACGATTACGCTCCCGCTAATAAATACATAAGTAACGCTAGCCGTGCTTTTGCTATCCTATCCCGTTTCCTTTATTTAATATTCTTGTTTAAAATCGTTAATTATTTACGTTTACCCATTCTTGTATAGACAAGTAATTTATAAACGTCGCGTCGAGCTTTTAAATTGAACGAACCGCGTCGTGCATATTCACCCCCTCAGATCCGACATGAATTTTTTATCAGTTCTATGATGTTGGTGGAATGAATAGACTAGATAAAAGGGTTATGAATTAATTAATATTAATCCAGAGAATTTATAAAATGAAACAAATATACAGAGTCACGGATCACCATGCACCACTTTCAAGACTACCCATTTAAAGAAAAATACATTGAAAACCACAAACTTGCAGATTACTGCCTTCCTACTGCGCTCTGGGTCCTAGGAGGACGAAAATGGTAAAATGGAAGAGGAAGGAATCCTGCACATCATGTAACCCAACCCCCCCTCTACTCAAAATCCTCACTTTTTTCTTCAAGAAAAGTTACAATTTCAACAATTAGATCACAACAGCTTCAAAGCTTTTTTTCAAGGGAGGATTTTGAGATGGGTTGGTTACATGATGGGGATAATTCCTCCCTCTTTTATTTGATATATGTAGAAAATTGTCATCTTTCAATTTTATGCACATTAAGTACTAATTTTATTTATTTAATTGACTTATCATTTGCAGAAGTGAGAAAAAATCGATATTTTTTTGACTTCTTAATTGAAAAATACTTTTTTTCGCTTTGTCTTATTACTCAAATTGAACGAAAAATATTAATGAATCGAAAAAAAATTTAACATTTTTACCGATGAATTCCAAATCTGCTATAAAAAAAATTTATTGCAGAATCTACAAAAAAAAAAAATGGTTTCTATTCAAAACGTCAAAGTTACCCCTACACACCTCCCAAAAGGGAGTGAACGAAAAAAAGGGCAAAAATATCGTAAAATCCTTCCCCCTACTGACTATAGGGGGAAGATATATACCGCATTGTAACAATTTAAAAAACTCATGTAAGTTATAGCATGTGAAAAATCACAGGCTATTATTGTTCTTCTTTTATGTAATATTATTATATTATTGTATATATTTATTATGTCTCCTATTATTATTATAGGTATCATAATTTGTAGATATTATGGGTTATATAAATATTTATTTATTTATCTCCATTTGCTAGATTATTCTAGTTATTATTGTTGTTACTGGTTATTTATTCATCCACCTTCATGAGATTTGGATCCCCCTGTATGGCACTAGAGTTAAGATTTCAGGAGTGGAACTTTTGATAAGCTGAGGTTTTTTGTGGGTTGTGCTGATAAGGCAGGAGAAGGTAGCCATCTTGAAGAAGTAGAAATTGCATTTTTCTTGTGTAGAATTCATGAAGTTTGACTAGGAAATTCTCACAAAAGACACTTAATAATAATATTGGCAGTAGTCCCTAGTTAGATTGGCCACTTTAGTTGTTTTACTATTGTGATTCGGTAAGGGGAACCCTTAATAGTTTAAGGTAAGTCTTCTTGAGCTCTCCTATTTTTGCTAGCATAGAACTGCATAGATGTGATGTATTTGCAGGGTTTTAGTTAAGGTTACATATTGAGTTGCACCCCTAGCCAAGTAATTGTGGCCTGCAGTTCGGCTACTGACCAGGATTTGATTAGTCCATTCCTCAAATTTGCAATTTCACCATCCACTCCAGCAAGGCCCTTCCAGGAAGCTGTCACTGTCTCCCTGTACCGGATTAGACACCTTGGTCTGAGACCCAAAGCACACCAGTTCCTTTCTACAAATTATCATTGCTTGGCGAGCTCTAGCTGATCCCTCGACCCACGAACGGCCGAACTACCACCGCTGGATCCAGGCTGAGTCAAACTATTTTCTCTTGTATTTACTTCAATTACTCTAGTCAAGATTAGCCATACCGTTTATTTCATATTATATTTGGTTGATAAATCGTTAAGACCACAGCTAACCTGAAAGTTTACATTTTTTAAATTACTAGTTCTTGAACCACCATTCGTGATAAATTGGCTGTGATATTGGCCTTGTAAACTTACTCTTGCGTGCACGGAAGACGGAGTACAAATACCCAGATGTAATTTTATATCCTTTGTTACCTTATTTACAAATTTATATTATACCATTAAATTTATATTGTTGAAGTAGGTAGTTGATCCTTTCGACACTCTCCTGATAATAATTAAATAGGTAATCTCCGTATTAATTAGACCAGGCAACTGGTCAGTGATAATAATAATCATTGTTACTGCGAGTTTATTTTTCATTCTTTGAAATAGTAATAATTAGTAAGTTTTGCGATAATAATACTGGACTAGGAAACTTTGTAGGGTTAGAGTGCTGAGTATAGTAAGAATAATAATTAGGCCTGACCCAGTGGTGTATTCAGCCAGCACTTTTATTGCGCAGCTTTTGCCATGGTAAACTTATTGTTCCCTTCGCTGTTGTGACAATAATGATCGCATGAAACATACCCTTAAGTATAAGTAACAGCGTGGCGCCCATTAGACCTTCTAGCACCAAGTTTTTTTTATTCCAGCCGAATCGCAGAGGTTTGTATGTCGAGATCGAGATTTGTTCAAATCTGAGTTATTCCCACTCCCTTTTGTGCCATAAAACGAGCTAGCCGAGACAAACTTATAAAGTGTGCGAAAGAACGGCACACAAATTTGGCGTCCAACTTGGGGGCCTCAATTGAGACTCAGTTATTTAGTTTGAATTTATATTTATTTATAGTTAGGTAGTGTAGATGTCTCGATCGCTTATTTGCTCTGCTGATCTGTGCTGAGTAATATTTGGTGTTTTTTTTGTAATAGTTGGTTGTTTCATTGAATAAGCATACATGGTAATTCTGAGGCAAAATTTTGTTGAAATATATTATTGGTATAGGTACATATATTGAAAAATATTATTGAAGATAATACCTGTCGTCTTCAATTACTGTAAGTGTGAGCCAAGTGTCTATAAATATTAATTTTTTGTTTTGCTTGAATTTCAAGATTATTATAGTAATCCGATACACAGACCTTGTGGTTGAACGTTCTTGTAAATTTTTTTTTGTTTCGTTCGTATGTTTTGTTGGTGTCTTGTCGAGCACTCGAAGTTTAGGGAATAGTTTGAGTTTTCGAGTTGCCATTGTCCGAAATGGATTTGTCTGATATGCGTCCGATTGACCTTTTGTCCGAAGAGTTAAATTATGAGCTTCGAATACGCGGTGTAATTACTGAACGCAAGGAGGCTTCGCAGAAGCGTAAGATGCTCCACCGGTTAATGGAAAAAGATAAGGGGCGTCCACATTTGGAATATGTTGATCCCACTTATGACTATGAAACTGAAAAGACGGTTATTGACAACACAATACAAGCCCTCAAAGACTTGATTGCTGAGTTCGACGGTCCTAGTACCGATTCATTGTATAAACGCATTCGTTCTAGAATTGTCTACCTGACCAATAGAGTCAAGAGAATTAAAGTTGCTGATGATGAGGTAGAAAAGAAAAGCTTTAAGGATGAATCATATGCTTCGTGCATTGAGTTAGAGGTTTTGTTAGATGAAAAGGTTGCCAATGAGCAGACTTTATTCGACATAGGTGTTCAAAGCTCGAGAGTGGTTCAGTCAACAGTACCAACGGTAAGCAATCTTCGTGAGTGTACTCACGATAGATCATTCCCTGTACATAAACTTGGTATACAGTTCTCAGGTGAAAAAAAGGATGATTTACTTCCCTTTCTGGAAAGGATAGGAGAAGTGTCTGCATCACGACAAATAACGAATAAGCAGCTATTTGATTCTGCTGTGGAAATTTTTACCGGTCCAGCGTTGGTTTGGTACCGATCGATCAAGTCACAAGTCCGTGACTGGGATTCGTTGTGTGAACTCTTAAAGAAGGAATTCTTGCCTCCAGACTTTATTGAGTACACGTGGGAGCGCATTAAGGATAGGCGTCAATTGAAAGATGAACCAGTGCATATATATGGTGCAAGCATGGAGGCGTTGTTCAGTCAGTTAGGTCACTTCGTTGCAGAGAGTACCAAGCTCAAATACCTTAGGAAAAACTTGTTACCCCATTACATTTCACGTTTGGCGATGTGGTCGTTTAATACTACAACAGAGCTAATTAATGCCTGTCGAAAGATAGATGAGGCGGAACTTTTGAGAAAGAGGCAAAACGTGAGAAATGTGTCTTGTCTTAGTGAGTGCTGTGAGTGTGCGTGCGGATCCTCTGATGGGACAGCAGCGGTCCAACGGATGGTCTCTGTCGTAGAAAGTTGTGGAACAGGAGGACCAGCAGCACACGTTAACAAAAGAAAGCAAAAACCAAATTCAAAGTTCAAGAGTCGCAATAGGTCGCAATCGTCAGTTGCTTCCGCTGAGTTTAGGCCAGCCGTTTTTACCCCTTCGGTGCCACCAGTTATCAGGTGTTATAACTGTGGTGAACCAAATCATGTCTTTAGAAATTGTATGCTGAAAAGGAAGAAATTCTGTTTTAAGTGTGGGAAGGATGGTGTAACGGTGAAGGAATGCGGATGCTCAAAAAACTGAATGCGAAGGTGAGTGTGGGAAGGCGACGTTCACCTATTTCGGAGCACCATGCCTTCAGAAGTACGGAAAAGTCACACGTCTCGGACAGTGTTGCGCAAGCTTTACCTATATTTGTTGAGAAACCTAATGATAATAGACCTTATATTAAAATAAATATACTTGGCCTTGATTTAGTGTGTTTAGTAGATTCTGGGGCGAACCATTCAGTCATTGGAAAGCATGGACTGCGTACAGTGGAAAGATTCAATTTACGCTTGAACGAGAGTGTTTGTAAGCATGTTACTACCGCAGAGGGAAATAAACAACCTATATCCGGAGTTCTCGATTTGCCAATTTGCATTGGAGACATATGTCGTGTCGTTAATTTTTATGTTGTTCCTACCTTGGATCATAGTATTTTATTGGGGAGCAATTTTTGCCAGCAATTTCAGTTAGCTTTAGACTTTAAAAACAATTCTTGGGAGATCCAGTGTACCGGTTCGAATATTCAAGTAAGTCTTGTGGACTCTAACAGTGAAGTGGAGAGCAGTGCTCATAGCGAGCAGGAATTTAGTAAAAGTCAGTTGCTACAGATTGATAGCGTCTATAAAATGTTTGAAGGTATTAGCTCTGAGGATAGGTTGGGACGCACTAATAAAATTGTACATACGATAGACACCGGAGACTCAAAACCATTTAAGATTAGGCAGTATCCCTTATCTCCGTACCTTTTGGAACACTTGAATAGGGAGCTTGATGATATGTTGGAAAAGGGAGTAGTTGAACCTTCCTCTGGAGCCTATAGTTCTCCGGTACTTCTTGTCAAGAAGGCCAACGGGGAGTATCGCTTTTGCTTTGATGGGAGAAAATTGAATTCTTGTACGAAACCAGACTCCTACCCTCTCCCTAGGGTGGATAGGATACTTAATATGTTAAAAGGGGCAAAATATATATCATCTATCGACCTTCGTAGCAGTTTCTGGCAGATTCCATTGGCAGATAGTTCCAAGGAAAAAACAGGTTTTTCAGTTCCTGGCAGAGGGTTATTTCATTTTAATGTCATGCCTTTTGGGTTATGCAATGCCGCTCAAACCCAACAGAGGCTGATGGATGCTGTTCTGGGGCCTCGCTTTGAACCCAATGTTTTTGTTTACCTTGACGATATAATCATCGTGTCGGCAACTTTCGAAGAACACCTCAAGCATCTCCGTGAGGTTTACCAATGCCTGAAAAGTGCCAACTTAACAATTAATTTGCGTAAGTGTGAATTTTTCAAGAAATCACTTCGTTATTTGGGATTTGTTGTTGATCGGGATGGTCTTCGCACTGACGTGCAAAAAGTAGCTGTTATGCTCGAATATCCTCGTCCTACTACGACCACGCAGGTCAAACGCTTTCTTGGCATGTGTTCGTGGTACAGACGTTTTGTTTCCCACCATGCTACTCTGGTAGCGCCATTGAACGATCTCATTAAGGGCAAAGGTAAGAAGCAGAGAGTCGAGTGGAATGATGCTGCGGAAAAAGCCTTTACTGACATCAAACAAGCGTTGGTTTCGACCCCGATATTGAAATGTCCTGACTTTTCGAAGAGGTTCACAATTCATTGTGACGCCTCAGACTGTGGTATTGGGGGAATGTTGACCCAGCAGGCAGATGATGGTACCGATGTGGTCATTGCCTATTGCTCCAGATCTCTTAGTCGAGCTGAACGGAACTATATTGTCACAGAACGTGAGCTTCTTGCACTTTTGTTTAGTATCGAGAAGTTCAGACCATATGTAGAGGGTGTTCGTTTTACGGTAAAGACCGACCACTATTCCTTGTTGTGGCTGGAGAGGTTGAAAGACCCAAGTGGTAGGTTAGCGAGATGGTCGGTAAAATTATCTCAATACCAGTTCGATATGGTGCACGAGAAAGGAAAACTGAACGTTGTTCCAGATGCTTTATCCAGGATACCTGAGGTGGACATATCTGTTTTGGGAGTGGAGATCGACAATCTAGATAAGTGGTATCTTAGGCTTAGGTCGAATATAGAAAAATTTCCTGATAGGTATCCTCAGTATCAAGTAATTGATGGTCTTGTGTATAAGCACACTGCTCCTCGAATTGCACTCAAGTCGAATTTGAAAGAATGGAAACTCCTCGTACCTTCGTCTCAGCGAAAGAAGATTATAGGGTTGAGTCATGATTTAGAGACTTCCGCACACATGGGATTTTATAAGACGTTGAAGAGAGTACAGGATAATTATTTTTGGCCTAGAATGAGGACGGATATTTTAAAGTATGTGAGAAGATGCGATGTTTGTGGAGCTCAGAAGGCTTCGAATCAGGCACGTATTGGTTTTATGGGTTCCGAAAAAAAACCGAAGTTTCCATGGCAGATTATTGCAATGGACTTGATGGGTCCTTTGGTGAGGTCTACTTCTGGTAATTCTTATCTGTTAGTGGTGTCTGACTACTTTACAAAGTACACGCTCTTGTACCCACTTCGCAATGCAACGGCTTCTTCCATTGTAAAATTTCTTGAGAATCACATATTCTTAGTTTTTGGTGTGCCTCAGCACATAATTTGCGACAATGGAACGCAGTTTGCTGGAACCGAATTCAGGAAGTTGGCCGAGGAATACAAGGTTCAGAAGATCTGGTATAACGCACGTTACCATCCCCAAGCAAACTTTGTAGAACGTACAAATCGTACGGTAGGTACTGCTATCCGAAGCTACATAAAGGAAAATCAGCGTTCTTGGGATAAGGACTTAGCGAAGATACAGTTTGCCATAAATACAGCTGTCCATGAATCGACCGGTCACGTGCCTTCTTTTTTGAATTTTGCTCGTTATGTACCTCTTAGCGGAGAATATTATGGAAACTTCAAGCTGCCTGAAAGCCTGGAAATTCTTCCTCAGGTCTATGAAGAGTATGTGAGAGAGATAAAAGGTATCTCTGGAATCTTCGGAAATGTTCACGATAAGCTTCATTCAGCGTACTTGAAGAATATGAGAACCTATAACCTCCGAAAAAGGGAAGTTGAGTTCACTGTCGGACAGAAAGTGTGGAAGAGGAACAAAGTCTTGTCTGACGCATCAAAGAATTTTTCGTCTAAGCTTGCTCCGAAATATGTACCATGTATAGTTAGACGGAAAATTTCCAAACTAGTTTATGCTCTTGCAAGTTTGGATGGGTCTGATCTGGGTGAATGGCACGTCAAAGATATGAAGGAATATCATGATGACGATCCACCAGACTCTGAGTAGTTGGCAAATTGTTTTGTTGGAATTTGCTGTTCGTAATTGAGGCAACTATTTTGTCTCGATGAATTGGTAGTGATTTTTTTAAATTGAGGTAACGATTTGGGCTCAATAAATTGATTGTACTTATGTTAAATTGAGGTAACGATTTTGACTCAATAAGTTAGTAATGGTTGTCTTACATTGAGGTAACGATTTGGACTCAATAAATTGGCAGTACTTGTGTTAAATTGAGGTAACGATTGTGGCTCAATTATCGGTGTAATTTTCAATTGTCAGTTTTTGGCTTGCAAATTTTATTGCAAATCCTGTTAATTTTGTGTTTCCTTGTTATTGTTTATCTGTTTAACGTCGGTCGAATAGATTTTGTTGATGGCTCTACACAGTTAAATCAAGATGGTGACCCTCCTAAATTGTGACCCTTCCTGATAGTGACTTTTCCCGATTATGAGATCATACAGACTCTGTCTCCCTTGTGGACGAGTGGTACACGTAGATACCAGTCATCTTGAAAGGAGTGCTAGTCCACTCTACAACCTTCCATTCTTCGGACCCGATCACTGGCGACTTGTCATGCTAGGGTTTGTGACTTAGAGAATCATCAACTTATCTTTCGAATTCTTGTGCATGTGTTCACTGTTCACTTTTGAACTCTTCTCGTTGTTTATTTATTACTGTAGTATAGTGTATCTTGGGTTAATATATTGTATTATATACTGTGTATAGGTAGATTGTGCGTAGGTATCTTCATATGATATCAGCATTGAAATCACATTCCTTTTCTTTTATGGAGGGGGGTGGTATAGCATGTGAAAAATCACAGGCTATTATTGTTCTTCTTTTATGTAATATTATTATATTATTGTATATATTTATTATGTCTCCTATTATTATTATAGGTATCATAATTTGTAGATATTATGGGTTATATAAATATTTATTTATTTATCTCCATTTGCTAGATTATTCTAGTTATTATTGTTGTTACTGGTTATTTATTCATCCACCTTCATGAGATTTGGATCCCCCTGTATGGCACTAGAGTTAAGATTTCAGGAGTGGAACTTTTGATAAGCTGAGGTTTTTTGTGGGTTGTGCTGATAAGGCAGGAGAAGGTAGCCATCTTGAAGAAGTAGAAATTGCATTTTTCTTGTGTAGAATTCATGAAGTTTGACTAGGAAATTCTCACAAAAGACACTTAATAATAATATTGGCAGTAGTCCCTAGTTAGATTGGCCACTTTAGTTGTTTTACTATTGTGATTCGGTAAGGGGAACCCTTAATAGTTTAAGGTAAGTCTTCTTGAGCTCTCCTATTTTTGCTAGCATAGAACTGCATAGATGTGATGTATTTGCAGGGTTTTAGTTAAGGTTACATATTGAGTTGCACCCCTAGCCAAGTAATTGTGGCCTGCAGTTCGGCTACTGACCAGGATTTGATTAGTCCATTCCTCAAATTTGCAATTTCACCATCCACTCCAGCAAGGCCCTTCCAGGAAGCTGTCACTGTCTCCCTGTACCGGATTAGACACCTTGGTCTGAGACCCAAAGCACACCAGTTCCTTTCTACAAATTATCATTGCTTGGCGAGCTCTAGCTGATCCCTCGACCCACGAACGGCCGAACTACCACCGCTGGATCCAGGCTGAGTCAAACTATTTTCTCTTGTATTTACTTCAATTACTCTAGTCAAGATTAGCCATACCGTTTATTTCATATTATATTTGGTTGATAAATCGTTAAGACCACAGCTAACCTGAAAGTTTACATTTTTTAAATTACTAGTTCTTGAACCACCATTCGTGATAAATTGGCTGTGATATTGGCCTTGTAAACTTACTCTTGCGTGCACGGAAGACGGAGTACAAATACCCAGATGTAATTTTATATCCTTTGTTACCTTATTTACAAATTTATATTATACCATTAAATTTATATTGTTGAAGTAGGTAGTTGATCCTTTCGACACTCTCCTGATAATAATTAAATAGGTAATCTCCGTATTAATTAGACCAGGCAACTGGTCAGTGATAATAATAATCATTGTTACTGCGAGTTTATTTTTCATTCTTTGAAATAGTAATAATTAGTAAGTTTTGCGATAATAATACTGGACTAGGAAACTTTGTAGGGTTAGAGTGCTGAGTATAGTAAGAATAATAATTAGGCCTGACCCAGTGGTGTATTCAGCCAGCACTTTTATTGCGCAGCTTTTGCCATGGTAAACTTATTGTTCCCTTCGCTGTTGTGACAATAATGATCGCATGAAACATACCCTTAAGTATAAGTAACAGCGTGGCGCCCATTAGACCTTCTAGCACCAAGTTTTTTTTATTCCAGCCGAATCGCAGAGGTTTGTATGTCGAGATCGAGATTTGTTCAAATCTGAGTTATTCCCACTCCCTTTTGTGCCATAAAACGAGCTAGCCGAGACAAACTTATAAAGTGTGCGAAAGAACGGCACAAAGTATAAAAGTACAAGTAAAATAAGCAGAACATATTTTAATGAAACCTGTTTTACTAAACGTAAAATGAAGAAACGTAGGGACGATTTTTTAATCCATAAAATAAATATTAATATTGACAACCATATAAACATCTGATTATGACAGAACAGATATTACATTATAAAACAGTTGGTCGATCTTTCATATATGTCGGCACCCGCATTTATAGTACGTTGTACGTTCTTCAAGAAAGCTCCGGCAGTTCAACGTTCCACGAAGAATGCCAGGACATCTTGTCGGACTTATAAGCCTTTTTTCGATTTAATGCAACCATCCGAATAGTTCAAGAACCAAAATACGCGGCGAACTTTGCGTAATTTTTTACCCTTTCCTTCGCGGCGAATGTTGCGAATTCCTCGTGCGCGTGACCTTTTGCCAGCCTCTACTAACAAGGACTGGTGCAGAAGAAGGTGTTGTGTTGTGGGTTTCCTTATATAATTAATGATCCTTATTACTGGATGTCTCTTGAGATGCATCTTTTTGAGTTATCTATAGAAATGTGTTTATTCTTAGCAAACTTATTTGTTATATAAATAAACTTGTATTTATCAAAAATAGGTAATCCTATCTATGTACATAATATATGATGCAATCGGGTAGGTGTACATACAAGGGACTCAGATAAGTAGGTACTAACCTATAATATGTAACAAACTTTTACATGTAAAGTAATGATATTATTACGTTTTTGGACAAGCTTATTACTGGATCTCGTTAGGTAAAAACATTTATGTAATAAATCATGTATTATATGTATCTAGACTTGATTTTTCTCTCATATAAAAAAATTCATATACATAATGTGTTTATTAATTAATTTTTTTGGTTCGGCCATTAGCGGTAAAAAACTGTAATTTGGTAGTAAAGTGGTCAAAAAACTCGATTTTTCTTCATCTGTTTAAAAAAAAATTGTTTTAGCTAAATTCCGCATATTTTTTTCAGGATCAAATTGTTTTTCCCAGAATCCGGTCATATCGATTTTATTTTTGACAAGATTCAGTTTAGCAAGGTCTTGTATTACTTGAATTTTTTATAAAGGTCACGTCACCTGCCCGAAAAACGACTTCTTCGAGCACTTTCAAACCGCACCTAAAGTTTTTTTCAAGGTGACAAGATTCGGTTAATTCTGATTATTTTGTTTTTGGGAAGTTCCTGATTGATAAGGTCCTCTTAGCTCGATTTTTTTTTAGCTTTTCTTTTAGCAAGGTCCAATTTGAAATTTTCTGTCGTCCTGTCAGTTCGAATGTTTTTTTAAGTCCGGTCAACTAGAACATTCGAGCTTTTTCGAGCATTGTCATAACGCCCTAAATTTTTTTTTCCTCAAAGTTGGTTTGGTCGAAATTTTTATTATTTTTTTGCAATGTCTGATTTAACAAGGTACGGTCAGCTCAAAAATTCTAACTTTTTTCTAACCTTATCAAACAGGACCTTCAAAAAAAAAAATCCAGCTGACCGAACTTTGCAAAAATCGAATGTTCAAGCTGACCGCATGCACCTTACAAAAAAAAAATAAAAAATCGAGCTAAACGGATTTTGAAAAAATCGAATTTTACACCTAACCGGACTTTATCTAGCCAGATCTTTCAAATAAAAAAAATTGAGCTGACCGGACTTTGTAAAAAAAAAAAACTAGCTGACCGGATTTAGCAAAGAATCGTACTTCACTACATTTTTTACGTTGTAAAATTTCATTTTCATGTATAGTTTGATAATTTGTACTTAAGTTCATTTTTTGTGTAAATGGCCTTTAGAATGCAAGGGTGCTGCGAGGGTAAAACACGCATCGGCGAACGATTTCTTTGTACTAAAGAAAAATTTTATTTGAAAAACAGCACTGACATTCTGATAAATGAAAAAATAATTATCAAACTGGAAAATATTAATAAAAACAAAAGAAAAACTGTAACATAAACGCTTTCAAAATGATAAGGGTCTATTATTAGATCCAAGTTATATTATTAAAAAGCAATAATTATAATAATTTGATTGGCAGACGAGACCTGACAGCTACACAACGAATTTTATGTAATTTCAAAGACAACACACCGCTCAATTTTTTTTTCAAATCATATATGTATGCTAGTATTATAGAAGGTAAGTATAGGTAGTACAACGCAGCACAAACTAAGTTGCACCTTGTATTTTTACCTCTATATTAGCCGATCATCAGCTGTGCTACCAGCATGTAGGGTTCAGAAGTATTCTGCCAGGAAAGAATCCACCGTTGTCAATCTCGTGTCCTGTAATCTAATTGTCATTGTATATCTGCGTCATAATCGCAAAACGGGTACCCTGCTGGCCGGCGGCCTTCTACGACGTTCAATAATAGGGACATCGCGAACCTCATTAGCGCTAGCGCTGCATTTCCTTCCAATCAATCACTTTTTTATGCGTTTGCCTTAATTACTAGAAATGATAGACATTGAGAAATTTTTTCCATGTTTTAAATGAAAAAGTGATGGGTGGCTTTTATCGTAACAGTCTGATTTTATTTTCATCACCATGTATTAAAATAGTACACTACATGGAAAGTTGGGATAGGGACATGTAAGCCGTTTTATGATATATCTTGAGTCGTTAACGTTATTGCTTCGAAGTTTTTTTTTTTTGATATAGTATCGGATAGTAATACCTCCCCAGTTATCATTCTAGAATATAATAAACCTAGAAAAAAGTTTTTAGGGTCTGCGTGAAAGTGAAACGTAGTCACGGTTACTTCCTGTAACTGTTATTCATTTATAGGTTATTTCAAAATAACTTTAAACTGTACGTCCTTTAATTTAACCATTTTAAGCCCTTTTAGGCAAAAATTATACTTTTTCGCATTTCCTTTCTGTGACGCTCTTGTATGTGAAAACATCCTCTAGCAACAGGAATGCATTTTTAAATGGTATAGCAGCAATCTGTATTTTTTGAAATAATGAATAATAATTTTATACCCGGATAGTCACATAAACGCGTAACCTAACGCAGAATAATTTGCAAATTAATTTATATAAACAACTCGTGGAAATATTCACATGCATTGAATTGAAATGCGTCTATTAAAAATGTAAATTTTCTTGAGTACACTTTATAAAGTGATTTTTTTATTGTTCCATGTCTGATATGAATATCATTTCCAGATCTTTTATAAAATGTTGTAGAATTTGAACATTATGAGCAAAGTTTTATAGTAAAGCGTACGAGTAGATGCATCCAACAGCTCCAGTTTATTATTCTTAATTAATTAAAATTAATTGTAAAGAACGACAGAAACCCATAAAAAGTTTTACGAGTGTTATTTATTTTCTTGAATACAATAATAATTGTTATTATAAAAGCGCATGTGCCCAGTGATCCAGGCCAAGGTAATAACTTACTTCTCGTTTAAAGAAGGATGTACTTACATAGAAATTTCAAGTAGGTACCTACCTATAGGAAAATTAACCGCAGGTGTTCGATTAAAAGTTTAAATAAAAGTGCGATTCAAAATAAAACTAAAAGACACACATATATTAACTTGACACAAAAAAAAGTAAATATACCTTAATCATTTTCCTCCAACGACTATGTGATAAAATTTTATTATTTTATTACTCATATTTATTATGTTGCTGATCTTAGTTTATGAATGATGTATCGTTTTATACCTATAAGATATATACTTATTATGTCGAATGAAATAAATTTACACACGAGAATTAGCCACTCATAGCTCTCAGTGTGTTCAATGATTGAATGAGCAACTATGCACGGATAATGGGCTATTACAGTTTGAAATTTTCAGTCTTCACTATTCTCCAATATTATGTTAAGATACACCTTCAAATAGCCCGATAGCTCTCGAAAAGCGACGAAACGATCACACTAGGGATGTGCGATTAAATCTATTCTTAAATTAAAAGAATCGATCTTTTAAGCAGCGATTCTCGATTTCTTTGAATCGATCTTTTGACCCTCGAATTTTTGTCGAATCGATTTTTACTAGCTCGAGCCAATCGACAGAATCGAAGATTTCTATATTATGTTATTGTTTACATTAAAATTTTATCGTAACATCAGGACTTGCTTTATCTATAGCATTAATTGCATTAAATTTAATAAAATTTAATTAAAAAATTCGGATTTTTTATTAAAAAAGCCGATAGCAATTCGTGGCTGTGGTACACCCAGTACCCTGCCCCCCTTCGCAAAAAACCGCATTGATTTGAAGACTTCCGCATCCCCCGCACGGGTACAGTGGTTCGCCCGGTGGTACGAAAGTAAACAGTGAGTACACAATAATAATTAAAGCCATAATAATTATTAATCCTGTCTATTATCTCCCGGAGTATCCTGTACCCTGGTCCTTCGTCCAGATTTCGAACAAGCTTTTCGATCTTTTATAGCCGACCTATTATAAATTCCTAATTAACATCCACCCCCATCCGGATTGATTCCCCATTAAGGGAATCATGAGCGCTGACATATGCTTCGAAATTCAAAGAATTGATCTTTTTACTTTCGAGCTTCTCATGTCGATTTTTTGTTGGACGATTTTTTCTCCGACTCGAATCCATTTGTTTAAAAAAATCACCTGTGAAAACCATTATCGTTCAACTTTATAATAATATGCAGGGTGTCCCATTTCAAATAACAAACTTGAAACAGCTATATTGAGCAAACCTGTACACCTGAAAATAATTTTACAAAATGCATTTTTTAATCATTTCGATATATTATCTTTATTAACGGCTTAAGTATAATCGACCTTTCCCATATCAATGACTGTATGTATGACTGACACCCTGTATATTGAAAACAATAAATGAAGCAGAAATGTATTTTTGTTAAAGTAGCACAAATCCAGAAACAACTTGAAATCTATAATAAATTTTCTTCTTTTATACAATTTGATGAAAATCGAATCGAACTAATGGTCTATAAATAAATTTTATCAAGCAACGTACCTACCCACAGAATACCTACTAGTGAGTGAGTACCGGCTGAAATAACAATTTTAGCCGGTTCTATATATACCTACTTATATACATTATATTATATAATCTATAGATTATATCACTGTTAAGTTTGAAACCAGGACAATGAGATTTTTATTTTGTTTCACGATTTTCGTGTCTTTTATGCGAAGATCGAATTTCTAGATTTCAAAACGTCTATCACTCTTGACAGGCTTTTCATCAAATATCCCTTCATGACGGCAGTTCTACACGAGTCAGCCTTGCTGTTTATCTTCTGTAAAAATCTAATAGTGTTCTCAAAACGTGTTTGATATCTAAATAAATACCACGATTCTACATATACCGGGTGGTCAATAATAATTGAAATTTCTCCAGTAGGCTGCTTATCGGTACACCTACCTTTGAATATCTACCTACACCATTTTTATTTTATTTTTTTTTTAAATCAGAAATTTCCTTTTTATAAAAAAAAATCAGCAGCGTTTGAACCAATTAAATAAACACCGAAAAGTTTAAATAAGCTAAGGAAAACCATTGCGAATGATAAGAAGATTCTCAAAATAAAAAAAATTCTAAAAAATCTTCATTTTGACACTCATTACACCGAGTGTTGCATCGGCAAACCGTCCATATAGGCAATCCTGTGCAAATTATACATTTTTTGTTCAAAATGGAGTTTGAACCTAATTGTTTAGCCTGAAAACCCATTAAAAAGTTAAAGTAACTGACCTGTGTCTGTGTGAGTCCTAGACTAGCTGCGAGCTCTGCCCGTTCAGGCAGGGCTAAATACTGAGTCCTCTGGAACCTCCTGTTCAATTGCTGCAATTGAAGGCTCGAATAAATTGTGCGCGGTTTTCTCATTTTCTTCCCTTTCCCACCGCCGGTCGGTCTTTCTAACGACAGGCACTTTTCTGAAACAAAAAAATTAATATTACAATCACCGTTAGTATTGAAAATATCATAATCATCATTGGATATGCGTTATAATTAACGAATTTTTTTGTGTTATTTCTAGTCCTTCTAGCTCAGATTAATTTAAATAGGTATAACGAGAATCATCTGGAATTCTATTAAATTCATTCATGTTTATTTGATATATGGACATATACGATACCTACCTACAACTTAGTTGCAATATAATTTTTTTTAAAGATATAATAGATTTAGAACAATAGACTTTTTTGCAAACGGGAGGAATACGTTCGAATTTCTCTGGAAATGTTTGAAAAGATAAGGGACTTTGGAATATTACACCCATTTTTATTACTTACATCAAATACACAAACTTTCTTTTTTCATTATTTCGTTTGCAATGTGCTTTATTTGATGCGTTCATGTACTTCTCATTAATTTCACTTTCATCCCCGCTTCTCGTTTTTCGTGCGGGCGGTGGAAGTGAAGTGCAGTGTTGGAATTTTTTCTTCATTAACTAAGAGAAAATTTTATTTCATTTAAAATTATTTACTTTTAATAAAAGTTTATAACACTTTTTTTTTCAATTTTAATAGATCATGGGCTCTGACCGAGGTCCAATGGGACTTACGCGGACGTTTTGACGTTCAGTGAACTGCGATATACAGGACAGGGTGATTCTTATAACCTGAAATATCCAGATAACTCAAAAGGTGCGCTCTCTGCGGAAAAATGTTTTTTTTTCCAAAAGTGTCTTGATGATGGACATCGTTTAACAGCAAAAAGCAACCTGCACCCCTCCCCTCATCCCTTGCGAGGGAGTGAGGGTTACTTTGAAATTTTAAACAGTAATCCAAATTTTTTTATTGCAAATTATTACAAAATTTTCATATTTTCATATTTAACAACAAAAAATGCTTAAAATTCTACTGAAACATATTTTGCCGTTAGTCATAGATGGCGCTGTAATCGAGGAATTTGTTTTTATTCATTTCTCCTAAAATTTCAAAAAATAAAGGCTGCTGAAAAATGTTTTTTACAAAACTGGTTTAGTCTACACAAACTGCCCCTCCCCATCCCCCATGGGGAACAGCGCTTGAACACAAATCCTTCAGCTCTTGCAAAGGGATGTAGGTAACATTGAAATTTTAAACAGCAACCCCCATTTTTTATTTGCAAATTCGCATTCAGTGAAAAAACATGCGCAAAAAAAGTCTTACCATTTTTTGAAGCTGCATTCATACGAATTAGCAAAAAAAAGGGGGGTTTTATTTAAAATTTCAAAGTTACCCCAACTCGCTCGCAAGGAATGCGGGGGGTGTAGGGTGGTTTTTGTGTATATGATGTGTTTGTATTTGTGCATTTCCCCCATTGAACAAAACCACTTCTGTAAAAAAAACATTTTTCAACGCAGTGCTTAGTTTTCGAGATAGTGGAAGAAATGAACAAAACCAAATTTTCTCGATAACAGCGTCATCTTTGATTATTCGTAAAAATTGTCACGACGACATAGACAGGTGTATTTTTTGCTCCTCTTAAGAGAAATTTTCTGTTTTCAATGTGAAGAACATACTATAAATTTGAATTTTTTACTTCTTCCAAAATCAAAATCATCAAGAGTGTTAATCATAAAAAATTAACAAACCATGCAGAAATAAATCGTTTAAAAATTTTAAGTAGAAAAAATTTCCGAAAAATAACGCCCAATTTGAAATTATTTTAAAGTCGCAAATTTTTGGGTCCCTTAATTTTTCGGTCATTTTAATCAAATCACCCGTAAAATAATTGAATGAGTAAAACTCACCCTGTTTACCTTTAAGTCACCTTATACCCTTATAGCAGGTCTTACATCGGTATATTATGATCGTCTATTTATTGGTAGGTATAGGAAATTCCCTATTGATAGTTACAGATTATCAAAATAGATTATCTAAGATTTCCTATGTATTAAACCGAGCGGCGGATATAAATAAAAAATTGTATGGTCGATGAAAAAATGAAATAGGACTATTATTATAACGCGGTGGTGATTATTGATGTATATCAGTGAGAAGGAGCGACAATTACTCAAACTGCTAACTGAAGTAATGATCCGTACTGAGTGTTGCAGTTAATTCAGATAATTAAACTCAACAATCGACCATTATTGTGTGGTTTAACAACTTACACGATCGACTTTCAGAGCCGATATACTGTTACAAAACCACCGCAATGTCATTTTCTTTTATACGAGTATCATGTCGATAGACATAATATCCAAATAGAACTAGAATTAAGTATGCAATAATATTTTCTGCCTATATTATGCATATTATTATACTTAGCATAAGTATTTGAAAATAAAATAAATGCAATAGGTACCTACTTAAAGTTTTAGAATTTTTGTTGTCATATTATGTAAGTTGGTGCTCGGATATAAATGCAAAATGTATATTTTTGCATATTCTGGATTGTTTATACATTTTTCTCACGAAATGCATTTTTTTATTAGAAAACTTGAATTTTCTGCATTTTTTGTTATATATTTTTACCCTATAAACGCCTTTTTTGACAAATATTATTAGCGGATACCTATATAAGTACAAAAATAAAAAAATATATAAAGACAAAAAATATGCTCAAAGTTAATCTTGTTATGACGGATTTTTCAATTTTTGTGTTTACTGTAGGTACTTATACAGGGTGTTAAGAAAATGACGGATAAACTTTTTAGACATTGGAGGGGACACACAGTAAAGTACAGAAAAAATAATTTTAAAAAATCCAGAGCCACATTTAATGATAGAATGTCCAAGCGTCCTACCGGCAGTACGCGCTGTCCTGCTAGCAGTACCCAATTCAGACACCGTTGTTTTCAATGGGATCTCGACCTCCCTGAAGGACGAAATACTCACCATTGATTCCGTGGTAAAATTTTGCCTATTTGATGTGCAAGTCTCAACTCGTTAGGACTTTTAGTAACAAAGATACGAGGTGAAGTATAATTTATTCATCAGTGTACGCAGTTACAGCGGCGTGTAAAGTACCCATCTATGCATAATTAGGTACAAATAATATGTCTCTACAAAATTCTTTAATATTGATGATAGAGTCAGCACAAAAGCGACCAATTTTGATAAAAACCCAATTACCAATGGTGTAAGTCAGTGTTTGGAGAAAATTATTTAAGGGCGGAGTGTTATGGAACTATAACGAACATAAAGTGGGTCTGTTGCTACCGTTCTATGGGATCTCGATAATGAGAAAATTAAAATTGATATTAAATTGCTGAAAAAACATGGTAAGTAGACAATATATAAAAAAGTACATAACATGTAATAAAATAATAAAATTAATTCGGAGCTTGAAAATAACTTATATATAGAAATAGCTAATAATAATAGTTCGGTATTATACGCTACAGGCTACGTATCGCTAGTTTATTATAGGTTAGGTATTTTACGTTTACTACCTATGGAACATTATCCGCTCGTATCGCGCTGAAATCCTCGCAACGTTGTCACATACAAGTCGTTCTCCAGATTCTCCTCCACTATAAGTGAGGTCATTTGGTCAGTGTAGGTATTTTTTTCCTTAATAAAATTTCAAGAAAATGAAAGAAGTCAGGTAAGGAAAATTTTAATTTTCTTGATATTTCAGGAAAAAAATACCTACCCTGACCAAATGATCTCACTTAGTGGAAGCGAGAATTTGGAGAACGACTTGTATGTGGCAACGTTGCGAGGATTTCAGCGCGATACGAGCGGAGAATTTTATTTTATATTTTAAAGAATGTTTTTGTTTTTTTTATGAATAAATACGTTACTTAGTAAACTAGACTTTTATTTCTTAAAAATAAAAAATTAATCATCTAACCCGCCTATGGTATATTCTTCTGTACTGCCGGAAGTTTTCCACGTCCTTCTGGCAGGACAACTGATATTTAAAAATAGCGTACTGCCAGCAGGACTGACGGGTTTGTCCAACTGTCCTTCAGGAAGCTCCTTCCAGCAGGACAGATGCCTGGACGTTCTATCATTAAAAGATATAAGCAAAATATTGAACAATAAATTTGACAACGTTTAACACGATAACTGCTGGTATTTGGTAATTTCGTCTAATTTCTAACAATGTAGGTAGTCAAGGTAACCGTTGTTGCCAAATGCTTTTTTCAGCATCTTGCGGAAAAGAAAAAAAATCTTATTAAATTTTCCAAGCCAGAAATACATCTTAAGCAATTTTTTCAATTGATAACGATTGAAGTACCCTTTTTATATCTGTAAAATCATCTACTTTTTGGAAAATACCGAAAAACAAAGATAGTGAAATGTTAAATTTGGCATTTTTTATCTCACCAAATTGAAGACAAGAATTTTTTAAATTATTTTTCTCGTACTCTACTGAGTGTCCCCTACAGTGTACTAAAGAGTTTATCCGTCATTTTTTTAACACAATGTATAATTCTTTTGAAAGTGTTATTTATTGAGATATTCATTTATGGACGTTACCAAATCCTTTGAACTAAATTAACAACTTCTTGAATAGAAAGCCGTCTTCATATTGCATAGAGGAAACCTTGTAAAAGTTTTGGTCACATCTGAAAGTGATTGAGGGCAATAAAACTTCTTATCGCCTATCGGTTCATTTCTATATATTTTCAATGAGAAATAACCTTAAACTAGAATTCTTTCCATATTCCCATTTAATATTTTTTATGGCTGGCCTGAATAAATATTAGGAATTAACTAAAAAAGGACCGCTCTTGGAATTCTATGGCTGCTGCAAAATTTGTGTTGGTGGTCACTTACTTAACGATTATTGGCTTGGGGAAGTCATAAAATGTGGCTATTCAATAAGAAGTGCCTAAATAAATAAATATCGTATGGCTGTGGTAAAGCCCAAGTGTCAGAAGTTTTCAAGTAGCCTCAAGGGCCTCTGACATAACTTAACGACTGCTGTGAAGCAGCCGGGACCCCCTTTTTAACGTACCTCCCGGAGCACGATAATAATAATAAATAATAATACAGTGATACTTAATAAATTTATTGACAATAGTTTATTGAATTTTTACTGTTTTCCGTTAAATAAATATTTTTGCAAGTATATGTTTTGTTGCATATTTGGCTGAAAAACTCTGCGTATTATGCGCATTATTGTCATTTTTCTTGCATATAATCCGAGCTTTAATTATAAGTAGATACCTAATTAAGTCAGCTACTGCTCACAATGCTTTAAATCAATATCATTATAGGATTAATAAAATATATCAATAAAATTATCGGGCTTAGGTAGTTTACCTATTATAAAAAAAAATAACAACGTATGAAAGTGAAAATTAAATAATAATAAATAGTCAGTTAGAGTTTTATAAAAAAATTAGAAAAACGTGTTTTAACTTCGTTGTGACACCCTGTATAAAATTCAACAAAGTAGATATCATATTTCAATAGCCGTGTATGGTACACCTGTCATATGATTTTAACATTAATTTAAGAAACCTGATTACTGAATATAGGTTACAGAGGACTTAATACCTACAAAATGTATACAAAATAATTCGTTATTGGATACTTTACACTCTCCATGGTTTAGTTTTGGTTGGATGGAAACTTCCGAAAATTTCAATTGGCAGAATATAAGATTTCTTACACTTCCTTTGTATACCTACATTTTGAATGTTCTTAAAAAAAATAACGGCAAATATTATAATAATGACTTTAACTAAATGCGGCAATATTAAAAACTATATTTTAGCACTGTTGGAAGATAAAGTAGGTACAGTCCAATCATTATAGGAAGGCGAATAAGTTCTTACTGCGCATCAGAAAGGTTGCTTACCCTCCGACTCCGTAAATATTTGTCGTCCAAAACAGCAACGTTAGTCGGTATCCACCTTACAGAAACAACTAACCAGATAAGGCTGATAAGAGTATCTCCGCCGTTCATCGAACATGTAAATGCTTGCAAGATGCGCAGTTCACGCCTAGCCTCTCGCCTTCTTATAAAAATTGGACACTAGGTACTTGATTTTGAGATCTTCCTATGGAGAGTAACATAAGTAGAGATTGCTTCTCTTTCAGAATTTTCCAGGTTCTACTATAAGAAATCTTTATAGCAATACAATCTGATTATAGGAAGCAACTAACAATACACTCAATGGAAGTGCAAAAGAAACGGATCACTTACTATTTTTTGAAAATCTTTTGAAAACAAAATTTACTTTGTAGAATCACTAACGTACTTTGGAAACATCCCAACACAAATGCCTATCAAAGATAATAATTGCTAATACCACTACATTTAATATTTCATTTAAATCTTTTATGAGCAACGGTTCTATATTGCTGAATGCAAAGGAAAAGTTATCTAAATTACAGAAACCTGGAAATTATCAATTAAGCTGTTCTCATTGTAATTCAGTTTATATCGGACAAACTTGTAGAAACTTAGAAATTAGATACAACGAACACTTACAGACTCAAACATCCAGAAAGATCAAATTTTGCAAAACACTTAATAGAAAATAATCACACTCTAACAGCAAACAACAAAATTGAATCCCTACATCATTGTGATCATTATTTTAAATTAAATTTTCTCGAACCTCTAGAGATCCACAGACATTTACATAATCAACAATACACAGTAATAAATGAACAGCTAGACACATATCGTTCTCCACTACTTGATTTTCTTCTTGATATCAACAACTAAGAAGATTCTGAAGAAATTACATTATGATCTAGTTAGTTCTGTTAAAAATTCATTTAAATCTAGTTACTTGTTTTATAATCACTTAGGTTACCATACTGTTGCTATATATGTTACTATATCAATTATTTTATTTACATACGTCTGAAGATGCTACTTTAAAAGTAGCGAAACACGTGTAACGTGTAACGTTTATATTATTCATCAATATACCTTACAGTAGAATTTTTTATGTTTTAAAAAGTTCTACTATATGCCTACCTAATGATGGATATTATTAATGTTACACGTGTTTCGCTATTTTGAAAGTAGCATCTTCAGACATATCTAAATGAATAAAATTATTGATATGATAATACCCAGAATACCATGTACCAGAATACCAATCTCGCAAACATGTAGGTACTTCCTCTACTGTAGGTAGTCTTTCGACGAAGTTTGTTTTAAGGCCAATGAGGATTTATTATGCTCATAATATTGTTTAGGTATACCTATACAACTTCATAAAAAATTTCAATTACAAATAGAAATACTTTTAGCGAAAATTCTATGCTATATGGGACACCTGTATGCATTTGCATGTTAAACTACTGAATTAGTTGAGCAAATCATATACTTAAGTCAGGGTGTCCCGTGACTCGATGGTCATAGCTTAAGAGCGTAATCTGGACAATTTTTAAACTGAACGTGTCCTATAGGTACCTACATTTTTGCCAAAAACTGAAGAAAAGTTAAGAAGTTATTAGCAATTTTAAATTCAACAGTACCTAAGGCATGTTGTACTCATTGTGGCAATTTTCTTTTTTTGAGTTATGGGCAGAAGTGTAGGTACAGCAGGGCATTTGAGACATAAAAATGTTGTACAAGGAATACGCTCTTAAGCTATGGCCTATGGCCATCGAGTCACGGGACACCTGTATAATAAGTACATATTCTAATAAACTTGAGACTTATTTTTTTTGTCTTATTTATTTTTCCACTAATAACTATTTATATTTTTATTTTAGTTTTAATGAGTTGCCCATAATTACAGACTGCACGTACTAATTTTACAAGCAAAACGAACTCCAATGAGTCAATAAGAAAAATGTCTAAAATAAAATAAATGTCCCGCATAATATATGGGCTTGTGAACTAAATAGGTATCATATTTTGTATCTCCACATTCGTATCTACGAGTGTAGGTAGGTATAATAAATTGGTAAGAGATTATTCGACTAGCGGTACTCGACTTGAATGTGCGCCGTTTTCAACAACTAGGAGTTTCTATTTGATTGGTGTGTGAAATCTGACATGAATTAACAGCCTCGCGCAGAATTGCCTGTAATTAATTAATCAATCAATTGATCGTTTATTTCTCGTTAGGTAGGTAGGTATATGCCTACCTACGACGAGAAGACGTGTTGATTTTAAAACTCTTTCAGACGCACCGAAACATTAATACGTGACCGCAACGTGTTACTTACTTTGGAAATATCTCTGAAATTAGTAAAAACGAGTAACGGTTTGCATCATGGGAAAATTCTGAATCCCATCAAAATTTTGTATGTGTTAAAATGTTAAAATGCAACAAACCGCTTATTAATAGATGGATTTATTTATGTAGAGGTTTTTGTCTTTCAATTTATTTGGATTTAGATTCTCTGATGAAAGTATTATTTTTTTTTAAGATTTTTACAAAATATGAAACGTTTCGGCGCCGATCGGTCCCTTGTTCACTCGTAAAATGTAAAAACATGTAAACAACTTAAAAATACTTTAAAAAACTATAATTATTAAGAAGAGCTTGTCAGAATCAAGTCAATTTATTTATTCTAAAATTATTATTAAAATTAAATTTTACTATTTTTTATTCGATTTTATTGCATTACTTATTATAGTTTTTTAAAGTATTGAATTTGATTTTGGGAAAAGTTGAATTTTTCTGTAAACAAAAAAACTAAGCAAACAATATTTCATTTGATGTGAACAAATATATGGTTTACCAAATATACATAAACCACTTTTAAACCTATCATATCATTCATAAATTATTAATTTCCTTGGTTATTCGAAACTCACCAGCAGCCGACAACTATTCGTTGTGCTTTTCGAGCCAAGTCGATAAATTCGTTTAAAAACCGTTCGTCGATAGACGGAAGGGTTCGGAAATTGCGTGAAAATTTTTCGACTCTTTCTCGATTTTTATTGGAAATACTGAAAATCACTTTACTGAAGTCACTGAAAATAGCTTTGGTAAAAGTAAATTTTAGGTGTGACTTTACTACGCATTGCTTTATTAAGCCACACCAAAAATTTGACTCTCCGTATACATACTTCCTCGTAATTATAAATGACTTACTCCTACTTTTTTTAAGAAAAAGAGGGAGCATCGATCTTTCCACTTCAGTAATTTGGCTTCGAGAACTAGCTCATTCAGCCACAGACACATTCTCAATTGTATTAATAGTTTTATAGACGAACACAACGCCCAAGGCACATGCAAGTCGATTTGAACGCGTGGGATTTGAACCCATACGGTGAGAGCGCCACGGTTAAGGCTGCTCTTCAAACTAGTTGAGTTATCGCCCGTTCCGACTGCCTACTTGATGAATAATGATAAAAAAAAAACCTTATCTGTGTTGTCGAACCCGACGTTTAGTTTTTTGTTCATAGTTTGAGCTTTTATTACATAGGTAATATATAATGGAAAATTTGTTGATATTTTAATACTATTTTAAAATTGGATTTTTAGTATAGGTAGTGGTATCTACTTGTATGAGTATGTACTTTTTGTCTCTTTTTTCCTTTCATGTCCTTTTTTAGTCTATAATTCTAGTATTACAGCACAAGTGTATAAGATGTTTTTTACATAGAGCCTACCTACCTTATGTGATTATGCATCATTTTAATAAGAAACTTGAAATCCAAGAAGTCGGGGAGAAGCATCAGGAAAAGGAAAATATATTTTCCCTTTTTTTCATTCTCGAAAATTTTAAAGTTATTTTATCGATTCATTTGGTGAAAAAGAATCGATTTAGAAACAAAATTAAATTCAAACTATCCTTCGATATTTATTAGGAGCAAAATGTTCAAAAGCTGGTCAGAGGATCGAAATGTGGGATCGAAAATAACGAAATATTGACCGGGAGGCATCCTCATGCATCAGATACCGACACCAGTGCGATCTTCCAGGTAAAGTGTACTATATGATGATGTTCCCGAGGATGTTCCTTTTTATAGACAGGACGTGTAGCTAGGAAGCATTTCGTTTAATTCCTACTATACGTAAATTTCTAAAAATTGTAGTAAAAATTTAACTTTTAAATTCTTGGCTTGGTGCAAAAAGAGCTAGCGTCAAAATTTCTGTTCAATTTTCGGTTCAAATTGAAAGTTTGTACAATTAAAAAATATTTTCAACGCACTACCTATGGCTCAAAAATATTCGCTCTACTATTAAAGCCGGTTTTTTTGTTCCCAGCAGCTCTCTAGTCGGCAAAACTAATAAAGTAGGTATCTTCCGATTCGGAACCGCATCAGTACAAGTTTTACCATAGTTGGAACTCGTCATCAGTGTCGTCAGTGTACGATTATCTGTTTATAAAACACTCAGTATAATAATTTTATCGTGCATTATTGACCGTAATATCAAAATGTAATTTTATCTTTATTTTTTCATCATCTAGGCGTTCAAATGGAGCTCAAAGTGATTATAGGAATCATTTATTAGAAACGTATTGGGCAGGAAATTCCAGTTTATAGTAGAAGGAACACAAAAACGCAACGATAAAACAAAAAAATATTATTGAAGTAGAGATAATAAGAAACCTTCAACTATGAAATAGGTTGCGGATGTAAATCTTCATCTCTGAATGAAACTAAATCGTTACATGAGCATTTTACATACAAAGTGTTCAATTATATAATAACAGCATTCTTGTGTATGTATAGATAATTCATAATGCGTGTAATTTTTTTTTCAATATTTTTTACAGAATTATTCAAGGACTGCACTAATAGACGCCGCCACGGTATAGTTTTACCTACATCGTGTTCATACTTTTGTGGTAACATTATTCTGCAATCGCACGGGATATGCACATGTGATATTTATTATCTCTTATTAATCTATGGAAGATCTAAGAAAAATAATTTTCATTTGTAACTTGTAATTAAATAATATTTTTCATTGTTTTTATCGTGGAATTATACCAGAAGTAGGTACCTATGAAAATTATTCCAATGTACGTAGAAGTGTTCATGTTATGAATTTTGATCTTCTTGATTGATGATTGCATAATGTCATATTGTCAAGTCAGAGGGTTCTTAGATTTGTTTAAAATAACATAAAAATCGTATTGCCATACCGGTCAGAAAAATCAGCTGTTATTTCGTCGTCTTAATTCCCTCAACTATTCCTTAGTCGGTCGATTCTATTTGAAGAAAATTATAGATCACTAGCTCTAAACCCTTTCCGTCTTATGCGGTGGAGGTTTCGGCGTAAGCAAACTTAGGTACTGTACAATTTTTATAAGAAGGCGGAAGATTAGGCATGAACTGGTTTTGCGAGTTTTGTTCACCACAACTGAGTTTTTACATGTTCAATGAACGGCGAAGATACTCTTATCAGTCTTTTATACTTAGTTGTTTTTTTTAACGTGGAAACCGACTAACACTGTTGATATTGGACGTTTAAATGATTAATGCACTCGGCAGACGGTAACCATTAGTCAACCAAACCTTCTGTGCAGTAAGAACTTATTCGTCTTCCTATAATAATTGGACTGTACCTATTATATTTCAAATCGTGTCCTGACGCAGGATATACACACAAGAGAATCGAGTTTTTGTTTTTTAAACAAGTATGTATCTACTTTCAACTGTGAAGTACCGGTCACACCGGAAACGTGTTATACCTAACCTTCATCAATTATTCACAGTTGTGCTGTCATCAGCAAAACAGGAAGTAATAAAAAATCTGCTCTCGGACGGAATCGCTGCAGTCATTATTATTCGTTGTATTATTGCTGCTCATTAATTACGTACTTCACAGAATCTTATGCTAGAACAGCTTATTTCCATTATTAATGTTGCAATGATAGTTGATATTCCCTCGGATATTCCACAAACTCAAGTTACAATAATAAGATCAGATTTAGCCGAATAAAGCAGTTGCTCTCAAATCTGTCTTGCATTAGTTAGTAGTAAAAATCACAAAAAATCACGAGACCATGCATACCCCCCTATAATAGCTCGAGTGATTTTTTTTCAGCAGACGGAGTTAAGTTGATGAGCTGTACGTGAAGGCACACACACAACTCATGAAGCTCAAGTTTCATAATAATTAACTCATTGTCATTTTAGTAGTTTTTGAACTGGTAGAATATAATTCTAAAAAGGCCACGAACGTTAAGGTATACTTACTACCTACCTACCTACCTAAGTATCATTCTTAGTGTAAGAATATTCGTGGTTTCTATTTTAAAAAAATACACTTTTGAGGATACCACCACTTTAAAAGTTACCCAAAATTATCAAGTGTTTCAAAAATAATTTTTTCGATTTTCAAAACTCCCCTGGGGCTTTATGTTTCAAGGTTAGTGAGCGAACTTTTGCACCCTTGTACCTAGAACTAGGTACCTATAGAGACTTTGGATTTTCGATAAAAAATGTTGCTTAAAGTCGTGTCCCTTCAAAATTGAAAAAAAGTTCTTGTCCCTTATCTATACGGAGGGGATTGCAATATTCGTAGAAGTAAGATATCCATAAGAAGTGGTCTGGTATTGTATTTAAGCAAAATCGATCGAGCCGTTTCAAAATTGGGGCCATTTAAATTTTAGTAATTTTTTTTTTGAACCCCTGCGATAGGTATGCTAGATGAAAAAAAATATATGAACATGATTCTAACATGATTCTAAACATATTTCTAACTTGACGTTAGCGAATAAAAAAATTATTTTTTCTATTAGTAAGCCATCAGTGGCGTGGGTAGTAAAAGAAGAAAAATTGCTAAAGTAAAAGAAGAAAAATTGCTAAAATTATAAATAAGTACACCTATTATAGGTACCTACTTAACCATTTATTCGAGCCCCTTTTTATTTTTTTTAAGGAATTGAACTGAAATTTTATGAGTAATTGCCACATTTAAAAATTTCAGGAAGCAAATAATAAAAATTGCTGAGATATAGGTATTCAAAATATTGACGATGTTTATTTATCTAAAATGCCAAATTTTCTATTTTCAAAACACTCTGTAGCTTTATCTTTCAAGATTAGTACTTATCCGAAATTTTTTAATCTTGTAGATCATCGAGGACTTTGAATTTTCCTCGGAATTTTCGTTAAAAAATTTTTCCTTAAGTATCGTTAGGTAATTCACAGAGTGCTCTCCTTTCAAAGTTCGAAAAAACCCGATTTTGTCTTCTCTCCCTCTCATTTCAGGTCGCAGTTTTCAATCTAAAGGACTGAAATTTTTGATGGAGTAAGATATACCCGAAGAGTGGCCTCGCGTTACATTTGAGCAAATCGGTCAAGTCTACTTAAAATGGCGGCCATTTGAATTTTATAAAAAATTGTAGATATTATTTTAATCCGAGTTTTAACCCATTTACAAGCAAGACAGCAGTATAAATACCTACATTTTAAAATTAAATCCAAATCAGGATGGGAGGGAGGAAGGTTTTTCGATCTTTAAGCTAGTGATTTTTTTTATTTAATAAGCCAGAGGCGTGGGTATAGGAAAAGAGTAAAAATTTATTAATTCCCATAAATAACCATTTATAAGGGAGTTTTCAAAAAAATTTAATTGACATTTTTAGAGTAAACAACTACTTATAGGTACCTATACTAATATGAAATATTAGTAGTTATTCTGTTATCGTTTTAAAATATAAAAAAAAATTTGCATTTCTTCCGAGTATTGCAAACTGTTTTATTGCTAGGTTTTAGTCCGTTAGTGCATGTCCTATAAAACATTGATTGGTTTTAAAAGATCAGGTGCTAGTGTGCTACCTTATACAATTCAGGCGGGTGTCTCTGCAAGGTACCACCTAGGGTACCACCATCAATAATACATGCAAATTCGTGAGTTAAAAATACTCCGATTTAACCGAAATTATCTACAGTGTGTCCCAGGATAAGCGGCCGTAGCTATGACAAAAAAATATAGAGTTGAAATTTTACCACTTTTTGGGTCCAGGCCTGTTTAATTAGATAATAAAATTGACCATATTTTCATGTTCAGTAAATCAAGCATACATTAATTGACACTATTGACAGGGAACATTCGTTTTGTTTTCCGCGTATACCTAGGTAAAGTAGGTACCTATATGTTGCAAGAAATATAGAAAAAATTATTGAAAAAAAATGTTCATAGTTCAAAACTTCAGTTATACTTAGGTAGGTAGGTACTACAGGATACTAGGTACCTACCTATGTTTTCATTATTAATCTTATAGAATTAACACTGGTTTGGGACACAGATTGTAGAAAACGCTAACGCTAATATTACTATACCTATAAAGCGAGCTATAAAGCATTCAAATCAAGATACCTATTTCCATTTTATGGGCAAATAAGATGAAGAAATTAAATCAATAATAATTACAAAATTACAAAAAAAAAAAAATGGGAAACACCTATTGCAAAAAATGTAAAAAAGAGGGGGCTGGGGTGGTTATGAAATTCGGCAATAAGTTTGAACAAAGATAAAATTTTTTCAATAAAATTTTTCAGTAGGTATTTCATACAGAAGAGGCTATACACATCAACAGAAAACAAAAAGAATTCCCCTGTCAAGGCATGCTTGATTTATTAAACGTGAAAATATGGTAAAATTTCTTATGTGTCAAGCAGGCCTGTTGAAATGGTCAAATTTCAACTCGAATTTTTTTTGTCTTTTAAACCTCTATGAATACGCTTATCGTAAGACTATAGTAGGTTGGTGTACATGTAAAAAAAGTCGGTAATAATTATACCTTACCTACTCCTACTTGACAAAGGACTCAAGAGAGGTAAGTTTTATTTAGGGACAAAAAATTGCCTACAATAAAACGTTCTGCCACATACCTATTCCTGATTTTAACCTACAGCTGCTCTTTAATACTGCGAAAAAATTAAAAATAAATCCTTTGGTGTCAAAAATAAACAAAATATTCCCCATTAACACGTGTCCGCCGGAAATGCACCGATTTTGAGGGAGTGCCAAAAAAAAGATAATTTTCCCCGTTTTTTTCAAGAACTCTCGCAAATATTTTAAACAGATTTTTTCATGTCTTATCTTTTTTAATGTTATAATAGATATCTAAATTTTTTTCATACGCCATCAATGGTGATTTTGTTAGGATTGCGCGATGTCTTTTTGCCCTTAATATCTACGACCAATGGCGGCAAATTTACATTTTTAAAAGAGCATTTTAAACCGCCAATATTTTCAAAACAAAAAGGGTAGGCCTCAGGGTAGGCATACCCAACATTTATTCATCTTACACTGTGGAGAAATCTTTAAAAAACTGGAAAAATAATCTTTTTTGACACTATCTCAAAAACGGTGCATTTCCGTTACGTGCTTTAATGGTTTTTTTCCCAAAGAATTTGTTTTTGAATTTTGTTCGCAATATTATTGAAACACCCTATATATAGGTAGGTATGTATACCACCTTATTTTATACGAATAGCTATATTAAGGTCGAGATATATTCAGCGTAAAAAAAATCTACCTACTCACTGACAGGTCTATGAAAAAAGTTCGGGACATTCTTCGCGAAAGTAGCAATATGCGATTTATTTCGTATATAAGTATGGAGGTATTATACCGATTTGGTAGGTAGGTATGCATTTATCTTTACAGGGTTTATCTTTAAGATTGCGAAAAAAATTATAGAGGTTCATGCTTTGGTCGAAAAAATAAGCAAAAAATTTCCCATTAACGAGTGTCCGAAAATAGACCGTTTTATAGAGGGGGTGTAAAAAATTTTTTTTTCCAATATTTCGAAGATAGGTACCTACATATCTTGAGTACCGTTTGAGATACATGCAGATTTGTTTTTGTACATACATATCTTATCATTGACATTAGCTACTTTTTATACAACAATTCCAACAATTCTTTTTCCATATGCCAGTGGCGGAGATTTTAGGGCTGCGTGAGTTTTTTTTCCCCTATAGTGCCTACCTATATCTGCGATACTGGGAAAATTTACATGTTAAAAACGCACATTTAACCGCCAGTATTTTCTACACAAAAAAGACACTGTTGGTCATAACCGCTGCTCCTGAGCCATTTTCGAAGAAAACGGGCATTTATACGATGAATAACTCAGTTTGGATGTTACAAGAAATGTGTGGGGCAAATGAAGAGCAAAAAAATTCTCTCACTTCCCGAGATCTTCGCAAATGGTACTTCATGAAAAAAAAATGAATTGGTATTGAAAAGGTGGCGTATATCAAATGATATGACATGTACAAAAGATGGACTTTTGTATTTCAAACGGTTCCCAAGATATCTTCAAAAAACTGGGAAAAAGATATTTTTTGACAGCCTATATCTCAGAAATTGAAAAGAAAAATATATTTTTGGGTATACCTGCATCGGTAGGTATGTATAGAACTTTTTTATTAACCTATACCTACCCAACTTCTAACTAAGTAGGTATAATAGGTAGGTATACTTATACTTATATGAAGAACCTAACTGCTGGTATAGGTATAGGTACCTATACCTTAGATAGGTAGGTACGTAGGTACCTATAGTAAATTCTCACTCAAGCAAGAAGCAGTGTATTTTGTAATGGGGTATAGTACCTAATATTAGGTAAGTACTAATCACCTATAGGTTTTACCTATTATTTTACCTATTTAGGTATAGAAGCTTTATTGGAGAAGTCTTTGCGATGACATTTTTCCTATTTAAAGCATATAGGTATATGAACTTTTTAAAGCACGCACTCGTCTATATATTGCTTAGGTACTTATAAATGAAACTTACCATCATCTTTAGGTGAAGGCGGACAATTAGAAGCATACGATCCGAGATGGTACCCGGTATAAGAATTCTGATGCATCGTCGGAAAGGGATAGGCACTGAGCGCCCCCCTGGGACTGGGAAATCCTCCCTCGTGTCCTCCCGCGCCTCCGTGCACGTTTCCGGCGGCCGTGTTGAAGTGGTGCTGGTAGCTGCCCCTGAGCGGGCCGTAGCCGTGCTGCTGGAGCTCGATGAAGGCGCTCTTGGAGACGGGCGTCGAGGCACCGCCGCCTTCGTGGTGCGGCGTCGGCGGGCCGCCCATCTCGCCGCCGCCGCCGGGGGTACCGGGCGGATCCTGCTCCCCGCCGGGACCCCCGAACGGGGAGCCCAGGTCCGTGAAGTTCAACGTCGTGAACGGTTTGCTTTCCACTTTGATTGGGTTTGGAGGCGTCTTGAATGCCAGTGGAAAAATCGTGGCGGCGAGAAGTCCTTTACCGCATAAGGTGAAGCAGGTTAATCCTGAATATAGTTTCTTTTGTGAATTTTTATCAAAGATGATCCACTATTATAGTATAGCACTGCTGTTAATTATTATCTATTGATAGGTGGGTCTAATAACAATAACCAGGTCCATAAGTCTTCTCAAGTTCACTTCTATATCTATAGCAAGATGTTGAGTCCTGTGTGAGCTGAGATTCGCGTTATGTCGTGGGTACTTAATCCGAAATGAAATAAATGTCACTCAATTTATTTAATTATGAGCACTTGCTTCTTGATGTCTGATGGTAGGTAGTTAAAACACTTTCACTATAACATCACTTAGGCACATATATAGTTAATTGGTATAATGTAGATAAGGGTAGAGGGCAGCGAGCGAACGAAAAAAAAAACAAAGTTCGGTAATAAAATCGAAAATGAGAAATTCATCCGACTCGAAACACAACGATGATGATAATGAATAATCGTTTAGAGTTAATGACATTAATCAGACCGCCGTAGCAATTTGCCGCTTTCAACTGAGATAATACGTGTAATTCACACTATAATTGAGTAAAAACTATTTGAAGATAATCCCGAAACCAAATTACACGAAATTGAGCGCATATGTCGTTTTTTTACGTGGAAAATTGCCCGGTCTCGACCAACCATCTACTTCCTACGAGCGTACGGACTATAATGAAGAATAATCATATAATAGTGGGCTTGGGTTGATAGTTTCGCCTCTCAACCGGCAGATCTCGCTAGCACTCAGCGGGATTCGAACCGGCGCCCGCCCAAGCGGCGCGCCGTTGGCCGACTTTCCGGCCGAGGCGGGGCGAAAACTAGTTTTCCGACCTGGCGTGAGCTCTCGTAGGCGGTACGGCTACGATTCGTAGCCGCCCCTGCAGACTTGCAGGCGCTCCACTTGTATGTGCATTGTACGGAGTGCGGGCGCTGGGTATGGTCACAGCATGCCCAAAATACCAATTATGGCACACTTGATCATTGTGGTACCGGTGCCGGTGCTAGTGCTAGTGCACCAAAGTAACAAATGACAATTCATTGCAGCAATGGCGCGCTGCGTCCCGCCGTCCGTCCGCGATCATGCTATCCTCTCCTCTCCTCTTATATCCGAATATAATCGGGATCCGATTTCGATCCCAATAAGGGGGTAATCGTGTGAAATGATAAGCACCTACGAACGTAGTACTAAGTAACTCTGCCATCAGTCGCCTATTATCGATATTTAGTGCAATTTATGGGACCACTGACACAATCATTAAACGCTAATAGAATCAAATTTTCTTGCAGGGTATAATTTGCTGTCATTACCCAATTAAATAGCGAGATATGTAAACAGTTTCCATGTTAAGCAGGTCAGTTTCATTAAATTGGGTATAAGTAATTTTGATTTTGTAATACTTGAGCTATTTATAAGGCAACTGATCATTTATTATACCTACACCTAGGCGATAATAGGTAATACTCTTATATAGGTTTAGATAGATAGGTACTGCTTGATTTTTATATGAAGGCGAAGGCTGGGCGTGAACTGCGCATCTTGCGAGCTTTGCTCACCGCCACTAATAATTTACACGTTCGATGAACGGCGGAGATACTCTTATCAGCCTTATCTGGTTGGTTGTTTTTTTAAGGTGGACGCCGACTAACATTGTTGATATTGGACAACAAATACTTATGGAGTCGGAGACGGTACCCACCCTTTTTGCGCAGTAAGAATTTACTCGCCTTCCTATAGTAACAGGACTATAGGTATCTAGATATAATCAAAACTTAATGTTAAATACTTATTTATAAGGAATTACTAACTCCTAATCAAATTTTATTACATAGGTACCCTCTATATCTACTTACTTATAGGTAACTAAAGATGCAGTATACTGATGGGTGTCTTTAAAAAAAACTACCCTCAATAACTCCTCCATTTAGTTACCTATGAATTGTTTCGAGGAAAATACAGAGACAGATCAATTTTTGTTTCTAGGGAGACACCTTTTGACACCAATAAATTAACCTTGACGCAACAACATCCTTTACAGCTCCAGCAGCCCCCGTCCCCCGTCTCAAGAATTTCAAATGGAAAGGGGGGTTATAAGTGTGACCCCTCATTTAAGAGGTAAATTGATTTTCCATGAGACTGATGATACCTATACTTAATTGTTTTTAGGTTTTTGTCAATTGGTTTTTTTTACCAATTAATTAATTTGTGAGATAAGTAGGTATAGGTATACATATAATAATTCAAGGGAGTCGGAGTTCATGTTTTTTGTTTTGTTTTACGGAAAACCCTGCCACAGGTAAATTTTTTACCTCTTGCGACACCAAATGGACACCATGCGGAGTTATTTAAGACGGATATACCTACACGTATAGGTAGGTATAGTATAGTGCAGTTCTGAATCGGAAGATAGGTAGGTACCTATACGTTATCAGTTTTGCCGGCTAGAGAACTGCGGGGAATAATCGTCAGGTCAGGTCAGGAAAACATATGTCAATGGCGCACGATTTGCCATAGCTTGAAAAGAATAACATGCAATATGTAATGAAACAGAATGCGCTATAACATATTATGTATACCTTAGTATAGGTACCTGTGTATAGATACCTATAGAGATATAAGATATAAATAAGAAATGAATAGCTTGAAACAGAAATATGATTGATTTTATGTGTATCCTGAATACCTACCTATACGGTATCGCTAAAAGGTACCACCAACGCTCTACCACAGATTCCTGAGTAAAAACTATGACGATTTAAGCGAAGATCTATGTCCAAAACGCAAAACGGCACCCTTCTCAAGATACGCACAGCCCTTAAAAGGGGGGTCAATCAAAAACACGTTTTCCAGAATAAGTCAAAAATGGATAGCCGAGAAACTTCAAAATTTCAACGCTTACTACTATTGTTATTGAAACCGAAGTTGAAACCAATAAACTGACATAGTCTTGCAAACATTGACATACAGGGTGTTCCTGTTTTTGCGTGTCATGTCTCACTTTTTCCTCCGCCTCCATGCCTCAGTTCCCCGGCTTCTGTTATCTGCTCCAGTCTAGCTGCTTGCAGGATGGCATAAATCTCCGCCTGGAAGACGGTTGCGGTGGACCCAAGAGGGTAGGATCTTCCCAGTTTCCGTCCAGCCAGGTAGAGCCCCGCTCCTACGTGGCCATTTTTGCCAATAAATATAAATAATCCGTCGCCGTGAAATAAAAAATATTATTTCAATTAAAATGTATTTCCACAAATATACAGGGTGATAAGTAAACTCGCGCACTACGAATACAGGGCGAAATAGAGCCCATTAAAATTAAGGATATTCTGCAAAAAAAAATTGAATTCAATGGTTTTCAAGTTACAGAGTTTCCCTCATCCGAGTTTAAAGGTAATTTTTTCAATTACCGTGAAAAATTAATTAAAAATTCAGGTTACTGTAATGACTGGAACGGATACCATATAATTCATAAATTTTTTTCCACAAAACCTCTCTACAGAGGAATTGAGAATGTTGGAAATTGATACCATACCTAAATCTGAACGAAATTTGAAGTTTGGCAACCGCCTAAACTCAACTTAGAATATAAAATATTCAAATGCTCTCGTTGCTATATGGAAATAAAAATAATAACAATACCATCTAACTCGAACTTATTCACATGTTCAGTGCAGTGATGCCACCTTTTTTTACAAAATTGGTCATATCTTTGGAAGAAAATAACTTACAACACTGCAGTAAGAAAATTTACCACTCTTAAAAAGTGAAGTTTACCGGAGCATGCTCCGAGTGCGCGAGTTACTGATCACCCTGTATACGCTTCCGTGGTGTAAGTCCATCATTAAAAATTAATTATGGGAAAACCGTGCAAGATACTAAACTTTTACAAGAGGACCAAAACTTTATAAATATTTACCTACGGCTTTGCAAAAAAAAAAAACAGAATCAATCAGTGGCGTGCGGATGAAAAAGTTCTGGAGTAAAAAGTGAGACGTGACATCAAAAAACAGGAACACGTTGTATGTCAATAATGTTTGCAAGACCTAAAATGGGTATTATAAAGGCTCATTAAGTTAACGAGCTGATTTCTGATGCACTTTATAGAAAAGTTATAGATTTTACGTGGAAAATATAGCAATTTAGTGATTCTTGCCATGAAAGAGGTTCCAAAAATGTTAATAAAAATAATTTGACGTCGCTAAACGGCCACAGAAATCTGCCCGTTTGCTTAATGGGCCTTTATAATACTGGTGTATGTCATCAGTTTATTGGTTTTAACAATAGTTAGTAGTAGGCGCTGAAATTTTAAAATTGAGAATAGATTGGATGCAGATAGGTATACCTATATAAAACGCATGAAATAACGGATGAAACAACGGAAAAAAATGAATTTAGGTAGGTAGATTAATAATATTTTTTGTGCAATTTTCCAAAAAAATTTCTCGAGGGAGAATACCCCCCCTTTCTATACTGATGGAGGATACTCATCTGTACTCACCACACCCCCGGTTATAGGTAGGTACTCTAATGCCAACATCTTTGAAATATTATAGGTATAAGTATAGGTAAGTATAAGTATAAGTAGGTATACTTTCAAATGTTTTCAAATAGGTACCTAGATAGGTACTATAAGCACACCAGAATTGTTCTTTCAACTCTACTTATTAACTTCTTCTTTAATTACCCAGCATACGGGGAGGGGGGTCAAATTTAGAGATTGCACTAAGTGACAAAAATGTACGGTATATATACGTCACTATGGACTATGGGTGCCCCTATATTATAGTTATAGGTACCTCCCAGGCCTCATTAGGCACCAACTGATCCACCCCTGCCTAAATAACTTCTTTGAAAAGATATAAAAAAATATTGAAAGACATTCCCACGGCCACTTTTATTTTGCTATCAAAATATGCAATAAGATTGAGGGTTACCTACACATGTTTCGAATTTACTCAGCAATCATCAACTTTTTTTTAATACGGACCTGGTATCTACCTATTTAATATATTTTTCAGACATTTCAGATGTCAGAAAAAAACTGAATAGAATAAATTAAGGGGTACCAAAATCAAGAAAAAATTCCAGGTCCATATTTGAAAATATTAATAAGTTGATGATGGCAGCGGAAATTAGAAACGCATGATCTTCAGTTTTATTATACGCATGCATGTTTTGATAGTACCTATAATAGAAAGTGACCGTGAGAATATGTGTTATTTGATATTTTTTTATTTAAAATATTTCAGTTTTTTCATTTTTTTTTTTCAAATCCTATCAGAGATAACTAAATTTTTATCTCTGATTATTATTGCGATTCAAATTGACAACTCAATCTAACCGAGTCGATCGATGGTACCTATCTTTTCCGGTTTCCGCGAGATCCCACAATGATGTATAAACTAGACGGAATTTGACTAAACAAACAAAATTTTTCAATTTATTGTTACCACCGCAATCGCTATATAGAGGGCGTTATCTGACATCATGCGTAAGCAAATATCACGATTTTTCTAGAAAAAAATTTAACAGAATAGAATATTTTGTTTTTATATACCTATTGAAAAAGAATTATTTAAATATACAGGCTGATGCGTATCCATAGAGAAGGCATGGATCAAACAAAATTCAATGGAAGGAGGGGAAGCAAATTTGAACCAATTAAGCAGTAGTTTACGGTTTTGGAGTTATTCGCCATTTTATGATTTTTGAAAAAAATGTTACATTCGAAAATAATTTTTTTTTAAAGATGTTTGTTTCTTTTTTGTCAATAGACTTCTCTAAGAATGTTTTAAAATGACGTCTTATTCTTTCAGTTGTTATTTTGGAATAATTGTTATTTGCATATTATAAAAGTTATACTTTTTTTTTTTTTTCTTTGATTTTAGTGTTCGAAAAAAAAACGCGCACAGGAAACGTGAACATTATTAAGAAAAACTTCTACGTTTAATACCGTTATTGTCTATTGTCACGTTTATTAGTTACCTATATACCTACTCATCGTACTCACTCATAAATAAAATTTGCCAAAATTAGTCGAAAATGTTCAATTTTGAAAATTATGGTAATATGAACAATACCTAATACATATACGAAATGCATGGCTTTCAATTACGTTTATTTACGTTTATTACCACATGAATAAAAAATTCATCCTGACATCTTTAAAAAATAAATATTATTAAGAATAAGTAAGTATACCTACTGCATAAGAAGCATAAGTAAAGTATACCATCTAGGTATCGGTAAATCTTAACGGCTTTACAAATTAATAATAACTGATTAGATTTAATTAACGTACTAGTCACGTTACAGATTATTAATAAAGCCTTTTGAAGACTCACTTAGCTTTGAAATGGTAAATTGCTCTTCTTTTGCTGAGGACGAACGAACCATTTCGGCGGCAAATCTGGGGCAATGACGCGTCTATATGCCTCCGTTCTGGCATCAGATAGAAAAAGATCCCGATCGCATTAATTACGACAAGTGAGACGCCACACAATAATTATTATAGATACGGCCGGTATTGCCGGTGCGGCGGTGCGCCAGTTAATTACGTCTGTATTCATTAATTGGACATTTTTTGATAATTCGTAAACGGATTATTCGTTGAAACATTTTCTGCTCAAAAACAAAAAAAGTTACGTTCTTATATAGGTATACCTATACCTACCTCTATATGGGATACTAATAAATAATAATAATAATGATAAGACAAGGACTTCATAAAGCGGGCCTTCTTAAGGGAGGTCATGACGGATTTATTTATTTGATATAGGTAATTACAAAAAATTTAAATAAATAAACAAGTAATCTATAATAAAGAAATGTAGACACTATACTTAAGTATACAGGGTGGAAAATTTTTGTATACTACCCATCATTAGGATCTCGTAAACGGTAAGAGATACAGGGGTTTTCAAAATTTCGGCTAAAAACTAAAAAATACTATTTTTGAAAAACCGTCATATTTTCTACACTGCATAAAGCCGTTTGGTATCGCTAAAGGTAAATTTTTGCTTTATATAATAGCTTTAAAATCTAATATGGCGACCATAAGAAATAACAAAGTTGGTACTGGTTGCCCGAAATCTAGAAGGGTTGGAATTTGTTTGTTAACGTCACTCGATTGAAAATAGATGGTAAGATAAAAGTACCACGTTTCATTCAATTCCCTTATATGCCGTGTAGAAAATATGACGGTTTTTCAGAAAGAGTATTTTTTAGTTTTTAGCCGATATTTTGAAAACCCCTGTAAATATTTTTGATTTCAAATCAGATTCTAAGAGAGCATTAAACTATGCAACTTTTCTCTAATTTAACCGACCCTGTATCTCTTACCGTTTACGACATTCCAATGATGGGTAGTACCAAAATTTCCCACCCTGTATATGTATATACAAAAACAAAACAGGAAATAAGTATATCAATACAAATAATCTGAAAGAAAATCTTTTTTTAAATCAAATTGATTGTTAAAAATTGCTCACTAAGGTTTTATATCTGCTGCTCTGTTTATTGTACGTGATACTTTTAATCATACAAAGAAAATGTTGCGTAGTTATATAGGTATTAGGTAAATCACCACTTACACTTCTTTGGCTTGCACTTCACGCTGCATAACATAACATATCCTAAGACAAAATAATCACATTATTCTCCCTTATTAAAGTTTATCATATTCTGACATGAAATAATTTTTTTCTCGCAAAAACAAATGCCTACCTTCTGCAGGGGTGGAATCACGGGGCAGGGCTGCTTAGTTTAATCTCCCTAAAGTGGGGTAGATTTTTAAAAAAATAAAACGACACTCGTTTTTTGATTTTTTTGTTTCGATCAACTTAGTGGACCACTCTTGTTAAGCAGGCGATTTGGCGCAAAACTCGGAGATGTGGAGGGGGAGAAAATTAGATAAAATGGGGGAAAGAGTTTTTTTGCCCCTTAGCTGTGAGTATCGGGCAAAAAAAAATTGGGTAAAAACGAGAATCTGTCCATTACTCATCGATATATCGCCGTTTTTGTTTCTTAGTTTTTTTGCCAAAACGGGAGTCATCGGGAGTAACGGACTGAGTTATTGGAGACATATAATTCAGAATATAAAGCCTCTCCCGCCCCTCCTTAATCAACGGACAGAACCCAGGTCGGGCTCATTTTCAAAAGATTGAAAAAACCTTTTGGATGAAAAAAAAATCTCCCCACCGCCTCCCTTGATGATAAGAAAAAAACATTTCATTTTTTTTGCCATTTGCCATTTTTGTCATTTGTTTATTTTTGGAAAAAAGATTTAAAAAAATAATTAGGTAGTCGATAGGCTGATAGATCAAGACAATTAGGTTTTTTGCTGCGCGATATGGGGCAAACACTGTAGGAGTTATGTCCGCATTCCGTGTGTTTTAGGTTTCCCCTCATCCCTTAGCCCCTAATACACCAATTGACCAAAACCCTTGGGAAATATGAATTTACAGAAGTGGATTTTTTAACCCCTGCTATAACTCATTGCCTCCCTTTGAATGATGCCCTCATGCAATTCCGTCCGTTACTCCCGAAGCTGCGTTTTGGTAAAAAAAAAAAAAACAGAACCAAAACGGCGATATCTCGGGACGGATTCGATATTGCGCCACATCAGATTATATGCGCTCTGCCGCGGCCTCAGATTTTTACCGGGAAAACTTTTTTGCCCCTAGAACCTATGGGAAAAAAACAGTTTCCTCTCGTATTTATACCTGTGTTTTTCCTACCCCGCCGCCTTCGAGGCTTGCGGAAAATCGGCCACATAACAAGAGTGGTCAATTGAGTTAAGTAACTGAAACAAAAAAAAATCAAAAAAATTAGTATCGTTTTTTGATGTTTTTCATGATAGATTCCCACTCCTCACTATTAGTAATTTCACGTTATACTCGAGAGAGTGACAATCAGCCAAAAAGGGTGTGAAAAAGGGAATGCGCGGGAAAAAGGATGATTTTTTTACAATTTAGAAGGATTGTCAAATAAGCAGGGTATAAAAACTTAATTTGACAGCGGATTCGGTTTCATAACATCCTCGAAAGGGGGGGGGGGAGACTGATAGGTATATAAGAGTAGTCAACTTAGAGCCAATATTATAAAGGCTCATTAGGCTAACGGGCAGATTTCTGTGTTCGTTTTTGAAGCTAATATCGACGTCAAATAACTTTTATTATCATTTTTGTAATTACCTACTTCCATGTCAAGAATGGATCAAATTTAAAGTTCTTCTTCTCAGTTGTTTAATGGCCTGATCCCATGGGAAATGTGGTCAGCTTCCATAACCTTGATACCACTAAGAAATCGCGCTGTTGAGTTGTTGATTAAAAGTGGCATAATTCGGACCCCTGAGATCGATTAATTAAATAAGAAATGCAATTTTTAAATTTTTTAATTTACCTAATGCATTCATTAGAATTAAATCCTATCCTATAGCAAGAGATTTAAAACGAAATAGCCAGTGCATGCTTATTTTTTTCTATTATTTAAAAAAGCCCGGTTTTATAAAGCAACAAGATAACACTCTCATATAAAGCTAACATTTTCTTAGCCACTACAGCCTGATGTGGTATACTATTGGAGTGTTATCTTTTTTAACACTGTGTTATCTTGCTTTATAAGACCGCGGGCGTATAGAATTAATATACCTACCAGCAATAAAACAATTTTTAATAAGTGGCTGCTTTTCACGCTAAATTCTTACTGCTAGGCTAGAATAATAGTCTTTTATTAGTTAAAGTCTCTTTCGCCTGTCTTGAGTTTCCATGCCCCGATTTACAGCCCCTCATAGTCTCTCGCACTTCTTTGTTTCTGGCGTGTTTTAACGCCGATTTTACAACGCCCTGTCTATACAACTCGGTCCAGCGGTCTATATAGGTGGCATGGGATATTTATGGTGGCCGTTATTCCGAAATTGCCGTGTGTAAATCCCGGCCGTTTTTAGTGTTGAAAATTAATGGTTTTACGTTTGCCGTTGTTCATGTATTTTTTAATAACAATATGGCACCGATGGCTGTCGGTATGATTTGTCTTCTGCTTGCATTGTTATTTATTTTGCAAGCGCCGGTCGGTCGGTAATTATGTATGTTTTTTTATTGTTTGAAGATTAGACAGAAGGCGCTTGCATGATGGTGATAAAAACGGTGTAAATCAGGATTTTGTTTCTTTGTTTAGATTTTAGATTAAATTAATATTATCGATGATCTATGGGTAATAAGAGCGACATGAATGTTGTAGACTGTTTTCTCGTCTTCGTTGCTTATTGCAGTGCGGTTAATTAATAAATTAGGTCTTTGACGGCGCCAGTCGGCCTCTCTGAAAGAAAAAATAATACATTTTTAACAGGATCTTTAGAAGCGTCAACGCCTTTCTGGGGTCTGCTGAGAATTCAGAACGGACATTCGTTTGATATACCTACCAGTGGTACTGAAACTTTAAGATATATACGCGAGCTTAGTCACTAATTTCACTTAATTTCACAAAAAGTACCATTTTACTGCCTATCATTGATTAAAAGTATCTAAATGTAAAAGAAAGACATTTATAGAAATTAATTTTAATTAATTAATTTCTACAGGGTGTAATAAATATAAGTACTGCGAAAGATTTCAGGGGGTGATTCCTGCTTGAGATCATTTCAAGAAAAACAGTTCATATGAACATGGGTCCGAAAATGCTTATACCCGCTGCGCCCCTTAAAGTTGGGACCTTGACGAAGGTGTGTTTTTATTATCTCCGAAACCGTTCAACATAAGATGACGAAATTTACCACATCCACCAATGTTTTATGCCTAATAAGATAGACTGTAGATCACTTTGAAATTTCCACCAAGGGTGGGTTAAATCTGGGGGGTGTGGGGTAAAAATTACCCCAACTTTTTTGTATCAATAGTTTTTTCAATTTTGATGTTAAATTATGGAATATTGAAGCTTTCTGCGTAAAAAAGTCACTCTTGTTCAACTTCGATAAGACGCACCGTTTTCGAGAAAAATCAATTTCAAAATTGTTTATTTGGCTTATATGTATATCTTGAACGGAAAATGAATTTTTGCTTTCAATGACATGGGGGCAGAAATTGGCGTTCTGCAATACTTACATTTCAGAGAAATGCGATGAAATTTTTAAATGGATTTTTCTAGATCTTCTAGATCTTATCGAAGTCGAACAAAAGTGACTTTTTTACTCAAAAAGCTTCAATATTCCATAATTTCAGATCAAAATTGAAAAAACTATTGATACAAAAAAGTTAGGGTAATTCTTATCCCACACCCCCCAGATTTAACCCACCCTTGGTGAAAATTTCAAAGTGACCTACAGGCTTATTAGGCATAAAAACATTGGTGGATGTGGTAAATTTCGTCATCTTATGCTGAACGGTTTCGGAGATAATAAATAAAACTTCGTCAGGGTCCCAACTTTAAGGGGCTATAACGCAGCGGGTAAGCATTTTCGGACCCATGTTCATATGAACTTTTTTTCTTAAAATGATCTCAGGAATCACCCCCTGAAATCTTTCGCAGTAGGTACTTATGTTACACCCGGTATAGAAAGTAGGTAGCTACTTATGTTAATAAAGATGATAGAAGAAAGTTATACAGTAAGAAGATGATGAAAGAAATTAAAGAAGGAAGAAATGAACATAATATAGGAAAATAGAAAATAAAAAAAAATTAAAAACAAGGTGTTGGTGGAGAAAGTTAAAAAAATATAATTAAAAAATAAATGATGAAATGGAATAAAACAAAACAATCTGCGATGATAAAATAAAAGAAGTAAAACAAAAGTTAGGAAATGTGATAGAAATAGTTAGAAAGAATATAGACAAAACAAATTTGACGGCAAAGGTAGTAATAATACATGAACTAGTATAGAAATTAGCAAAGAAAATGAAAACAGAGGAAAAGAAAACGAAAATATCACAATCGAAGTGGAGAAAATAAAGCAAGACAGAGAGGGAAAATTTTGAAACCAGGAAGAAGGGGTAAGGCTGTAAAGTAAATAAGAATTTTGGAGAAGCATTGTGTTTGGAGAAGCAAGTTAGAAGTCCAAGAAAAATAACACTATATAGAGAAAGATTTATTAAAAAGGTCTTAAAGATTTTGGATTTGTAATTTTTTGTAAGAAAGAGAAAGGATTGGGAATACCATTTTTTCCTTATAATAAATTGGTCTTCTTCTATTTTTATAGCTTAGACTTTTAATAAATTGTGCCCAGAATGTGTAATTTACTTTCTTCTAATTCCATTAGTGAGCAGAAAGCCGAAAAACTCGAGTTTTTGCAAATAGCTCGAAAACAAAAGACGAAAGCCATTTTTTGTTTTTAAAATTACTTACCCATAGTCAAGAGAGTCAGTTTCCTCGAAGAGGCTGACCTGAGGGGGTTAATGCAGCACGACTGACCATACACGTGAGCCACAATAGACCTTTGATCGCCCACTCACGATAAATCTAATCTAATTTAATCTATAACTTCAAGACCCAGAAACAACGCGCAAAATTCGCTGGTCCGGTCATGGGTGGCTAATAAAATCGTCGTTGTAGATCACGACACTTTATTCAGTGGTCAGGTTCAGGTTTATGCCCAAAGAAATCACTCGTTGTTTTACTCTTCACTTCAAGGATATTGTTACTGTATGTATACACAACTCCATCTGATTTTTCGTGAAACTTACCACAAAAAAATTTAAGTAAGTACTTACATTATAATTTCAATGCATGAACTAAGCTGATTAATCTAAAAACTGAAGAAGTTGCCTTGATTTTATGTATTTTTTTTATCGTGGCAATATGTCATTAGTAAATCTTCCTCTGATGAAATTGCTGAAACGCGCGCGTCTGTGTTAAATTTATTTTTGAATGAATTAGGTAGGTAGGTATAATCTATTGAATTTCGCAATCAAGAATAGTAAAAATATTGTTGTAATACGATCTTCAGATCCAGATCCTTGACGGACGTTTCAAAATTCGTGTATTATCTGCTTAAACTAGACCTAGTTTCATAGAAATATTGCTTAAATTACTACAATCCACTTAGCACTAGCACTAGCACCAACACTATAGCATCACATTAAAGTAATTTTTTATTCATTACAACCAGGTATTATTATTATTATAAAAAATTGTAATAATTTCACATGCATGCATGACATGCAAAAATAGATGAGAATAAAAAAATTAAATTTGAACTCACAGAAACATTCCTTAGCCAAACAAATATTTCACAGTTAAAATTGTAATAATAATAATAATAATAATAATAATGATAATGCTATTATAGACACATTCGTGTATGTCCAAGTCAAGGTGAGAACAGTGGAGAGTGGGTCAGGTTGTTCTTTTTTCTATATACCTACCTAATAGCTTGCTGGACCACACAACAATGTAAAAGTAATAGCAGACAGGTATAGCCTCAAGACAAGGTCGTGTGGCGTCGAAAAAACAAGCTGGAATTATATTTATTTTCCATTAAATATCATTTTTAATAGGGCAAGGGCTCACGCATTCTACTTATAGGTATACTTCCCAAGCTGCAATTTTTTACCTACCCTCATGTGCGTGTGTTAGGAAATTGTTAGTTCTTGCTAAATTATCCGAGCTTTTTCAAAGCATGCCCCAGCTGCTTGTTTTTATTCCATTTATTTGAGCCGTAAGTTTAACTAAAATAAAAGGGATCAATAATAGTTACTTTGGTGAAATAAATATTATGAGATAACAGAAATTGTATTAAAATGGGATTAAGGGAACATTAAAAAGAAATGGAAAAGATTTATTGTAGAATGGAGAAATAATATAAGGTTAAACCATAAAAGACCTACATCATGTACTAAGTGTAGCTGATCAAAAAATTATGAAATCTTGAAATAAATTAGAATATTAATCACGCATGAAACTATTTAAAATGACTTTGCACCAACTGCTGAAGAGCAAGCATAAAAACATAAGACTGATGGTGCCTAAATGGTTCTAAAATCAGTGGCTCTCAAACTACTGTAACCAAAACTAAAGAAATAAATGCTTTAAATTGAGTCATAAATCTTCAGGTGGTCAACCTCTTCAAAGAATCATATTCAAATATTGATCGAACATCCCTAAACTGATTTATTGGTTTTTCAATTCTTATATGAAAAAATTCTAGTGTTCCGAAAAAAATTGTCTAGAAGAACTAAATCCGTCATCCATCAAATAAATAATGATTCACGCAAAAACAGAACTCAATGGGAGCTTTTTTGGCTGTGACTTTTGAAAATCGGATATATATATTTTTTTTTATTTGACGTTTTTGTTTGTTGTAGGTACCTACATAATAATTTTTAATTGTTAATGTCAGTGCAATTACAGAAGTAGGGCGGCCAATACACCTCGATTTATTACTAGAGAGTCTGCCAAGGTCAGATTTGTTTATGCTACAAAATTATTCGTTGTAACATCGAACATTATGACACTAAAAATGACAGGTAGAATTTGAAGGTTATTAAAGGACTCAAATGAAAACTTTTGACATTATGAAGATTCAAAAACAATAAATTTAATAATCGATTACAACATTGCCCTGGCTTTGTTGTCAAGTTCTTTATTAAAAGTAACAGATTTTTTTCTGTTTACATCTGTCAGTTTTGAGACTTAATTTCTAATTTTATAAAAAAAAAAAAAAATTACGAAAGTAATAGAGATTATCTTATTAGATCAAGAAAAATGCCAAAGTAGGTACCTATTTAAGTAAAGAAGCCAAAAAGATGATAGCAAATATTTGATTCAACATCCGGATCGTCTTATTATAGTCCTTCTGCAGTTGTAAGTCTACATTATTATAAGATAACTCAGATACGTGACATGTTGACTTACCGGCAATCGTTAATTGAAGAATATGGAAATGATTAACTTCCTTTGCATATCTACTCTTTACGAGAAGAACTATAACGAGAATAAGTGAAAGAACTAAATATACATTCTGATATTCTGAAGTTTTACCTATGTCTGCATCAGTCTGAATTTAATCCTTTTTATCTAACAATAATGATGCTGTTGTATGCAGACTGTTCTAATTTTCAAAATCAAATATTATTCGACATATTATAAGGTAAAAGTGGTAATACTTATTATTATTATAAGCATTTCATTACATATTCGGACTATTACAACAGTACCTATTACCTAAATACTTATACCTACTAAAAAAAGGTTTTAGGTACAAACTGCGTAGGAATATTAAAGTAAAGAAATAAGAAATAATTTATGGAATTGATTTGTTATGATTATGAATAATTTTTAAATTATCAACTGTCAAGTTTTGCATTAATTTAATTTGTATTTTGAGAACTACTTTCCAATAAAATGCGTTCTTTACAAATAGATACTTATTATTTTCTAGCCTATTATGAATAATTAACACCAGCTATAATCAAAAGAAAATTTAATTCTTATTTTCAAATAAACAAAAATTGTTAATGTAATAAATTTTGTCTAATAGGTATTCTGTGATTCCTCATCCTCATTGCACCTACAAAATTCGAGATCTGACATCAATGCTGAAATTTCATGTGACCTTGCCAGACTATTTAGATATTAATCGACGTGTATTAAAAAAATAGGCATAGTGTCATGAGAGAAAAATCAACCTTCAGAGGTAAATCTCTCTAATAAGAAACTAATTTTTAAGAGCTTTAATTATATGCCCATGCGGAGACTTTTGATCGATTTGATCAATTTCTATATTTGATATAAGGATTTTGAGATGTCCTTTCCTAGAAGTGGATTGGAGATGGATTTTTTTTATACTTTTCGATAAAAAAATTTAGGACGATAGTTTTCCGGAAAACTACAAATGTTTATACTATACTTAATAGTAATGATTTTTTTTTGTATTTTGTAATTACGTAAATATTTACTATATAGTTGCTGCCTATAGTTTTGGAGAATATTGTGAGAGGACTCGAAGAAAAACTCTTTTTTACACCTAGCAAGTCAAGAAATTGAAAAATATTGTATTATAAAAAAATGGCAAAAAATAATGTTATGAAATTTTTTGATGAAAATTGAACAGCTTTCCGGAAAGAAATGTTAAGGATTGGGTGTATATTTTGACATTTTCTGCGAAATTTCAAAAACTATACGAAGGTATGAAGACTTAAAAAAGAATAGATCTTTAGGAGAAGATCTCTTTCATTGACACCTCGTAATCCAGGAAAATTTCGCAAAACATTTTTTTTTTACTTTTTGGTACGAAATTATAGAGCCACAATAGTTTTCTGGAAAACTTGATGGGCATATCTAGTAATTAAATTTTCTAGATCATTCTTGATTTTACATATCTAAGTTTTGGATAAAATGTGGGGGAATGTGAGTTTTCTCGAAATTTTCTGCGATACCTATCTCGAAAACTACGCTATGAAAGCTCTTGAAAAGGAACATTTTTCTGATTTATAAGAAAAGCCCTTTCCAATGAAGGTTCTCAATCCAGGAAATTTTCGGAAACCTTTTTTTTTTACTTTTTATATAAAAAATTAGACCCGCGGCAATATTTTGCTGGAAAACTTAATGAGCATATCTCGTATAATTAAATTCTCTTGAGCATTCTTGATTTACGTATTAGTCTTGGATAAACGTGGAGGAATATGTTTGTTTTTTCGAAATTTTCTGCGATACTTACTTCTCAAAACTAAGCCATGAACACTTTCGAAAATAATCATTTTTTTGATTTCTAAGGACAGCCCTTTCCAATGACAGCTCGCAATCCAGGAAATTTATTACTTTTTGGTACAAAATTAGGACCACAATAAGTTTTCTGGAAAACTTGACGGGCATATTTAGTAAGGTAATTAAATTTTCTTGACCATTTTCTTTGAAGCGGGGAAAAAATGAATGAAATCTGCTCGTGGGGGTGCTGATGTATTATTTTTTTTTAAATTTGGTCGTAAATAGTTTTTGAGGGTGGACAAAAATCAATTTTGATTGGACAAATGTGGAGAAATCGTGGATAACAAATGCTCTTTGAGTTTTATAAAAATTCTAGGGGCGCCAACTTCACTACATATTTATCTACTAAAGTGATTAAAAATAACATTTTACTTTGGTACCTAAGGTTTTTCCCATGTTGCCATGTTTATTAAGAAAAATTAATGACATACCTACATATTATATAGGTATACCTGCAAAATTGTAAGCACATTATAATTTATAATTGCAAATCCTATAAGCATATAAGCAGAAGGACTGGTAAATAGAGCTGTTGTATTATTTATAGACTTCCCTATTATACTTTCAAGATGTTCGAGATTATTGAGATACTAATTGCCTTGCTAATTGCAAATCATAAAAACTCAAAGATCGATCAATATTATTTTTTTAACTTTTTATGGGAAAATTATGTTGTCTTGCTTTTCAGATCGATATACCTACCTATACCACAGATTTTTTCGAAATTATATTTTTTTTAATTAAGCAGCTAGAAATATAGGTATAGGTACAACTTGTTTGTCTCTTGAATGTTTTACGTATCTTCATTATTTAAAAAAAAAAAATCCACTTATTTGGATGTATTATCCCTGTCACATACGCAATAAATATAAGGAAAATTCTTGGGTGGAAATTGTTGAAGAAAATTTTCCTAATGTTCCCAAAAATAAAGATTTATCCCACTTGCTATTATAATTAGTAATCCCATCATTTCGTGAAAGCACATATTATAGGTATACCTACAAAGTGCTTACAAAGGAAAAACGGTCACACCAAACCAAGAGAACCCAAATTTAAATCCATTTCAATGAGGACATAACAAATTTTAGCGCTTTGTAATTTAAGAGTCTCCCGGGTCGAAAGACCGCGAAGTTTTGGGTCCTAAATCTTCCTAACAGGGCATCGGCAGTCAGTAGGTATAACAGTTCTCCGAGGTAGGTTAATTTAACGTGGGACACGAGCTCGCTTTGTCGGCCGTTTAGAAGGGAAAATTAGATCTGTTTTCAGTTTTATATATCCCGGTTGACTTTTATGTGTTTCGGCTATCACCATTTCGTTCACGTGAGTAACAGAGCCTAATTCTACAAGCTTACCTGTGGTCCTTGATTATTACACACTGTTGTCAGATTTAAGGTACGACAGAAATTAAAAAAAACTCTCTCGTGTTGTTTGCCCTGTTATTACTAATAACTGTTACTAAAATATGGTGAGGTGATTTTTTCAAAAACTCTTCACGCATTATTCAATAAAAAACATCGAAGGTAAAGTGAAGTCATATAAACTGTTCTTAAGAACTGGACGTCTGAAAGCTGTGCTGTAAAAATAAAAGACAGGAACCAAAAAAATATGGGAAAAATAGAGAAAAGTAAAAGAAGGAAAAATAAATAAACATAAGGAAAGTAGAACTTGAAGAATAGGGTACTCTGTATTTTCGAAAAAAATCAAAACTCCAAAAAATCGCATTTCTTCACAAAAAAATCGCGTTTCTGGTCGGACCAGTTTTCCCGATTTCTTTAATTTTTTTCAGAAGAAATGCGCATTGACATGAAGATCGATATATGTGAAAATGCGACATGACGTCATCATTTTGAGAAAAATATCTCAAAAATTTCAGTTTTCTATATATGGACAGTTTCAAGGGGTGAGAATCAATTCTGGATTTTTTTAATACGAGATGGTCTTCGAAGTGATTCATCATATTGCGGAAAAATTGAAGGCTAAGAAGGCGAAAAAACAACACGAAGAATGCACCTACTTAAGCGATTAAATTAACAATGTGGCATCGTGGTTTCAGGCGCGGCGCTTAAGTCCTGTCAGTAGACAGAGAAATGGGTGTCGACTACATTTCACAAGACATAAATAATCCTGTCGGTCCCGAACAAAATATCGGCTTGTTCCGAGTGCAAACATTTAAAAAAGTTAATTTCGTCGGAGTGTTTTTATCATTTCAAAGCTACCGGTATTGGGGTCATTGTTATGTAAATCGTCCACTAATTATATCATTAAGTGCTTCCTTTAAGATAATAAATGACATATAATAGCTGTCATTAAATCTGTGAAATAACAAACAATTTATTTTATCTTCAATTACCTTAACATTGTCTCTTTAGGATCACCTACGAACGAATACTTTTTTAAATAGACAATGAACATTTTTTTAATAACAAGACAATGCAGATTATTTTCTTATTAAATAAAAAAAAACAATTTTTAAGAATTTCCTTCTAGACGAGTCTCCCAAATTAAATTTTCACAATTTTGAGTGCTTTGGTAATTTTGGCACTGAGTATTTTGGTGTATTATCCAGTGAAGACGTTTATAGTAACTTTTTAATTCACATAAATTTACCACTTTTTGACATAAAAAACTGATATGTGTTAAATGTTAAGGATGACGCTTCAGTCCCTGTCAACTTCAAAATTTTGAGGGACATGGGAGTCATATATTGTGAGACCTCATTTTAAAGGTATTGTAATTATTTGCAGAAAAATTATGATATTTTTCAATTCTTGCAGTCTGTGTGTCAGTGAAGACTTATAGTTTATATTGACATCTGCAACGTCATCTGTGACATTTGACACATCAGTCTGATATAAAAAAGTAGTGGTATAAATGCATGATGCATGGTGTTAAAATTAGTTTTTATACCAAAGTTTTATCCAATTCGGATAAGGATTTAGGTAATTGGGAGGAGGCTGTCAGACTGTAAGCATCTTCACTGACATATAGACCGTCAAAATTAAAAATTAACATAATTTTTGTGCAGATAATTGAATTACCTTTAAAATGACATATCACGCGTGATACTGTACGTCGACTATTTCGTGGTGGGAGTTCTCGTCATCTGTTCCTAATTTGGGACTGAGTGCGTCCCCCTCCCCCCCCCCCCATAATTTGTAAGTATCTGCGCCGCCCGGTTGAATTTTCCGAAATCTTCCCAAATCGTTCCGGAAAACAGTTTGGTCTATCTGCGGACTAGTTTGCCTTCCACTACATCTCCAAACTTTTTTGGGCCAATTCTTCAATTGTCTCGGCTATAAGACCTTTGGACAGACCAAGTAGGTACGGGCTGACCCGAAAAGGTTTTTCGCATGTATATAGCGATTCGCTGGCGCATCTTTACCTGGAATTCCTGGAGGTACCAGGATATCAGCACCGTTTTCTTGTCAGTTAGACTGACGTCCATCCAGTAGGTACATTCCAGCTGGATCTGCTGGAAGCTTCTGTATGGAATGTGTTATGAGTATATCAAGCAAAATAAGTGGCCTGAGGACTTTCGCAAGGTAGGTAATCAGAGAGTCTTTGAGATTCTTCTTTTTTTAATTTTTTACCTCAACTTGGACCCTATTTGGACAAGTTCGTTAACAAGATTCTAAACACATTTAAAAAAATTTTCAAGTTGCTTTTTCAAATTTACATTTCACTTTGTATGGGTTTAGTTAAAATACCAAATACCAATACCATGGGTCCTGTTTCACTTTCTGGTCGTGAAGATGAACCCTTATAATAGTACTATAGAAACAAATCACTCATAAGCTACAAGATGTAAAATTATAACGAAAGTTTGGAGAGACAATAGGAGCTTTTATTGTCCTTCCTTGTCTTTCAATCAACTTGTAACAAAAAAAAAGTTCTATAGATAGATAGTAAAGAATATGAATAATTACTTTTCGTTCGGAATATAAAATATGCAGAGCAAAAAAAACCTGATAATAAACCAATCTTTGTATTCGTTGTTAAGAAAAAACGAAGGGACGAATAAGGATTGACAGCTGACATAAAAGACCGAATCTACGGCACGGTCAACGTTTGTTACCTTGGCTTGGCAGTCCCTTATTAATTCTCTAACTTGTTACAAGAAGAGGTGTGCACTGTGATTTCGTATCCATAAGTAGGTATAACCGTGAAATGTGTAAATGCGGGTGGGCTGACGTGAAATCCGTAAAGTGGACTGCAAATTCGCAACAAAGCTCTCATTATAATGGCAATGTCGAAACCCCCTCGTGCCTTTGGCGTTTTAAAAAAGGTCTTTATTCCATAATAATCACTTGAGAGATACCGCCACACGAGATCGATGTCAGATGTATTGACATTTATGACACGTAGATATCTTGGACTAAAATTGCATAAGAATAGGAGAGATCGATCTGGTTTGAGAAGAATGTTAGTCGTCATAGGTATATGTGGATAAATAATGCCTTCGGCGAGGTTGGTTAGGTACTTTGTTTTCAATGTGTGCGGGAGTACCATAGCTAATGATTTTTTTATTTAAATAAAATATTTTTAACAGAACATCATGAGAATTTGGGTATTTTAAAACGATTCATGAGTAATTCTACCCAAAGAAATCATTTACGTTATGCGGTTTACTGATGAATAAATTTGTAAGCTTACTAGAAAACCGTTTTGTTGTTTCAAATTTGCAATTTGCTTCAACTTACGATGACGTAAGAGGGGCCATAGCATTATTTTTCAGTGAGAAATTGAAAGAAAAATTGGAGATTCGAAGAAAAAGTCGAAGAAAAAGTGAAAATTCTTAAAAAAAGTGCGAATTAAAAAATTTCTATTCATATTCATATTGACGAATAAGCTTACACAAATTCAAGGTATCAGTAGCCTAGCGACTAAACGCAAGGTCAATCCAAAGGGCGTGGGTTCGATTTCCGAAAAGTCGTAAAGCTTTCTTCTTTAACGGTGCTATCTACACACGAAGTACCAATCATCTGGGAAATCTTTTTCCTTTCGCGTTCAAGGAAAATTTTGATTTGAAGAGCAGCCTTGAAACTGTGTAAAAAAGGCTTAAGAAAGTTAATTTTGAAAATATTTTTATTGAATTTCTCATTGTCATGTTCACGTGTGTTCTAAAAAATTTTATTTTGCTCTAAGGGCCAATGGTTGCTCTATTTTGTGGACATCTTGAATCCGTTAAAACATTTTTGTGAAATATTTTTTTCCTGAAATATCCTGAAAAAAACTGAAAAATCGTGATTTCTTATTTCAGCCATATCTTTTTTATTATTGGAGCTATCCATTTGATTTAAAAAAAATTCTAAGCTCACTAGATCGCAGCTTTTCATCATCGACTTTTGTTTTTCTTATGGCCACCATATTGTTTTTTCACGTCATTCGGTATTGAAACAATTAAGGTATATTTTCAGTTTTTTCAGGATATTTCAGCAACGCCTGAAATTTCCTTAAATTTTGTTTCAGATTCTTTTTAAGCATCAAATTGTGCAACTTTTCTCTAATTTAACTAATCCTGGATTTCTTACCGCGTTTAAGAGAGCTAGATTATATCTAGCACAAAAAATTGCCACCCTTTATTATAGAGTGTGCTCATTGATTTTATCTGAAGACATTGAAATATATATAAAAAAAACTACGAATCGAACCAAAAAAGTCGGCGATAAAATTTGTTTTTCTGGGAGAGGGACATCCGATGGTAACAACCTCTACCTCACCAATAACCGTTGCACCCTCTAGAGGTGGGAAGGGGCAACTTTGAAATCTTAAACCTTTTTTTTATTGGAGATTCGGATTTTACAACTAAAAATACGTGGAATTTGTCTGTTTTTTAGATATGACGGGGGCTTTAATCGACGACATTTTTTTTTCGGTTTGTCTTACCTATTGCTGAATGGAACGAAAAAAACATCCATGAAAGGAGAAAAAAGACAAATTCTGCTTATTTTTAGTTGCAAAATCAGAATGTGCAATAAAAATAAGGGTCACTAACTAAAATGTTTAATTTACCTCCCCGTACCGCCCCACCTACACATGGGAAGGAAAGAGGGAGCAATTTCCTGCCCCTGCGTATATTTTCAGCAGTAAAATCCGTTTCTGCAATAAAGAAATATAGGCCTCTTATTCAAGATTTTAAAGGTTCCCCTCCCATCTCTAGAGGGTTGAGGTGGTGGTATCGAGTTTGATATCGTATAGGCTGTTCCCCTTCCAAATGAACAACTTTCATATGAACGACACTTGTTGATCCGAGGCGTAGTTTTTTTTTATACAGGGTGTCCCAGCTTATTCGAAGCGGTCTCTGTATAGGCCAAACGATGGACTTTTTCGAAAAACTTTTTGAAAATTCAAGTACAGAATCACAATGGCCATAATTTAAAATTATTTTGGTGTATAAAGAGTGTCCCATATGACAGTGACATATCAAAGTTATGTTTTTTTTTTAATGGAAAAATGGAAAAATGTTATTGCATTTTTAGATTGTCTGTGAAGAGAAAATAAGATTGTCTTTTACAGTTGGGGTTTAAATTCAGAAGTTTTTGAGTTATAAACAAGTGAAAATCGTCATTTTTGAAGTTCAAGGCCCTGTTCAGGGTGGGCAAATTTGGATGTTTCTATAGGAGATCTCGGTAACTATAAGAGCTATGGAAAAATGGATGGCACATTCTCGATCGCTTTTTTTGAGAGGAACTCAATGGTGAAAACCGGAACTGGCTATCTTCTTTTGTTTTCGAGCTATAATGAAAAATACGATTTTTCACGATATCGATAAATGTCGATATCTTTCTTGGTTTTCAAGTTAGAGGAAAGATATTTGCACATTCTTTAGGCACTTTTTTGAGTAGAATGGAATGGCCTCAACAGATTTTGTATATCTTTTCTCATTTTTCGGTTATAACATAAAGTTGTATTTTTTTAAATGGAAGTCATAGTGGGCCATGAACTAATTAAATAGAGTATTTTTTCTCTTTGCAACGATATATAACATGTGCGTTAAAAATTTATGAAAAGTTACATTTTTCAAAATAAGCTTAATTTGAGAGATGCGGGGGTCTGGGCTTAATCGCCGGAACCAAGAGGAGACAACCTCACTAAAAAATCTAAATCCTAAGGCGGGGGTCCAGGCTGATGGGATGCGTGACTGGATAGAAGACCAGCCCTACTGGATTCAACCTTGGGGCACCAGGGGGCACCCCACTGTATCAATCCCCTCACCTTTGCATGCGGGGCTCTGCATAGGTGGAACACCCTTCCCTAGCTACTCGTGGGATCAACCATGGTAAGAAACAAAAAACCACGAATTCGCGGGACATCACCGCAAAACAGACTGCTGACCGAGCGGGGCTCGTCACCCGTCAAGACAGTCGGCAATCTAAACAATCCTCGTGCTCGAGACCACCTCGAACGCAAGAAGAATGTCCACGCATTGGCAAGAAAAGGAGCATCGACACCCTTCATAGGACCAGAACCATTCTGTGGCTTCGAAGATACTTTCTTCAAGGCAGAACTCCAAAAGGAAGAAGAAAACTGAGAGAAACCCATTGGAGGAACCTCTCGGGGTTGAGACAAGCCAAAGAACTTCTCAGGAATTTTAACCGAGAGAGGTTGAAGAGTATCTTCGACCTGCAAGGAACGTCTCAGAGCACTGACGGGATTCCTAACGAGACATTGCAAGCTCAAGGAACACCTGAGGAAGTTAGACATAGAAGAAAATGGCGTCTGTAGATTTTGCGGGAAAGAAGACGTAACACCACGTCACCTGCTGCTCAACTGCGATGCGATAGAACTCAAAAGAAGTAATGTTCTGGGCCACCACCAGCTAGAGGCAGGGAATCTACCCGACCTTGATCCTCTCAAAATCCTGAAGTTTCTCAAGGAAACGGACTTGGAGAGGGTGCTTCACTAAAGGGATTCCACACCAGGCGAAGCACAGTAGAGGGGATACAATAGATCTTTTAGGTCGCAGTAACTTAATCACCCTCAAAAATACAAAATACAAAATACAAATACAACACCAACTGTAAAAGCCAATCTTATTTTTTCTTCTCAGACAATCTAAAAATACAATAACATAGGAACTTTCCATTTAAAAAAACATAACTTTGATATGTCAGTGTCATATTATTATGGGACACTCTTTATACTCCAAAATAATTTTAAATTATGACCATTTTGTGATTCTGTACTTGAATTTTCAAAAAGTTTTTCGAAAAAGTCCATCGTTTGGCCTACAGAGACCGCTTCGAATAAGCTGGAACACCCTGTATACCTACCTACCTATGTATTTCAATGTCTTCAGATAAAATGTGCAGCCTGTATATTGTTTTATAGAATTTTTTGTTTTCTTTTGATGTCCCCTACCCCCTAATACCTATCACGGCTGTATAAAAGTTATGAATAAAAAAACATTAGTAATATAAAACATTATGAATAATAGTTATTCTGGGATACTCTGTATGTATAGTGACACTAAAATGAGACAGGGTCGTTTTTATTAAACAGAGTTACTTCTGGAATTCTCACTTAAAACGTAACTTTACTAAAACAAGAAGGGCCATGCGTTTTCCACATCTTTCTTATTCTCTGAGTGGTTCCTGCTCGAGCTCCTGATGTCTCCGGCTCTTTTACTCTTTTGGTTGATGTCTTCTCTGTGCGTATTATAGTCCTCGGAGTTTGCAGCAGCACTTTAGGACCTAGGTTAGGTAGTACATCCTATACTTAACCGAACTTTACGAATTCGAACTTTTTTCCTGAACAAATTAATATAAGTAGGTAATTTAAATAATTTTTTGTTATGACTTTAATTTGAAAACAAATTAAAATTGCGTGACAATAAGTTTTTTTACATTATTTTCACGTGTGCAGTATGTAACCCCCCTCCCCCTCCACCGGAGCTTGACGCAATTCCTCGCTACTTATACCTATGCCCTGCATTACATTTTGTTGCAGTTCTTCCACCTTGAAATTGATGAAAAGTTTAGGTGAAAATGCTAATGTGAATATGTGCATATTTTCCGAGTACGTTGACATGTTTTTAGCTTTGTGCGATATAAGAACTGGTTATTTACGTCGATGTGATTACTGCTGATTAGTATCTGCCATTTTTAACGTATAAGAATTAGTATTAAATAAACCATGTAGAAATTACTGAAAAATGTTTCACCGCGACATCATTAAATACATTCTTTTCTCATTCCATCGTGTAATTTGACCAGATTTTTTTTAAAGTAGGCATGACTGACCAGCGGGAAGGTACAAAACCAGTGCACGGCAAACGATGCTGGAAGTTTTTAGAGCGAAGGGTTGCCGGAGGGTAGCGTGCAGCGAACGTTGGCGTGACCTGCATCGTTCGGTGGGGCGCAGAGGGCGCAGGGTGCAGCCGTGACGACGCCTCGGGACTCGGAAAGGGTTCGCCTGCTGGACGCACGTGTATAAGATGGTGCATTTCTCATTACAGTTATTATAAAACCGCATACCTAAACCGCAGCCTCTTACCTATATTTGTTACCAAAAACAAGGAGAGCAAAATTTCGCCACGGAAATCGATTTTAAATTTTCCCATATGCGTTTACCGTATGTTGATGTAAGCATTGTAAGGTCTGGTTGCTTTTTTAATAAACTCTTCTTTAGTGTATACCGTCAACGCCATCATTAAAACTGGAGTGGTCGAATAATAACTTTGTCTTTTTGTGAGCCTGTCAGCAGAGCAAAATTATTCATAAATTGTACCTATATTACAACAATTTTTGAAAACCCTGGAGAAAATTTATATTTTTGTCTTTTCCAATTTCATTTCTGAGCATCACCAGTTATGCCACCTCACTCAAAAAAGTACTATTGCTGGGTTTTGTGTGGCAGATAAAGGTTTTTGCTTGAAAATGAAATTTTAATTGATCATAAAATATGAACGAAAGGAGTTTTATATACCTAGAAGGACTGAATTGTTACCATTATTTGGGCGGAAAAATTCTCAGCTAAATTGTTTTAAAATCGAAGCGAATGTCACCGTGGATATAAAGTGAGGATCACTTCTTTATTAGTCGCCGCGGCTTTAATGATCGGGGATCTGTAATTACCGATAATTGTAAATTAATGAGAGGAAGGCTTTAATTAGACGTATTGTAGCTTTATCCTCCCCCGTTTAATAAACCCTTTGTCGAGGGTTATTTACTCTCTATATAATTATTCACTATCCGTGACATTTTTAGCTCTTAATTTTTTACACCGCTTCGGGTATACCTGTAGAGGGACAGTTTCTGAAGTAAAATAATCTAATGACTGCGAGTATTATTGTTCTTTTGTACCTACGAGTCCAGCATGGAATTAATTGAATAACTATTATAAATCCACCATCATTTTCAGATATGAATTTTCTAAAAGGTTCTTTCAAAATTATCTGTTTTAGAAATACTCACTCAAACCATGTTCTTGCTTAAATTAAGAAAAGAAACAAACAGTACAGGCTTAGGTATGCCTTTTTTGTTCACATTGAACAGCGATAGCAGAGCAAGGGTGCTCTGCTTTGAGTGCTTTGGCTGTTGGGCAGTGATGAGCGATGCCCGATGCAACGCCAAAATTAATTGGCTTTCTGAAATTTTTCATGATCAAGAATTTATTAGTAATAAAGGAATGCTCGAAAACAAATCCGTTTTGGAGTAGGCGCTGACACAAAGAGATTTGTCTTAACTTAATCCACTCTTTACAACTGACAGCTCTTGATTTTTTTAAGTTAGGACAGTTATCAAAACATTCAAGAACGTTAACAAAATAGACACTCACTTTATCGACATTTTTATAAAACACATAAATAAAAATAACAATTAATAATTAATTTAAGGATTCTGCTGGACACCTTTTATTACACGGTTTCTCACTCCACTAAAGGCACTCTGTAACTGTTCGCCTGGTGTATCGTTTATCTCGACAAACTTCTCTCGATTACTTGACTTAACTTCGTTAACAGCCTCACTCAAAATATCGAAACTTCAATGTAAATGCAAAGAAAGAAATCACATTTGAGCTTGCAAAATCTGGCTGGCTAGTGTATCGGTATATTACGACAGATAAGTCGATCTTCACAGATCTCTTTCACGAAATCGGTTGCTTCGAAACAACTCGAAACACATAACAGTTACAGGTTACTAACCGTGACAGCGAATCGCAATCATATAGAAAGTCGAATAGACTAGTCTACTAATAAGTCCACTATACCATATTAGTAGAAAATCAAGTTAAGACATAAGTTTTCATCTCCAGGGCCAGTCGGGACGTGTTAATTATTGAAATCCCTTTGAAAACATGCCCTATAATGGATATTGAAATTTAGCAATTTTGAGCAATTTTCCTATTACGTCACTAAGTAAACTAATAATATAAACGTCAATTGTCTGGCACAAAATCATAGTTTGAGATACGTTCTTATCATTCTATAGGTGATTTAATTAAACAATTTTTTAATCAAAGACATAAAAAATGCAAAAAAAATTTTAAATTCAAATTTCCGCTATTTTGAAACGACTTTACCGATTTTGCTCATGATTAAATATCAGAGCACTCGCTGCAGATTACAACTACCTACTACAAAAAATTTAGCTCCCCAGCCTGCTACCCAAACTGTGGAAAAAAGAATGGTTTTTTGTGAATTTTGAAAAGTAAATTTTTTTATCGAAAATTTGAAGTCCTCGATAAGTTCTAGAGAAATTCAAAATTTCGTGTACACAAACTAGAAACAGAAAAACCTAGAAGAGCATTTTGACAGCCGAATACTTGAAATTTGTCTGAAATAAGCATATATACAGGGTGATGATATTATAGTTTGAAACATAATTCATAATTGCATCCAAAAAGAGAAAAAAAAAGCTCGGAGAGGTCCATTTTATTTTTCAAATAGCCAAAATTACGACATAAAAATAAGATTGATGACGTCACCTATTTTTGACAGGTTCATTATAACTTTTTTCAAATGACACCTCGATTTTTTTTTTCGTTTTCGATGCGTTTCCTTAATACTTATTGAAATATGATGGAAAAAAGTGCCTTACACAATCATTTTTTTTAAGGCATTTACTTCAAAAAAATGGAACGTATAACTTTAATTGGAAAAAATATTATTGAACCCAAAGCAACAAAAGAACAAAACAACGTTTAGCGCTAATGTTCAAATTGCCCTCCACCAACCATTTGACATTAACCGGTAGCCATATAAAAATGAATTGCATGGGGATTAAAAAAGAAACATTTTTTTCAAAAATATGGTTGACTAATTTACCATTTTTTTCATCATCTTTCAAGTAGTAAGAAGATCCATCGAAATGGAAAAAAACTGGGGTTGCCATTTGAAAAAAGTTATTATGACGTCACCTGTCAAAAATAGGTATCGTCATCACCCTCTGTAATTTTTTAACGTCAAAAGTTATTGGCTATTTGAAAAATAAAATTGACCTCTCCGAGCGTTTTTTTTAATAATAATGCAATTATGAATTATGTATCTACCAAATTTTATCGTAACCCTGTATATAAGTAATAAATATTTTTGCCATTTCTAAAACATGACTTTCTGGTAATTTTCATGGTCATATTATCATATTCAAATTAGTGTAGTTGTCTACTGTGAAAATTTCAGCTTAATTCCTTTAAAAACGCGTCATAAAGTAGATATATAGAAACTTAGAAATTTTTACCTATTTTGTACTTACGTCACTGGTAAACTAATAAAAAAAAATATGCAAATTTTTTGGCACACGTGTATACCTTGGGATCCATTCGTCTTATGCTGTTAATTTGATTGAAAAAGTGTGTTTAGTTTTCATATAAGAACAGATGTTCAAAAAATAGTAAAAGTAGTTTTTACAAAAGTTTAAGTGGCCGCCATTTTCAAACGATTTGACCGATATTTCTCAAATTCAATATCAGACGACTTCCTCCAGACATCTAACTATTTCAAAGATTTCAGGTCCCTAGATTGAAAACTAAGACCTGTAACCGAGTGACAAAGGGTTTTTGCAAAATTTGAATGCGGACACAGCTGCACAAACTGCTTTTTTTAGAAAACTTTATAATAAAACTGCAAATTCATCCATATATTTTTTAAAAGGGTTTGAAATTTTGCTGGGGTTAAAGCTTGAAAGATAGAAATTAGAGATTCCCCTTTTCTTACACAAGCCGCTGCCTTATTAATTGAAAAAAATTTTTACGTACAGTTCGGTAAAAGTTCTTCGCAATCGATCTCGCTCAAATGCAATCCCAGACCACTGCTTATGGATATCTTACTCCCATAAAAATTTCAGTCCCCTAAATTGAAAAATGCAGCCTGCAATGGTGTGACAAGGACATTTTTTTCCTTTAAATTTGAAGGACAATTTAAAAGGCACTTTTTTACAAATTTTTTTATAATTCAAGAACTCGCCAGCTTGAAACGCTTCGACCGATTTTGCACGATATTTAATTTTTTTAAATTAATTCCATTGACGTAGGGCGTGAAACCTGAAAAACCCATAATAAAGTAACGTCATGAATAATTTTAGCATTACATTTTTTGTCTCATAAAACCATAACGACATACCAAATTTCATCAAAATCTCTTCAGCGCCGGTTTAAGTGTTTTCATGACTAAGAGAGAAGATCGGAATTCGACCCCCAATACCTATCAGAACTTTTGTCAAGGTGTCAAAAGACAAGACAGGAAGTCTACCCAACTGATAGACTATTGGATTAACTAAATAGACGAATTATAATTTAAAAACAAATTATTAAAAAATTATTGTTTTGAAAAGTTCGGGGTTGATTCATATTAATGAATAAGTAGATATAAGTACTTAGTTTCAGAAATATCTAATGACAAAAACATCACAAACTATTCCGTCAAGTCGTTAAGAATGTTTATCGTCAGCGTTGTGTTGCAATGCAATATTCACACGTCTTCACTTTGACCTAGACCCGAATTACTTCAAAGGAATCAAGAAACGATTTAGATTTAATCTCTTTCAAACTTACCCTGGCGCTAGGCTGAATTAGTTTGTCTTGACTGGTATTAATACGACCTAGAAAAAAATTGATTTTAAGGTAAACAGGCCCATTCCATAAAATATAAGCAGCTACTTGAAATTCTGGATTATAGTTGTCGCTGTAACTTACTTATTATTAACTCAATAATATAGGATTCATGAAATTTTACTTAAAAATAAAAAACCATAAATTAAATAAACAAAGTTAATTACCAGGATGAAGAGAAAGTCATTGCAATAATAAAATAAATATCTTTAATAGTAAATTAATTTGGCTTTCTCTGAATATTTTCTTTATCAAAGGATATCCGCGTTATTTGAAACAAATTAAATTTGGGAAATTTCAACTATACCCCTGAGGCTTTGCGGCTGTATTCCCTCAAAACAAGTTAACTTCTTTCAACCCCCAAGTTTATAGCAAATTACGCCCCTATTTTTTTGCTCAGCACGGTCACTGACTTTTTTCTGAACACAAGGACATGCGATTTTTGAAAATTTAACTTTCTCTGGGTCAAGTGACTTTTCAACAAACACATGTGGATTTATTTCCCTTCTCGATCTTTCTTTTGAAAACAATCGACATAAAATTAACCTTTCAGGAACGTAAGAGATACAATGAGGAGTCGAGATTTTGCTTGATTTTACTGAGAAACTGGAAATGGGTTCATCTACATATACCCCCTCCCAAGTTTTCGAGGTTACTGAAAGCTAATCTGGGATGAAATTAATTTTTTACCATGGGTTACCCCTCAAAATTGGTCAAAAATCACCCATGAAGTAACTTTCCTCTGTCACACAGCACACTCTCTTTTTCCCCTCCCTTTTTCTGGTTGATTGTCACTGTAGGAGTGGATTTTTTTTTTGCTACAAAATAGTTACTGGAGAAATTATATTTTTGGAAAAGGGAAATCGACAACTAGGGAGTTGTTACAAGTACAACTCGTCAAAAGGATGGAAAATTGATTTTTTGCAAATAATGTCGCATGCATGAAATAAAATCACAGATACGCTTTTAGGGTTTATTACTTATCTGAATGCCCAAATTGATTTGGAAAATTAGTCAACACCGCAGGAAGGGTCCTATTGAAAAATGGTCACTTACAGCCAAATTTTTTTAAAAAGCCTTTGGTATCAGACTTTTTTAAAGACTACAACTGCGGATGCAAATGTCAAAAAATGTTGTAGTTGCTTGAAAATGGGATTAGTTTGCAGTGTTTTCTGGTAAAAATTGCATGGGCAGGAATTGTAACAATTAGGTATTGCGTTACAGAAAATGGGCCCTTACAACTTGTAGCAGCAGACTGTCTTAATTTGGACGATAGTTTTATTACGTTTTGAAAATTTTATTCCAGAAATTAATGTTAGAACTTATTCACCGGGAACCTATACTATTACAACACGATGTAAATCTGTTTTTGAGATAGGGAAATCGCATCCTAAATGAATCTTTGGTAAATATTGGCTGCTCCTATAATTGTTTTACAGATAAATGTCTTTATCTCCATCTATACAGGGTTTACTAATAAAACCATATGTTGCAGCTGATTGAAAATTGTATTATGCGAAGAAAAATGCGTAGGTATAGGGGAAACAAGAAATTTTCAGATTGTTATTTCGCATTGTTCATATCACAATTTTTTAGAATTCTATTGATACATTGATGTGGTGTAGGCTTTCACGGCTGGCTTCAATTGAAATCATAGTTGATTCCAGGCTGCTTTACCGTGGTCCGTGGACATTTGCTACGGAGAAAATCTCCATGGACCATGGTAGGTATTACTGGCATTAATGGAGATTTGCTCCGGTGCAAATGTCCATGGACCATGGCAAAACAGCCCGGAATCAACTTTGACTTCAACTAGATAAAGTTAACCTCAATTCAGGATTTTGAATTCCATTAAGTTGGTATAGTCACCTATAAGTTGACAATCAATATTTGTCGACAAGAAAATTTGTCCTAATTTCTTTGCGGAGTTTTTTCAAATATTTGAAAAGATTGCGGAGGTTTCTTTATTATTATTGACGTAACGTGAATAATTGTATACATAACATAAACTTGCATTCATATTATGATATAGTGATTCTGTCTAGTGCTGGTGATGATTTCGGACTTGATACGCCATCATCGATGACATCAATGGAACTGCATAAATCATAAAATGCATCCGGACGATGTGAATAGTGAACAGATGACGCAGCGTCCTGAGGCACCTCGAGGGGCAGGACTAGACCCTCAGGCAGCGCCATAGCCATGAAACGGCCCGCTACTTCTTCAAAATCCCCGCGCAGGATCGGACTTTCTATTGCTGTTGTTAATTACTTACATTTTTAAAGCCTGCTTACAAATTTTTACAAAAACATTAAGCAGAAGTTTTTTGCACTTTGAAATTTAGAATTTTTAAAAAAATTACGATAACACATTATTTTTTTTATTATGTGTAAAGAAAATAAAAACCTACATATACAGGGTGTCCCAGCTTATTCGAAGCGGTCTCTGTAGGCCAAACGATGGACTTTTTCAAGAATTTTTTTTAAAATTCAAGTACAGAATCACAATCGCCATAATTTAAAATTATTTTGGAGTATACAGAGTGTCCCATATTAGAGTGGCATATCAAAGTTATGTTTTTTTTAAATGGAATGCTCCTATGTTATTGCATTTTTAGATTGTCTGAAAAGAGAAAATAAGATTGGCTTTTACAGTTGGTGCTTAAATTCAGAAGTTTTTGAGTTATAAACAAGTGAAAATCGTCATTTTTCAAGTTCAAGGCCTTGTACAACGAAAACGGCTAAAGATAGAGAAAAACGGCTTACATGTCCCTATTTTAACTTTTCATGTACTATCCTATGGTATAGAAACATTTGTACTTTCTTTGATTTTTTTATTTGGCGACGCGTGGAGAAATCTCAGAATTTTTCAAATTTTTTATCACACTGTATAAACATTTCATCCACATCATAGGATAGTACATGAAAAGTTAAAATAGGGACATGTAAGCCGTTTTTCTCTATCTTGAACCGTTTTCGTTGTACAGGGCCTCGAACTTGAAAAATGACGATTTTCACTTGTTTATAACTCAAAAACTTCTGAATTTAAACACCAACTGTAAAAGCCAATCTTATTTTCTCTTCTCAGACAATCTTAACATGCAATAACATAGGAGCATTCCATTTAAAAAAACATAACTTTGATATGCCACTGTCATATGGGACACTCTGTATACCCTAAAATAATTTTAAATTTTGGCCATTGTGATCCTGTACTTGAATGTGCAAAAATTTTTTGGAAAAAATCCATCGTTTGGCCTACAGAGACCGCTTCGAATAAGCTGGGACACCCTGTATAAGTACTCCCCCATATAGACACCCATATACTCCTGTTATCATCTTTCTTTAGTTTGAATGTGCAAACAAGCAAACAATACAAGAAAAAAACAAGTAAATACAAACAATAAACGATAGAAACGTAGTTATACAGGGTGTCCCGTATCGTTATGTTCAAATCTTGTGAGTATATAGTAGGCTTATATCTAAGTCTAAAAAACCCAAAAGTGGCAGGTCTATCTGCATTCGTTACGAAGTTAGAGGCATAAGAAAATAATGTCTAGTAAATACCAGATTTAACTTTGAAAACCACATAAAGCTTATTTTATTGACCACATCTTTAGTTTATCATGTGTTAAAAATGTCCTATTCCTTGCTGAATACAAACTTGTGCTCGGAGGCCTGTTGCAGAAGTAACAGTTCTAATTTCTCGTCTTTTTTCGCGACCGATCTCTTGACCAGCATGCTGAATACGATCCAATAATAATTGCCTTTTGGCATTTAGTTACAAACGCCAATTCCGAAATATGCTGGTGTCCCATTTATTTGAATCCAAATGCCATTTTGTATGAGCAGGAGAACCCCTTCTCATGTTTATTTTGGTGACATTTACTCATGTCGCCACCATAACAATAAATTATTAGCCTAAACCACAACACATGTGGTTGCGTGGTTTTCAAAGTTGAATCTTTGTTATTTACTAGTGATAATTTTCTTAGGCCTGTAACTTCGTAACGAATAAAGATAGACCTGCCACTTTTGGGTTTTTTGGGCTCAAAATTAAGCCTACTATATGCTCAAAAAATTTGAACATAACGATACGGGACACCCTGTATAGAAACAAAACTAAAAGAATAGATATGGTGATAAAAAAATAAGATGAAAAGGTGATACGGTAAAACAAAGAAGAATAATCTTTCACTTCATGATTATCACTCCTTGATTTTTTTTTTTTTTTAATTGGCCAAAACTTGCATTTTCTTATCGAAATCGGCTAATGATCAAAGTATAATACCTTAACTATAGTTTAAGATACAAGATACAATAAGACATAAAATGTAGATGGCGCAAGATTCCTTCCTCCTTCGATTCTTTTCCTTGTCACTCTTTGAAATGTTTTTTGGCCTTTGCCTTTATTCCTCTACCCGCTTTCTTTGCGGCTTTCCTGCTTGGTTTTGGTGACGTGGCATCAGTTGTCAGTGTACAAATTTTTGTTTGCTAGGGTTGTTTCTCCTAACATCGAATTAGCACACGCGGATTTTATGTATGGTCATGATAAGGGATTTGCTATAAAGAAGTGTGACGTATTTATGTTATTGAAGCTTCTCCAAATCGCCATAATTCCGGGAAACCATCAAGATCGGTGTCCACTATACTAGATCAGAAGAGGCAGTTTATAGCACTCGTAGAACCGTATCCAGAGACAAGTTATTGAAATATCTGCCGAGGTAGGAATTAGGTCCCCTCTTGTTAGGAGAATCCCTAAGCATGTGCAACGGGTACAGGTCCAAATTTCACTTGATCATGAAGCACGTTTGGAATTAGAATTGTTTTTTGCGCAGTGGTGCTGAAAATCCTGGATTTCTTTGCGATATTGGTTTCACTGATGAGGACGGCTTCACACAAATTGAGTTGTTAATTTCCACAATACACATGTGTGCATGGGTCATGGGTATCTTGCGCAGCAGGTTTCTAGATCAGGATATTTTACCAAATCGATTAAGGGCGCTGCTTATCTAAACTTAATGCAAAACACAATAGTTGACCTTTTTGATGGCATTCCTGTGGACCAAAGGCAACAAATACGGTTCCAACATGATGGTGCTCCATTTCATCATTAGATTGCCGTCAGAGAACATTTACATGAAGCATTTCCACGTCGATTCATTGAAAGAGGATGACCTGTATCATGACCTGTAAGATCTTGTGATTAAAAAACCCTAAATTTCTTTCTTTAGGGATATTTAAATAGTTTAATGTACCTATGCTATTCCTATAAATAGTCTCAAAGAGCTGCAGCAACGAGTTATTCAATAAGGATGTCACAAAATCCGAGCTAACGGTGGAGTTTAAGAATGAGTTCGAATAGGGGAGATATAGGGGGGAAGAATAGGGAGCAGGGCACTTTGAATATTTTATCTTTAATATTTTTTTTTTATTTTATTTACCTCTAGATAGGTTTCAATCGTTTGTTTGTAGGTACTTACATCAACTTTTTACTTATTTTGGTCCATACATATACTGATTTATACCCTCTCCAAATATTTGATATTTTTTAACACCCTGTATAGTTATGTTTGATATTACTGATGCGCGTGTGAAAATTTATTTGTTTAAACCTTAATTATCTAATAGTTGAAGAGAATCAATTAACGATTTCGAAGATTTTTTCTGCAGAATGATTGCAACAGCACACCTAATCCGGTCCTTACTCTCCCCTGTAGCGGCTCAGGTCGGTAAAAGAGGCATAGGTGTGTTTATGTGGCGCCGCAGTCACTATACAGGTAGATAAGGATCCGGCCGTCCATCAGAGACGGGGGCCGGCCTTTTGTTCTTCATCTGCCGTGCACGACATCCTCTTCTACATGTGTAAGTAGCGCCGGCCGGAGCCACGCCAGCCCGCTCTCTCGACCGCAACCTTGCCGAAATTACAGGCCTGGCAGGATTATTCGGGACGCGATCACACGAGGGCCAACCGTCCTGTTTCTTGTTGGTGTCTTTGCGGTGGTCGAACGGTTTGATTTTTCACGGAATGACATGCCTATCAACAACGTCAAGATTAGAGGCGAGATCACGAAGAAATGTGAATTATTCAGTTACTCCTGGAAAATTTGTTGATGAATGGGAGTCTTCGATGATTTATTGATATGTGATTAATTTGTTATACCTACCAATATGTAAGAAAAAAGAATCGATCTAGGTTTCTAAGTTATTATCTAAGTTATACTCTTTACAATAGCTCCTGTAGTCTTATAACAACAGGCCAATTATTAATACGGCTAATGTCCAATAAGACCAGTTTCCCAAAAGTATTGAGGAGTAGAGGAATCAATGCAACAAATGTATAGTTGGATAGACTGTATGATGAAAAACAGATTGGTATGTATATCGCTATTGGGGAAGACTATGATAGCTCTGGGGGCGAGGAGGTGCCCACAGGAAGATGTACTGTTTTCTTTGATATGGAATCTTGTAATGGATGTGCTACTGCAGCGTTTGGACCAAGCGGAAATTACATCCTATGGTCTTGATTGATCCAAGGTAAATTCAACGTCACAATAAGGCCATGCATGCAAGAAGCCCTAAATTTCGTAACCAAGTTAACAGATAAAAAGGAATTAGGTAAATGTATAACTCCCTCTAACTTCATCGACAGAAGAAAATTGGAGGACATAGGACCACTAAAACTTCGGGACAGGAATGTACAAAATAAATATCAGAAGAGGTGAAGTATCTTGAGGTAATCTTGGACCCAACACTTACTTGGAACAAACAGATACACAGAATTAAGAAGAGAGCGGAGACCACATTCATGCTATCTCATGGGAAAACATGAGGATTAAAACCACAAGTGGTGCACTGGACGTACACCAGAGTGATTAGACCAATGTTTTCAACAAATCACCGCAATGGAGGCAATTAAAACAATTCCAACTGCAGCAATTTTTAAAAGATAGTGAAAGTGCTACACAGCAACGATCGACGGTGGTCCCCTCCTCTTTCTTTTGGGTCCTAATACTGGGAGAAACTGGGACCAGGTCAAAGAAGATGATTAGGGTGGATTTTGGGAGTCGGTACACACCATACAAGTGCGTGATTTGCAAGAATAGCGTTTAGCAAACCTAAAATTAAATTACGTGAGTACAACGTAAAGCAAGTTTAAACCAGTGTAGGTACATACCTCCTATTGTATTGCATTGTATTATTGTGTTGAGTTTGCATCTACTCTAGGACCAAGAAGGATTTTTTATGTCCCCTTCTGATGACACTTCGATTATTTCGAAGACCAATAATTCTAGTTCTCGGCCGGGATTAAACATTTTCGATGATTCTAACGATGATAAATCGTTTTCCGCTGGTTGCCGAAGACCTAGACTGGGGAATCTTCTTTGCTTCTTGTTCTGCTTGGCATTCAACCAGAAGATTTAAGAAGAGATTGGAAGAAGAGATTGGAAGTCCATCTTGACCTCCCTTTACTTCATTCCATGATAATGGGAGAGGCAAAAATGACAAGCCTATAAGGTTACAAGAAAAACCAAGTGGCAAGTACGCGGAGTAAGGACATAAAAAAACAAAAAGTCATGTGATAATCAACCTGCTAGCTGCAAACGCAGACCACGTGGCTCCAAAATTTACACTCGAAAAGAACAGGTAAGAATCATGGATCGGAAGGAATTGAATGAATCGAAAGACGGTATCAGGTTTGTGCGGAACAACCTGGTATGGATACGTGTCAAAGACAATCAAGGGACTGGCGCCGGCATATACAATGAGCTTGACAACATTCAACACAGCATATCTCTTGGACAGTGGGCAACTGTCTTTTAACCAGAAATACAGCGTGTTCAGTTAAGGGTACGGAGCGGCCATATCTCGGTAACTATTGATTCTAGAGTCTCAAATTAAAAATTTTCCAGACATAAGTGACCATGAGAAATTCAAGGAAAATATTTTCAAGATGGCCGCATTTCCGGAAATACCGGAAGTTGACACCTAGTTCATTATTTTAACGGGAACACCCTGTAAAGTATTATATTTTTTAAATGTCTGAAGAAATCGAATACAGGTGGTTTTCACCATTGGAATTTAGATTGAATGGTTTATGAGTTATAAACAAGTGAAAATCGAAAATTTTCAGCTTCAAAGCAGTGTAGAACTAGAACGGCTCAAGATATCTAAAAACTGTTTACATGTCCCTATCCTAACTTTTCACATTGTATCCTACTATGTGGTTTAAATTCTAATACAGAGAGTGATGAAAAATCGGATAATTTTCATCACCCTGTATTAAAATTTACTCCACATAGTAGGATAAAACATGAAAAGTTAGGATAGGAACATGTAAACCGTTTTTAGATATCTTGAGCCGTTCTAGTTCTACACTGCTTTGAAGTTGAAAATTTTCGATTTTCACTTGTTTATAACTCATAAACCGCTCAATCTAAATTCCAATGGTGCAAACCACCTGTATTTGATTTCTGCAGACATTTAAAAAATATAATATTTTACAGGGTGTTCTCGTTAAAATAACGAACTAGGTGTCAACTTCAGGTATTTCCGGAAGTGCGACCATCTTGAAAATATTTTCCTCGAATTTCTCATGGTCACTTATCACTGGAAAATTTTTAATTTGAGGCTCTAGGACCAATAGTTACCGAGATATGGCCGCTCCGTACCCTTAGCTGAACACGCTGTATATGCCATGCTACATTTCGTAAAAGAGAACAATAAGAGAGCCTAGAGAAACAGGTGGACCAATATTACTAAGAGACAGTCAGGCGGTTAGTTTCTATAGGGGCCATAGAAAACCCAAAGATAACGTCCAGACTTCTATGGTAATGCCGTGGAAATCTCGAAAGCCTGACAGAACACCATAAAGTAACCTTGATGAGGGTGCCAGGACATAGCTGAACCAGAGGCAATAAAAAAGTTAATAAGTGGATCCTCGTCTGGGTATATTGGCCCAGAAACACGGTGTTAAGAAAAAACATAAATAAAAGGACCAAACATCAACATGGAGAAGCCTTCATCAAGGATCCCAAAAAGAAGACAACTGAAGAACTATACTATCACTTAACAGGAATCGAGTGTGTATCACAGTAGGATTACTAATTGACCACATTGTCCTAATAACAAAAGAACACTTGGACAAAATAGGACTGTACACAAGAGACAGCTACATGGTCTCTTTGGACCGCAGAAGACAGGAAATATACGGACGGCCAAAAATGAGTCCTGAAGAACATGACATCACTCGTCCAGTAATGAGGTTAGACAAACTAGTACAGGGGACCAGACCAAAACGACAGAATGTGTACCATGAAGTAAAAGGGGTAGGTAAGCACAATAAGCCCTTAAGGTTGAGGTGCTTCAGTAACCTGGAATCAGACGGTCTTCGAGGGAAAAAAAGCAATGGCGACCAACAACGATCAACTACACTGCAATTACTAGCTAAATTATTCAGTGTAGGAGTGAAAGTGAGAAGAGAACATTCTCTTAGGAACTTATCTGACAAGAAGTGTATCTTCAAAATCTAAGAATAAAAAATTAGCGCTTTCATTCAGCATATACGAGTATTTGCTTTAATAAATAAGTATAAGATTGTAGGTAATGAAGACATTTTGGAGCCTCTATACACGTAGTTATAATACTAAACAAATAATGAATTAATCATTTGGCCCGAAAAGATTCCAAAGTAATAATTCTCCACTAAATGAGTCCTTAATGAGTTAAAAAAAAATTGATGAGCTGAGAGAACTCAGATTAACATTAGTAGGTTACTTAGAAGGAGAGTCGCAGGTAACTAAAACCAATAAAACGTCGAGATGGAGCCTAATAGTACCTGAACGCGAGATTGTGAATGTCATCCTGGTGATTTCTCGGCGAGATGAAGACATTAGCTGACAAGCAAGAAGCAAGCCACCGGCCGAGAAGTGGATTGTGTTTGAACAGGGGAGAGTGGTACAAGTGTTTACATGGATTAACGTTTTGATAAATTACTTGACAGTGACTTTACAGATTCGGCGATTCTCCTCATCGTTTTCACGGCTATTGCGCCCGTTTACGGACTTGTTGTGGATTGATTAGCAACTATTAAATGATCATTTTTCATAACGTCAACCAGACGCAAACGGGCTTAATGACATCTCCTCTGAGCGACTTGAATTTGAACCTTTTTTGACACTCTTGCGCAACATTCTTCCGAGTAATTAATACTAACAATTATTAACTTCTTTTCAATTGTTATTTTTAGTGATTTTAATATGGTAGATAGTAATTAGGTATTGCTTGTTAAAAAGAAGAATATATTTTTAGTTTATGAAGGCTTTATTTTTTGATGAAATTCTTTGTGTTTTACTATTGATTTATCTAATAAAACAGCTTTAATTACGTGTGTATAATTTAAATCAAGGACGTACGGTAGATAGGAGTCCAACTTTTTACCCCCCCTCCCATTCCCCCCATTTTTTACGCCACTGGTTAAATTTTAATTTTGACGTATTTTTCCAAAAACTAGACATTTCGGGTACAAAAAAAAAGGTATAGGTAAAGATTGTTAGGCAAATTCTCAACAGTTTTTGAGGTATGTATACAACTCTATAGGTGAAAATTCAGTAGGTAATATTTACAGATAAAAAATTTAGGATTTTTTCGTGGTCGGATGATCTGCTGGAGAAAAATCCTCATATCAAATCTGTAAATTAGTTCAAAAGTTGAAAATCATTGCCGAAAAGCCTATCTATATAATTTTTGTCCTTCTCGAATGTCTAAATCGTACATATCTTAAAAACTGTTGAGAATTTCCCTCCTACTAAACCTTCTTTGTACCAGATATGTCTAACTTTTGTAAAAATATGTCAAACCCAAAATTTATGCAGTGGCGTAAAAATTGAGGGGCAAAAAATTTAAACCCCTATATTTACCGTGGGTACGTCCCCTGGTTCAAATTATTACACACACGTAATTATCGCTGTTATGTTAAACTAGATTATTAGAAAAACACAAAAAAAATCATAAAAAAATATTCGGGCATTTTGGAATTATACCTACCTACAAAAGAATATAATTTTTTTACAAGGTGTTGAATAATTTTTTTTTTTCGTTTTGTGTTGATCAACTATTACACATCATGAACACTTGCATAGTTCAGCATCAATTATTATTGTTACTATTACACCTATAGGTACACTGAAAACATTTACAGTCCCCCTGCCGTCCTTAATTCAATGACAATAATTTTACTATTTTTTAACGTCACCCGGCGACGTGTCAATGTCAAAAATGACATTGTAGTTCCTATGTTATTTCTAAAATTTTAAATGTCATGGAGGTTGGCATTTTGGAAGTGGGTATTTTGATTGTCTACAGAAAAAATATGCCAGTTCCTAATTTTGACAATCCGTTTGTCAGTAAGGATGTTTAAATTCCCGTTCTCCCTTTAAATTCCCAGTCAAATGAAATAGAACTTTGGTACAAAAGCTAAATTCATGCAATTGTATACAGGGTGTTTTGTAATTGAATGTCAATATTTAAGGGGGTGATTTTTGGGTCCATTTTAAGAAGAAAACTGCATAAGAACGTATGTTCTAAGAGTCTTAACTTTTGAGATACAGGGTGCTAAAGTTTTTAAAAATAAATAATTTTTTCATAATATCTGTAATACCGCTCGGGATATTTTAATGAAATTTAATAGACAGGTATTACTCATCAAGAGGCATTTTTTCATCTGCCACATTTCGTTTTATTTCCACTAGTGACGATCGTGCAGAATTTTACCTGCAATTATTTATATTTTTTTATTGTCATTTAAACGACAATCTTGTGACCATGTAGAGAAACTGATTTTATTTTTTTTAGGCGAAAACCGTGCATCGGTCTGAAAAAAATAAGTAATCAAATTTGCTTGGAAATGAATGGGGATTCCAAAAATGATTTCTACTTGAACAGAAATCAGTGGCGTACTATCAATGTCTGCTAAAATATGCCGGTAAAATTCTACACGATCGTGCACCATCGTCACTAATGAAAATAAAATGAAACGTGGTACATGAAAAAATGCCACTTGATGCGTAATAACTGTATACGAAATTTCATTAAAATATCCAGAGCGGTATTACAGATATTACGAAAAAATGATTTATTTTAATAAAACTTTGCCACCCTGTATCTCAAAAGCTCAGACTCTTAGGACATACGTTCTTATGAAGTTTTCTTCTTAAAATGGACCCAAAAATCACCCGCCCCTTAAATATTGACATTCAATTACATAACACCCTGGATAAATTTTACTATACTAATAATTATTTGACAAAAACTACAGGTGTGAAAAGTCAAATATGACGTTGCATACTCTAAAGGGTGTACCTTAAATATACCGATAAACTTTTAGGGATGTAGGGGGCATCAAAACAATTTTTTTTTCTCAATAAACATGCATTGTTAAAAAAGATTCGTTTTCGAGATTCCTGGTTATAACTCGTATAAATTTCAACCATTTTGACGAACCAACAAATTCTGCACGAACATTAAGCAAACAAAGATATATAATTTTGTCTATTTTAGGCTTTGTATAGATGTCTTCCAGCGGCGTAGATATTCAGGGTTGGAATATCCCTTTTCCCTCCCTAGTGTTTTAGAACAAAAAACGAGTTTTTTCATAAGCACCGTTTTTGAGATATTTGAAGTTTTCTCAGGCAATGCCATTAATCACCAAGAATATTTATAAAAACATTTTACATAAAAATTCTGTCAGATAAGTTTGCCCTAACACAATCTTAGAAAACTTCAAATATCTCCAAAACTGTGCTAATGAAAAAACTAAGAACATTTTTTTTTCTAAAATGCGGTGTCTATTGAATAACATTTTTGTATTTTTTTGTATTTGCAATAAATCTATGAATCAAATCAATCTATAAATCTAAATCAATAAATCTGCATCTTTCACTGGCGTAAAAGATGTATATAGAGAGGGAAAAAGGAAAAAAATAAAACCCCGAATCCCTGAATATCTACGCCACTGCAAGACGTCTATAAAACCTGAAATACCTAAATTATATTTCTATATCTTTGTTTGCTTATTGTTCATGCAGAGTTTCATTAAAATGGTTCAATTTACACGAGTTATAACCAAAGTCTCGAAAACGAAGCTTTTTGACAATATTTACGAGAAAAAAATGTTTGCTTTGACACCCCCTACTAATTCTAAAAGTGTGTCGGTACATATTTATGATACACCCTGTTATATTATAAACTTGCAGAGTATCCACATTATAAAAGTCCTCATCAGTGACACACCGACTGCCAAAATTGAATTACCATAATTTTTTGTGGATAATAAAATACCTTAAAAACGAGCTCTTATATACATGACCCCCCCCCCCCTCCATATGCACCTCACAAATCGACAGGGACTGCAACGTAATTTTTGACGTTGAGACATCAATTTCACGTCAAAAAGCAGTAAAATGTATGAAATTGAAATTATTTTTTGTATCAAAGTTCTACTTCATTAGACTCAGAATTTAAGGAGGGGGAACTATATAACCTCTTCACTGACACACAGACTGTCAAAAATAAAAAAACAAAACAGCCGCTGGTGTTGTGGGCAATTAAAATACATAAGAAAATGAGGCCTAACAGAACTTCCCATACAACTTGAAGTTTTGAAGTTGACAACGTCATCTTTGGCATTTGACGGATCGGTTTTACGTCAAAAAGTGGTAAAATTGTAAAGTGAAAAATGCATGTTCTGTTTTCTGTAAACTGCATGGAATCATCAGAGGTAAATTCAAAACTTTAGGGTTTTTTTAAATTTATTTCTTGAGTGTCTATCCGATAGGTATGAGCGTATAAGCCATGTACCTCTTGTACCTCTACCTAGCATTCTAAAAAAAAAACTGTGGCGAAATTATTTCTATTCCCACATCAGTAACGAATTTTATAGGGGAATAGGGGGGAATTTTAGGGGGGGGGGGGACTATATAGCTACAACGTGCTCACTGACACACCAGACTGATGTCAAAAAAAACTTTCAAGTTTTTGTATAGACAATTAAATCACCTTTAAAATGAGGCCTAACAGAACTTCCATACAACTTGAAGTTTTGAAGTTGACAACGTCATCTTTGGCATTTGACTGATCAGTTTCACGTCAAAAAGTGGTAAAATTGAAAAGCGGAAAATGTTATTTTTTATAAACTGGAATCATCAGAGTAAAATGCAAAACTTGAAGCGTTTTTTTTTTTTAATTTATTTTATTCCTGGAGTGTTTTCCGAAAATTAAAGCCGAGTTGTGGATCAAGAAGATAAGTGAGCAACTCGTATACCTAAAAAAACTTGAAAAAAAGTGTACCGCGCAATTATTTTGATTCCCACTCAGTAACGGATTTTTAGCCCGTATTTCTATACATTTCTTTCTTGGTAAAGAAACTCTTCAATCAAGAAAATAGTAGTTTTCACACTTCTAAAAAACCGTTCTTCACACATCAACAATATACTTTATATGTACTTGCATAGGTACCTACAACACAAGACAAAGATTCGCACCGATTCTGTGAATGGAAACGAAGACATCATCCTTCACTGTACAAGTGTGAGAAGAGCCATCAGGGAACGAGGTGAAGACAGGTAGAAGGAGGTGTTGGACGATGACAAGGAGATCTCTCCTTGCGGATATCGGCATCGTCATGCACTTTAATGACGATGACTGTGCAGCAGCAAGCCCGGTAGCTCTCTACGCATCTATTTAATGTAATAGACTTGACGCCAGCCGACCGACCTGCCGCCAACTCCGTCCAGAGACGTACGTCACGATTTAAAGAAAGGGCATCGGTGTCTTTTTCTGTGCCAGTGAAGGTTGCGAATAGCTATTGAATTGGTAATACCTACACGATTGCGATGAGAAAATGACAAGCACATAATGGATGCTTAAATCTACTTTCTAGATTGATTCGCGTTATGGAAAAAGTAACAATTTTTTTTAAATAAATTTATAGCAGAGACGTAGGTATGATTGATATTGAGACACAGTTAAAGAGATAGCCACCGTAGGATCAATTTTTGGAAAGAGATTTATTTTATTATTTTTTATTTACACCACCAGCATCTTTTTTCCGCGATTGTCTCCCGAGTTTTGCTGCGCTTGCAGACTCCACTTGATGTTCTCGGCAACTGCCAGAAAGCTTATATGACGCCATATGGAGACCTGATAAGTAGTAGTAGATGCCAAGGAGTAAGTTGCTTGGTTCGAGCTAAGCTACCTAATCGACTTATCAACATTATATCGATAATAGAGCGTCACTCTCCATGTCAGAATGAGTTGCTTGGTTCGAATTGAGGTACCTATACGACAAAGACATAGATGAAAATTGGTGCAGCTGAACCTGATAAAATTGGGAGAATTGACTAATGTCCAAAAGAGACGGTGATTTTGGGAACGATTCTTCAGAAGACCTATACGTCACGTTTACAACCAATTAGATTTCGGTACTATTCGGAATCCGATTGCGAATTGGACATTTGACACATGCGCTTTATGTATCTAGGTATGTACCTACTTACATTTACAACAGTATTCGGATTTGGTCATGCGCCCAGCGCTGGAATCCGAATTCCGATTGCATATTTGCAGATCGCACATTTTTCCCTCAAACATTTTTCCAAAGTATTATACATGTTTGAAAATAAAAGGAGGAATTATTTATGAACATTGGCCTAAAACCGCCTTCTAAGTGGGTTAGTTACTCCCCGCCAGTCCTCCCAGTTAAGACGACTCTAATTACCATTGAATTTGTTTAATTCCACCTGCAGGTTTACCCTTGATATAGGGATGTTTGCTTGCTGTAAGCTGCCATATGTATGTTAGGGTCCACTTTCAATGGGCCCTATAGCTCACTTAAGGAGGCATTTTTAAGCCAATGAACGAGGATTTAAGTAGGTACTTACTCTAAAACTCGAAAAAAAACGAAAATGCGACTTTTTAAACGTCAAAGTCAAAAAATTGGGAGCAAAAATCGGCCATATTCGAAAATTCACAGCGTCGCCATTTTAGAAATTTAAGTGACAAAAAGTGAAAATTCCGACAGAGCAACTCTTCTCCTACCCTGCGAAAATTATCCTCGAGTCCTGATGTACGGAAGTTACCGAGAAAAAAAAATTCGAAATATAGCTGATTTTCATTGATTTTGCTCGAAAATCGTGAAAATTTTAAACGGCAAATTGTACTGCTCGGACATTTTTGAGTAACTTTAGCCATGTGTCGGTCGGGGGATGATCGAAATGGTATCGACGTGTCGCTGAGAAACGGTTTTTGAAGACTGCAAAATTTCATCGCAATTGACGTAACCGTCTGTTACCTATAAGCTGTCAAAGTCGATTTAAAAAAAAAAATTTGCGAATTTTCAAAAGCATCTGTAGCGGCCATTTTGGAAAATTTCGCGATCGCAATTTCACGTTACGCTTCTTATCGACGAACTCTGTCGACCGAAAAAAAAATTCCAAAAATTTTCACCGTTTTGGAGAAAAAAACGAAACAAATTGTGATCAAAAAAATCGTACCCTACCCCTTTCGATTTTTTGAGAAAAAATTTAAAAAAATAAAAACGGCTGAAATTCGCAGCCTGGCACGTCGTGAGCGCCGTGAATTCTGATCCGAAATCCGTTTTTTGTTTGCGTGCATATTTCCGGAGAAAATGGCGTCCAAATATCAGGTTTTGCTGAAATTTGAAATTTATAGAAACATATTTGACGACTACTTTTCTAACTAATTATCCAACAGCAGGGTAAGGCAGTAGGTACCTGTCAATATCGACTGATATGAAATCTCGTGAAGAGCCTGCACTACAACCCAAAAAATTGCCACGTTATCAAATTTTGAAAAAACGTCATTTTTATTTGCTTCTTTTGTTTTCTCCCTTAATTATGAACCAATTTTCTTGGTATTTTAATTTTCTATACAATTCGTCCATTGGGACCGCTTATACATTGCTCCATCAGTTTTTCTTTTATAAGCAAAAAACAAAAAAAATTGCGATTTTTTGCACTAAATTGCCAATACTTACAAAAAAAGAAAATGAAAAACTCGTGGCCGGTATTGCGTTACTATTTTTGCCTGAATCTGGTGATTTTAAAGATATGTTGCTTGTCCTATAATATAGGGTAACTGGAAAGCTCATAAAACGCTATTATACATGTAGGTACCTATCTTTTTGCTAGATAACTGTGAAACAATTAACATTAGGTATAGTATTGTTATATCATTGAAAGCACGTAATGTCAATAATATTCATGCGAATATTATTATAAAGATAGGTACCCATTTAAGTATAATTTCCAACAAACGCCGTATTTATACCTAGTCAAAAGAGAGAGAAAAGAAAGAGAGAAGTAGGAACACTTTGCATGCGATGTGTGTCTTTTGCATGTCATAATATCACGCATGATGCACCCTTTTAAGGTGAAGCAATCATTGGATGACAATAACAGCATTGTTATGCCTGGCAAGTCGATGATTGTCGACCGTAACGAACAATGGATATAGAAGTAATGTCAATTTCGTCATTTGTAATATCGTCTGCGGATCGACGAGTAAAATATCTCTAAGTGCTTGCGAAATGAAATGGAAGCGATCTGCTTGAAAACGTATAACAGCCACCGCACCAGGTCACCTAGTGCGAGTGTGGGATTAGTTTCTCTTATGGAACCTAAAATCTACAAATATCCGTTCTTAAAAAAGATAAAATTTAACTTTACTGACTATATGAAAATAAAATTATCATGATGGCATTAGAAATATAGGCAGTGGCGGCGATAAGGCCCCCGCAGACCCCAATAAGAAAGAGCGCTGAGTCCCTCTGAAAAAGGGCAGATGAAGTTAATTTGCATGGCTGCTATTATCAAAATTTCTTATTAAAAGTACTCAGAATTATTACAATTCTGATGTTTGGAGACAAGTTGATTTTGATTCAATTTGCCCCCCAAAACCTCTTTCCAGAAGAAATTTAAATTTGATTTTTTTTCATGAAATCTTTCGTTTTTTGTGTTTGTCCTGTGTCAATTTTCATCCCTCGATTTTCTCGCCTTAGGTAAGTTTCAACTTATCAGACTAAATTTAATGAATTTAGCTTCAATATGACGCTAAAATTTCAAAATTCTATCGGCGATGAAAAAAGTTTAAGTTCAAGTTCACTTCAAGAGCAAAAAATTGTTTTTTAATCACCCTGTAAATGCAAGTGTTAAACCGAAAATTTTGAAACCGTCTGGAGACGAGACATCAAACTTCAAATTTGTCTCATCAAAACATACAAGAAAAATTTATTTGGAAAACTGATGGGAGATCAAAATAATTGAGCAGGGATTTTACACTCCTTCACATATCACCCTGTAGGATTTTTTTGCAGGATTTTTAGTTTAAATCCAATAAAAGTTCAATATAAAGGAATGGACAGCTGCCACGAAAAAAAAAACGAAATACCTAAGGAATATGGAAAGTTATCCCCAATCAAAATCAGGCAAGTTGATGGGGGTTTCATTTTTGGTATGGTGTTGCACTATTAAAAAAAAAATTCTGGTGATAGCGTTATAATGAAACCCACATTGAAAATACGAATACAGTATACTTACTATATTTTACATAATTTTTATGAAAAGAAAAATCAAGGGGGAGACCCGGGCCACCCCTTTCTCTGGGGGGTATCCCCCGGAAGCTGGTTGTCAAAATGTTATACTTTTACTTTTTTTCTAGCAAATTTCTTTTTTTTTTGCATGGAAGACTCACGTTTTCCTATTTCTCTAGTGCTAATAATGCCTTCTAATGATCATCATAATATATTTTATAGTAATATCATAAATACACATTGGAAAATTCGCGGGGGGGGGGGGGGGGAAGTCCTTATTGCCGTCACTCGAAATTGGCAAGAAAAGAAGCATCGACACCCTTCATGGGACCAGAACCATTCTGTAGCCTCGAAGACACGTTCTTCAAGGCAGAACTGCGAAAGGAAGAAGAAAAACTGAGAGAAATCCATTGGAATAACCTCTCAGGATTGAGACAATCCAAGGAGCTCCTCGGGAACTTTAACCGAGAAAGGTCGAGAAAACTCTTGACCCTCAACAAAGGAAGTCTCAGAATGCTAACAGGATTCCTAACAGGTCATTGCAAGCTCAATGAACACCTGAGGAAACTTGGTATAGAAAAAGATGGCTTTTACAGATTCTGCAGGGAAGAAAACGAGAGAGAGAGAGAAGCATGCTCTGAAGGTTGTCCGATTCGAATTTATCAAACTAATTTGGAAAGTAGGACTGTTCAGCTATGAAACACGTCAATCTTCGTTTTCCATTAAAAAAAAAAGGTGAAAATTGCGTGCAAACATGAGCGAAAACGGCCGAGCGCTCCTCGCATCTTCTGTTCTACTCGGCCGTTTCCGCTCATGTTTGCACGCATTTTCACCTATTTTTCCGCATTTAAATGGAACACAAAGATTGACGTGTTTTATAGCTGAACACTCCTACTTTCCAAATTCGTTTGATAAATTCGAATCGGACGACCTCCAGACCATCTAGCCTCGCTGCAAAATTTGCTATGAAGAACTGAAACTTCTGATTGCATTTACGCGGACACTAATTATCCGACAGCGGTTTTTTTGACAGCGTACCTATCAAAATCGACTAAATAAAGTGAAGAACAAACATGTTGTTTCTATGTTTCTCCATCTTATTACCTATTTTTTATAATTTGTTATAAGTTTATTGTATAGGGTTTTCCAACAAGAGGTGTTATTTTGGTATTCAAAGAAAAAGGCCATTTTTTGAGATAAATGATCGGATGTCTATTTCATAATAAAGAGGAAGGTATGCCGTTAATAATGAAAAACAACATCAGCCAAATGGCCACCAAGACCACGCTTACAGGACCATATCCTTTTCATGAAATTTTCCATAATCAAATTGCAAAGTGACTGCCCTTATGTCCTCGCGATAGCCTCACGAATTCCATCTTTGAGGTCTTGAATCGACGCTGGGCTGTTGGCGTACACCTTATCTTTCACGTAGCCCCAAAGGAAGAAGTCGCAAGGTGTTAAATCACAAGATCTCGGAGGCCAATTGTGCATCACCTGGTCCAGAGATAACACGGTCCGGAAACTTTTCCCGTAAAAGAGCAATGGTTAAAAATAAAAAAATATGTTGTTCTTGAGCGACGTGCACGGGTTTTATTCTTCACATCAGTAACTTGTCCCAACAGCTCGAATTTTTCCACCAATTTCTGTATTGCGGTCCGACAAGGTGCTTCACGACGACCCAAAAATGCTTTAGTTTTGCGAACTGTGACTGCAAGATTTTCACCATTTTTGTAGGTAGTAAATTTTAATAATTATTTCAATGCGTTGTTGAAGCGTGTGTATCGTTCCATTTTTAGTAATGGCGTAGTTTCTACTTGTCAAATGTCAAAGAATAAAAGCTTCAAAAGTGACAGCTACCGAAATACCGGGTGATTCAAAATAACACCTCTTGTTGGAAAACCCTTTACCCACTTTTCAAAAGATTAAATTTGAGCTTGAGCACACTAATCCATGGTGTTGATTTTAATTTCAGAGTTAATGACGTTTATCTAAACTTCAAAATTGAAGACACAAGTGGATAAAGGGCCTATGTAACTTTTTTTAAAAACGATGTTTTTCCATAAATGAAGGACCTATATACCTAAAATTCGTTTAAATTATCTTCCGTTCCAATACGTCATGAAATAAAGTAGTTATAAGTGGATAAAGGACCAATGTACCATGTAGTAATATATTATTATAATTTATTAACTTCAAACTGAAATATCTCGAGAAAATGATTTTGTTACATAGATCCTTCATCCACTTGCGTCTTCAATTACAAAAAAAAAATCATATTTTGAAAATTAAAAGAGTTTTGCGGAAAACTTGTAGTAAGTATGCTGGATGATGGTAAGTAGAGCGGATGCTCGATTTGCCTTGGGAAGTCGGAAAAAGCAACCCGAAATAGTACGTACATAAATACACAATTATTTGCCTTAAATTGTCTAAAAAATTTCTTTAATCTCATAATAAATCTCATAAAAAATCATCATAATCATAATCCTAATGAACACGATGACTTTATCCAATCAGTAATAAATCTCCATTCAGTTTAGGAGCGCCATCTTTACCATAAAGCGCAAACTAAACCATACAATCGATACCACTACGGGCATCTACCGATGAAGAGCTAAACGAACTTGGTTGCGATTGCCATCTCGCGGCGATCGTCACTACTGCAACAGCAGCGTCTGTATCGTGTCTACATCAATCAACGCGCTCTACGGCGCATGACAGATCAGATCCCGCCTTCTAACCCCTACTAGACCATGATTGTCATGGCAACCGTTATTTATGACCAGCGTACCATTGGTCACCTTTGGATCGGGGTTACCATGATTTAATATGGCCGCTGCCGCTAACTTGTGTTATGTGTTTTTACTGCGCCCAGAGTGGACACTCTCGGCAGGATTGTCGGTGTCGGAGCTGGAACGTTCTCAGATCGCGTGACACTTCATGCCGCTGGGTGGGTTTGGAATAAGTAAAGAAAGATGCGTTATCTATTATATACTGAAGTTTCAGAATAGTAGGCACTAAGTTCTTAGAAATATTACGGACTTAAAGTAAACACATTGTTGCCAGCTTTTAATTCTTGGTGTTTTATCATTTTGTATTTTTATCATTCACATGCAGGTAAATGGTTGTAGGATAAAAAATACTGTGTTTTATTTGTTGAGTAATTTTTCTGCTATAATAATTTCACAACATCGATATTTAATAGCAAAAGATGTAGAATTTCAATGAGGTTCGGTCCCTTAAAATATAATATATGGCAACATTACAGCAGTGTCAACAAGTACAAAGGATAAGCAGATCCAACTTGTAAGGTAAAGTAAGATGGATATATATCGAGCATGCTGCCAGTCCGTCCAAGGCAGCTCCGTATTCAGTGGCGTATCGTTCATGCTATTTTCGTGAGGGGCTGCAATATAACATTTATCGCTCCTTTAAATCCTTAATATTTTATTTTTATGTTTATATTTGCTGAATTATTGAAGCATCACAAAAATTTAAAAACGCATGAAAATGAATGAAAAAGAATTCGCGGCAGTGGAATAACCTGAACAAAAAGAAAAGTTGTTTGTTTTGGGCTGTTATTGGATGTCGATCGGGACTTGTATATTTTTCTCTTTCTGTTTTCTGGTTGTCAGAAAAGAAAAATTAATATTACCGGGGGAAGAAGATTCTCGACTCTCGGGAACAACAAAATTTTGAATATTTCATATTGTTCATAGACAATCTGTGAAGTAATTAAGAAATACAAGCTAGAAAAAATCAATATCTTACTAATTTGTTAATAATTAGTTATTAGTTAATTATTTGGTAAAATAATAATACAATAATGATTCCTGTTTTGGGAATGAACTGAGTTCCAGGATACAGAAAAAGTTTAACTATAAGAAATTTACGGAATTACCATCCCGGAAAAACCCATACCCGGTCGACAATAAAGTGCATAATTAGTGGGGATAGCTTGGTTGCTTTAAGGGTCGCTCATCAGATTTCCTGTCTGAATCTTATTTCTCAGTTCTCACTGTGGTGTAAACGGGAAAGAAGCAAGCTTCTTTGAGTGCCGAAGTGAAATACTGTTTAAATTTAAAGTTGTGAGCAATATGGAAGGCGAGAGCAGCCAAAGTAAACGTCGTCGTACGAATTTATCTACAGGAGAAAAAACTATTATATACAACGTGTATTGTGGACTCCGTGAAAGGAATCAAAGTATGTTGGTAAACGATGTAGTTGCTTTGTGTAGTGATTTAACCAAAGTGTCAACTAGGAGTGCACACCGAATCTTGAAAACTTTCAAAGAGTCCAAAGGCGGAACAGAAAAGGTAGCTGAAAATATTGAAACAAGGGGGAGAAAACGCATTGACATTGATGATGACATAAAATACGCCGTTCGGAGAAAATTTCATTCGTTCTTTTTCCGAAATGAAATTCCAACATTAAAAGCAATCGCTGCCGAAATCAATTCGGATGACGCAATGCCGAAAATATCGCGACGTGTCTTATTGCGGACATTAAGACAAATGAACATAAGGCATATGAAAAGGCAGAGAAAAAGTCTTCTTATAGAAAGAGAAGAAATAATTTTGTGGCGGAGAAATTATTTACAAAAAATTCGAGAGTATCGTCGTGAAGGGAAGAAAATATATTTCTTAGACGAAACTTGGCTGAATCAAGGTCATACTGTTTCGAAAATTTGGCAAGATTTGGAAATAACAAGCCGTCGACAAGCTTTTTTTGAAGGTTTTTCCACAGGACTAAAAGCGCCAGCGGGCAAGGGGCGGAGGCTCATAATAACTCACATAGGTAGTGATTCGGGTTTTTTGGAAAACGGATTGCTACTTTTCGAATCGAAGAAAACTAGTGACTACCATGAGGAAATGGATGCGGAAAAATTCGAAAACTGGTTTTTAAAAATTTTACCAAGCCTTGAGCCAAATTCGGTCGTGGTAATGGACAATGCTTCCTACCATAGTCGACGATTGGAGCCATAGCCAACAACTGCATGGCGAAAAGGTGACATCATTAACTGGCTGGCTCAAAGAAATATACCATTTGATGACAACATGTTAAAAGTGCAACTATTAAACATCGCAAGGGCACAAATACCTCATTTTAAGAGATATGCTGTCGACGAATTGGCTCGCGAGTGCAACATCATTGTACACCGCCTCCCTCCTTACCACTGTGAACTGAATCCTATAGAACTTATTTGGGCTCAAATAAAAAACTACACTGAGAAAAATTTTCTGTCCAGCCAGAATGGTAGAACGGTATTTGCAGTACTACGTATGCAGCATCATTAAATCTGGCTGAAACACATTTAATACGAATAAGACAACCGTATAGCAGATATTGAGTTTTGTAGAGACACAATTTCGAGAAATGGTATTACCGTAATACCATTACCTGGATGTCGCTCACGTTGTCTTTCTAAAACACCATTATCATAAACGGTACGTAGCATCCTCCCTGATTTTAACTGTGTAACGTTTCTGCAGAATTATTGGCGTTACAATCTGGTGCTGCTAAGCAGAGTGATCGCTATTTTTCTCTTACGTGAAAATATGCCGGAAAATAATTGTTCATGGTCATTCTTGCCTGGTATTAACAAATATTGAGATTTGTAGAGACACAATTTCGAGAAAAGGTTTCTTGTCCTGCAACGCAGTAAGGAACTCCATTATACACATGGGAATTCATAATATTATATTTCGTGCAGTTAAACTGCCGCTGCTGCACTATTATTCTGATAGTAAAATCAGTAAAAACGTTAACAAAGGTATATCGGCGTTCTTGGTAAATCTGAGCAGTAAGCAAGTTCGGTAAGTTATGTGAAATACTGTGGAAAGCCGTGTGAAGTCCCGGGACGCGTGAAAAGTGTACGGGTGCGATTGCGCGATGGAATCTTTGGTCCTGTTTATAATAATAATTTAGCGTTGCTTTGACTTAGTGTTAGTAGTTGTTTGCAAGTTGTGCGTGGTACATCGACGCGGATGCGTTTTTGACATTTTTTATTTCAAGTGGTAGGTATCTACGCGAAGCATACTTATAATCGATGATTTCCGTGTTATTATTGCATTGTTCGACTGTGTTTCCCCGACTATAATACCTATACCAATTTTACCATAGATATACGTAATAATTTAGTGTGTGTCTTGTTGCAAGTATTATAGTGTGAGCAAAATGAAAACGTTACTGTAGATTTGTGTGTTGAAACATTTCAACCGTTCTTTGGAAAAATTAGAGAAGTACATGTGAGTCACAGTGACAGTGTGATTTTTCTGCAAAATGTTAAAAACTGTCGAGTTCAATTTACATTATTTTGCTCACAATGTATATGTCCTACTACCTTGATGCAGCTTCCTTATTTTCTTATGTGTCAAATATGTTAACATGCAGTCATGGTGAACCTTGAAATGTACGTTACTTAATGCCTTTAAATTAATTTAATTTATTGAGAATGCCTATACAGTGTGATAAATGGTGAACATGGTAGGTATACAGGGTGTTGTAGAGGTTGTTTAGAAAGACTGTAAATTTAAAACAAAAATGGTTTCCTCGGCTTCGTTACCGACATATAGGGTGTGCTTTTTCTAAAATTTAAATAAAAATGACAGGTCAAATTTAAATAACTTCCACTGACAAAACACATTATCTCCCATAACTATATTACGAAAGCGTTTGTTTGTTTTTTTTTTTTTTTTATTAACGGTAACGGAATTAGAGGCATTCAAACTCTACCAATTCCTGGAGAGTCGAATAAAATTTGCCAATATGGCATCGTTATTCGAATTCGAACTTAAAACAACGGATTGGAAATATATTTTGAATAATATTATCGTCTATGGTATCCCCGCAACGAAAATTTTTTGAAACTTTGCTGAACTTGCCACTTCATCTGTTTCCATGGTAGGTAATATCTGTCTGGGTATTTTAGACCTGCACACTATTTTTTTCCTGAAGAAAGGTTGATCATATCTTTTTAAAGAAACCATTCTGGAGAAAAAGTTAATTGATTACTCCGTAAAATCCACAATAAATGCTGTGATGCTATCAGTGTCCATGCACCATTTCGGGATCACCCTGTATATTTATTTTGAATTAAATAATTAGTTTTTTTTTCTCTTATAATGATTAATTAAATATGTTGTTTGAATGTTTTTCAATAAAAATTTTATGCATTAAAACCTAAGTTTTATTTGCAACATTCCTATCCTAATTCTAGTTCTGATAAATTCTAATTCTTTTTAAAAATTACTGAGAGTTAAATTACACAATTTCAGTTAAAATACTTATTTGACATCTACTTAGAATTTTCTCCAAAATCAAATGTATGTTTTAAGCTTTGAGTTAATTATAATTTCGTATGAATTATTACATTTTAAATTAGAAGGATGATGTGGATATATGATTTATAAGTAATTTGAGTTAATTAATTAATTATTATGTTATTAACTTGAAAAAAATACCGATAGAATTAAATTGGCAACTACTTACAGCAAACAGACCTAATGCCAGTTCAGTGCTGAGTGTAAAGTAAGTATCGTTTCAGTGAGTATCCAAAGGCTTGCAAGCGATTTTTATCTTGCGCCTCCCTTTAAATATGCCAGGAAATAGTTTATCTTGCAGTCAAATAGTGACTGACTGTCTATTATTTAAATACTTGAGTGACCTTTTTAATATCAAAGTGCTGCATCTGGTGATTCCAGCAATACGCTCTGCTTGAAAAAATGTTGTACACTGCCTTTCAGTGAACTGGTAACTGCTAAAAAAATCATCACATGGAGTTCTGCCATGCCAAAGGAAAGAGTCTTACGCAGAAATTTCTATTTAATTCTCCATGACCGGCAGTGTGTATTATCCTTACTGTTGTGAATCCATTTCTGAACAGCTAGATTTACAGACTGTTTGAAATGCCATTAGACATTACCATTAGCCTGCTTATACTGTACCAGCAGCCTTATGCGTTTTACGTTCTGTGCATGGCGAAACGTTCTTCTAGCATTTTGCATGATACAAGTAGGAAGGCCAGGGATATCATGATATTCCTTGCTGCCCTTAGACGTCACGATACGCGTGCTTATACTGTCCATATAGCCTTATGCGTTATACATTACTAGGCATGGCAAAACGTACTTGTGGAATTTAGTCCCCGTTTCACCATTAAACAAGTCAGGAAGAACATGATTTAATGCTATTCCACGCTGACATTTTTCTCAGTGTAAGTGGCGAAACAAAACGTGACCTTCAAGATGGATGAAGTGAAACGCCTGCTAGCTACTGCAATAGGAGATGTGACGGCTGAAACATGGAGAAACTGCATCCGACATACTACAAAAGAAGAAGACAGAATGTGGGATCTAGACACAATAGTTGATGTTTCGGTTGAGCCATTAATTATCAACTTGAACGATAACGGTGATCGGGATAGTTGTCCATCATCCGACGATTTTTCTTCTGACGATGACTAAGGTACTATTTTTTTCCTATTTTCTTTGCTATTTTTATTTTTGCTATATGCTATATTATTTACTATATGCTATATTATTTGGAAGTTTACAATTATATTTCTCAATAAATTCATTATTGTCTGAACCTATTTTGATATTTTGCGTCCGCCACTGAATGCTCCAACTGAGCGCTTATACGTCACGACCACTTCCGAGAACTTAGTGCCTACTATTCTGAAACTTCAGTATAGTTATTGTATAGGTAAATAAAATACAATAATTGTGTTGATTTTTTCTTCATTTTAGATATTGCAAACAATTTTTATTTAACTCCAAACGAGAGAATCCAAATCTGCTCGATTATTACTTATTTGTTGATAGACATGCAGAATTAAATTTGTCCTCTAATAAAAAAAATTGGTTTTACTTACAGGTGATCAGTAACTCGCGCACTCGGAGCATGCTGCGGTGATGTTTAAAAAAGTGATGTTTACATTACTTTTTAAGAGTGCATGGTAAATTTTCTTACTGGCAGTGTTGTAAGTTCTATTCTTTCAAAAATAAGACCATTTTTGTAAAAAAAAAGGTGGCAACACTGCACTGAACATAAGTGCATAAGTGAATAAGTTCGAGTTAGATGGTATTGTTATTATTTTTATTTCCATAGCAACGAAGGCATTTGAATATTTTACATTCTAAGTTGAGTTTAGGCGGTTGCCAAACTTCAAATTTCGTTCAGATTTAGGTATGGTATCAATTTCCAACATTCCCAATTCCTCTGTAAAGAGGTTTTGTGGAAAAAAATTGATGAATTATATGGTATCCGTTCCAGACATTATACTGTAACCTGAATTTCTCATTAATTTTTATTGCGGTTATTGAAAAAAATACCTTCAAACTCGGATGATGAGGGAAACTCTGTAACTTGAAAACCAGCCGTTGGATTCAATTTTTTTTCGCAGAACCTATCCTTAATTTTAATGGGCTCTATATCACCCTGTATTCGGAGTGCGGCGCGAGTTACTGATCACTCTGTATAAAAGGTCAAATTCGTTGTAAATTAAGGTAGGAGTATTATTTGACATAGGTAGTAGGTATTAGAGTATACCAGGATGCGAGGATGCCCGCTGAGATCCTCCAAATTTCTCGAAAGAATGTAGGTACAGGGAGGTTAAAAAACTAATTTATACATAGATAGAGACCTTATACCTAATACCAACCTAAAACAAAAATTCCTTACATGCTCCTGAACAAAGATACAGAGCCTCACAAGACTCGTTAAGTATGTTAAAGTTTTGACAGGTGAACTTTGACAGGTGTCATTTTACAGAGCTGAAAGTTGATATTTTAAATACTCTGGCATCTTGACAAAAGACAGGTATGAATCGGTTTCACTGATGTATGATAATGCGAAATACTCATTCATCTTTAATTATTAGAGATCAATCCAGCATCAGTGAATTAACGCTTGATCTTTCTTTATAACTGATGATGTTGGGCGCGGTCTTCGTATAGGCATAGATTTTCCTGAGAGGTTCCTCCAATGGATTTCTCTCAATTTTTCTTCTTCCTTTTTGAGTTTTGTCTTGAAGTAATGAACCCACAGATAATATGGGTGCTATTATAGTCCTTAAAGTTTGTGTATGCTCCTTTTCTTGCCAAGGAGTTAGCACACGTTCATTTCCCTCAATTCCAGTACTTGAGATAAATAAGTAAGTATATCATGCCTATACCTACAGTAAAAATTCAAATTAAATTCTGGAAACACTAGTTATCAACCTGAAATGGAAAATTCTTTTTTATCTTACATTTGGGTATCATTTTCATCACCCCTCGGGAATCTGAAGAACAAATCAGCAAAATTTCTTTTTGTAATTTTTAAGAAAGAATTTATGGAAGTGATGGTGACTCTCTATGCGTATTAAGACGTTCATTCCTGCGATAGGGGTCCATCGTCCATCCCTTTCTCATCAAATGGTTCTGTTGATTGCAGGGTTCTGTATAGTTCTTAAAGTCCTTTATCCTTGTCCATTGACGAAAATTTCTCGCTACGATGGCCTTTTCATGTCTATTCCTCTTCTCCCTTCTTCAATTTTATACCCAGAGATTTTACCAAGAGATGCAGGGTGTCCCAAGATTTCTTTATCAAGGGATATCCGCGTTATTACAAAAAATAAATAAATGAAATTCGGGAAATTTAAACCATACCCCTAAGGCTTTGCAGCTGCAAAGCCTTAGCTTTTTTTTGCAAAGCAGCAAAAAAAAAATATGGGGGTCTCATTTGAAAAAAAAAAGTAGGGGATGATTACTTAGGGGTGAAAAGGCGTAAAGGGGCATTTAGGGTCATAGCTGCAAAGCCTTATTAGGTGTATGGTTGAAATTTCCCGAATTTCATTTGTTTATTTTTTGAAATAACGCGGATATCCCTTGATAAAGAAATCTTGGGACAACCTGTATATAATAGTAATACAAGTGCACAGAAAGTTTATGATCCAGGTAGGCACACCTATTGTCAGATTCCTTACTTATTGTTATACCTGGTTCGGGTATAATATAAGAAGGGCATATTTTTTATTACTATAGGTAATATCTCTTGGCCGATTCAGATATAGAATGTCAGATGCTCATGCAGATGAAGAAGAAGCAGCGGTTAAATAAAATTATATTTTATATTTGTTTTAGCAATAATTGAAATGTCTTCAAATTGCTATGTATATGTTATAGGTAGATTATGTAGGTATACCTATAGCAAAAAGCATTGCTCAAAAACAATAAGTGGTATACAGGGTTATTCACGGTATACGCCACGGAAGATTATGGCCGTGTCTTTGGATTTTAGGTTCTTTTTATTTTTGGAGTGAATAGAGACCCGGCAGAGGTACGTTTTCAAATTATATTCATAATGTACAGGGTGTTCCAAAAGCATGAAACATATCAAAGTTATGTTTTTTTAAATGGAATGCTCCTATGTTATTGCATTTTTAGATTGCCTGGGAAGAGAGAATAAGATTGGCTTTTACAGTTGGTGTTTAAATTTAGAAGTTTCTGAGTTATAAACAAGTGAAAATCGTTATTTTCCAAGTTCAAGGCCCTGTACAAGGAAAACGGCTTAAGATAGAGAAAAACGGCTAACATGTCCCTATTTTAACTTTTCATGTACTATCCAATGATGCAGATGAAATGTTTATACAGGGTGATAAAAAATTTGAAAAATTCTGAGATTTTTCCACGCGTCGACAAATAAATAAATCAAAGAAAGTACAAATGTTTCTATACCATAGGATAGTACATGAAAAGTTAAAATAGGGACATGTAAGCCGTTTTTCTCTATCTTGAACCGTTTTCGTTGTACAGGACCTTGAACTTTAAAAATGACGATTTTCACTTGTTTATAACTCAGAAACTTCTGAATTTAAACACCAACTGTGAAAGCCAATCTTATTCTCTCTTCCCAAGCAATCTAAAAATGCAATAACATAGGAGTATTTCATTTAAAAAAACATAACTTTGATATGTTTCATGCTTTTGGGACAGCCTGTACATTATGAATATAATTTTAAAACGTACCTTTGCCGGGTCTCTATCCACTCCAAAAATAAAAAGAACCTAAAATCCAGAGACACGGCCATAATCTTCCGTGGCGTATACCGTGAATAACCCTTACCTATATACAGGGTGTTGATTTTCAAAGCGGGCCATAGGGTATTAGCATTGCGAAAGTGGTTTTTGAGGATTCCTGCTCGCCGTTTAAACCGACAGAAATGGTTTTGGTATCAAAATGAAGCTAAAATTATTGCGCATAACGCTTGACATCAGAAATTAATTTAATTTCACGTTGTTTTGTAAAATTCTTCAGTAAAAATTCAAGTAATTGTTAATGTTTAATCACAAAATAGCATGCCTTGCCTAAACAATAATGACGTTTCTACGTTTCGACAATCCAATAATAAAACTTTACAAGTCAGTAGGTAATAATAAAGTCTGGTTCTATTTAAAAATGGGTTACACAAACCAAGAAAGAGTCTTTCTTTATGGTGGAAACCTACTACAGTGTAGCCAGTTACAGGAGGGTTAAATAGAACCAGACTTTATTATTACCTACTGACTTATAAAGTTTTATTATTGGATTGTCAAAACGTAGAAACGTCATTATTATTTAGGCAAGGCATGCTATTTTGTGATTAAACATTGACAATTACTTGAATTTTTACTGAAGAATTTTACAAAACAACGTGAAATTAAATTAATTTCTGATGTCAAGCGTTATGCGCAATAATTTTAGCTTCATTTTGATACCAAAACCATTTCTGTCAGTTTAAACGGCGAGCAGGAATCCTCAAAAACCACTTTCGCAATGCTAATCCCCTATGGCCCGCTTTGTAAATCAACACCCTGTATAAAGTCAGGTGAGCAATAAAGAAGAAACATACATTTTAATATTTAAGTATATTTAGGTAATTTTAAATTGAATAGGTATCTCACAAAATAAATATAAATGATGTACCTTATATTAGCAATTTTATAAAGCAGCACTCGAGAACATGAAAATTCTTTGGGTAGGTATACAATAATATAATTATTATGCACGTAAAGGTAAATATAAATAAGGCCGCAATGTGTGTACCATATTAAATAGATTTGAAATAGAAGTACATAATGTAATATAATAATTATTATTAATTAAATTTTCCTTGTTTCATGAACGATCATCATTAGCGTGATAAAGACCTACACCATTCTTTTAAATCTCTCTTTATTCCACTCGCTCACGAATGCCGGATTACTCGCTAAATATTTCTCGAGTCGGGACAAAGTTCCTGGTGATGTTAACAAGTCTGGATTGTACTCGAACGCCTCTGCTATATTTGACCATGTAATATCTGAAAAGAAAAATCAATTAGGTATCAAGTAAAAAAATTTCTATCAAGAATAACATCGCCGGCTTCTCTTGCACCTAAGCATTTCTCAGTGGTAAACTGAGTTTTGCAGAAAAACCGACACCATCAAGACCATCATGTTTGTCAGAGTTGACCAAAAACAAAGCGAAACCACACAAGAATATTGCAAACGAGACCAAACTTGACCAACAAAAGACAAAGAATACTATTGATATGGTTGAGAAATTCTTTCAGGGCCTTCTCTCCATCATTCATGTTCCCATCAGATGACCAGGGTTTCATCTACGTAGTGGTGTGGTACCAAACCAACAAGATGGCTTGTCAGTGGAAGTGATTAAGGCTGTTGCTTAAAGAATTCTATATCTAAGAAGTTGGCAAACAGATTATTTAAGGGGCTTCATACATCATATAACTTCATCGAGCTGTTCCATATAGGTAGAAGTCACCATTCCACTGAAACGCGAGTCCATGTGGCGAAAGAGAGAGCTGTCACTGATAAAGATGCTCTGATGGATACGTTGAACATAGTCTTTTCGATACGAGCACCAATAAGGGGAAGAGAGAGGCTACATAGAAATTGATGAGGGGATGGAGAACTCTTATGTGAGAATTTACAGATTCGATGACATGGCTATAGGTACAGTATAGATTGGTTAAATACGCCCACTGATAATAGGACGAATATGCACGTCAGGTTTATGCATTTATGGCAGTCCATAAAGTCTAGACATCCTAGCATCGGTTTTTGTATTTGTATTTGTATTTTTGAGGGTGATCAAGTTACTGCGACCTAAAATATCTATTGTATCCCCTCTACTTTGCTTCGCCTGGTGTGGAATCCCTTTAGTGAAGCACCCTCTCCAAGTCCGTTTCCTTGAGAAACTTCAGGATTTTGAGAGGATCAAGGTCTCGGGTAATAGTCTGACATCGGTTATAGATATAAAAAATCATTCGTTTGTCTGAATCAGAATGACCACCCGCCATATGCGGCAAAATACCTACTGTAAAGAGATTAACAAATTAAGGATCAACTAAACTTACACTTCTTGTCTCCTATTGACCCATCAGGAAAATGAATTGTATAATAGGGTAAATCATATTCTTCTTCGTATTTCGGCATCTGCAAAAAAGATAAATTTTACCATTTAGTATATTTTTTATCGTTACTTTATTAGTTCTTTTTTAATTACATAGTACCTATGTGTAGGTTTCGTGAAAGGATTATTAATAAAATAATTGTAAGTAGGGAGATCTGTTTCTTGTACCTCAATGTTACTGCGACCTAATCTGGGCACGGATTTCGAAGCTTGCATTAAGAATTTTCGTAGTTGCTCTTCCTGATGATTTTTATTCGACTCCTTATTCTTATAATTTGCTCTCTTTACATTTTGTTTATAATAAATATCAATTGACTGAAACAATGCGAAATATTACAAAACACTTGGCCATATCTAATAATTATTATTATTATAGCTATTAACTCTTAACGATCGAGTAGGTACCTCTTATCTTATTTTTTAAATTTATTGCACAGTAAACGGGTACAATAATTTTCCCATTCTGTTCTGTGTGAATATCATTGAATTTATAGAAAGTATGGTGTTTTAATTAGTTTATTTTGCGGTGTGTTGTGGACTATTATTGTAATAGCGATAAAAGAGCGCATAACACCGATAATGGGATGTTTTTTAGTTTTCCGTGTGATGATCCCAGGGTTATCAAAGGCGTGCTCTTGTCAAAACAAAATAACTACAGCAAAGGCCAGGGTGTGTGCTCAAAACATTTTATAAAGTAAGTGTTTAAAGCAAGTTTAAATCTTCAACATTGACTGGTAGGTGGTAGGATATACCTACAGTGAAGAGATGCCGGCAGATTAATTCTGGAAAGATTAATTCTGGAACAATTTCCAACAGAAAATCTTCAGAAAAAATCTCAGTGGACTTAAGAATCTATTTCAAGGAATCGAGGATTAGTAAAAAAATCGTTCTGTTTTAGTTGATAAAATCTTAAACGATTCGACAAATCAAGAAAAGTAAGTGCACGTTCTTCATATATTATAATATATATATTTTCCTGATATTTATTGCATTAATATTTTATCCTGTCGTATGGGTTTCGGTTTTGATTTTTTTGCAAGACCGAGACCAAACCAAGACTATAGGTAGACCAAGACGAACTCTGCTCACAAATGGTGGGATCGCTTCTCGAAGCATGCACCCAGCTCAGTGTGGGGACAGGTGAAAAAGAGAAAGATCTGGAAATTTTATATACGGAGACTATACAGGGTGTCCCATAATATGTGGGCAATCTCCCGGATTTGGGTAAATTTTGTAAAAATAAATGAAAAAATATCTATAAAATTAATTCCTCAAAGACACCCCTACAAAGATATTAGCTGTTGAAGTTGAGGGTTGAAAATCAATTTTTTGCAATAACTTTTTTATTTCTTGACCGATTTTGATAATTTTTGGTTTTATTTTGTATTATTTTGAACTGTTTAGAATAGTGTTTCATAATCTTTGGTAACACATACATAGACCTCGGGATGGCATAACTCCCTCATTCACTTGAAAGAAAACAATAAAAATAACAATTTTACAGTTTTTTAAGGTTAATTTTCTTTTTATTTGACATTTTTTACATAAAAAATGTATCTTTATTTATTTCGATAGAGCGAACCGTTATCGAGATAAACGTCCTTCTAATAGGTGATGCGTCGCAGGAACTTTCTAAATTTCAAGTAAATTTTAACAAGATGGCTGACCTATGACAGTAAATTGAGCAGGAAACAAAACAATAACTTAATTAAATACACGTCAGTGTCAAAAGATTTCATTTCATGCAGATTCAATTCTAACTGATTTTCTGCGTATTCAGCGTTTTTGTAACTCATTTTAAACTCAGTTAGAATTGAATCTGCATGAAATAAAATCTTTGACACTATTTGACGTGTATTTAATTAAGTTATTGTTTTGTTTCCTGCTCAATTTACTGTCAAAGGTCAGCCATCTTGTTAAAATTTACTTGAAATTTAGAAAGTTCCTACGACGCATCACCTATTAGAAGGACGTTTATCTCGATAACGGTTCGCTCTATCGAAATAAATAAAGATACATTTTTTATGTAAAAAATGTCAAATAAAAAGAAAATTAACCTTAAAAAACTGTAAAATTGTTATTTTTATTGTTTTCTTTCAAGTGAATGAGGGAGTTATGCCATCCCGAGGTCTATGTATGTGCTACCAAAGATTATGAAAGACTATTTCAAACAGTCTAAAATAATACAAAATAAAACCAAAAATTATCAAAATCGGTCAAGAAATAAAAAAGTTATTGCAAAAAATTGATTTTCAACCCTCAACTTCAACAGCTAATATCTTTGTAGGGGTGTCTCTGAGGAATTAATTTTATAGATATTTTTTCATTTATTTTTACAAAATTTACCCAAATCCGGGAGATTGCCCACATATTATGGGACACCCTGTATAGCAGAGGTGTCAGAAGCCTCCAGAAAATTGATCGGATAATAGGAAACAAAATCACTCTTATATACAGTGTGGAACGCACTTATGGAATAAAATTCATTAATCAGAGAAAAAACTTTTTTGAAAAAAAAGCTCACACACCTCAACTTCAAATTTTTATTTGGCATTTTGTAAGCCTCAATGTGAATTTTTACCCCCATCGCTCTCACGCCCACCATTGTGGTCATTCGTTTTTTAAATAGGACATGCACCCTGTATATTTTTGTATTTTCATATTTCCTGAAAAAATCAAGTACAATACGACCAGAATAACTTGGCCTCTGGTTCTGAGAATTATACTGTTGAAAACGGGTTATATTAGAAATGTACTGTATTGGTCATTGCAGATTTCAGGCGTGGCTATAACAGGGTATAGGTAGTCGAGTTAATAATTTTTAAAATTTTCCAGATATTGTAGGTAAAAGGCAAAATACTCCTTCCTCAAACGGCCAACTTATTTTGGCCGTATTGTAAGTATGGTTTTTACAGTTGCAGTTTAAATTGAGTAGGTATAGGCTATGAGTTATAAACAAATGAAAATTGCAATTTTTCATTTTGCCCCTTATCTAACATGTCCCCATTTTAACTTTTCACGTGCATGGTACTATGCGTGCATGGTTTAAATTTTAATACAGGATGATATAAATTAACAGATTTTTAATCACCCAGTATAAAAATTTCAAGTAAACCTACTCTGTAAGATAACACTTTTCCGCAATATAACTATGCATGTAAAAACCATTTTTACTGGATTTTCTCAGGACAGATGAAAATTACAAAATATACAGTATGTCCCATTAAAAAAAAAATTACCAGAATGGTGGGGGTGAGAGCGGTGGGGGTAATAATTCAAATTAAGACTTGAAAGGTGCCAAAAAAAAAATGAATTTGAGGTGTGCTATTTTTTTTTTCCAAAACGATTTTTTTCTGATTAATAAATTTTATATTCCATAAGTTCGTTTTGTTCCACGCACTGTTGTATAATAGCACAAGGATTTTTTGTGCTTGTTTATACAGGATGATTCAAAATTCAGTGCAAATATTTTAAGGGCGTATTAACCAGCCAAAAATAAGAAGTTTTTTTCATATAATCGTATGTCCTAACTTGCTTTGTTTTCTAGATACAGGGGGTAAAATTTTGAAAAAAAAAATCGATTTTTATCAATTTCTCAAAAACCTCTCAGCCGATTTAAATAAAATTTTATAGGCTTATATGTTTTCATAAGGGCTTTGATGGGAATAACATGAATTTATTAATTCCAGTGGCGTCTCAGGAGGCTACCTGAATTAAATTAAGTGAATCTCAATAATCGATGTGAATTTATTACTTGTTTTGATAGGGTCTGGCACAGATTTTGATTTTTTTCTTTGAAACAAAGCTAGAGACGAGTAAAGCTCAGGAGGCAAGAAAGTTACACTATTGATTGCTTAATCTAAAAAAAATTATAAATTGTGAAAAGAGCAGTGGCGTACCATAATTTTACCTATAAGTTTCAAGTAGGTAGCCCCCTGAGACGCTACTGGAATTAATAAATTTATGTTATTCCCATCAAAGGAAGTTCCTTATAATGACAAATAAGCCTACCAAATTTTATTTAAATCGGCTGAAAGGTTTTTGAGTAATTAATAAAAAATCGATTTTTTTTTCAAAATTTTACACTCTGTATCTTGAAAACGAAGCAAGTTAGGACATACGATTATATGAAAAATTTTTCTTATTTTTGGCTGGTAAATATGCCCTTAAAATATTTGCACTGAATTTTGAATCACCCTGTATAGTTTGTTTAGTAGATACCTTTTTTTCTCAAAATTGGCTGAGGAATAAGATCTAGAAATTTTTTTTAGAAAAAAAATCTCGTAAACAAACTCTGGGTACCTACTTAAAACGTAATACAGTCCCGAGGGATTCTAAAGTTTTTGACTATCAAAGTGTAGTTTTTTTTTTAAGTCGTTTCAGAAAAAATGTGAATTTTTATTCCATTTTGGGCGACTAGGTTTATACAGAGTGAGTCAGTTTTTTGTAGCAGGACTTCACAAGCTTATAGAATAATCTGTTTTAAGGAATAAAAGTTCTCGCAAACATATGCCCGGAAAAGCTTGAAAAAAATAAAGGGTGTTGAAAAAAAATCCGTTTTTTCGCATAACTTGGGCATTTTTCAATATTTTTATTTTATACCAAGAGGTTGTTTCTTATTATTTAAAGCACACAAAACGAAGAAAAATACCGGTGAAAAAATTCATCAGTGGCGTAGATCGCTCAACAACTTCTAGTACTTCTACGCCCATGGACTTTACTTATTAGCTTATTAGCTCCCTGAAGATTTCTTTAAAAAAAAGATACCTATGAATATTAGAAATTTCCCCTAGTTTTTAAGTAAATTGAGTCTAAACTTCATCATACCGCAAAAAAAAGCTCGTTTTTTCGATAGTAATTTTTGTAATAGGTACAAAATAATTAATAAAATCCATGATTTTGCGAATAGCAAATAAGTGGTTTGAGGTAGTTTAGACTCAATTTACTTACAAAATATGGTGAATTTCGAATTTTATAAGTGTACCTTTTTTGTAAGAAGTCTACAGGTAGGTAAGTCCATGGGCGTAGAAGTTGTTGAGCGAAAAAGGGGTATACCCACCCTGTATCTACACCACTAGAATTTTTTCACCCGTGTTTTTCTTCGTTTTGTGTGCTCTAAATTATGATAAATAACCTCTTGTACTTGCTATAAAATTAAAATATTGAAAATACCCCAAGTTATGCCACGAAAACTAATAAAACTTTTATTAAACTGGAACTTTTATTTCTTAAAACAGGTCTTCTGTAAACGGGTGGAGTCTGGCTACAAAATACTGACCTACCCTCTATACCTTCTAAGAGGGGGCTTGAAAAAAAAATGCAAATCCCCCCCACCCCCCTTAAAATTCAACAAGAAATCTTATCCGTTTGAATTTTCTGTTCTAATATAAGTAATAATTTTTTACACAAACCCCCAAATTATAGGTTATATAGGTAACATACCTCATCATTGGTTCTTCCAATTCTAGGAATCGATTTAGAAGCTTTAAGAAAAAACGGGCCGTAGTTTTCGTTCGGTTTTCCATGGTCGTTTCTCCTCTCTATCTTCGAATCGAAATCGCATCTGATGACACAGACCGTCAGACAGGACACCACAAAAATAACAGCGGGCAGATTTTTCAACCACATCATGAGACCGAAGTTCACAGTTAATTATTGTAAGTAAGCCCCAGTTGCTGGTTTTATATACACAGAATTGTTTCACTAATTTCTAGTCAATACACGAATTTCTGCAATAGTACGTACCCAAACATGTGGGTCTTTTTAAAATGCTATTCGTATTCATTCGCGGTTTATAATTCACCGCATGATTTCGATTATCCACCCTCATTAGATGTCGTTTACGAAGCAGATGTTTAGGTAGGTATACTGACTTTAGCACTTGATTTATTTGGATAGTAAATACATTTCTGTATGGATAATAATCAGTAAAATAAAATAAAAAAGAAATTGTTGCGAGCTCGATGTTCTAATTATTATTTAATTTAATAATTTTCTATGAATTGAATCAACTAAACGACATTCAATTCTTGATCTTCGTCAAACTCAATTCAAAAGGGTGGATCTTTTTAACTGATACTTGTTTGTCGATCTATTGAACTACGAATGAATGGGCCTTATGTGAATCTAATATTTCGTCCTTGCCAGGGAGATCAATTAAACAGCCAACAGGTAGTTTCCTAATCGTACCCTGGACTGGAATCTCTCCAACTCATATAGGCGGGTAGCTTCCTAACCGGGCCTCATCACCTTCCATGCAAATAGCTAAACTAACAAGACCCAATGCTTCAGTTTAAAATGATTCGCGCGAATGTCTTGGTGTGAAAGAGAGTTCATTAGATTTGATCACAGTTGTCGAGACGATTGATCTTTGCTTTTCAGAAACCACCGTTGATTTTGTTCATATAGAACTGACAGTCATAGTTTTCTTTACCAGGGCTCTTTCTCTGATCTGATTAGCTGCACCGAACCCGGCTGACGGGGCAGGGGGGTAAAGAATGAAGATGAATAAAACGATTGACATATAAAATAATAATAATAATATCTCCTTTCTCTCAATAAATGGCTAGCTCAAGTATTTTCGTAGCGTTTTGCTACGATCGAACAGGTGAGGTTACTACAACACACCATAGAAGGTCCCCAGGGTAAAAGACTAGACTATTACGATCACAACCACACAGGGTAAGTAATGTCTGCCATTTTATTTGATATATTTGAAATAAGGGCGGGAATTCCTCAAAACATTCATGACAGACTAGTTGACATTTCAAACATCAAAGAGGTTCTTTGATGTTTCTCATCATTCAGTCAAGAGGGTCGCCTTACAAAATAGATACGCATGACGCAGTATCTTTATTTAAAGGTAGGTTACACTACAGATTTTGGTTTAAGGTTAGATAGGACGTTACACTACATTAGTTTTAAATTTTGACTAGTCGGCACAGAATTTAGAGAGTAGAGAGAGTGGGGGAGGACTATAAACGTCGTCGACAAAGATTATCAAAATTGAAAACTTACAAATTTTTTCCTGTATAGATAATTGAAATACCTTTAAATGAGGTGTCACATGACCCCCTCCCCTTCCGCTCAAAATTTTGAAGTTGACAGCAACTGCAATGCCATCTTTGACATTTGACAAATCAGTTTTATGTCAAAACGTAGTAAAATCCATGGCATTTGATTTAGTTTCTTTAACAAAGTTCTATATCTCATCGGGAATAAAAAAGGGGGCACTATAAACGTCCTCGCTGACGCAAAGACTGTCAAAATTGACAACTAACATAATTTTTATGCGGAAAATTTAAATACCTTTAAAATGAGGTCTCACATTTATGACCCCCTCATGCCATTTAAAAAATTGAAGTTGACAGTGACTGCAACGTCATCTTTGAAACTTGACAAATTATTTTTACTTCAAAAAGTAGTAAAATTCGGTTAAAAATTTAAGTTCAGGGGGGGACTATAAACGTCCTCACTGTATTGTATGACAAAAATGTTACTTCAGACTGAGGTGTTTTCTCTGATTACAACGGCGCCCAACAAATTGAGGACATTGAAATAAGTTACATATAATATGAATAAATTGTTGGTTTTCCTCCATATGGTCATATGGACGAGAACTAGGGCACGTGAATAAATAATGAACTATAAAAACCAACAAAAACAATACCGCATACGAATTAATTATTAAATTACAATTATTAAACAAGAAAGCCATCAAAGTTGTTTTACCTAAGCAAGCAGTAATAAAATATAGATAAGTAGGTAGTGAGGACGATAAATATTTAACGATTACAATACATATATTACTTTTGAAATAAGTCGTAGGGTATAGGTACATACTTAGGTATTTACTTCTAAACGAGCATTCTTGCTTGATGTTACAACTTAAAGCAGTTGTGTTACTGGACTAATACTTAGTTTAACATGGAGCAGAAGTTCTTAAGAATGGCTAGTTACTTACTACTGACACCAGATTACGACTTCAAAGAAAATTACATGAGAAATTGGCGACAATCTACGATCTGGAAAATTATTTTCATGATGGGGCCTTTAGGAGTTTCATATTCTTGCGCCAAAGCTAAAGAATTTACAAATTTCGATTTTTCCATTGATGCGTTTTTCACAATCGCCAGCTCTTTGGTGAGATTGATTTCCTATGTATCGCTTGTAAATTTCGCGATCCAGTGTGACAACTACAAATGGGATTGTTTCTGGAAGACTTTGAATCCCAAAAACAAAGAAGGAAACACATCCCCGCATGGTTTAATTAAATACTTCGTCCCGTTTATTTGCATTGTAAATGCAGCCACTTTGGTCACTATAATGTCTCAAACTATTTATGCGATCGCCATAAACGATACGCATGTGCTACGGTCAATAACTTCTGGATGTTTGGTTTATCTGGATCAAGCATTGATTTCGGTCGAATGCATTTTTGTTTACAAATTTACAATTCGCTTTATGATGTTGAATAAAAATCTGGAATCTCCCTCAGCTCTGAAAACAGCTTGTCCGCAGAAATTTTTGAAGAATACTGATCTTGTGGAAATTGTCTTGAGAATTCGTAATAAATTTATACAAATTTCTAGTTGCGTCATGTACTTCAATAGCACTTATGGATATCAGATTTTTCTGCTGCTAGGAAAAATGCTGATTATTGTCCTTAAACGTTTGAATTTAGCAATTATTTCGTATAGTAAGCGCAATCATGACGATGATGATTTATTCACTGAGTTTGTAATTTTCATTACTTACACGGTAAGTCACGACCATTTAATAAATAAGAATACACTTTTACCCACTACCCTCAGCTTATATCAATAATTTTAACAATGCAATATATGAAATCCTTTATGGGATTTCCCAGGGTGTGGGAAAGGGACTGTCCCAGGCAGCAGAGTGACGCTATAATGACGTCATTTTTTAGTCATTTTTGGTCCCCGCGACATCATAATACCAAAAAAATCACGTAATTATTGTTGTCATTTCTCAGACGTGATTTAGAGATACTTGTTATGACGTCGGTCTAACGTCGTTTTTTCGTCATTTTCAGACAAACTGAATATTTTAATCTTTCTCTATAATTTCTGTCTTACTAGAATATAAAAAAGAAAATGTTAGGGCCTTTTTCTCCCTCTTGCTTGTACAAAGTGTTCTCCTATCAATTTCTCATCGGACTTAGTCTTGTAAGTGTTTCAACGTCGCTAAACAATATTTCTAGACACTATTTATTTTGTTACAAAGCCTTGTTTTTACAGTATGGTTCGACGATCGTCATTTTGAGCTGTCATATGGCCTCTGCGGAGTCCCAGAAAACCTCCCGATTGGCCTACGAGTTACAAGAAGAGTTTCCAAGCGAATCTGAAGAAAGAGAGGAACTTTTGAAATTCGCGCTCTACAGTAAATGTAATAAGGTTTTCTTCTCGGCTGGTGGATTTTTCGAGATCAACAGGAGCACATTGTTCGCTTTGATTGGTACTATCACTACCTATTTCATTGTTTTAATTCAATTTAATACTATGTAAGGATGGTTTAATTTTATCTTTAATTTGCCTACTAAAAATTTATTTGAGTTTAAAAGTCACTAACATATATCACGGAAGACTCGTTGGCATACCTAATAAGTATTACTTCCAGCAATCTTACGTGTGATATGTGAATGTGTTATGTATGTGACTGATATGGCATGCTGATGAGTTCATAAGAAAGATGAAACGGTACCGCGTCGGCGTCATGCCGACAAGATTTCTAATTGGTTCTGCAAAGATAACCTATCGTAGTGATTACAAGCTAAACGAGAACCTGTTAAAACCCAATAAATTTAAAATCTTGCATAATCTAAGTGGTTCGATAATACCTATTATAGTACCTTAGGTACCTACATTATAAGTAATATAAATTTAAGTTAATGTTTACCTATAGGGTTCAATTAATTTATTATAATCATATTAGGTGTATGTATAAATTCATTGTAAGATTTGTAAGGTATAATTATTTCATATTTTTAGCAATACATTTAGGTGTTTTTTAAGTTCTAGATCTTTCTTTCGCCCCCATACATCTCAACTTAAAAACCAGAGCAACCCCTCCCCTCCCCAGTTGATAACATAATTATTTAAAAAATCATACATTAAAGTTGAGGACTAGTAACATTTACTTATATGACTTTGGATACGTTAGGTAGGTACAAGTTTAGGTGTAAGTTTATGTATATCAATAATAAATTATGACAAGGTCGCGCAATGAATTCAAACCGATAACAAAACAAGTAAACACGAGTTCAACTTATTATGTAATTCATAATTTAGTTTTTAAAAGTCAGGAAAATCGATTATTCGGCTACATGAATAATAGTAATAAAGTTTGTTTTATATTTATGTATTAATTCCACATAAGGGTGAGTCATTTGTAACGAATAAATTCATTTTCTTGTTAATATTTGCAGAATTTAAAAAAAAAACGAAACAGCTCGATTTTTAAGTTAAATTTATGTTCTATATTGACCTAACACTTTTTTATACAGGATATTCCTTGGCTTAGTAATGACGGTGTTGTCTATTTTTTTAATAGGACATTCTGTATAGTGTTGCATTTTCAGATTGACTCAGAAAAGCCAGTAATAAAGGTTTTTACAGTTTCAGTTTAAATTGAGTAGGTAGGTTATTAATGGAGTTATAAACAAATGAAAATCGCAGTTTTTCATTTTGAAAGCATTGTACATCGCAAATTTAATTTAAAAATCGATTTCTGTTTCGGTTTCTTTGAATTCTACAAATATTAACCGAGAAAATGAATTTATTCGTAACTTATGATTCACCTGTAAGTTACCTACCTATTATCTTGAACCCGGCTGTTATAAATGCTGGTCTGTTCTTATCTGACTTTAAAGTGACAATTTTAAAACAAAAATCTACGTTTTCTTTACAATTGAACACAATTTTCACCACAACCCACAAATATTTACTTACATACACCATCGAATATTTTGATTTGAATGGTTGCGTTTAGTGAGCGGATTATAATCACACACGTGACGTCATGCGCGTGTGTCAATCTCGCAGGCGCTGAAATATAATTATGTAGTTTTGTAATTGTAGTTCACGTATCTTGCAACTCCTTACCTTACTCCTTTCACTGGTTGTATCGTGTCGTGATTCGTGAATCACTGAATCGTGATCACCATCCATGATCCATGTGAAAAAATTAACCTCATTCAAATCAAAATGCATTCGTGTCCATAGAACGATAGTTAGCATTAAAGAAGAAGAACTTGAACAATAACCTCTATCTTTTTAAAATAAATGCCGCCAAATCTGATCAGCTGCCTAATAAATAATACACCATCATTTCCATTTCATGCAGCAGTGCAGCACTCACCAATTCGCTAAGAATCGTCTATTACCTACGTCTTTTTACACGTCTCTTGTAATATACGTTTATGGTTCTTTCTGGCTTAGAGGAGGGACCTTGCAATTCATTCATTCTATTCCTCCTATGGCCAGTCACCAATTATTACAACAACAATTCCAACAAGAAGACTGAAGACTGGTATGTAAGTTATGTAACAGTTACCTACCTAGTTTGGGATGTTTAATAACATCCATCATTCCAAAGGTATCTGAAGTACGTATAGGTACCTAGCCTGTAAAACGTAAGGGGAACCATGAGTGTGGATCAAATCCGGGCTTATCTTAAAAAGGCACTGGTCTGCGATACCGAATTCACAGGACACCTGAAAGAACGAACGTTAATACTGGACTTGCTGCAAAAGACGATAGAATGCGGAGAGTCAAATTCTGCCTTATTGATAGGACCTAGAGGCTCTGGAAAGACTACGGTGAGTATTTTTCTTCTATTATCAAAAACCTAATTTTTTGTAATTATTAGAGTTATCAGCCAAACCCACTGTGTTACTCAGTCACCCAGCTACGCTCAAATAGCCTACAGAAGAACTTGTCCAGGCGCAGTATCTAACCAATTCTCACCATAAGAGCCTTAATTGATATTATTAAATCTAATTCTTGAGATACATTTTTTTTATTATTATTTCAGTTGATCGAGTCAGTTTTACGTCAGCTAGAAACGGAAAAATACTTCAAGAAGAATGCGATTCTAGTACGACTCAATGGGTTTGTCCACATCGACGATCGCCTAGCCCTCAAGAGCATCACGAGCCAGATGGAGCTGGAAAACGTCGTCGACGGCAAAGTCTTCGGGAGTTTTGCTGAGAACTTATCCTATTTGCTGACGTCTCTGAAATCCGGACAGAAAGAGACTTCGAGAAGCGTTGTGTTCATCTTGGAAGAATTCGATCTGTTCTGTTCTCACCACAAACAGACCCTGCTGTATAATCTCTTCGATATATCGCAGTCGGCTCAAGCTCCCATTTGTGTGATTGGTAATTGAATAATCATAATACGTTTACTTCTGCCTTCCAAGCTTGCATTTTAACATTACTACATTTAATAACATTATAGACCATACACACCAACACCAACATAATTTATTTATTTCAGGATTGACATGCAGACTGGACGTTATAGAATTATTGGAAAAGCGAGTCAAGAGTCGATTTTCTCACCGGCAGATTTTCCTATTTTGTGGCAGCGAAAATAGCGATATGGACGACACGACATACGGCCTGAAGCGCATCGAATATTATTTAAAAATTCCGAACGATGTCAGTTTGAAAATAAAACCAGCACACATCAAAGAGTGGAACAAGACGATCAACGATTTACTGGCGGACAAGAAATTCAAGGAGTTGATGAAGAATTTTTTTTTCGCAGACAAGACTGAAGGAGCCCTCAAAGATTTTCTGGTGAGGCTTCATTAAGCTCTTGTTGATTATTATTTTATAAAAATAACTGTTTACAGTTCCCAATCGTCTGTCAGTTATCAGAAGAAAAGAGCACGCTCACAATGGATATGTTCAATGATGAGATGAAGATGTTCCAATCAGACGATCTTGTTCAAGTTCTGCAAGATCTGAGCGTCCTGGAATTGTGTTTGGTTATTTCGATGAAGCATCACGCTGAGATCTACGATAATCAGCCAATGAATTTCGAAATGGCCCTGACTCGGTATGTGAAATTCGTGCATTCTCACAAGAATGCTCTTATAACGGAGAGAGCTGTAATTATGAAAGCTTTTGAAAACATACAGGTAATTCTGTAATGAATGTACGACTTGCTGTAACACAAATGCTTTAATTTTATTTTCCAGAAACTCGAACTTATTTCCATGCTGCAGACAACTAGTTCAAGGATACAAAAGGAATATCAGTTGTTCTCGCTCCTGGTTACTCCTCAGCAGATAATCGAGGCCGTAAATAAAGTATCATTCCTTCCGATAGATATAAAACAATGGGCGCTGTCGAGCCTTGTGTGAGGGTTCTTATGTTTTGTAAATTTTGTATTAAATAAATTATTAAACCAACAATTTTATTTCTGTCTTTTTGGTAATTTTTGCTAAATAATTTGGTATCTTGGTTTGTTTAAAATTTTGATAGTTTTTTATTGAATGTGGGAGATTTTTTTTTTCATGTTATTTGTTGACTACCGTTATGCAAACTCTAGGGTGCCTTGATTATTTTTGACAGAGAGAGTAGATGCTACATATCTGTGTTCAAAAGGGGAAGTACCAAATTTCAAGGCTGGTTCTAGCTAGTTTCTTTTTTCCCCTGTATCTAGCAAGCTATGGAAAATTTTCGAACTCTGAAAGCAGCATTTGCCCTCTAAAATGTGCAACTGTTCCTTAATTTAACCACGTAAGAGAATTTGAAAAAACCATAAGAATTCCTTACAATATGAGGGAGCAGGTGTAAGGACTAACACTAAGGCTGATCACTGATCAGTAATAATTTGCTCTGATCCCAAATAAAGGGTCAAATACTTCCTGCAGTTGTCTGGAACAAGCCTAAATCCAATTTTCCAGCGCTTCTATACTGGGGGAAATTTAGTTGACCCTACCAAAGCCAATCCAGGTAGAATAGGGGAATATATTATATTTATATTTATTTCTATCTCTTGTTTCACTTCAAGAGATACAAAGGTCCCAAACCGAAGCCAAGGTGCCAGTGAAAAAATCACAGTCAGGATAAAATATAACAATGCAAGACCAAGAACTTTGAATCTTTTATCTTACCCAGTCTGTATGTGAAACTTTTCTTTATTCACAAAAAAAGTCAGCAGAGATTTTCTGCGTACATTCTCACTTAAAGAGCGGTTCAGAAATAATATCAATTTTATTTATTTAATGTTAAATATGGAGCAGGCGCTAGCTCAGCGGATTAGAGGAGTAGCCTAATTTGTTGGTGCACTCACTGCTTCGGTTCAAATCCCACTCGTGTCTTGGATGTTTGTGTTCGTCTATTAAACTATTTATATACAGGGTGTCCGAAAATTATATGCGCAAAGAATTAAGGGGGTGATTATACTTGATTAAATATTGCCAAAAGTATCTATAATTTTTTTTTTCGAAAACTCACAAATAAGAAAGTTATGAGCCTTCAAAGTTGATTTTTTTAAATCAATATTTTTTTATAATTTTTTTTCTACTGTACGGATTTTCTTAAAATTTGCCACACTTGCCACTGATGTTGCTTTACATCCTTGGTCCAAATTAGACTTGAATCCCTCGAAATCAAGAGACCTTAAGTGTCCTTGACCTTCAAAAAATGCCTATAACTTTTTCGTAATATTTTTTTCTGAGTTTTGAAGACGCACAATAATTGAAGAACATGAAGAAATATTCGGAAAAGGTCCTCTTTGTCTATCACGATAAAATGACCTCTTTACGAGTAAAACTGTTTTAAAAATTTGCTTGCACTAAAATTGATCACCATAAATTATGATCATTCTGCAACAATACCAAAGCATGCTTTGGAAACAGCTGCAGGGTTGCCTAGTTATGTACAAAACAGAGACATTCGTATATAAATAGACTTGGAAATGATAAAAAAAAATTTAATTTTTAAATATTTTTTTTATAATAAAATATTAAAATAATTTTAATAAAAAAAAAATTGCTGTCAAAATTAAATCCAAAGCTTGTTTCCTTTGGTTCCTCTTGTTTCCTAGGCAACCCTGCAGCTGTTTCCAAAGCATGCTTTGGTATTGTTGCAGAATGATCATAATTTATGGTGATCAATTTTAGTGCAAGCAAATTTTTAAAACAGTTTTACTCGGAAACAGGTAATTTTATCGTGATAGACAAAGAGGACCTTTTCCAAATATTTCTTCATGTTCTTCAATTGTGCATCTTCAAAACTCAGAAAAAAATATTACGAAAAAAGCTATAGGCCTTTTTTGAAGGTCAATGGCAGTTAAGGCCTCTTGATTTCAAAGGATTCAAGTCTAATTTGGACCAAGGATGCAAAGCAACATCAGTGGCAAGTGTGTTAAATTTTAAGAAAATCCGTATACTAGAAAAAAAATTATAAAAAAATATTGATTTATTTGATTTAAAAAAATCAATTTTAAAGGCTTATAACTTTCTTATTTGTGAGTTTTCAAAAGAAATTTATATCTATAAAATTTCTTTTGAAAACTCCAAAAGTATCTACTCAAAAGTATCTACTTTTGGCAATATTTTATCAAGTAGAATCACCCCCTTAATTCTTTGCGCATAATTTCCGGACACCCTGTATTTAAAAATCGTCGTTGAAACCAGAAAATAGAGGCCTATAAAACTATCTGTGAAGAAAAATATGTATCTCCCTTAATGTGGCTGATTGTGACTTTTAGAAAATAATGACTATACACCGTTCACTTATTATAAAAGAATTGGGTTATGGTGTAGGGTGATAGAAATCACTGGGTATAACCGCTGTCAATCATTGGCTGGAGTTTGGTTATGTCTCTTTTTTATGAGGTTGAAGTTTTATGGCAAGGAACAGGACATAGTTGCCAGATGGATTTTTGATATTTTTGGTATGCTTATTATATTTATATTTGAATCTTTGGGGGCTTTTTATTTTGAATCATTTAGTCACATATTGCAATCTTTAACTAGAACGCAATGTCGCTGGATCTAAGATCTTAAAATCTTAAGCTTTTCATAAGAGTTTGAGAAAAAGGTTATCATGTAATTTTGCCAAGTTAGGAAAATACACAAATGTACTTTTTGAATATAAAATAAAAAACTTGAATCAATTATATTAATTTACTTTTAATAAATACATAGCAGGTAATTAAAATATATCGGTACGTTTATTAAAATATTAAAATATAGGTACGTAAATGAAAAATATTTTTCGTCAATTCGTCGGTTATTCGGTATCGTAGTAGTGTGTCGGAAACAAGCCAAAGATTCTGGACTTCTGGCTTCTGGCCCAAAATTATCCCCCATTATCAATAACCGCTACTGCATCCTGCTTAGAATCAGAATCATCTTCAGCGCTCTGATTTTAATAAGATTTTCACCATGTCCATTTGTTTCGTCCAGTCCTCCGAAATAAGTTTTTCACAATGATTATATTAATTTTGTCACATGTCAGGTGTACTTACATTTTGAAAGCTCTTCAAGACATAACATTCCTTACTTTATCCTTAGAGGGAAGCTGCTAATTTACGTGCTTGTATAGTGAAGTTTACAATACCCCCATGTCATTTCGATTGGGTTGTATTGGAAATAGATTATTGCAAATCTTCCGGAAACACAAAAATTTCATAATCAGTACCTGTTTTATGTGGGCTGCCCAAGGGTGTAATATCAATTTGTCCTGTCTAATAATACTTGCTCTAATGCCACGGTCTGACTACTATAAGAGACAGTAATCACCAGCAATTTAGCAGATACAGATACACATACTCAATACTTACATTCCAAATATATATTTCACCTTCTGAATGACTAAATGTTTGCTCAAGTTTGGACTTTCTGGATCTTAATCATTGAAATGCTTTCTTAATGCGGATTTATTCAACTTAGAGGATATTATTTTCGTCATTTTGCTCTTTTGAAATTTAAAATGTCAAAAATTTAATAATTTTATTTGTCAGTTTGAGAAAAATTGATCAGAGTAAAAAATCATCCTAGATAGATATCCTACTACTAAAACTTCAATTTGACAACATGGCTGTTAATCAGCTGAGACACTTTGAGTGATTTGACAAATGTCAGTCTATACTTAACCTTTAATATCTCGATCAGCTGATATTGTCAATCGAGATCTAGGGAGTTTTCATTTTTGCAAACCTAAAAACAAAAGTTCATGGCCACCTAGTTCTTTTTTAATATGTGAACGGTGTATAGGTTAGAAAAATCTGAGGTAAAACTTTAAAAAAATATATAAAATGATTTACTTAATATTATATTACCAATTGAATATAATGTAATTATCACGCCTTGATAGTAACATATCGGTATTGGTACAATTGAATACTTCAAAAAATTTGCAAACAATCATTTTTCCTAATACAAAAATGACGATTTCATTGTTCTATGAAAAAATATATAAACACCTAATCTAATGTTCATCTATTCCTATAACTTCTTATTTTTATCGGAAATGGTATATTTGTCATAGGATTTGGTTGGATCGTACGGCTCCCACCGGCTCGCCGGAAAGATATGCTTGTTCCTCTCGTACCAACTCCTCAAAAGCACTTTTCCGGCGTGCGATTCTTCTTTTTCAACCGATGCGTCACTAACCAATCGGACATCATCGTGGACGTCGAACTGAAACAGCGGTCCGCTCTTCCCCCGCGCTTTCGTCACAATGAAATCGTAAAAAGTGTAATGGTGCGGTAAAATTAGATCTTCTTTGACGTACATTAGCTGGTCGGCCATTACAGTTTTCAGTTCGGAAAATTCTCGCCGCAGCAGTTCCAGAACTTTCTGCAAGAACTGGTAGACGGAGTTGCCTTTCTTCACTCGGACCGTTCGTCTGTGACCGGAACCGTCCCAGTAACTGAAAGTTATGTCGATTTCTTCCTCTTTCAGTTTCTTCTGCTGCTCGGCCCACTGTTGTCGGAGTTCTTCGCGCAGTTGATTTTCCTCTTCTTCTCGCTCTCGATCGGGTAAGAAACTGGTATCGACGTTGGGATCTTTTCTTATCTTCTTGTGGTTTCTTGCGTTGACTTCCTCTTCCGTTTCTCTCTTCCATGACTTGTGTTCTTTATCTTCGGTTTCTTCTACATCTTTTTCATCATCGCCATCGTCGTCTTCTTCCTCTTCCAGGCTAAAAGACAGCGCCTGGATTTGTTTCTTCTGCTTATTCTTCTGTTCTTGTTTCGCTTCTATCTGGCGTTGCTTCTCTCGTTCTTTCTCCGCTTGTTTCTGCGCCAGCTTCTTCTCCCTTTCTTTGACGATGTTCTCTTGTTTCGCTTTCATTTCGTCCAAGGTTACCAACCCGATCGTTGAGCTTTTGAGTTGCTGCTCGACCGCATCGTAGTGTGTGGCGAATTTATTTTCGATGTTGTTGAGTCGAAGATCTTCTTCTATTTTCTTTTTCCGTATTTCGAGATCTTGCACCTCCTTTTCTCGCTTCTTCATCAGCTGCATAGCTCGACCTGCTTCACTGGCAGCTCCCTTGTAATGGGCCATTTTTACACTAGAAAATAAGGTACTATTATTAAGTTAATAATTACCGCTAAATCAAAATTAATAGTTAGTGAGAGCTTACATTGAATATGTCAACAAAGAAGGGTAATCAGAAGTTCCTTTTGAAGTAAATAATTTGAGGAACACCAATCTGAATATGGGTTACAGGAACTTTTCAATAAAATTTCATCTCGTCAGTTTGTTGATGAACCATACCATGATTGACATTTCCCCATTATCCTAGACAATACACCATAAACAATAATTTCGAAGTCTAAATTGCTAGAAATTGTTTTAATGCAAGATTTTTCAAAATATTACTTCGGTAAGGGAGCAAAATTATTATTTATTTACTTATATTTTTTTGATGATTGATTATTATTATTTATTTTTGACATTTGTCATCAGTCATCAAATGACAATGATAATGACATATACATAATATGACATGTAAAAATCCCGACTTTTCTTAGAAAGAAAAACATCCGGAAGACTATACCTTCAAAATAGATAGACCGTAAGTAGGGGCCTGGAAATGGCGGAAACAACCGGTATTTGGCGTAGCTACTAATGAAATTATTCAAATATTTAGGTACTACTTACTAATGGAAAGTTATTCATATTGTAGAAGTAGACCATAGACCTAGAATATAATGGACTGATAGTTGTCAATGCCTTACTGTACTAAGTTTGTTGCCAGTGTAAGGTAGGCAACCAACATTTCTTGTAAGGGCAAAAACTACTATAATAAATATGGAGAAATAATACGAAATTCAAATTTTTTGTTTTTATTACACATATTTTATCAGAAGAACATGGTTATTTTTAAAGATTAAGAAAATAAATGCATAAAAATTATAATAACACGACTTTATTATTTGTTTTTATAGGATAATTCTACTAGAATAATAGAATAACTATTTATTACAATTACAGAGATAAAATGTTTCACTTACCTATGAAAAGATATATATCTGTTAATTTTGATACACGATTTACACAATTATAAGCTGCACAAGACTAGACCATCATTAATATTAAATTTTAAATCGACAGAGAAGGTATTTAGAGTAAATATATATTATGCTTTTAACCAGTATGGATATTAAAATCAGATCTATTTGTTATACAATTTCCTACACCTACAATTTCCATACAAGGCCAATAATAAATATTTATTTATTTATACTAATGTCAGATAATAATATTAACATTAATTGTTCTATCACTCAAAAAACACCAAGAATGCGGAATTTTTGATTATTCTTTGTTTGAATTTGTTTGTTGAATTGAATTCGTCGCTTTGCCCTTACTTGTATGTATGGTTGCCTAATTTTGGTTGGCAACAAATTTTAGTCTCAAGGGTTCGTCCATTATATTCTAGGTCTATGAACTAGACTAGTAATCTTCCTAGGGAACCTGCATTATCGACACTAATAGTAAGCGTCAGTGTCGGTAATACAGGTTCCTTAAATCTTCCCTCGCAATACAATAATTCAATCTGAGAGAGAATAGAGGATTTATCAGTGACTTTTTAGTTACTTCTCATGGTTGATTTCTGTGCTGAAGTGAACATGGAACGGATACATAGGCGTAACAACAAGTGATTGACGGATAGAAGATTAATTATTCATAAATTTTTATTTCAAAATTGATTGATTTGCGTTATAACAAAATAATATGGATCGCTTAACAATGTAAATTTTGACAGTTCGACAATAAATTAATTATAGCTGCATGTCAAAATGAGTCATCTGCCAAATTTAAAATTTTGACCTTCACTTTGTTCGTGAAATGGACTAATAAAATGATGTCAGTGTGACAGTTTCCATTTTTTGTGTATCTGTGTTGTAGGAAAAACTCAACATTTTAAAAATATTTTCACAACACCACTTCCGTTATACCATAATATCGATCTTCACTTGTTTTTGAGTTATTTGGATTTTTATGAATTTTTTGACACTATGATCAGAGTCTCACTAAAACCGCGTTATCTACGAAACTGTATGACATAAAATGATGAAATAAATTTTGGTTCACTAAAAAATTAACAAGTTATCACACAAAATTCGAGAAATCAGAAGAAACGCGAAAAAAGTGATTGAAAATGACTTTTGAAATTTCGAGTTTTACAATTTAAAAAAAAATCATTTTTTCAAATAGCATTATTCGAAAAATGAAAAAATATAATTCCCTTATCATGCACATCGATTTTGTTGCACCGTGTCATTTAAAATAACGAAGTTCGTGTTCACTTCCGGTATAACCGGAAGTGGTGTTATGCTGAAAATATTTTTAAAATGTTGAGTTATTCCTAAAACGCAGATACACAAAAAAATGGAAACTGTCAAACTGACAGTTTAGCCTATGTAAATGGTATCAGCTCCCAAAGGTTGACCCTGTATACATCCGCGGTTCCTACAGTTTCACTATGGCACCTAATATATAGGGGTGGAGAACATACCTATAGTAACACCAGGAAGGTATTCATTAGCTTTGCAAATGAAAGGGAAGGCCACAAAACGACTAAAAATTGATTTTGAGAGTGCAATGAAAGTACGGTCCTGACACAAGCGCCGATTAATACCACTAGTCTCGGATGTAACTAAGGATGTATAGACTCCCAATATATCTGCTTTCTCATATCATCGTGACCAGAAACACAGGATTTGATGTTACGATTTTTGGAATATAAATGCTAAATAAATGCAAAATTCAAAATAAAAATCGAACTACTGTTAATCTCGAAGGTATTCCTTGCCCTGAAAGTGAAAAAAATAGAAATTCGACCGTTAGTCAAAGAGGCCTTAGTTGTGACCTTAATATCAGTTTGCAATAGCTGTTTTAGCTTCTTACCCACCCAGCACCCCTATTTCGCTCCTCAGTCCCGAAAAAATTGATGAAACTTAGGAGCCGCGGATATGTATAATTACCAAATGATCGTATAATAATTATATTATAAGACTGATTTCTTTAATTTCTGAGCTCAACTTGTAGCACATGATTTTTGTATACCGAAACGATATAAAAAACGATATGGCAGCAAGAAAAACAAAAAGTTGACTATGAATACTTTTGAGGTCTAGTCGGCTTTGACAATTTTTGAAACGTCATATTAGTAGCTCTTAGCAACTTTATATGTATAAACTTATGTCTATTAATTTTCAATAATAAAAAAGATAAGGCTAAAATAAGAAATTTTGATTTTTCAGTTTTTTCAGGATATTTCAGCAACGCTGCGAAAATATCCTGGATGAATTTTTTTCAGATTCTTAAAGCATAAAATTTAGTACTTTTGGCCCAATTTAGAGTCCGTATATCTGTTCTGTATACAGTGTGTGTCACAGGCATGGTACACCCCCTTTTTTTTCTATATTTTTGGAGATAATTTTTTTAAATTTGGTACGACGTCGCATATTCTCGACAGAGCGCACTTTTTAGCAGAAAATTGAATTTTTTCCCACATCCGGTTTTTCCGGAAATGTTACCAACTTTTTATTTTTAAATGGGACATCCTATATATTATTATATTTTTGGATTCTATACATTTGTACGAATCCAACAATACCACATAAGTACCATTTTAAATGTCAAATTTGTTTTTATTGAATTTTTTATTTCTCAATTATAGTGTGCCATGACTATTTCGTTTTACTCCAATTGGATCATCTAATGCTAGAAAAATAGAATTTTTGTTAAAGTACTAAATTAAGTGATTTATGGATAATAATGCGCACCGGAATGATTTTTTGAGCTGAATTCATTTTTTTCAAATGGTACCATATTGGTACCGAGGTACCATCTACTAGTACTCTTAATAAGGGACATTTTGGTGTACCTAGTTTGCATCTGTGACGAACACAACTGAAGTCATGGCACACTATAATTGGGAAATAAAAAATTCAATAAAAACAAATTTGACATTTAAAATGGTACTTATGTGGTATTGTTGGATTCGTACAAATGTATAGAATCCAAAAATATAATAATATATAGGGTGTCCCATTTAAAAATAAAAAGTTGGTAACATTTCCGGAAAAACCGGATGTGGGAAAAAATTCAATTTTCTGCTAAAAAGTGCGCTCTGTCGAGAATATGCGACGTACCAAATCAAAAAAAAATATCTCAAAAAAAAAAGAAAAAAAAAGGGGGTGTACCATGCCTGTGACACACACTGTATACATAGTTTCCGAGATCCCGCAATGATGTAGCTCGAATTTGAGTCACCTAATACATGGTGTTTACTGTAAGGTTGGCCAAACTTCACAGGCTGATTCTTAAGACGCACTAAAATAAGGAAAAAATTTATATACAGGGTTGTCCGGAAACACTTCCTAAGAAAGAACCTTCAAAGTTTCAAGAATTTCATTTAAAAAATTTATGAAAGGATAAAAATAATAAACTCCTGCCAAAATCGTCACATGAAGCTCCACTTCCACTTTTGAATGATTTTTATAATCGCGCTCTTTATTTGAGATTTTTTTATAGTATCTAATTTTTTAATTGTCCCCTAAGTATATGAGTTTTATTTATCACCATAATGCCAGATAATAGGCGCTCTCGCGCTGCTTAAAAAATCATTAAAACGAGATATCAAATGCAGTACTGAATTACTGATTAAATTTCCTTTAAAATGAGGTATCACAAGGTGGGTATTCCATTTTAGATTTATTAGGGGATAGTTGATGGGGGGCGAGAGGGGGTGAGCGACGTACGGCGTGAGCGATGTACGTCAAAAAATGCCCCCTCCAAACAAAAATTGACATGACTCATTACTTAATTTCTTTCGTTGGCTTTTTTCAGTGATATATTTCTCGCTGAGTTCTTTCTAAATAAACACCCTATGTTTAAAGATAGAGGCAATATAATTATCTAAGATTTAAAAGAAGATGTTGCACGACTTTTGGGACACTCCACTCGCTAATTGAACTTCTGCATATAATAAAATAACAAATTCATAAACTGATATAACCGTATAGCATAACGGAATGATTCAAGCAGATTTCAAGAAGTGAAAGGAAGTCATCGTGCTGAGAACAAGTCTGAGAAAATTGAATTCTAACAGACCCGCTCTTCAGGTGGTCACTTATTATTGCAAGGTTGGTCGTCGCTCGGCCGAAGAAGTAAACCACAATGTCGGGCATTGTTATCGTGATTATTTAGGTGTTGACTCATTAGATGTGAACAAATACTATAATAGTTCAATATTTTACAGTCAAAGTTGTTCCTATTTCGAGAAAAAAACTGTGATGTGCATATGAAAATGTCACCAACGACGCTGTTGATATTTTTTTTAGTCGCGATTGTGCATTTAGAACCCGTTAAAACCAACGGTATGTATTGTTGTATATATGAACATATATTTTATTATGGGTGTGAGTATTGTGTGACTGTGTGAGGTTGTAAACGCTTACAGGTATAATGGATTTACCTACTATTTTTTGGAGACCTCTAGGGAAATGCACATCTATGCAAAATAATGGAACTTTGGTCAACATAGGCGTTCCTTAATTTTTGTTTTAAAGAGAAATGTTAAATGGATCATTTGTCATTTGTGGAGGCTGAAAAAGATCTGCAGCTGCTAATGTTCCACTAATACTTACACTATAAGTCTAAAAGTCATTTTCGAGAAAATCGGGAAAAAGTTTTCAACTTGTGACGTCTTTTTCGTGTTTCCATTTCCTTTTCACGTTTTTAACGTCATTTCAAAATTTTTAAAGTCAAAGCTATTACGAAAATGACGTCACAAATTGACTTTTTCCCGATTTTCTCTGGAATTGGCACAACAGACTTAAATTTAACTCTACAGACACAGTAAGAGGCATTTCTATCTTAAAGAATTATCCCTTTCAAAAGATTTTTCTTCTAAAACGATAATTAGGAGAGTCAAAAAGATGAGTGTACCTATACCTTATAGGATTTCCCTATGTCTTCAAAACAAATTTACACCCTGTATTATAGGTAGAGATATGTATAAATTTACTATATTTTATCTGTATAGTATAGGTAGATTTATGTTTTTACCTTGACCTTTACGTCGATTATTTTGTTAATTTATCAATTTATTTTAATTACGATGTAAATGTTAGATATTATAGTGTCCTAATTTTTAGGGCTCACTATTATGGTAGGTACCTGCTCTATCTCGTAAAGCGCTAAAAGATACAAAGTTGATTAAATTACAGAAAAGATGCCTTATCTTGTGGCCATCTCGAATCCTTGAATACATACCTACAAGATATCTGTGACCGTTCCTGAAATATCCTGAACAAACTGAAAAATTGAGATTTTTTATTTTTTTTTGTCGTTATTAAAAATAACTTGATAATTTCTTGCAGCCTTACATAAAGTCGCCAAGAGCTATCCGTCTGACATTTCAAAGATTTTCAAAGCCAACTACTATTTAATATCCCATCAGAGTTTTCATAGTCAACTTTTATTTTTCTTATTGCTCCAAAAAATTTTATGTCATATTTTTTAAGAAAATCAAAAGTTAATAACATTAAAAGAATTAATTTCATTATTTTTTCGAAAAAAAAAACAAACATTTTTCAACGAATTACGTCAATATGAAGTCATACTGGTTTTTTAAATTTTTTATGATATTCGGTATAAAAAGTTGTCTTTAAAAAAAAGACATATTTCCAATTTTTTTGGATTTTGGAATGTTTGTCCATACTCCGATAAAAAAAATTCATTTATCGGAATTCTGATAGATTGATTGGTAAAAAACATAATAATAAATTATTTTAACGAGTTTTTGTAATTTTGAAAGCGGCTAATAATAAAGTAAAAATATATAGGTTTAATATAATAGGTAAAATATAAGTTTATAAAAAAAACTAAAAAAATTTAAGATTGCTATGTCTCACCTTCCCTACTATACGCCGAAGCAAGCGGTCCGTTAAATACTATAATTAACATAACACATAAGCGCGGTCTATTGACCTATTATAATAGAGACAATATAAATACGCAATTCACTACCACCCCAGGTAGCAGAGTCACGTCAATATGACGTCATATTTTGGTATTCGGTGACGTCTCGTAATGACGAAGAAATGTCACAGATGAAAAAAGTAATTTATTAACGTGAAAAACACACCAAAACGGCTTTAAAACTACCAAATTAAACACGTAATTTATTGACATAAAACCCTGATTCTTTTTTTATTCCAAGAATAATAATTGTAGCTCGTATATGGTTTAGGCTTATCAATAATTTGACTTCTGTTAAGTTTTTTTTCAAATTTCGTTATTATGTGACGTTAAAAACACGTTACTATTATATAATATGTATAGCTGCGTTGTAAAATAAAGGTCAGTTGACGTCTGCTATTGGTTGCTTTTGACACACCGTGCTTTTGACTATAATACCTACGTGCGGAGATATCAGGTACTCAAACTACGTATTTTCGACGTCAGTTTCTTATACAGTGTGACCCATTTGTTCTTGAAACACCCTGTAGAATCTTAATTTATGGTGCAATTTTGAAAAAAATTCTTTTAAACCATAGAGCTTGATAAACTATATTTTGGGAGCAAAAAGCGCCTCATTCCTACAATATCCAGGGCCTACTAGATCAGTGTTTACTTGTAAAATCTCAAAAATTCATATTAGCGATTTTTTCAGAAAAAAATTGGGCACGCCACGGGATTCACCAGCCCTCAAAACGGTACTGTACCAAATTTTATTGGAAATGTCAGAGTAAAAAGGATCTTGTAGTTATTTTAGAAATTCATAATAATACTCCGAATTTTCATAAATTAATTTGAAAAAGGACAAAAGCTATCATAAGTAAAAATTAAAATTAAAAAAAAGTAAAAAAAAAAGTAAAAATAAAAATAAAAAAAAATAAAAAAAAATAAAAAAAAATAAATTAATAAATAAAAAATTATAATTAAAAAATTAAAGTACCTACATTATCACCAACTAGATGTACAATTTCTATTTTGTCTCTCTTGACCTTTTCGAATAAATTAATGAAAATTCGGAGTTCTATTATGAATTCCTAAAATAACTGCAAGATCCTTATTACTCTGACATTTCCAATAAAATTTAGTACAGTACCGTTTTGAGGGCTGGTGAATCCAGTAGCGTGCACAGTTTTTTTCTAAAAAAATCGCTAATATGAATTTTTGAGATTTTACAAGTAAACACTGATCTAGTAGGCCTTGGATTTTGTAGGAATGAGACGCTTTTTGCTCCCAAAATATAGTTTATCAAGCTCTATGGTTTAAAAGAAATTTCTTTAAAATCGCACCATAAATTAAGATTCTACAGGGTGTTTCAAGAACAAATGGGTCACACTGTATATTGTTGACGTCAGCGACCAATTATCACCAGAATATGACGTTATAATAACGTGTCATCACGTATCTCTGTGCTACCTACCTAGGCACCAAGAGTTATTTTTTGGTGTGTAAAAATATGACCCAAGTCAAGTTAGCCAAGCTTATTTCGGCCAGCCTCGCTTTCGTTTCGGCCAGCCTCGCTTTCGTTTCGGCCAGCCTCGCTTTCGTTTCGGCCATGATCTATAATAAACTGAAAAAAACATTTTTGGTGAAGTATTGTTCGGAAAAGTAAACTGATAAAATCATTTTTGGTGAAAATTAGATGAAAAACTCTTGAAACTTTATAATAATGGCCACTTTAGGCCACGAAATTTATAAACTGAAAAATTAATTTTTGCTGAAATTTTGCTGAGAAAAGTGCGAAATTTTATAATAATGACCAGCACACTTTCGGTCACGAACTCAATAAACTGAAAAAATAATTTTGGCTGAAAATTTGCTGAAAATGTCTTGAAATTTTATAATAATGGCCAGCCACACTTCAGGCGCCATGCACGAACTTTATAAACTGAGAAAATCATTTTTGCTGAAAAAGTCTGAAATTTAAAATAATGGCCTACCACACTTTCGGCCATAGACTTAATAAAAAAAAATTTGTTTAAAATTAGTCGAAGGCCGAAGCGTGGCTAACTTGACTTGGGTAAAAATATGAGCTATAATAGTCTGAGGTCTAAGCAATGTTTGTAGTCTGAGCTATTTAGCGTTTTGGTTGAAATTGATCACCTTTATTTGCTAGCGCAAATTTTTTTTTTATGTACAAGCATGATATTTATCACTTTTCCCCCATTAAAATACTCTTTAATTACTACTCCCATTATTAATTAAGTAAAATTGCCTTAATTTAAATGATTGATCAATTTAATTTCTTCAATTAATTAAAATAATATAAGTACGTACATACCTACCTATACTTAATAGGTATTACCAAATAAATTACTTAATTTATTTAATAATTATTAGAGCAATCAGATCATTATTGATCAATTTTCCAAACGAGTGCAACGAAAAAACTACATGAGACAAGCAGGTGAGTGGAGTCTCGTTATAGGGACGGCAAGGCTCACATATCATGGTATGATGCTTTGATAACGAGCGCATGCCGAGCGCATGCCGTCGCCGTGCTGCTGCCGTGCCATAGACAAAAATGATGTGCATTCACATTATAGCACGCGGTTTTTACTAGATGACCGATGACAATGTGAATTCAGTTTTCTTTGGTATGCTCATTCACAGAAAAAGATACTACAGAATGGATGAAACAAGGCAACGAATAGTGTTTATAATGATTATTTAATAGTCCAAGGTAATAATGATACCTACCTATCATCGTAGAAAATCATGAAAAACAAGACAGTATAAGTATCTACTTGGTGATTAGTGGGTATAATCTGCTTCAATAATAGACGTATAGCAATAAAAGATATATATACCTAGTTGATTTAAATGCACTTCACCACTATATATATCCATTGCCGTAGTTTGGGAACTTTCCCAAAGGGGGACTGCTGTTGATAACCAACCGCAACAGTGAATAAGGCTCGCACTCGATGGCCAAGTATTATAGTGCCGACCAATAATTGACATGTGGAAATTAATTTAATCAAGGAGGGGAGGTTCGGGGAATAACCCAACTCCCCTTTAAGAATAAACGCCATAGCCGGAAAGGTTTGCAATGTTCAAGGTCACGCTTTTTCCCAATAACAGTAAGGATGGAAATTGTGGGCAGTATATTAACAAAAAAGCAATTTTAGAAAAAATGTAAGAAGAAACTTTATGGTTTCGAGAAAAAGTTCCTGGCTTTCCGCTTCTTTAAAATTGATTTTTTGAAAAATCAATTTTTGTAAAAAGAGAAAGTAATCAATTGGTACTTGATTCAATTCCTGTTCAATATCCCCTCGAATGGGATGTCAAAAAAATGAGAAAAATTTAAGAATTTTTTGTTAAATATGGAACAAAAGTAGTAAAACGTCGTGAAATAAAGGCCACCCTCTAGAACGTATTTCGCGCGTAACTTTTTAACTTTTTTTCTTACATAGCTTGTACCGACATTTTAAAATGCATTTTGGATAACCTGCATGATTTATTAAAAATTTAAAAATGAAAAAGCTACCTAGGTGTTATAATTTTTTTTGTAAATTTAAAGACTCCAAGAAAAAAATCTGATTTAGCATAAATATGCACCAAGCTTCGAGGTAGATTACAATACAAATATCTTATATCTATATCTATGAACAAGGTCCTACAAAAGTAGATTTCCTCTATAATCGCCGGGGTCAACTTGTACCAGTCATTATCGATCATCCCGTATAAATAAAATATTTTAATTATTTGGACTGGTTTATTTTCACGCACTATGACTGGATACCTATATGAATGATTTCAATTGGATCTATTTCTTCTAATAACTTCTCTTCTCGCTAATAATGTCTAATAGGTAGGTAGGTATTGTCATATTTCTTGGAACAAGTTTTTTGATTTAAAATATTTCTTACTCAGAAAATTATGAATTATTTATTTGAACATTTCCTGATTGAGTTAAATTAAAGCAGTGGCAATTTTATAGCAGGTGGGCCTTGCACTGCATATAAAGCAGTTGCAATTTTTAGGTGGGCTTTCGTGACTCAATACCTTTACCTAAAATAATAATTAAATCTAATATTTGTTGCAATTATTATGCATCAGTTATTAGAAGAGACGGGAGATATTTTGTGAAATTTCTTAACAGGTACTTAAGTAGACAATTTTATTCACTCTTCCATTTCATTAGATTATTCAGAAATAATCGATGGCGAAGGTGAAACCGTTAAGAGCAGTTCATGCAGAAAAATTCATAAATAATTTTTTATTTATTGTTCTTTTATATTATCTACTTAAATAAATATTCGTTACCAAAAGACAAGAAAAAAAGCAAATTGAATATTTTTTTACGCTAAAAAAAATTTCGAGGTTTTTATTTTCCATAAATTTTCGTTTATTCAATTTTATTCAATGCACGCCGTTAATCGATAAAAAATTAAAAAAGCGTTGTATGAAGATAGTTAGGATTATATCACAAGTCTTGCTCAAGTAATTAGTCTGAATTAGCGACTTAAATTGAAATTTCTGTTGACGCTTACTGCTGCGTCAGTGTCGGTAATACAGATACCCTACCCTAATTAATATGGGAAAGCTTGATTGCGTGAACGCCGTAATAATGATACCGGAACTAACTAAATGTTTTTGCAAGTGGGAGGCCATTAAGCCATTATATTCCACTATATAGGTGGCCCAATATCGCTGTACGCCTTACAACTTACGGCTATAAATATCAGAAAAAAGGTTTACGCACAATTGAATCAAAATTGGTTGTTTACGTCTTAGTTACCATGGCGGAAACTATGACTTTACGACTAGCGGGCCGTAAAGTAGAGAAAAAGCCCGGCGGGCCGTAAAGTAGAGAAAAAGCCCGGCAATTATAATAATGTATGCTTTGTTGTTTGAACTGTTATCTTTATTTATTAATTTATTATAAATATAATTAATTATTTGCAATATTAAAATAGCGTTTCTGTGGATCTGACCAAACAAAAGTGTTCTTGGCCCAGCGGGGAATCGAACCCTTGACCTCCTGATTACACATCAGGTGTGCTTACCACTACACCACCCAGGTCACTTACTGTTGCTTTGATCAGATCGGCTATATGAGTTGTTGTTGTTTCTCTCTCTGTGTGAACGAGGAACGAGTGGTCGCTACAGTTAAAAACACAGTTGGAAACATTCTGGAAAGTAATTCCATCAACCAGAAGTCGCTTCTGAAGAATGTCTCATTGCGAAATAATTACAAGTTGACTTATCGATTATATTAATTATTCAACGTCAAACGCTGCTGTCAAATAATTAATTTTAAACGAACGTCAAAAATTATTATTTTATATTAGGAATATTATTTTTATTGTTTTGATGCAATTGTGCGTAAAACGTTGTACGTACCTCTGCCCGAAAGAAAGATTACGCCCTTGGCCGAATAAAGGCCCTCCGCTGGCGCGTCGGGCCTCAAACTTCGTCCGCGGGCGTAATCTTCTTCCTTCGGCCCTCTGTACGTAAATAACTATATATTTTATATTTTTTGCCCTCTATCCTGACTTTTCATGTTGTAGGTAGGTGCATATAACCTATCCTGTTGTGTCGATGAAATATCTATAACCTACAGGGGGAGAAAAAAATGCGATTAAAAAAAAATCGAAATTTTCTTAAGTCGCGTTACTTCTACCACCCTTAAAAATTCTAAAAAAAAACCGTTCTGCGACCATTTAGGTCGCAGTTTTCAATTCAGAGGACTGAAATTTTTGTGGGTGAAAGATATCCATAAGGAGTATTTGAGAAAAATAGGTCAAGTCGTTTCAAAATGGCGTCCATTTGAATTTTCGAAAAAAGCTATTTTTTGAACCTCTGTAAGCAACATGAAAAACCTTTGGAACAAAATTAACCTGATTGGAAGAACACTTTTCGAACTTTATAAAAAAAAACATTATTTCCAATAATAAGTCAGTGGCGTGGGTATGGTAGCCAGTGGCGTGCATAGAAAAAGGGGCAAAATTGATAAATTTCTAATAACATTTTACGAGCACATTTTCAAAGGAATAATTGAACTGAATTTTCAGAGTAGACAACTATACTAATAAGCTTGAACCCATAAAAATTGCAAGCAGCAAATAATAAAAATGGCGTATATTAAAAAATTTTATACGTTATGATGAAATTTCAAATTTTCGATTTTCAAACGCGCCTGTAACTTTATCTTGCAAGATTAATAAGTCCACGAAATGTGGCAATCTGGTACAACTTTCAAGGCAGTGTAAAAAAGCGCATGTTATAAATTAGGTACCCAGTGGCGTGCATAGGAAATGTGGCTAAATTGATAAATTTCTATATCCTTTTTATGGCCCGTTTTTGAAGGAACTGAACTGAAATTTTTACTACTATACTAATATGATATGATCATGGAAAATTTCAGAAAGCCAATTAAACAGTGAAAATATGATTAAAGAATCCTTAATTAAAAAAAAAAGATTTAAAAAAGGATAAAAAATTAAAGATGGAGTGTTTAGATAAAAATAAATGTAACTATGATTTTTTTGTTATTCTATTGTTAACAGTAGGTACATAATTTTATTATGATATATTTTAAACAGGTCGCAAAGGTAAGATCGTAAGAGTGTGTTACCTGGCATCATGGGCAGTCTACAGAAAAGGCAGAGGCGCATTCACCATTGAAGATATCGACCCCGATTTATGCACTCACATAATATACTCCTTCGCTGGCCTTAACGTGAAGGAGCACTCAATCCAGTCCCTAGGTATGATTTTTATTAAATCACTATTTTTTCTGAGGCTGAATGGTCATGTTTTTGGTATTTGTCACAAACATTCAGCCAAATGGGAAGGTTGAGAATTTTTGATCAAATTCGCTATCTAAAAATACCTAATAAACTTTATATTATTGAGCAAACAGGGTGTTTAAGGTCTAGGGTTGAACATTTAATACACTAGTGCATGATTTCTAGCTAAAAACTAACTGAGGGTATTTTCTTTCTTTCATAAAACTCGATACTCCTATTGCTGGCTCTTCCTCAGTACGATCAAGAACCATTTCTTCAATCTCCGATTTTTTTATAATTTTTCATCATGACATCGATTGTATAAGTGAATTGTAACCTTAGACCAGAAACATCTTGTAATTTTTTACACATAACAAAAATAATACAAACTGTTTGTTTTTTTGTATAGATCCATGGCAAGATTTGACTGATGATCACGGAAAAGGTGGTTATAGCCGTATAATGAAACTGAAAGATCGTAATCCTTTTCTGAAAGTCTCTGTGGCAATTGGTGGATGGAATGAAGGTTCATCAAACTACTCAGCTCTTGTCAGACATCCGCAGAGGAGGGCAATATTTGTTGAGAATGTTGTCCGATTCTTAAAGTTAGTTGCTGCATTCATTTTTTCCACTGTTTCATTTAGGTGACTGCTTTATTGCTTTACAGGAAACATAAATTTGATGGCCTTGATTTAGATTGGGAATATCCCGGTAAGAGAGGTGGATCACCGGAAGATAAAGGAAACTTTTTACTCCTCGTTAAGGTACGGATAAAGTGACAGTTTTATTCGATTACTAGTGAATTTTTTTCTAGGAATTGAAACAAGCTTTCAGGAAGTACAAATTCTTACTAACTGCTGCTTTTGGAGCCGCTCAAGACACTATAGATATTGCTTACGATGTCAAAGGCCTCTCGGTGTACCTCGATTTTATTCACATGATGTGCTACGATTACCACGGCTCCTGGGATAAGAGAACGGGGGCCAATGCTCCTTTGCACAGCTTGGATAACCTTAGTGTTGTATGTATCTACCTTCATTTTTTTTATTAGTGTATATTATACTAATTACTTTGAAAAGGAAGTTACAGGGACACCTGCCTATACATAAAATAAATTCATTGAAGAAATGTTAAAAAATCTATGACACGATTAATTCAAAATTAAACTAACCTAGGGACTTGCTTATAACGAATCTCCACCAATTAGTGTTGGTCTCATCATTATAGTGTAGCTCATCAGCCTGACACATCACAAAAAACACAACCACAAACCTATAGCATCGGAGATATTGTGACTTCCATGAAATGGTGCCACCTATTCTTTGATTGTTTGTAAGTACCAATCAATTGGGTTTTGACAGACAGGCAGGAATGGAGTGATAGATGACAAATTTCTCTGAGAATCTCTGGTTGACAACATGAAAGTATGAAGTAGTACTTTCAGTCGCTAGACGGTATCATGCCATGTAAGTCACAATGTTTCCAATGCCAGAATGGTGACACAGATTTGATGGAACACCTCTTCATAGTTCTTGTATAAACACGATTCTTTGCTAATTTTGAAGAACGTTTGAAGAAGAATATGAAAGGTGACATCATTTTCATTTTGAAAAATCATATTTTATGTCAGGATCACTGAATTTGTACAATGAAAAAGGTCTTAAAGATTGACATATCAGTGTTTCTCATAGTGTCTGCAGACGTTTATAGCAACGGGTGCCAAACAGAACTGAGGGATACTCGCATCCTTTAAGATATCTTGCATTGTGATACATGTCTAATTTCTTGGGAAATAGTCAAGTGTATCTGCTAAAGGTCACTCACTTTTCTGTCGGTAACAACTTTCAATTGCCTAAACTACCGAGGCGTTATAGCAAAACCAGCAAAATAATTAAAGCGTTTTTTGCCAATTTGCAGCACCTCTATCTTTCAAGAATCAAATATTGAATTTGAAACACATTTATAAATCCTTCAGTATGTCTATAAAACTTTATCTGGAAATCGCAACTTGAATAGAAATCCTTTTTGGAGGTTCAGTAGACCAGACTTTCAAACAGGATGTCTTCATTATTGCTCTTATTAATTCAAGAAATTTCTTCAGGAATTTACAATAAACTACATGCTGAAATTAGGAGCCCCTCCAGAGAAATTGGTCATGGGAATCCCGATGTACGGGCGTACTTTCACACTGACTAAAGAATACGAATTAGACGAGATCCCCAAGCTAGGCGATCCCGCCGATGTAGGCTTCAAAGGATCCCTTATAAACGAGGAAGGTTTCATGGGCTACAACGAAGTAAGCTTATTCTCTGTCTACCGATGCAAACATTTCAATTTTTATTTGTTTTTAGATTTGCGCAGAAATTCGTACTTCCCCAGGATGGAAAGTGGACTGGGATTCCGAGTCGAAAACGCCATTCGCTTATAGACTTGAACAATTTATTTCGTACGACAATGAAACGTCTATCGAGGAGAAGGTGCGATTCGCGATACTAGAAAAAGACCTGGCGGGAGTAATGGTTTGGTCGATTGATACTGATGATTTCCACGGTGACTGCTCACGTAATCCTTCTACACCTTGGAAGTATCCTCTCTTGAAGCAAATCAGCAGAGCTGTTGAAAGATCAGAGAGAGAACTTGAGACAAGAAAGCGGGAACAAGAAGCGGATGAAGAGAATGTAATACATGGAAAAGAACCTCACACTGCGAACCATTCGAATTGTGTATTTTCTTTTGTATTTGTTAGTATACTTTTAATATCTAGTGTTACCACCTTACTCGTATAATAATAATTGTTTAGTTTAATTTTGTAACTATTATTTGTGTATATTTGTGACTGAAGAAAATAAAGATATAAAATAAAATTCAAGACAAGTGGGATCAGTATTTAGTAAGTCAGTGAGTATATTATGTAGCATCAGAAAAGTAAAACAAGAATATTTAGATAATCATCTGGTAATATATTTGACTAACTTTACCATGTACGACAAGTACACAGAACACTCATGATATTGCTAATAATTTCATATAATTATATACATAAAGCCACACCGAAATTTGTCGAACTCGTTCACTTGATCTTTGGCGCCAAATCAATGACTCAGTAAACTTCCTGTGAGACGAACCCATTCGATAAATTTCGGTATATTCTCTTTTATTCATGGAAAGGGAACTTTTATCAACACTTAGACACGATTTATTGATACAATTTGAACTTTAAGAATTAAATAAAACTCCTGAAAGACGGAAGAATCTGTTTCCTTTTTCCGACTTTCGGAACGATACAACATTAGTCATAAAATTACAAAAATTTAGAGATTAGAAGTGGAATCACACATATTAATTAATTTAATTATTATTGATCACAAGAAGAAATATTTGTATAGATAATATTTAGTGATTTGGGTACAGTTTATCAACTATCAAGTGATTTAATCTTAAACAAAGATGAAAGAGGCATTTAATCAGTAATAATTATTACAGTACGATCCGGCCGAACCTTCATCTTTTGAATACTTGCAGCTGATTAAAATCAATCGAAGCTACTTGATAAGTGACAGGTTTACCTGACCAAATTGTACTGTAGTATGTATTAATAACGATAAAAAAAGGTTAAGGGAAGAAGTCAGGAGCCACATTGCCGTACATAAATTAACAGTAATTAGGTTTAATATAATGTGTAGTGAAGAGTGGTAAACTTGTCTGATACAATTAAAAACTTAATAACTTTGGGGAAATAATAAATAACATTTATATACATTTATAAACAATATTGTAAAATGGTATAAACAACAATCACCTATTATTATACATGTTTATATTTATTATTATTCTACAATTTAAAGTGCATTTTTCTTGTTAGGTATGTAGGTAGGTAGGTACTCTATTTCTATCTTCTAACAGACCAAAAATAAATAAAAAATATCAATAATCTTTTTATTTATTTTTCATTTTTACATCATAGCCGTTATTATTCTATTCTGATATAGTGGTTTTCCATAAATACAAATATAATTGCATCCGATATATCCTTTATATTTCTTCAAGCAATGCTAAATTATTGTACTTAAAGTTTCTCTGTTGAATTTACATAATAGGTATACATCCATATTTATCTATTATACTTGCATATTGCATAAAATCTTTCAAAAAATTATTAATAAAAGAAAGTTCCTATCAAAATATAGATCGCAGCTGAAACCACAGTAGAATGCAGAATTTTGATATAAAAGCTCTGATTTTTAACACACCTTTACCATTACATTAGCCGAACTGAAGGCATATTCGCCTAATATAACATCCTGGCATTACCGCCTGTTTTTATTTGAACTAAACAACATTTTACAACACATTTTGAATATGTGAACTATCTGAAAGTGGTTAAATTCTGATCCATTAAGGGATCAGAAGTTAACTTAGTGGATCTAGTTGCATCAGATAATAGCACCAGATAAATTGAGATAATGCATTTTCAGATGGGGGTTTTCTTTCTGAATCATAAGCTCTAATTACTCCGTTTTATGTTATTTTTGAAGATGTAGTTCATAGTTGAAACTGGCACTATTTAGTAAAGTAACATAAGAATGCAAGAAATCGGACGTATATGATTATATGAAGTTTTCTTTTTTTAACTACCTCACCTTTCATTTGGTACAATTTGATGACGAGCTAATAAATCAATTTTTTTATTGTAAGCCATATAGCCTCGCAAATCACGAGCCTTTAAAACAAAATTCTACACACCTCACTATTTATTCAGTCCCATCATGCACATAGACCAATAATTAAATGTGAGCCACCATTTTACTAATTTCAAATATTTTCGAGTACTTTAAAGGCAGCTTCGAAAGGTTTTTTTTTATAATGAGTTACATATTTTAACAGAACAAAACATAACAGGCAGTTGCAACATCAAGAAAGGAATGGTGAATCAGTTGATCTCTTCCTCCCTTTTTATTTTTTAATAGAGAAATTTTATTTACAGTGATGACAAAAATTTGATTAAGCGGTGTTGATGAGGACAAAGTAACTGTAATGGACTCAAACTCTACTCTTATTTAACTCCAGAACCATTTGGTAACTTATAACGGACTTAATCTCCTAGTAAAAGATAATTCTTCTACGAGAACCTTTCCAAGTAGAACAAAGCTACAGGTGTAAGAAAGAAAGGCACAACACGACTGTATTAGAATTAGAAAAGAGACGAATATAGGAAGAGCCCTTATCCCAGGGTCCGGTGAGACATTTTCAGAAGCGCCCAGCAAGAAACTATCACCAGATTTGTCCATTACAATGCATAGTGTATCTATTTATAGAGTGCTATTGTGGCATGAAGGGTATTTTAAATTTTTTTACCCATTGGCATCAATGGTCTGGAGTCCCTAATAATAACAATCGACAGTCAATGTGTTAAAAGAACACTTACATACACACTACTTAGAACTTCCAGTTTGATTTAAAGCATGTTGTTAAGAATAATAAAAATCTGATGGCCATTATAAGGAATCAATTTCTTTACTCAACCTTCCACCTTACACAAGGAAATAAATGACATTGGAAGGAGAGTTTCAACTGGGTCAGTATCTTAAAATATTTAAAAAGCGAGCACATAGAAGAAAGGGAAAAGTGGTGACTTCATCTTCATTAGTTTATCTATAACGGCTTCATTTAAAATTCAAGTTATAAAAAAGCCTGCTCTAAAACAGGCTGTAGAAAAACTTACTTTCAACCGGATTTCTACAACAAATAAGCTTGTACGCAAATAGTTGTATTACAATGTACTAATAAATGCAGTATAAAATTGCTAATTTCCTTTTAAAATTCACAACTAAGTGGTCTGTTTAAAAAAGCACCTATTTTCATAAGAATATCTGATGAACAAAACTATTCTGTTTTTTCACCGTTATTATAATAAAGCAACGATATCGTAAAACGAACGTACCTACTACACAATTTCTTTAATACTTATTTCGACAAATTAATACCCACGAAGAGAATATTTGAAAAAGAAGAAAACATAACACGGTAATATGTACTTACAACACAGAAGCGGAACAACAATGATTCGCCGGCTTGAATGGCTGGTAACAACGCATCACTCAAAATGCCAAATACAACAATCTAAGTTCGTCATTTTTCTATATATTATTGTCACACTCTGTCTTTATAATGTAGATATGTGCCAGTTGAAGTCTGACTCGTAGGGCAACGAATCAAGCCCCAATTCGTACTTGCTTATTATTCTCTTAATCTGATAACTGCATTTATATATTATATATATGTATATGTATTAAGCTACGTGTGCAATGCAATAAAATATACACTCTCACAGATCGAGCTACACGCCGCCCCCCACCAATACATGGACATGGAAATCAACGAAAAAACTTAGTGTACATACCGGTACCATCATGTCACTCGACTCGAATATCCAGGGCGATTCGTAGCAAGAATCGTCGATTAATCCTCAACATGACTTATAATAGCAACCTAACGTATATACGAGAAGGATACAGATGTGAAAGAGAAACAACAAATAATGGAAGGCCACGGTGTTAGACTTAGGGCCTCGTTACTACACGTTGAAACGAGTCTCGGAACCATCGGCCAGCATCAATGTAACAGTTCGATTGTTTATCCAGATCAATCTGGCCAAGCGCATCGGGTTGAGACGGGATACGTCCGCTATAGGGGCCGTACTGTACGACTTCACGCACTTGGTCTGCGACTGGCCGAGGCCAAACATACCTGGAATGGAAAAAATCAATTTGTAATCGTTCTTAGTAACGAAACGAGGTTAAAAAATTACTAAATTAGACGCCTTACTCTCACCTGTACTCGTCTGCCAGAAACAGAGCTTATTCTCTCCGCAAGCGTAACTGACTAGGAATTTACCATCAGGACTGAAGGCTGCAGCGGTTACGGGAGAAGAGTGTGCGTTTATTGTTGTACATTTACTCTGACGCAACTCGTAAAGGGTTAGAGTACCGGTGTTTGATCCAACTGAAACAAACAAAGCAATCAATTCCCGCTACTGAAATTTTTTTGATTCACGTTAATTCTGGCACTGTTAGAATTTAGAATGTAGTAATATGAAACATTCATCTGTTCTTTCCAGTTTCTTGACAAGTGTTTTTTGACATTTCCAGAGAACTCTGGAATGAACTGGAGAAACTCTAAGAATGAAACGAGACTCCCGATTTCGACCAATATGACAGTTTCTGACCCTTGACATTCTGGACATTTCTGGAGAACAAAACTTACCAGCTATCCTCCTCGTGGCCGGACAATGTGACACCTGATTGAACCTGCAGACAGCCGGAAACACCTCCGGCAACCCCTTGTTCTTCAACTGACTCGGATCGAGACAATGCAGAATTATGTCCATGAGCTGAAAATAATTCAAGTTCTAGCACATGAAAGTAAAACATTTTACGTCGGCAGTTGTTACCTCGACCAACAGTTCACTCATTTCGTTCTGCATCTTGTCGATGAGGAGCTCGACGCCGCGCAGTATCTCCGGTTTCGCCTTGTGCAGCACCGTATTGCTCATGTTTATGTTCAGGGTTTGGGCGTTCTGCTGCATCGCATTGTACCTGGCCACCTCCTTCGCCATCGTCGTTATGAAGGCTGCCGGTCTGAAATAGAATAAGCGCACAACGATTACTTCTAATTGATGTTTGTCAGATTGTGGTAAAATTACCTGGCCGTGGCGATCAGAGTGAGGGCATGCCTGGCGGTTCGGCAAGAATCTGCCTGCGGAGTCAACGGCAGCCCGTAAGTCATATTTGGAACTAGCCTATCGGCTTCCGAACACAATTCCAGAAGACCTGTAAGGAAAGAAAAATTCCTTCATAAGTTTTATTAGCTTGTAACATCAAATCAAATTTCAAGAAATTACTGACATTGTCAAGTAAATTTTTAAACTGCTACATCAAACATTATTGGTAACATCTTAATATTGTTCATTTACAGATTCCTTATTAACAAAAGAGTAGGTCCTTGACTAATTCAGATCAGTCACTTTCAATGTGATGGTAATTTTTGACACTTAAACAGAGCTGTAGCAGGACCTATTGATTTCTGTTTTTTAGAATTCCCTGAGCCCAAAAACATTTTTTTGCACTGATTCGGGCCCTTTAGTCGCTCTTGCAATGAACATGATTTAATTGGGTTCTTGAAACTCTAACGGACCTTTACCTGTTATATTAACCTGTTTCGATACTTAAAAAAGGCAGAATTTTTAAAATGACAAAATTCCTGTTTCAGATGAGCCATTTTCGAGAAAATAGGCGAAAAGTTTTAATTTTGTGGTGTCATTTTCGTAATTATTATACAAAAACGTCAAAAATTATAAAAATATACAATTTTAAAGACACAATCAAGGCTTATTACAAAAATGACAACACAAATTGAACACTTTTTCCTGACTTTTTGGAAAATGGCTCACCAGGCTTGAAATCTAACTAAAGCAACAGAAGCAACTTTTTTATCTTAACAAATGATCCAGCTAACATTTTATCTCCAAAACAATTATAGGAGGGCCAACATTTAGAAATATATGCGCAACTGTCATGATCAGAGAAAATGGATGGAAAAAAAGGATAAATATTTTTCAGAGCGATCTTGAGGACACGTGTTTTTGTTGGCTTATGCCCATGGAGACTTCTGATCTACTCATCTAATACTACTGATCTCTAAAGTTACAACAAATTTGACCGGGAGTCAATTTCCATAGTCCTTTGCTCGGTATACAATAATTTTGGAGGCATTGGTAAGAAAACCATAAGAAATCAAATTTGGAAAAATATTTTTAATTTCTTCCTAGTCATAGATAATTGAAATTATTATTATTGAAACAATTATTATTTAAACTTTCATAAGTACGTAAAGTTAGTTAATATTTTAGAACACTGTTTTTGATTTCAAGTAACTCGAGCATAAAAATAATAATTTCTTTGTCAATGGAACTTTATTAGGAAACGAAAATGTTTTATCATTTTTCCTTGAAATTGTTAATAATTTAATGATAACCGAATAGTCAATAATTCAAATGTAATTTATATGTCATGTATTGTATAAGTAGGGTTTATTTTGATTGGTTATCGAGTTCAAATCTGTTGTGACCCGTGAAATAATTTGAAAAAACATAAACAATGTAAATCTGTTTTGTAGACATAGGAAAATCACATGGATATAGTAGGATTAACTTTAAAAAGTCAGATGTGACGTCACACTAACCGTCCGAATTAATATTTTTAATTCCACCAGAAAATGTCAAACAGTTAATTGTCAAGTTGTGAACGAGCGTAAATTATTGAAGAAATCATTCAAACAATGAATTGAACCGCTTACGTCAGTTTGAGAGCCACTGACAACTACATAAAATTTATTCACGTAATGACATTCTATCCTCTGTGTTGTGCATTTAATTCTCATTCAAAACCAATGTTGACGTATACTTATTTATGCGGGATAGAGTGTTTAGACAAACTGGACGGTTACTATAAAAACCACGTATATGAAACAAAATAAATCGAACTATCAAAGGATGTGTATTCTTAATCGATACGTATGACTTTTTAGACTTTATTGGACTATAAATATGGTTTCCCTAATTATTATTTTTTAAGAGATATATTAAATGGGTAGTTTGTTAAGATTGGGCAGCTGCTTCTCTTACTGGTCTTCTCTTAATGGTCTTTAAAATCCATTTAGATAAGAATTGAAGCGTAAAAAAATAGGGTATTTGGTGTAAAGTAGTTTTCATATTTGATTCATTGTTTTAATTGTTTTTTTTTTCATTTATTCATAAGTAAGGGTTCACTCGTGACGACGTCGATTTTTTTTACCAAAAGCCTTAAAGTTCATTAATTTGAATCTGTCCCGGCCCATGATATAATTTTAATTAAGATAATAATCATATAAAGAAACTTCCAAAATTATTTATTCACAATAATATTGATCTATTGTGCTTGATGAAATTAGAGCTATGTAACCAATTAGACAAGAAAACATTTCTGAAAATCAGAAAATAAGACAGTTAAAACAGATTTTAGTGTTAATTTAATATCAGAAATTAAATTGTTTCCAAAACATTTATCTAAATTAAGTTTTCATTTGCTCACACGATAATTATAAAAATTAGTCTCAAAATTATTGTAAATAAGAATTATGATAATCAAAAATTACTGAGATAATCACAATTAATTTGTTTCGTTATCAATTTGAATCCGTTCTGACCTATGACATAATTTAATTACGATAAAAAAGTAATATAAAGCCAGCTCACTGTGCTCGACTTGAAGTAAATACATTTCTTCATTTCAGGGGTTCACTTAATTAGCCAATAAAAAATGAAGTACTTATTGGTAAGTATCTGAACCCACTTAAATTTTGCAAAGTTTTTACAACTGGTTACTTCTGGGATAATTACTGACTTTCGGCTGTTGATTAACTAATTAACTTTTATGTATATCGACAGGTCGTAGGCCAAAAAATGGCTCAACCCTCAAATTTTGTGAAATTGAGTTAAGGATGTAGATGGTTTCTAAAAGGCGTATTCCACATAAATTCAACAACTGGCGTAATCCACAAATGTAAACAAAATCCTAAAACAATAATCACCAAGATTTTCAACAATAGCAATCCATAAATGTATATTCTATTCTGTTTTATTTACCTCCTGAAAAATTTACGAATTGTTGATTACGCCATTTAGCCTAACACCTGTCGATAAAATATAATGATCCTTGTTATGATTTTCAGATGACAATTTTCATACTCGCCGTCCTGTGCAATCTCTTTTTAGTGGAGGCCCAACTGGATCACAAGTCCAAAGGAGAGGAGTGCGATTGCCCATGTCGTGATAACCAACACTCTTCAAACGGTCATACTATGATGATGTCAGGACAAGAAATGGTTTCTACAAGTTCCATTTGTTTACTTCTTTCTACCATAGTTGGTGCTTTCTATTTGTTTAATTTTAATTAGATAAATCTGTATATTTGTTATGATATTAATTATTATGTTATTGTTATTGTAGTTTTTGTTGTTGGTAAATATCAAGTTACAACTCTCACTTGTTTATCATTTTAGTTAGAAGTATTGCTAAACATCCTCATATTATGAGGGTTGCCTTTTATATTTCGTTATTTCGGAAGGAGGCAATCCAGGTGCTGCCATCTGACAACCCGTATCTCAATCGTAAATGTTGACCTTTTTGTTATTACATTTGCAGAACGTCTTGACATACAGAAGTTATTTCTATTGGGCGATTATTTTTTAGAATTTTCACATTGTATTCAATCAGCAAATAATTGAATATATTAAATAGCAAATAATAATCAGAAACATACTCACCCATAAGAACTTTACTAATATCTAAGAATGGCGCCCAGACAGTGAACCCTCTGCCGATGAGATCTATGGCGGCTCGTCTCAATGGGATGTAGGCGGGCAGTTTCGGCGAGTGCGGAGCCAGTAACAGATGAGATAAAGCCATTGAAGTCAGTCTTGCTAAGTTGTTATTTCCAGCACCTGTAAATTTACATATTACAACATGACAATAATCTCCGTGTAATAAGATATTTTCGAGACCAACAAGTTGTTACCAAGGCACCAAGGTATTGATTTTCCAAAGAACAAATGATAAGAAAATTCTACTTTTGCTCTACCACAATAACTGAAGAAAAAGATAGGAGACAGTCTCATGCTATAGACAAGTAAGTGCGTGTTAACTGATCAATATACTTGCCAAAACCTTCAATAACAGAACTTTTTCTCCTATTTTCACTAGATCGTTTCTTACTATTATCTGTACAAGTGATATCTTGACCAAACTCGGCCCCTATCACGCCTAAAAGTATAACAGCCGTTGATTGTTTCCTCTTCAGTTCTGACAGACTTGACGGTTTCCTGATTTGTTCTTCTTCCTCCTCTTCAAACTCTTCATCCTGGAAACCGTCAATGATTCAATTTTAGTAACTAACCGCCTTTAAGCAGGATTCCAACTAAATCTTAACTAAGCAGGTAAGAAAGTAACGCAATCGAAAATTACCACAGGATCAGGTGTAGCGAGAGTTGGCACAGAATTGATGTGATTCTGTTGCGGCCCCGGCGATGAAACAGCCTGCTGATTGATGGTCTCGGTTTGAGTGTAACATGGCAAGTATTGCGCCCAGGAGTCCACCAAAGCTTTCCGCCCTTTGGGACCCATCCTGGGACAAAACGGTTGTCCTCAAAAAATTGCATAACAAACAATCAGAAAAACTTACCTCGACAGTTCAGCTAAAAGGAGAGTTTGTGCAGCTTCCCTGACCTCCACGCAATGGTGTTGCCATCTTTTAGCCAGCATTTCAACTTGAGGTCTCTTGAATGAAGTGGCACCAGCTTCCACAACCTTGAATCAAATTTAATTAAAATACAAATCAACTTGAAGACGAAGATAGAAGAAAATAACTTGCTTACCTTGTCCGGCAAGAGAACACAATGCAATGTTGCCAAAAGCGACCACCCTTGCTTTATTTGAGCCTGCTGCTGGGTGAATATTTCTTCGTGTTCCTCGTCGGTTTTGCTCCAGTTCACTCGAGTCGATTGTCTGGTAATATTTCAAACAATGTCGGTAAAGGTTACTTTACAACAACCTTGTACAACAACAAACTACTTTTAAACTTTGGGCAAAAATGCATACTACAAATTACGGACATGTTTCTACAATCTAACACACTAACCTATGCAGTTTCCTGTTTCTCTCCTGCTCGGGCACGAAAGTGGCATTGCTCATGGACATGAGAGTGTGGCTGAGCGCGATGATCGCCAGTAAATGATTGCTGGTGAGAGTCGTGCTCAGCTCCCAGTGAGTCCTCGAGGTGAATATCCTAGTCTGCTGTTCCTGCTTGACCAGTTCCTGACTTAGGCCGTTCGACTGGGGCAGATCTACAGGGACGGGCTCATCGTCTATCGCAATCATGCTGTGCCATGTCGGGAGGATGAGACTCATGTGGTTGGCTTTGGAAAGAACTCCATAAGCTACGGGGACCTGAAAGAAATAATAATCATTATGTATTATACTCGAGACAAGATTACTATGAATTGAGATTACTTTTGGACGAAGTAGGCCTAGTTTAACTTGACAAACGGTGTCGAGATCATTGTCGATACCCCAGGTGTGCAGGAGAGACAATAACAGTTGTGCTATTTCCATACCATGGCTGGTTTCTAAAGGACCTAATACTGGTTTGCTCGGTTTTGAATTGGTGTCGTTTCCATCTGAAATATTTATTATACTTTTAATCGCTTGCAACAAAGAAAATGTGAGAAAAACTACAACCATTTCTGATAAAAAATAAAAAACTAGATTTTCATTTCAATCCAATAAAACACAAAAACAAAAAGAAAACAAAAGAAAACAAATGGCACAATGTATGTTTTTATAATTTACCCCTCGAAGCATCTGATCCTTTCAAGACACTTTCGGCTTTAGCTTGAATTTTCGTATGAACAGTCTCGGCACCTTCTTTCATTTTTGCTAAAATTCCTGCACCATGAAAACGAAGCATTCATCATTAATTTCACATAGAACAAGCGTTACGTTTAGAGGCGAGATTATCAAATTAAAAAACTGAACATCAACAAGTGCGAGAGCAAAAACCGATACAGTGATTTAAACGAAAAACAATTTACCGTGTTTGTCCTTCTCTTTAATTATCCTTTCCATGTTTTCAGCCTTGTCTTTCACTTTCCCGAAAAAGTCTTGGGAAAGGCACAAAGAAGAAGAAATCCCAATTAGTTTAACGATATCAAACAGCACACATTCGCATGAGAACAAACAAAAAACCTGTGCACGCTCACTTAATAATAGAAAAAATCGACGTCACTACTTACCAACTATTTTTTTGTGTGCGTCGGGACTAGCACTTTGTGTCAGAGCTGCCACTTTGAAGTATTCCGATTGGGAGATAAGTCCGGCCGCTTCCAGACCACCGGGTGACATCATTGAATACTCCTCGCTTAGCAATTCGATGATCAGCGCCTCGACGTCGAAGAACAATATGTGACTTTCGGGATCTGTCAAAGAGTAATCGTTTGTTGATAAATTGTGCATAAACGCCACAAACAAGTGTAGTAAAACTGTGTCCGCCAGAAATTCCATTTCTTTCCTTGCATCATTGACTTTACATTTTTTGATGAAAATCTTTTTTTTCCTTCAAGGGCCGTCTGATTCAAGATCGCTGGAAGCACTCAGCCACATGGGCTTATTGTGCTTATCCCTTTTGCTTTATGTCAATGGGGTATACTAGTTCGTACAGCCCCATCACTGAATGAGTGTCATATTCTTGATATTATGAAAACCTTACTACCCAAATTTCTAGCAAAACTCTTTTAATTAATTAATTAAATAATTATTTCCATTAATTTAATTACAATAATTAACTTAAACTTAAAAAGGGTTGTTACTTAATCAATAACTAATAATGGAAAATTAATAATTACACCACCTTTAGGGTTCGTCCTGAGTCCTTGTATACTGAGCGGGGAATTATGCGACCTTTGCATGTGAGGGTCGTTTTCATTGTGATGATGTCCTAGCTGCTGTAGCTGATGCAAGCCACGCTGCGTCGCGTGTCTGATCGCTGAAAGATTTCTATGCCGAAGACCCCTGTAGACATTTAAGTACGTGTTATGCAATCAATTGAGAATTCAAGATATTACTGTACCTGAAGAAATGCACAGCTGGATTAGCCAATCCAACTTCAGCAGACGCATCGTTGGCTTCGTTTTCTTCACAAGCGTACAACACCTCTTCAGCAGCGAGACCTGCAAAACGAGGGGTGAATGATTCGATTGAGAATAAATCGATTTACGATCACCGTTACCTTGCAGCACTCTATCCAGGTGGCCGGTTTCCATTTGCCACACGTAGACCGTTCCGTCGGAACATCCGATAATCATGAAATCGTCGAGCGGTCTCCACTTTATTGTTGTGACTGGGAACAAGTGTCGCGATGCCAGGCACACGCACTTTCTCTCGGCCAGACTCAGTAACGTCACCGAATGATCGGAAGCGACGGAACATATGCATTTTTGTATCCGAGACTGAAACAAAACTTTATATTAACTAGGTACCACCTATCATTGAATAGATCTATCTCTAATTCACTGAGTAGAGGAAAAAGATAGACATTTTCGGACCTGTAATATTGTCACATGTACCTACAGACCTCTATATTGTAAGGTTAAAGACTTTGAGATAGCTTAGAGCTTTGTTAAAGGAAAGTTAGTATTTCCCGCTTCTCTCTGATTGGTTAAAAATAATGCAGCACTGCAGTAAAGAAGGCAGATAAAATTGCTGAGATTCTCAACAGTTTCTTCACAAATTTTTTTTCCAAACTATGGACTCAGTTACAACACACAATGATACCAACACTAAATTATGGCATGATAATAGTAAAAAAAAAACTTACACTGCAGTTGTTTGGTGGTACCAGTAGCTGCGTGATTTCCCCGGCATGAACGCAAAATCTATGCAATAAAGTTCCAGCATACAAATCCCATAAGCAAACCGCAAAATCCACCCCGCCGGAAACAAGAAGATTTTTATCATAGCGAGCGTGCTCTCTGTGAGGGTACAAGAGACAATTCACTCGCCCGCCGTGACCCGTCAAAATTTGATGTGGGGGCCAATCTACAACAAAAGTTCAGATCACATAAAATGTTGTTACGCAACTTAAAACTGAATAAAATAACTCACTGGTGAACTGTTCGTGAGATCCGTGCAGAAGCTGCAACATCACCGTCTGCGTGGCGGAAATAATGACGATGGTCCCATCTTCCCGACCGACCACCAGCCTACTTTGCAACGGCAGGTATATGCTGGCTGTTTGTCTGATTGCTGCCGAAATCAATTCTCGCAATAAAAGACTTGCAAGGATTCGACGATAAAAGGAATACTCACACTGCCCTTCCTGGTGTTCCAGCTGATCGAGTATTCCGACCGGACCGGGGTTCATGCCGGCCCAGGCCTCTGTGAGACTGGTGGTCAGGGTGGCGGTCATCTTGACCGGCTGAGGCAGCTTCTGGTTCTGGATCTCCTGCAGCTGGGCCGGTGACAGTTCCGGGATGTTCCAGACGAGGACGTAACCCTCCGAGTCGCCCCGGAGCAGGTAACGGGTCGGTCGGCCGTGGCGCTCAGTCGGGACAAAGCGCATGGCCGGAGGACATGATAAAGGCTGAAATGTTGAGGATTTGTGATAAGAATAATTAGTGGAAACTTTTATCATGTGCAACATAAAATTAATGTTTTTCGTGATTCTACAGGGTGACACACTCACCCTACACTACTTGTTTAAATTCATTAACATAAAACCAGATAAATTTAAAGCACACTTGTGAGTACGCACATTGCAATAAGTGTGTGATAATGAACTGTGTGGGAAAAATCAACATACTGGGATACTGAAGTCCTATTTTAAGGGTGTTTACCTTATTATCCGGTTGACTAAGGAGGCAGTATAAAAAAGGACTATCACTCTCTATACTTTGCGTATGAAAATCTTTGTTATCTGCTACACAACTGTAAAAATTATAAAAAATTAGACAGATATCGTATCGGTTCCAAAATGACAAGACACAAACACTAAAAAACCCAATAGCAATTTTTATAATAGAAGTGTTACATTCAAAAATAGCTCCTTTGATGAGTCGCCTCGAATCGAACCAATCATGCAGCATCAGCATAATTTATATTTACATTTACACTAATAGTTTTCTCGAAACTATGCAAAATTCTTCTATTGTATTGGGCTTATTATTACATTGGGTTCGTTAGTATATTATTATTCCCAGCTAAAATTAAAATACACAAATGCAGAGAGAAGAATCGACACACAGTAAGTAAGTACGTAGTAACAAGTCCAGTAATAAAAATGTACCTGACCGCCATTAGATGAAGAAATGATAAACAAAATAGTTCCGGAGAGAAAAGAAGGACATGCAAAATCAACAAATGAACATCAAAGTGCAACGAAAAAGTGAGAGAGCAAAAAATCATTCATACATTACGACATTTATTTATTTATTAATACCTAATTATTATTCATTTATAAAACATTTATTTATTTATTCCGAAATATATTTCCTTTCAAAATCTGTATATTCTGTGCTATCGTCATAAAAAGTAAACATTGTGAAGATCTAGGACAACTGCAGCAGCGCCGCCAAGCGTATGTGGGTGACACAAGAAGGTAAATTTGGTTAAACATGGTGGGTTTAAATAACAACACTGAAGACAAAATGGCATTAGTATTACGAGTTAGTACAAACATTTTGGCTTAGTAGGACCGGTTGTTCCTGTTTTCAATGGCACTTATCACTTTTTACCCTAAAACTTTCTTATCCGCACACCACTGATTGATTCTCTATTTTTTTTTTAATCAAACAAGTAAAGTATTACTTAACTTTTTGCACTCCTATAAATTTCGTACCTTGCACGTTTTCCAACAATTAACTTGAAAAGATGGACCTACACTACTGACAACGATTTGTGAAATCTCTTTTTTAATTATTAATTTAAATAATAATTTTAACAACAACGTTCCACCAAGATTCCTGATAAATCACAGATATCAACAATTTTGGTTAAATTGGAATTGAGGTTTTGTAACTCAGGAATCTGTGGTAGGACCTTTCCGAGACACCCTGTATATTTTCTACTTAAGATAATTCCTACTTAAAATATTTGAAATTGTAATCATCAATGATTAAATTTTCAACAAAGCATTATTATGTGGCTTTATGGGAAAAATTACACCGTGTAGAACTCAAATTACAATAATTACATCCTCCACTGTAGATTTCTTGTTAACTCTAAATGGTAGCTTAGTTATATTAGAATTTTTTTATTTGTGTCCCAGGTTGCTGTGAAATTTTGTTTTTATGTTGGTAACAACTAAAAATCCCTAATTATCACTATCATTATCACAAATTTATAATAATTATCACTTGCCAAAATCAGCTGTTTGGATGAAACGGTCAAAAATCTTCTTCTCTAATATTTATAGATTTGTCTGTTTTCGTTTCTCATAATTCATTTGTTAGCATTCTGCGATGTAAGACTGGAGAAACTGACAGTTTATAAAAATTTGTGGAATAATTTTATAAATTTTACAGCAAAAATATAAATTATAAAGAATTCAGAACAGATTTTAGTGACCAAAAAATATTTGAAAAATATGTATTGGTGTATGTATGGATGTTAATAAATAATTTCAATAGCTAACTGTCTTCTGTGTTGTATTATAACCTAAATGTTGGCAGCAATATGTTGGAAAATGTCACCCTAACAGTCATCCGGCACACAAATAAAAAAAATCGTATTACACTTGTATGACTAACTCATATTCGTTTTTTTAAAAGTGACAAAAAATATTAAATCCTCCAACTTTTTATTGAACATCTTTTGCCATAAAACCACCAAGCCAACTATAATAATTCTTACTCATTAAACTAGTACAGGTACCCAAACGGATCTATGAGAGAATAACGTTTAAATGAACACAACACACTGATTAATATATTTTAATGCACATCATGTTATTCAAAGCGTGAAAATAAAACAAAACAAAAATAAAGCGCAAGCAAATAAGAAAACCAACAAAAGGAGTGATACCTAACCTATTGATTATCTTGCCACGTAGTTTTCTGTCGTCCATGATGAATAAAACAAAAACAACAACAATTAATATAAATATACATAATCAGAGATAATGATTGGTGCGATAACAGTAAATAATATAAAATAAAATCGTCACATTTCTGTAATACTACCCTGTAATAATAATAATTGAAATTAAGAGAGAAAAGCAATTTCGTCTGGTCAATCGAAATTTAATATATTAAGCAATGAGCTAAAAGTAATTATTAAACCAACAAGATTCTTCTTGTGATCACAGATTATTATGAAAAGATTTAGGAAACGAACTTACTGCAATATTTCTTGACTCTCATATTATGTTTAAATAAAAATTACAATATTTTAGTTTTTTATTTTTATGATTATTATTTATTTTTATTAATAGCTTAGTTTATCAAGAGTAATTTTACTTTATGGAATCCACTACCACTATTAGTAGCTGGACCTTATTGCCTTAATTATTAACCTTTTTAATACACTACTGCATTGAAACATTTGTTTACATATTTATAAATTGTTAAAAACAAAACAAGCGTATTGCTTAAGATGATAATCATAAGGAAAAGCAGCAGTGTAACTCAATGTTTCAAGAATTATTACTTTTAGAAAGATTATGTGAAAGTCATGAAGCTCTTTCACTTTTTTTTTTATCTCACCCGAAGTTTACAAAGCTTGATGATTACCTGTTTTAGCTCATTATGTAGAGGAATGGTTTACAGTTTTCATTCACATTCTCATATAAATAGTTCAGAGAAAGATGAAGCATTTGTCTTTTCTACTAAAAAGATTAAACATTCAGAGGTTATTTCAATAATATTTTATTCTAAAGGTAATCCTGGAGATATTATTTGCACAAAACTGAATTAGCATGTTAAATCCCATGATCCACTCACACAAGTTCTATCTTAGAATTGAGTAAGAAATAATATTCCCAAGTTTGGCCACATACTTTATCAATAGCCTTCTGATGTATAAGTTTGACAAAGCTTATTTCGGGGGGACTTTAGATATCGAGCATATTATGCAATTTTCCTTACGATTATTACCTTTACGATACACCGTTCTGTATAAAGAAAACCTCAATCAAAATTATTATGACAAAACGATCTTTACAGATGTTAGTTGCGATTAAAAATAGGACCGTCATAATATTATTAGAGCCAACACCGTTAAACATCGTTTTTATATAAACATACAAAATATTAAAAAAAATAAAAATCAACCGAACATCCATCACAAAAATGACTTACTTAGCCGGTAACTTATAAAGGTATCCCTTGCCCGCATCGGACCACATAATAATCCTGTCGATCGATAGAAAATCGCCTGACATCCAGCGTTCTCCTCTAGGTGCCAAGTACGAACAAAGAACACTAAAATCACCTGAAACGAAAAAATTAAAATAGAAACACAATCGTACATAAACAACCAGCAGCGTCTACGTACCGGCATCAAATATCTGCCAGTATTTACTGCACACGACCAGCACAGTTCGGTGATTGTACGGACAGCACTGCAGGCATATCGCGTTCAGCGTCTTGATCTGCTTGCTCTCGTTTTCGTAGATCGGCTCCGAATGTTTGTTCTCGTGCCCGAGTAGAGTCCACACCTTCACCATGCCCGTCGTGGTCAGGGCCAGGACAACGTCGTCTTTTCTCTGGGCTGGTCTCAGCACCTAAGGAATAATTCATCAATTTTTCATTTCAATTTAGATCACAAGTAAACGATATAAACAAAGACTCACGTGAAGAGCACTTATCCAATCGGGGTTCTGCTTCGACGACAGCATAAACAATATCTCCAGGCTAAAAGGATCCATCACCAATATTTCTGGATAATATCCGTTGCAAAACAACCGCACGTCCTCACAGTTGGCCATGTGGTAAGCCTGAAAAGCCAAAAAATGTTATTTCAGACCATCCTCAAATGAGAAAAAGTATTCTGTCAATCAAGATCAATATCTGCTGCAAGCACATTTGCAGAACTTTGCGCTGAATTTACTTCTGAATTATCCAATTTAGTGTCCTTAGCATTCCAAATAACTTTACTAATCTTCTTTTAAAGAGAATAGTTCTCCAATGAAATCAATTGAAAGAGGGGGGGGGGGGGGGGGGGAGTTTCATACCCCAAAAATTACAACAGATGTTACTTTATCCAAGAAAAATCAAGATTGGATAAAGTAAGAAATAAAATGTTTGAAAAATTAATTGTAGGGTTTTATTTGACCTCTCTGCAGGCTTAACTTTTATATTATACAGAGTGTCTCAAAAAGCACAGTTCTATAATATTTATTAATTTTTTTACTGTGTCACTAATAATGTACCTTTATTGTACTTCAACACAAAAAGCTAATAACTTAGAAACATCTCTAAAAAAATACGACAAATAAATTAAGAAATTGCTAAAAAATTAATGATCAACAATCCATTTTCGCCATAATATTATGGTCTACCTAAAATACATAAACTGGTATTAAAATTAAGTCCAATCATTTCTTCAATAGATTGTCCAAATACTACAAATACATGGTAAATTATCAAAATACCTTTCTGATATTTTTACTTCTAGGGCATAAAGTGGTATTTTTTTCATGATTAGAAAATTTGAAATCCCAGAAGTGAAAAAAGTCACTTCTTTTTATATGCACAGGTTGCATATAAAATGTTATCTATGAGTGACTTAAATTATTAGAACGAAAAGTTAAATAAATAAATAAAAAAAAAAACTTCTAATGTATTCATGTCTCGTGTAGGTAAGTGTTTCTGTGAAGTTATTAATGCCTTTTTCATCACGCCAATTTATAAAGGTGGCATATTCCTTAATATACATTGCTTTAGTTTTTTGAGGTAACAGATTTTCTGTAGCCACATTTGATTGAAAAATAATTTCTTCTGGTGTATTGGTGTAAACACAATTAGTTACTTCAGTGAAATAAACAATAAAAATGATGGTAACGATAGTGCACAATTAAATAATCATCACATCATTATTATTATTTACAAACCAATTAACTTATTATGTAAACAAAAAGATACTGATACCATTATCAATAAATAAAGAACTATTAAGAAATCAATACACAAGTGTGATCATTAAAATGTGTTAAAAAACAATAATAAAATAGTTTCTTTACTCTTGGGGGACTGTATTTTTTTTTTGGTTTAATTAAAATTGATTTTTTTCTTAATTGACATTTTTAATTCACCGTACTCTGAACAGCAAAAGAAAATCATATAACATGGTTTTATTATTAGTAATGATTGACAGACAACCAACCTGCATATTGGTGTGAACTTGGACCAGCTTGATGGCTTCCCGACATTTCCCGTCCACCACGTCCCAGGTGCACATCTCGCCCGCCTCTGAGCTGGACACGATGTAATTGTTATCTTGAATATTGGACGCCTTCGAGATGCACAGCACCGGCGCCGTGTGACCCACCAGGAGGCACCTGGGGGTCATGTGAAGGGTGTCGGAATCGACTTGCCTGAATAAAGAATACGTTAATTTATTTATTTATTTATTTATTCTTATACCAACGGGGTGAGCCCCATACAAAATAAAACATATATATCAAAAAAACAAATGCACAGCAAGGTATATAAACAAAAAGCTGCAAAGGTAATCATGCATATTCAAGGACTAATTTGGACTTAGCTTTCATGCGACTGAAAGAAGAGTTATAAAAATCGAACCAACGGTAATTAAGATTACACAATTTCGATAATCTAGAAATAATTGTCTCTCTTTTGCCATAAGCTAATAAAGGAATATCAAAATAATGGTGATTTGTTCTAAGTGTTCTAGCTGGTACGTGAAAATTGAGACTATTAACAATGCTGGAGCAATCAACTGAATTGGTCAAAATTTTAAATGCGAAAAGCAGATCTGATCTGTTTCTCGCAGATTCCAAACTGGGGATAGAGAACATCTGATAAGTGGTAGTGAAATCATGATCTGTGTAATGAAGAGGATTTCCAGTTTTAAATGCCGCAAATCTCAAATACAGATGACTCAGAGATTCCAGTTTTCTGATCAATCCCAATTCGCGGGGCCTCCAAATTGTTGAGGCATACATCAACTTGGAATAGATGAATGAAAAGTACAATACTCTGAACGTCGTGATTGATCTAAACCTGAATGAGAACCTTTTTATAAAATAAATTTTACTGCGGACCATAATATCTAAGTGATCGATATGTGCTCTGAAGGTCATATTAGAGTCAAAGGTGACCCCCAAGTCACGGATATGATCCACATTTTCCAGTGGGTCACCAGCGAGCAAATAGATGCTGATGGGTATTCTAGTGCGGCCGAACCTAATCGAGAAACACTTTCTTGGGTTACATCTAAGACCATTGAGACTGCACCAATCAACAAATGAATCGATGTCTTCCTGAAGTAAGTTTACATCATTCGGTTCAGTAATGGCTTTGAATAGCTTAGTGTCATCGGCAAACAATAGAACCTCACTATGGTGGATGTGATCAAAGACATCATTATTGTAGATTAAAAATAAAATAGGTGCCAAATGAGTGCCCTGTCCCACCCCTGATAAGACATCAATTGGGTCAGAGATGAACTGTTTCACCTTTACCCTTTGTTTTCGTCCACTGAGATAAGAACGAAACCACGACAAGAGAGAGCCGGTCAATCCATATGCATGAAGTTTTCTAACAAGAAGGTCAAAATTTACCAAATCAAAAGCGCGGGTGAGGTCGGTATAAATCGAATCCACAATAATTCCATTATTTAGATTGGATATTACAAATTCAGAGTAGACAGTCAGATTTGTAACAGTCGAACGTCCATTAAGAAAACCATGCTGCCCAGGATGAATAAATTTCCTTAAATAGGGAAAGACTTTAATATTTACTAAATATTCGAACATTTTAGCGAAAACTTTGTATTTATTAATAGGACGGTAATTAGCGACATCAGAAGGGTCTCCGTTTTTAAGTAACGGGGATATATAAGATAATTTCCACGCATCTGGGAAAACTCCGAGTCTAATAGAGAGGTTTAACAAATCCAAGAGCCAGTGTTTAATAGCTTCTGAACAGTTAATAATAATTAATGGATGGATTCTATCAGGGCCGGGGCTGTGTGTTGGGTTCAGGTGTTTAATGCAATCATCTAAATCATCTAACGAAAAAACAATAGTATTGTAGCAATCATTAAAATCGAATAACACTGGTGTGTTCGATAAGTCATCTCCCGAATAGACACCACCAAACTTATGAGCAAACAAATTCACGATGTCCAATCCATTATCAGCAAAAGTGTTATCCAAATGAACTGAGGACGGAACAGAATTAAAAGTGCCTAAAGAGTTGACATATTTGAAAAAATTTTTAGAATCATTACTCAAAGATTTCTCGGTTCCTTCCAAATAGAGTTTCTCATCCCTGGCCAGAAGAAGCTTACAGTAAGCTCTCTCTTTCTTAAATTATGTTAATAATTTATGTTATAATTTATATTTTATAATTTATATAATTATAATTTATATTATAATAATAAATTATGTAAATTATGTTAATAATAAAATTTGATATTTTTTATAATAACAATATATTAATATAATTAGGAATTATTTGGGATTGCAGTCAATTAAATTAAAGAACACCCTTTTTTCTACGTCAAGCTTTCGAATTAATTTTAATTCTTCTTCAGGACTATAGAATTTGAGATTAAAATTTAAAGTTTGTAAAAATTGTTAACCATAGGACTATTCTTGTATACATTTACAGCAACTAACGCCAACAAAGATAAAATTACATAGGTACTAATGAAGTTCAATTTCCAATTCAGGCCGAAATGATAAAAAAATTTTATAAGTTTTTTCTAATCTAAATGATTGACATATGAAAAAATAGAAAAAACTTATAAAAATTTTTTATCATTTCGGCCTGAATTGGAAATTGAACTTCATTAGTTATGTAATTTTATCTTTGTTGTTGTTAGTTGCTTTGAATGTATACAAGAATAGTCCTATGGTTAACAATTTTTACAAACTTTAAATTTTAATCTCAAATTCTGTAAGTATATAATTTCCATCTTTATAACACCTATATACTAAATTTAATATTGTTAATTATATTATAGATATATAGTCCTGAAGAAGAATTAAAATTAATTCGAAAGCTTGACGTAGAAAAAAGAGTGTTCTTTAATTTAATTGACTGCAATCCCAAATAATTCCTAATATCATAATATAACTGGACAGTCGAAATAAACTACTAATTTTTAATATAATTATGTATAATGGATATTCTAATAATATATTTTTTGAATAATAATAATAATATATTATTATTGTGTTTCGCATAACGGGAATTGACCTCATTCTCAAAAGCGAGGGAAAAACAAAGATGGTGCATGAGGGTATACGCAAGTATCATGACATCCTGTAGGTTGGCAAAATGACGACAGTGATAACAACACAAACAAATAATTAAAATTACAAAAAAAAAACTTCCATACGTGGTGTTTATGGTGTTTACTGTTTGTTTAGGCAGTGTCATATTTATCGAACAGTCATTAATTAATCAATCAAATATCACAATATTAAAAATTATTACTACTGTGGACAGCTGAAGGTAGTTAATTGGGTGGTATAGACAAAATAAACAATCCTTTAAAGGAACTTCGCCGATTATAAGAAGTGGTAACACCAACTTTTGTAACTTCAAACTTTCTGTGTAAAGTAGCAAGAGGACAATCAAGATGCCAACAGTTAAAAGTTTACACACCTTCGTTAGGGGACATTTGGTGAAGAGTGCACACATGAGGACCTTGAGAGTACAGTCATAACTTAATAGATTCAACCACCAAACAGAGAACAAACGACAATTAGAGTTTTTACTCAAAAATACTGTTCAGATCACTCTATCATTGCAAGTCGGCCTATTAAGTGACATTCACACATACCACATAATATCGAATTGCTATCGACGATATACCACAGCACATAATTGGCTGTATCTTTTGTCTGATTTCTTACAAGCCCACTTCTGTTCCAAATTATGCTGTAACTTACTCTACACATATTACAGATGCACGTAAGTCTGTCAATGTGGTCTGTTCAAGCCAAGTCGGCCTACTTTTCTACTCTACAATAATTAGGTTTATCATCTAGTTTGAGCAAGGCTTCATTTGTTTTTAAGCAAAAAAAAAACACAAAAAACCTGATATTGAATATAACTTGGATCTCCACTATATTAAAAATAAAAATTTAACAAATTCACCATCATCAAATTTTTACAGTAATATAAATTATTTTCACTGTTCTAACAAGTTTAAAACGAATCGACAGAAATTTACAATTTATTGAAAACAAAAATAAATATCAATAGTTACATTCATCTTACCAAAGACATATCTGTCCATCATAACATCCAGTAGCGAGTGTTCTCAGATCTTTTGATAGGTAAATGCAGGAAATGCAGTGAGTGGGGGCGTGTTTGCCCCATAGCATCACCGGAACAACCAAACTTGTCCCAGGCATTGCGGTATCCTGAAATTATCAGATTTCTTAAAAATTGTCCACCAAGACAAGCGGTTTAATACCTCGATGAATTCTTCAATTATATTAAATTAGTGTTAATTAATTGCACACTCTCAAAAGGTGTCATATGATCAATGAATGTATTCTGTTTTTTACTATTAGCAAGAAGACTCGGTAGATGCGGAATGACAAAATACGCAAGGAAACACATTAAGAAACTGAGGTTTTCCCAAAAACATCACCCAAGAATCTTTGAAGATTGGGGCAAGATTCGGTGTGGTATGGCTGCTCAATTTTTCGCGTCAAACTACCACATCTTAATTCGACAATAAAATTAATTAAATGAGAAATAATTACGGTTTACCTTACATGTAACAGTAGTCGATAAGGACGGTAATGTAATATATAAAATATTCAAATTTTGATATCGTTAACTAAAAGAAACGCCATTTTAACAACCAGTGATCAGCTGTTTTGAAGTTGAAGTCTCGTATTTGACTGTTTGACTGACTTTTTCAAGATTTTTGATTAATCTATTTATGACAAATCCAATTGATTGACAAATCCAAATGACAATATACTAAATTATAGCTTTACAATAGCTAAAGCTCGCTATGCTCTTCATGATAACGAAAAATTTCAGGTTCAATTTGAATTTGCGATAAATGGAAATCAGATTGTAAATAATTAGGTACATGCCTAGATATTAGATGTGTAATTTTTCAAGATTCAAAAGCTACTTCTGATGCTGTAGTTACATATTAAAAGTCTATTTTTTCATTTTCGAGAAAATGGGGTAGATTTTTTCATTTTGTGACGTCATGTTCATGATGGGTTTGACTTTAATAATTAAAATTAAAATTCACTGCGTTGTGACTTCATTTTTGGGTGGTCATTTAACGTGATTTTTAATTGTTTTTCTACTCTTTTTGAATAATATTCCAATTATTAGAGCTTTTTGGATGAATTATGAGGGTTATTATTCGTAGGTGTTGAATTATATAGTTCATAATACCCGGCTCTTGTCCAATGCAGCTACTAGCAATTCATAATAGCCGCTCGTCTACCAATCAAAAAGCTGAAAATTTTATAAGCAGAGCAAAGCTGTGAATAGGAACGATAAAGGACATTTCTCAAAATCCACGCGTGCGCAGTCGGTACTCTGTACTTGTGAAGTTGTTTCAAGTTGCAAACAGTAAAATAAATGAAAAAATGTTTTGATTCAAATGTTTTTTTTTTAATAAAAGAGTAGAAAAAGCATACAGTATTACATTCGCGATTATGACCATTATTCACTTATTGATGATGATAATGATAAAGCTTAAGTTCGTGGCAAAGCTTATAATCTCGTGAATAATAATGGCTCCATAATAGCTCATTTAATAATATTACTATGATAGAAGACAATGAAGACATAAAATAAGAACGCTTTTTTGAACTAGCGTCAGCTGCACTAATTTACTGCGAAAATCATTAAACTTTATTGTTTACAACGATTTATTGGGCCAAATTCAAGATGCTTTACATTTTCCGTTTTCGACCAAATATTAAGGACGAAGACAAAAAGCTTTCAAAAGAAAAAGGAAAGTGACAAGACAAGTGAGACATGCTCTTAGCCTCTCACTTAACTTCAAATCCAATACCACTACTTACAGGCCATAAATGTATGTACAAAAATAAAAATAAGAAAGATCACTTAATATAACCTTATACTTAACCTTTAACCTAACTTTTACAACATGAATAATTTGATTTTGTACACAAACAAAATCATCTGCGAAAATGTTTAATAGAGAAATTTGAAATTCACGAAAATGAAAATGAGTATTTTGTTGTGAATTTGCATACGAATAAAAAATTCTTAGGAATTCTTCCGAGGCTGTTGCTGCATATATTCAAAACTTAGTGGTGGTTGAACTTCCCAATGAAACAACCCGTTTGTTTGAATAATTTCAACATGGTGAATTCTGGATTTTGAGTACCATCTCCAAAATGATGTACAATTTGAGAAGCCTCATTAGAGGTGTCGGAACATATCCATGCAGTGTTTTTGTAAAGGGCAAAAATGTACCATTACAACTCCCAAACAGTAGCCACTACTCCACAGGTTTCTTGGAGTCCATTAGCCGCCAATCAAGTGCAATATTCCAGACATTATCTGAAAGCACTTTGGTGGAGTATTCGCAGAATATGTTGTTGAACGTTCATCACATAACAGGAGCCCCGTGGTGGCTGAGCATAGTGTGCTCCACCGTATTATTAAGAACGGCGGTGACGTTCCCTCTGACAATCTACCAACAGCACATAATGGCTCGTTTACAAAACATAAGGGAAGAATTCCCGTCAGTGGTCGACGAGTTGAAAAGAGAAACCTCCATGGCAGTGACACTGTATAAATGGGATGAAAAAACTGCCAAGGCTCAGTATTACAAATCACTGAGGAAACAGTGGAATAATCTGGTGATTCGTGACAACTGCCACCCTTTTAAAGTAACCATCGTTGCCTGGTTTCAGATACCGATGTGGATCGGGTTGTCGATCGGTTTCCGGAATTTAGTGTACATGCTGCCAAGGAGAGACTTGGATGCCCATTTAACTTACTTGCAATTAAGCGAAGAAGGGTTCGGATGGATAACAAATCTAACACAAATTGATTCGACATTTGTATTACCTCTGACGTTCTGTTTGATCAATTTAACCATTATTGAAATACAGGCGATGTCAAAGCAAGGTGTACCAACTAAACTTCAGAAGTATTTGACGAACTTTTTTCGAGGTCTCAGTATATTTATGTTGCCAGTTGCTGCAACCGTTCCATCCTGCCTTGTACTTTATTGGACAACTTCAAGTTTGTATGGATTACTGCAGCACATTTTATTGATGTCACCAAAATTTAGGCGAATATGTAGAATCCCAACAACCTCGACTGAATTGAAGAATCCTTACAAACATTTATATAATAATTTAGGCAAGAAATTTAGGTTCCTGCCAAGTTAATAGTAACTGTTCATTATTCTGAGATTAAGAGGGTGTTGAACATGAAGAGGTCGCTTTGAAGTATTTACCATCTGTCTATAGAATTCGTTTCCTGACTCCACAACTAAGCCTAGAGATATGGAAGTTAAACAAGAAGTACAATCTAAACAAAATGTTGGTGTTCAGTTTTACAAAAACAAACAAATTGTTTTTTGAAAAGACTGTTACATTTATTTCCGAATAAGTTTTAAAAATATATTGTTAATTGTTTTCAGTCTTTGCTGGTGCATTTATTTATTCACCCAATTAAAAAAGCAAACGTAAGAACTAGGAATAAAAAAAAAACAATTGCATCAGTTTGATGATGTTAATTTTTGTTGAGGCATTCTTGTAGACAAGTGGCCAAATGGTTCATACCCATCTTAGACATGGCACGCAGAACCCATTTAATTTTTTAAGTGTTGCGCGGTTGCGACTATAAAGTTGTTTCTGTAAATAAAAAAAATGGATTTTGTGCTTTTATTTTTGAAGGCAAACTTGCGCCAATTGTTTGAATGTAAATTAAAATGGTGAGGAGTAAATTTTGTGCCTGAAAGTAATTTTGATACTCTAACTTTTGATGACAAAATTTTTGTAAAAAAAAATAATACCACAGTGACAAGTCTTGCCACAACAATGGCAAGTCTTCCTGTAAATTTAATCTAAATTATGCAAGAAAAATACAAAAACAACCATGAAATTCAACAGGATTTTATTAGGTTTTGACCCCCAAGAAAGAATTCTATATAATGACCAAATGTATTTTTTCTGAACAGTTTTAATAGAAAGTTTCAAGTAACTGCTGACTGGGTTGGTTACATTCATTCACATTTTTAATGAATGTGGCAAAAATTTCATAAATTTTATAAATAAATCTCATGCAATTTTATAAGAGTACTTTAAAAATTATTACTGAAGACTTGGAAGAGTAACAAAATGTACCTGCTCTAAAGACACTGTGAATTTTAATTGTAAATGGTGTTTTATAAAATATAAAAATAAGAAAAACATAAAAGTTTCTTAGTTTAATAAATAACATTAAAGCTACAAATTTTTTAATTAAATATAAACAAAAAATTATCCTTATGGTACTACTGTAGTTGATTTTTTTCTCCAAAATGATGGTCTTAGAAAAGCACGGACATGGAAGTTGTATATCTCAAAATGATTTGATATTTCTACAAGTAGTGCCAAATGTTATTTGAATTTCTTCAGCAAAAAATTTGTGTGTAGTCCATTTCAAGATACTTTAGTAAATTGGAAGCTTCTCTAAATCATAAACTGATAAGAAGCAGTTTACTGAACTGGTCATCTCAAATCTACATTTAAACTACTAAACAATGAAAAAATCCAAAGTTGAGAAAGTTGCACCACAAAAATTTACTTTCCTAAGGACTCGAATTTACTCAAAAGTGCCCAGCATCCAGAAACGTCAATGCAGAAGGTAAAAAGCACTTTGATTTATCTAAAATAAGGTTTTTACAGGATTTTGGAATATTTTTATGTAATTCTTCTAAGATTGTTTTAAAAGAAAGTAATAGTTTTCGGGGTAGATTCATAATGAGTGGTTGCCTTGAAAAAGTGCAAGTTTGAAAATTTTCACGAAACACATAAATTTAGTAACTCTATTGATACAATACATAAAAAAAAAAAACTATTCAAAACAGACTCGTATTGTAAGTGAAACTAAATTAGATTTAATCAGAATCTGAACAACCGTCTTTCTGTAATGTTTCTTCTTGGACTCTTTCTTGTTCCTTCTTTTTCGCCATTATCTCTTTAGCACACTTGAAAATACCGCTGGTTTGTGTACGACAAACATAACATCTCGTACTCTTCTTGAAACGCTCCAGAAGACACTTCTCGCAATAATAATGCATGCACCTGCAAAATTATCATCTTTAATTTTTCATTATAATAACATTTTTCATATTTTTCACATGAATTGTGATATTATTTTGCCGGCCTTGCCCACTTTTTCAGAATTATACTTTTACGCAAATCATATAAGAAGAATACTGTTGCTTTCGTATATTAATAAATAAACGAAGATTGGAAAATTATTGTTCTAACAGCCAGTATTATAAAGGCTTATTAATTTTTGTAAATTCTTTCATGCCAAGAATAACTAAATTGCCATATTTTCTATACATATAGAGTCCATATTATTCTTATAAACTGCTCCAGAAATCTGCCTGTTAATTTAATGAGCCTTTATAATGCTGGGTGTAAATCTCAAGAATATAATTATGAGAATAAAGTGGAACACGTTACAATAATTATTTCAGTTGAGATTTTGGAACTGACTCCCACTTGACAATAATAATAATTATAAAACATGTAATTTCAAAATCTTATTTTTGAAATAATATAAAAAACACTCACTTTGTCACAACCGGATCTACGAAAGGTTTTCCGCAAATTAAACATTTTTCCGAGAGTAAATCAAAACTATCGCAATAATTAATCACGTATTTTTCGTCATCGCTGTTTTGCTGTTCGTCATTCTCCAACTGCCAGCCGTGCTTATAATCACTTCTGTCATGGAGGAACTTACAACTGTCCCCAAATCCGCAGAAGCCGGTTTCCTTGTAGTCCTTACAGATGTCCGGTTGGTAGTCCCATCGAACCGTCGACCTTAAATTTGTCGGGGCTCTAATCGGACCTTTCCATAAAGAGCCTGAAACAATTCTACGTTTAATAAAAATCAATTCAAATTAAGATAAAACTCAAACTTACTGGAACTGGCAGAATCTATGGGCTTATAGTACTGAGAAAAAGAGGAGTCATTGCTATCGGCTTCTTTCTCTTCGTTTATTTTGTTTTTCTTCTCGAATATAGCCTGAGCATCTCTATCAGTTTCCGTCTCTGTTTCCTATATGATAAATTACAATTTTAAAAAGAAACATTGTTTTATGAACAATTTCACCTACCAATGTTCTAGTAGCTCCTTGATCTGACGGTCCCTCCGGCATGGCTAATCTTTTCGATTTGTAATTAATTAACACCTCGTCGCTATCAGTGGAGCTGTTGTTACCGTCACCTTCGCCTTCGCCTAAACCTTTCTTTTTTTGTTTGGACATCTGAATGTTCGGATTTGACTTGGTCTTTTTTGGAGCCGGTTTAACAACTGGACTATCATCATCACTACTGTCTGTGAAAGATCAAAGTAATCAATAAAATATTTCAACCAAAATGAAGATTAGTTGAGGTATTTCAAGTTATCAAAAACCACCGACTTTTGAGGTGATAAATATTCCTCTTACTTTCTGAGCTGGAGTCGTGTCTCTTCCTCATAGCTCGTTTCGCAGGATTCCTTTTCTTGAAGAGGAATGTGCACTTTGGTTTCTCTTGCACTTCGGTTTCTAGATCAGACATTATTTCACTGTGGTTCGATCTATCTACAAAGTATCCGGTACCTATTTGTTTCTCAAATGCCAAAAGGCAGGTCCAATAAATAACGAATTCGTGTGCCGTTCTGTGAGGTACGCTGAAAATGAAATTAAGACCTTTCAGGAAATTAAGAACCAAAGGAAGCCAAGCAAGAGTTTATAAATATATGAGTTTGAGTCTTGTAATTCTTATGAAAAATGCTTTAAAAAAACCACCATGAATAGTGCAAACCAAATTCTAAATAAAATAATCCAATACCAATATCCAAATTTCCTTGTCTACTCTACGCGGAATGCGGATAACATTTAACATACATAACCTAACCTCTATGAAAATGATAAACAAACATTACCGATTACGATTATCATGACATTACTGCGGCGGCGCGGTGACGTTCGGTTCGCGCTTATTATTCAAATTATAATCATATAGGTACTTTTGAATATAAATAAAATAGACCTGTCGCCGTTGATTTAGCTGTACTTTCTTACAACCAACTAACTATATAGTCCACAACCAACATATTTTCTAAAGGAATTTGCCCTCTTAAAAAATCGCGGCCGCGATAGAATATCCTTGGTATTGGTACGGTATTTGGATTTGGTTTGAATTAATTCTTGAAAGTCACGTTATTAATAAAATAAAAATGTCAGGAATGATAAATAAATAATGAAATGACTAAATACTTCCTACTTCACCAGACCTATTAATAATAGACGCCGTCAGTGATAACGTCAGTGGTCTGGGAAACCGGTTCGGGTTCCAAATAAACAGGCATTTGACAGTTGCAGGGTTGCCAATTTCACTTTAAACTTTTGATTACGGTACGGTAAATGCGGAATTTTTAATGATAAAAATTAAACTACAGACGGCTCGAGCTCGACGGAAACCTAATATAAGATTTAGGTAGTTTAATTCAATTGATGACAATCGCAGGTCTCAGTGCCTGAAAACAACCTCAGAACCACGTGAACTTAAAACTTCAACTAAATCGTTTAGAAAATTGGGAACCGTTTACGCTTTAGCGCTTAACTCTTAGTGTGACGTCACACTGACTGCGTCTATTAATCGGAACCCCGAAAATTGATAATAAATAATATATCATTATAATAATAAGAAGAAGAAATAATTAATTTTTTACTTTTGTTTGTTACGTGATAAAAATAAACAAGGTATGTCAGCGCTCAGGCTGTGACGTCAGTGTGGTGATATCTACATGAGACTCAGCAGTAGTAATTAAATAAAGTCGCGATTTGGTAGCTTATTTCGATGTTTGAAAATTTAAATTAGTTTAACTTGAGTATCTAACTGTCTGATAGCAAAAATGGTTTATTATGCGGTAAGTTCGGGTGTGAGAATCACGCAAGAAAAATGAAAGGCAAAGAGATATGTATATTTTTTTTTAGTTTGTTATTAGCATAGGCAAAGGCAGTTATGTATAACTGATTTGTATCGTATCACAGTAAACACCAGAACTTTCCATTACACTCCACAAATGTTGACTTCCAGTTTCCACCTTCGAATATTTTTAATTATTCCGTTAGAGCTCGGATTACAATCACAATCTTTACTTTTTATTTACTTTACAAAAGTCTGTGACCAATGGAGGGCGACTCCGAGGTCAGTTCTTACCGCACCACACCACCACCACAATCACAATCACAGTGACGTCATGCGCAGCGTGGACGAGTTTTCAGCCTCAGGCTGACCTACATTGTGTTCTCGTATCATGGTTTGTTAGTTTTTTCGAGTGAGATGGGATGGGCATGGGACATCTCACATCTCACAGACACACTTCAATAATAGAGTATTATGTAGACTACCCTGCTCTGGTGGCTGCAGCTTACACCTTCAAGTGAAGGAACGTGGCCATGGCTTACAGCTTACACAGTTATATATCCCATTTCAGACGTTTTTGAATTCAGAGTTGGCTATGGAAAATTCGAATTATGTTGGTACCTTTCCAAAAGCTGAGTTTTGAACTACCTTTGACAAGCTAAATTTTTCAAGGTTATGGATGTTTCTAATCAAATTTGACTTTGTTTTAAATTTCACCTACAGGAATATATTATCTAAAGTAGGTACTTATACTAATATTCAGGGAAATATTTATTTTTGTGTAAAATCAGACAGGGAGGATTTATTTTTTAATCGATTTTTTTCAACTATATGTGAAATTATTAACGATTCCTTTAAATATGTTTTCTGTATTTCAAAACTTTAATTTTTATCCAAAAAAATACGAAATTAAAAAATTATCATAATTTATTGTTTGTTTTAAAGTTTAGTAATAAAAGATAAAAATACAAGTTATGTTCATTGTCATTAAAATTTCTTGTTTAACGTTTAAAATAAGATTCATCTATTATAAGGTAAGCTATATTTCTACACTTCTACAGTTCTACACTTCTACAATGCTTTTATAGTTATTGAACAAGAAATATTCAACTAGAAAATTAAGAAATGTTATCCAGAGAAGTAATTTAAAGGCTAGCGGTTACAACATTATTTATAAAAATCTACATAATATTATTTCGGATTTTTTTGCTCGCGATACTTCTTGATTTTACTCTCAAATTTTATTGAGTCGGTTTAGATTCGAAGATAAAGATTATTCCCTGGAAATTTATAAAAGGCTATTTCAACAAATTTTTTCAACTGACTTCAATTTTCCAATATCAAAGTTTTTTTTAAGAGGGAGCATTGGTCTTAACCGTGTAGATATAAGACCTAGTCATTCCAATCTAGTAATTTGGCTCTCAGAACTAGCTAATTTGGCCAGACACAAATTTTAAATTTATAAATACATAGTTAAATTACCGAGAAATAACCATGCCGAGCTGGGATTTGAACCCAGACGGTGGCAGCGTCAACGGCTCAATAATTATAGTCAGTGACCTAAACCGCCGCGCTCAAAATAAAAGTTATTTAATAATAATATAATAAAAAACTCAATCACATTTACATTTATGATCTTTGATTTGTTCTCTATTGTCTTAAATAACTTAAAGTGCTGGACTTCTCTCTCTCGCGTCATGTGGTGAAATTCAGGAACATATATCATATGTCATGTCGCCGACTCTTGAAAGGCCTAATTTTCACGAGAACATTTGAAGAATAAGAGGGGTAGTCTTTATTCCTTTATCAACTAATTTAATTCAAATTTTGAAGAAAGTAGATGGAATGAGCCTCATGATCTTTGTAGGTTGCCAATAAGTTCTTCTTCATTTTCAATTTATTGTAGGGAGTTGGAGGATTTTTTTGCTAGTTGAGGAAAGTCTTGCTAACTCGGTTGAGGATGAGTTATGACAAATTCTTATCTCGTTATTGTCGTTTGATACTGAGGCTGCCTAAAGTATATGAATAAAAATTATATTTGGGTAGAAGTATAAATTTTCTGAATCCAATCGGTTTAATTTAGGTATGGTTATTGGTTACTCCACCTTTATATTTTCTGGATTTCAATTTGTTATAAAACAGTATATGCATGGATGCAATAGTGTGACGTAGTAGACAAAATTTTCGTCTTTTCGTAGCACACGGCGTGGTCATCCTGAAGAAAAGCATTCATGCATGGTGTAGAGCTCATCTTCTTCGAGGTAGGACTGAGTCTCACAAATTCGGGAAGCACGATTCACCGGGGTTTGTATTACAGAGCTCGTTTTTGGGCTGGGTGTTGATTGGAGTTCTTGTGTAAATAACGATCTCTTTGTGTTGGTTTTCGGTAGACACTGTGCCACGTATTTCACGTGGCTGATTCTAGCAACAGATTCATATTCGAGAATCACGTTTTTACAGCGGACCAGACAAACACTGCACGGTAAAGTCGAAATAACTATAATGAGTGTATTATTGATTTTTAAATAATTTTGATTGCTCATACGATACGAAATTAGACTATATTTATCTATTTTTAATAATACCAATTATTACCAACCCTTAATATTCGATATTTGGAGATATTATTTATAAAAAGTAAATAGGTAGGTATATCATGATCTGTAAAATACGTTATAGTAGGCATTATTGCAATCATGAAAATCAAGTAAGAAAACTTAGCATTTTATCGGGTCAGGAACGCTATGGCAGAGAAAAATATTTAGAAGAATTCCCCATCCATCGAGCCCAGTGGCGTTCCGGAACTATTGGAGGTTGAGCAAGAAAAAAATAAAAATAAAAACACGCTTATAATAAAAAAATTCACAGCATCCACGCGAAACATTGTGGCAGTGAAGCTATAGCAGAGAAAAATATTTCGAAGAATTCCCCATCCATCGAGCCCAGTGGCGTTCCGGAACTATTGGGGGTTGAGCAAGAAAAAAATAAAAATAAAAACACGCTTATAATAAAAAAATTCACAGCATCCACGCACAACATTGTGGCAGTGAAGCTATAGCGGAGAAAAGTATTTCGAAGAATTCCCCATCCATCGAGGCCAAGGGCGTTCCGGAACTACTGAGGGTTGGGGAAGAAAAAAAAAATAAAAAAATAAAACCACATTTATGTTAAAAAAATTTCAAAGCATCCACGCACAACATTGTGGCAGTAAAGCTATAGCGGAGAAAAATATTTCGAAGAATTCCCCATCCATCGAGCCCAGTGGCGTTCCGGAACTATTGGGGGTTGAGCAAGAAAAAAATAAAAATAAAAACACGCTTATAATAAAAAAATTCAAAGCATCCACGCGAAACATTGTGGCAGTGAAGCTATAGCAGAGAAAAGTATTTCGAAGAATTCCCCATCCATCGAGGCCAAGGGCGTTCCGGAACTATTGGGGGTTCAGCAAGAAAAAAAAAACATGCTCATATTAAAAAAATTCAAAGCATCCACGCACAACATTGTGGCAGTGAAGCTATGGCAGAGAAAAATATTTCGAAGAATTCCCCATCTATCGAGCCCAGTGGCGTTCCGGAACTATCGGGGGTTGAGCAAGAAAAAAACAAAAATAAAAACACGCTTATAATAAAAAAAATTTCAAAGCATCCACGCACAACATTGTGGCAGTAAAGCTATAGCGGAGAAAAGTATTTCGAAGAATTCCCCATCCATCGAGGCCAAGGGCGTTCCGGAACTATTGGGGGTTGGGGAAGAAAAAAAAATAAAAAAATAAAACCACATTTATGTTAAAAAAATTCACAGCATCCACGCGAAACATTGTGGCAGTGAAGCTATAGCAGAGAAAAGTATTTCGAAGAATTCCCCATCCATCGAGGCCAAGGGCGTTCCGGAACTATCGGGGGTTGAGCAAGAAAAAAACAAAAATAAAAACACGCTTATAATAAAAAAAATTTCAAAGCATCCACGCACAACATTGTGGCAGTAAAGCTATAGCGGAGAAAAGTATTTCGAAGAATTCCCCATCCATCGAGGCCAAGGGCGTTCCGGAACTATTGGGGGTTGGGGGAGAAAAAAAAATAAAAAAATAAAACAACATTTATGTTAAAAAAATTTCAAAGCATCCACGCACAACATTGTGGCAGTAAAGCTATAGCGGAGAAAAATATTTCGAAGAATTCCCCATCCATCGAGCCCAGTGGCGTTCCGGAACTATTGGGGGTTGAGCAAGAAAAAAATAAAAATAAAAACACGCTTATAATAAAAAAATTCACAGCATCCACGCGAAACATTGTGGCAGTGAAGCTATAGCAGAGAAAAGTATTTCGAAGAATTCCCCATCCATCGAGGCCAAGGGCGTTCCGGAACTATTGGGGGTTCAGCAAGAAAAAAAAAACATGCTCATATTAAAAAAATTCAAAGCATCCACGCACAACATTGTGGCAGTGAAGCTATGGCAGAGAAAAATATTTCGAAGAATTCCCCATCTATCGAGCCCAGTGGCGTTCCGGAACTATCGGGGGTTGAGCAAGAAAAAAACAAAAATAAAAACACGCTTATAATAAAAAAAATTTCAAAGCATCCACGCACAACATTGTGGCAGTAAAGCTATAGCGGAGAAAAGTATTTCGAAGAATTCCCCATCCATCGAGGCCAAGGGCGTTCCGGAACTATTGGGGGTTGGGGAAGAAAAAAAAATAAAAAAATAAAACCACATTTATGTTAAAAAAATTCACAGCATCCACGCGAAACATTGTGGCAGTGAAGCTATAGCAGAGAAAAGTATTTCGAAGAATTCCCCATCCATCGAGGCCAAGGGCGTTCCGGAACTATTGGGGGTTCAGCAAGAAAAAAAAAACATGCTCATATTAAAAAAATTCAAAGCATCCACGCACAACATTGTGGCAGTGAAGCTATGGCAGAGAAAAATATTTCGAAGAATTCCCCATCTATCGAGCCCAGTGGCGTTCCGAAATTGTTGGGGGTTGAGCCGGAAAAAAAAATAAAATAAAAACACGCTTATAATAAAAAAAATTCACAGCATCCACGCGAAACATTGTGGCAGTGAAGCTATAGCAGAGAAAAGTATTTCGAAGAATTCCCCATCCATCGAGCCCAGTGGCGTTCCGGAACTATTGGGGGTTGAGCAAGAAAAAAATAAAAATAAAAACACGCTTATAATAAAAAAATTCACAGCATCCACGCGAAACATTGTGGCAAAGAAGCTATAGCGGAGAAAAGTATTTCGAAGAATTCCCCATCCATCGAGGCCAAAGGCGTTCCGGAACTATTGGTGGTAGGGCAAGAAAAAAAATTAAAAGCACGCTTACATTAAAAAAAAATTTCCTGTCAGCGTGGTTGGATTTGTGGCAGCAAAGCTGGTATACAGAAAAATTCTCCAAGTCTTCTTCGATAAGACGAACTTACGCGCACGTCTCCACTTTCGGGTGGGGGGTTGTAATAACCACCCCTATATTAAAAAAATTCCCTGTCAGCGTGGTTGGATTTGTGGCAGCAAAGCTGATATACAGAAAAATTCTCCAAGTCTTCTTCTATAAGACGAACCTACTCGCACGTCTCCACTTTCGGGTGGGGGGTTGTAATTTCCACCCCTATATTAAAAAAATTCCCTGTCAGCGTGGTTGGATTTGTGGCAGCAAAGCTGGTATACAGAAAAATTCTCCAAGTCTTCTTCTATAAGACGAACCTACGCGCACGTCTCCACTTTCGGGTGGGGGGTTGTAATAACCACCCCTATATTAAAAAAATTCCCTGTCAGCGTGGTTGGATTTGTGGCAGCAAAGCTGGTATACAGAAAAATTCTCCAAGTCTTCTTCTATAAGACGAACCTACTCGCACGTCTCCACTTTCGGGTGGGGGGTTGTAATTTCCACCCCTATATTAAAAAAATTCCCTGTCAGCGTGGTTGGATTTGTGGCAGCAAAGCTGATATACAGAAAAATTCTCCAAGTCTTCTTCTATAAGACGAACCTACTCGCACGTCTCCACTTTCGGGTGGGGGGTTGTAATTTCCACCCCTATATTAAAAAAATTCCCTGTCAGCGTGGTTGGATTTGTGGCAGCAAAGCTGGTATACAGAAAAATTCTCCAAGTCTTCTTCTATAAGACGAACCTACGCGCACGTCTCCACTTTCGGGTGGGGGGTTGTAATAACCACCCCTATATTAAAAAAATTCCCTGTCAGCGTGGTTGGATTTGTGGCAGCAAAGCTGGTATACAGAAAAATTCTCCAAGTCTTCTTCTATAAGACGAACCTACGCGCACGTCTCCACTTTCGGGTGGGGGGTTGTAATAACCACCCCTATATTAAAAAAATTCCCTGTCAGCGTGGTTGGATTTGTGGCAGCAAAGCTGGTATACAGAAAAATTCTCCAAGTCTTCTTCTATTAGACGAACCTACTCACACGTCTCCACTTTCGGGTGGGGGGTTGTAATTTCCACCCCTATATTAAAGAACACTTTCATATAAACACCAAAGCCCAGGGTACGCTTGAAACTATAAAACCGCGCGCGGCACATCGTCTGGACCACCAACCGCTCGGCGCGCTTGTTGCGTGCCGCCCCGTGTGTTCACTCCGTATAGTTCTGATGAAACGATGCGCCGAGTCGGCTGCCGACTCGGCCGCCGACTCAGCGAAAACCGCCTCGTGTGTCCTTACTCAGAGTGCGGACACACGAGGCGGTTTCCGCCGAGTCGGCGGCCGAGTCGGCGGCCGACTCGGCGCATGGTTTCATGAAACTATATGAGACTGAACACACGTGCCGTCAGGCAGCAAGCGCGCCGAGCGGTTGCTGGTCCAGACGATGTGCCGCGCGCGGTTTTATAGCTTCAAGCGTACCCTGGGCTTTGGTGTTTATATGGAAGTGTTCACACGAGAAGCGGTTTTTTGGCTGCGAGCACTATGCATGGTTGTACAATTTATTATTTTACTTTATTATTAGGTATATCTTATTATTTTTACTGAGCTTGGGTGGGCGGACATGTTATTTTCTAAAGTGTATTTTTAGTATTTTAGGTACCAAACCTAAACATGCCTCTAGTAAATAATTTAGGTGTGGAAAGACTTATAAGAGAAATCCAAGCAAGACCACCCATTTGGGACATGAGGGATGACGATTATTCCCACAAAATAAAAAACGAAACTGAGATATTTGCATTCAAAATAGGTAATAATAATAATTATTATTAAACTGTTTAAACTTGAATAAATGAAATCATATTTTTAGGCATACTTATACCTCGACTTATACTAAAAAAGAAAAACTCTATTTTACTATAATGAAGTTAATTGTAAATGTTACTCGGTCCGCTTTTAATGATATTACAAAAAATTTCCCTCTGAGCACTTGACCGTTATTTCAATCACTTCACACTCTTCTGTTTTAATAATACGTAATAATCTGGCAACACACGACTGACTGAGTTTCGCGCCTTGATTATGCGTCGACTCGTGTGTTTGCTGCCGACTCGGCCGCCGACTCGGCGAAAACCGCCCCGTGTGTCCGCACTCTTAGTTGTATTTTAAGAGTATTAATTTAATTTATGAATACTTCCTGTCAGTCACCTGTCAGAATAGTTCTTTTATTCACTGGATATCATAATAACCACCACGCAGGCAATATTATGTTGTTAGATAACCATTCTTCTTTTTCTTCTTATTTTTTTAAAAAAAGCTGAGAATATGTTTCTTTTTTTTTCTTTTTTTTTTGAGACAAATTTTTGGTTTCCTTGATTTATTAGACACCGCTGGACATGAAAAAACAATATCGAATCATAAGAGAAACAAAACTTGACTATGAGAACCCTACGATCTAGTTGTCTTTGAAAATTTTCGAAATGTCAAAGGGATAATTTCTGACGGCTTATGTAAACCTACAAAAAGTAATTCATTTGTTTTCAATACTATAAAAAAGATACAAGTAAAATAAGAAATCTCGGTTTTTCAGTTTTTTCAGGATATTGCAGAAAATACTGGGGATATTTCAATTTTTTTTCCGCTAAATGCTCATCTCAAAAAAATGGCAACTTTTCTTCAATGTAATAACCGACGCTATATCTTCAATGGTTCAAAAGATATCCCTGTAGTGGCCCACTAAATAGTTCTAGCCCTGTATATATCTCTATTAATTCTGATTTCTCTGTTTGAACGTGACCAACTTTTTTCCATAATAAAATATAATTTATAAGTAAAGTATGTTTTTCATTTTAGTTTTTTTCTCAATAATTATTGATAAGAAAAATAATAGCGACCCGGCCAGGGCGATGCGCTCGAGTACAATGTCGATACAGGGTGCGAAACTGTCATAAATAATAATAATAATGCAATGTGTGGGAAGTAACCTGCTATCGACAATAACATTACAATAATCATTTATAAAGTACCTAATGATTAAATTTTCAATACTTTGGACTTTAGGTCATACATCATGGAAAAGGTAGATACTTTAAAAACAGTGCTTGTTTCCAGAAAAGTATATGCCTTTTTTGGTCTAAATTAAACAAGGAATAAATCAAACATCAGTAGCGTCTGGCGGTAATAGTGTTTAAAAAATAGAATGTCTCTGTCTAGATATTAGCCATTGATTTAAATAAACACTGGAAGTACTAACTGATAAATCAAATTCAATAAATTTTAAATTAAGTAAATAAATAAGTTGTTTCTAAAGCATGCTTTGTTATTGTTGAGAAATGAGAATGATCAGAATTTATGGTGGGCAAATTTAGTGCAAAGAATATTTCAAAAGGGTTTTTCTCGGAAACTGCTCATTTTATCGTGATAGGACCTTTTCCGAATATTTCTTCATGTTCTTCAATTGTGCATCTTCAAAACTCAGAAAAAAATATTACGGAGCAAGTTATAGGCCTTTTTTGAGGGTTAAGGGCAGTTAAGGCTCTTTGGCTTTGAGGAATTTGGATCTATATATATGGACCAAGGATACAAAGGTATATTAGTGATAAGATTGAAGAATGATTGAAGAGAAGAGTGACAGCTTGGAAGAAAATCCGTACACTAGAACAAAGTGTAATAAAAAATATTGATTTAAAAAATCAAATTTGAAGGCCTATAGCTTCCTTATTTGTGTGTTTTCTAAAAATAGTAACTTCCGGACACCCTGTATTATTACATTATTATAATACCTATATCACTGAAAGAAATATTGACCTGCAAAGTGCAAATTTACTTTGTGTACGTCATGAAAATTAAATAAAAAAGTTAGGTTTCTATTATTTTTTGACAAATAAAATTTATGTATTTTATTTTTATTTATTTTCTATTAATATTATTGATACAGAATAATTTCAATTATCATTTCTTTTTTATTTAATATAGGTGTAGTGAGCAAACTGTGAAAATTTCATCCAGATCGGACCACGGACACAGAAGTTACGGTACGCGGTAGCTGTGTGACGTCATATTCGAGATATGCCGATAGTTCGTCGTTGAGCTTTTCGGCGTATAAAATCGGCGTCGGTTGTCCGATCGGGCTGAAATTTTCGCAGTCGACTGCTTTAGTGATGAATAACGCAAAAATAAATAAAACTGCTCCACTTCGCTTCTCACTCAAAATAAAATCTTTTGGGGTTCGAAGGGAGGGAAGGGAAGCATTTAGTTTTTTTCGCTAATACTACTGGGTGTGGTGAGTAAACAGTGAAAATTTCATTGATATCGGACCATGGACACGCAAGTTACGGTACACGGTAACTGTGTGACGTCATATTCGAGATATGCTGATAGTTCGTCGTTGAGCTTTTCGGCGTATAAAATCGGCGTCGGTTGTCCGATCGAGCTGAAATTTTCACAGTCGACTGATTTAGTGATGAATAACGCAAAAATAAATAAAACTTCGCTTCTCACTCAAAATAAAATCTTTTGGGGTTCGAAGGGAGAGGAGGGAAGCATTTAGCTTTTTTCGCTAATACTACTGGGAGTTGTGAGTAAACTGTGAAAATTTCATCCAGATCGGACCACGGACACGGAAGTTACGGTACGCGGTAGTCTGCGTGACGTCATATATTCGAGAGATGCCGATAGTTCGTCGTTGAGCTTTTCGGCGAATAAAATCGGCGTCGGTTGTTCGATCGGGCTGAAATTTTCACAGTCGACTGCTTTAGTGATGAATAACGCAAAAATAAATAAAACTGCCTCACTTCGCATCTCACTCCAAAAAAATCTTTTGAGGGGTCGGGGGGAGGTAAATGTCTTTTTTCTCTAATACTACTGGGTGTAAAAAAAATCCCCATTCTCCCTCATACTCAAAAAAATAAAATAAAATAAATTTAGGGGTTTGGGAGGCGTTTTATTGGAACAGGGGGATTTATTTTTTTCTCATATGGGACTAGATGTGGTGAGTATAAACTATGAAAATATTATCCAGACCGGATCACCGGACACAGAAATCTTTACAGAACATAAAGTTAAGATAGGGACATGTAGGTAAGCGGTTTTTCGATATTTTTATCCGTCTTCATAATTTACTTAAACGCCTTTGAAATTGAAAAATTCAGAGTTTATTTTGTTTGTAGCTCATAAGCTACTCTAGTTACACCCTGGCTGTGAAAACTATGTGCATTTAACTTTCTCGGACAATATAAAAACGTAATATTAGGCAGGATGTCCCCATTAAAATAACGAAGTGGATTTCTTCAACTTCCTGTATTTCTAGACTTTCCGGACAACATCTTGAAAATATTTTCATTCGTGGTTACTTATATCATGGCAAATTTTTTTTCGAAACTCTACCAACAATAGTTTCCAACCTTAGAGTGGCGGACCTAAGAGAGACACCCGGTATAGTAACATGTATTGAAGAAGACTTGGAGAATTTTTATGAATACCAGCTTTGCTGCCACAAATCAAACCACGCTGACAGGGAATTTTTATAATATAGGGGTGATTATTACAACCCCCCACCCGAAAGTGGAGACGTGCGCGTAGGTTCGTCTTATAGAAGAAGACTTGGAGAATTTTTCCGTATACCAGCTTTGCTGCCACAAATCCAACCAAGCTGACAGGGAATTTTTTTAATATAGGGGTGGTTATTACAACCCCCCACCCGAAAGTGGAGACGTGTGATTAGGTTCGTCTTATAGAAGAAGACTTGGAGAATTTTTCTGTATACCAGCTTTGCTGCCACAAATCCAACCACGCTGACAGGGAATTTTTTTAATATAGGGGTGGTTATTACAACCCCCCACCCGAAAGTGGAGACGTGCGCGTAGGTTCGTCTTATAGAAGAAGACTTGGAGAATTTTTCTGTATACCAGCTTTGCTGCCACAAATCCAACCAAGCTGACAGGGAATTTTTTTAATATAGGGGTGGCAATTACAACCCCCCACCCAAAAGTGGAGACGTGCGAGTAGGTTCGTCTTATAGAAGAAGACTTGGAGAATTTTTCTGTATACCAGCTTTGCTGCCACAAATCAAACCACGCTGACAGGGAATTTTTTTAATATAGGGGTGGCAATTACAACCCCCCACCCGAAAGTGGAGACGTGTGAGTAAGGTTCGTCTTATAGAAGAAGACTTGGAGAATTTTTCTGTATACCAGCTTTGCTGCCACAAATTCAACCATGCTGACAGGAAATTTTTTTAATATAGGGGTGGCAATTACAACCCCCCACCCGAAAGTGGAGACGTGCGAGTAGGTTCGTCTTATAGAAGAAGACTTGGAGAATTTTTCTGTATATCAGCTTTGCTGCCACAAATCCAACCACGCTGACAGGGAATTTTTTTAATATAGGGGTGGTTATTACAACCCCCCACCCGAAAGTGGACACGTGCGCGTAAGTTCGTCTTATCGAAGAAGACTTGGAGAATTTTTCTGTATACCAGCTTTGCTGCCACAAATTCAACCATGCTGACAGGAAATTTTTTTAATATAGGGGTGGCAATTACAACCCCCCACCCGAAAGTGGAGACGTGCGAGTAGGTTCGTCTTATAGAAGAAGACTTGGAGAATTTTTCTGTATATCAGCTTTGCTGCCACAAATCCAACCACGCTGACAGGGAATTTTTATAATATAGGGGTGATTATTACAACCCCCCACCCGAAAGTGGAGACGTGCGCGTAAGTTCGTCTTATAGAAGAAGACTTGGAGAATTTTTCCGTATACCAGCTTTGCTGCCACAAATCCAACCAAGCTGACAGGGAATTTTTTTAATATAGGGGTGGTTATTACAACCCCCCACCCGAAAGTGGAGACGTGTGATTAGGTTCGTCTTATAGAAGAAGACTTGGAGAATTTTTCTGTATACCAGCTTTGCTGCCACAAATCCAACCACGCTGACAGGGAATTTTTTTAATATAGGGGTGGTTATTACAACCCCCCACCCGAAAGTGGAGACGTGCGCGTAGGTTCGTCTTATAGAAGAAGACTTGGAGAATTTTTCTGTGTACCAGCTTTGCTGCCACAAATCCAACCAAGCTGACAGGGAATTTTTTTAATATAGGGGTGGCAATTACAACCCCCCACCCGAAAGTGGAGACGTGCGAGTAGGTTCGTCTTATAGAAGAAAACTTGGAGAATTTTTCTGTATACCAGCTTTGCTGCCACAAATCAAACCACGCTGACAGGGAATTTTTTTAATATAGGGGTGGCAATTACAACCCCCCACCCGAAAGTGGAGACGTGTGAGTAAGGTTCGTCTTATAGAAGAAGACTTGGAGAATTTTTCTGTATACCAGCTTTGCTGCCACAAATTCAACCATGCTGACAGGAAATTTTTTTAATATAGGGGTGGCAATTACAACCCCCCACCCGAAAGTGGAGACGTGCGAGTAGGTTCGTCTTATAGAAGAAGACTTGGAGAATTTTTCTGTATATCAGCTTTGCTGCCACAAATCCAACCACGCTGACAGGGAATTTTTTTTAATGTAAGCGTGTTTTTAATTTTTTTTCTTGCCCAACCCCCAATAGTTCCGGAACGCCCTTGGCCTCGATGGATGGGGAATTCTTCGAAATACTTTTCTCCGCTATAGCTTTACTGCCACAATGTTTCGCGTGGATGCTGTGAATTTTTTTTATTATAAGCGTGTTTTTATTTTTATTTTATTTTTCCGGCTCAACCCCCAACAATTTCGGAACGCCACTGGGCTCGATAGATGGGGAATTCTTCGAAATATTTTTCTCTGCCATAGCTTCACTGCCACAATGTTGTGCGTGGATGCTTTGAATTTTTTTAATATGAGCGTGTTTTTTTTTTCTTGCTCAACCCCCAATAGTTCCGGAACGCCACTGGGCTCGATGGATGGGGAATTCTCCGAAATACTTTTCTCTGCTATAGCTTCACTGCCACATTGTTTTGCGTGGATGCTGTGAATTTTTTTATTATAAGCGTGTTTTTATTTTTATTTTTTTCTTGCTCAACCCCCAATAGTTCCGGAACGCCACTGGGCTCGATGGATGGGGAATTCTTCTAAATATTTTTCTCTGCCATAGCGTTCCTGACCCGATAAAATGCTAAGTTTTCTTACTTGATTTTCATGATTGCAATAATGCCTAATATAACGTATTTTACAGATCATGATATACCTACCTATTTACTTTTTATAAATAATATCTTCAAATAGCGAATATTAAGGGTTGGTAATAATTGGTATTATTAAAAATAGATAAATATAGTCTAATTTCGTATCGTAGGAGCAATCAAAATTATTTAAAAATCAATATAATACACTCATTATAGTTATTTCGACTTTACCGTGCAGTGTTTGTCTGGTCCGCTGTAAAAACGTGATTCTCGAATATGAATCTGTTGCTAGAATCAGCCACGTACACATTTCAATTACTTTTGGCATTATAATATAATAATGTAGTATTCAAAGGAGATTTAAGTTCTTTTCAATTTTAAAAGGATTGAAATAAGATGCTGAAAATCTGACAGAACTTTTTGAATGAAGTTAATGAACGTTGAACGTCTAATAATTAAATATTTTTTACTAAAAAATAACAACAATCGTATATTATTGAATTATTGTTTTCATACGTCAAACATATTTTTATTAGGTAAGAAATTAATCCTAATGGCATATGAGTAAAGTGGGAAGTCATTTGAACTTTTTTAGCTCAAATCGACTGTCCAGGGTATCCAACTTGAAGAAAAAATATCACAGCCAACTTGAATCCAAAAACGTCTGAAATGGGATATAGCATAGCATAAACAAAAAAAGGCTAATGTGCTGGCCAAATAGCTGGTAAAAGCTGAAGGCCAAAAACACTAAAGAATAAAAAGCAACTTGACTTGACCTTGTATTTTGCATGCATTGAACCTTGACCTAATTTGTGTATTTAATTTTTTTATTATTGTATTTTGTATTCATTGAAGTTTAGCTTTAGCGCTAGCATTATGTAATGTGTATTGTAAAATAAAAATTTAAAATGAGTACCATAGGAATCAAAAGATGCATATTCAATTTCACAAGAAAGACTAATGGCAGGATGAGATCTAAACCTACATCATCGGAAGTGTTATCCTGTTATCTAAAACAATGCAAGGAGCCCCCTTGGACGTCATATTTCATAAAAGTGAGCCCCCCTAATCTTTCAGTTAACCATTTATAATAATCGCTGCAGTTCTAGTACGAAGACATAACCGACGACCAATGGGGTAGATCACACTTTAATTGGAAAGTGGGAGACTCTAATTACCACATCTTACGAACCGGCTGCTACCCTTACATCAAATACCATTGCACCAAACGACAAGAGCAAGACCTGAAAATGGAGGACTATTTCTTCCGAATCATTAAAGTGGTCAATTTGGGTGAGTACCTACGCTAACATCAATACTGACTTTTTTAATAATCTAGTCAATCATTTTTGGTTTCAGGTATCCCTTGCTTGGCATACGGCGTTGCTGCCCATTTTCTAATCAAGCATGAGGAAGCTGTTGAAACTCCGAAAGGAATTACCTGGATTTATTTCTTGTACCCGGAGGACAAGGGATCTTTTTATTAACAATTAGGTAGGTTGCCTAGGCATGGATTGCATGTTATCGGCTAGGTTGTATGAAATGAAGCTGCATCGTAAACTGGTTACTTTCAATAATACCTACCCTACAATTTGAAAGGTTCCGGTTCCTTGATTTTATGAATAAGCTGCCAAGTTGGCAACATTTTACTTGGTTGCCATGTTTAATGAAATACTTGTGTTTTAAATTTTTAATAGAAAAGAAACCACTTTAGGCTTTTATTTCCAATACACATTATATAACTAACAAATTAACACATTTATTGTTTGCCCTGCAGCAACAATTATTGTTTTTTCTTTACATCAGCAGATTTCTTCCCTCTTCTCACGAATGTAGAAACAATTTTACAGGCGATCAAGCTTGATAAAACCATCACAAAGCACGATCCCAGTAGCACAGTTAACAAGAGATCTGCGTTTGTTAATTTTAAGATATTCATGTCCCGCGTCGCTAAATCATAATGACTCACTGTGCCGAATTTCAGGACATACTGGATCCAATACAGGGCCACTTCCATCGGTTGTTGCGGGCGGTCTCTATAAATTTCCGAGATCCTCTTCACTTTTTCTGTGTACCTGCAAACATAATTATAATAATTATAATTATGGTGCAATAATAATAATAACGAAAAGATACCTGGAATCTTTCATAATTCTAATGATGGTATTGTAGAAAGCGTCCGTGTCGTTGAGTTTCTCTGCATCATACTCCCAGGCGACACCCTTTGTGACCAGCCTGTGAACGTTCTGCCTTTGATCCAAGAAAAACGGCAGCAGAATCATCGGTTTACCGTGGTAGAGAGCTTCGTGAGAGCTCAAGAGACCCCCGTGTATGATCAGCAGTTTGACGTTGGGGTGGGCTGGAAAAAATTAATCGGAATTAATTTATGATATTCGTGATACATTGTTAGATACCTATTATATCGCTCTGCGGTAACCATTTACGTATTATTACGTTTTTTGGTACGTTCTCAAGATTATCGGCCTCGAATTTCCAGATGACGGTCTGCTTGAGTCGTCCGAAAACCTTCAATAACGAATTGATCCGTTCCTCTCCCAGAAATATCGATTTGACGTTGGTCCCCAAAGAGAAGACGATGACCCCGTCCTTAGCTTTTTCCAGGATCTCTTTGTATTCCTGTTACGATAAAGTATTGCGGAAGCAGTTAATTAATTAAATTACAATTCTGACTTACCCGCGGTACCGCTTTGGGTGGTTTAATCTGCAGCCCCCCGATCGGAATAATGTTTGGTGGCAGCGCCATCGGGTAATCGATGGCCGGGTGATAATTATAAAGCATCAGACTGATGTTCCTCTCGATATCCTCGATGGGCGTGATGTGCTCCCCGAACTCTGCCCTGGCGAGCCTGTTCTGCTCGGGCAGGTACGAGTATTTCCGCAGCACGGCCATCACGCTCACCCAGAAGGTGTTGTCGAGCCGCTCCCAGAGGGTCATGCGGTCTGAGTACTCCCTCGTATAGAGCGGGATGTAGGTCTGCGGAATGTTCCAGTAGGGGTCGGGCTGGAGGAAGAAGATGCTGAGGCCGATGAGCGGGGGGCGGCCGAACCGGTCGCTGAGCGGATAGAAGCAGTGACCGGCGCCGATGTCGAAGATGATCAGGTCGAACTTGTAGTCTTTCGGGTAGGACATGAGCCGTCGCCAGCCTGACGTTGAGAAGCCGTGCTCGCAGGTTACCTTTCCGAGGTTGAAGAGGAGGGTCGCAGCGCCCCAGTCGGTGTTGTCAATCAGGCTGAGCACGTTCTGGACCTCGGCGCCCTTGTAGAAGTAATCGTAGGCTCCTGTACATGATACAATTTTTTTAATTCTCTCTTCTATCTATCGTAGAGTATAGAGCAGAGTAGTTTTGAAAGATATCAGAGGAAGATCATTGGAGAGTGCTATCAGAAGGCTAGTATTAGATTAAAAAGTGGTAATAATAGGAAGAAGAAGGCTAGTAAGTATAAGTTAGACACTATAGAGTAGTTGGGAATTTGAATGGGAAATGATGGAATCATTCAGTTAGAGGAGTGACAAGTGACTATTAATACAGTTTGTGAGTGTAAAAAAGAAAAGTTGTTTTTAGTAGCAGTAGTAGTACGATTAAGAGAAGAGGTTATTTGGTTTGGAGGTTCTTTTAAATAAATAGAGACTGAAAATTAGCCAGTTTTGTAGAGAAATAATAATTTTCCTGTTGGATTTTGCATCGCATTTATATAGCTATAAGTATACTTCTCATTTTCGGTTGGGTCGTTAAATTTTAATTAATAGTGGGTTTTTATTAATAAAATCAATTGTTTTTATTGAAAGTGACTCAACGTTTCTTTATTAGGTATTAAGCCAGCCCAGTTTAATGTATGTAATGTAATCTTTGTTATAATACTCTATAATGAATCCTAAAAAAATGTTAAAATTCAAAAATCACAAGCTTAAATCAAAAGAATAGTCTTTGTCTCCCTTATTTATTGCTCTTGCTTTCTTAGATAGAAATTTCATTGATACTGACCTTCCATTAAAATGTGATGGTAATTGGGATGCTTGAATTTATCCTCGAAGATGGTAAGGACCGTGACATTGTGTCCGTTTTCGGCCAAGTTCCTGAACAGGGTACTGCCATACAGGTAATGACTCGGCGATAGGACGACGGAAAGGGTTAAAATATTTGCACTTTCACACCCGTTCAAAAAAAGTGAAAAGAGAAGAGCTGCTGTCAGTTTTAAGATCATGTCGGATCGGGCTTGGTTTCTCTAATAATGATCCAAAACTGGCTTTGTCCAATTATTTATTAATTCGACCTTCAGTATTATGTAATTGTATTTGGTCTGGTGCAGATAGGTAATTAGGATTGGTTTGATATTGGTGGAAATAAATTCTACTTTTAGGAAAGGTAATTACTAATTATTAACAATGTAAGGTCATTAAAATATATTTAATGTAATGGCCATATTTTCTTAGTATACAGTAAATCAGCAATTATCTGACGGGCAGTTAATTACTTTCTTGCTATATTTTCTGTTCTAAATTGTGATAATGAATGCATTATCTCTTTTTTTTTTTGTGGGTTTGTAATTTGAATTATTTTTACTTAATGAATACTTTTTTATAAAGTTCTTTTAACTTTAATTGCCTTCATTCATTCTGTAAACAGTGAGATAGTGTAAAAATATATAAATAAATAGTAGTCTTCTGATGATTGGAAATGGAATAATCAGTTTAGTGATAGCAAGATGAATCACCTCATTATGGATTATTTATAAATTTTTTATGAAACATTGTTTATCATTAAATAACAAAAACTTTTATTTACACACATTAAACATAAATTACAGTCATTTTTTTATCAAAGCATCAATAAACTAGGGTCGTTATCGACTTTCCGGTCAAACTGAGGTCGATTGTTCCTTTCAAGTCGTCGCCAATCCTGACCTTTTGATCTCCTTCATATCTAAAAAAAAATTATAACAATGAAGAATATTCGCATAAGTTGTTTATTAGTTGATTTTACTTGTTCAGAATCACAAGGACCGTATTTCCAGATGGGGTCGTGAAAGCTGCAACGCCGACGTGCGAGTCAGTGGAAGAGGAGTAGATCCGTTGCGAGTTTCTTGGGACGAATTTGGAGAAATGGCCGAGGGCGTAGTACATCGGTTGCTTATAGAACTCGCCCGCCGAGGCGTTCACCAGAATGGGGGAGTCGACGTTATTGCCTATGTACGTCGGCCCTCCTGTCACATCCAGTACCATGTTCCAGTCTATCCAGGAGGATATGTGATTATTTACATCCTAGAATAAAGAAAAATATTTGTTTTTATTCATGAAGTTTTATTTTTAGTATCTAAATAATTTAATAGGTAAATAGTTTGAAAGCGACCGAAGGCATGAAATGCTATAGGTAATGAAAAATAAAAAAGTGCTATTTGGAAGATTGAGCTGTTGCAAAAAAATTATGGTAAAACTATTTTAAGATTACGGGAAGCCATAAAACAGATCAGTTTCAGTCTTGCATAGTTTATGCAAATTACACATCTTTCCATCCTTTTCGAGTTTTATGGCTTCCCGCAATCTTAAAATAGTCCTACTAATTTTAGTGCAAAACCTCAACACGAAATTATTGGTGAAGATTTATCGAATTAATATTTCTAATTGCCTAATTTAAACAACAATCCAATAATATTTAAATTTAAATCTCTTATAATTAGCAGTCCTCATGCGCAGAATAAAGAGCTTGAGCTTATATTAGGTCAATATAACTTGTCAAAAATAAGTCAACTAATTATAAATCCTGCTACAGCGCCGATAATTGTAGAAATGATAAATCAATGGCAGTGTAATCTTGGAGAATTTTTATTTTTTGGAAAAACTGTAATAAACAACGACTAAATAACCTCTTTATTAAATTCTAATCAATTTTTTGTGATTTACAGGTGAAAAATGTAATTTTAATTACCTAAAGTTTACAAAGTCCACAAAAAGTATTGTGAAGTTATTGGCGCTTTAGCCACAATGATAACTATAGTCGACATATCTGACATTTGACGGATATTACAATTTTTATATTGGACATAAAAAGTTAGGTTATTGTATAAATTTCGATTTGACGTTTAGTTTAATTCTTAATGTTTGTTTACTTTTCCTATTGTAAAGTGACAATGAATTGAAATGTTTATTTTTAGGCGTTAATACATAAAAGACAAGAATAATAACTAAAGAACGTACCTGAATAATATCATCAGCATAATCTTCACCTCTTTGCCACGACCCTATAATGACCTTTGGTTCATAGAATTTGTCTCCTGGAAGTAAGTAATCTCATCAGTAATACTCCTTAAAATTAGCTTTATATTTCAATGAGGTGTGAATACCTTTACAAGCTTCTGTGGCTAAGAACATTTTATCGGGGTAACTCTTCTGTATTTCCGCTAGGCCACCGTAAGAGAATATCCTGTTGTAGTACCAATGAATAGCGACCCCGTCTATGTAACGCTTCGTTACATCGTTACCGAACAACTGAAAAGAGGCACAACGTTCAAACATTATAGTCTCAATTTTACAATTATTATATGAACCGAGCAGGAACTATGGCTCCAATTTCTCAGTCTCGCAATGTTGCCATTTTATTAAAATAAAGTGATTTCTTTCTTGACTAATTGGAGTCTTAACATCTATTCGTATAGTTATAAAAATCAACATACCCCGTTTATGTACCATGGCAAGAAGAATATCTGGTCATCAAGCGCGAAGATCTTCAAATACGAGTACTCGGAATTCTTTATCGTGGGTCCCAAATATTGGCTTACCCATGTACTCTAAAAAAGATAATCGATCGTTATTTGCCTTATCAATTAAAATTGATTGCTTAATCAGACTTCTCGCCTTCTGAAACAACACCCCTCTTAAATTGAAGAAAAACTCGCCCCTTCTAGTCCCCCCTTTTCAATTTAACCACGCACTACTTACTCCAGACTTACCCAGTCAGTCTCTTTCCCTCCCCAATCACCACCCAATCAAACCGCACTTACCAAGTCCTGATAAGACCAGGCGATCGAATTAATCTTACTAATCGGCAGGATCGATAAACTGGGCTCGTTGCTCGTAGTGACGCCCCAGAATTTAATCCCGTTTCTCTCGTATTCCCGGAAGAATTTAACGAAATAATCTGCCCATGTCTGGTACATCTCCCGCTTGATCCCGCCGACTCCGGAATACTCGCCGTTGGTTTTCATCCATTTGGGAGCTGTCCACACAGACGCAAGAAATTGGAGACTCCCGTTACTTGCTAGAGATAACGCTTGTTTAATTAACGGGAGCTGTAACCACAGGGTTCAATAATTACTTTCTTTCAAATTAATTTAAACGTAATACCTACCTTATAATCGTAATCTTCGGATGCCAGACTGAAATTAGTCAGATTTAGATCGACATTACCGTCGTTATCGTCATAGGAGTAACCGTGGGTTGAGAAATCGGTTCCGCCGATCGGGATCCTGCAGAAACTGTACTCGATTCCGTCGGTTGAAAAATAAGATCTCATCAAGTTATCTTGGGCCGCTTCGCTGAGCGATTTAATGTTAATTCCGGTGGCGTCAGTGAACGCGCCGCCGAATCCGACGATCGTTTGATAAGTCTCGTCATGCTTAACGGTTATCTTGATCTCTTGGTTGAAGTTGGGGATGATCGAGGAGAACCAGCTCTCACTCCGGGTGTTTTCGTCATCCTTGATCGTAGAGAACGATCCGGATTGTTTGTTGAATCTGAGCCCGTCTTGATTGCTTGTGTATTGGAGATATTTCCCGGTCGCGGGGTTCTCAAATTCCGGAATGGTGTCGCAGTGTTCGCTGTTACAGACGCAGACGATTTTATCACTTCCGTAGTACTTTTTGAGACATTCTTTTGGTTCCTGTCCGTTTATAGTTATTATTGAACCTGCAAGATTTGATTATAACAAGCTATAATAAATAACTGACACCGGCAGGAATAAGTACCTACCTGAACTGAGGATTGCAACAACCAAACAATAATAATAAAACATTGTTGTTACTGCTGGTGGTGGTGGTGGTGGTGGTAGTGGTCCTTGATATTAGTTATTAGTATGGAAATCTTTTGTAATCAGAAAACATTCAACCGCCTGCTCTGAATCTATAATTAGATCGAATTGGTTCATCAATTTTACATTGTTGAGCAATAGTAAATGTAACTGTTTACATGTAACCGGCACCAGCAGCTACAAACAAAGTAATCAAATAATAATTTATTGCTTCAATAAAAAAACATCCTTCTAGTTTCATTGAAATAACAAACAGCAGTAGAGAAATTATAAGGTTGTTCTCGTCATTATTATAATTAATTATAATTAATTATGCTGACGAGTTCTCGTCCAGAGTAATCATTATATAAGTACCAGCTTTTTTATGTGTGAGTTAATAATACCAACAAAACAGTATCAAAGTTTAAATAGAATAGAATAAAGTATTACTTACGAATTGTTGTCATTTGTCTCCAACACCAAGTGAAGGAAATACACAATAAAAATTGAATCTAAGATTCATTTTTATATCAGATCTCATTTTTAATTAATAATAATTAAACAGCGGAGTGTTTGTACTTTTTTAATTTAAATAAGGTGCTTAATTTTACTATTATTGTCGTTAGATTAACGTTAGATACATAACAAAATTATTAAACACTTAACTGAAATATAATGGAAATGGAAAGTAACTGATGGTTGCATTAATCAACAATCTCTCCTACTTGAGTATTCCTTTATTAATCGAACTTAATTATACAGGTCCAAACTGCAAACATGCTGAGGCAAATCTACAGGGTGTCCCCGAAAGTCGCCCAGTGCAGGTAAAAATAACTGACTGAAGCAACAACGCAGAATTAGACCAAGCAAACAGAAGCTTTTTCTTGACAAAACTAGTAACGGAATACCACCGGTGCCATCACATGGGGAATAGCCCCTAGATCCTAACTGTACAGTTTTCTACTCGAGTTTAACCTTTTTTTATAAACAATTTAGTGCAAAAAATCGCATTTTTTGTTTTTTTTTTGTTTATAAAATAAAAACTGATGGAGCAATACGTCAATGGACGAATTGTAGAGAATTAAAAGACGAAGAAAATGAGAGCCAAAACAACCCAATCAGTTTTTTTTTGGGAGAAACACCCAAAAAAATTGAAAAATATGTTTTTCAAAAATTTGTAACGTCGCCATTTTTTGATTTGTAGTGCAGGCTCTTTGCAAGATAGTCGACATTGGTAGGTACTTCCTGTGTGCAAAACCCAGATGCGGTCGGATGATTAGTTTTCGCGTAATTGCAATCAGAAGTTCTTCATACCATATTTTGCAGTGAGGCTTGGATGTTCCACTCTGGAGGTTGTCCGATTCGAATTTATTAAACGGATTTGAAAAGTAAAAGTATTCAGCTATTAAACTTTAATCTTCGTTTTCATTTAAATGCTGAAAACTGCGGTAAAAATTGCGCGCAAACATGAGCGAAAACGACCAAGCGTGCGAGAGTGGCTTGGAGTGGGGGTAGAACAGCAGATGCGAGGATCGCTCGGCCGTTTTCGCTCATGTTTGCGCGAAATTTTTATCTATTTTTCGGAATTTAAATGGAAAACGAAGATTGAGGTTTTTTAGCTGAACAACTTCTTTTTTCCAAATCCGTTTGATAAATTCTGCTTCTTCTGCTTGCAATTACGCACAAACTAATTATCTGACAGCATCTGGGTTTTGTACACTGAAAATAAAAAAACACTGAAAAATACAAAAACACCTATCAATATTGACTATCTCGCAGAGCCTGCACTACAACTCAAAAAATGGCGACGTTATGAACTTTTGAAAAATCGTTTTTTTCTCTTAATAATGAACCTCATATTCTCTCATTTTCTTCGTATTTTAATTATCCACGATCTTATCCAAGATCTTAATAGGTCGCAGCGCATCTGACACCCTCAATATCAATATCAATATCAATCAATCAATAATTATCCACAATTCGTCCATTGGGATTATTTATATTGCTCCATCAGTGTTTCGTTACTAAAGAGTTAATGAAAAAAAAAAAAAATGGTAAACTCGAGTAGGATCTGTGCAATTAGGATCTGTGGACTATTCCTCATGTGATATGGCAGGGGATTCCGTTACTTTTTTTTTATCAGACTCAGGTAGATTTTAGAGCTCTATTTCTTGGCCTATAGACACTATAAGTACACATTTCCATAGGTCCCAATCGACCGTAGATGCATCCGAAATCGATCACTTCAAAAATCAAAGTTCCGATTGGTGGGACGAAAACGGCACCATGAAACCCCTCCATTCCTTCAACCAGGTCAGAATTCCCTTCATAAGAGACGGTCTGGTCAACACGGGTGCAGTCGATCCGGCCAAAGTTCGCACCCCCAGACCCTTGGACGGGTTGAGCATCCTGGACGTGGGTTGCGGAGGTGGGATCCTGACGGAGTGCCTGTCGAGGATAGGGGGCAAGCTGACCGGTCTGGACGCCGGGAAAGAGCTCATCGATCTGGCCAGGAGGCACGCCAAGACGGAAGGGCTGGAGATCGAGTACGTCAGCTCGAGAGTGGAGGAGCACTCGGAGGAGCGGCCCGGTTTCTACGACGCGGTGGTCGCCTCGGAGGTGATCGAGCACGTGAGCGCCAAGGAGGCGTTCGTGGAGGCGTGCGTCAGGTGTCTCAAGCCGGGCGGGTCCATGTTCGTGACCACAATTAGTAAGACTTGCGTTGCTAATTTGGTGGCGATAGTTGTGGGGGAGGATTTGCTGAGAGCGGTCCCTAAGGGAACGCATCAGTATGAGAAGTTCATCGAGCCGAACGTGCTGCAGAAGATGCTTGAAAACGGTGGGTACTAATATTTTTATGATTATTAAGTAGGAGCTCCTCCTTTTTAACCCACTGGTAAAATCATTATTTACCCTCCCCCCCCCCCCCCCCCCCCCAAAAAAAAGCCGCCAATTAAATTGCGACATTGCTGTTACTTTTATTTTTTACAGTGAACTGCAAAACGGAATTGGTGCATGGTTGGGTTTATAATCATCTGACCAACAAATGGCATTTCTGCTCGGATACTTCAGTCTGCTATGGTTTACATGGATTTAAAATGAAAGAGCAAGGGGGGACGTAGTTGTTGAAACTGTTTGTATGTAAATAATTTAATACAGCAATTTTTTGTTCGCGCCTGGTATAATTTTTATTCAACCTTCCTCGAGTTCCTCGCATCCTTGACGTTTCACGATTCAGCAAAATCTCGACTCGTGACTCGACCTCCCATAACAAGGTCGAGGTCAGGGTCGCCGGTTCCTGGACATGGTTGTCAGTTTGTATAATATTTCAAAATTCCCTTCATAAAGTGATCCAGGTATTTTATTTATTATAAATTTATTGATAATTATGTAAGTTATTTGGCCTGAAAAAATGCAGGACATCTGTAAAGCGGTGTTGGATATACAAAATCACAACAGTTGGACTTGTAAAAAAGACGCATGCAACATCGCACTATTACCAAGCAATCGTGGCGCCATCTCTGCTACGATTTTAAATTCAGGCTAGAAAATTATAGGATTCTTCATCGCTGAACTTCTAACGCTTGACAGTGCGGCTTGCAGCGCTGTCAAATTGTATTAATTAAAGCCGCTTTCTGTTAAAATTGTTGATTTTTTCAGTAGTGATAATTAAATAGGGCTAAATAATTAAATTAGAGGATAATAAGCTATCTTAAACATGTTGAAGTCGTCTTTCTGTTTTATTAATATCAAAGAGACGTAACAACCTCTGGCAACAAGGCAACGAAATTACTATCCTTTGTAACAAGAAAGATTAGAGCATAGAAATTCCCGCGCATTTAAAAATCGTGCATAGAGAATAGAAAAATCGATATTTCGAGCGGCTGCTAAAGGGAACCTCCCATTCAAAAAATTACAGACCAAGTATCCTAAAATTTATGTAACAATACACGCTTGATACGGTTACAATTAATGGTCCATGGTACGAGATTGTTAATAAAAATTTTGACAACCTCGTGAACAATCGAGGAGCTGGTTGAGGATTTCGGTTGTTGAGTAGAGATGGGAGGTGTGAACGGGTATGGAGTATTGATTTAAACTAGGCATCACGGAGTCGACTCGATTCCTATCGGATATTCGAATCTCTAGCTAGCGGGTTTAATTAGAATTATTAAAAGCAGGAAATCATTGTTTATTATTATTTTCTCCATCGATTTGATATTTTTTTTGCAATTTAGAAAGATATATTAAATTAATGATGTGGTATTATCAAGCAGTGTTTGGAGAAGTTTTGATTAATTTTTAATTTGAAAAAAATGATTTAGAATTTTGAATTTATAATTAATAATTGACTCTTGACAAATTATCTTTGGAAATAATTTGACAACGTGAAATATATCAACGCATGCGCTTCAGAAAACTAATGATTGAGTGGGCACCAAAATGGCTGACTAAATGGTGTTTTCATTCAAGGAGACTTGGATAATAATAATAAATCAAACTTTATTAGCCAAAGCTATATACAAAGTTACATACATCATATCTACATCTTCCAACATAATTTAACTTCTCTTACAACCAATACTTAATCCTAACATACTTAGAAAGATTAGAAAGTATTAGAACATAAAAAATTAATGAGCTGTTTGATAACTAGGAAAACTTAACACATTTCAGCACAAAATAGTCTTGGTTAATGAAGTAAATACGAACGTCACACTTACGCAAGTATGTAAAATAAACATCATAGGTAGTCCTTATGCACTTAATTGGAAAAATTAAATTTAGTTCACTATAATATTGAAAACAAGAAAAAAATATTTTTGGGCCAATTTATTTCAAATTAGTTGTTGAAAAATTAAATGTAATCTATAATTATTATTATTGAGATTAATCAATTATTACATATTAGTAAATTAAAACGTTCGAGTCGAAATTAACGAATCACCATCACGACTCCCATCCCGATCGACGAAACACCCAAATCGCGCGGTTCAGTTGGCGCAGGCGCGTGCTACAAGCAATTCTACATTATTGCGACCGCCATTTTGCAAGCGTCCGTCGATTGTTTGGGAAACGCTTTCAGAGGCCAGCGTTTTCACGAGGCTAGTAGCCAGTGTTGTGAATTGAATCCCGTTCCCGTTTACACACGGTTGGTTTGCCGGCATGGGCGATTACCAGGTGCAGCAGGACACCCTCGGCAGCGTGCAGTTGGAGCTGGGGGGCAACCCGAACGCGCTGACGTTGCGACGGCCGTTCGACCCCCTCGCCCACGACCTGGAGGCCAGCTTCAGGCTAACGCGGTTCGCCGATTTGAAGGGACGCGGGTGCAAGGTGCCCCAGGAGGTGCTCAACAAGCTAGTCGAGGGACTCCAGCAGGACTACAATGCGGCCGGAGACCACGAGCACTCGCATTTCATGCATATGGCCATACCGAGGATCGGCATTGGACTCGATTGTTCGGTGAGTTTTCCCTCGTCTTGCTCTGATATTACGTTAACGTCGTTAACCTGTTAAAGCCCCAATATTTATGATGGGACCCCGCCTCTTCGGCATTATCAAACAGTTATTAACCTGGCATGCTTTGTTGATGTTATTAATTTATTTATTCGTTGTTTGGTCGGTGTTTCTGGTGTGGGTTGATTTGATTGTATCGTATCTGTCCCGTCACATCATCGCTAACGCCGAGTAGGATCCACTCTGGAATGACAGTTCCCTTGCGTTTATTTATTAACAATAATTTTATTACCCTAGTTCTAGCTGTTCTTCGTTTTACATTTTAATTGAAATTAAAATAAAAACTAAGAACAGGGGCTTCTGTAATGTGAAATTGAATGTAGAATTTTGAATAAATTTCCACCAGCGGAGAAGACCGATAATTGCCGAATCCACGTGTTCGGTTATTCGGTTTGTAGGCGATCTAGTTTTATAAGATCGTAGTATGCAATGCATGCACGCGATGCTGCGATGTTGCCAACTTTATCTTTCAAGTGGCGCTTTTCTTGGATTGGCTATTTACCATTTATTATTGATAATTTTCATAAATTTCAGAATTTACGTTTTTGTATGATGTTACAGTGTTGACCTATCATTATTTTTATTATTTGATTATTTTCAATTATAAAAATAACATCATTATTATTTGATTGTAATTTGAAGTTGCATTTTAAATTACCTACTTGATTAAAGCGAAAAAGAGTAAGGACACCTGGTGGATTTTTTTGGAAATAATAGTGAGAATCCTTTTCAATTTATGGCAGCGTTCAGCAATTTTATAATATTTACTCATTGTGACATTTATTATAAAATTTTACATTGACACGTGTGGCCTACAAATATTTTCCAATTGGTTTTATTTTGTAGAGTTGCTGGATCATTATTGAACAGTCAAAACAGTTGTTTTTAATTTTTATTCAAAAATTTATTTATTTATTTATTTCATAAACGGGAAACCCCCATTAAATATCAATTTAACAATAATAGTAAATCACAATGCAATATGTAACATAACATAAATTTTATAATAGGAACAAAATAAGTAAACCTAACATAAAATAACATAAGGTAACATAATTAATAAGACCACTATGACAAAACTATCCCAACATAAATCAAAACGACCCAATGATTCCCAAAAACAACCTCTAACGAAGCGAGTGAGAGGAAGAACTGGCTTTCTGAACAGCCTGCCTGAAGTGGCAAGCATCTGTTGCAAAAAAATCCAGATCAAATGCATTGCCATTACACAGCATGCGAGACACTGGAGGGAAATATCCATAGCTGGTACCGTGATGGGAGAGAAGAAACAGGCACTTCTGTCTGGTGTCTTTTGACGGTACTCTGATATTAATCAATGAGAGCAGCTCGCTGCAGTCAACCAACCCATTCAACAACTTGAACAAGTAGCGCAGTGAAAACATATCTCTACGATCCTGTCAACTTGGAAGGCTCATACGAGCACATAAATCTTCGTAGCTAAGATCACGGATGCCGAGCCTAAATACAATGAACCTAAGAAACCTCCTCTGAACCTTCTCTATTTGCTTTATGTAGACATTAAGGATTAAAAGGATTAAAGCAATTAATTAAATAAATAAATTAAAGTTAAAGTAAATTAATAAAAAAGTTATTATTAGTTGTAATTTTCATTTCAGGTGACCCCTTTGCGTCACGGCGGCCTCTGCCTGGTGCAGACGACAGACTTCTTCTATCCCCTGGTGGACGACCCGTACATGATGGGTAAGATCGCGTGCGCCAACGTTCTCAGCGACCTTTACGCGATGGGCGTGACGGAGTGCGACAACATGCTGATGCTGCTCGGTGTCAGCACGAAGATGACGGAGAAGGAGCGCGACGTCGTCATCCCGCTGATTATGCGCGGCTTCAAGGACTCCGCCCTGGAGGCGGGCACAACGGTGACCGGCGGTCAGACAGTGGTGAACCCGTGGTGCACAATCGGCGGCGTCGCAACGACCGTCTGCCAGCCCAACGAGTACATTGTGCCGGATAACGCTGTCGTTGGGGACGTGCTTGTCCTGACCAAGCCGCTCGGCACCCAGGTGGCGGTGAACGCGCACCAGTGGCTCGATCAGCCGGAGCGCTGGAACCGCATCAAGCTGGTGGTCAGCGAGGAGGACGTCCGCAAGGCCTACCACCGGGCGATGGATTCGATGGCGCGTCTCAACCGGATCGCCAGCCGCCTGATGCACAAGTACAACGCGCACGGCGCGACCGATGTCACGGGTTTCGGCCTGCTCGGGCACGCCCAGACGCTCGCCTCTCACCAGAAGAACGAGGTGTCGTTTGTCATCCATAATCTGCCGGTGATAGCGAAGATGGCGGCCGTGGCGAAGGCGTGCGGGAACATGTTCCAGTTGCTGCAGGGGCACTCGGCCGAGACCTCGGGGGGCCTGCTGATCTGCCTGCCGAGGGAGCAGGCGGCCGCCTACTGCAAGGACATTGAGAAGCAGGAGGGTTACCAGGCCTGGATCATCGGGATCGTGGAGAAGGGGAATCGCACAGCGAGGATTATCGACAAGCCAAGAGTGATCGAGGTTCCCGCCAAAGAGTAGTAAGGCAGTCGTCGGTCCCCCCGCCCGTCTGTTTGTTTCTCAACTGTCACTCTGTATCGCGGCTCGGGCCGAAGCGAGCCGCTCACACAGCTTGTAGAGGATAACAAAAAACTACTTCTATCATCTCGTTTTAAGCTTTTAGTTCTTTCGTTTTATCCATATCAGTTCCAAGGAAATATTATTAATTAATTTTACTCCCCCATGTTCCATTATTTAAATTAGTAAATATTATATGCTATGTTGTATTGAAGATGAGGATGATGATTTTACAGACTTATTTTATTCCTAGAGTTTTGAGTTTATCTTTGTATGGTTTGTTTAATATTTGTGACGATTCTTTAGCGTTAGGGAAAATGTTCGTATGCTATTTTGTATAATAATTTTTCAAATATAAAAATTCTTAACTCAATTGCTTTTTTATTGTTTTGATTAATGTACATATTGATAATATTTCTCCTTAGAAGTACCAAAAACAATTAATCGATTACTTGTTGGTAGTGTGAAGAAATTATTTGAATTTTCCATTGTTGATTATAATGAAATCTCTTTTTATTTAAAAGGACCTGCCAAACTGCTTTCAAGTTGGTAACCTGTGTAATCATGAAACCAATTTTGATATTTCTGTTTGATGGAGGTCAGTTTTGTTGAACGTTGACAAAAATAAGAACTAAATCAAAGTTCTGAAAGGTAAATTTAAAGAGTAAGAACTCTTATGATAAATTATGGATAGTTTAGTTTATTTTTCTAGGTACAAAAATACATACAAAAAATCTTTTGACATATTAATGTATATCTGCAGAGGTTACAAATTGATCCTATACGCAGCCTAGACTTAAACATAACGGAAAAAGGAAAAACACAAACAAAAAAGAATACATGACTAACAAAAATCAAAATACACTAAAAAACCATGAAACAATAAAATATATGTATTGTTATGGTATTGTTTTTCCCCCTTTCTCTTATTTTATTATTTTTACTTTTATTAAAAAAATTTATACCATAAACAAATTTTGTTGAATTAATTTATGAGGGCACTCTCTTCCCAGGTGGGTTCAGATAGAAAAATATTACTCTTTTTAACCTGAATCCAAATTTTAAATATTTTTGAACAATCGTCTAATTTATGACTCGACAAAAATGTTTATTTTCACCAAATTACAACAAAACCTACGTTCGAGCTCTCTGATCCCCAAATATTAAAACTGCTATTATATTAATTGAAACTAATAAAACATAAACTAAACTCTCACAGTATCATTTTTCTTTCTTTGGTCCTCTGACTTTCCTTTCTCAACGTTTACTGCTTCTGTCTCGAAATTATTTTACCTCTTCTTCTGATTCTCTCTCTCTCCGTCTTTAGCTGCTTCTCTTCACTCTCTCAAAACAACAATCCCGGTCTTCTTATTCTCTCTCTCTCTCTCTCTCTATCTTTTCGTCTCTCCTTACTTCTCTTCTTTTTCTGATCCTCCGACTCTGTCTGTAGTTGCTCTCCGACTCTTGTTGCTTCTCTTTCCTCTTAAAAAATTTAATTTTCACCTTTTTATTTCTGTTTTCTGACAATTACTCAACAAGTGCGAGAGCGTTGAGCGTTAGTTTATTCCAGAAGTATTCTAGACTAACCATCTGTCTGAAGATCTGATCTGATCTAGCACTCTTCATGAATGTTATTTCTGAATACAAATCGCAATCCAGATTTCACGAGAAAACAAGAAGAAAAATCAAGAGAACAGCATCTGTTGATTAGCATCCATCACTTACAGTCAGTATTATAAAGGCCCATTAAACTAACGGGCAGATTTCTGATACAGTATGAAAGAAAGTGTTTTAAGTGATTATGTAGATGTTCAATTTTTTGAATCTTGTAGCAAATTCAGAGAAAGAAAAGGGGGCAAAACAGCAAGGGCATTATTTTCAATAAGTGAATAAAAAATAACTGAGCCTCTTGTATCAAATCAACAAAATCTTAGTTCACATTAAAATCGACCTGCAAATTAGCAAATTACTAAATAACAAGGATTGGAATACTTCGACAACTTAGATATTCGACACAACCCTAGAAGTCAGAACATCCTATAGGACAATAAAATATAAACTATTATTCCAATTATTGGCCTTGCTGGGGCTCGCAACGAAAACCGCTATTTTGTTTGAATCCCCGATACTTCAAACTTTGACAGTTAGATGTAGATACAAGCAGAAAAGTCTAATTTATATTTTTAATAACTTTCCATTAGTAAGTACCTTTTTTAAACTTTATTATTATTAGTACCCCAAATATCGGATTTTGTTAGTGCCATTTTCAAGCATTTTCTGGCGGGTGTAGCAGTTTGCACGATAGTTACTGTCAAATGTCTAAAATATCAATTGGTCTTGTACTTTTAGAGCAGTTACTTACTGTTGATTTGTATTTTATTATTATAGGGAACCTTGCCACTGCCAAATAAAGCGGACCATTATGAATAAAAATAAACAGGTTACAGTAAAACAATGCAACTTTATCTTTTAATTTATAAAATATTGTAGTATCCAATAAAAAATTAACACTGGCTACTTTTTCAAAGCTTTCCTAACTTTCATTCTCTTCTTCCTGGCAAAAGTTCCATGTTTCTTAGATGGCGCGCTCTTCCTTTCATTGTTTTTCACTTTCGACTTTACGATTCTCTTCAAATTGCGTCTAACTTCTGAAAAATTACCCGCTTTCGAAGACCCCATTCGCATCATAAAATCGTATCCCTCTAAAAATAAGTTTTCAATGGTTACTTTCTTTAGGATCGTACTTAAACAACCCATTACCTTGTAAACGATAATCATCCTCCTTGAAGAAAAACGGATCCCTCTTCAACACATTTTTAACGACCGGTACCGGTAGTCCTGCCGGTGTTTTACTCTCATTTTCTTTTTGTTTGGGTTCAGGTTCCTCGTCTGATGAATCATACTTGAAAGGATTGGGAAGCTTATTACTTGATTTATTATTCAGGGTAGCTTCGGGTGTTTCGTAAAATCCATTAATTGGCTCATCTATAACAGCATGGATATTTAAAAAATAAATTAAATAAATAGATATTACCTACCATTCTCTGGTTCATCTTCATCTGGGTCCCCTAACAGGTCTAATAACTTGAAACTGCTGCTATTCTCTTGGAAGGCGTTTTTTAAATGATCGGTTTTTACCTCGTAATACACCTCTTTCGACACTTCAGGTTCTTTATTGGTATCATTGGTGGTTTCTTCTACTTCCAATTTACGTTTCTTTTTCTTTTTCTCTTGAGGTTTATGAGTCGTTTCCGTTTCTTGGACCGTGTTGTCTTCGTTTTCCGGATCATAACGAATCATACGTTTCATTGGTCTATGAAAATTAATCAGTTAGTTATCTTTTAAAACCGAAATCACTCAAATTTTATAAAATGTTTAATGAAAAGTGTACTAGACGTCCTGAGAGGCGAAGGACAACATTCTCAGCCAATCAAGCTTCAAAAACAGGTATATACAATTAGCAAGGCGTTAAATTTAATTTATTTATTTATTTTTATTTATTTATTAAACCAGATAAATTACATCCCATAGGTATGCAAAACATAATCTATGCAATGCAATCCCGCAGAGAAAAATAGAATTTTTCTGTTTGCAGGACTGGTACATACCCCGCTTACAAACTAGCAAAAAAAAAAAAACTAAAATTAAAATTATCCCGCTTACAAACTAAAAAAAAAACAAAATTAGAATTTATATTAAAAACATATCCAACAAAATTAATTACAAACAAAACAAAGATTACGACCTAGATACTGTTTTTAATCCAATTTTTTAATTTTACAGTTGTAGATCTTTTTTGTAAGTCTAGAGTTTTCAGATCATTAGGTAGTTTGTTAAACACTCTAATTGCATTCACATAGCCATTCTTATCACCTACTGATTTGTACATTTTTGGTAGATTTATTATTCTGTTCCTTGTTCTACTGTTCGATAATAAATATGTTTCTTTAAGAAGATTATAGTTGTAAACTAGGGATTCGTATGCAAATAGTTGTTCTAAATTCATAGGTTTCTTTTGTATGCAACCACTTCTATTTATTATCTTTAATATTCTATTTTGTATTCTCTGTAACAAAATTAAGGTGCCCCTGTAAGCTCCTCCCCAGCTAATTATTCCGTAACTTATAATACTGTGAAAAAATGCATAATAAATTATCATCAGTGTATTATACTGCATAAATTTAGAAATTTTGTAAAATACATTATATCAAATATTTGGTTTTTTTAACAATATTTTCAACATGTCTGTCCCATTTCAAGTTAAAATCGAAAATTATCCCTAAATATTTACAGCTTTCAACCCTTTTCAATTTTTTCTCATTTATTATTAATTCAAATTTTTGTGGAACACTATCTCTGTAGTTGCCGAAAGTAATATACACTGACTTTTCTATATTCAGTGACAGTTTATTGACAGCCAGCCATGTAGCAACTCTTTCAAGGTGTTTGTTCAATTTCATTTCCACGTCTTGCCAGGTCTTGTCTGCAACTATTATAGCGGTATCATCAGCATAGGAGAGAATAGAGTCATCAGGCATACCCATCAGTAGATCGTTAACATACAAAATGAACAACAAAGGTCCCAGAATAGTTCCCTGTGGAACCCCAGTACATATGCCACTGAAGTCACTTTCAACTTGAGCCATCTTAACCCTTTGCGTCCTGCCTTCAAGGTAACTCTTTATGAGCTCGTGTGCAATGCCTCTGATGCCATAATTATAAAGTTTTTCTAGCAGCCGGTTATGTTCGACAGTATCAAAAGCCTTGGCTAGGTCCAAAAAGGCCATTGCTACAGGTTTACTCTTATCCAAATTCCCATATAATTTGTCAGTGATAAAACTAAGAGCATCCTTCGTACTCCTATCCTTGATAAAGCCAAACTGTCTAGCAGACAATATGTTTCCCGAAAAAACAAAGCCCAGCATTCTATCATAAATAATTCTCTCAAATATTTTACCGAGATTAGATATCAGTGATATCGGTCTATAGTTAGCGATATCTTGTTTACTGCCAGATTTATAAATAGGAACCACTTCCGCTTTTTTTAGGACTTCGGGCCATATTGCCTTCTCTATGCAGTTGTTGAATATATGTGCCAAAGTATCATCTATGAAAGGAGATAAAATTTTAAGTGTCTTAGAATTAATTTTATCTATACCCCCGTTTTTAAGTTTCATTTTATCAATTATTTTTTTTATTTCATACTTGTCGGTAGGTTTTATATACAATTATAATTATTTTTAAATAATTTAAAAAAAGTTTAAAACTCACGTATTATGCTTAATTTTATCAGCTCTAACATTCACTTTCTTTCCTATAATTTCAGACAGAATTTCCATTTCTTTAACCTTCTCATTTTCAATTCCAATAAAATCTTCGTTTTCAGGATCCAATTCATTTTCGTTATATTCATCTTCATCTTCGACAAACCTCTCGTCTAGGGTGAATCTTTTATCAGTGATATTTTGTTGTAACTTGAAAAGCTACAAAAAAAAAATGGTGAGATCTAATTGAAACTGGTAACTACAAAACTACTGTAAGTAAGGTTCCAAGCTCCTATTTCTCAAGTCAGTCCCATAGATAGAAACCTGACAGAAAAAAAAACTTACTTTTTCTCCTCTTTTACCTTCGAACTGCTCTTTCACGTTAAAACTTATATCCTCCTCGTCCTCATCGTTGTCACTTAGGAGTTGTTTCCTGCTTTCGAGCGAGCGAGAAGGTTGCGAGTTTTGTCTGTTTCGGTCATCTTCGGGGTCGAATATTATTTTATTGTTCACCGGTTTGTCCTGAGATGTTAATATAATGAGATTATCGTTCGTTAGGTTAATTTTCTGGAATAAGAATACCTACCACATTGGACAGGGCTGCTTGAATTATAGATTTTTTGCTCTTGTAGTCCTTTATTTTGTCTTCGAAAGCCTTCTTTCGCTTCAGGTCGCAAGCATTGCCAGTGCCAGTACCCATTTTTTTCAATAATATGGCCCTTCACTTTTTATTTTCGCAACTTTCAATTTTACTGAGGGAGCATTTAATTCAACATTTAAAACTAATTAAAATAATAACAAAATATAAATCATGCTTCATGCTGCAGACAGCTAATAAAAATTAAAATTTGAAACGAACCGAGTGGTCTTTTTCAGGTTAGATCCATGATTAATTCAATCGAATTATTCGATAATCGACGCAAAATGTTCGATCATATCTGTTAACCTAACAGATTTCTTCTTTTTCCATTTATTTAGGCTAATAATGTTGAGGTTCAGTCCAGGTGCCGATAACTGTTACAAGACACAATAATAATAAATCTACGAACGTGTCTTTCGTCTGAGAAAATCTATTTTTTATTCTATAATCAGTAAATCTATATAATCAAAAAATCGAGTCTTATAATTTTAGATTCGATAAAATTTTAATGCGAATTACATTTAGTAAATACAGTCTCGAGTATGACGTCATACAGGCGCAATAGCATAATGGTTAGGTGTATCGTGAATTCGTGACGAGACCATGATCATCAGAAGCTAAACTCGCCGGCGGCGCCTTTGATCTTTAGAGACAAGCCACACCTCTACCGGCCATTGCTTCAGAGTAGAAACGCAGGCCCGCCACCAGCCCCCCACAGGGTCCGCATTCAAAACTAATGAAAGCTCATCTCAAATCATGGCGGATCTCTATGCGCCGAGTAGAGGCGCGAACTCGGTATTTTTATTGAAGTTTATATTCTGATTGTACTATTCTGTGGAAAAAGCTTGTTTTAAAGGTCTTTTATTCCTTTCAACCAAACTCTAATTACTCCACTCCCACCCCACAGTCGCGTGACTTTAAAATCTAGTCATTCTAGTCGATCTGCTCTACATCTAGATGTAATAACCGAACGCGTCTACAAAAACGAGTCATGCGCATGCGAAGTTATCGGCGCTCTAGCAAGGAAAATTTATTTACTTGGTCGGCAACGGCAAACCAGGCAAAACCTTTGAATAAAGAAGAAAATTTATTCAATGGGCAAAACTCACCACCACCACAGAATAAAGAAACAATTGTTTCTTTATTCTGTGACCTCACCTAAAAGTCACTGGTTAATCTTTACAACGGTAAATTCCTGGTTTTTATTTTTAATAATAAATTAATGAATGACTTATTAATTCCAATTAAATAAATGTTGATGCATTTTCTAAATCAGGAACGTCCGGTTTTATAAAACAAAACACTCCAATTATATTTTTCAAGGTGTTAACACTGTTATCTTGATTTATAAACCAGGGCGCGAGGGGCGAGGGGTGTGGGGTGTGGGTTTATCCACTGGACAAGGAAACCAATAAATGAAAAAAGTTGTAATAATGTACAAATAAGATGATCCACTATATTAAATATTAAATACATTTACAATGAGACTGGCCCAGTGAAAAAATCACATTGCATTCATATAGAATTCTTAAATATAATACAATTTCAATAAATATTCACATTAGGTAAGAGACAATTTTCATTAACAAACATTAAAAAACAATCTAAAAACGAGTATTTCTGAATATCACTTAAAACCTTTCACTAATAAAATAATGATAGATAATAAAACAAATACTGGTCTATCGATCTCTTTGATTCATCAATCAATCAATCAGTTAATTAATTAACCTATTTCTTATTCCGGGTATCGAATTCTTCAAAATCTTCAGTCCACTTCAGTTCGGTGCTCCTCGCACTAGCCTGAGAACCGCCATCCCCTCTACCCTCGTCGATTGTGTCCCCGCAGAAGAATTCATCGTCGAAAGGATCGTTCTCCCTCGAAAAAATATTCACAGACTCGGACTTCCTCAAATGGATATCCAACCGAGTGCCGTTTGATAACCTGTTCCTCATCCTCCTTTGCGTCACTCCACCGCCGCCGCCGCCGCTCCCCCCGCTATTACCACCAGGACACACTTCGTCCAACGTGTCGGTCTCCTCCTTTATGCTCGAGATCCCGCTGTCCTCCGGTGGCTCGCTCGGCGAAAAATCATCTTCAAACATCGACTTGCTCGCGAAACGCGGAGACCGCGGCGACAGCTTGCTACCCTCCCTGACCGGACGCTGCTGCTGCAGCTGTCTCTGCTCCAGTACGAGCGGCCCTACTCTTTCACCCCTTCTAGAACGAGTGACCGTTGTCGGCGATTCGGCTTCGGAGGTCTCCATGTCGTTCTCGAATGAGTACTTTACGACACGGGGACCAGGCATGTCTTCCGAAGACACGAAATCGTTCTCGAACAGCGACTTTATTCTCGGTGATGATTTTCTCGGGAACGTGGAAGTCGCCGTCTCTTCGGCCACGGGGGGTTTCTTTCTGGTGAGCGTGGCCGACTTGAGAGGCTCTTCGGGGGGGACCTTGGGGTGGTGCTTCGTCGGTCTGTGGTGAGGGTGCGGGTGGGGGTTTCTGGAAACGGGAACCGGTTCTGTTCGGTGACGATCCGAAGATGAATGATGTGAATCTTTGCTGCGAGATCGCCGCCCACTTTTGTATCGTCTGTCACGTTCACCATCACTGCCACCTGCTCATTCAATAAAGTGAGATAATTAGATTTTTACAATGAGAGAAATAGCTGAGAAGTGGTGAAAAGAAATATATTTACCGATGTGGTGTCTTATTTTCGTCTCGCCCGACCTGTCCATTTCTGAGGCACTGCTGGGTCTCTTCCAGTTTGGTCTTCTGGGAGGAGGAGCAGCGTACTCGTCCTCCCACGGAGACTCCCGTCCGTAATAAGGCCGTTCGTCCATGTATTTACGTTCCTGTCTCCATTTCACTTCGCTGTACCGTGAACCATATCTGCTGGGGTGCTTCTCTGCTGTGAATTAATGAATTTACAAAACTAATTTTTAATGCATCCTTTTTACAAATATAATAGACCCAATTTCATTCATTTCTGTGTTGTTTAAAAAAAAAAGAAAGAATGGCTGCTCAATAATTGAAAAAAATTGACTTGCATACCGTGATCTTCGTGCTCTCGATCCGGGCAGCACCACCTATCCCTGCACCTGGTAGGCCGCCAGTCGTCCAGCGGGGGTCTTCTCTCTTCTGGCGGGATCCAATCGTCTGGGCCCCAATCGCTGCCCCGTTCCGATTCCCGGCTGCTGCTGTGCGCCCAGCGGTGCCGACCGCTCGGGTGATCCTCCTCGTACCTGTTTTTTTTATATTATTAACCCGTAATTAATCCGTTCATCGCAATCAGCCCGGCAACTCACTCATAATCGTCCTCCTCGTCGTCCTCTTCCCAGCTCGCCTTCCTGCCCCTGCTCCTCCAGCCTCCGCCCGGACCTCTCCTCTCTCCCGCCCACCGGCTCCTTGGCTCCTCCTCTTCCCAGGGACTCGCGTCTCTGCTGCTGCTCGAGTGTCCCCCGGTGCCCCATCCACCGCTTCCGCGTCGCCTCCTGGGAAGACGGGCGCAGCCGCACGCCGTCGGATAGCCGACGCGCTCTTCGTCGTGTTCGCGGCTATGACCGTCCCACCAGCCGCCGCGCCTCGGCGGCCACTGTCCAGCTGGCGAGGAACCTCCCTTGGACGAGCCTGACCAGGGCGGCGAGGCGGGTGGGGAGCCACCCTCCAGGGGGGCCCGCTCGGGGGTCGGCTCGAATATGGCCCAGCTTTCAGCTGAAAAATTAGGATTTTAAGATACTTATTGTTGCGAGACACAAAAAAATTATATTTACTTGTAGCTTCTTCGAGTTGTCGTTCTGGTTCAGGTTCCGGTTCGGTGGCAGTCTGGTCGATTTCGGGGGAACTTCCGCTGGCCATATCGGAAACAGATCCGCTGGTTGCCCGGTTGCTCGGCGGTACCACTATCGGTTCAGGTTCTTCGATTGCGACTACCTTGTCCACATCGCTGCCACCGGGACTGGTTTTCACAGTCACTTTGCAGTCTGCCGGGGTGTACTCGATCAGAACGTCTTTCGGAGAGACGGCCCTCTTCTCTGCCTCCTCTGCGATGATCAGTTTGCTTCCGATAGTGTTCTCGATGTTCCGGTTCAGTTCGTCGATGTTCTCCACGAGCTCTTCTTCGGTTCTCTCGTTCTTGTTCGTGTCTTCCGTTATCGCATCATTCTGTCGCAGCTCGATTTCGACTATCTCCCGCAGCGCGGCATACTTGTCCACAGCGCTCGTGCCATTGTCCAGGTCGTTAACGTTCTTGTCCCTCTCTGAGGCGCCTGTTTCTTCTTTTATCTCTTCCGGTTCGCTGTCGATTTTCGTTTGTTTGATCTCCTCTTGCATCAATTCCCTGAAAACGGCGTACCGGTCGTACGATTCGCTGCCGCCGCACCCGCCGGCGGCCGTGAAATTCGCAAAGTTGGCGGCGAAATCCGCCTTGAAAGTCGGCTGCGGATCGTTCGACTCCGGCTCAGACTTCTTGCCCTTGAGAACTTTCGAAATGTAATCGGTCAGCTGGACCAAGGTCATGTTGCTCAGCTGATTTGCAGGTATGTTTAGCTTGGTCGCCAGTTCGCTGAGACCGCTCATCGTTATCTGACTGAGCGTTATATCTAAGCCGTCCAACCCGTCGCCGCTCTCCAAGGATTTCGAGCTGCTTATCGATAACGAATCGGACTGCGCTTGAGCCTGCGCTTGGTTCAATTTTTTCACGTTCCTCTGGGGCGGCGGGAGAAGAACCGGCTCGGTTTTGCAACCGCCGATCCCGGTGGGCTTGTACTCATACTTATCGGGAAACGGAAACGATATAGGAGTAAGGTAATCTTCCTCGGAACTCTGAGTGCTCTGCAAGCTGACCTGCTTTCTGGGACGTTCCGGCACGGTCGCCGCGAAATCCGACTCGAACCGCGATTTCCTCACCGGCACCGGTAACGGGGGACTCTTCTCGCCGCCGAGGTAATCCAGGCTGCTCGGCGCCGTCTCGTAGTTATCGATGAAATCGTAGTGACTCTCCTCCGAGTGCGGCGGACGGGGCGGCGGCGGCTTCGTCGACAGATCGTTCAGCTGTTTCTTGGGCGGCAGCGGCGGCGGCTTGATCTGTACGATGGCCGAAGCGGGCCTGGGCGGCGGCTCGGGCGCCCTATCGGGCGAATCAATGCTGTTGTTCTCCGAGCCGAGGCTGGAGAACTTCTCGTATCGCGACTCGAAGGTGTTCTGCCTGACGAACTGGATTGTCCTGGGCGAGACCTTGGGCGACTGCTCGAACTTGAAACCGGGACGGTCGGGCGGGTTAAACGAACCGGAGCCGGTTGCCGTTTCCTTGCCACCGAACAGCCTGAGATCGCTGAACTCGGTCTCGAACGGATCGTCGTTTTTGGAGAAGTCCTCCTGCGCGAACGGGTCCTCCTTGACGAACGGGTCCTCTCCGAACGGATCGGTCGAGAAGACGGGCGCCGCGCCGCCGCCGCCGCCTCCCACGGACGACTGTTTGGAGACGGGGGGGACGTTGAAACTGGCGTTGAAGAATTTCTGCTCGGCGGGTGCCTGTTGCGATTTCGGTTGGGAGACTAGATCGTTGAGTACTTTTTTGGGGGGATTTTTCAGTTCTTGAAAGAAATTTTTCTTATCAATATAAGGCTTACTTCTACCGGTACCTATAGGGTAAAATAAAATTTACGATACTCTCTCGTCTCGGACAATGTTACTCATAATATTATGGTTGAGGTGACGGTGGCGGTGGTTTTTGGGGTAATAAAAACTGCTACCTACTCTACCTACTACAAACTCAACAAAATTTAAATAAAATCAACTCAAGTATGTACATAACTGAAGCAGAAGAGAATGAATGATAAAAGTAACGAAAAAGTAAATTTTATTTTACCACTCTTAGGTAAATAAATAAAACAATAATAAAATAAATAATAATAACAATAAGAATAATACTGAACAGGATTCTAACTTACCCAAGGGGTCCAGTTCGGTGAACACGTCGAACTGCGACAGGATCTCCTTTTTCGCCATCTCGTGTTTCAAGTCTTTGGCGGACTCGCTCGAGACGGGCGCCGACTCCTGGATCAACCAATCGCCGCTGCCGGGCAGCTCCTCCCGGGACGTGCCCAATTTGGTCCCTCTGGACGAATCAGCACTCTCCACGCTGACCGAATGCGGCGTCCTCGGACTGAAGTTCTCCGATAACCTCCCCGATCGGTCTCTGTTGGAAGACGGCGGTGGCGGTAGTATCGGTTTCGGCTGTCAATAAGGAACTCTCCCGTTAACACGAGCAATAATTGTTACTCGTCGGTACTAATTTCCATAACACTTCATGATTCTTAAAGTCAATAATACTTTAGAAGGTGCTAGAATGTTCCAGAATGTTTTAGGATATTCTGGAATGTTCTCGAATGTTGAAATGTCCTAAAATATTCCAATTTGTTCTAGAGTGTTCCAGGATGCTTCGGTTTGTTCTAGAATGTTCCAGAATGTCCAATAATTTTGTAGGATGCTGTCTATAAACTTCTGGAATACTTTTAATGCTAAAGAATGTTCAGAATGCTCTAGAATGTTCCAGAATGCTTCCGTTTGTTCTAGGATGTTCCAAAATGATGTGGAAGTTCTAAAATAGTTCTGGAATGTTTCACACTGTCCGAGATATTCTAGGGTGCTGTCAATAATCTTCTAGAATGTTTTGAAATACTTTTAATGTTAAAAAATGTTCAGAATACTCTAGAATGTTGAGGAATGTTGTAATCAGTTCTGGGATAACAGAATGTTTTAGCATGTTTCAGATTGTTTTGAAATATTGCAGCATGTTCTGGCTCTAGAATGGTTCTAGAATTTTCTGGAATATTCCACCATGCCTAGAAAGCATGTTTTAGGAATAATGTTAACAATTATTATGGACGATTGAAGGTACTTCCAATTTTCTCGTCTAGAAATTTTTTAGAAAGCGGGAATAATGTCCTAAATCTTCTGGAATATTCTCGCATGTTCAGAAGAGTATAGAAAGACGCTTTCATCGGAATATATTTGGGTAATCGATTAGAGTGAATCGATTGGCAGTTAATCAAGCGACGGTAGCTAGGAATAAATTTATAAAACAGAAGAAGCAACTTACAGGATAACTGATGAAACTATCACCGAAGGGGTCTTCTTTGGACCCGAACGGATCAGACGGCGTTATCCTTTCCATCTGATTGAGGCCCTGCTGTAAGCTGTTCAGTTCCAGTTCCAGATCGACTAGGTCGGCGACCGCAGTGCCGGTTCCGGCACCGGCACCACCACCGGCGCCGGCACCGCTGGAACCCTTTGATTCGGCGTTGCTTCCGCTCGTCGTCTTGCTTTCCATCGTTGTGCTCTTGTTCGTTTCTTGACCGATACTCTGAAACTGGAGACGGAGAAAATGTACTTTAAATTAATTTGCTACACTTCACAAAGACTTCAGCTTCACAGATCGATACAGACCTTTGTACTGGATAACGAACCATCGCCGAAGAGAGGCGAATCGGCGTAACTACGAGTTTTGTCCAGGTGCTGCTTCGCCAATTCGATCTCCTTCTTCTTCAGAGCGAAAACCACCTGGAAGAGATCTCTCATCGCTATAACGACCTGTAATTCACGGCGGGTTATTATAATTGCTGTTCTTCGAATAATAATTTGACGAACCTGACTAGCTGCCTTATCAGTCTTGATCCCGAAGAACCTGTGCCCGGTGTCCGGTGACCCGAATATATAACCGAAAGCTCTCGAATCGGTCATGTCCTGGGCAATGAAGGAGATCTTATGCACCGGATGGTGGTACAGAGAATCCTAGAATAATATAGTAAGAAGCTGGTGGCGGGATTTCCGAGTAAACGTAAATAAATAAAAAGAAGAGTCACCCCAGTCTTTTCATCGCGAAGCCTCAACCCGTCGATGGCGATATTGATGTTGATCCTCTGTTTGTGCTCGCCGGCGGCTCGGATGGCCATCTTGAGGTCAGCGAGGGCCTCCTGGCACATCCGGTCGCCTCGAGCCTCGGACACCTCCAGGATCCCGATCAGCTTTGCCTTGAAACTCACACCGTCGCCCAGGAAACGGGTGGTCTCGTTCTTGTCTAGAAGAATTTCATCGTTAGCGGACGTCGGGCGAGGCTTGATTTAATTGAAAGGCTAGCGAAAACAATAATAACACTCTGTGCTACTAAAAAAACGTAAATAATGAAAAAAATCATAGCAAAACAATTGTGGACTAATAGGGAAGTTGTAGGAAGAAACATAGCTTCGATGAACCTTCACCTCAAGAATTTGTGATGTACATTTAATTCAGAGTTTTGATTGAGTGGTCTGGGAACGATCTGTACTTGGGGAAAATATGGAAAGATCCTACAAAGGTAGGACATTTTAAAGAAAATTTTTTATACCTCCATATGTTTATTAATAAAATATATAGCAGCAGCTTTTAATTAATAAAATAAGTATAGCAACATAGCCTCAATGCTGTAGCAGTGGTAGCAGTCTATAGCGTTTTCTGCATCTTAAAAAAATTAATTGAAATAAAAATAAAATTCACGCTGCTGCTAGTACCGGTGCCGACATACCAACCTACCAAACGTAAAATAACTGAATGATTGATAATTTCTGCTCTACAGTCAAGTCAGCAGTACGAACCCAAATCTGGTATAATTATACATAATACGTTTCAAGACTGTAACACTTTATAATACATGCAGGGCTATCAATTAAATAAACGAAACAGGAATATTTTTCAAAAATTGGGAGCATTCCAATATAATATCTAGCAATGTCCCATTAAAACTGGAATCGCGCCATATAATCTAATCTGAGACTGTCCTGCAGAATCTGGGATGTACACCTCTACTGCAACCTTCATATAAGGCCGGGGTATGTAGCATGTAATTGGACTATCTGTTAACAAATTGGCTGGGTAGGTAAATAAATGAGTGAATGACAAAATAAATAAATAAAAAGATACCAAAACTAAGAAGCAGCTCATGCAGACTCAGGCATAAGTGGACGGATATACTCACACTTTAGAGGGCTAGTTTTCTTTCGTAAAGTTTGCATGATAATTTTTAAACAACTAACTCTGTTTTTAAGAATTTCAGAGCGAATTATTTAGCGAAGAATTGGCCTTACCCATGCGGTGGTATAAATAAGAAATCACTGCATATCACATTTACTATTGACTTGGAACAATCCATAATGTCTAATTAGGTTTATTAGTGTGGCATTATTAGGGGCTGGTTGTGCTAAATCTATAAAATACGAGGTTTCATCGTGTCATAGGGGTCGAGTTTGAGTCTGCCGACCCACATCGATCGTGCAATTCTGTCTGGTCTAGTTATTGATTGGGAAATCCATTGATCAACCCCAACCACAGCTAACAAGGGTGTAGCAGGGAGAGCACTTTACACAGGCGGCAGTTGCAAGTGACAGGACTGCAAGGGGTTGAAAGTTGAAATGAAATAAGGAAACTCGCACATGCTCAGTTTATTTACAATGAGATACCGCCGGTGCCGGTGGTAATCGATTATCCGGCATTTTCCTTCCGGTGGGACTTTATTTTTGTAACTCGCGTCGTTGTGAGCGTGAGGTCATAAATATTAATATTTTCGGTGCAAAATGAATTGGGCGATTCTAATAATACCCTCTGGTGTTATTCGACGGTTTTACTCGCGAACGAGCAATATTTTAATAAAACTCTACCGTGATCTGGTAACATTCTTTCCGACCGTGAGGCATTTCTTGTGGTATTTATTCGTGAATTCACATCGTCCGCACTTTTTTGAACTTCTTATCAGCGAAATATATAAATAAACAAAACTAAATTCACCACTGATTAAATTGACACTTGGTCGTCGACAATTTCTACCTTTACCCTTTCCTTTCCTTTACGTACGTAGATTTCTGAATAACAAAAGTTACCATTTCTAAGCTTGATTTTGAGCAGAAAATCAGATAATCAGAATAGTAAAATAGGATTTTCTAACGAAAACTACTCAATTGAAGTTGACAATTGACATACATAGTTGGTCGTATAACCATAGCCAATTTAAGTTAGGGTGCCTGTATTACCGACACTAACGCTAAACGAGGTAGCGTGTGGTGTGGGTAGGACAGAATCCGACAGATTACAGATTTTTATTGAATCAGAAATCAAAAGGTATCAATTTAACAATTTATCATCCATCAGCAGAGATTCTGCAAAGTAAGGGTTGAAAACATCAATTTTACATGTTAAAAAGCCGACAGCGAGAACTGCACTTATCACGTATTATTTTTTATCTTATCAATTAATTTATCAACAGTATTTGGTCATGGTCAGAGCTTCGGCGACCGCTCCAACCTATTTCCAGAAGCTTAATCCGGGCGGGCAGTTGCACCGAGATGAAGGCATCCTCATCCTAGTCAATAATCCGACGGCGGTGGCGATTCACGAGGCCCGTTTGCTCTAGCCCAGCCAGGGCCCTCCAACTCAGATATATGACCCTGGACATTGAATTTAGTTGCGGTGCCCCAGAGGCAGGGGGCGCTGCCGTCAAGATAATTAGAATTTTGTTCTTACCCGTTAGGCATCGTGATCAATCCAAATACACTAGATAATGTATTTATCATCTAATGTATTTGATCAATCGGACTTCGCTTTCTTTTCCTTGGAAACTATTTGACAACTAATAAAATAAATACAAACAAATTTAAATTTACGCCGTTTTCACCATTTATTTTACAATTTGCATGTTATATTTGGGTGATTTGCAGTGCTTAAATAAGTCCAGAATTTGCAGTGCTCTAGCCGGGGGTTGAAAGATTTTTTCCAGATACGGCTTTGCTTTGAAAAATTGCATTTGGACCAGAGCTGTTATCTGGGCACGAGTACTGAAAAGAGTACTCGTAAACAATTCGAGTACGAATATTCGGAAAATGTACTCGCGGACGGTAGATTTACATCCGTCATCCGTCAAGAAATCAAATAAACAAGAAAAAAGGTAGGTCAGCGCGCAGTCTATGACGTCATGCTTGTGTGTGACAGCTACATAGGACAGGCAGTAATAATAAAGTGAATTATTGTTTTTTTTCGATGTTTATTGTATTTGTTGCAGTAATTTTAATTAGTTTATCATTCTTGGAGGCTGCTTATAACTTATTAATGATGATTGCTGAACTGAATTGCATTCTCAAGTGACAGTGCAAGTACGCAGAACGGTGAACTTGTTTTCAGTTCCATTCGTTGATGACATGACGTCATTTCTGCTCGTAAAACTACCCGTAATTCACGAGTAAATATTTCTCGAGTAGTTGAAATTGTAGATACTCGTATTCACGAGTAATAATAAGTATTTTAGATGGAAAGTACTTATGAGTAAAAAATTACGAGTATTTTTTACTCGGAACAAAAATACGAGTAAAGTACTCGAGTACACGGCCAGCTCTGATTTGGACGGACTGGACAATGACAAATCTTGAAGCCGTTTTATCGTCAGATTACACTAACACAAAACACACAACACACTAACATAACACTAATAACTTTACAGTGCGTTTGTTATGTTATGTGTTCCAAAATGTGTGTGGGCTAATGTTAAACACTAAACTTCACAGTGCGTTTGTTATGTTATGCGATCCAATAAATAAATGCGTTGGGCTACAAAAAGGCGGCAATAATTTTTAGAGTTTTTTTGATTTTGCTGTTCAAGGGTTTAGGTTCAGCTTTTAAACTTGATAACGGTTTTTATCATATAACGTTAGATTAATAATTTTGTTTTTGTTTTGAGCACATCTTTTAATAGCCTGGATTTCCGCTTGAAATATGCTGGTGTACTTTCCCATATAGGCTCAAAATATTTTGTACCAGGTCTAAATAAGACTCCTATACCATTTTATGGTATACAGTTTGAGATTGTACTTGTTGGACTCCTTTGTCAATTCATTTTTGTTACTGAACTGTGTTACAAAGTTCTTCTCAAAGCTGTATTTTCTAGTGATTGAGTCTAGTCTAGTGGGTGCTAAAGTATTGTGTTTCTCACTAGGAAGGTAGTGTTATTTGCTCCCTTTTAAATTTTTTCTAGTTAATGTAGGTGGTAGTACCTAATTAATTAGTAAGTGGTACCTAATTGTTATTCATTTCTGCTGTTGGAAGTTTTTTTTTTTTTTAAAAAAAAAAGAGGGAGCATCGGTCTTAACTGTGTAGGTAAGACATAGTCGCTCCACTCTGGTAAATTGGCTTTGAGCACGAACTCTTTAGCCACACACACTTTGAATTATATTTGCCATAAACGTTCGATCGCTTGTTTTACTTTTCACAGACATTCGAAAATGAATCTGAAAAGTAAAGCGGGCCGAGGTGAGTTTCGAACCCGCGATCTATGGCTTCGTGAGCCAGCGGAGTACCACTAGGCCACGCAAGTCACTAAACTGTTGGAAGTTAATTGAAAATATTTTTAAAGTTCATTAATTTCATTCATGAATTCATTCAACTTATATGTTCATGAATTTTATAGCATTTCTAGTAAAACGGTTAAAAAATTTAAACCAAATAAATTTAAACTTTCGAGCGACTTTTAGAATTAACCTGCTTGATATTAAATAGAACGAATTCCTAAAATAATAATAGTGAGTTACCAGTCTTTAGTTTGTTATCCTGAGGCTTACCTCATCTAAGATTCTCAGTCTTTTTCTCACCGTTGCCACGGCCGTTGCTTCTACGGCTACGATACGAGTTCAAGAAATGGAGAATCTTAGATGGGGTAAGCCTCAGGATAAATAGCGAGAAAAAATAAGACGCGCAGTTATTTATTATTTTGCTATTATAAGATCCATAAAGGAAGGGGGGAAACTTTAGGTTAAATCATTTCAAGTTTTATCAAATTCTTTGAGCTATTTTTATGAGTTGCAGTAAAACAGAGGAGAGAGTTATCAGCAAAATCCAGAACCAACGAAATACTAAAGATTGAATATAAAGGTAGGGGAAAAAACAAAAATTAAAAACAAAAATAAAATATATTCAGTGTAAAACTACAGATAAAATTCTACACAACGAAAATACAATTAATTACTAATCACAGATTTATCATCATAGTCATAATAATATTATAAAATAGTATAAAATAAATTACATCAAAACTAACTCCATAAAAATTATCTGATGTTGATACTGTTACGCCGTCTTATGAAATCTCAAAACTTGGAATCATCCAAGGATTTAGCAGAGTGCAGCAGAAAAGGCCTCCCTATGGGCGAGTATATTGGATATGCAGCGTGAACAACTCAAAAAGTCCCCGAGAAGTCCTCCTCGGAGACCTGTTAGATCATGCAGACCCACGAATTTAAAAGAGCCTAATCGGAAAATTTGTGAACCCCTGAATTTCCTTCTGCAGGCTGACCCAATCGACCACTCTCTGCGGCAACGATTTCGAAGCGGCCAGCGCGCAAGCGGCCTCCTTAAACTTATCCTCGTTCCTCCTCAGGTACATCAACGCGTCCCTCTCCAGTTGCTCCAATTTCCCCGGCTCGATCTCCGCAATATCCAACATCTCTGTCAAGTAAGGGTTGAATCTATAATAAACCTCCTCGGGAAGGAGATCGTTTAACATTACATGAACACCTGCAAACACAAAAAAGAAAGTAAATCCACAGATAATAACAGAAATCAACCCACGCCTCACCTTCAGTATCGGTGGCACTCTCGATAACAGCATACAATTTATCTTTCCAAGTAGACGATCCGGGATCTTTATCGTTCTCCAGTTCGACGGGATTAGGAGCCGTCCTTCCCGTCCCGAAGGACATCACGCATTGTAAGGGGACCCCAGGCCAGAGCAAACGGGCTTCGTGGATCGCCACTGCCGTCGGGTTATTGACCAGGATGCCTCCATCTTGATGCAACTGCCCGCCCAGACGAAACTCCTGGAAATAGGTTGGAGCGGCCGCCGAAGCTCTGACAGCTTCCCAGACTTTGTGCATGGCGCTGCCGCGGTACTGAGATTGGACCCGGATCGGTAGACAGTAGTTCCGGAACAGGTAGGCGGAGAGTCGGGAACCTTCCACCACGGCCGATACCATGCAAACCTGTAAGAGTTTATTTGTTAATTTATTGATTGAACCACAAGGTTTTTTCTTCTTATTCTTACCCTGGGACACTTTAAATCGCGTCTCGTCCTTATGAGGTTCTCCTCGCCGATCTCCTTCTTCAGAAGAGACTCCCACAGTTTCGTGTCGTAGTAGGAGTGGCTGAACACCAAGTTACTGGTCCCTTTGATGGTCGACTGGGTGAATATTTGATGGCTGATTCGTTTGTAGATATCGCCGATTTCATCCAGCGATTTTCTCTTAACGCCTGATTAAAATGGTTAACGTTAATAATAATTGGTTGGGTAATATTTCCAGTAAACTCACTGAGAAGATTAGCTATGATGGCACCGGTGCTTACGCCGCAGATTAAATCAAACATTTCGTGGATTGGTTTCCCGGAATACTCTTCCAGTTTTTTGAGCATTTCGATGACCAAGATCCCTCTGACTCCTCCGCCGTCGACGGAAAGGATCCTGATCCCCCGGCCGGGGACCGGATCCGAATAGCCGAGCAGAGCGAGGGTTTCACCGATGCAGCTCTGGATTCCGGCGTTTTCGCTACTATCCCTCCTTATTTTTAGCAAGAGTCTTATTGCTCCACCCTGTACAAACAGATTTTTTTTATTAGCTGTAAGGAAAAATAATAATTTGACCGGCTCACCTTGACAGCATTATGTTTGGCTTCGGGATGCTTGCGTAAATAAAAGCAGAGGTCTTCTAATTTTATTAACTTGGACTCTTCATTTTTCGCGGCAACTAGAGACTGTAAAATTTCTATTGTCCTTGAAGCTATTAATTCCTGCAACAGAAAACGACTGAGATTTAAGAGAGAATAATTTCTCAATATATAGAAAATGGATGTTTAGGGACTTTAGGTAGTTTTGACTTTTGATTATGAGTAGAGTCCCTTAACAAAATTCCATCATCTTAAAAGTTTAAATGATTATCAATTTCTGCTTGTGTGCTTACCTGGGCAGCAAACGTTTTGGCCCTCTTCCACTTGGGTACTTCCTCCTCCGCTACGTCCTTGCTCGAAATCTTCCTCTTGAGATCGTTAAAAGCATTGACGAGCCCGTTTGAGGACTTCTGTTCCACCAACTCTTTCGAGTCGACTGTCGACGTCGAGGTCTCAAAAAAACGTTTCAGGTCCTTCCCGTACAGGGTCGGTTGAATTTTCTGCAGGAAAAAGGCGAATTCCTTGTTGAGGGCGCTCTCCAGGTACTTGTCGCTGGAGAAGTAGTTCTTGATGTATGTAATGAGTTTCCACTGGTTCAGTATGATGTTTTTCGCTTGCATCTTTTGATTCTCGATGGTGCTTGGTGTTGTGGGTGATGTCGAACCAGATGTTGTGAAATTCCTGAAATTTTATCGGGAATAAGTTATTATTACGCATTGTTGCCATGTGAACTGTGAGTGATTATGAACGGTTTTCTAGAGTTTTCTTTTCTTTAAATAAATAATATTGCCTGACCTCTATGTCCATGGATCATTGATTGAGTACAAATAAAAACTGTCAAGTAATTCTCGAGGAAGTAGTAGGTAGGTATTAGATAAATAAATAAAGAAAAATATTGTTTTTTATGAACTTACCTCCAGAATAATCGATAAAATAAAAATAAAACCTTTAAAAATGTTTCTAGGAAGAAGTAATAAGAAGAAGTAATAATTTAAACTTTGGACCCCATTGAAAAAAAAAAGGATAATTAACATAAACCAAGCAAACAATAAAAAATTTCACATTAGAGAGTATTAAATCATAAATTAATAAAAAATTATAATTAAAAATGACAGATAATCCTTGTTTACACTATAATAAAAATCAAATGTTTTGTACAGGACAGGAAGCAGCAGCAACTAAATCAGCTGATTACGTCCCCGTTGACGTCATGCGCCGTTGCCTGACTTAGTACAAATTCTGAACAAAATGATCGAAATTTTTGTAATAAAGTAATTCAACTGCTCTCAAAAAACTTACTCCACCATTGTATAAAGTGTATTTTTTCTTATAAGACTGTTACTAAATTAACTTCCTAAGTAATATTCATTAATAATTTAACAATTATTTATTGACATCTGGCAAGAATGTATAGCGAGTACCGACGGAATTCAGATTCACCTGAGTTACAGAAATAACTTCCAATAATTTGGCTGTGTCTACTGTTACAAAATTATTGTCATTAATGTTTTTCCTGGTTTTAAGTCACAAAAAGTTATATCACCACTGTTTAAAGGCTAACTTGAAATTATTGAAAAAATTTGCGGAACTTTCTTGTAGATAACAAAATGACAACTGTCAATAAATGGGAAGTTCTTTTTTATCTCGATTGTATTAGAACCATGATACAACTATACAAGGTATGTCAGCATGAGACTGAAAACTCGTCCGCGCTGCGCATGACGTCACTATGGAGATTGTAATCCAAGCGCTAACGGAAGACTTGAAAGTATTTGAAAGTGAAAGTCAACATTTGTGGGGTGTATTGAAAAGTGCTGGTACTTACTAGTGATACGATACCAATAATTTATACATAATTGCCTTTATGCTAGCAAACTAAGAAAGATTCTACACCTTTATTCGTTTTTCTTGCGTAATTATTCTCACAACCACACTTTTACCGTACATAATAAACCAATTTCGCTATCAAGACAGTTAGATACTTCGTGTCAAACTACATATTAAAGTCTTCAAACGTCGAAATAAGCTACTAAATAATAAATAAAAATATTATTATTATTATTATTATTATTATTATTATTATTACTGCCAAGTCTCATGAAGATATCACCTGACTGACGTCACAGGCTGCGCGGTGGCATACCTTTGTTTATTTGTATCATGGTCATGGTACCTACTTTTAAGGAGGATTAATTCCTCTGATTATTATTTTTTTAGTGTATATCTATAGCCACCCGGGGGGATGAATTAAAATCTATAGCAGTAATAGAGTAGATTAGATTTGACAGGAAGTGACATAAAAGCTAAAATATAATAAAACAGCAGCTCCATCAAAAGTTGGCTACTTATGAGTTAATTATTCCCAATTTTAAGTTGAAAATGCAAAGTTAGGTAATATATAGACAAGTGATTAAAGTTGCTTTTATGAAGAAATATTATATATTTCTTTAGAAAAAGTGTCATTTATGAAAATACTGAAAATGAATAGGTAAATTATGTTATCCGAAAAATGTAGCATATTTGCTTCTTCTTTTTAAAATCAGTTTCAGGTTTTTTGACATAATTACTCATAGTCTGCTTTTGTAAGGTGAAAAATGCGTACAAACGAATTACACATAATAAAGATTAGTATCTTTATAAATGAATCTTGCCAGATTTACTGCTCTCTGGCTAATAATTGATTGTACGAGTTTAATAATTATTATTATTAATTTTTTTATAAGTAAATTTTGAAAAGTTATTTCTAAAAAATGAGTCATCAGCTATTTTAGTTGCATATGTTGCATTATTTGACAACATCGCATAAGAGAAGTGCGCAAAGCGAAATAAGAAAAAAAAGCGGTCCTAAATCCTTGAATCGAATGATTATTTAAATGCGGTTACTGAAGCTTGATTTATAATTAAACAATAAAGTATTGAATTACCAATGAGAGAAAAATAATAAATCTCTGTGTTATACTTTATATAACTCATCAAAATACCAACATACAATTTAATAATAGGTATTATATGAATCGAGTAGTATATTATATATTATTATTTATGTACCTAAATAAAATAAAATTGACACACTCTAGATTATTATTAGTATAATTATTGTAAGTTACCTAAGTAGGGAATTTACCTGATTTGAGAATTCTGATTGGAAACCAAGGGCATCACGCACTTATAACGATGGGCGAAATTTTTCCCCACACCAACAGACATTTTGATTAATAAATAGAAATAATTCAATTAAAAACACTTTTAGTTAAAATGGCTAGCACTTTATTTGTTAGCTTATCGCGAGACTTGTTACGAATAACTGAATGAAACTAATGAACTTGTTTGCTTTTAAACCTTCAGAAGTGCGTTCAACTAAAATAAATGTTTACGTTTATTTTCGTCCTAACAGTAGTGAGTAAATAAACGAAAATTGCAATGTTATTGAAGCCTGTTTACTATCTCATGAGTATGCGAGAAAACTAATAAAAAATCTCGTGAGCAATGCGATCAAAACAGATTATTGTTTGTGGAGGTAAACCGTTCATTTCGAACGTCATAGACACGCGCGGGCTTTCTACGTAGAATCCTATTGGAGGTGGATCGTATGATGCAAGACCACGCCTCCAAATCAGACCATTTCCAGGTAGCGGTGAGATTCAAAATTGATCTATTTTTTATACATTCATAAATCATTTACAAATTCATAAATAAAAATATTGTAATAAGCAGCCGTACCTTTTTTAATCTCTTTAAACTCATCTTTATCATTGAATTCTTTGGAATATTATTAGATTTGACTTCTCTTATAATTATCTATGCGATAACAACAATAATTACGTCCGTGGAACAATAATACGAATTTTCCGGTTTTATAAATCATCAATTAGTTACCTCAAAATAATAACGATGATAAAAAAAAATAATTGATTATTAATTGCTACACTTATATGAAGCTGTAGCAATAATCATCAGTCACCTGCCATTAATAATAATAATAAATTTCATAAGAAATTACGGGGCATAATATGTACTTTTATTCATGGGCTGGCCCATAGATTGCAAGGGTGTGCCACTAAAGATATTTTATTTTGCAATAAATCATATTGTTGCATGGATAATGACCTCACAATAACCCATCTCCGTCACTGATTGATTCCATCCAGGTTTTAGGGTTCCAATGATAAATTAAGGGACACACCCAATAAAGGTCATATTCGTTTTTCTTGCACTTTCCTATAAGTATAAGGAGTAATTGGACTATAGTTGGGTGCACATACTTACCTCAAATGTATTTTTTTTAATACCTGACAATTTTAGAAATACTTAATTATTGATTTAAATGATTATCAATTTTTTTTGGTTTGGATGAAACTGATGTTTCTGGGCCTGTTTTACGGCTATTTAGCCAATAATTTAGCAAAGCAGAGAAAAATGTAGCATAGTGATTTTCAATTCCAATTATTAACAATAAATAAAAGGATCCCTTAAAAAAGGGTCCAATCTACCTAATTATTGCAGATAGTCTTAAGCTGCGTACTCACTATAGAGCGCGCGCCCCGAACGCGAACGAGCGCCCCGAAGCAGATGTGGGACCGAGGACGGACATCCGAGAGCCGAGTACGCTCCTGCATGGTTGTTCGGCGAACGTGCTCAGAACGGGGAACGGGCATCCGAACAGAGCCGAATACGCTCTCTGTGGACGGGTTAACACTGCCGAGCCGAACAGTCAGGTGAATTATTTTGAGAATTGTGGTATAATTTGTTATTATTTTTACACGTTTTGAAAATCAAAAATGGAGTGGACCCAAGAAAAGTGCCTACAACTTATAGACAAATACAGGGATAACGAAATTTTATGGAATCCTCGCCACCCTAAATATTATAATAATATTAGAAAAGAAGACGCATGGCGTGAAATAGCAACAGAATTTAATGACGTTAATCAGGAAAAATTGAAAAAAAAAATTGAAAGTTTGAAGGCGTCATACCGCAGGGAAAAAACAAAAACAAGGAAAAGTATGGGAACAGGAGCAGGTAAGAAAAATTTCTTCCGTTACTTTACTAGGTAATAACGATTACTTTAAAAATAAAAAAAGTTGTACCTATACCCTATACCTACACATGGATTAATTTCTAGAGTCTGCCAAGGTCACATGAAATTTCAGCATTGATGTCAGATTTCGAATTTTGTAGGTGCAATGAGGATGAGGAATCACAGAATAGATAGACATAATTTATAACATAATCAACAATTATTTTTGTTTATTTGAAAATAAAAAAAATGCAAAACTTGACAATTAATAATTTAATATTCAGAGTGATATAATCAGTTTCTTAAATTAATACTTATTTAATTAAAACATTCTACATTTCTGCCGTAACACCAGCAAGTGTGTATTTCGCCAAAGTGAAATAACGTCGGTACTCTCATCGTTTAAAAGACGATTGAAGTTCGGCTTTCCTATACCCCACACATGTTCGATTGGATTAAAAATACAATGGTATGGTGGAAGTCGAAGAATTTTGTGTCCATACTGTTCTGCTAAGGAATCCACTATATATACCTAACTGCTTTGGTTTCTTGTTCCTGTTGTGAAACCAATAACTAAGCATATATAGTCACATAAAAATCATAAAGTCAATACAAAATATACTTATTCACAATGTCTAGCAGCTGAACTTTCAGCGAAAAAGGCTTGAAACCAATGTTCTTCCTGCGCAGCTATTCTTCAATTTATTGTTTGTTTGAAGAAGAAGTTGGTGTACCGTTTATTTTCAACTGCACTGTGGTAAGGCGCATTGTCCATAATAATCACAGAAGGTTATTTGTTCTAAACTTGGCATTAACTGGTTTTCGAACCACTTGGTAAAATTTTCATGATTCATCTCTCCATGATAATCTGGATCTTTTGTTGATGAAGAGAAAATCAATTCTGCCCCATCAACAAAACCATTTATCTTACCTGCATGCAAAACTATGTACCTAAATAATGAAAATAAATGATATTATATTTAATGCCTAATTATACATCATTATAACATATTATAAATATTTAAAACACCTTTTGCCTTCTGGCTTCAGTTTCTTGACACTGCATGGGTTTTGATCCTGCCAAGACCTTCCTATTGTGCCGTTTTGAGAGATCCATGTTTCGTCTATATACACAAATCGGTAGATGCCTTCTCTTTTGTAATCTATATATGCGCGTAGGAACTTCACTCTTTTAAAAATAATGTGACCTAATTCCATGAGACCTCGACGTGGATTGTCTTTTTTCCATTTAAATCCAATTTTCTTTAAGACGCACAAAAGAGAAGATTTGCTGTACTCAAATATATAGGTACTTATCTTTGAGGACGGTATGTAGAGACGGTACCAAGCGACAATTTCAGAGCTTCAGCTACCCTCTAAATCATTATATTTATTACTTGATGTCAGTAATATTTGAACCTATAAAATAATTTTTATACCTTGCTCACTGATGTTAGGGGTAGGTAATAATGGGCCCCCATTCATTGATTTGTTTCCAAAGTATTCGATTAAATTTGCCACCATCGGTTGCGCTTCTTTACTTAAATGTTGTTTGTTATTTTGTATTTTGGGTAGAAAAGATGACAACAAAGCCAGGGCGATGTTGTGATCGATTATTAAATTTATTGTTTTTGCATATTCCTAATGTTAAAAATTTTCATTTGATCCCTTTAATGACCTTCAAATTCTAACTATCATTGTTAGTGTCATAATGTTCGACGTTACAACGCAGCGTAAACAAATATGACCTTAGCAGACTATCTAGAAATTAATCCATGTGTACCGAAAATTAATTAATTTAAAACCGTTTTTACACAGGTCGGCATGACATTTATGTCTCTAGGTGGTTCGCATTTGAGTACCTGAGGTTTTTGGACGACAAAGATGAACGACAAAGAACATTATCTGTGAGTACTCTCTAAATATTATATTCATTTCTTTTCTTTGATTACAAACACAATTATTAAGGTACCAGGCATTATATTAAGGCATATAGTACCAGGATATTTTTTTAGAAATGTATCTAGTAAAGTTATCAGGATATTTTTCCGCGCAATCGTCTATCGTTTTAGTGCGATACTTAAATTGGGCTTTTGTGATGTATTCTAATTATTTTAATGTCTCAAGCAAAAGTTTATGGCCAGTTGCACAAACGTTAATTAATTACTCATAATTTTCTTTTTAGATACATAATATCTAGATACTTTGGACAATTCATTTTTTTTCAGCTGAAATAACAAATTCGGTCACTATTTTAAACTAAAATTTATATTTTCCTGCCACCAGTTATTTATTATGGGTGGTAATCCGATGGCATTTCTTTAGTTATTTACCTACAAATTACTACCTGCTAGAAGAGAGTTAATTGACGATTAAAAATAAGAGATCATTACCTAAATATATTCGTCATATTTTCATTATATACATTTTAAAATCTTTAATTATCTGAAAGATTCTTAATATATTTTGCCAAGGAATGGCACCAGTCGAATTGAAATAATTAGAAAACTTCTCTTATTTCTTTGGCACTAAAGCTTTATTCGACGGGGTAAGTTCGGCAAAGGTAGAAAAGATACTCCAGTTTCCTGCTGACTACGCCAATTTCCTGGCACTATCTGTCCATTAACTTCTGTATCTATTATACCCGGTGGAGTGTATATGTTTCTGGAAGTCCTGCTTTTGCGTAGAAAGTTGTGTAAGCACACTACAGCCATAACCACAAATCCTGCTTTTTCCGGTTCCAAAAGAATTGGTTTCCTCAACTGTTCAACACTCGGAAAACACTAGATGCTATTCCAAATGCATTTTCCACGACACGACGGGCTCTGCTTAATCAGTAATTAAATATTCTTTGCGAAGATCCTTTTTCGTGAATTCCAGGGTAAGGTTTTATTATGCGATCACTAAGGCCCGTATTCATCAATAAATTTAACCCCTGGGGTTATATTTTGGAACATGTCATTGGTTTAAAATTCGTAGCGTTCGTAGGGTTTGAGCATTAGACCAATCAGCTGTCGGAAAATTCAAAATATAACCCCAGAGTTATATTTTGAAGTTTGATGAATACGGACATAAGAGGAAAAGCTGCATCCCCTACAAATACGGAAGGTATCTGTCTTGTTCTACCACTTAAAGCCCTACTTTGAGGAAAATTTAGAGTTTCGTTTTCTATTTTTCTGTAAAGGTCGCACCGTTTGAAGACTCCACCATCCGAAATCCGACCTTTTGCTCCAATATCCACAAATAAAAAATTATAGTAGGCATCTACTACCGCCATCAGAACAATACTAAATTGCGATTTGTAGTTAAAGAAGTCACTTCCGCTTTCCATTGGGGCTTGTAAAACGACATGCTTTCCATCGATAGCACCTATACAATTTGGGAAGTTCCAAATATCTTCAAATTGTTTTGCTATAGTTAACCACTCTTCTGGCGAAGATGGCACCTGTAATAAATATAATCAGTTAATCACGATTATATGCTAATCTAAAAAGAACCTACATCTGAAAATTACATTATTTTGCAGAATCCGGATGAACAAATGGATGAAATCGAAGAGACAGATGGGGATACTGACGGTGAGAAAAATGAAGATACCGAAAGCGAACCTTCCCAGGAATCTCACCCATCCTCTCAATCCGGCATCGGGCAACTTGAAAACCAACACCCAAGGAAGTTGTTTAGATCGCCTAAAAAACTTCCCGAGAAAAGGAAAGCCTCGGAAGACCCGCGTATAGATGAGGCTTTTGGCATTTTAAAACAATGCGTGTCTGGGTCCCAAGTCAAGGACGAGTGTAGCACATTTGGGGAATATGTGGCCAGTAAGCTGAGAAAATTGGATGAGCGTTATAGAGCTATGGCCGAGCATCAAATTAATAATATTCTTTTTGAAATGCAAATGCAGCAGTTGTCCGAATAAAAGCATTTCAATTAAAATGAAACTTCTTGGCAATCGCAAACTTTCATGCGGTCACCATCTACTTCCCAAACTGTGGTACATTCGCCTTTGCCAATTTCATAATATCCAAATATACAAAGCCGTCCTTATACAATTAATAACAGCGATTTCGGATTTTTTAACGAGAGACCTAGAACTGTGCCAACATCAGTTATTCCAAGTAGCCCTTCTCCCTTACATCTAGAATCGTATTCCGAAAGCCCCCACAACAATAATTATCCCAATTCTGGATAATAAATGTATAAATGTATGTAAATAAATTATCAACCAAATAAAATATTATTAACTTACAAGAGAAATATTTGACTTACCTTAACGAAATCAGTTAATAAGCAGTTAATTATTGCTTGACACACAACTGCGGAGTGCTAGAACGCTAATCAAAAATAATTATCCAATGATATGGTCCATCAACGGGAATTTTACATGTAAAATTCTCGCAGCTTTAAGTGTTGAGATAACAGTATAAACTTTGATCGAGATGTTACAGAAAGACACATTTTAATCTTCCAATCTTCATCTTTTATTAAATCGTCATAACAGTTTCAAAATACACTAAAAATATAAATAAATAAATAAATAAATCTTTAACAAATCTGTCATTAAAATTAACGATTCACATACGTAGATAGAGAACACAAATATCACATCAAGGTCTTACAACACAACATAATCGCATACAACAAGAAAAAAAATACTGATCAAATCTTAATAATAATAATAATAATTAAAACCCGTAAGTGTCCCTCTGCAAAGTCACCCAATTCTTGGTCGCCTGCACGTAGCCGGGCTCCTTCACCAAGGCCTTCGCGGCCTCCTGGAACTTGTCCTCGTTCCTCCTAAGATACATCACGGCGTCCCGCTTCATCTGCTCCAGCTTCTCGTCCCTGATCTCCACCATGCTGATCGGCTCAGTCAGGTACGGATTGAACCGGTAATAGACGTTGTCCGGCAGGACGTCGTTCAAAATTATGTGAGCCATCTCGGTGTCCGTCGCGCTGTCCAGGATCTTTGTGAACTTGTTCGCCCAGGTCGTGCTTTGGGCCTGGTCCCTGTCGCCCTTCGATTTCGACGGCACCGTTCTACCCGTGCCGAACGAAACCAGACACTGGACCGGGCTGTTTGGCCATATTAGCTTGGCCTCGTGCAGGGCTATCGACGCCGGGTTGTTCACCAATATTCCGCCGTCCTGGGAGAGACGATTTTTTAATTTAATTTACTTACAAGTAAATAGAAACTGGTTCGAGGAAACAGACCTCACCTTTTCCAGTTGTAATTCAGAGTATAACTTATAATTTAGAAAGTAAAAGTTACCTGATGAAGATGCTCCCCCAAACGAAACTCCTCAAAGATAGTGGGAGCAGCGGCAGAAGCCCTAGCGGCTTGCCAAACCTTATAATCGCTCCCTCCCGGATACTGGGAGTGGACCTGCCACGGTAAGGAGTAATTCCGGAAGATATAAGCGCTCAGTCGTTCTTGGTTTACTATTGCGCTTACCGCACAGATCTAAAATTCCATTATCAATAATTCAAGCGATCAGTTTCCTTATTGCTGATTATAAATTATACCTTGGGACATTGAGGATCTCGAACAGTACTGGTCAAATCGATATCACCCAGATGCTGCTGCAATTTTTTCTCCCAGAGGGCTGTGTTGTAGTACGACTGGCTCCAAACCAAGCTTCCGGTGCCCCATATGGCCGATTGCTGGAATACTTCTTTACTAATCGCTTCATATCCTTTCGCGATCTCGTCCAAATCCTTATGATGAATTCCTACAAACATTTAAGCTGATTATAAGTATTTCAATAATAATGATAGGATTAAACGAACCGATAGCGAAAGCAAGAATGGCGCCGGTACTGACGCCGCAAAACAAATCAAACATCTCGTAAGTCTTCTTCCCGGTCAGCTCTTCCAGCTTCTTCAGCATCTCGAGGACCAGGATGGCTCTGATTCCGCCGCCGTCCACCGAGAGGATCCGGATTCCGCGTCCCGGAACCGGGTCGGAGTAGCCCAGCAAGGTGAGGCCTTCCCGGATGGCCTCCTGGGTCTCGACGAGCTCGACTCTACGTCGAAGCAGCAACAGCATACGAATCGCTCCTTGCTGACCCCAAAAATGCACAGAGAGTAATAACGAGCGATGCGGGAGTGTCTAGAGCTAGAACTCACTCTTATGGCGCCGATCCGTGATTCCGGGTACTGTTTTAGATGGTTCGTCAAGACTTGGATTCTGTTCTGTAGAGAGGCTTCCGATTCTGCACTGGTGATTGCCGAGAGAACGTGGCTGGTCCTGCTTTGGATGCTGGTCTATATTGATGCAAGAAAAAAATTAAAAATTAATTATAAGACCATAACATATTTGTAAAGTACCTTTGAGATACAGATCCGTGATTTATCTTTCCAGGTGGGTACCTTTTCTTCGACGGTCTCACTCCTGGTGCCCAGTTTTAAAGCAAAAGTTTGCCACACGTTCGGTAGGTAGGAGGTGACTTCAACCTTATCCTTGCCGGGTTCTTTCCAATTCGAAGCATTCTTCGTTTGCGAGGTTGGCACAAATTGAAACAAATCCCTGTTGAAGACGTTCTGGAATGTCTTATCGTTGGATAGCTTGGATATGGTGTCTTTCAGTTGCAGCAGGAGTTTCCACTGATTAAAGGCCATTATGGTGAAGGGGATACTTCAATTATTTAGACTAAAAGATACTGTTCAATTTAATTAGTTCGGTTAACACGATCAGCAAGAAGATAATACTGGCGTGAATCAATAAGAAAATCATTCACTTTCTAAACTTACAGTGTTAGTGTTTTCATTTCTTATAGAACAAGATCTCATTATTATGACACCCTCTCCTGCGCTGCGACGTAATTCTTCAAGCATGGATCGAGATTATTATGAAATAATTAAAAATGAAACAACGGTACCAATCTAATAATTACGCATCTTCAATATAGTTGTAATCTAAATTGACCTACTAAAATGCATTAAATGCAACAATTGAATTGAATTATTTGAATTTATTTATAATTTTACTTTTACTTTTCCTTACTCTTGCTGCTGCTGCTAAAGCGCCGAACATAGAACATAGATACATACCATAGAGAAAGATAATATAAATAGAGTGTTCGATTACACGTTAGACTCTAGGTAACCTGCGACGGTGGCGACTACCTGGGCTACCGGAGATATCATTGGTAAGCGCGGGATATTCAAATTTAAATTTATACCTAATTATTATTTGAAAAATTATTTTTACGGTTGAAGTGTCGCCACTTCAGCAAATAAACTTCGAGGCATCAATATAAAACTTCTTTATTCTTAATAGATGCACAATATATACGAGTATACTTAATAATTGTAACAAATGCTTCCTACAAAATTTTCTTCACATAAATACAGGTTCAGTTTTTACAGAAGATGCTTCTATTTAACCAGTTTTCTCAACATGGAAAGAGTTTTCCAGAAAAAAAATATTATTATAATAATATTGTTGTTAATAATTTTAACATAAAAGGCATTCCAGCCATCATCTGCTGGATCGTGCACCGCAGACGCCGTCGCTTGGTTAAGATGTGTATACCTCTATAGCTACGATCTACCGAAGTGGTAGGTCACGTAACTGGGTTCTCTTCAAGAGGGAAGCCGAAAAAGGATCTATCTGAAAAAAATTATAAAAAACTTAATTTTTTTGATTCATTAGTTTCACGTGAAGCAGCAGGTGTCTTAAAGAAAAACTCGCGGAGTCAAAAGGCGATTTATCCTTCTACCGATGATTAGCCCTCTTATTCTCAAAAATTATGGAAAAATTTACGCATATTCTTTAGACAAAAATAAATAAACTTTTTCTTCATACTGCTTCCTTCTTTTGTAAGAAATATCAAGACAAAGAATTCATAGACCATCATTTGATGCTTTTACTGAGAAGGAAGAGTTTTAGCAGAGAAACACCAAGAAACAAAAAATACTTATTTTTATCAAAGAATATGCCTGAATTTATTCAGAGTTTTTCAGGCAACAAAAAAAGCGGCCCATTTTTTGAGGTTTCCAGCTCCGAAGAGGGCCCGCCGGTCACGTGAACTTCTTTACATAATAAAATGCCCAATAGTATAATGTACCAAACTAAATAAGTATAAACAGAGAAGATAACACACACCGCAGCACCTCAGAATCTCAGCATCTCAAAAGATTTGTATTCCTTTATCTACCTTCTAATAGTGTTTTAATGCAGTTTTTCTTGGGTGTTGTATTCATAACTTTGATAGATCCATCGTTGTGATTAGAAATTGCTTTTAAACCAAGACGCAGACAGAATGTGGTTCCTAAAACAATTATTTCGCATTCAGAAAGAGTTTTTTTCGATTTATTTAAAATAATTTTTATTACTTACAAGAGCATGAAACAGGATATATTGCACTGACCTTTCAAAAAGTCAACAAATATGCGAACGTTTTACGTTATACTGTTATTAATTGGGTAAATTATTATAAATTATATTTTTAAATACTTTCAAGGTAAAGTTTCATCTAAAATTTATTATTAGTTTGATAAAATACTGAAATTAAACAAATCAAATTTTACACAATTGCAAAACTAAACGTCAGATTATGTCAAAATGAGAATTTAGATCTAAAGGCAGCTTCATTTTAATTTAGAAATCGTCCGCAATGCGCGATGCGCTACCGGAATGCGCGTGAACAGTGTACCCATTTTCGTCCGTCGATCTGACGGTCTCTTTATAGTATGTTGTCTCTGATACATACGTCGTAATACTCGTATACTACTCCGCATGCGCATTGCATTCCAAGCTTTCGTGAATTTATTGACAAATTGATGTTATTTTGTGACTTTGAAATTTAGAAGCAGATTTTTCACATGGAAATGACAGGAAGGGGCTGATTGACAGATAGACATAACTCTTCCAATTATTCTCGGGTGCGTTCGAAAACGTCACTCCCAGTGTAAGAATCACTCCGACGAAGGTGAGGGGACAACCGGAATTGTCTGATTATATAGGTATTTTATTATCCAATGTTTTCGCACAAGCCCCCGATTGGTCTATCAGCGTGATTTCCAACGTCGTAACGTAACTCGTACAGTCGTAACGTAAACCAATAAAAGGATATACGCATAGCTGAACAATGATGTAAAGTTTGACAATTCGACAATAAATAATTATTGTAGCTGCACGTCAAAATGAGTCGCCTATGCCGAATTTAATTTAAATTAAATTTAATTTGAGCAACTAATTTATTTAGGAATAATTTTTATAGTATAAAAGGCAATTTAATCGATTCTCTCTGAATTTATTTAATAATAATAATAGTTACTATTCACTAATAATTTGAATAAATGTAGCCCCCATCACTACTCAATGACACCCTTTCGCACCCTCAATTTCCTCAGCGTATTGAAACTGATCGATCTCTTCCTCCTCATCGGATGTGCTCAATCCGATGGTAAGTATCCCCTGATTCAGATCACCCAACCCTTCAACAATCCCACTCTCCTCCGAGACTCCTCCTACCCGGCAGGTTGGTTTCGGGCTTATCTCTCTGGAGTATCTGCTCATTATGTTCGAGCAGATCGGGTCGCTCATCGACAGCACGCTCAAGTGTTCCTGCAGCAGCTCCAGGTTCTTCCGGACGCACTCCCTGGAGACCTGGAACTCGTCCGTTTTGGGATCACTCAGCATCTTGGAGAAGGAGCGGATGCACTGTTTGACGTTGGCGATCTGCTGCTGCCTATCCCTGTCCTTTCGGATGTACTCGCTGGGGGTGATCGCAAGGATCTGGTCGATTTTGCTGTATTTTGGGAGGATGTCTTTTATTATCGTATTATCGCGATTGAGGTAGGTAAATATGCAGCTAGGACTGGGGATCCGAGAGAGTCGACGGTTTCTGGGGCGTTGGTGTTTCCTTATGATCTTCGATAAAATGGTGCAAGATGATTCTCTGCCTTCTAGTCCTTCTGTTAGAAAAAAATATTCAGGATTAATAATTATTATGTTACTTGTTCAGAAATAATAATAATTATTGACTAGTCAGAGTCCCTGATTTTATAAAAAAACAAATGACCTATTCTAGATTGGAATAGATTGGAATTTAAAATTTTGCGCTTTTCTGCTCGCCCTCCAACATTTGAAATATATAAATCGTTAGCTTATCGTATCGCGCATGTCTTGAAATTTATCTCTTTTCCGGTTCGCTATATAGCGCGTTTCTAAAACTACATATAAATAAATACAATAAATATAAAATAAAAATAATAAAAAACACTCACTTTGTTGGTCGCGCTGTTTAAGTTTAATTCTGGAATTCAGTTCCAGGCCGCTAAATAAACGATTAACCTCCAGAATGAGTAAGAATGTAACGGTGCAAACCACGAGCATAATGAAAACCTCCATGGAGAAAGGCGGGATTGAGTGGATGTGCACCACTATCGGGTTCGACAGGAACTTGGCGATCGAAGCAGTAAAATCATCCATTTTACTGGCGATTTTACGATAATCTACAAAAATAATTTCAAAATTATAAAATTTCGTTTAAATCTGCCACAGTCAATTGTTTTTTCATACATAACAACAACCTCTGAATATAAAGCATTCGGAAGGACTATACCGTAGAGGGAACCTGCATTACCGACACTAGTAAGCGGTAATACAGGTTCCCTACTATACCGTCCATATACAGATTCGAGTGCTGCGACGTTTGGATACATAACCCCGTATTTTGCGTATTAAAGCAATAATTATTTAAAATACCTGTAGGAACCTTCTATAGTAATATTTAGTCACGGAAAGTTATTGACGATAGAACTAGATACCTAGAAACACCACAACTGACAATAAATTAAAATGCTCATCATTGAAAGAATATAAATTAGTCCCTTTTTGCAAACGTTTGTCAAACGATTGCTATATATTTCATTTTCATTAGTCCTTCCTGATATTCTATACTTTTTAGTTGCCGTCTCAAGTTTTCTTGTACTGAATGACATCTGATTAATTCTAATGTGACATTATGACAGTAGAAATTACACACTCTAATAAGAACTTAAGCTTACCTGAGTAGTGCATGCGCAGAAACAAAATGTTTTCAAAAATGTTTTTCAACAATATTATCGCTATGCAGAAGTTGCAACGTCCATTTTAGTAGAAAGAAAACCACCCCTCCAGGTCATTGATTTTGTGAATAAAACTAATTTACTATTATCTGAGTTTGCGCGATAAAGTCGCAGAAATAACATAGCTTATATTTTCGTATTAATTTTCACATTTAATAAAACTATCACGTACATGTAAATTTTTTAAATTTAATGAAATAAGTTTTGAGTTTTTGGTAGTTTAATACGCAATTTTTTACAAACGTGTATAGGCGTAATCCAATTCTCTCCACAAAAATGGCTTCTTTAATAATGACTGACGTTATTGATACTGCACTGCGTCTTTTTAATTATAAAGTTGGAAGGGCTGTTGAACGTTCCTGAAGTGGACAGTCATCTTCCTCGAGAGTTTTTAATTGCTAAAAAATCGTTAATAACAACTGTGTTCTACTTCCTTCATTATTATTGAACTGATTATAAATTAAGAAACTTACTCTCCAAAACTCCCGCACTTCTTGTACGGCTGAACGTTTCCTAGCACAATAGCCTCTCCAATAAGCCTGAATTTTCAAAGCTGCATAATCGTAGCTCCAGACCCGGAAAAAAGGAAAATAAGGTCTGGGCCTAAAATTTAACCCTGATTAAAAAAAAAAACTATTACACGTTCGATAAATACAGCACGCTGACCGTTCCTGTAAGATTTTTTGCGTCCAATCCATTTCAAATAGGTTTACCCAGGTTTCCAGTCTTTCAGGCTTATCTGGATTCTTGTTCCAAAGATATTCAGAAAGGTAATCCATAGGATCGAACGTTGTTCGACATCTCTTCAAATATTTCGAATTAATATTTTTGCATTAAAACTAATAAGGCGTCTGATATAATTTTCTGGAGTTTTGAAATTTTGTTGTTGAATTGGAATCATTTATTGAACTCTTTTAGAATTAGTGGTTATATAAAATAAAAGTACTGGATGTATTATATTTTGTAATTTCCTTTATGATGAAACATTAAAATTTAATGGTTTATTGTAAGGAAAAAATGAAGAAGTTCCATATTACGAATCATAAAATGTTGAAGTATCCAGAAAGTTTTAACATTACCCTCGCAATTTAAACTGTTATATTTACAAAGAAAAATTACCTACTTTGAAACAATCCTCTTCATTTACTTTATGTAACATTTTGATAATTCCCTCTATTAATGTAGGAAATACTTTTTCTTCTAAATACTGCACAACAGGATCTGGACGGAACACCTCTTCAAATCAAATTTTTAAAATTACAATAACTTACTCACTCAAAAAAAATTCAGAACTGCAAGAGCCATCCCGTAATTTCTTGAAATCCTCTACAGCTTTTCTTCGTTCTTCAAAGTCTCTGTTTATATCGGTCCAAATTTCTTTCGACGATTTATTAGTTACTATTCCATTAACACTTTTTAGTAATACTTTTGACAATGACCTTCCTCCTCTCGCAACCATTTCATCGTTTTCATTATTTTTATGTTCGTAATTATTAACTGGAATTTCGCATTCTTGAATAGTTTCTTCAGTATTTTCCATTTGTTAAAATTTATTAAAAAGGAGTAGCTTCAACTGATAAATCAGAAACTTTATGTTGATTTTTAAATGACAATCGTTCGATGTTATTCTTACATTGAAAGCAAATACCTTAAAATATAATACCGGACACTTCCTCTCAAAACCTCCGTCCATTTTTACAGCGCCCTCATGCAGGAACTGGGGCCACTATAAGCTGTTTTTAAATTCAAAGTTAGGTAACTTTTCACGGTTTTTGACAGCTGCAGTCAATGATAATTAATTATTATTAATAATTTGTCATTAGTAATTATTGAACGTTTTAGTTTCAAGTATAATTTCAATTTAAAGTTACTCTCAAAGCATTATATCAGCGGATAATTTTGTTGCGTACGCAGTTAAATAGGCATTTATAATGTACCGCTGTATTAAAGTGAACATAGGTATTATGTCTGGAAAATAATATGTGCTGTGTGCTGTGTGCAGTTGCTCCGACTATGGATTGTTAAGCATGTCCAGATCTTTCCACGGTGTTCCAAGCAGGAATAAAGAATTATGTATAAAGTTAACTTTAGAAGCCGCGTAAATAAACTTATTATTAATATTTTATAACTATGCTGATGGAAATAGGAACAAGAAATAGGTTATAATAATAACATCGATGAGTGACGAAATTTTGAAAAAGTGTGGAGTGTCGAAGCCGATTTCTCACCATATTATTTTGTACTGATCATTTCAAAGAGGAAAATTTTGTTAATCCAGCAAATAATAGACCTTTAAAACTGCAAGGAAGCACATTATTGGAATTGCGGCAAATAAAAGGCTTACACTTAGGTATATAGCGATTCAATCTTTTTGAAATATTCATACCTAAAGATATAAAATAATATTGTGTGTAATAGTAGTTAATTATTGTTAATATAATAAACATATTGAAAACTTTGTTGTTTATTGTTGTATTATAATTCTTCGTCCCAATTTCCTCCGTCTATTCCGTCTAATTAATTTTAAGGGCTTTTCTATTCAGCGTTGATATTTAAAACTCCCGCTATGTTTCACCAAATTTAATTTTTAGTGGTCCCAGTTCATGCTTGGTGGCGCTGCTAAAATGGACGCAACCTGTTGCAATGCTATAGGTATAGGAGTGTCCGGTATTAATATTTTAGCGTATTTGTTGAAAGGAACCGAATAAGTGCGCTTGCGCATGATTAAGATTATGAGTTAATATTAACATATTTTGAAATAATAGTGACTTGTTGATATTTAATTGACATTTGTCAAAAACATCTTTCGTCTTGTTTTTCCCGTTTCCCGCCTTTTAAACTTTCAGAAAGAAATGCCGTAAGGAAAAGTAAAGTACAAAGTATTTTGTGTTTTTTTTATGTTAATTTATATAATCATCTTCAATATTTTGTGTATTTAGTTAACATAGTGCTTCTTAAATCATCTTATAAAACCCAGCAACTCTAATTAAGTTAAAGGTAAGACTTAAAAAACAATATTTCCTTCACCTACCACACTCTACAGTTCCACACTTTCAGATGTCCGACGCGAGACCAGGAGGCCGCACTCCCCGCCAAGAAGGTGGCCGCACTCCCCGCCGAGAAGGGGGTCGCACCCCCCGCCAAGAAGGTGGCCGCACACCCCGCCGGGAAGGGGGCCGCACACCCCGCAGGGAACCCGCCACCCCTGAGCCCCGAACTCCCCGCAACCGACCTCGCGGATCTCGCACCCCCCGCGGCGGCGAAACGCCTTCCAGAAGCCCCGTCAGCACCCCGGTGCGCTGGGGGGCGGCCGGCGGGGCCCGGATCGAGGCCGAAATACCGGCTTCGCCTGCCCACAGCATCGCCCCCACTAGTCCCGGAACCGCGCTCGCCATGAGCGAGATCGACCTCAGCTCGCCCCTCAACTACGGCACGCCAAGCTCATTTGGCTCAGTCGGAGGGTCGCGGTCCAGTGCCGGAGTTAGGGGAACGCCCATCCGGATGAGACCCGACGTGAGGACCGATAAACGGATCAGACAAGTGAATGTCGGCGGAGAGGCTGTAAGTGAAGCGATGTAACTAGTAGTAAATTATTTTTTTAAACAAAATTGCTTCCAGCTCGACGCGATTCCGGAGCGTGAAGAAACCGACTCCACTCGTCCCCACCTGGTGATATGGGGCACCAACGTGTCGGTAGCCGAATGCAAGGAGAAGTTCAAGCAGTTCGTGCTTCGCTTCATCGATCCGAACATCGAAGAGGACGAGGTCAGCGAGGAACTCGACATCAACGCTCCCCTCTATCTTCAGAAACTGGAAGAGGTACCTCATGGATTCCCAATCGTTCGATCCGATCAGAATAAATTTTACCTTGTTTCAGATACGAACGCTGGAAGAGCCGTTCCTGAACGTGAACTGCGCTCACATGGAGACGTTCGATGCCACCCTCTACAGACAGCTTGTCTGCTACCCTCAAGAAGTGATCCCCGTCTTCGATATGACCGTCAACGAAATGTTTTACGAGAAGTACCCGGCCGCCGTGCTGGAGCACCAGATTCAGGTGCGTCCATTCAACGCCGAGAAGACTAAAAATATGCGGGGGTTGAACCCAGAAGGTCAGTAGTATGATCGCTCTGCTGTAGTTGTTTATGTTGATTTACATTGTTTTCAGACATCGATCAACTGATCACAATAAGCGGGATGGTGATCAGGTCGTCGAACATCATGCCCGAGATGCGGGAGGCTTTCTTCAAGTGCATTATTTGCAACTTCACAACCGCCGTCGAGATAGACCGTGGCCGGATCACCGAGCCCACTCTTTGCAGCAGCTGCAACACTAATCATTGCTTCACGCTCGTCCACAATAGGTCTCAGTTCACCGATAAACAAATGATCAAACTTCAAGAATCGCCGGGTCAGTAGTAGTTCCTTGTCACTTGTTGTTATTTTAATGGGGCTCTTTCATTTCATTCAGATGACATGCCGGCTGGCCAGACGCCCCACACCGTCGTCTTGTTCGCCCACAACGATTTAGTGGACACCGTCACCCCGGGCGATCGAGTCACCGTCACCGGGATTTACCGGGCTCGCCCTCTCACCGTTAACCCGCGAATGAGCAACCTGAAGTCGGTCTATAAAACGCACATCGATGTCCTGCACTTCAGGAAGATCGACAGCAGGAGACTCTATGAAGAGGAAGATGGGTGAGTAATTGACTAACTCGACTTCGAAATTGAATGATTATTAAACGATTCGTTACGTTGAACCAGAAAAGACCACTACTTCACTGAGGAGAGGGTCGAGCTGCTGAAGGTGCTCAGCGAGAAGCCGGACGTGTACGACCGTCTCGCCCGCGGCCTCGCACCTTCCATCTACGAGAACGATGACGTCAAGAAGGGGATCCTGCTGCAGCTATTCGGCGGCACGAAGAAGACGTTCACGTCGTCGGGCCGCACCAACTTCCGGGCGGAGATAAACATCCTGCTGTGCGGCGATCCGGGCACGTCCAAGTCGCAGCTGTTGCAGTACGTCTACAATCTGGTGCCGCGCAGCCAGTACACGTCGGGCAAGGGCTCGTCGGCGGTCGGCCTGACCGCCTATGTGACCAAGGACACGGAAACCAAGCAGATGGTCCTGCAGACCGGGGCACTGGTGCTCGCCGACAACGGGATCTGTTGCATCGACGAGTTCGATAAGATGAACGATTCGACCAGGAGCGTTCTGCACGAGGTGAGATTTGTTTGTTGCCATTTTTAGTTTTATTTATAAGCGTAAAATTCTTTTGTTTTTTTAGGTTATGGAACAACAGACGTTGAGTATCGCAAAAGCTGGCATTATTTGTCAGTTGAACGCGAGGACGTCCATTTTGGCCGCTGCCAATCCTTCCGAGTCTCAGTGGAATAAGAACAAGACAATTATTGAGAACGTGCAGCTGCCACACACTCTACTGTCAAGGTAATGATCATGAATTTATTATTGACGGATTGTTTATATTTTTTAATTTTTCATGCTATATTGAGAGCTTATAACGAGTAATAGCTATAACGAGTGATATGTAAACGAAGCAGTGATAGAGATAGCATTATTCTCACAAAATTACGGTTGTTTTATTTATTTTTTGTTCATTTTACAGATTTGATTTGATTTTCCTGGTTCTGGATCCCCAGAACGAACTGTTTGACAGAAAGCTCGCACGACACTTGGTGTCATTATACTACAGAACCCAAGAAGAAGAAGCAGATGAGATTTTGGTAAGATCTTTTCAATCTTTATTGGGGTCTTGATTCATTTACTTTATATTAAACACAGCTCTCCACTTATACACTTTTATAACAGATTTGTAATGTTTTCACTCTTACAGCGGGTATTATAACGAATCATTAAGTTAACGGCCAGATTTCTGAAGAAGGTATCGAGTCTAAGGGGAAATTTTGTAACATTCTTGACATGAAAGTTATTACAAAAATGTTAATAAAAGTCATTTGACGTTGATATTAGCTTCAAAAACGAGCACAGAAATCCTATCTGTCTCTTCTCTGGACACTTCACTAACTAGGCTGACTCTCCACTGTCCACTTACTAGCCTTCTTCTTATTAACTCTCCTTCTGATATTACTTTCATTGCATTCAAAACTATACTGACTTCGATGTACAAAACTGGCGCTCTTACATACAATGACAGGTGACTTTTAAAATGACATTTCCAAACTATTGGCAGCTATCGCGTTCGCCCTAGATCGAGAGTCTCAGTTCATTTTGGAGTTATTCTGGAACGTAAACATTAACTAGACAGTTGACACATCATGTCACCTGTCTAAAAGAGCAGAAGAATGTTCCATCCAGAATAAATACATTCTGGAATCTGAAAGACCGAAATTTACAAGAATAAAAAAGAAGAAATGTTCAGTGTTCCTAACCTCAGTTTCTATAATTCACAAATCTATTGTTCTTCAGTTTTTTAGCCAGCTCATTGGTCTAAATAGATGAAGAATAATTTATTTTAAGTCGATTTAAATGGATTTGACATTTACTTATAAATTGATCTGTCACTTGTCCAGGATATGTCTATAATCCGAGACTACATCGCCTACGCCAAGGAGACCGTCCACCCGAAACTGAGCGAGGAGGCCTCCCAGAAGCTGATCAGCGCCTACGTGGACATGAGGAAAGTGGGTTCGGGCCGGGGCCAGATCTCGGCGTATCCGCGTCAGCTCGAGTCGCTGATCCGGCTGGCCGAGGCCCATGCCAAGGTGCGCCTCTCCCAGACGGTCACGGTGGAGGACGTCGAGGAAGCCTGGAGGTGAGTCTCGGTTTGTTCCCCGGCGCGTTATCCCGACACTCGCGGCCTCTCGTGTTTCAGGCTGCACCGGGAGGCCCTGAAACAATCGGCGACCGATCCATTGTCCGGCAAGATAGACGTGGGGATCCTGACGACGGGTCTGAGCGCTGCGTCCCGGAAACGAAGGGCCGAGCTGTGTCAGGAAGTGAGGAAGCTGATCGAATCGAAGGGGAAGCAGCCCACCATCGGGTATCAGCAGCTGTTGGCCCAGCTTAAGGAGGGCTCGAATCTTGTGAGTAGACGAGACGAGGGGATTGTTGGACTCGTTTTATGTTCTTATTTTTTTTTTAGATGATCACTCGAGAGCAGTTTGAAGACGCGCTCAGAGATCTCCAGGATGACGGGTTGATCGTCGTTATGGGTAAAGTTACAATCAGGATTTGCAAGAACAGGGATTGAATATTTTATTGTGTTTTGTTCTTTTTTTTTTGATTTAGGTAGGTACCTATGTTATGTTCATGTTACAGCATAAGATTATCTTTTAAAATATTTTATTAATAAAAAAAAACATTACAAATCTATTATTATTAATTCCTGAAAATTCGGTCCTCAACTTCAGAATCAGAGTTCGAATTTACTAACCAGTTCATCGACTTGTTCCTTTGAGACACCCTCCTGCGTTTTCACGTGATCGATCAATTTCCAGACAGCTGAAATCGTTCACGATTAGTCGGCGTCAACTCAAAAAAGGGTCATACTTACAGTTCTTCTCGTCTGCTCCCATGAACATGACGAGAGTGGAGAATCTCCTGATCTCTGTCAGCTGGTAGAGAATTTCAAAAAGGGGCTCATTCCGCGGGATGAAGTAGTCGACCAGAATTGTTAGTATCTCGCCAAACACGTCGCTATCCAACGATTCGTTGAATATCCTAAACAGGCGCTTGGAAGTGATCAGTTTCAAGTAATCGAATTTCTTGGGACCGCTCGCCAGGTTCTTCCAACAGGTGTAGAACTGGACCGACGTTTTCGGCACTTCAAAACATTCGTTAGAACCGGATTTATCTCCGACGGGGGTCGCTTGAACCTTTTTAATAATGTTGTCTGAATTCTTGAGATCCTTTTTTGTGACGAACTCGGAGAACTCGTCCATTATCCTGTCCACGACTCCAATATCGTCGGTCCGGATAACCGTCTCCTTTGAGCCGAGTTTCGGGTAAGCGGCATCACTTTTGGAAGGCTTGCTCGAAACAATCCTTTCCAGTACTTTGCTTTTTATGGCAACTGGGACTGCGTCGTCTCTCGGACTGTCGACGCGGGTAGAATCAACTTCCAGGATCTTGATTCGCTTGAGGGGTTTCTTGGATTGCATGTGGGGCGGTTTTTTGATCGCTTTGACAGGTACGACATCGTCTCCGCCGGGCCAGTTTGATAGGTTCTGGGCCGTGTCGATGGGTTCCTTTGTTGGAGGATCTTTCGTGGTGGCGGGTTTGGTTATTGATTTTTGGCCACGACTTGCGGCAAATTTCGAGACCGGTCTCTCTGGGTCTGATTTCTGAAATGATTTGGCTTAGATTTAGATAAGAAAATAATAGTAATAACATAGCAATATCACTTCAGTTCAGTTGCTTCTGCAATTTTTTTCTCCTGACAAACCTATACTTTTGACACTTTGACATGTGCCTTCCTGTATCTATCATCTGTCAAATTTGATCATGATCAATGTTATAACTGAAGTGTTCCCAAACAAAGCGAGAAGAATACTTCTAGCTGGCTAAATGCAAACCCAAAGTTGACAATATGAATTATGAAATTTTTGTACCCAGGCACAACTACTTGAAGAATAAAATAAAGTGCAGTACAATTATTTTTAATAAACAGAAGAAGCGTAAAAGAAGAGGTAATACTATTTTTACTTCATGTTAAAATTCTTTTTATTTTTCAATTATTTACCTTTTTGTTAATTTCTGTTTCGAGTCGCTGCAAATTAGCGATCGATTCTTTATTATTCGGTTCGTATTCCAAGACTTTCTCCAGATCGAATTTGGCCCCGTTTAAATCATTTAGATTCTCTCGAGCAGCCGATCGTCTCTGATATGCTTTGACATAAGTCGGATCGAGTTTCAGAGAGAGCGTGCAGTCCTCTTCTGCCTTTTTATACCTAAAAAAAAGAAGAAGTTGAGAAACCAATCTTCATGTCATCATCAAACTGAAACTACTCGTACTCACTCATTCATTTTCAGATAACACAGAGCCCTATTAGCGAAAAATACAGCGTCATATCTGTAGCAGTTGATTGCTTTTGTGTAGCAATCGACGGCCTCTTTCCATTTCTGTTTCTTTACCAAATTATTTCCCTAAAAAGACAAGAAGAAGACTTGGAAAGTCTAAAATAGTTGACAGGCGATAAGTCCAATTTTTACCCTCTCTTTATGTGCCACCGCTTCATCTCGCTTGGTATCTTCATGCTCGTCAGTTAAGCTTCCCTCGCTGGATTCCGAGTCAACTTTATTGCACTCTTCTTCTACGTCGAACTTCTCCCAAGCACCGTAATCGGTGCAGTGGCCTTTGTGCTTCTTGACCTTATCTTCGAGCTTTCGAGATTTTTTTGCCTTTGGTTTATCTTCCGGTTTCTGCGAGACGTTCAGCGCCTGCTTGTTATCAGGGGACGGTGTGTTCTTCAAAGCAGCATCCCTTTTCTTCATTTCATCGCCCCAGACTTTCAAATCTTTGTAGAAATCTTGCAAATCATCTGCGTTGTTTTGGAGTTGCTTTTGCAGCAGTAACGGATCCATTTAATTTCAACTGTTCGACGAGACGCGGTATTGAATCACACTACTTTTCTTTCGTAAAACTTCTGTAGTTTTATGAGGATAAATGTTTTGATTTGTTTGATCAATAGTTTTAGTTTTGAGTTTTGAAACTAGAAAGTTCAAAGTTGTCTTGGTTTCTTGGTTAGTGGTAGTTGTTTATCATAGACCTATATTAGTCTATTCTGTGCGACCTATTATATTATTATTATATATTCTAGGTCTATGTTGTTTATATTAAAACTTTTTTTGACATAAGATAATAATAGTAATTAAAATGACAATAATGGCGTAACAATGACAGGAGACGTTTTGTTGATGTAAGTATAAAACATCAGGAAGGACTATAATGATAATTGACCGTTCAAGTGAACAACCCTTTTGAAACACCTTAATAATACTTTTGTTGTTTAGGTTTATACATTGACAGTTCTACTCTTTATCACTATTATTATTAGTAGTATGCCAAATTGGTTTGTTTCGCAGTAAGTTGTCTCGCCTTAAAATCCTTCTAGCGGTCGCAGCTGTTTGGAAGCTATAATTCTTCCTGAGGTTTTCTGCTTTAAGTGCCGCGGCTCGTGACTTCCAACTCATGACACTCGTGACGTATATGCTAACACACGTTAGAGTCCCTAAACATTAACTCCAATCAAAATAAAACGCCATTCGCATTAATTCATGCAAAATAGTGCAAAAACCTTGCTTTTAATAGTTTCAAATAAATAAAAACTTCAAATAAAATAAACTTCATTGTTTATTGATTTATGTTACTTTTAATTCATTCAAGATAATCACATTAAATGGTTTCTTCTTTTTATTAACATTTATTACGTTCATTTATTGTTTAAATATTTACCAATTCTACTATACTTTTTTAATCCAGATCCATATAGGTAGTTGGGAAAAGATGCAACTGTATGGGAAATAGTTTTATTATTTGTATGAACTGATGGGATGAAAATAAAAAATTGTATGATTTTAAAACATCTGTATTATATTATGTGAAGCTGCCAGAAGGCTTTTACATTCATTTAGAAAAATACATGTAGGTACATCAGATCTATTTTAAGTTACGGCACATCATATAGCACAATATTAATTAAATAATATAGCAATAAGTATCACTGGATGCGTGTGTTTTATTCAAATCTGGCATAAATTGGGTCGTGTTAGTTGGGGTGTTAGAGGCACCTGTGTTAACATTTTAGATTTAGACAATGAGCGATAAAACTAATAAGTAATAATAATAATAGACAACTTCAACAATACTGATAACGGAATGTGTTAGAAGAAATTCTTTAATTATTGGAAAAACGCATGCTTAAAGAAGAATCAATTATTGTTATTAAAATTAAAATAAGTAAAAATCCATTGTTAATAATACATAGTAAATATATTCAATAATTACAATATGAGGATCTACATCCTGCGTGTGTATCCTTTATCAATGTGGATACACATGTAGCAGGAAGAATGCGTTTTTCCAGACATACAACTAAAAATAAAATCAAACTATAAGAAAATATGCACAACAATATTAATAAATAATTTAGTTATAAATATATCAGTGAAATGATTAATAATAATTATAAATAATATAATAATTTGAGAATTACTACTATACTGTTCCAGCCAGTAATGCATGTTCGAGACTTAATTACACTAAATACCTAATTAAAGATTTTAAAGCATATTAGGACAACTACCTACTGTTGTTCGTATTTTAAGTAGACAGGTTGATAGGTAGGTAGGCGTCTATAAATAAATGTATAAAAAGTGTCGCGCACGCACAATTAAAAATAGTAATTCATGAAAATGATGCTTAATAAATGAATGAAAATAAATAATAACGAACTGATATATTCATAAGTGCAGCAGCTCATAATACTTAAAAGGATACAACAATGAAATAAAAAATACTCGATTAGGTCTGACACCGCGTTGGGGGGCTCTCATCCTAGATATACACATTGTTAATAATTAACAAAAACATAGACCACATCAAGTACTTTAATTAGGTAGGTATGTGAAATACTTTTAACTTAATGCCAACACACTAAATACTATACAATAAATAATATTATATAAACCACCAGAGATGGCTTATATTTAGACTAGAATCAAAGGACAATGTTTGGGACGTCTCATCATTTACTTATTTTCCTAAAAACTCGATCATTTTCTCATACTGGGGCCAGTCCTCGTTCAGAAGTAATGATTCGACGCAACCCTTGAAATAATCTGATGAAAAACATTTTTGCCTGCAACAGAAACAACATGTTCATTAGTCAACTTGAAACAGTTATAGTATTATGTTATGTTATTATTAAATGTTATGAAAATTAGTATCATATATGTATCATGCATTGCGGATTTCAGATTAATATTAAAAAAGCTAAAGGATCATTAATTTCTTGTAGGATTCACCTAGGAACAAAAATTAGTATAGCATCAGAAGGTATATAGTTAAAAACCACATTATAAAAATACAAAAATAATGTAGTGTAGTAAAAACTGTTAAATTCAAGCAAAGTCATTAATAAATCACCAAACTAGGCCAATTTAAGGGTCATAATATTTTTTATTAGCATCTCATTGGGATGGGACTAAATATGACCGCCATTAATAGGCCTACTTTAGTGGGCATAGATAAGTCACCAAGGGAATAAATAATTGCAGTTGCAGCTAGAATAATTAGAAGTTAGAGCAGAGGTCGAATAGATGAGAGTTAGTAGATTAGAGAGTTGCGGTTGTAGGGGCGTTTTGTACCTAAAACCCTGACAATTGTCCATGGAGCTGCTTTATCCAGCTCTGGATCTCCGGAATTCTGTCGGACATCTGTAAAGTGTCCACGCAGCCTTTGAAGATCATACTCGTGAAACAGTCTTCCCTGTAAGAATAAATATTTCCTACCATGTCAATCTACTCTAATTATTATATTATCATCATGTTAATCATAAAATTATATTATTATAAACGGATAAACTTATTATACTAAATGGCTGAAAAGAAAAGTGCGCAATATTGAAAAAAGAAGATGCTTCAATGCTTTGACGTTTATGTTCAATTTACTAAAAGCAGCAATATACAAAATAATACGTCGACTGTCAATGTCAAAATACAAAAATTTTTACAAGCAAAAGTATAGGTATACTTTAAAATTAATATACTGGAATTTAATTAAATGTGAATTTCTTTTCCTCTATTCAATCATAATGTAGATTGGTAAATATATGACTGCAATAAATATATGAAAATCTATTTAGCCAAATGTATGAAGTCAGTTGACCCATACCATAAGTGATAAATAAAAAGAAGAATTACCCGGGAAGAGTAATTTAACAAAAATCTATCTCAAAAACAGAGAGCGATAAACCAACACCTCCTAGAAACAAGGCCTGAAAGCTAAATGACACATCTGTCAAGATGGCGGCATCATTAGGTTACTTTGCTCCTACCTACAGAGGCATGCGTATGCGGTCTGGCTAATTAAAATTTGAATTTAAATTATATAATTTATGTTTCAAGATTGTGATTTTACGCTAATAATTACTTTGAGACGTTGTAATTGTCCGTGAACTTGAGTTTTAGTGCTCTGACATAAACTCGCAGTGTTTAAAACGCCTTTCAAGTGCTGTGTCACCAACTGCCCAGGCAAGAAAAAAACCGTATTTTCTTTTCCAAAAGACGAAATTAAGAAGAATTTATGGTTGCTGGGGAATTTATGCACTGGGAAGAAACGATCTCTTGAAGATTAAGGATCTTAAGAACTATCGAGTACGTGGTATTTATTACATCTGCTAGCTTCAAATAATTTATTATTATAGTGTTGAATATTGGTCTCATTGTTTAGGTATGTGAACTACACTTTCATGATAATGATATCAAAAGAACAGTGGAAGTTTTTAGTGAAGAAACAGGACAGTTGATGGTCTCTAATTTGGAACGCCCTTATTTAAAAAATGGTAAGTTCTTAAAATATCTTGACACTTATCAACAAATTTTGTCCACTTACTAACCTCTTAAAATGAAAAACTAAATTAAATCATCCCCTGCTTTATTATTAGGATTTCCCTTACTCCTCAATAATTTCCAGATGTACCTAACTCCCATTTCCTGCTCAACTTCCAAGCAAAGTGTTCCCTTGAAAAGATCCTCTCCTGTAACCTGTAAGAAAACGCCAGAAATTGGAAAACAGATTGCTCGAGTCTGCAATCGAAAGCAGTGCCAGGGGGTTGGAAGAAGACAAACAGACATATATACCAAGAATAATAATTTGTGTGATACCATCCAAATATGATACCCAAGAGTCCCAAGACCCAAAACTGCTGACCCATAATGTAAGTGTTATAGGTTACCTACCTACCTTTCTTATTATTTCTCATTTCCATTATTGATTTATTTTTAGGAATCTTATAATAATATGACTAAACCAACAAATTATAATTAATAATTATTACACATTAAAACATTTTTCTGAATATTTCATCTTGAGCAGTATTAAATTAAAATTATTATATTATAATCAATTCAATAACAAGCAGTTGACAACCGTAACCTGCTAGCAGTGCTAGCCTAATGTGGCGGCCATTTTGAATCTGCTTTCAGGCCTTGTTTCTAGGAGGTGTTGGATAAACCCGATAATGTGACAAAATAACAAATGCAAATTAATTAATTTTATGACGCAAAGAAAGTCGCCATCAGTTCACGGCTTGAAAGAAAATTTGGAAAATACGGTTTTCTTATGTTTTTACACTTTTATGTGTTTACTTACAATAACAATTTTTTATCTTCGTAACGTTTAATTGGTTGCATAAGTTGTTCAACATCGCGGACCATAGAATTAGAAACATCCGGAAGAAGTATAAGGCCAATTGAATGTACGCGACGGAAACCGCCATACCTAAATACTTATTGTTGTTTAGACATCGACGGTTTTACTCTTTAATTAGTACGCCATATTATTGGTTTGAATATCGCCGGCCCTTTTCTGGCGGTCGCGCCTGATACTCTCTTTCGTTGTCTAAGGTAACAGCAGTTTGCAAGCTATACGTCGGATACTCCTCCTGGATGTTACGGATTTTATGGCGAGTACGGGTAAAACGGAAGAATTACGGAGTAAATAACTAAAATTAATTGACAGCCTTTAAATTTAGCAGGGTTGCCTGATCGCAAATACTTCTTATAAGTGCTAACCTCATTAACATTTTCCTGTTTCAAAATTTCTTTTTATATACAAAGCAAATTATATGTTTCAGGTCAGTTCAGTGGGAGGTGCGAGATGGGTTCATTTGACTGATTTAAACTCGTCTTAACATTTTATATATAATCTTTTTAATTAAAAACTAAAGCTAAATTATTTGATTAACCTGGAAGTAATCATTACCTGCATAATCTATGCACTTCTGGCTCCTTGAATAAGTTATAGCAGTCAAAACAGATGCGTTCGAGTTTCGCGAAGATACTCCTGTCGTAGACCCCCCTGCACTGGACGTCCAGGAAACCATCCGAAGCGGAACGTGTGACCAGCCAGTGTCCAGCACTCAGGACAGGATCAACCGCCAACGCCACCAGTAATGCCAGGACCGAACAGACCCACACCGTTTGCGGCCAGACGCCGCCAGTGACGCCACACAACATCTGAAACACACAATACAACCATAATCTAAATCTGCCCATTTAATAATAATAATAATAATAAAACAGGCAAAAAGCCCTCAAGGACAAGCGTCGCATGACTCAGATGACGAGAAGAGGACGAGAGGTCCGGCGGGGCTTGCTGGGTGGTCGTCTTGCCGTTTTCAAGGCAAGGTCGCCCAAGGCTCGATAGATGATCAGGAGGAATCCCCGCCCGGCAAAAAGAACACTGCGGTGTAATAACGGCCGAAACAATGTCTTCGCTATAAATAGCCGGGGAAAAAAGAAAAAGAGAGACGTGGACAGGAAAGAATCGCGTTCAGAGCGATCCAACAGGTGCGTCGGAGATCAGGATCAGAGATGCCGGCATCGGCTTGGCCCGAGTTGCTTTGACCGGGTAATGTTAATGTTTAATAAAGGCTTGGTTAGATTGAGCTTTACTTTTATAATGCGCACGCATTAAGCTAATGATAGCTTAATGAAGCTTTTGTAAGTCTTATAAAAAGATCTAATTAACTATAGTATAGGTATATGTATAATGGGTTTTGTAGTAAATTTGAGAAAAAATTATATTTATGGTTATCGAACAACGCCCATGCAAATAATTACAAGGCAAGGAGTTAAATTAAAAGGCCAGAGTGACAAGTTTATTAGCTTTTTTGATAAATAATTCCTTTCGAAAGTCAATTTTACGTTTAATAAAATTATTTTGAATAAAATGGGACTTCTGGTCATCATCATAATGTGGTATAGCTGCTTCCCTAGATAAATACGATATAGGCACGCCAAGTGACGTCATAAACTTTTTAATACACTAATCCTTATTGCAAGTTTACTGGGTTGTTTTTCGAGATAAATAAGGCGAATTTTTTGTAATTTTTCAACAAATTACTACTCAATTATTTGACAAGAAACTCGAACATCACGGTCCTAGTAATCTGTCAGGGAATAAGAGCGCCGCAGTTGCAGTGCATAGTCCACTACAGTTTTGAACGTTACGAGAGTCAGCTAAGTTGTAGAGCCAGAGAAGTGACAAGCCACTATTAGTTCAATGTTCAATCATTGTGAAGTGAATTAGAGAAAAGCTATGTTTAGTATAGAAGTAGTGAGTATTAAAGAAGATGGAAGAAGGAAGAAGTGTTTGATTTTAATAAATTTGGATGTTATTAATGTAACACGTAAAAAATAGAGACTGAAAATAATTATTATAAGCTATTGTAACATTATTATTAAGATAAACAAAGTGAAATTCGTGGTAAAACCAATTCGTGTTGGTAATTCTCTCTTCCCGTTTAGAAAGTTACAATTCGCACCCTTCCAGTACAGTTATTACAAGTTGAGTTATTACAACACTATTGGAACATAATAAAATACTCAAGAAAAGATCCGGGAATTTGAAGGCGACACGTGAACAACAGTTAGACGTAACACAATTGCAACTATTATATGCACCGGCGAGTTCTTGAGCGATTGGAATGTGTGCTAATTGTCCACTCTTTCGCATGAACATGATAGGGACAATGTAATTAGGTATTATTCCAATATTATAAGGAATGACGCAAGTTTAATTATTATAATGGAGCTATCGGTATTCAATATGCGATTGAATTCAACGCATTGTTTGAGACCTGAGTGAGGACTTTGCAATCATGTCGTTTAAACACATCTACTCGTAACAAACTATCAAAGCCTGAATTAATTCGTATAATTAAATATACAGAGCGTTTTTTTTAATCTCTCCCACAATAATAATTATAGTATCTCGAGAACTATAGCATCAGAGATACAGAGTCGATATTAAAATGGAGAATCGTTGTCCTATTAGGTAGGTATATATTAGGAATCTGAAAAAAAGGGTGCTTGTCTAAAAAAAAGTGAAAAAAAGTCTATTTTTTCTATTTTAAGTGAAATTCTTAAGCAAAATATTATATCAATAAGAGAAAGAAAATTCGTGTGTTCTAGGCTCATGTTCATTACTCATCTAATGCCAAAGACAGGAAAAAACACTACTGAAGACATGGATGGCCACTTATTCGCTCGTATATCCCCGTGCAAGTGCAATTTCCCCATCTTTGGCAAAAATTAGCCAGCTACTCAACCCGCAGAGCATTCACACACGGAACTCCCGGGATCTACAATCAGTAGCGACATCTCTGTTCGTGGCCACAGCCCACAGCCGTGTTTTCTCCTGTTTTTGGGATTAGATCTAATGATCATGAGCCTGGCGCCCAATAATTTTATTTCTCTTTTTCCTATTTTAGCCACATCTTTTTTATTGTTGAAAATAAATGATGAATTTTTCATAAGTTCTAGCTATCTATCTGACATTATTTAAAAAATTATGTCGAAAAACAATAAAAAATTCCATTTTACTACGAAAAAAAATTTAAAAAGTTCGAATGTCGTCCATATGACGTCAAAATGCTTGCCTGGCTTTTTGCGAGATTCGGTGAAAAAAGGTGGAATCAAATTTTGATTTATTTTGAATTTATTAGATTATTGATTTCCTTGAATTTTTTACCACATGAGATGAAAAAAAAAACGTGAGAAAAACAAAAGTTGACTGTTAAAAAATCTTTTGACGACTTTTGTTAACCTACGAAAAGTTAATTATGTATTTATTTTCAACGGCTAAAATAAGAAATCTCTATTTTTCGTTTTTTTTTCAGGATATTTCAGCATTTTACCATTAATTTTTCTTCAGATTCTAAATAATCATAAGCTTTTCTCGAATTTAACCGACTCTACTGCATCTCTATGCAAGATGATGGTCCTTATAGTGTTGATAGAAGATCGAGAAATAAGAAACATTCACTTAATATTAGATTCCCAAACAGCACAAAGTAGTCCTATGGACGTCCAATGGACATCCCTCTATGTACCAACGGACGTCCATAGGACGTCCGTTTTTGTCCTATGGACGTCCATGGGACGTCCACTCAGTGTCCATTTGTCACAACTTTGGACATCCACAGGATGTCCGTTACCGGACGTCCATAGGATGTCCGTTATCGGACGTCCATAGGGAGTCCGTTATAGGATGTCCATAGAGAGTCCGTTATCGGATGTCCACAAATCATTTGCTGATAAATATCTTAGTGAGAAACAAAAGACAGAAAATATTCGATAAGTCTTGAAATTTATAGTTTTGAAAAAATCCAATAAATGTAGTGAATAGGTAGGTATAAATGTACCTATACGGTAATTTTCTGTTTTGAAAACAACGTTGATAACGGCTAAAGATACAGGAAAACTACTAGGTACTCACCTACTTACGTGTTTCTATCATTAAGTTTTACGTAAAATCTGGTAATTTTCATTGAAAAGTTGTCAATTATATTAGTTTATCATAATATTGATAAACTTAATGAAAATATTCGTTTTTGGATTTTTCACAAACTCTAAAAATTAAAGATTCATCGAATTTCTTTCTTTTGTTCACTGTATAATGCAGATGTCTTCATCTTCACGCTAGCAGTCTTAAGTTTGATGGGAATGGCGGAAGTCTTTCCTTGGGACGAATTAATGTATAATGTAGGAATGTGGATTGTATGATAGTGGAAGAATGGAAGATGGGGTGGTTAGCGCGTGCGTGCGCACTGGTACTGCTATTCTCTTCCTGGCTGCGACAGCACGTCATGCGCAATAGTCAAAAATAACTCGATGGACGTCCAATGGACGTACTTTTGTGGACGTACATAGGAAGTCCGTGCGGAGAAGTCCGTAGGACGTCCATTTATTGTCCATGGACCAATGGACGTATAATGGATACTCAACGGACGTCCATAGGACACTCGGTGCTATCTGGGTTAGAGTCCCTAAACTGGCTTTGCTATTGTAAATAAAACATGAGGCTTCTTTATTCATTATTAATATTAACGCTCCTTTTTTTTAAATTCAAATTTTCTGCATTAGTGATTTTTATTAAAGTTAACCTAAATCATGAGAATTATTATTGCTGAGTAATTGATAATTATTATTCTTATTTGAAATCAATAAGAAGACGCCATATTGGAGCCCATCGTTAGAGACTGGTTATATATTAATCGCAGTAACAAGTGGCCCATTTTAGTCATTTTATCTAACGTCAAAGCGCTTCATTCTTGTTGCAGGTGCTAATATCAGCAATCAAAACAACAGCATCAGAAGAAGTCGATTTACTTACACCACTCAGCATAGTAGCATTATCATAAAGTAGGAGTTGTAATATAAATTTCGCGTCGTAATTAGGTGGCTATTTTCGAAGACGATTTAACTGAGTTATGTTGTATATTATGTTTGTCGGATAAGTCTAGAAAGCGACATTTGGCAGCTGCTGCAACCTCTGCTGATTTTGATAATTATAGAAGAATTGTGGTGAGAGTGGTGTATAGGTAATTAAATTACAAGATTTGCGTGTTGATACCTATTACCTATTTATGTAAAATGTTCATCAGATCATCAGTTAAGTAGGTAATAATAATAAACAATGATAGTAAGTCAAGTCGATAAATCGTAATCTTGGGTTAAAAATAAATAAAGTCGCAATAGTTTGAGTTTGAGAAATATTGATAAATTAGAACTAGAACTAGTCGTCCTTGATTATGAAATTATTATCAATAATAATAACCCTCCTATAATTATTATTACTGGATACTTTTTAATTATTGCCATTGTCAATCTAATCGTCAATCAATTCCGGTATGGGAGCCTTCCTTGTCTTATTCCGTAAGATTTTATTAACAACTCTTTGACTGCTCAATGCCCTCTGCTCTCATGTTATGGTATGGTACCCTAAATACCCAATTACAATTAAATTCGCTTCTATTCCTAGGTATAGGTACGATATGATGATGTAATAATTTTAAAACTAATATAATAATTCCTTTCTAAATATTCGCTCGCAATAGCGAATAATGAGGTATAATATTAACAATTTACGACTTTTTCGTAATCTAATTACTAGGTAGAAGTCATTGTTGCGATATAGACTTCAATAGCAAGAGTTAGAAAGTGAACTGCACTATACTATAGCACTTTGAGCTAAATTAGAAACAGTCTGCCTGCATCGGGTCGGGCAGCCATCAACGAAACGAATCAACTAGCACCATGCAGCAGCCCAGCTCCAGCTAAACCGTTTGTAAACTGCGCTAGGTCAGTAACATCACCTTGAGATTCGCCTTGTAAGACCGATTTTATAAAGGCCGCCAATTAGTTAATATTTAATTGGTCTCAATAAGAAACGGCGCGATCGTATCGTATCTAATAGTATCGAATCGAATAGGCCGCCAAATTATCCTCGGAAATTAAAATTTCAAATGGACTGACTGATTTCGAATGCGCGTTCTATTATTATTGTCGTGTCAAGAGGACGACGACTAGCGATTACTGCGTTGGATGGATATTAAAGACGGGATTATTGTTATTATGATTGTGCGACATGGAATTATTACATGTTGACAAACAAGTGATGTAATGTGCATTTTACATAATATTATGCCGGCAGATTTGAATAAATGTCGCGATCTATTTTAATCTCGCTCTTCTGCTTTTATGAATAATATAATACTTAAACTCCTCTACCTCTAACTCTCTAGCTCTACCTCTAGTTCTAGCAATAAAAATAAAACGATTTAACACTTCATTTTAACGTCTCCCCCTCCCCCTCCCCAGAATAAGATTATATTTTTACTGAATGAGTCCACCATTAACAGGCCAAAAATGTCATTATCATTTTCTAGAGGTTCATTAGGTTTATATAAATGTACTTCAATTATTATGCTAAAACTTTAACTTTTTCAGCGATCATACAGTATACCAAAACTTCTTATTCTTTATAGCGAAGTTCCATCAACGCCTGAACTGAGCATGTCGTAATCATCTTATACCAAGAGCAGTATTCTCATTCTGGACACTCACTCACTAATATCCAGAGCTGGGCAAGGCTTGAAGATGTGGCTTGAAAAAGGGATTCAAACTCTTCAAGAAATTTGAATTTCATAGCTGAAGTCCTCTTAAAAATGAGAGCTTTTATGATTTGAAGTCTTTTTTATAAAGAGCTTTGGAATTATGAATGCCTTCAATTATTTTTAGCGCTTTTAAAGCAGTATGGTGGCTAGGGAACCTGCATTACCGACACTGACGCTTGTTAGTGTCGGTAATACAGGTACCTACCTACCCTAATGGTGGCGGCTTGAACTATAGCGAAGAGAATCCAAGCCGCCATCATAGGGTTTGTTGAGCTTTTTCGAAACTAGTGACGTTTCTGTGATGGAAATCGCTTTGCCTATAGAGTATCTGAATATTGACAAGATTTTTAAATTTTATACCAAAGGTACCCGATTTTGTGATTTAAAAAGGCATGTTATTTTGATTTTTGACATTGTTGTCAAAAAACCAATGACGTCATCATATTTTTTTAAATGGCACAGCAACCCCCACCTTTTCATACATCACTTTGCAAAGCAGATCTTGTCAAAAAATGTTTTTTTCGCACAGAAATTCTTTTTCATCTCGAAAAGACCTTTGCAACAATGCACCACAAGTAGGGAGTTGCTGTTTCAAAAAAAGTTGTTGACGTCTTTGACAAAAAACAATGACGTCATAAAATTCAAGCCCTTCAGTATTTCAATCCACCACCATAAAGGTTTGAAAGCCTTTAAATTGCAGCTCTTTTTTGCTTTCACATCAATTATTCCAAAACTCTATTTTCTTCTTCTATGACGGAACGCAAGCCACAAGCTCCCGTTTAAAAAAGAACTTCAAACTATAAAATTGAAATTCCTAAGAGCCCTACCAAGCTCTGATTAGTGACTATACTTTTCCTACATTTTACATCAGCAAGGCCTTCATTGATGTTTATTTCTTTATATGTTTATATTATCAAGCGCTTCCGCAGCGTTTCTAGCTCATATAGAGCTTCAAATCTTTTTCAAACACGCGGGCTTATTGCGGCCTTTTTCACAATTCCTTTTGAAATTGTTCAAAAAAGATTTGTAGATTTGGCGGACTTTCAAGTCTTTCTTAGCAGGGATTGTGATTTCTTGTCAAGGGTTTATAGCCCAGCTTCGCTGTAGTCTGTACTCTGTAGTATCCGATATGATATGAAATTAATCCGATATGATTAACAGGTACATTTTTCGGTCATTATACATATACATCCGCGGCTCCTAAGTTTCATCAATTTTTTCGGGACCGAGGAGCGAAATAGGGGTGCTGGGTGGGTGAGAAGCTAAAAACAGCTATTTTAAACTAATGTTAAGGTCACAACTAAGAGGCCTCTTTGACACTACGGTCGAATTTCAATTTTTTTCTTCACTTTCAGGGCAAGGAAAATCTTCGAGATTAACAGTAGCACGATTTTTATTTTGAATTTTGCATTTATTTTGCATTTATATTCCAAAAATCGTAACATCAATCCCTGTGGTCTTTATGAAAAAAAAATATATGAAAAAGGGGATATAATGCGAATACGTGACTGTATACGTTTCAAAGTGCTTGGCATTGTCCTCAAGGTCCGTACTTTCATTGCACTTTGCACTCTCAAAATCGGTTTTTAACACCGTTTTGTTGCCTTCGCCCTTTCATTTGCAAAGCAAATAAATACCTTCCTGGTGTTACTATAGGTATGTTCTCCACCCCTATATTATAGGTGCCATAGTGAAACTGTAGGAGCCGCGGGTGTATATAATTACCCATTTTTCTTATTATTGAGCTGTCATTTAACCGAATTTCGAGAGGAGAGATTTAGGAACGCGCTTCTAGTGATGTGACGTCAAATGCCGCTTTTACAAGTTTATGCATGGATTTTTGAAAATAAACAGAATTATTTTTCTTGGCAAGCCCTTAGAAAATCCAACCTCCAAATTATTGATCAATCTTGATCAATTGATCAATAAGGCACGCCGAGTTATATTATTTCTTTGTATTCCTCTTAATAAAGCTCATCATTTTTGTCTAGAACAATTACACTTTTTTGCTCAGAAAAATGCAGTTTTTTCGGCTGCGCTATGTCCAATTGCATCAGATTTAATTTTGGCCTGAAAATGGTTGACGTATCACTATCACTTGCGTCACAAAATCATATTCAACCGTTTACTTCAACAATAAAATTACTGGGAAATCCAAGATTTCAAGAAAGACGCTTAGATAAATAAAAAGTGAACAATTATCCTAATAATTATTCTAGACCCAAATACCACGATGATTCATAATGGTAGAGGTAGGTAGGTACCATGAGCACCATCACCAGACCTAGCGAGAACAAGATGCTGATGACGCAAGGAGAGATATTCGATCTCCTCTGCGAATTAGAAGGCGCGGTTTTGGTTCAATTGGTCCCGATTAAAGCATTAATTACGATAATTAGACACACATGAGAGACTCGTTGCTTATCCGAGCGAATTCCATTGATGGTGACCGCTCAAGACGGAGAGTCAAGTAACAACTTAACAAGAATCCCGGCCTGGCTGGTGCTGGTGCTGCTGGCATATCAAGGCCGCTGTGATCAGACTGCCTGGCGCGGTTCGCCTGTAGCCCGTAGCCAAGCCTCCTGCGAACGGACGACGATCCAGCCAGCAGGACTAGTCACTAGTCACTCCAATCTGCGACGATGCCAGATGTGTTTACAAACAATTATTTGTAATAACACTTCACTTACCACTTGCCACTTGCCAGGTACCGCGTACCGGTGCCATGTGCCCATTTGATTTGAGTTTTGTTAAACAATTACCCAATTACCAATAATTATAATCAGAAAATGATAAATCAGGGGAATACTTTTTTTAGGCTTACTTTACTAGAGTACTTAGGTATTAGGGTAGGTATTAGGCTCAGAGTATTTCTTGTTGTTGGACATTTTAACCTTCTCGTGCGCTTTATTTGATTTGATACGGTGATGGTGATGGTGATGGTGATTATGACGATGATAACAACACCTACCAGGTTTGCCATGGTGGAAAGTGAGAGAAAGTGGGCACATGTTGACAACGTTCCACATATTTTCCACATCAACGACATGTGCAATGAATATCAATTCTTCTATGTTAATGAAACAACGAGTCATACGACATGTACATGTTAAAGATTTTCACATGTGCGGTTTAAAATTGTGGGAATGTGTTTATCTGATACCGTCAAGTGAAGTAAACAATAATAATAAAGCACCCGGCACTGGGAAAGTACTAGAACCAGAAAACCAGCACCAGCACCAGCACCAGCAGCTCAGCAGCAGGAGCAGCAGATAGGTACTCGTACTACATGGTACTGGTACTGGTGCTACTTGTTCCATGTGATTGCATCTCATCTATCCAAACTATTAAAGTATTAGCATAACGATAACGAAGAGGACTTATCACTGATTATTATGGCGTACTATGACAGAAGAGTTTTTTTGCCCATACATTGCCATTTTTAGGTGCATGTTATATAATACATTCACCATCACCATCACCATCACCACCGTGAAAGTGTACGCAGAGTTAAGAGGAATAAAATAATAAAGGAACTAACTGACCTTAAAGGCCAGTGGAACGGAGACTTTTACGTTTACGTTATTTTTAAACCAGTCGGTCGTTTTGCGCGCAATTCGACGAAAATTAATCTAAAGATGTGGTAACGGATTTATGGACAATTCTAACGAAAATACATCAAAATTCGTGAACATATGTTCGGGCGTGGGTCGGAGATGATGAGACGAGATGGAGGATCGGGGAGAAATATCACCTCAGCCCAGTAAACTGAAAAATTAAGTTTATTATCCAGACGGTGCTCATATCCGGACCGGAGACAGAAACGAATGGTTATTACAAGTTACATGTTACAAGCTACAAGCTAAAAATGTTCAATTAAATGTAATATTTCAATCGTTGCGACATAAAAATAAACGGTCTAATAATAAATCCTCCTAACGCTTTCGGCCAGCATCAGCGAACTGAACGATCCGAGACGCTTCCAATGTTTATAAACAATTCTTCTTGTTATCGTCGATTTGCGTAAAACAAACCGAGAACTGGAACTGGAATAATGTTTCTTCAATTATTATTCAAACTCCAGATTTCGTCGCCGAGTCAAAGGTCGTCAGATACAAAAACCGAGTGGAATAATTCTACTCGACTTGATGATTAATAATTAATGTAATAATTATGTAGGTATTATTCCGAGAAGAACTGAAAATACTCTGGGGTGGAAATAACTCCCGAGCCTTAATGAGCAATAACTCAAAATCGCCTGGGAGCAGTTCGAGTCGTCCTGGATAACGATCCTGCGGCTGCAGGAGCGACCACGACTTCCTGATTCCTTGACGGGTTCTCTGGGGGGTACCTAAATATTGATCTTCAAATAATCAAACAAGAACTGAAGTGTCTTCCTTGCATGAATTATCAGCGATTTTTAGTTTAACTGATCCAGATTTTAGGAAATTTTAGTACACGTCAACAATTTTTTTAATTATTCAAACGAGACTTTATAAGTCACTTAACACAAGTTGGTAACTTTACCACTTCGAATAGCGATTTATTTTTCTAGCTTAAGGTAACTAGAAAAATTATCGTTGTCTTGATAAGGAAAAACAATGACAGAAAGGGTTGAAGACAGTCAGTGGCGGCTCATGGATTGAAAAGTTATAATAGCGAAGTGTAGATTCTACACAGGAGTCCGGTCAGCTCCATTGTTTTTAAATATTTGCAAGGCGGTTGGGCAAAGTCCGGTCAGCTCGATAATTCGATTTTTGCAAAGCCCGGTCAGCTAGATTTTTTTCTGCAAGGTCCGGCTTCAAAAAAGCTCGAAATTTCGGATTGATGCTATAAATAGTTATTTATTATACAAGAGAAAAAAGTGATAGATTTTAGCTCGAGATGTGATTTCGTCCCCGACGCGTTTAGCGGAGGGGACAAACACATCGAGAGCTAACATCGCACTTTTTTCTCGTGTGTAATATACAATTTTTTTCTGCGAGAAGAAATATCACTGTTAGAATGTCGAAAAACGTAGTTAGATAACTGAAAATTATGTCGGAAAAATGATTTATGTTAAACTTGGATTTTCAAACTGTCTCTTATCGTAATTGACGTTGCCTGGGTAACGAAACGATTTAATTATTACATAAACGTCATATTAATGTAATTAAAATTGAAGACAGTTTTGCAAAGATTGCAAGTTAGTTTTCGATGAGTGAATTTAATAATATGGATAGTGATTGTTATGAAAATTCCCTTAATAATTGCCATTTGGATAATAAGGCAACTTTACTTTACGTATATTTGATATAAATTTATTGATATCTGAGTGTTAATAGTAGCTATACCTAAGCCGCCATTTCGGGGAAATAAGTACTCATTTATTTCCCTGCTAATTCATTTTTTCCCCGATAAGATGCAGCTCATATAATGAGGCATTTTTCTACCTGTCAACGGGGAAAAAAGGTCAAACTTATAGCCCGTCGCAGAAAAAAAATTATTTATTTACAAATACCTACGTGAAATCATGGCACTTAATTCACGTCATCTGAAAAGTCGCCACTGGTTGAAGTTACCGAGACTGTCAAAAATCTGTCTTGGTGAAAGAAATAGTAACTGAAAACTTTCACCAGACTCCTCCGGAGACAGAGATACCTACAGAAGAACCGATTACAGTTTTGAACTCCTATTATTTATGGAGACTAAACAATTGAAGTTTTCATTTTCACAAAAAAATTCGCTTTAAGTAAACTTTGAAGCGGTATAGCTCGAAAAAAATTCAGTAAAACATTCTACTCGAACTCTGCAGCTGATCATCAGTCACTTCACTTAAATGTGAATGATAGAAAATACCTTTTATCTTCGGTGTCAAAAAAAGATATGCGTCATTGTTTAATTTATATATATGTATAATAAAATCGGAAAACTAGTTTTTCCGAGATATTGGAGAAACCATAGGGCGTAGACAAAAACGAAGTACACGAGATTTGTGCGCAATAAAAAAATCTTCAATTTGAGACTAGCTAAATCAAAATCGGTCAACAAATAAAAAAGTTATTGCAAAAAAAAACATGAAAACTGAGCATTTCACGTTATTCTTATAATTTTTCAAAAATTCATTCGAAGTCACTTAAACACTCAAAAAACGGAAATGATTTTAAAATCGTTGTAAAACTTTGAGAGCATCCAGACATCATAGAGCGTTCTTCTTGTTTTTTTCTTAATTCTTTCTTTTTGAACCAGCTTTTCAACAATAACAAAGGTATTCTATTTGGTTTATTAGAATGAAGAAAAAAAAAATCACTCACTTAAAACAAAATCTGAAGGTCCTTTTTTGAAAAATTCAGTATCCCCTTTCAAAGTTTATTATAGTTAAGCTCTTTAGCTTTAAAATGAAAGCTGCTGAATCTTTTTTATTGAAATTCGACAACCGTAGAAGCGGTCAAAGTTGGCGTTATTTGATCCTTGTGCATGGATAAACAAATAGGATTTTGCGCTCACATCCACCACGTCTTCATCAATTTTATTGTTTAAATAAAACAATGACTGGAAACATTTTTTTAAACTAAAAACGAGAAGCCTTTTCTATCATTGACATAAGAATACTTTCATTTTAAAAACATATAGCCCTGGACTATAACTTGACATGATGCCAATGTTGATCAAACAAAGCAAAGCAAAAAGTGACAGTTTTAATGATTTGCCAATCGCGCAGCGGTGATCCTTAAATGAATGACACGGCAGGATTTTTCGTCCTTGAGACTAACATAAAATAAATATTAGATCACCGATATTTTCCCGCACAACTAAAATCTCAATGTCACATCTGAGAGGTCGCAAAAACTTACCTATATACGTACGTTTCAGCCAAGACAACCGCAAAAATCCGAAAAGTATAAAAAAAATAAATCAAACCGATGGTCGGTGTTTATTTACACGAGTGCGGCTAGCGAGAGAGAGAATAACATAAATTATATTTATGCGTTCATCAACAAATTAAAGCGATACACTTGGATTTTAACGATCGTTAAGCTCACCAAATGAAAGATTTTACGAGCGCCGTGAAATAACGACTCGTCTAATGGTGGGAATTGGTTCGTCCTGTTAGAAAAAAACGAATCGCCGTAGCGGGAGACGGCGGTGACCATTCAAATTTTACCGAGAAAAATAGCGGTAAAAACTTGGTCATCAGAGAAGGGGTCGCGGAAAAATCAGGCCGGGGAACCTCTGCATTTGCAGACATGAGACGAGATGAACAAACTAAAATTATTTAATTTCTCTCTCGCATTATTGTTTAATTTTAAATGAAACGACGATGCTGATTGTAAATCGGTTACATCTTGCGTCAGCTTTCATTTCTAGAGGATTGGCAAGTGTTATTGCCGGTGCCGGTGGCTTTTAGAGCGAATTCCTTCAACGAAATGAACCTAATCAAAAGAATTAAAAAAAAAAAAAAACGCTCTAGGTATAGGAAGTAAATTAGAAGACGAATTGCTGTTTTTAGCAATAGCGGTGCTAAAAATAACTTTCTTCCTTAATTGTGTGAGAGTGCGTGGACACGCTTACGTAAGATTTGATGCCCTGATTTCTACCTGTCGAGTCAACCAGTTTTTTTTTTTTTTATTAATACCTACCTGTGAAGCAACTCGAATGCAATTTTACAAGAATTTATTTATTTATTACTCGATCTCTGCGTCGTTTCACCTCCAAAGACACAATTACATTTTTGAAAATCATATCATCTTTTCCCGGGTCCTTCTTCCCTACATTACTTAAGCTGAACGTGATGATTAGTGATGATGGCTGAAGACAGAACCGGATAGATGAGTGAGAAACGGCACGGGGGAAAGAACAGAGTAGATTAAAGCGGAACGATTAAATTAAAGCAATAGGTCAATCCTTTAAGCAAGTGACAGAGGAAAGATGCGATTTCGGTGGTAATAAATACCGAGTGTCTGGAGTTGAAGAAGATTGGCAGGGTTCCATCAGATCAGGGGTCACTGGTCGTCTTATAGCGACGCATTAGCTGGGCGATCATTCTTAATGTCGCGTTTTAATTTACCCATGAAATTTTCCTACCATCTCAAACGAATTGTCTTTTTTTGGTGTGTCTACGTGCACCTCCACACCCCCACACCTCCATCTCGATTGCAAATTTAGTCATTCAAAAAAGAGCGCTGTAAAATAATCATAACTTCCGTCTAAGAGCAGCTGGGGTTAAGTCTTTGGTATCATTATCTTCAGAAAAATGTTTAGAATAAGAGAGCGCTGCTCATTTTTTTTTAAATCTGCCTATAAAAATAATAAATTGTTTCATACCGGCTGAAACATCGATGTCAAACAATCAAGTTTGCGGGGATATAAAATGATAAAAAAACAATATCTAACCATTTTATATTTTTTTATGAAACCAGAATTTTATTGTGAATAAAAAAAGGGGCTATAATTTCTCCCATGTTTTTCGGTTCAAAAGTTATGAATATTAACGTGAAATATTACGCGCAAGGCTAATATTTTTAGCATCCATTAAAATCGCTTTGAATTGGAATGAAGTGATTAGGATTTGAAAGAATTATTATAGAACAAAAATCATAACTTTCGTCTAACAGTAGCTAGAAAAATATTTCGGGTATCATTATTTTCAAAAAAGAGCGTAGAATACGATAATACTGCACAGAAAACTGAAAATCTACAAGTAAAAATCAAGCATGCAATGTCAAATTATAAAATAACACAATTAATCAATTTGGACTTTTATGCAAAACCGAATTTTTTGGTATCCATTTGCATCCCTAAGCCCGTCTAAGAAGAGATCCGTGATCACTGTTTTTAAAAACTGTCAAAATTAGTAAGACGTATCGGGAAAATTTTGCACAATCCATGCATCATCAAAAATTTATTTTTATCACACGTAACTGTAAATCTTGGAGCGGCGATACTCTTATAATATGGAGCGATTCTCCCTAATGTGCGTGAATCAATATACGACCATTTTTTATCCAGTGATACATACAGTGATGTCTCGTTAATCCGAACCTGGGATAATCCGAATGTTCCCATAATCTGGATTAGGTTGCCCGTTTCACTCTTATTTATTGCTTCCGCCGCATCTTTACCATGTTGTGTTCTTTCATAAACATAAATTTAAAGGTAATATCACATTGCGTAAGTGATTTGATTATTCGGATTATTTTTCAGCAATATTTTCCTGATTGCATGATTCTCATTAGACGCATCAAATATATCAGAAAATTACTAATGAAACTACTCTTTCAAAACCCAGTTATAAAAATGACCTATAAACCTTATCAAAAACAATAAAAAAATGCAATTTTTAAAATTATTTTTATCAAACAATGAAGCAACAGTTCATTCTCAAAGCTTGATGTTACCCAATTTTTTAGCAATTTTTTTTATACCTATAGTAATGGTTATTAAAAGGACTGCATGTCGGATCAAATTATTGATCTTTGATTCTTTTTTAAGAATTCAAATAAATTGACAAAAACATAGCTTTCCTCTTCATTTTATCTATTAGGTAGAATAGTCATATTTCGAGATGTGTGGTCGAAGAGATTTACTTTTCCCCATCTCCGATTTTCTTGATAATTTGAAAGGGTAAATCATCCATGACAATTCAAAAAACAGATGGCAAAAGTGTGTAGAACTGGAAAAATGTTGAGAAACCTTGAGGACGTTTTTCAAACCACAAAGCTATCTAAAATTTTGCAGTCCTGCAAATATCCTGAAACACCCTGTATAAATAAAATGATTGAATTTAATAACAGATTTAATTCAAGTACGGGGTGTTTATTTAGAGATAGCGTCTCATTATCTTATCTGGTGCTTTTTAGGGCTAGTGCTGAAGCTGGTGGGTGAATCAAAATATTAATTGATAAAATCGCCCTCTAAAAATATAATCGCTTCAGATAATGATTCTATTTTCCCTTCTATATATAACTGTGAGCTCAAAAATGCATTTCGTTTTGTCTTAATTAATTTTAAGTTTAAAAACTTTGAAAAATGACCCACCAATTTTTTTTTTATTTTTTTAATTTTGTAAGCTGGAAAATTTTTACTTTTCAAATACTTACAAAGTAAGTATGTAATTATGAAATTAGAAAGAAACGTGCATCAGAAAAACCTAGAGAAATGAGTAAATGAGTTATGAGTAGACAATATAGCATCAGAAATGAGCTAAATCGCAAGTAAAATTACCGCAGAGCAGGAAGTTTAACTAAAATGAGCAAAAGTGGACAAAATCTGCAGCGCAGAGTAAATTAGGCAAGCGTGGCGCAGTGACTTTCATAAAAATAACTGAAATGAATTTGTAGATATAACCAGCGTAGAGCAGTGAGTTTAATAAAAATAAACAGAAATGAGTCAAATCCGCTAATTCGCAGAACAGAGCAGATTAGGGTAATGAGTTTATTAACAACGAATCAACATCTGAAGAGAAAACCTGACTAAAGCGTAGGTTAGTAAGTTTGATTAAAATAAGCAAAAATGAGGAAAACGGGTAATTAAAGTGAGCAAAAATGAGGAAAACAGGCAAAATCTGCAGCGCAGAGTGAATAAGGCAAGCGTAGAGTAATGAGTTTGTAGATATGACCAGCGTAGATCAGGAAGGTTAATAGAAAAGAACTACATGAGTTAAATCCGCAGAACAGAGCTGATTGGGGTGGTGAGTTTACTAACAATGAATCAACACCTGAAGAGAAAACCCGGCTAAACAGTTTAGGTTACTAAGTTTGGTTAAAATGAGTAAAATCTGCTTCAGAGTGATTAAGACAAGCGTATCACAGTAAGTTTTTAAAACTGACTAGGTACGTTGACTTGGTCAAAAATACTACGTTTGTCTTATTCACTCTACGCTACAGATTTTGCTCATTTTAATCAAACTTTACTAATTTTTATCAAAAAGAATGAACAGGGAAGATAAAAACCTGTAGATAAGACCAGTGAGTTTGATTAAAATGAGTAGAAATGAGCAAATTTTGCAGAGCAGTACGAATATGAACTGGGTAGAACAGTAAGTTTATTAAAAATTAACAGATTTGAGTCAAATCCTCAGAACAGAGCAAATCTGCAACAGAGCCAATAAGACAAGCGTATATCACAGTGATTTTTTTTCAAATTGACTGTGCTACGTTTGTGTTCTTTACTCTTATACGCTGCAGATTTTGCTCAATTTTGCTCATTTTAATCAAACTTACTAATTTTTATTAAAATGAATGAAATGAGCATACTGCGTAGGCTAGTAAGTTTATTAAAAATTAAGAGAAATCAGCAAAATCAGTAAATAGTAAACAGCGTTGAGTTTGATAAACAAGAGCAAAAATGAGCGAAATCTTCAGCAGAGCAAATAAGACAAGCGTAGCAGTCATTTTTATCAAACCGACTGTAATATTACGTTTCTCTTATTCACTATGCGCTGCAGTTTTTGCTCATTTTAATCAAGCTTACTCCTTTTTATTAAACGGATTGAAATGAGTGAACTGGTTAGGCCAGCAGATTTATTAAAATGAACAGAAAAGAGAAAATTTTGTAAATAAAACCAGTGAGTTTATTAAAATGAGCAGAAACGAGCAAAATCTTTAAATCTGAGTGCGAATAAGATAAGCGCTCACCACAGTGAGTTTGAGTTTGTCGGATATGACTACAAAAAGCAGAAATGAGCAAATTTTGCAGAGCAGCGGGTGTTGATATAACTGGGTAGGGCAGTAGTTTATAAAATCATTTTAAAAAATGAACAGTAATGAGCAAGATCTGTAGAGCAGAGCCAGTGAGTTTGATGAAAATGAGCAGAAATGAGAGAAATTCTTCAAAAGCAGACCGAAACAAAGCAACTTAGATCAGCCAGTTCATTTAAAATGAACCAAAGTGAGCAAAATGTGTAGAGCTGGTAGCACAAGTGTAGTAGCAAGTAGCATCTAGTGAATTTGATAAAATTGACTGAAAGGAGCATAAATAAGCAGAAATGAGCAGAAAGAGCAAAATCTACAGAACAGAGCTGATTAAAGCCGCTTTGGGCAGTAGTGATTTTAGTAAAAATGAGCATGGAAATGAGTAAATGAAGAGAGGAAACAAAAACGGGCTACAGCATCGCGACTAGAAGTTTGATGAAAATGAGCAGGAACGAGCGGAACCTGCAGAGCAGAGCGATCAGAGCAACGTGGGGCCGCTGCTTAATTTTTAGGCTGAAACGTAAACGTAACGTAAACTGAAGGTGTGAATTAAATACAGTAGAGCTTTTATTATCCGAGTCATGATAAAAATACTAAGAATCAATTGATAGCAGAAATGTAGACATTATTCTCTTCCTGGATTCTAGCTGTTCCTTGAGTGATTCTTCAGAGAATGGAGTCCATTGACAAGGTATAAATATTTTGAAAAATTATGAGATTGAGATGTTAATAAAAAAATAATAACTAGAAGAAATCGATGTATCTTCTTTTATATTGATCCCATTTTTATTTCGTAAATTTCTTATTAACCGTTATCAAAGCGGTATGGAAATTAGCAAATTAGTTAAATTATTGTTTATTTTTTTAATTAAAACTTATCGATAATTTTTATAAGCAACAATTAATAATAATTAGCAGAGATGATTAAAAATTCTTGTAAATCTTGTTAGAGTGATGCTGTTTCTTTTACTAATTATAGCCGATTTAGTAATCCTGCACTAATATTACGATGAAGATGACACACAAAATTAAATATTACTCATCTTTTTTTTACAATGAAACTCTTCTTAAAACGTCTCGGTTTTTTTTTCAAATAAACACGAGTAAGTAACTACCTATATCTATAATGAATGATATAAAGTGGAGTGAAAGTAAATCCTTTCTACCATTACAATTATTCATTTACCTACTCAACTACCTATTTTTAATAGATGGCCGATATTCTCTCTTTACTTTAAATACATTTGTATATTTATATTCGCCTTGCCTTGTTATTCATTAATAATGTCTGATTGATTAAGAAGGAACAAGTTATTCACCCAAGGATTTGCTATTTTTAGCCAACTAATAAACTCTTCCTTAAACGTACAAAAATCTCTCGAGCTGTAAATACCTACTTATCAAAGCAATCTAGAAGGCTATCCGATTAATTACGGCCGCGAATATTAACATAATTATAAAATAAAGCAGAAATGAATGACAAAACTTTCACAACAACCACCACAATTATAAATAAAATAAATACCTATAAAGTCTTGTAAGAAATCCTGATCGTCCTGAGAAAAATAAGAGACACTCGGCGTGAACACCCTGTATGATACGAGATGATTGACAAATGACAAGTGGTTACGATTTTAGCACCCGTCTACACTATACCGGTATGTGCGCTACACTGTTACATTAATAGCACGGTTACGGATTTATAGCACTCGGACGCTCGTTATTTTATGTGCTGGAACTGATACGCCGCACGCTGTTATACTCGCTCCTTAAGTGCCCCTTCCCCTTGCCCGGCGATTATCCCCCGATCCGCGGGAAGGACCTCTTCGCCGCTAGAATCCATGATCCAGCCGGAAAATTCCGAGTCGATGGGCTCGTCTGTTCGGATCTGGTAATTATCGTTTAGGTTCCGGGAAATAATCGTATCTGTATTTTTCCCAATCGGAAAAACAAAAACTTGACAGCTTCCCCTGAAGCTTTGTCACGGTCTGTGTAAGAGACTTCAGTTTCCTTAGAAGGCTTCTAAAGAGGATGGTAAAATGTTCCCAAAATCAGAATTTTTGTTTTTAGAAATGGTAAGAAAATGTAATAATTTTGCTTGGTTTCCAACGAGTGTTGAGATGAAGAAAGGTCTTCTGGCTTTTTCAGAATTTTTCGTAAATGTATTAACATACATAATGCAGAAGCGCATCGGTGTGCGGGTGCAGGGTTCAGGATAACCTCGATTTTGGGCTAGCGTAATGTGACCCGGCGTGTTTATTACGAAATGAGCTGACAATGACTGAAAAATCAGCCTCCTTGCACGCCTGAAAAATTGGCGCACTATTTTACAAAATAGGCTGATCAAGTCTACTTATTAATAAGTTAATCAAAGAGCTTATGAAATATGCTGACCGGGGTTGAAAAAAAAGGGGGTAAAATTGCACCCCCCATCAAAATAGGGTAGGTAATGTTACAAAATTAGCTTATATGATCTATTATAAAATGGGATAACGTCGCAGAACTTGGTCACCTTAAAAATGAGCTTTTAAAAACTGAGCTTGCAAAAATAAGTCGATTTGGGCTCTTGAGCTTCAAAAAATTAGTTTTTATGAGTTTATATCTGGGTCTCGAAAAAATTAGTTGATTGGGGCTCTAAATTAACTGGAACTTCAAAATTTAGTTAATGTATGTTTTCGACAATTGGGCTTCGAAAAATAACTTATTTATGGCTTTAAGTTTACCTACTTAACTTGTATAAAATTGGAAAAATCTGAGCTTTAAAAACTTGGACGTCAAGAAAAAAGTTTGATTTTGACTTAAAGTTAAATTGAACTTGCAAAAACGAGCAAACTTGAGCTTTTTACAATATTGCTTCGAAAAAATTAGTCGATTTTGGTTCTGGGTTAACTTGAGCTTCTAAAAATTAGTTTTTCTAAGCTTTTAAGAACTGTATGGGCCTCGAAAAATTAGTTAATTGAGGCTCTAAATTAACGGGAACTTCTAAATTTAGTAATCGATGTTTTCAAAAATTGGGCTTCGAAAAATAATTTATTTTGTGCTGTGTAAGTTTACTTACCTAACTTGTGTAAATAGACAAATCTAAGTTTAAAAAAACAGGACGTCAAGAAAAATTGTTAATTTTGACTTTAAGTTAAATTATACTTCTAAAATTGAGCTTTTTTGAGCTTTTAAGAAGTGGGCTTTGAAAAATTAGTTAATTTGGAATTTCTAAATTTAGCTAATGTATGTTTTCAAAAATTTGAATTTGAAAAAATAAGTTATTTCGGGCCTAAGCTTACTTTACTTCTAGAAATGGGCAAATCTGAGCATTTAAAACTTTTCCCTTGAAAAAATGGTTGATTTTTAATTTGGTTAGATTGAACTTCTATAAAAGGGATCAAACTTGAGCTTTTTACAATTTTGATTCGCAAAATTCAGTCTATTTGGGTTCTGCATTACGTTAACTTCTGAAAATGAGTTGACCTAAGCTTTAGAGAACTGGGCCTCGAAAACAATAGTTGATTGGGGCTCTAAATTAACTGGAACTTATAAATTTAGCTGATACATGTTTTCGAGAATTGGACCTCGAAGAAATAACTTATTTCGGGCTCTAAGCTTACATAACTCTTAAAAATGGGTAAATCTGAGCTTTCAAAACCTGGGCTTCTAAAAAATTGCTGATTTGAAATTTGGGTTGAATTGAACTTTTAAAAATAAACAAATTCGAGCTTTTTAAAATGTTTCTTCGGAAAAATTAATCGATTTGTGTTCCATGTTAACTTAGATTCCTGAAAATGAGTTTTTTGAGCTTTTAAGAACTGGATCCCGAAAAAATTAGCTAATTAGGGCTCTAAGTTAAGTAATTGGAACTTCTAAATTTAGCTAATCTACGTTTTCATAGATTAGGCGTCGAAAAATTAACTTATTTTGGGCTCTAAGTTTACTTAACTCCTAAAAATTGGTAAATCTGAGCTTTAAAACCCGGGCCTCTAAAAAAATGGTGGATTTGGAATTTGAGTTAAATTGAACTTCTAAAAATGAACAAATTTGAGCTTTTTAAAATGTTGCTTCGGATAAAATGTTAAAAAATTGATTTCTGTTCTAGATTAATTTAGACTCCTAAAAATGAGTTTTTTCTGAGCTTTTAAGAACTGGGCCTCAAAAAAATATGCTGATTGGGGCCTTTAATTAACTGGAACTTCTAAATTTGACTAATCTGTGTTTCCAAAAATGTTGCTTCGAAAAAATAAGTTATTTTGGGCTCTAAAGTTTACTTAACTTCTAAAAATAGCAAATATCTGATGAGCATAACATTTTTTGCCTCGAAAAAAATGGTTGATTTGAAATTTGTGGGAAAAGACTCTTTTTTAATTAATATCTTCATTCGTTTACTAAGAATTTTAGGCTAAATCCAGGAAACCTGGATAAGATAGATCAGACGAAAATTATGCAAGAAATAAAAAAATTCTTCGTTTTATTTTACTTTAAAAAATAGAGAAAGTCCATAGAGACTTTTATTTAAATAATACCTTATTGTCATAAAAAGTGTAATTTTTTTTTAGTTTCTTCAAATCGTCTCCCGGCATAAGGATTATTAGTTTGGCTTTTCCGGCTGATTCTCAGATGATCATTTTCAGAGCAAAATATATTTTCTTTCATTAAGTTGAAAACGCGAGATTAGTCAGAGATGAATAGAAGATTAAACTAATTAATCGTAGAAATCCTTGGGCAGGATAAGCAACTCCTCGAAATGAAAATAGAAAAACGAGAATCAGCAATTATTTTTTTAATTATACATAAATCATAATTCTATGTCAATTTTATCTAATCCTTAGTATAAAATTAAATTATTACTTACAGCATCAAAGTCCAAATCAATTCCAGTTCATTATAGATGGAAATTCTCTATAAATAAAATATTTGTCTCAATTCTGTCGCATAGTAAACGGGTTCAGTAGACAACTTGTCTGGGATATTTATAAAAAGATTATTATTTTATGTTCTTTACTAATATTTTTATTAATTTGTCTAGAAAAATGTTTATAAATGCCCAGGTCAGCTAATTTTTTTGTCACCTCAGATTATTTAATTTTTGTGAAGCCCAGACCAGGGCTACTTAGCCTTTTATTATGAGTCATACTAGCTAATCTTCTGTAACCTCAGGTCAGCTAACTTTTCAAAAAACCTTCAAATAAAAATGTTAATTCAACTTAATTTGTATTAGCCTTATTTTTTTTCAACAAACAGAAAATAAAATAATTAGAATAAACAATAAACCTCCCATCCTAAACCAACAAACAGTTGACGCATCCACTTCTTAAAGTTACATGTTACATCATACCATACCTTCAACCCTACCAATGAGGGGTGGTTATTGCGTCATCTCTTACCTGAAGGAAACTAAAACCAAGCACATTTTTGCTCTTACTAGAGACACCAAGTAGAAATTGTGGGAATTTTATAGAGCAATATATATTTTGAACTTCCTATATTTGTATATAAGAATTGTAAGAATCGAGGTCAAAAATTCGCGATAATTAGGTCTTCCGTGTCCTGATTATCAAGTGGTACCCACATGTCCTGTCCAAGGATAATCAATTAATTGCACTGCAAAAATTAGTATCTGGGTTACTATTATGTCTGTCTGGTCGGGTGTAAAATAATTCGGCAGATTTATAAAAAAAAATAATAGAATTTTTCACAAAAAAAAAAAATAAATAAATAAAATAAATAAAAATAAGTTTATGACGTAATATGTGATGCAATATAATTTATCATCTGAAAGATATAATTAATTAATAAATGTACAAAATAGCTGGAATGTTTATATAATTTTTAAATCCACGCCTTTTGAAGTGTAATAAGTTAGTGATTATTGGTTACTTTGATAAGCAGCGTAATGGATTTGTACTATTCTTACATAAATTATTAAATTAATCATATCGTATGATTGTGGTGTTCCAAGCAGGGTTATCGGAATTTAATTTCGTATTTCATTCATGAACTTTATGTTATAATTTATAATAACACTGCTGGAATTTTAATGCAATTACAATAATAAATAATATTAATTTATTATTATTTTTGTTGTTATTCGAACTTATTGTGTATTCCATTTTATCGAGGTAGTTGTTGAAATTTCCTTTTGAAATGAACTAGGTATACATACATCTTCAGAACTTTTATATCTGTTTTGATGACCGATATTTGAAAATGAAACTGATATAATCGGAAAAATATTTTTGCGTCCATATACTGTAAGCGTCCCTTTTTTTACTAATAAAAGCAGATGGGTGATTAATTTCTTTTAATTAATGGAACTTTTGTCATTTAATCCTGTTACTCTTGCACAATTTATATAAGAAATCAAAGAGATTTTAATCAATGAATGATTAACATCATTTGAAGATGTTAAATAATTGTTTTATAAGCACGAACTGAAACATCCCCGGAAATCAAATTTGAACGCAATCGGTTAAAAAATATTTTTTAGGGACTAGACGATTTTGTTTCAACATTTTAGACCATTTTGGATAAAGATTTGCACAAAAATTTTGAAAAAGCAAGTTGTAGCCGCCAAATTTAAACAAAAAAGGAATCAGAAATTATTAGTTATTGTCTTGGTCCTTAATTAAATATGATTTTCAAAAAATTGGCTAGCCTGGGTCTAAAAATTGAGCTAACTGCATGAGAATTCTAAAAAAAGAGCTGACCTGTGAGCTGACTATTCAAAGATAAGTTACGCAGAGAGAGTTTAAAAAACGAGTTAAGGGAGATTCTAAAATATGAGTGAAATTGTGATTCTAAAAAATGAACTGACTAATTAATGAACTAATAATAATTATTACTCATTAATACTAATTAATAAGTTACCAGAGCTAAGAAACGAGCTGACCTGGAATTCTAAAAAATGAGCTGACCGGGGCTTTCCTAAATGGGTTCCAGCGAGTATAAAAATTGAACTTACATGGGATTTTATTGATTGGGCTAACCTGGGATTCTAAAAAATAAACTGCTCCGGGATACTCATCAGTGAGTTACGAGAGAGTCCAAAAAATGAGCTAACATGGGATTTTATAAATTTAGTAAAAAGTAAACTGTTCCGAGCTACTCATCACTGAGTTACGAGAGAGTCTAAAACATGAGCAAACATTAGATTTTATAAATTAGGCCAGCCTGGGATTCTAAAAAATAAACTGATCCGGGATACTCATCAATGAGTTGTAAATGAGCTGAACTCGTAAATGAGTTATCATGAGAAAAATAGTCCTAAAAAACGGGCTGATAATTGGGGATTCTCAAATGTGAGTTAAGCTGGGATTCTAAAAAATGAGCTGACCGGGGCTGCTAATTATTGAGTTACCAGAGTCTAAAAATTAGCTGCCTTGAACTTTAAGAAACGGCCTGTCAGTACTTTCCGAAATGAATTCTAGAGAGTCTAAAAAATGAGTTAACATGTGTGATTTTATAAATTGGGCTAAACTGGGATTCTAAAAAATAAACTGCTCCGGGATACTCATCAGTGAGTTACGAGAGAGTCCAAAAAATGAGCAAACATGGAATTTTATAAATTAGGCCAACCTGGGATTCTAAAAAATAAACTGATCCGGGTTACTCATCATCATCAATGAGTTGTAAATGAGCTGAACTCGTAAATGAGTTATCATGAGGAAAAGAGTCCTTAAAACGAGCTGATAATTGGGGACTTTAAAATGTGAGTTATAAGAAAGGATTCTGAAAAATGAGCTAAAAAAATACTAATTATTGAGCTGCCAGAGTCTAAAAATTAGCTAACTAGGACTTTAAGAAACGGCCTGTCAGTACTTTCCGAAATGAGTTCTAGCGAGTCTAAAAAATGAGTTAACATGTGTGATTTTAGAAATTGGGCTAACCTGGGATTCTAAAAAATAAACTGATCCGAGATCAGTGAGTTACGAGAGAGTCTAAAAAAAAGGTTCAATGTCCTAATGTAAATGAGTTGAACTCGTAAATGAGTTATCATGAGAAAACGAGTCCTAAGGAACGAGTTAACTGAGGATTCTAAATTGGGAAGTCTAAAAATTAGCTGACTATATTGCCCGTATTCACAAACGATAATTTCCTAAATAATTACGTAATCAATTATCCCTATCTCATTCTATTTCAAAAAAACTGCATATCTCCATCTCACTCATTTAATTAATTACGTAATTATTTAGGAAATTATCGTTTGTGAATAAGGGCATAGGACTACTAGGAGTTTAACAAACGGGCTGTTAGGACTTTTCTAAATGAATCCTATAGAAAGTTTAAAAAATGAGCAAACATGGGATTTCATAAATTGGGCTAACCTGGGATTCTAAAAAATAAACTGATACGCGTTATTCATCAGTGAGTTATGAAAGAGTCTAACAATAGTGAAATCCTATTATAAATTAACTGAACTCGCAAAGAATGAGTTACCAGAGAGTTTTAAAAATGAGCTGACCTAGGTTGTTCAAAATGAGTAAAATGAAATTCTAAAATATGCTAAAATTACAAAATTGATTGATTAAATTAATAAAAAAGGTGATTTGGTCGACAAAAAATGAGTTAATCTGAATTTCTTAAAACAATGCTTCCAGAAAATAAGTTAATTTGGACTATAAAGTTTACTTAATTTTAAAAGTTATTTTTTAAGATTTAAAAAAAGCGATCCTGGAAAATATGGTTTATTTGGGCTATGAGTTTACTTGCTCTTCTAAAAATGGGCTCATCCGAGTTTTCAAAAGCTGGGCTTTTAAAAAATTAGATAAATAGTTTAGTTGAACTCCTTGTGATCCATCAAACGATTTCACCGTATGGTTTTATAGTTTTATGGAGAAACGCTCTCCGGTCACAGTTTATCATACATTTGTATAAATTTACACAATTTGTGGTCAAGACTTAGGAGCTAGACAATCAAAAGCGGGTTGATGTGGTTTACACTGATTTCTCCAAGGCTTTCGGCAGACATCATGAATGGTCTTCTTTTAGAGAAACTTGAATATTTTGACTTCAGTTCACATTTAGCGTAATTTTTGCGTCATAGGTCCGAAAGCATGTATATTGTATCGGGTGGTCCACAAAATTTTTCATCAACTAGTGCCTTGAAAAAAATGAAGCATGTCTGTCAGATAAAATGCAAACTATTGGTAGGTGTGCTCAGGTGCAATGAGCTCAGACATGACTGCAATAGCTATCTCTCTCTTCCAAGGCACTATAGTTGATGAAAAATTTTGTGGATCACACGATACAATGGCTACACAGTTCGTAGTCTTTTTCTTCTTTATCTGCCTGGTGTGCCTCACGGCTCAAACTTGGGACCGTTGCCATTTCCAATTTTCGTAAATTGATTAATATAATCGGCTCTAAATAGATAGGCTTCAGACGAATACAGATAAATGCCTTGGTGTAATTTTTTTTGATAGTCTTTTACGAAACTTGATTCCCTTATCACCCATTTTCGGTTCAATGGTAATTTCAAATCCGGTTCAAATCAACAATTATTCTGATAAAATTGCAGCAATGCTATTCAAAATTATTTAAAAATATTCGTTCTGCATGCACCATCCTAAATTTACCCGGTGAGATTGGAGCTCAGATACCTTCCGATAAAAAATATTTGACTCACATTAATTAATTTACGTGCGCAAAAATCCCTTCATCCAATATAAAAAAAACCTTCTTGCGCATCAATCGCAGAAATAGTGTATTTTTATGCGATTCAATAATAAATATTTTCTTCCTATTTCTTCTTATAATGAATATAATGAAAAAATAATCCGCAGTTTCTTTTGAGAAAACTCTACCTACTTAGAAAAAACTTAGTTGTCGTTGCGATTGCTCTTATAATTTTCAGAATCAATCATAATTGAATGTGAAAAGAAAATAAAAAAGAAACTCCATCGATTTAATAATTTTAAAAAAGTGTAAGCTAATTTTCGACCAGCGAGGAATTTTTTTTATTTTTCGTTAAAAGTGCCCATATATGCGAGACAAAATGAAGATAAGACTTCAAATTATATGTTGAAGAAAAAAAAATTGAAAAGAAGATCACGATTGAGAAAATACAGGAAGACAAAATGGCCAAAGCGGGAAACAGTCGAAATGACCTGCCGAAGTTTTTCCCGATTTTGACAGTTTTTCCAACGTTTCAGGGAAAAACTATATTTACCTTTTTTGTAGGTAATGAATGGCACTATCGCACTGTTTTGTTATTTTTTCGAAGGGTCGACAAATAATTCGAAAAAAATTTGAAATCATGCAAAAAATGATAGAAGAGCGTCGAAAAATGCTTGTCGTGGGGAAAAAAAAGTTTGCCGCTCGCCTAATTTTTTTTTCGAAAAACGATCTACATAAAGTTCGTACCTCTATGCTTTCCCTAAATAACTGTGCAAACAGAATCTTTTCGCCATGTACCGTTACCGAGAAACAAATCCTATAGTTGAGACGTTGTAAAAAGAAGTACGGCCCTGAACGGGGGTCTTAAAATTCTCGTATCCGGTCTATTTTCAACAGGTCGTATTTGGGGGTCCCAAGGTTCGTCCATGCCAAATTTCAACTCGGTCGGTGCAACTTTCAGACACCTAGGCCCGTATTCATCAATAAAAACCTTCTTGCGCATCAATCGCAGAAATAGTGTATTTTTATGCGATTCAATAATAAATATTTTCTTCCTATTTTTTTTTTATAATGAATATAATGAAAAAATAATCCGATTTTTTGGGGGGGAAAAGCGGAAAACCACCTACCTACCAAAAAAAAAGAATAGCCCTCTCGTGGTTTCGAACCCGCATCAACAGTTTACTATTTAGGCAAGGACACCCTTGCCTAACTAACTCAGTCAAGGGGCCTTTCAAATTTGTAGCGATGATCGAGTAGGTATATGTAGTACGTCCAATACTTCATCCTACACATTTTATTTTTTAAACTGGTCGTATCTTTGTTATTAAAAAACCAATTTGAATACTTTTTTCACCTGCATGTAGGTGATTTAATTGTTGTTGCGTTTGCTCTTCTAATTTTCAGAACCATTCATAATTGAATGTGGAAAAAAATAAAAAAGAAATTGCGAACCATTTCATCGATTTAATAAGTGCAAGCTAATTTTGCACAAGCGAAAAACTTTTCGTTTAAAGTGCTACATTAATCGAGGCGAATTGAAGCTAAGACATCAAATTATATGTTAGAGCAAAAAAAAATTGAAAATTTCGGTTCAACTTCTTCAAAAATGGACTCATAAACGGTTATAGAATTGACACATTTTCACCCTTTTTCCTACCCACGACACTGGCTTATTAATGGAAAATATGCTAATTTTATTGCATTAACTCAAATTTCCAATAATTTTCTTCAAATCCTGTTAATTTTATTTCAAAGTTTTTTTGCCATCTTGCTCATACAGGGATTCAAAAATAGTCAATTTTCCAAAAAATTAAAATAGCCGCCATTTTGAAACGGCTCGGTCGATTTTGCTCAAGTGCAATACCAGACCACTCCTTGTGGATATCTTACTCCCACAAAAATTTCAGCCTCCTAGATTCAAAACTGCGACCTGAAATGAGATGACAAAAACCGGGTTCATGGAATTTTGAAGGGACACCCTGTAGAAGTGATGGGACTTTTGGAAAGTTTTTCAACGAAAATCTAAAGTCATTCCTCAGCTTTACAAGAATCCAAAATTTCGTTCACTAATCTTGAAAGATAAAGCTACAGGAGCGTTTTGAAAATCGAAATTTCGCTATTTTGGAGAAATATATAAATATATATATATATAAATATATAAATATATATATATATATATCGTGGGCAGGTGAATTTTGGAAAACTACTTTTTCGTGATCTGGGGGTCATGATCGATGGACATTTGATGAGTTTGGGTGATTTTCGCAAAGTGATGTCGTCCTCAATAGTGTATTTTTTGTTAAAAAATACACTAATAAAACACAATATGATTCGTCTCTTGTTCCGTGAACTCCGGAGAATCTGCTCTCGATTCATTCTAACGTTACGCAAGTGGTCAGATAATAACCAGAAGAGATCTGTGCGTTTCAGAGAAAATAGCTCCAAGCAGTTTGGACCATACAGGTGTCCATCGGCGGCTCCTCTTCCTAGAACCGCTGAGTCATACCTTTAACATCTCCACTATTTCCTGCGGCATTTCCGAAACTAAAGACTACTAGCGACTACAGACTGTAGAATAGATGATAACTAATTAAGAGAGAAAATAAATTATTGCTCTATTAAACTTGAAGGAACCTCGAGGCGACGTTTAGTCTTTGACGTCGTGACTCTTGAAAAGAAGTGAAAAGTGGCTATTACTATCTATTATAGTATGTAGTAGTACGAGACGAGTGTAGTAGTAGCAGCGTCGGGGTGGTCGTTTGGTCGAGAAAGAGCTTTGAACTGTGGATCGGTTTCGATTATTCCATTGATGAAGCTAGAGTGAGCTGTCCACCAGATACTGAAATACTGAATGTTTTTATTTTTGTCCCAGGCTGGCTGGTCTCACCAAGACCAAGACCAAGACAAAGTCGAGACGTCCAGATGTGGCCGAGTCGGAAATTCAATATTCTGATAAATATTCATGAGAAGTCAGCCATCAACATTGTAGCGATAACCATTAGCCAATTAACTAGTCTTGTTATGCCACCCATTATTAATATTATACAAGGTGTAGTAAAAAATGACCATACGAAAACTTACAATCTACTTACTATACTTTTAATTATTGGTTATCGACGTAGTACGCATCAGGTATGCAAGGTGTTGCTTAAAAATGTCATATAATGTTAATGTAGGTATAGTTTTATGGTTTTCGATGTTGACATCTGTGGTGGGTTTTCCAGAGATTTTCTAGAGTTTGTCAAAATTGGAGTTGGAATCATGCAGGAGAGATGGATCGGAAATAGAAAATAGAAAAAAAATAGGCCCTGGAACCGATTCCTGTGGCACCCGCTCAAATGAAAAGGAGCCAAGGATCGAGGAGAAAATGTTCAAATGGTTGTCCTCAGTAGCAAAATCAGAATGTCAGAAAAACCATGCGGATAATTTTCGTATCCTCAGGTCCTCGGGTTCTCAGGAACCAGTTTTTTTTTTATATAACCTGGTTTTCTTAATTAGCTTTTCCTCTTACTATAGCTTAAAACTTACTCCTAAATATGAAAAATCATTTTGTGTTTTGTATTTTTGCACTAATTTGTTTGCGTATCAAAAATTCATGGTAATGCGGAAAAAATAATACGCGCGAGAGATTCACAAACAGAAAACCAGGCTGAAAAGTTTTGTTTGCGCAAGTACTTTTCGATTCCCTCTATTCATCTGTGGAAAAACATTTTCATAAACTTGAAAGGAAAAAGATTACGTGACAGAGTACCTATAATGGATTTCTTTTTCTAAAAACGACGTCAAATTATCATTTGCTATCCGAATTTCATCAACTTTTATTTATGAATACGATCCCCTCTTTTCAGTACCTAATTAAATTAAAAAAATAAACATAAAAAATCAATTTTTAAGACGCCGTATCCGAGTAGATCATATAGAAAAGTATGAAGCTTTCACAAATCCCGCCAAATTATTGTTTCTTATCCGGTTATGATAAAAAAAATCATGAATACTTTACGCATACCCTGCGGGAGGCGGTGGAGGAGGAACGGGAGAATGGTATAGGTGGGTAGCCCTTTAAATAATAAAATAAAAATATAAAAAAATCATGAAATCTGAAAAATAGCAATTTTTAAAAACGCCTTATGGTCGCAGAAAAAGTATGGAGCTAAATAAAATTTTCAAAAAATCAAAAAATATAAACAATGACAATTTTTAAAAACGCGGTATCCGAGTAGGTCGTAGAAAAGTATGAAGCTTTCAACTAACATATCGCTTCAAAATATTATTTGTCATCCGATTTTGATAAAATTTTATTTATGAATACCTTACGATCAGCTCCTTTTAATAATGAAATAAAAGTTTCAACAAATCAAAAAATATCAAAAATGGCGATTTTCAAATACTCCTTATCCAAGTAGGTCGCATAAAAAGTATGGAGCTTTCAACAAACACCGCGTCAAATTATTATTTCCCATCCGATTTTGGTGAAATTTTAATCATAAGTACTTTACAGTTACCTCCTTATAACAATAAAATAAAATTTTCAAAAAATCAAAAAATATAAATAATGACAATTTTTTAAAACGCCTTATCCGAGTAGGTCGTAGAAAAAGTATGAAGCTTTCAAAAAACATCGCGTCAAAATATTATTTCTCATCTCATTTTGATAAAATTTTATTTATGAATACCTTACAATCACCTCCTTTTAATAATAAAATAAAAAATCTAAAAATTCATAAAATGTGGAAAATATCTATTTTTAAAGACGCCTTATCCGAGTAGGTCGCAGAAAAAGTATGAAGCTTTCAAAAAACATCGAGTCAAAAATTATTTCTCATCTCATTTTGATTAAAATTTTATTCATGTATACTTTACGATCAACTCCTTTTAATAATAAAATAAAAAATCTAAAAATTCATAAAATGTGGAAAATATCGATTTTTAAAGACGCCTTATCCGAGTAGGTCGCAGAAAAAATATGAAGCTTTCAAAAAACATCGCGTGAAAATATTATTTCTCGTCTAATTTGTATAAAATTTTATTTATGAATACCTTATCACCATCTCCTTTTAATAATGAAATAAAAATTCCAAAAAATCATAAAACATGAAAAATATATATTTTTAAAGACTCCTTATCCGAGTAGGTCGAAGAAAAAGTATGAAGCTTTCAAAAAACATCGCGTCAAAATATTATTTCTCATCTCATTTTGATAAAATTTTATTTATGAATACCTTACAATCACCTTCTTTTAATAACAAAATAAAAATTCAAAAAAATCATAAAATGTGAAAAATATCGATTTTTAAAGACGCTTTATCCGAGTAGGTCGCAGAAAAAGTATGAAGCTTTCAACAAACATCGAGTCAAAAATTATTTCTCATCTCATTTTGATAAAAATATTATTCATGTATATTTACGATCAACTCCTTTTAATAATAAAATAAAAAATCTAAAAAATCATAAAATGTGGAAAATATCGATTTTTAAAGACGCCTTATCCGAGTAGGTCGCAGAAAAAATATGAAGCTTTCAAAAAACATCGCGTCAAAATATTATTTCTCATCTCATTTTGATAAAATTTTATTTATGAATACCTAATGACCACCTCCTTTTAATAATGAAATAAAAATTCCAAAAAATCATAAAACATGAAAAATATATATTTTTAAAGACTCCTTATCCGAGTAGGTCGCAGAAAAAATATGAAGCTTTGAAAAAACATCGCGTCAAAATATTATTTCTCGTCTAATTTTTATAAAATTTTATTTATGCATACCTTACGGTTACCTCCTTTTAATAATGAAACAAAATTTTCAAAAAATCAAAAAACTAAAGAAAATATCTGTCAATTTTTAAAGCTTTATCCGAGAGGTCGTAGAAAACGGATAAAGCTTTCAACAAACATCGCGTAAAATTATTATTTCATGTTTTTAGTAAAATTGTATTTTTGAATACTTCCTGATCCTCTTTTTTTAGCAATTGAAATACAAAATTAAAAAATCAAAAAATATAAAAAATTCCGACTTTTTAAGAAGTACCTATTATAATCAGCGTAAGTCGTATAGAAAAAGTATGAAGCTTTCAACAAACCACGCCAAAGCTATTATTTCTTATTCGATTTTAACCAAATTTTATTTTCTCTTATAAATTCTCTCTCTAACTTCATTCACTTTTTTTATAAAAAATATTGAAATGAAATTTATAGAAATCGAAGACGAGGTCCAAGTGTTAAAAAATGTTTTTTTTTTATTTCGCCCTCGGATTTTCTTGGAAATATAGTCCAATTTTCGACCACTAGTCCTGTGAGCAGTAACAATAATAACACAAGGAAGAATTAAACTGATAAAAAATATGACATAAAAGAATAAAATAAATTAAATGACATAATTTACGAGCGGTCATTTTCATGATTCTCGCGCTGTTTAAATTAGCATATCGTGCAGAGGAGCGAGCGGAAATCTGATCCGTAAGTAAACAGGTTGAGATTGTAACGTTGATTTTAGGACCTGCTTTGGTTAGTGCAAAAAAGTTATCTCTAAAAGAAACAACACCGCCAAAGTCTGTTAAAAGTTGTTTTTTTTTTTCAATAATCAAGAGCTCGGGTTAAGAAATAAAATACATCTTCAAAGGAAGATAAATTTACGTCCAATATGTGGGAATGAAATTAAAAAAAAGTAGGATCAATTTTCACATCGTTAGCGTTAGATCTATTTTTGATTTACATTTACCTACAAATTACGACTTCGGTCCCAGCTTTTGGTGATCGATCTCGTCTGTCTTGAGAATGCGAGAGCCAATCAGACGCTCAATTTTATCCCTTATTATTACACGACCATATAAATTTTGGATCAATTATTGATCAATCTCTAAAGCTAGAAGATAATAACGAAGTTGATTATTACAGAATAAATGAAACGATCAAATTGTAAAGAGCAATAAGAATCAACGGGCAGGAGGAACGATGATGTCAATTCGCGTATTAATAGAGCAGCCATCACATAAACGCATCGTCTAGTCGGCATTTTGATTGATCAGTTTATGACGCTAATAAACGACGACCACTTTCGGTGTTTATATGGACGACCACTCGAAGAAAGGGGCACCAATTGAGAGATTAATTATTAATCAATAAGCAAGGATTATTTTATTTATTCTACCCTGATCCTGTCACAGGATAATCGACGATCTGGGTCAAATTGAATGCCGCTACTCGGCGTACTACTAGTGGCTGTAAATAGTAAGTACCTACCGTAGTACCAATTAATTAACTCAGGGATGGAAAGGAAATACTCATTAATGTAAAATCACTGCATTCTCGAATTTTCCACTTTAAGTTTCTGAAAATTTGTAGCAAAAACACCTTTTCACCAACTCCCCTCGACACCCTTTATAGAGCACTAAAATTTTGAGAAAATTGTAGTGCTGGGTAGGTACCTACCTACAAAAGGAAGCAGGTAAATTTTTTTCAAAATGTGTTAATTTTTTTCAGTTTCAGTGAAATGGCTAAATGGAACTGAATCAATTTTTAAAGGCTAATCAATAATAATAATAATAATAATATCTAATAATAAAAAGTGATTGATAATCCTCTTCAAGCTGGTAATTAAGGGGTAGTTTTATTTTGTACACCACTTCGTTTATATTTCAAGGCAATACTTCTCCTCAGGCAGCCGATTTATGTACGCAATCCGAGGTGTTTCGTAGAATTTCTAGAACGCATCAATGAGTCATCACTTCTTATCTCCTGCGCTGAGTCAGAGCCGAAAGCGAACTCGACACCTCGGCGCCTCCATGGCCTGCTTGATAAACGCTACAATAATGTAACAATCGTCGATCAAAAAAAAATAAGTCAAACTATTAAAACTAGTAAGCTCTTAGGGTCACTGTTGGTAGGAAAAATAAATACTTTTTGTCTGGAGTCATTAATTATTATATTATTCATTTCTACGGTGCATCATCATCCTTTTTTTTCGTCCATGGATGGAAGAAAGATTCCATTGGAATTTTAGAGTGAGTAGGTATAAGGGTTGAAGAGGTTTTAGAAATGCCAATAACAATTAATTCGTTCCAATTGCTACCTCCAGTAATGAATGGATTTTCCCAGTTATTCATAATAAAATTTTACAACGCACGTACTCGAATGACGTTTTTATAAATTAAAATGAATGACGTTAGTTTCGCTAATAAAAATATTTACAAAAACAATGTAAAAAATGAATTAAAATGTGTAATAAAAAACAATGAGAAAATAAATTAGTAAGATAAACGGGAAATCCAAGCCGAAATACGGAGGATCTGGTTTGATTTATAACTGCATCCGTAACAGCCCAGATAAAATCTAAAGGCAGATAATTTTCCCAGATCTAGTTGATATAAAAGAGCGTATAGTAGTATACACGGTGAAAGAAAAAATTCTACCATTTCTATATATAATATTAATATATTTACTTGACGGAATTTTTAGCTAAATTAAACTATACCAGGTGTTACTTTAAGGTATAATAATACTAAATGTAGGGCATCCTGGACCATTTTAAGTACCTATAGAAAATTTCATAATATAAACATGTGTCCTAAAATGTCTGGTTTTCAAGATAGTAATACAGGATATTAACGTGTTAATGTAATGTACGTCACTGACTTTTTTTAAATTTTGATTTTCTTTTTTCAGATTAACCAAATAAAAATAAAACTTTTATGTATCTTGACTTTTCTTCGTATCTCCTGTCGTTTTCTAAAAAAATGTTTATTACGAATATGCCTGGAGACATAACAGTTGAGGGTGCCCCCTGGGCGCCACTGGACTTATTTCACTGCAAAATTTCAACAGTATCGGCCAAACAATGTTTGAGATATTAATAAAAAAAAATGATAAAAAAAAAATTTAACACTCTGTTTCTTGAAAACCAGGCTAACACAGGCTAACCAGGCTGAAACCCAGAAACACGCAAGAAAACTACTAAAAATAAACTGTCAAAGAGACTGTCATGCATTTAAGTTGTAAAAAAAAATTCATACGTGATTACCGTATACCCTCAAAAAAATGTATACCCAACCGGACGTTTTACATCTCTAAAAAATTCATACCTGATCTTCTCAAGTTTTTTTTTCATACCTGACATTCTCATTTTATTTTTCACATCTTTTCAAAATTAAAAAAATTTCATACCTGACCGGACACTCTTCTAAAAACAATTCTTTTTTATGAGAAAGTTCGGTTAGGTATTGAATATTTTTTTCTGAGGAAAGTCAGATCAGGTATGATTTTTTTTTTTAATTCAGGCCAGTCAGACCAGCTATGTAAATTTGTTTGGATTTTTTTTTGGAAGGCACGTCAGGAATGAACTATTTTTTAAGAAAAGCAAGTCAGGTATCTACCATGTTTTTTTTAGAAGATCCGGTTGGATCTGAAGGGTGCGCAGTATCATTGAAGATGAAACACAGTGTAGTAGCAAGAAAAACGAAAAAGGATAAAAGTAAGAAAACCGATCATTATATACATCCGCGGCTTCTACGGTTTCACTATGACACTTATATAGGGGTGGAGAACATACCTATAGTAACACTAGGAAGGTATTCATTAGCTTTGCAAATAAAAGGGAAGGCCACAAAACGACTTTAAAAATTGATTTTGGGAGTGCAACGAAAGTACGGTCCTGACACAAGCGCCGAGAAATACCACTAGTCTCGGATCTAACTACACTAACTACGCGGATGAAACCACTTATGACAATGGAACCACTTCCAAACGTATACAGACGCGGACTCCCAATATAAACGCTTTCTCATATCGTGACCAGAACACAGAATTTGATGTTACGATTTTTGGAATATAAATGCAAAATAAATGCAAATTTGAAAATAAAAATCGTGCTACTGTTATTCTCGAAGATTTTCCTTGCCCTGAAAGTGAAGAAAAAAAAATGGAAATTCCACCGTAGTGTCAAAGAGGCCTTAGTTGTGACCTTAATATTAGTTTGCAATGGCTGTTTTTAGCGTCTTACCCACCCAGCACACCTATTTCGCTCCTCGGTCCCGAAAAAATTGATGAAACTTAGGAGCCGCGGATGTATACAATTACCAGAAAACCAAATATAGTATAAATTGTAGCTAAAGATTAGTACATATACAGAAAACCGAAAAAAAAATGGTAGCAAGAAATTTGAACATTAGGGTGTAAGAAAAAATCAAATAGGACACAAAAAACGAAAAACATCAGAAGGGTGCAAACAAAATAATCAATGATGAAACAAAGTGTAGTAACACGAGAATTGAGCTTGAACAAAAGGATGCAAGCGAAAAAAAAAAAACAAACAATATGAGCCAAAGATTTATAGCAAGAAACCGAAAAAGTATAATAGGGTAATGAACATGAAAGTTAAGGGTCCAAGAAAAAAACGAACCAAAGATTAGTGGTAAAGATGAAAAGATAAAAAACCAAAGATGAATCAAAGAGTGCAAAAAAATTGAAAAAGATCGGGAGGGTGCAATCAAAAATACCAATGAAAATCAATGTAGATGCCTATCCCTAGAGGGACCAGAGAGAGCAATTCCATTTTATTCTATTTCAATTATTTAAAAATTAAAATAGTGACTTTTCAAGCTAATAATAAAGCAGTAGCTGTAATAATTAAATGATACAAAAAATTGCTACATGGGAATTTTGACTGGCTAATATATAAAAAATTAGCAGCTTTTATATTTCCATATTTCAATATCTATTTTTTTTTAGTGTTCAGTGGTATCTATTAAAAAAATTGAGGAGAGAAAAAGTAATGCGAAATCAACCGTACTTATTATACGATCCTCGTATAAATGGGTAGGTGGGTTTAAGAATAAAATTTCTATTAAAATAAAATAATATCAAATAATAATTTACATTAATTTTAAGGAAAATATTACAATGAGTTGAAATCTAGACTATCCTCATTGTGATCATTTTCCCTTCCCATTACACGCCAATTATTGGAACGCTGGAACAAAAAAAAACGCCAACTTGCTGCATTTTCTACAACCAATAATTAAAATGTAATTACACACATTACATTACACATGGCGTGTCTAAACGTCGCACTTCTATTACACGTACCAAAGTTCTGGAAAATGTATATTCGTTCATACCTAAGCTACGTAAATTGATATAATAATAATAAACAAAGTCGAATTCTTCTATGAATTATTATTCAGCAAAACTCCATCAGACCACTCCCTTCTTTATCCAGTGCCAGGTGCATCTCAGCATCAGTAACGTTATTATTATAGTTTACATAGTTACATATTTTAATAATGAATGGGTTTCGTAATAATTTTTCTTATTTACCTACTATGTGTTATTGTTATTGTCGCTGGGTCTTTTCTCACGTAAAACACTGATTTGTATTTTCTCATTTTCTCTATGACGACTCACCGCGTGAATATCAATAACTATCAAACTATGTTATAAATACTAATTATTATTGTAATTATTGATTAATTGATTGATTGGCCATATTAACGGATTAGCGTAATGTCTATTTTTATATCGTAACATTTGAAACGGATCTGTTATTGTGATACTGATTGATGGGTTTGATATAGAGTACAGTTTTAGGAAATAAATAATAATTAATTCCAGGATTTCCAGGAAACCATATTGCAATAATAATCACTCCGACAACATGTTTTTTAAATCGTCGCCTGAAACGCTGTCGCCTGTAATTTTCCTTCCGTTTCTTTTAGAACGGGTGTGAAGCAGAAATTGCGAAAAAAAACTCAAAAAACTACGAGAAACGTTTTTTCAGAAAAATCTGATCCAAAGTTGCATGAAAATTTCGAATTAATTAATTTTTAGAATAAGAAACAGGTTGAAACTCCTACAATCGAGTATACATGTATACACCTACCAAGATTTATCTTTTAATCATAAAATATGTAAATTTCTACAGATTCTGGCACGCAGTTTAGGAAAAATATGAATCCGCGTTCATACCATAAGAGGAATCGATTTCAAATTTTCAAAACAGTGCAGCGGTATTTTTTTAATTTTCGAACAGAATTACCATTATAAAAAATTGCCATTTTCTTGCGATTAAGATGAAGGATGGAATTTTTTCTAACTCTTCTGGCTCAGAAATTATGATTTTTTGCACGTTACTTGGCACAAAACGATCAATTATTGTGAAGATCGAGTGAACGGGGAGTTGTCATATTTAACAATTTCGTGGAATAAATTATAATTTCTATTTCAGAGCTGCTAGGAAAGAGTTTTAGGTGTCATTATTTTCGTAAAATATAGTAGAATGACGACACACCATCGATGAAATTATAAACTGATCAGGAAAAAATTAGCATCACTTCAGGCAGGAAGAAAATCAATTTCGAATTTTCAAATTCGTGCCGCTGTAAAATTTTTAATAATTTTGAAAATCAAGTTTTGATTTTTGTGTAGAAATTACCATTTTCTTACAATTGAGATGAGGGGTGAAGTTTTTTTCTAGCTCTTCTGGATCGAAAGTTCTGATTTTATTCACTCAATTTTACGAAAATTGACTCATTGTAGACATTCAGTTTCAGTGATCGGAGCTGCAATCGGTACTGCTTGAATTATTGTTTCAGGGAATAAATCGTCATTTTTGTCTCAGAGCTGCTAAGAAAGAGTTTTATGTGTCATATATTCGGTAGAATAACAGTAAGCTATCGAAAAATTTTAAATTGATCAGGAAAAAATAAGAATCGTTTCATACAGAAAGAAAATCAATTTTCTAATTTTCAAATTCCTGCCGCTGTAAAATTTTTGATAATTTTGGATTTTTTTTTTTGATTTATGTGTAGAAATTACAATTTTCTTACGATTAAGATGAGGGGTGAAGCTTTATTCCAGTTCTTAAATCTCGGAAACTATGATTTTATTCGCTCCCTCTAACGCAAGTCATTTTAGACATTCAGTGAACGGGTTACTGTTTGCTACAATAATTATTGTTTCAGGGAATAAATCGTAATTTTAGTCACAGAGCTGCTAGGAAAGAGTTTCATATGTCATTATTTCCACAAGATTCGGTAGAATAACGGTAAGCTATCGAAAAAATTCTACATTGATCAGGAAAAAATAAGAATCGTTTCATACAGGAAGGGAGATCAATTTCGAATTTTCGAATTAATGCCGCTGTAAAATTTTTGAAAATTTTCGAAGTAAATTTTTGATTAATTTTTTAAAGTTACCATTTTCTTGCGATTAAGATGAGTGGTGAAACTTTTTTCTAGCTCTTCTGGCTCGGAAGTTATGATTTTATTCCCGCCATATGACACAAATCGACTCATTTTAGACATTCAGTGATCGGAGCTCAGTAACGGCTCGTAGATTGCAAAGTTATTGTAGTGTAGATTCTACACAGGACAAGGTCCAATCGGCTCGATTTTTTTTTCAATACCAGGTTGAACAAACTCCGGTCAGCTCCAAAATGCGACTTTTGAAAAATCCGGTCAGCTTCAAATGTTTTTGCATCGGAAAAACAGGGTACAAAAAACTAAATTTCAGACTATGACCGGACAATTTCAGGGAATAAATCGTAATTTCTTTCTCAGAGGTACTTTTTTTGCACTGCATGAAGAAAACATTTCTATAGAGATAAAAAAAAATAAAAGATGGCGTAGGTATACAAAAAATTACGATATTTATTCAGATAACAAAACTATTTAGGCATTTTCTATTGTTCCCTGAGTTTGGATATCTAAAAAAGGGGTAGGTATACTGATCTCCTTTCTAATTATTTAATAACCTCTGAGGGCTAATTTCAATCATTTCTACTCGATTCCAAAAGTATACTCAATAGCCCTTGTCCAATAATAAAAAGCCATTTGGGGCGCCTTGAAGTCAGAACTTTAATACAATTTTGAGGAATTTGTTATATTTTTTGCATTCATGTGATTGGTAGTCAGTCTCGAGGTACTTTTGGGGTGTCGAAAAATCGGGGTGTTTTATCCTCTCTTTTTGAAACGCTAGTTCATCGTTGCTTTGTAAAAATTAGATTTAAAAAACGTTCTTGGTCAACAATAAAGTTCTCTTAACCTTAGCTAGTCTAGTGGCAACATAGACATCGAAGTTTCGCTGTGATTTCAGCTCATCAGTGTGAAACAGTGCAACAAAAGCTCACTGTTGTAAAGTAGTCCAGACTAATTTTATTTATCCACGTTTCTTCTACAACAATATGAGGAATGACGAATGATGCACTCTTACCTATTATAATATCCTAATTTTATCTGTTCTCAACAATATAATCCTCACATAATTCGTAAATCCATAATCTACATTCACGTTCATTGTCCGGATCACCAAAACTAGGTACCTACGCGCTAGCACTAGCACTAGCACCAGCACCAGCACCGGCACCAGCAAGTCAGAGATCGGAGAAGAACTTCTTTAAGATCGCAGATCAAATCACAGAACAACAGATCAACAACATTCGCCACTCGGTCGCTATATTTGTACGCGATAGGAGCTGTTTGTACAGGATGAAGCTTATTAAGCCTCCGTCGGCCCTTCACCGGCAATTACTGATACTCTACTGGCACTATAGCACCAGTACTGCTGATATGAATACGCAAATAAGCCTCTTCATCACCTGATGGGAACTACTGTCCACCCTAACTTTGACCAAAAATAGACACGAGAGAGGCTGCAGGAGGAAGAAATGGTTTAAAAATGTCGACTCAACTTTATAATTGGAGATAAGATCCAGAAACGCTTTCAGAAACAGTTCCTGACCTGGATACAATAAGAAAGCTTTTGGTAACATATTGTAGCTTCTGTTGTATAGGAGAAAAAGCAGACAAAACTGGTGAGCATTAATTGTAGGGGAACATTGTGTGTGGTATCGCTACCACAATGCTTCTTTGCTTACTTCGTCTTGATGAGTATTATTTTCGATCAGCTCTCTCGCCGTGCTATTATTAATTTCACGACCTCGTCAGGGCATGTTGACACCTTGGGCATATTTTTGTATACTTTCCTTTTGCTACTAAGTCTTTTACTTTTGGACCAAAAGTGATAAAAAAAAACTGCCACCGCTATCATAGAGTTTTGCCTTTCTTGCCAAATGGATAATTTGGTCCTGAACACAGTTACGCCACAGCAGTGTTGCCTGAACGAGATGGACTCTGGTCGTTTTGGGCCAAATAGGGAGAGAAAATTTTTATCCTCCATTTTAATCGCAAGAAAATTGTCATTTTGCAAATACGTAAATCAATAATGCTCTTATACGGGGTAAGTCATTGATAGAGTTCCTTATTAACAAGGGATCATAATGACCGTTATTAAGGGTACAATTCCACCGAGATTTACGAGAATAATGACCCATGAAACTCGTCGCTAGCAGCTCTGCAAGACCGAAATTATGACCTTTTCCCTTACCAAAGTAAAAAATTCACTCGATGTGCAAAATCGTATTGTGCCAAATGTAATTTTGTGCGAAAAAAATCATAACTTGATAGGCAGTAAGTAGTCGAAGCGAGTGAAGAGGAAAATTCTTTTTCGGCTTATTAAAAGAATAATAATTATAACCGGCAGCAATAATAATAATAATAATAATCTCAGATAAAAAACCCAAGATCCGAGGAATCGAACATTTCCTTGCGTATATTCTTGTGGTCACCGGTCAGTGCTGAAACCGCAAAAATAAGTAATTTTATAGTAAATCTCCGAGATGATGGGCTCGATCCATTCATCATTCACCATCATAAATAGAAATTCTTGCGGCTTTGCTTCGAAAAATTCCAGTCCAAATATTTCTTTTTTCCCGGGCCACACAAATCTATTATTAAAAAAAACTAGATTGGTACATCCAATACGATTGCAGTGACTGGAAGAAGCACTAATGGACCACTTGCGTGACTTGGAGCTAAAATTGCTATTTCAACAGTTATGGTCGAATTAGTTAATTTTTTACCGGCAAAAATCTACGGAATTCGCTTGATACAACAGTAATTAAGAAGCAGTAATAATTATTAACGTCCGTATGATCCGCATAACTGCCCGAGAAACTTGGTAGGTAGATAAAAAGTTTTACGTTTGATTAAGGGAAACATATCAGTTAAAAGAGTCCAGAAGATTTTGCTTTTAGCAAGCTACACCATCAGAATAGAGATTTCATTATCCTGTCGATTCTGTCATCATTAATTATTATGTCACCAAGGGCCAGTTGCACAAACCTTGATTAGAGATTTGTCAGATAATTGCTGATTTTAAATTGCAAATTTTGAAAATAGGATGAATAATTTGAATGATCTTTTATTTTTTATCAGTAATTAACTCTTCTAAAAGGGAGTAGAATTTATTTCCAGCAATATCAGACCACAACATTTTGATAATACAGGACATTTTAAAATCAGTAATTATCTGGCATATCTGTAATTAACGTTTGTGCAACCGGAGCCAAGATTCCAAGCCGTCATTAATCTGCTCTTCAAGATTCTTTATCCTTACCTAATCTTTTTCCCATAAGCTCTTTTGGGGTCGCTGTTCTTATCAGTTTTTGCCAGGTTATTCTATCATGGATCTTCTGAGGGTTAATTATTCGGGGCTTTATGACCCTTTTCATGCTAGTCCTAGTCATGTGGTCATAAGATGCTTTGTTATTCTGCAAAAAATAAGTAAAAAAGTCAAATAATATTAAAGAAATGATTCTCGCTAATAATTATAAAAAATACCCGCGATATAGCGAAATAACTAATTTATTGGAACTCTAACAAAAGTGACCTATTTAGTCAATAAATTGCGCTTCATTTGACCGATCAAGGAAATAGGGACTGCTGGGAGGAAGACCGATTTAATAATAATTCCTAATCAATTGAAAATTGTAGTTCTCGATGGGAGTCCAATCAATTACCCCAAGTTGTTCCCTTTTACCAGGACAATCGTATAAAGATTGACTTCTCCTTATTCTGAGTAGTAAGTATAATAATTGATCCAATTATTGATAAATTCGCTTTGAAACTCTTGCGTTATTGTAATAATAATGCTAAAAAAAATTGATAGAAATATGAGTAGTATCCTTTTTTTAAGTATCTCCTTTATATTGTATTTTTTTTTTATGTTGTAATCAATTATTAAGCAGGCGTATAAGTATACCTAGCTTAAAAAAGTAGGTGTAAGGCGATCACGCGATTAATAAAAAAAAGTTCAAGTTCCATCAGAACGACTCACTTAACAACATTTGATTTTTATTTTTAATTATTGTCTTTATGACGTCTTTCAAAGTTCCAGTTATTTGACTTTGAACGTGACGTTGAATGATTATCAAATTAGAAAAAGTCGTACCTTAATACTTAATAATTAACATAATTACAGTCTAATTGCTTTTATGTATTATATTATGACTATTCCATTTATTATGAAAACTTATTGCTACACGATCAATGCTGGAGGATAAACTCTAATAAGACCTTTTGAAAAAGAGTTTCAATTATTGAACCGAAAATTTGAAAAACCAATCAACCAAATCTACCAGTTATTTTTTAAGCTACCCTCTTAATACCTAAACTTTTATAATACCTACAAGAAATCGACACATGAAATTTTCTAAATTATTATTTGATTCTCCATGGGCTCCATGGGCCGGTTGCACAAACGTAAATTAAAAATTTTCAGATAATTACATACTGATTTTAAAATGCCCTGTATTATTAGAATATTGTTCTGATATTGCTGAAAATAAGTTTTACTCCCTTTAAGAAGAGTTAATTACTGATAAAAAATAAAAGATCATTAAATATATTCGCCATATTTCCAAAATTTACTATTTAAAATCAGTAATTATCTCAAAAATTTTTAATTTACGTTTGTGCAATCGGCCCCAAGACTATTCGAGAATGGATAAGCGCTATAAACAAATCCAGAGAGCAGAGAGGCAACCTAAAACGGACCGATGACCAACGAGAAAATAACTAGAACTTGCGACATAAATTACAATCCGGCAACTATGTAAACTACCACCAAAGGTAATTATTTGCACAGGTAATGAAATAGTACGGAAAGATAACATAGTAATATAAGCAGTCATGGCCGAGCGGTTAAGGCGTCTGACTAGAAATCAGATTCCCTCTGGGAGCGTAGGTTCGAATCCTACTGACTGCGGTTGTCTTCTTTTTTTTATTTTTTTCACTTTAAACTGTTACAATAATAATAAATTATTATTAATTTATTATTTTTTGACATTTTTCTGTTTTAAATAATAACAATAACAATAATTGTGTATCTAAATTTTGAAAAATATTGTCTATTTCAAGAATGCCGTCACGGTAGAGGTTTTATTTGAAAATTATTATATTTTTCTACTCTAGTCTAGTTTAATTTAGTTTATCTACGAGTGATTCATAAAATGCACTTTTTTAGACGTTTCTTAGTTCATAAAATGTATGATTATCTTGAAGAATGAAATAAAGTAGTTTGGGTGAAATAAAGTGCCGTAGCGGTTCATTATTTAACGCTAAATCTGACAGGTTACTGCACGCTCGCCGAGTGCAAGTTCTAGCTTCAATCAACGGTTCTAGTGAAGTATGTAGTGAGCGGAGCGGCTCGGTCGTTCGGACTGAACGCTGAATTACATACTAAACGCCAACCACTCCTAATGCTTGTTGACATCATGCACCTATACTAGAGAAACGTCGTAGTTTATTAGCAGAGCGCCAGATCTATGTACAATTAATATTTTGTGTTTTGCGTCTTTTAGTTACCTAAAATGGATACCATTGTAGATGATTCAATGAATGAAATATCTTCTACCCCAGAAGAAATTATTTTTCAATCAAATGTGGCTATATAATTTATATATTTTATGTTTACATTTAACCATGAATGAAATATCTTCCGCACTAGAAGAAATTATTATTCAATCAAATATGACTCCACAAAATCTGTTAGGTAGGTACCTACCTAAAAAATCTAAAGAAGTGTATATTAAGCAATATGTCACCTTTATGAACTGACGTAATGAAAAAAGCTAAGTTAATAGCTTCAAAGAAACACTTACATAAAATATGAATGCATTGGAATTTTTTTTTAAATTTTATAATAATAACTTTTAGTTCTAATTTAAGTCACTCGTAGATAAAATTTTGTATGCAACATATGCATAAAGTGCCTTTTTTCCACTTCTGGGATTGCCGCATTCGCCTGCGGCTCATGCGGTCAAACTTCCCAGTCGTGAAAAAAAGTACCACTTTATGCACTTGTTGCATAAATAACTATTATACTATGCCAAACCGCGTACAGGGATAAGTTTCCCTCTGCGGAGTTGTATGCTAAATTTTCTGTAAATTGTATGTAACTTTTTGGCGAATAAAATGTCTTATCGAATAATTTGTCAATTATTAGAACTTTTAGATGAATTATGAAGGTTATTATTCGTAGGTGTTGAATTCATTATAGTTCATAATGCCAGGCTCTTGTCCAATCACAGGCACTAGCAATTCATAATACCCGCTTGTGGACCAATCAAAAGCTGTAAAATTGATAAACAGAGGAAAGCTGTAAATAGAAACGATAACTGACATTTTTGTCAGTTTAGACATTTGTCAGAATCCACGCGTGCGTAGTTGGTGTTGGTACTCGGTACTAGAAGTTTCAAGCAGTAAAAAATATTTTGATTAAAATTTGTTATTTTTTATGTAAAAGAGTAGAAAAAGCATAGTACCTATTACATTCGCGATTGTGGCCATTATTCACGAGATGATGATAATGCCACGAGCTTTAGCGAGTTTTTTTTTATCGAGTTTTTATTAGCGAGACTATTTTTTAATTAATAAAAAAACTGGCTTATTTTCCCCCTGCTGGAAATTTTTTTTACAAATTATGAAACCGCCCCATATCCCATATAGTGGCGGCACGCTGTGGCTGTGGTTCAAATAGTGATGAATTAAATAAAAGTAAATTAAATTAATTAAATTGAAATTAAAATCCATACAGCATGAATACTATAATAGGAAGGTGAGAGTTTGACGAGAATTGGTTGGTGCGCAGATTGGGCTCCGAATCCATAAATGTTTATTGTCCAAAACAACCAACCAGATAAGGCTGATAAGAGTAACTCCGCCGTTCATCGAACAGGTAAAAAGTCAGTGGTGTGTACTGTTTAGCTCGTGTCGTATATTTATTTAAAATAGGTGGTTTCTGTCATCGTGTCGTGTGTAGGTACCGATGTTTTTGTTATCATATGTTTTATTGATTAATATATTATTGTTATTAATTTGTTATTAATATTAAATATTGCTTGCCAGTAAAATAAGTACACATCTAGTATTTTAGTTTTTTTTTCCGCATAGGTACCTTATCTTAAATAAATTCGAAATAATTTAACCGAGACTAATTCATATAAATTGAAATACTAAACGTAGATGTACATATTGATTTTTTAATTGAAGATTGATAATTGACTTATCATTTATACCTAAACATTTAAAATATATTAAAAATATAAAATATTTTTTATTATGTGCGCGGCGCCACTGATGTTATTTCTAGTCTGTTGTGGAACAGCGTTTATCAGTTCAATGGGTGGAACAATTAAAACCGGCAAGATGCGTAGTTCACGCCCAGACTCTTGCCTTCCTATAAAAATCATAGTATACCTTAATGTATACATTAAGGTCCCGAAAAATTTGTGCGAAAGATCATCATGATAATCAAAGAAAAAATAATAAATAATTTAATTACACACCCACTATTTGAACCACCCGAGCCGCCACTGCCAATCACTCAAGACTTCTTATGACATAATTGACATAAGAAGTGAGGAAATGCATCTACATCCAAAACAATCAACGTGTTTCCGTAGTGTAGTGGTTATCACGTGTGCTTCACACGCACAAGGTCCCCGGTTCGAACCCGGGCGGAAACAATTTCTTTTTTTTTTAATTATTCGGTAATAAATTAAATAAACTTTTTAGCAAGCAGATTAATAATAAACATTTATTATTATTAGTACTTTTTGTACTTTTTGCTGCTAATAAATAATTTAAGATTGTTTATGCAAAACTGCTTATTGATACTACAATAATAAAAATTTACATTCAACCTTAGGCAACCAATAATACACGTTATTATTTTAAAGAGAATGAAGAGAGGAGGGAGAAAGAGATGTAATGTTTTGTTGTAGTTTGTAGTTGCAAAAAAAAGTGAGAAGCCGCGAAAATTATTACGATTATTGAGGTCAAATAACGAATAATAAGACACTAAATGATCATTTTTTTATTGACGATATTATTCAATTAGTTAACTACATATTATTGCCTACTACTCTCTATTGGGACATAAATACTTACCACTTTCACTTTCCACCTATGTAACAAACACTCTTCTGAATTCTACTCAATAAGTGGTCACATTTATAATTGTGTGGACGTCTCTAAGTATTTATTTATTTAAATTGTTAAGACCATGTAATAATAATTTCAGTAATAAATAAATAATAAAATGAAACTACTAAAATTAAATCAAGTAAGTATTTAAAATATTTTTACTTTTACTTATCTATAATGTAATAGTTATTATGAGAAATAAATATGGAAGGGAGTGTAATAATTATTCATTGATACATTCTTTATTTCATTCTTCATTACTGGGGGATCTTGGTTGATTGAGAAGGTTCTTAATTTTTATCAATCAGTTATTAATATTGATCACCCCCGTCACTATATCAATTTTAATTTAAAAATGGCGGCTGTAGGGCACACGCAATAATAATTCAGTCTTATAATGATTTATCTATTATACCTATATACCCCTCATTCCTCACATAAGCAGCAGCTTTTTCAAAATATCAGCTTGATAATTATTATTTCTCAAAATCCTCAAACATATATCTTTTGATACATATGCAATGAATTATTACTTTTAGTTGCTATTCCTAGTCGCCCTTTTCGACTTGAGCCACTGTCAGCTGGACATAATCAGAGACTTGGTGCAGTTCAACGTGGCTGGTCATCCAGTTCTCCATAAAACCGTGAGCTGGCCCTTCGACCCCGACATAGGAGCGAAACGTTCCAGACTCTACCAGGAAATCAACGGGATTCACGGAGAAAGGGCTATCGAGCTGCTGGGATTGGGCATCGATGGATTGGACAGGGAGAGGCTGGCGCAGCAGAGAATCAGGGATGAGGGTCATTTGGGCGGCTTGGATCATATCAGGGAACCTTAATTAATTTAAGAGTTGATAATTCTTGGGAGACTCTCTTATTTAAGTTATATTTAATAAAATAAAATTAGAAAAATAGTACCACAGTCATTGTATAATATAATAATTATGATATGGAATTATTACTCAAATCTTTTTTTTTTTTTTTTTTTAAAAAAGGGGGAGCATCGGTCTTCCCTATGTAGGTAAGACAAAGTCGCTCCACACCGGTAATATGGGTTTGGAGCCTCTTGCTCATACACCCAGCCTCAAGTATACCAAATAAATAGTAGAAACAACACAGACACCCAGAGCCTTCACTGAGAATCGAACTCAGTCCGACGGATCCAACGATCAAGCAGTTCTCGCTACTTAACCGCGAGGCCACGCCAGGCTCTACTCAAATCTTGTAGAAATTTGAAATACCTAAGTAGGTATTATTAATTACCTAATCAGCAACAAAAGTTACTCACAATTACGTAATTGTAGGTAGGTATACATTGTGAATAGTAATAATTATTATTATTGTTACATTGAAATATCTAAATTTTATCAAATTGTGTCATATACTCTGACTATTATAGTAAAACCAAATCTTGTAGTTATTAAAAATAAAATTTTAAATTGTACTTATGGGATATTGGATTTATTTAAATAAAGTATTGAAAACAATCGCTCTTATCTAGAAAGTATTATATTCTGACTTATCTCGATGCATAAATAAAAGTATTCATAAATTAGCAATAAAGTGAATTGATTAGATAAAAATAGATTAAGTAGCAGGTGAATCACCGCCGTAGTCCGTCGTAGTTATTGTATCGATAACACATTTCATTCCTTGTTCTTGAATTATTAATAAAGTGATTTTCATGGTGTTTAAAATGTTAGGCTTTAAATAATTATTCAAACATCGTACTGCTTGATTTTTATATGAAGGCGAAGGCTGGGCGTGAACTACGCATCTTGCGAGCTTTGCTCACCGCCACTAATAATTTACACGTTCGATGAACGGCGGAGATACTCTTATCAGCCTTATCTGGTTGGTTGTTTTTTTACGCGGACACCGACTAACATTGTTGATATTGGACAACAAATATTTATGGAGTCGGAGACGGTACCCACCCTTTTTGCGCAGTAAGAATTTACTCGCCTTCCTATAGTAACAGGACTATAGGTAAGTGTCTCATCCGTATTTTAATTATTTATTAATTTTCGGAAGTAGTAAATTTGTTTCAATCGTTTTATTTCGTATCTTGATCGTAATCGACGTTGTCTAATAAAATTATTAATGGACTATAGTACTTATAGGTACCTACCTAGGTATATCCAATTTGGAGTAGGTACTTACATATTATATTTGGATACCTATATATCCAAAAGTCGAAAAAACACTCAAAACATTTTATAACGCGCTACAGCATTTTATGCTTTGTTAGCAGGAATTTTAATATGATGACTTATCAAGTTTTGTAATTTACAAGTACAAGTTATTTTATAACGAGAATGTCTTGAGAAATATAAATAGTCTTAGTAATTTTGGTAATTGTATACATCCGCGGCTCCTACGTTTCATCAATTTTTTCGGGACCGAGGAGCGAAATAGGGGTGCTGGGTGGGTAAGAAGCTAAAAACAGCCATTGCAAACTAATATCAAGGTCACCACTACGGCCTCTTTTGGCACTACGGTCGAATTTCTATTTTTTTTTTCACTTTTCAGGACAAGGAATATCTACGAGATTAACAATAGCATAGTTTTTATTTTAAATTTTGCATTTATTTTGCATTTATATTCCAAAATATGCGACATTGCTCGCTATAATGGTCCGACTACGTTTGAATGCGGTTCGTATGTTGCGTATATGTTACCATCAGACCGGCTCTGGTGTTGATATTACGAGTTTCCGCCGTCCACTCGACACTCTGACCTTGCATGTTTATTGTGATTTTCGCTGTTCTAAACAGGCCCGCACTCAGGAAGACCTTCTTTTGATGCCCTTTTGTTCGCTTATCTTTCATTTGCAAAGCAAATTAATACCTTCCTGGTGTTACTATAGGTATGTCCTCCACCCCTATACAGGCTGTCCCATTTTAATGCCCCACACCCCCCGGATAACTTTTGTACATAAAAACTTAAACAAACATAAAAAATTGTTTGGTACAAAAGTTGTACAACTTGGAGGGGGACATTCGATGGAACTAATACTTTTGACCTTGGATACAAGGTTCAAGGTCATTCAAGGTCAACTTTGTTTTTTTAAATAGAACTTCCTATTTTTGACATCGGCAATCGATTGCGCGTGAAAAAATATGAGACTTTTGTCCGAAACTTTTTTCTGAAAACGCAAATTTAATCGACTTATGCTGCTGCCAAAATTAAAAATTTTTAAGCTTTGTGAATTTTCAACTCGAGAATGGTAGCTTTCTAAGAAAATCCGCAAGAAACAATAGTGCTTGGATTTACGCAAAGGAACCGTCACGAATTTTCTTGAAATTTTTCAATGCACTTATCGGTGCAACGAAATTTGCATTATTGCATTTTCCCAAACGTTAAAATTGAAAATTTCAAAATTTGAGCTGCTTGTACCAAAGGAATAATAATTAAACTTTTCTTGATGAAAAATTGTTAATTTTGAGCTGCTTATTGTACCAAAGGAATAATTAAACTTTTCTTGATGAAAAATCTAACTTGTGGTTCTCTTCTAAACCTCACCATTCTCGAGTTGAAAATTCAAAAATTTTAAAATTTTCAATTGTGAAGGCTAAATTAATTGAGAAAATTTGCGTTTCCAGAAAAAAAGTTTCGGAGAAAAGTCTCATATTTTTTCACGCGCAATCGATTGCCGATGTCAAAAATATGAAGTTCCATTTAAGAAAACAAAGTTGGCCTTGAATGACCTTGAACCTTGTACCCAAGGTCAAAAGTATTAGTGCCATCGAATGTCCCCCTCCAAGTTGTACAACTTTTGTACCAAACAATTTTTGATTCAAGGTCACTGACAAAAATTATCCGGGGTGGGACATTAAAATGGGACACCTGTATAGGTGCCATAGTGAAACTGTAGGAGCCGCGGATGTAAATAATGACCGTAATTTTTAATAATACCGGGTGATTTTAAATGATTGAAAAATTACTGTAAAATACCAAAAGTTTATCCATAATAATAAATAGGCATTTGTACTATTAACCATGATACAATAAACAAGGTGTGTCAGCGCGCAACCTGTGACGTCATTGTGGTGATAGCTACATGCGACTCCGCAGTAATAATGATCCGTAAAGTCGCGATTTATAAGTAGCTTATTTCGACGTTTGAAGATGTTCCAACAATTAAAAAAGTTTGACTTCAGTTTGCCTGCCTGTCTGATAGCAAAAATGTTTTTTCTGCGCCAAGTGCGCGTGTGAGAATCACGCAAGAAAACCGCAAGGTAAAGAGATATCTTTTTTAGTTTGCTAGCATAGGCAAAGGCAATTATGTGTAAATGATTTGTATCATTACACAGTAAGCACCATCAGTACTTTTCATTACACCCCGCAAATGTTGACTTCCACCTTTAAATATTTTCAATTCGCCCATTAGTGCTTGAAATACAATTTACAATCACCACAGTGACGTCATGCGCAGCGCCGACGAGTTTTCAGTGTCTTGAAATTAATAACAATATAGTCCAATAAAGTCTAAAAAGTCATACGTATCGATTAAGAATACACATCCTTTTGATAGTTCGATTTATTTTGTTTCATGTATGTGTTTTTATAGTAACCGTCCAGTTTGTCTAAACACTCCATCCCGCATAAATAAGTATACGTCAACATTGGTTTTGAATGAGAATTAAATGCACAACACAGAGGATAGAATGTCATTACGTGAATAAATTTTATGTAGTTGTCAGTGGCTCTCAAACTGACGTAAGCGGTTCAATTAATTTTTTGAATGATTCCTTCAATAATTACGCTCGTTCACAACTTGACAATTAACTGTTTGACATTTTCTGGTGAAATTAAAAATATTAATTCGGACGGTTAGTGAGACGTCACATCTGACTTTTTAAAGTTACTACTATAATTAATATAGTAATGTATATAGTCATGGTAATATGAATAATCATACCTAAATACGGAAAAAATTAATTGCCCTGAAAGAACTTCAGAATTTTAGGGACTTTTTTTTTTTTTTAAAAGGGGGAGCATCGGTCTTCCCTATGTAGGTAAGACAAAGTCGCTCCACACCGGTAATATGGGTTTGGAGCCTCTTGCTCATACATCCCGCCTCAAGTATACCAAATAAATAGTAGAAATAGAAACAACACAGACACCCAGAGCCTTCACTGAGAATCGAACTCAGTCCGACGGATCCAACGATCAAGCAGTTCTCGCTACTTAACCGCGAGGCCACGCCAGGCTCCATTTTAGGGACTTTATATTTTATTGTAGAGTGACAGTTGACGTAATGTCATTAAAATTTGCGGGAGCAAAACGTTATGCTATTACCAGTCCATGACCAGCATAGAGCTAATTTTGGGCCACTAATAAATCCATGACCATTTTATATTTTTGGAATTCTCTTTAAATTTCAGAGGGTAAAACCTAACAATAACCATTGACCTGATCTATCACGTTTTGATCACTTTCTGTTCGTCTGCATGTAAAAAATTACTTTTAAAATTATTACTAATATTAATAAGGCAACATGCGCATGCGCATGTGGATTTTGTGACTTAATTATCTCCACGGTAGACAAGGTAATAGCAGCGGCGATTACAAAATTTCAGGTAGAAGCGACGCTTTTGTTATTAGACTTTTAATTTCGATTTCGATGATGGCGCGAAGTGCAACAATTATTAACAGAACGATCTTTGTTTTAACAATTATTACGAAAATATTCCCGCAAATGTAAAAAAAGCGAGTGACGAGTTATCAATTTCTGCATAATGTAGTCACCTAAAAATGAATATTGTAGATGTTTAATGATGATAAAGTGCCTGGACAACTAACAACCTATCACAGTTTTTTATCCCTGAGACTACAAGTGACTAGTTTTACCATTTCATCTCTTTGTTAACATTATCAGTGTACCTACTCAACTGTCATTAAATATCCTTCAATTGTGTGTACGTTTTTCAGTTTCTATTGCTCATATGAATACATTATTGAACTGAAGGAGCCCCAAACGGATCACCTACAAACAAAAAGACACAATGGAACAGGTAAAACGGTCTTGTTTTCTTTGTAACTATCGAATATTATTATCGCAATTACAGTCCAGCAGAACAGTACGCAAGCGAAAACCTTTTACTCAGTTGACGAATCCCGGAAACCCAGGCTCGAACACTGCACCACCACAGTCGAAGAAGTCACGCACTGAGGGTCCAGAAAGCCAGGATAAGGTACGTAATAAACATTAGCCGGTTATCGCTGATTTTCGTTCAAATTTCGATTGTCTACCTCTTCAGAATCGAGCCGGAACGATTGCGTACGTGATCCTGAAGAACTTCATGTGCCACTCACTGCTCGAGGTCAAATTCGAGGAGGCCAGGATGATCATCGTCGGCAAGAACGGCAGCGGCAAGAGCGCCATAATGACCGCCCTGATCGTCGGTCTCGGCGGCAAGGCGAACGCAACGAATCGCGGGACCAGCATAAAAGGTGAGCGAGCTTAAAAAACGCAAGCGGTCACCAATCGCCTTCTCTGTTGTCCAGGGTTTATCAAGGCAGGCAAAACTTCCGGCACTGTGGAGATCCAGCTGCGAAACGAAGGCATGATGGCGTACAGGCCGAACGTTTATGGGAGAAGAATTACGGTCATACGACACTTCAACTCGTCCGGGACGAGTAATTATAGAATCAAAGCAGAATCTGGTAAGTGTGTGATTCCTTTTGGCCTGCAGACTATTAATTAAGTTTTTCTACTCCCAACTTTTAATATGCATATTAAATATGAATCACCAGTGCTTTAATGGGTCTCATTAAGATACAAATTTTCATTAAAGCACTGGTCAAGCTATCCAATGGCAGAGGAGCATTTGCAATCGAATCGGTTCCTTTTCGCTCACGATCGGGTCGGCAAGCCAACCGAAGTCACAGAGTTGTCATACTCACGACAAAAATTGCCTTGTGATATAAGTTCTGTATTTCTGAAAAAAAAATTCTGAACGTTTATTTAATTTAGAACATAAGTAACATTCAAAGAAAATTTATCAAGATTTTATGTTACCTTAATTAATTTGATAAGTAGGTATATCGTGTAAAAGATGGGAAGATAAAGTATTATATCATTCGTAGCGCTCCGTGATATAGTATTCAAAGCGGCAACGCTGCGACCCGCGTTGCGCAGGAAAACAATATCGTAATTAATGGCTGTCAGTTATTAAAATTATTAATTAATCTCAAAATCGAAGCGTAAAATTCGGAATTCGAACTTCGCATAATAAAAATTACGCAGTAGTGAGTAGTGCCCTTTAAACTTGATACTAAAACATGTCTCAGCAGAATAACCTTAGCGACAAAGAGAAAATTTGTTAAATGCAAACAAATAGCAACCTATCTTAACCTCAATGATCCGCAATTGTACACGGGTCATTGTTAAAATATATAATTTTTTAATCTTATTTTATGATGTCATTATGAATCTCATTATGAATTCAGAGTGAGTGTCACAGTTATTGGCTCTCTGGTTTTATCACGATTTCGTGCTGTTTTGAGGGTGAAAATTGGGTGAAAGTGGTATCAGATTGTAGCTAAAAATTGAATCTTTAGTTGTAAATAGTTTGTAAACTAGTTGGAGGTGTATATAGGAAGGAAATAGACTTTCAATTATTGCCTAATGGTGGAGTGGAATGAGATACTGTTGTTTTTTTGTAATTTTTTGCTGATTATAATTATCAGTGGTGATAAGTGAATTTAAAGAAATAAATAAATTGCTCCATTGAAGGTAAATAAGAAAAGGGAAGAAATTGTAAACAAACAGTTGAGATTTAAGGACCTCAGTGTAATGCCTCATAAGTGCTTTTTGTGTCCCAAAAAGGGTGCAACATTGTCAAGTGATGCATCTAAATGCACTAATTGTGGTGCTTATTACCATTCCTCTTGCGCATTAAGGGCTAAACCTAATCGAGACATGGTCTTCTCGACTTGTTGCGGAAATGAAGAACTAGATGAATCGTCTTTTATGGAAGATGAAAATGATCTCAATGATTTAGATCCTAGTGCCAAAGCATTGTACAAACTTTTATCAAAGAAAATTGATTACAACTTTAAAAGGTTTTCTAGTGCTATCAACAAAGTGAAGTATAAGATAACTGATATTGAAAGTAGACTCGACATTATTGAGGATAATTCTCTTTTTCTCGCCGATGAAGTTATAGCTGAAATCCAAGATCAGAAATATCGTGAGAATAACGTCATCATTTATAAAGCAGCTGATTCCAAAAATGCGGACTCTACAGATAAAAAAATGGTTGTTGGTTTGGTTTCGAAATGCGGCGAAGTTCCACCATTTAACGTCAATGATGTTGTTGTTTCAAGATTGGGAAGTAAATATTCCAAAGAGTCCAAGCGCCCGCTCAAGGTCACTCTTCCTAACAAGGATGGTGTTCACTGGTTTTTCCACAATAAGAAGACAATTTGCGAAGGCGGCTTATCGATGTCAGCTGACCTTACACAGAAACAACGAGACTATCGTTCTCGAGTCGTGAAAGAGCTCAAGACTCGTAAAAGCAAAGGTGAAGAAGGTATATTTATCAAATATATTCGTGGTCTCCCTACCATTGTCACCGATAAATCTCATAAGAAGAAAAGAACATCATCGAGCAGTAATCATGAATAGGAATTATCAAGCCCCGTACAAATTAATGTATACTATCAAAATGCTCATAGTATCCGCGGTAGACTCAACGTTGTTCGGAGTGGTATCGGTCTGTTGGAGGAATACGACATCATTGCCCTAACGGAAACTTGGCTAAGCGAGGATATTAACGACGCAGAATTAGGTTTATTTAATTATAATATTATAAGATGTGATAGAACTTTGTTCACTAGTGATAAACGGGATGGTGGGGGCGTCCTCATTGCCCTCCATAAGAAATTTAAATTTGAGAAAATTGCCATTAGTGATAATTCTTTTGAATTATCATTTATAAAAGTATTTACTATTGACTCTTGCTTTATTTTTGGAGTTTGTTACATTCCCACCGGTTCTAAGTCGGAATATTATTCTGAATTTATAGAATGTTTACAAACATCTCTCTGTGATATCCTAGTCAATGATAATACAACTAAGTTTTGTCTCCTGGGAGACTTTAATATTCCAGGATACGAATGGTTTAATGAATCTTGTTATTCTACCGCCTATGGCTATAATAAAGATGTCAATTTTAGAGAAGCTGCTCACATTATGTCTGAGTGGTGTAAATCATACAATATTATTCAACTAAATAATAATAAGAACGTTTTTGGTAATATTTTAGATCTAGTTTTTACTAACTTTTATAACTCCGACATTAATTTGTGTAATGACTTTTTGATAAAATGCGACGAGGCCCATCATCCCTTATCTATTTCATTCCAAGCATCAGCTATGACTTTATGTGAATGCAATGATGTTATTTTAGATTTTAAACATGCAAATTTCACTGAAATTTCTGAGAAGTTGAATGATATCGCTATTCCTGATGGCATTTCAGGTGAGATTCAGTTTAATGAATGTGTTACTAATATTGAGTTAATTTTTCAGACGTTAATTGATGATTTTGTACCTACATTAAAGACTAAATCTAGAACTTTTCCTCACTGGTACTCAAATGATCTGAAAGCGGCAATTATTAATAAGAAAATCTCTCACAAACTATACAAAAGGTACAAGTCCAGGTTTTTCTTTAATAGATTTAAAAGGGATAGAGCTTATTCTAAACTATTAGCTCATAGAGATGAAAGATTATATCTTGAATCTACGGAAGAATCAATAAAATGTAACTCTAAAAATTTTTTTAAGTATGTTAATGTTAACAATCTCAGTTCTAATAATTCGATACCGTCAACCCTTCACCTAAATGATCAAACGGCTGATAACGGTCAAGATATTGTCAATCTTTTTGCTGGTAAATTTAGAAGCATTTATCGTAATTTTGATCTTAGCAAAACAGCTGTACCTTTCGAGTTTAATGACTCTATCGGCAGTATTGTGTTCACCTTGGAGGATATTGAAACGTGCATAAATAATTTGAATTCTGGCCAAAGTCCTGGTCCAGATAAAATTCATCCAATTATAATTATTAATTGCAGTGAAGCCATCAAACATTGGTTACTGAAATTATTCAATCTTTCAGTTAAACTGGGTATTTTCCCGCAAACATGGAAATTATCTTACCTTTCACCATTTTTCAAGGGAGGGGATCCGTTCGATGTGAACAATTATAGACCGATTAATGAATATAAAGTTTTTGCGAAGATGTTGGGCTTTCTTATGTACACTAAGTTACTTCCGTGTTTTCGTAAATATATAGTTCCTCATCAACATGGATTCCTTGAGTCTAGATCTACAGTTACAAACCTATCAGTTTATTCCGAGTACATTACATCCCAGTTGAATTGTGGCAAAGTTGTTGATTCTATATATATAGACTTTACAAGAGCATTTGATCTCGTCAATTTTAATTTATTGCTAAAAAAATTGGAAAGCTTTTGGTGTTTTTGGCAATCTCTTAGTTTGGTTTGAATCCTTCTTAAATGGACGCCAACAAATGGTTAAAATAAAAAACTACATATCAACTACTATTGAAGTTCTTTTGAAGGCCAAGGAACACATATGGGCCCTTTATTATTTTTAATTTTCATTAATGATATAGTATATTGCATCAAATATTGTGAGATCTCTCTTTTTGCAGATGATACAAAAATTTTTAAGTCTATCGAGTCATCAACCGATGCTATGAACCTTCAATTAGATATTAACTCCTTTGAAAGGTGGTGCAATCTTAATGGACTTCAGTGTAATACAAAAAAGTGCTTCACCATTAGATTTGGTAAATCCCATCAGCCTATTTACGATTATTTTCTTGGAGGGAATATATTGGAGAGAGTTGATCATATTAGGGACTTGGGAGTTGTCTTTGATTCTAAGCTTTCTTTTAAGTTTCATATAGACTACCTGGATATTAACGTTCGTAAAAAAATCTACTTTGTTAAGAGGTTTTCTTTTAAATTTAGATCTATAAGTACTTTCCGCAGTATATATTTTGCTTATATTTACTCAAAACTGATGTACGCCTCGACGATCTGGAGACCAAGTGAGAGAGGTGACATAAAAAAGTTAGAATCTTTAAATACTTTGTTTTTACGTTATGCGGCATTCAAAACTGGAAATGCACTTCATTTTACTGATCACGATTTTTCTTCAACTTATAAATTATTCCAAATTTCTACTTTAGAGTCTGCCAGAAATAGAGCCGATATTATATTTGCATTCAAATTACATAACAATCTCATTGATTGTCCAAATGTACTTGGGCATTTCGACTTTTACTGTCCTCCTAGAACTTTGAGGCATAACAGTTACTATTTTTTAATTCCAACACTAAGAATGGGACAGGGGAAGTCGATTGTCTATAGGTTGTCTGAGCTTTGTAACGAAAATACTGCTTGGTTTGATTTGCATAACTCTTCTTTATATTGTATTAAAAAACTCTCAAAGTTAATGTTAAAATATGAATAATTAAATTGCAAAACACCTGTATTCGATTTGAACAAGTCATGAATTTGTAAGCACTTCATATGAAAAGTTATTATTTCATTGTATGGGGCTTGCCCTGTTGAAATTAGAATAAATAAATAAATAAATAAATAAATAAATAAATCTTTTCTATGAAATAAAAAAGTGTCGTAGAAAAAATAGTGTATGGAACTCGCAGATAATGGCTATTAATACGCTCTTATGATGGTTAAGACACTCGCCTACGGCTCGTATCTTAACCATCATACTCGCGTATTAATAGCCTTCATTATAAGCTCGTTGCATATAGTAGGATTAACTTTAAAAAGTCAGATGTGACGTCACACTAACCGCCCGAATTAATATTTTTAATTTCACCAGAAAATCTCAAACAGTTAATTGTCAAGTTGTGAACGAGCGTAAATTATTGAAGGAATCGTTCAAACAATAAATTGAAGCGCTTACGTCAGTTTGAGAGCCACTGACAACTACATAAAATTTATTCACGTAATGACATTCTATCCTCTGTGTTGTGCATTTAATTCTCATTCAAAACCAATGTTGACGTATACTTATTTATGCGGGATGGAGTGTTTAGACAAACTGGACGGTTACTATAAAAACCACGTATATGAAACAAAATAAATCGAACTATCAAAAGGATGTGTATTCTTAATCGATGCGTATGACTTTTTAGACTTTATTGGACTATAATATACTAATCTTGGTAAGTATGTAATTTGTCCCTTTTACAGGAGATGTAGTCTCAACAAAAGCGAGCGAGCTTAAACTGATCGTCACCGCTCTCAACATACAAGTCGACAACCCGATCTGCATCTTGACGCAGGACACGTCTCGCAACTTCCTCAGCTCGAGCAACCCGAAACACAAGTTCACCTTGTTTGAGAAAGCGAACCGGCTGGATACGCTCTTGCAGGAATTCGCGAAACTGAAACAGAACTCCAACGAGTCAATCAAGCTCCTCAACATCCACAAACAGAACCGGAACCAGACCCGGGAAGAGATGGACGAGCTGTCGAAGAAGATCAAGAGTTTCAACGAAATCGAAAGTCTGAAGATCGAGCTGCTGGACCTGAAGAAGGAGCTGGAGTGGGGCAGGGTGAAAGAGGCCGAGGAACAGATGAGGACCCTGGATGCGATAGTGGAAAAACTGGAGAGGAATCTCGAGGACGTTTTAAGCAGTCGCGAGAACCGGACTAGGAGATTGGAAGAGTTGAAGGAGGAGAAAGTGTCTTTAGAGAAACAAATCTCAGACATAAGAGCCACCCTGGAGGTGCAATTGAGGCCGGTTAGAGATATTCAGGGCGCTATAGCCGAGCTGCAGGGCAAATATACGGAGAAACGCACAAAAAAATCGTCGATTGCTATTGCCATAAAAGAGAAAAACGAGGATATGACCGTTTTATCGAAAGATATCGCTACAGCTAATCAAAAGTAAGTCGGTTATTTTGAATTGTCTCAATTTTAATGTGATCGCTTTATCCAGCATGTCGAAAATCGAGAAAGAAAAGATTGAACGATTGCGGAACCTCACGAAACTGGAAGAAAAAATAAAAGGCAACGAAGATCATCTCCTGACGTCCAGGAACGACCTGTTCCAGTTGAAGAGCGATCTCGACAGACGAGAGGAGGAAGACATCAATTTGAGGACCGAAATTGGGAACATCGACAATAAGATAGGTAACGATTATATTGTGACCGAGTTTTTTTTTTTTTTTTGAAGGTAGTAAATTTCAGCTGCCAAGAAAAGCGAACTGAACGCTCTACAAAGAGACACGAGCAACACCTTGCTGCTGTATGGCCAGAACACGCCCGAGATTCTCAAGCTGATCGAACAGAACAAGAGTAAATTCAAGCATCCCCCCAAAGGCCCGATAGGTAAGTTTTTTCTTGCACTAACTTATACTTTTACTACCTAACTGTGTGAGAGCTACGTATACCAGGCCAATTTATTGTACTAGTAACTATTTTATAATAAATTTACATAGACGGGGTATTTACAGAAAAGTGCAAAATATTTTGATGTAACCTACCTAAAAAAAAGACTAAACTATTGACAGAGGTCCAACAGAATGTTTGGAGAAAGAAGAACCCGTGGTGTTTATCTGTCATGAATATCTAGATTTACTTCTGACCCAGAACTCTTTGAATATTTGAAATGTATCCCTCCCAGAGAAATGCTGGAAAGCCCAGGATAGTTTCCTGTAATCATCTAGCTTTGAAATGAACACCAGAAGCATTCTAACATTTTCTCATTGTCTAGTCGTCAACATCTACTGGCAACAACAACACCGTCCAGACATGCGGAGAGAAAAATACCTTCAACTCCTGAGACTAATAAATATAATTCTGGTGACAGATACAGTCTAGATTTAGATAAAATAAATGCTTTCACTGTACGATTAGTATTTTTATGACACAGACCAGTTCTAGAAACTCTTAAAACATCCTTTGATATAAAAAACAGACTAGTTTGAATGGATGAATTTCGGTTTTATTATAAAAGATCAACTACAATAATTATTAATGTAATCGTAAAACATGTAAATTGAAGATCGGTTTAAATGAGACATGTTTTGTGTGAGATCTCAAATCTTCTCAAATAAAAACATGAGGCCAATTAATTGCAGAATCCCTCTTTTCTTACCTTATGTGGAATGTCTGTCCCTGTGTACACCTCTTTTATACTCCCCTAGTCGATGATCCTTTCAGTCAGTCCTGTACATGAAAAAGTTCGCATGTCCTTAAAAATACAACTTGTACTTATATCTTGGAATTATTATTATTACAGGAAACTATATCAAATTGAAAGACAAGAAATGGGCCGTGGCCATCGAAGGATACCTCAACCCTAGAATTCTTCGAGCTTTCATCGTCGACAACAAAAACGACAGTGCTGTACTTCTGAAAATTTTCAATAAATTTAAAGGACCCAAACCCACAATAATTACATCGCAATACATTTTTAGAGTAAGTATAGCAGTAGTCGCTGCATCCAATCGAAAAGAAAGTAGTCACGGTCATTTAAAAAATTTTTTCCTCAATTCAAACAACTTCTAGAAACACAACATCACGAACAACCTGGTGCGCGGGCCGCGCGACTGCGTCGGCCTTTACCAGGCCCTGGAGATCGACGATCCGGACATCTCGAACTGCATCGTCGATCAGCTGCGTGTCGAGGGGGTTCTGCTGATTCCCAATGAACGGCGGGCGATCGAGCTGATGTCGAATAGGGCCAACGTGCCGCGGAACTGTCACCTCGGCATTCTCCCCAACGGCGACCGTTACCATCCCGATCCGAACTACAAGACGTACTCATCATCGTACCACCGTGCCCAGTACCTGCAGGTCGACACTTCGGAATTGATCCAGTAAGTTCGTTAACGTGTGGATTTAATCCATTCAATTAGAGCCTTGTTTCATTTTTTCTAGACAATTGAAAAAGACGATTGAGGAACTTTTGTCCGAGAAGAGAAGGATCGAGACCCAGAGGCACGCCTTTAGGGCCGACATGGAGGACAAGCTCCGCAGGCAGAACCAGCTCGGAGAACAAGTTAGGAAGCTGGTGACGGCAAAGATGCAAATACGGAAGCAGCTGGAGGAGCTCCAGGCGACCTCCGAACCAGAGGTGGCCAACGTGCAGGTTCTCGTGAGTGTTTTTCTTGTGGTTGTGTTTTTGGTCTGGATGGTTATTTACGAAGCGTTCGTTTCAGGAAACCGAGTTGGCAGAGATGAGGAACTGGTTGCACGAGAAGACCGCCGAGCTCGGTCTGGTCGAGGAGGATATGAAAAACTTGAAGGATCAGATGCAAGAACAGGAGCTGAAGTTGAAGAAGCTGAAAGTGGCAGCGACCGCTCTGGAGGAACGAGTGCAACCTTTGAAGGTAAACTGGCTCATAAAATTATTGTTCCTCTATTTACTTTACGTTTTACTTCAATTACAGGAAGACATTGACAGGAACAATAGGAGGCGGATAGAACTGATGACGAACGACGAATACGATAGAAGGACAGTGTCGGAGCTGGAGGATCGATTAAAAACGGAGCGATCGGAGCAAGCTGTCCTGCAAACGGACTTGGACAATTTTATTGTCACGGCGAAATTGACCGGCAGACGTCCGAAAGAAATCAGGTTTGTGGATAGAAATCCCCTCATTGCTGTCGCTTCATTTCGGTTGTGATTTCAGAAACGTGACTACGGTAGACTCCAAAATAAGAGACGTGGAGGGTTCAATAAGGAAAAAGGAGGGCAACACCGAGAACATAACGATCCTGAAGGATCAGCTGTCGATACTGAATGAGCAGATGGAGAAGAATTCCATTATAATCGAAGACCTGAGAATCAGTGTGGCCGAGTTGAGAAACGCTTATGAACTGAGAAGGGGACACTTCAACCTGACCAGGGACTATTCGGTGGTGTTCATTAAGCACGCTTTCAAGAAAGTGCTAGAGATGAGACAGTTTAAGGTTTGAGTAATCACTTTATTGTTACGGCATCTGTTTTATTAAAATTACAATTTTAGGGCTCACTGGTTGTGAACTTTGAAGAAAAGAAATTGGAGCTGATCGTCATCCCTCAGCAAGGTTCTCAAGGCCTCACTACCACGGCGAATTTATCAGGGGGCGAGCGGTCTTTTTCGACTGTAGCTTTCCTCTACTCTCTCTGGCAGTGTTTGGAGTTCCCGTTTTATTTCCTGGACGAATTTGATGTTTATATGGTCGGTGTTTGTTTGAGTTTATCTTTGTTGGTTTCGGTTTGTTATTTTTTTATTTTTATTTGCAGGATAAAATGAATCGTACCAAAGTAATTGACATACTTCTGCAGCATGCCAGTTCCAAGCCACATCTGCAGTTTGTTTTTTTGACTCCTCAGGATGTGTCATTTATCGATAAAAATGTTTCTGTTGTTAGGTGAGGCTGATGAACTCGAATGTTGAATAATTATTTTTTGATCATTTGATTTGTTTCAGATTGGAGGATCCTGTTCGGTTCAAAGTATAGCAGCAGCTATGATTTTAACTTTTGTTATTAAGAAATTTATACCTCATTTTGTTTTCTATTTCTGTTTGAAATAAATATTTTATTACTTTGTACCTATAACTCTTTTTTAATCACCCTTGAGCCTTTTATTTGCGATAAGACGTAATTATTTTATTCATTTTATGCTTATTTTAGCACGACCAAATAGCCCAGGATACTCAGGATTTCAATTGTAATTTTTTCTTGGTGCCTGCTCTTAACATGCCAGATCAAAAAAATTTTTTTTTTTTAATTTTATTCATCTCAAAATAAAAATCATAGCAGAAAAACATAGTTTTTTAACTTGGCCTTGCACATAATTTAAAAAGTCCACTTCATCATCTGAAAATCTGAAGGAACACACCCTCAAACAATCCAACAAAACAATCCACGGTCATTATTTACATCTGCGGCTCCTACAGTTTCACTATGGCACCTATATATAGGGGTGGAGAACATACCTATACTAACACCGGGAAATTATTCATTTGCTTTGCAAATGAAAGGGAAAGCCACAAAACGGCTTAATAAAACGGTTTTGAGAGTGCGGTCCTGACAAGAGGCACCGATTAGATGCCGCGATCCCGGATACAACCACTTCACGATAATTGCCAAGTGTTTCGAAGCATAACAGAGGCGGACTGGGCGATATATCCGCTTTCACATATCGTGTCCAGTCCGCAGGGATTGATGCAATGATTTTTGGAATATAAATGCAAAATAAATGCAAAATTCAAAATAAAAATGGTGCTACTATTAATCTGAAAGATTTTCCTTGCCCTGAAAGTGAAAAAAAATAGAAATTCGATCGTAGTGTCAAAGAGGCCTTAGTTGTGACCTTAATATTAGTTTGCAATGATTGATTTTAGCTTCTTACCCACCCAGCACCCCTATTTCGCTCCTCGGTCCCGAAAAAATTGATGAAACTTAAGAGCCGCGGATGTATACAATTACCCAATCTACCATCATAAATTTAAATTCGATAAAACTCCCAGGAAAGTCAAGAAATTACATTACATTGCTGTAAATTCACCAGCGTCGTCTCGAGAGACACGTCACACGTACATGCGCAATAGCATAAACCGTACCAAGTATTTGGTGGTATTTTGATATTTAGAATTGGCAGCTTTTGATATTAAAAACATTATCAGTCTGTTGCCCCAAAGTTAGTTACAAACATTAGAAGCAGAAACTAGAAATCGCCAGGATAACAAAATTCAAAATCAGACCAAATCATAGAAACATTTGTGGGTGGTTGTATGCAGAAAGGTGTCCAAGCCATAGAAACCAGAAAAAAAATAGCAGGCCCTCTTCTTAATAAGTGTCAAAAGTCACATTTTTTTCTTGACAGTGTCAGTAGTGTCGATGGACGATGAGTGAATGTCAGTGAGACAGTGACGTTTGCGTTTACATAATTGCGTAGATATTTAATATTTACCCTTACGAAACTGTGAATAGTTTTAGTTTTAAATTTAATTTATTCTGATTCAATTAATTATTAATCTAAACTGATCGTAATGCAAGTGCATCATCCTTCCCGTTTAATCGTTATCAGCAGATAATCGTAATCTTTTCGATATAAAAATCGTAATAATGGAAACACTAACATTGGCCAGATGAAAGGCGCCCTGAGACGTTCTACGAAAATTTCAAATTTCAATAACTAGTTAGTGATCATCGGAGTGTTTGAAAAGCAATAGTCAATAACAAAGTAATGTAAGTAATTCGCATTCGATTTGTATTATTCCTCCCTTAGGTGTAGGCAGGCATTAGAAATTAATAATAATATTAGCACCAGCTATAAGCAGTAGAGTGACAGGTGACATTTTTAATAGAAAGTGTAATTTTGATTTGGAATAATTTAGATAGATCCGTATTTGCGACCTAAATACCACCCAACGAAAGAGATAACAACACCAACACCACAGCACACTGTATTATTTTCGCTTGCGAATCGCTCGCGAAATTCCTCACAACATCTACACAGACACACACGCACCCATACAGGCAAGCAACAATGTGCATAACTACATAATGTAACATTAATCTTATTAAAGGTCTCCTAATTAAGATGATCATTGTTGAATCATCGCATTTCTCCCGCATGTCAGTGCCCACCGTCCGTTCCCTTTAAAAATGTTATCGATTCGCTCCTGATTAGTGTGCAGTGTGTCTGAACGGCAGTTAGAATTGGCTGGCTGGGGCTGGTGAGATAACCAGAAGAATAATAAGGTATGGAATGCTCCTCTTGTTGTGTATTTCTTTCTTTCGATCAGCTGTTTTCTCAGTCTCAGTCTGAACAATTGGTTCACTTTTCAAGGTTTCCCATTACATTATCATCATTATTATTATTATTATTATTATTAACAATTATTACAACTAAGGAACAGACAACTGCTGATGGCAGGCTGCTGAGCTGCCAGAGCCATAACTACACCTTTTATTTTAGCCCCAGTCCCAGTGAATGTAAAGCTAAACATTTACCCAGGTGTTAATAATAATAATAGTTGTTTTTTTATTGCTGTTTTTAGAATGCCTTGCCACTTAGTTTCATTTTGCTTCCAAACAATGAGCTATTGATTGCCTGAATTATATTATAATATCTATTTTAATGTCTACATTTAACCCAATCCTTTGGAATAGATTATAATATCTGATTAATAACGTTATTATATCAAACAATGAATTGATAATATGGTAGCTAGAAAATGGGGCTCTAATCTCTAATCAGAGGGGGCCTTGAAAAGTATGACTAAGAAAACTAATATGTAAATGTCAAAAGGAAAAATAAGCCTAACCTAGATTTGTTTCCAACCCAGCAAGACGGTCTTCTAAATGTTTAAAATTAAAACAGTTATTATCATAGTGAGCCATGACCGCTGATGGGAATAATATGCGCTTTCCTTTCTCCCCTTTTTTTATAGTAGGCCGTGATTTCGACAGTTGCAATCAGGTGATATAATATGACAGTTTCATGATGACAATAACTATTATAATAGGCTGTGATTTTGATAAGATGTGACTAAAGGTTCCCTTTTTTGTAGTGTGGCAATCATGTTGACAGTTCCAAGCAATTACGCACATAATTTTAACTTTTTTTTCATGGTTATGCTGTGATTTTGATAGTATCATAGAATCGTCCCACTTTCTGGTGAATATTTTTGTCTAGAAAGCTGTGGTTTTGACAGTTGTTGGTAAAAGTAATGACACAAGTCAAAATGAATGACCTTATTTTATTGCTATAGGTTTTTATGGGTTGTTGGGTTTTTGTATAGTACCCAGACCATGCTTTGTTTGGTTTTATAAAGAAGGATGTGATTTTTACAAGATTTTCCATCAAAACTGATGATATCTATGTTTTTGTACATACAGAAGGTCGTGTGATTCAGTCTAATGCAAAAAATTACACAAGATGACTACGTTTTATAACAAAATATTTTGTTCTGTTTCTTTTGTAATTTAAAGCCTATGGCTCCACTTTTTATGAAATTTTTTCTCACCGGTTAACTGACGTTAACCAACGATTAAGTGGTTAACCTTCTCAATTTTCAGCAGTAAAAACCCGGTATCTATAAAATGCCGTTGCTGTATCCATGTCTACCATGGAGTCAACTCGGTCATTAAATCCATAACCGTTTCATTTTCTTGAAATTTCAGGGGAGAGAGAGACCTAACAATGACCAATAATCAGGTTTTAATCAGTTCCTGGTCATCTCAGTGTGATGAAAACAATTTTCAAATTTTATAATTACTCGTTCAACACTAAATACTCCACAGCTCCACAGTAGATAAACACGGAAATATAGTAACCTATCATACTTGTTTACTATGGCTTTTTACACATAGACATAAACCAAAACTTGGACTATGAAATGTGAAATAAATTTAATGGTCTAAGAACCAATACCACAATCATAAGAGAACATGCCGTGTGATCTATTGTTGTCATCTCTTGCACTCTTGCTCTCTCCTGGTTAAGCCTAAGTGAGAAACCTTTGTCGTTAATTGTTGAGAATTTCAAATTTCCTGCTGAGCTGTACAAGGACACAAGGAGAGGATCTGCAAAATTGAATTTTCTCTCACTGAATACATGGTGCTGGTATTTCTCTCAATTCTCTTTGAGAAAAACCATCCAGTTTGTCGAGTTATGAGTTGATAAAAAATGTTGGAAAATAGATTTCGGAGACTAATAAACGGTCATTCGGTAGTAAAATACCTTCACCGGTTACAGTGATTGCAAACGGTTAATCGGTTAACCGTCACAGCCCTATAAAGCCGCCATTTTGACACAATTTAATGCTTTTGTACAGTCGTCCTGATTTTGACAGCAACATACAAGACATGACTTTCTGTCAAATAATTTATTTTTTAATTTTAGATTCTGTAACAAACTGATGTGATTGTAAAAAATATTTGTTTTTTTTTTATAATAATTGGATTTGATTGGGATTGACCCAGTTTGCTGTGAGTATTTTTTGTGTAGAAGTAACAGTAACAGAGTTTTGTGCGGTTATATTTTTTAAAGGTCCATTCTTATGACAGGAACACTCTGAAAATATAGTTTCGTTTTTTGTGGTATCTTAGGATTTTTGACAGTAACACTAGTAATACAAGAAATCATTTTCTACTAAAAAGTTCTTATTTTTTAAAGCTTTGACATGATTTATTGCCGGAACAATTTAATTTTTCTTACCTACAGTAAAAGTCAACATTGATTGGAATCACTCTCAATAATATTTTTGTTTGTCAGTATAGTAGGCCGTGGCTTTGAAACTCGCAAAATAAATGAAAATTTCTTACTGTAAGAGGAAGAGGATAAAGACAAGAGTTGAGAGAAACTCTCTCTCGCTAACAATTCATATTCATAATAAATAAAAAAAAAAGATTTTTATTGTTTTTTTTCTTGACTTTCAGATGATGTTGCGGATACTGGTTTCGCCATGGGAACCCCGGGCGATAAAAAGGAAACTGGAAAGATAGTAGAGATCAAAGAGGAAGCCGACGTAAACCCGGAAGAGCTCCTCTCGGCCTCCCTCGTCGACCCGAACATACAGCTCGACTTCCCGCCACCTCTCGACATCGCCCAGCCGAGCACCTCATCGTCACCGGAAATGGGTTACCTGAGCGCGCTCCCGCTGTTCGAGACATTTACCCCCTACAGGCCGCCGCCACCGCCGGCCCCGACGGGTGGCACTTCCCTGGAACAGGCTCACATCGAGGACTACTTCGCCCAGACCAAGTACTATCAGCCGGGGCCCGAGAGCTTGCAGCCCCTGTACGCGGTTCCGTCGAAGACATTCCAGGGCCCCGACGAGCCTGGACCTTCCGGCTTGCAGGAGCTGCTGACGGCCCAGCCGAAACCCAAGTCTGTGACGACGACCGCGACGAAGGCAGTCAAGAAGTTCAAGAGGCCCCAGTCACCGAGGAAGATTTACACGTGCGAGACATGCCAGAGGAACTTTGTTACGTTGGAGAAATTCAATAAGGTAAGAGGTGTGAGAATGAAGTAGATTCAAATAACAGGAAGGACCCAAATAAGCAATTTATACAGGGTGATGATTTTTTATTTTTATACAAAATGTTTTGTTGATTTTTCGCATGGATAATAATTAAAATGTATGATTTATCAGTGTGACTTCAAGCCGAATTGAATGTGTTTTTTAACTTATTCAAGCACCAGCAGCTGCATTCGAGTTCGTCGCCTTACAAGTGCGATCATTGCAAGAAGTCGTTCACCTCCAAGTTCAAGCTAGTCCGTCACTTACTGATCCACTCCGACCGTAAGCCGTTTAGCTGCACCTTCTGCGAGAGGACGTTCCACCGGAAGGACCACCTAAAGAACCACATCAAGGTGCACAGCTCCAGCAAGAACGTCTACGTTTGCCAGAAGGTCGACTGTCGCAAGGAGTACACCTCGCTGATGAGCTACAAGAAGCATCTGGCGCTGCACGCGGCCGAGGAGGGAAGCCTGCAGTGTCAGATCTGCTCGAGTGTGTTCCAGACCAAGGAGGAGATAATGCACCACCTTAAGATACATGCGGGCAGCCGCACCGTCAAGGATGTCAACGAGAAACGGTTCTCCTGCGAGCACTGCGATCGAAAGTTCTTCACGAAGAAGGACGTCCGCCGGCACCTGGTCGTTCACACGGGCATGCGTGACTTTCTCTGCCAGTTCTGTCCGCAGCGGTTCGGCAGGAAGGACCACCTGGTTAGGCACATCAAGAAGTCGCACCCGAAGAACCTACCGTCTGAGGAAACGATCGTCATTGCCGAACCCTCCAAAATAAAAAAAGAGCTGCCGGAGACGATCGTCTCACCCGCCGAGAGGACCCCGGTCAAGTCCGAGGAGCCACTGGAGTTTGAGAGCGAGGAGTTTGGCAAGAGCGAGGCCGCCGAGAGCTTCTTCCCGTTCGAGCTTTCCTCGATACTTCCTGTCCAGGAGGGCGGGTTCGGGGAGTTGGAGTTTGAGCCGGAGGAGCTGAGCGACTGGAGCCCGAACATCCTGCAGGAGATAGGCGGCGAGCCTGGTACGTCATCGTCGGCACAGGACCCACTTGCCCTGCGAGATCCACTCGAGCTGGAGCAGAGTGTTATCAGGACCCTGCTGGAGCCGTCCGAGGAGAAAAACTTACCGTTGCCGGGTTTCAGTGAGACTTTCCAGTCGTCACCGCCTCCTCCGCCACCGCCACCGCCGCCCTAATTCGTGTTTGGAAAATTAGAAATGTTCGTCGTCGGGCTTTCATTTGTTGTATTTTTGTCAGACCGAGCGTACTTTTGTGTGAGTGATTTTCCTTTCATGACGAAGTTACCCTTCCCCGACCGAAGTCGCCGGTTCCTCCTATGCAGGGTGTGTCATTGTGACCGTGAGTTCCCGTGAGTGGCCTGTTGGACGCTTCGGAGGAGCTGCAGAGTTGAGAATTGGGGGTTTTCTGGGATCTGGTTAATGCTTTGTGGTTATTGGCTGCTGTTGAAAGGGCTACTTTTTATATTTTTTGAAAAACTACATAAATTTTCTGGAGTATACAAAAGTAAGTCATCGATTTTTTTTTCATAATTTTACATTCTTGAATAAAAAGTCGTGATTTACTGCATTCATTATGTAATCCACTCAGTTTTTACTACTTTCTACCTACCAGAATGAAAAAGTGAGGTTAATAAAATGCTGAAATGCGTCTATCGTGAAACCATACCTATCTTAACATTGTCAAAATGTGACCCTTAAAAAAATTATGAAATACTAGAGCATCCGATCTCCAAAAGCCCCCTAATTCTTTCTTTACCCAATCACACTAATTGTTGTTAAATGGACCACTCGCGCCGACTCATTCTGTATATTTTTCGTTGCACTGATGTTAATTTCATTAATTCATTCTAGTCTGATTCATTTTAGAGAAGTGACGACAGTCGGGTGCTGTTGCTCTTATTAGTGATTATTATTTTTCAAACGGGCTTGTAAAATGGCACTTTAAACCCCCGTGAGGTAAAGTGATGTTTTACGGACTCGGTGGTGATGTGTAATGATGGGAATTAATTAAGTAGTCGTTTATTTGATGACGAGATACACAATTACTGCATTAATATAAATGTTATTGTTGCAGCTGTTGAGGAGATTCCTACTTTACCTACCAGTACTAGTACATTAATAAAAAAATACAGTCAATTAGTTTCCTGTTAGGTTCTATAGATACGTTCTATAGATAGAGATAAATCAAAAAGAAAAAGACAATATCACAACAATAACAACAACAACAGTAGTAGTAACTGACAAATAATTTTTATTGCATTTAAGTATGATTACGATTATTATTATTATTATTATCATAATCATCATCAATTAATATTATTATTATTTTTAATAACGAAGTTCAATAATGAAAAATTACCCAACACTGCCGTTTGTATTCACTTAGACTAAGGTTTGATAACGTGACGTTAAATAATAACGCAAGCATGTAATACGTGATGTCATTTCTGACGAGGTGCTGCAACAAAGTTTCTAGCCTTAAAAGTAACAGTTAAGTTCAGTATTAAAAGTAACGATTATCAGACACATATCGTTCCTATACCTGCTATACCGTTTAATTTAATTTAATTAATTGTAATAAACAGAACGTTCGATCACCAGTCACCACCCATCGCCTAATGATTGATTGATTGATTGATTGATTGATCGTCATCATTGATTTGTATCTTCTTTAAATTTAAGTGAGGTTCGTCTGTAGTTATAGTTGTTTAGTTAGTAGCTTGATCATCGTATGTTGTAAGGTATAATTATCGTTCGATTAAATTGAAACAAAATAGACCGTCAAGTAATTAAGTGGAAGTACGGTTGGTTTTATAAATTTTTGGCTTTAAATTGAGTCTGGATCATTTTTGACGCGATTTCAAACCGGACGCATTCAGTTGTTTCAAGCTGTTGTCAGGATTTGTTTCAGAGGTTGCCAAGTTTTTTCTCAATCTATTGAGATTTTATTTATTTTATTTTGTTTTATTTACAACCAAAAGGTCAAATTAGGATTGGAAAACGTTCGCATATAAGCAGCTAATATCATAAATATTAACAATACAATCGAAAGAATACAGAATATGATAAAAAAGAGATTGTCAAGTCTAGAATGATCCGATTAAAGTAATAAAGTCAAAGTAAGAGATATATTCAGCCTGGTTTTTCTTTTTTTTTTTGTGTATATATCGCTATTATAATAACACCTGCGTTTAACTATTTTTTTTTTCTTTTGAATTAATGTAGTACTTATTAACGAATTTATTGGTTATTGTTAGCTATATATTTTATATTTGTGTTGTGTATATTATTATAGTTTTAAGGATGGAAAACTAGTGCAATCCATTCGATCTGATGAATCTTTGTTGTTGATATATAAATAAAAATAAGGTGCTAATACAGATTCAACCGTCATTTTCTGTCGTTTGTCGTCATACTATGTGTATATAAGTTGTATTGTTTTCCGGTTTGTTAATTTTTATCTTATTTTATTTACATGCATAGTTACTATTTAATTTTTTTTTTTGTGTATCTTATATTCACATACACACATATATATCGACCTACATAATTATTATTTATATTTATATTTATATTTTATGATGTATAAATTGTTATGTTTATCAGTTTTATTATTATCAAAAGGAATACAGCATCATACAAAGTACAAAGAGATATACAGAGTCTCCCTAGTTGTTGTATAATTTCTCTCGCTCTGTTCTGACGGGTGTGTGTGTAGATACGCTATATTTACACGCAAAAAATATAGAGCATAGTAAAAGAAGTTATATAAAAAAAATAATTGCGAGTTAGCTCTGTATATTTAATATTTTCTAAAACGATACCAAGTGATGGCAATGCAAATGAGGCAATTTGTTAGTGATTTCAGAGTCTAAATATGTTTGTATAACATAAACTACCTCATAAGCAACAATTTTTTGCTGTACAAACAGCTAGTCATAGATATAAGTTACGTATTTAAACATTTTTGATAGAGTTTACCGATTATATTATATTTCACCACATGTATATATACAATATATGCCCTGTATAGTATATTTTTATACAATTATAGTATTATTTATATGACTTGTGTTTAATTGCTAGTCGATTTAATTTCTTTCTTCTGGGGCTTATTTTTTTTTTAATGGGAATACATTTTTATGAATAGCAATTCATAATACCCGCTCGTGGACCAATCAAAAGCTGTAAGTTTGATCTACAGAGCAAAGCTGCGAATAGGAACGATAACGGACATTTCGTAGAATCCGCGCATGCGCAGTCGGTATTCTGTACTAGAAGTTGTTCTAAGCAGTAAAATAAATAAAAAAATCTTTTGATTAAATTTTTTTATATAAAAGAGTAGAGCACAGAATTACATTCGCGATTATGGCGATTATCCACTTGATGATGACAATGCCACTCCCTAAAGCTCGTGGTATTATCATCATCTGAATAATGGCTTCATAATCACTCGTAATATAATATACTATTCTGGAAGTTTTGATATAATTGAAATAAGCGTCCATTTTTAATATTACCTTGTTGATATTCTCTTAAATTCTTCTCCAGATTTATGATTAAACTGAGAGAAATAGAAATTCCATTGATTAAAATGAAAAGTACAAAAATGTTTGAAAACATTGTGCGGTTAATACATGAACGCAGCCACAAGCGTATAGCTGCTAAAAGGAATCTCATCTTCGTCTTTTAAGAATTTGTGGCTACTTGTCAATAGATGGCGCTTTAGCTTGACTAAATCACAAGCATTTTTAAGATTTGAAATTCGATTATTTTACGAGTTAATTGTGATTATTTTATTATTACACACTTTAAATTCTTGAAAATGTGTATGGTTACAATAAGAAACGTTCTACGGTATGCCAAGCAAAATAGGAAGAAACATGTTTCTTCTATGGTTAGTTAATTGAAATGCCAATCAAAATTATTTGATAACTCTTCTTAATTATTAATTAATTGTCATAAAATAATAAGCGCCACCTGTATGATCTCTTATGGACTAGGTGTCAAATTTAAAATTAACCGCGAATTTATAATAAACAGATCGTTATTTAAATAAAACAGCAAAGACATTTAATTAATGTTTAATTAATAATACTCTCATTGGTTCGTTATTTCTGTACATAGACAAAGCATTTATAAAGAACAACAAATTATCTACCATTCGCTCAGTCTCATTAGTACACATTCGCCTATAAAACAGATATTATTGCACAGCAATAAAGCTATTATTTTTATATTACAATAATAATAATAATAATAAATTCTCCTAATATGTACAAATGTAGTTATATATTTATATTTACAATTATTTATATAAGTAATAATACTTCTTTCTTTTATACTTATTTCCCAACTTCCAAGATGTCTCACCTCCAACAGAAGAGATAGAAGGAAATATCAACAGAAATATAATTATAAATAACATTACGGTCGCGGTCAGTGAGGAATCTCCGAAGATATATCAACATTTTCTAACAGAAATCATACACAGTATGATTGTTTCCATCAACATTCACCATCACCACACAACAATTAAACTTCTCTAGGCCATTTCAGAAATCTCTTATTAGTCTTTCGTTGAATCATTCAGATTTACTAACAACACATCAAGTGTCACGATTACTTATTAAGCTCGACAGTCTTTTGTCTTCAATAATTACCTACCCTTAATTAGTCTAATTATTATTATAGGTAATTGGTAACTACATAACAGGATTTTTGTGTGTTTTCTTTCAATTCATTGGCAACTGTTAGTTTAGCATCACAGGCACTAACATGTACGCGGTGGTGTTTGACTCGAAATATCTCCTTTTTTAGTAAAAAATAAATACCTATATAATGTATCTCTCATCAGTTAGAGTTTTTTTTTTTTTTATAAAGTTAACCAAAATAGTTAGACAATCAATAATACTTTTTATAATAATTGCTTCCAATTATTTTTTAGATTGAAGGGTTGCGATTAAATTAAGACCCACTTAAATTTGATTTCAGTCGGCTTAAAATAATATTTTTTGTCTGTCTAGACAAAATCTAGAATTTTTCACGTCTTCGGCAACATTTCGATACTATCCGTTTTTTTGGAACAGAAAAACATGAAAATATGAATGGAAAATGTAAATTTATATCAACTTTTTATGTCGACCTTTTTAAAAATGACGAGTAAATTCACCCTAAGAGAAAATACGAAACAAATAAAAACTGATTGGATCAAAATACCGATTGAAGTGTCCCCATCTCATTTATTTCACCGGCATGCCACTTTGTTTTTCATATGTCTGTCGTAAACGTAGAATAACAAAGGCCTTGAATAAACAAAAAGAAATACTTGCCAATATTTCTATCGCTTTTTGTATAGGTTCGCGTTTTCTAAAAAAAAACCGAGGCAACGAGGATTTAATTTATTTCTCCTAAAGGATAAACACGAAAAAAATAACTAAAATAGAAATAAAGTTATTTTATTAGTACCTAAATATTCTTTTGATTAAAACACATTAAAACAAAAAGGAAGTGCAAATGAAAATATTTGGTAACATTTGCATCCTTCTTTCGCTTTGCCGAAACAGAAACATTAAAAAATTAATGAAAAACCAAACGGATTGTCAAAAGTCATTTGTGACACGGACATATTATATTATGCGCACGCACGTATATTACAATCAATCAAAGACTTAAAATTTCCTGTAATTTTTCAGAATTTCTGAGACAAGCCAGAAAAAGTAAAAAACGAGCAATGAGAGAGAGAGAAGAGAGAGAAAAAGAGAGAAGAGAAAGAGAGAGAAAGAGAGAGAGAGATTGACGACAAACACCACCGCCACATTTATTCTTAACAATATTAGACACAACTCTCAGGTCCTGGTATGGAGTCAGCTATAATATGGTCACGTCTCATCGTGGCGAACGACGAGTACTGAACGTCCCTGGGTCGATTCCTGGGTCTCCCTAAAGTGGTCACTTGTGTGCCGCACACTTCCGGGGAAGCTGTCGACTCGCCCTGCAAATAAGTAACGGGTAATTACAGTATCGTGCAGATATGGGGATACTTACGTAATTGGGTAGAGAAGCGGGGCTCTGTCTGGAGGGTGGAGAGGTGAAAAGGGCGTCCGGACGGGGGAGGACACCCCCCGCTCCTGGAGGGGTGGTGTCTGCACCTGTTAAAGTGACATCTGCCTGAATATAAAGGGCGTGCTCTGGAGGAAAAGCGGGTGAGTCGCTTATTACGGTACCAGTTTCAGGTTATTACGAACAGGATGCTGGAGAGGTGGATCGTTTATATATTGTGTCAAAGTCAAAGTTGTTTTTTTTTTATTATAGAACTGATTGTTTTAATTTGACGAAACATTTGAAAAAAGTTACTTTCTCAGAAATAATTGCAATTTTTTTATGAGATGCAATATTTAGTGTCTCCACTGAGGCTACCATAGAAAAAGGATAGCGTTCTTTTTAGAGAAATTATGTCTTTTGTCGTAACTTAAATCTGCATGGCCAAAATGTAGGTAAACAGGGCAAAATTAGGCACCCCTATTCCAAAAGTGGGTGATTTTAAATTTAGCGCTTAAAAAATAGTTCCAGCCTGGGAGTTTGTGTCTCAAAGACGCGGGATGGAGATGAAATTTAAACTTTCGGTCGTGAATCACGAGCCGCCAGTGTTAAACGACCAGATCATTTACTCGACTTTGAAAATTTCCTTATTAAATTGCAGTTAAGCAGTTTAAACCAATAAAATTCAGCGTACATAAAGGATGAGGGAGGGTATAATATTTCGCCCCCCCGGTGTGTTTGTGCGGTGTCGTTATATTAAATGTGAAGTCTTCGAAATTGAATTAGTCCTGAAACGTTCACCGGATTTAGACTTTCTTTCGTCTTATTTCTTCTTTCACTTTTAATCCTTCTTATAACGAATTTAGCGGAGCTAAGTCGATGAGTCGCTCTTTGATTTACCTACCTTTCAGAATTTTCCCTATAAATAATATTAATGTTTATATTACCTGTGAGTTTGCGCTTTAAAAAAAACTTATTCCCGCAGCGCTTGGCGTAGATTTTAATTAACTTACTTTCAATTCAATAATACAAGGATAGTGGTGGTGATGGTGGCTGAGTGCGAAATATTGTGATATCAAATCGTAGAGTGGATTTTAATTAAAATTATACCATGCAATTTCATTACGCAGAGATGAAGTACTTTGAGAAAAAATTTAATTTCAACTTCATTAAAATATGTTCACTGAAATGTACAAAAAAAAACCACAGCGCAAACCTCGCCGATATGTTCTCTTTATGGACTTGAAAGGTCGCAACTTAATTTTTCCCCATCAGTTACTACTATAGGGAACTAATAAAATGAACGAGCATTATTAGATAAATAGTCCTCTTTTTATTTTCGTTCGAGTCTAGGTTTCTACATTATGGATAGCCAACCTCGTAAATAACGAAATATTCAGAAAAGTTTCACCGATTTATTAAAAGTTCAACAAGGAAAGTTAGGTCTTTAAAAAAGTTGAAGTAACTAACTACCCAACGCTAAAACAGGCTACACCAGTAATTAAAATCGTGCACAATCACAATTAATTCTAAAAAGAAATATAATATAGGCACTATTATTCATTAAAAACATGCTTGAAATTATTCCTAAAAATTACTCTTACAATATCTACGGTAGACTCGTCAACGAATTTGAAAACGAAAGATTCCATCTGTTTATTGAAACTTTTTTTATTTCCTACATACCTTCGTTGATAAATAATAGAAACCATAGTTTTAAGTTTAAGTAGTAAAATCTGCTACTAATAAGTGAATGGAGACAGCTACACAATATCGGCAGTATAAATATTCCTTTCTCGTCTGCCTGGGATCAAGTTCTGTATTGAGTCAACTTTTTCCACACGAATTGTCGACCGCTCCCCCCCCCCCCCCCCCCCAAAGATCACAATTACTTGCCCAACGAAACGAGAAGATGTCAATTGGATGATTACTCGTGACGTCTCTGCGAAATACAGTGCGGGAGGCTCTTTGCAGGACGTTCACTTTCTAATGAGAGCTAAAACAATATCGCTCCTAGTTCATTTATTCAAAAAAATACCAGATTCTTCAAGCAATCTTTCAAGATATTCAATTCTACGCCAGAGAATACCAATTCGAAAATCTTTATTCCTTACGAAGCACACATTCTGAGATGAAATCCAAGATTTTGTAAAATTGTCGGAAGTATTCCTTATTCTTTCCTCCTAAAAAAGTTTGTCGCCAGGTCTGTGTACATTTTTTCTACGAAACACTCTATAGAGTCGCCATTTCGTGCTGTTGTAGGATGTTAATTTCGGAATAAGTCTTTTATCTCTAAGTAACGGTTACCGATTTACCAAAGTGTTTTGTGCGACTACTGACATTGATTTGAACACGAGAGCGAACGACATGAACGACACTCATTCTATGTCTACCTGTCAAATCAGAAGAAACCATCAACCCCGACGAAGAACCCAGACTAACACCGAGGTCAAGAGCGAGATCACCCTCACCTTTGAAGATCTCCGTGTAGGAACTTGAAAAGGACTCTGCTTGACAATGCAAAGTCTAGGCTGAGGTAAAAACGTTAAACGAGTAATTCACCCCAGACAAAGGCAACACAAACTTGTGTCATAGGCTTATCAACAAATCTGCACGAGAACTGTTTCATCAAGAAAACGATGAGGTAAGGACCATCTCAATCGACTACTTATTTCAAGAAGATGTGGAATGAAAGTCCGAAGTCGAGGACTCCACGCTGAAGAATATCACGAAGATGACCGTCCATTTCCCTAAAATAACCACTTCAGCCGTCTATAAGGTCACAAAGATGTAAATCTTATCAAGATCCAACTCATAGGCATCTGATTGTCTTAGCACTTGGGCTAAATCGACAAAATTTCAGGAATAAACCTTCACAAGATCTTACAATGAACTGCTGAAACTTCATATAGGGTCTCAGCAGCAACCAGGCTGTCACTGGTGGTCTTAGAAATGACGAAGAAAAACGTGAACGTCTGAACACATGAATAACTTCTCAACGTACTTTTTGTATGGACGAAAGATTATATGAAATGGAAGAAGATAATCGTTTCAGCTGGAGTCCCCCGGGGATCTACGCTACCACCAGCGTTGTTGCAAAGTTTTTTGGTCTCAGATAAGTTTAACTCATAACATGACCGACAATTTTCGAAGATACTCTTGTAAGGTATAAACAATTAAGGCGATCTATAGTCAATCATGTGAATGAAGTAAAAGTAACGTTGGTGAAACAGTTTTGAATAAACCTTCACTAGATCGTGCGATGAGTCATTGAAACTCCATCTAGAGCTTAAACAGCAACTAGGCCATCGCTGATGGTCAGATATGATCAAGAAACCCGTGAAGGTGTGACAGGAAACAGATCCTTTGCGAACTCTTCGTAACGAAGAGAAATTTATGTGAAATGGAAGAAGAAAATCGTTTCCGGTGGAGTCTCCCAGGAATCGTTACTGTCAGCGCTGCTGCACAGCTTTTAGGTTAAAAGTATTTATGAACTCTCAACAATTGAGTTTGTTTATTGATCTATTATTGCGCTAGTGAAAATAAACGAAGTAAAAGTAACGTCAGTGAAAGGATTTTCCCCATTGTTCTTTTTACAATTCTTTTTCACACAGATTCTGCAAAGCTGTTGAAGGTATCGAGCCGTTGGTGTCGATTCATTAAGCCGTCGCTGTGGTTGAGCTATCTACCTGCCGGCTCATATACACTGAAGCTCGACAATACTTTGTGGATTCTGATATATTATTTGATCTTATGCTGCTCCAATTACCCCCCCCCCCCCCCCTTCCGCCAATTCTATCTGCTGTTGTTGAGGTTATGCAAGATTATTCCTACCCCTGTACGAGCTATATGTTTTGCGTTGAATGGTCTAAGTAAAAACAATTCATGCATAGAAACAATCAAATGAACGATGCACTATGAACGAGAACAAAAATAAAAGAAAGGTTTAATGAAAATGCAGAGAATACAAACAATAATAATTTATTTAAATAAATTACAAAAATAATCAAAAATATCACTATATTTACACATCCATCTATCGATCTATGTAGGTAGTAGGTATAAATAAATTAATCAAAAGTAAGCTTGAATATTATAATTATTTACAACGTTGTGCGTTCGCTAGTGAAACATAATGCGTTTAGTAAAATTTCCCGGTTGAAAGTCGCTTTGCTGCAAAACATTGTTCGGTTGGAAATTAATAAGTTCGAATAAATCCTATTAACTTCAATTACAATTTGTAGGACGCAATCAATGCGTTAAAATGCAAATTACCGACGCTTATATGTTCAGTGAAACTGGAACCGTATGTATATCTGGAATTCACGGAAACTGATTTAACTTTGTATCGTTTGCAACGTTATTGATAACTACGCGGCATACGTGGAAAACGACTGGTGAAAACTGGCGGGGTTGCGGGAGTTTCATCCCTGAACAATGGAAAATAATTATGTCATCATAAATAAATAATTATCTGCGAATTGGAACGCGCCAGCTACTCGATATGCATTACATGCTTGATTAGACTTTTGAAGAGCCTCCGGCTGAATTAACCTGGTACCTGCATAGTGAAGTTATACTACCATATACGATCGTATCGCCAGAAATTCAATAACAACGATAAAAGTATGGCGTTGACGTTGCTTTCAAAAAGAGTTGAAAAACATCAGAACATATCTAGAACCGGTGGTTAAAATTATCCCTACACTTATAATATGATCAATCAGTTTCCGTCCATCCCGCAACATCGACTTTTCCAAAGCTAACAAACGTCCCCTCGCCCATCCAACACTTACCCCTGGGCGTGTTCAAAATATCCGGCTGCCTCTCCCCCGTATCCTGGCAATCAAGCGCCGGCTTCAGGGTGTACGCCACGACATACCTCCGATCCCCCGTGTTAATCTCCAGCATAGACCCAGCCCGAGGGGGATGCTTCGCGAGCGGGTCCATATGCGGGCAGCGATGTGCGCCGGGACATCTCCGGTGTCTCCGACGTACCGCCAACACCACCACCAACAGGACGGCGATTCCCAACGTCAGCAGCGATCCCGTCAGGAGACCCGCTAAGGGGAGAATCGACATGGAGCTGGCGCCCTCTGTAAGTAGCTCGTGTGAGACGGGATGATAATTTGACGCGTATAAGCAAAACTTACCGGTTCTCTTTTCGGCGTCATTGAGCATGATATCCTCGAGGACGACACTGTCGCTCCTTCCCTTGTTGTTTACGGCGTATATGACGATCCGCAACGAGGGAGGAAGAGCGTCTCCGGAAGGGAGGAGATCCCCCAGGTCGACTTTGAAGGTAGGTTGTTGGTCTTGGAAGTCGCTCGTGAGATTAAGACGCATGCGCATTGAGTGACTATCGTAGGCCTCGAGGACGAATCTCTGGGGGAGGCCACCGTCGTAGCCCGCTCGGCAATCTACCTCCAAGACGTCCGAGGTGTGATTGGCGGCTGAACGCAGGGTGCAGTTTGTTGGAGGTGATGGTTTGGCTGATTTTGAAATATAAATAAAGTTGTAGTTACCTACTAAAGTTGATACCTTAAGATTGAAATGAGTACATTTTAAAAGAATTTAAGTCTTGGTGTTATCGAGAGTTAAACTTGAAATCAGGTTAGCCCTGTACGATTAAATCTAGAATTGCCATGACTTAATCAACCCCCAAACAATACCCAACGGCTAATTTATAGTTGGCTTTGAACTAGCTATAAATTATTCCTATGAAACAGGCAACCTATTAAATAATCAGGAAACCCACTGAAAATCTGCGGAGGTCACACGATATTTCTGTAATATCCGTGACACAGAGCTCTAAAAATCATTCCATATACCTCTACCTCTACGCAACAAATCCTTTTTAATAATAATTATTGTAATTCACCCAACTTCCACCATCCCAAATCTGAATTTAATTAATTCCTCCTCGAATCGGACGTATTCGTCCTATCTCATCCCTCAACATTCCAATGCAACCCCTGTCAGTATAATAGTAACTTGAACTCCTCTCCCAGTTCACTATAATTGCCAATTTGAGGCAATTAAATTTCCAATGTTTTTACATGTAACAAAACACGACATAACTTACCAGCAGGGACCACCTGGAAGACGCAAGGCTCGCTTTGTCTGCCGATTAGGTTTTTCCCCCAGCAGGTGAGAGTCCCGTAATCTCTCTGCGAGGCCGGCGTGTACATCAGCTCGCTGACGTTCCCACTGCTGGTCCCGAATCTAGCCGGAGACACATCGAAGCTCTCCCCGCTGTTGTTGAACTGCCAGGTGAACGTCACAGCTCCAGGATCCGCGGCCACGTGACACCGCACCCTCAGCACTTCATCCAAGGAAGCGCCGATCACGGTCAGTTCGCTCTCCAGACAGACCGGAGCATCTGAAAGAGATAATATCGGTGGAGTGGAATAGGTCTGGTCGGTATTAGGGGATCTAATTCCTTTCGGGTTACATCATGATGTGGAGATGGAGCACGTACGAGTATATGAGGGTTATTCAATTGTAAGCACGCGACTTCATCTAGCACGCTTTGGACATCAAAGCTTGCTGGATTATTAGATGAGATACACCCACCCAGCGAAAGTCACGTCGTGTCTGATGCATTGAGGGTGGTGGTCGTGGTGGTTTTTTTTATTACTCATTCTCTCTGCTTTTGCATTATGGTTTGAAAGCAGGCAATATTCTTTATGTATGTACTTAAAAGTATACCGGGACCGGGAGATCATGAGTTATGTATACCTATAAGTTTTAATATTTTGTTTACAGGAGTCCTATATTATATGCTAAAAAATCTGTACACAAATATCAATCAGTCTTTGCTAGTAGAGGGAGATAGGAGAAGAATTTTCTATCCAGAAGATGGGAAAATTGACGAGGAGACGCGAACGATTCTTCTGAGCTGGGCATCGTAACAGGAAAGATGTGAAGCAGTCTCTTATATAAAAATATGGGGTTTAACCGCATTGGTTAGAAACGTGGAAAATTTCGAGGTGATAATTTCAGTCTAGTTCCAGACCGACGCCATTATCGGATAAAGACTTTAACTTCACAGTTTTGGATATTATTATTAAAGTGATGTTAATATAAGGTACCTACTCAGAAGAGAGTGTTTGAGCTGTCTCATCTCCTAGTTAGTTTGTTTTTCCTCAAGACTTCCTCTTATTGCTTTGCGAAAGTTGCATTGAGAATAATCTTTTATCCCTCTTATTCATAAGCAAAACTTCACTTTGACCAAATTTATGGGCTTCTATTTGTTTTTGAAATGTAATCAGCAGACAGGTTTTTTTAGTTGCAATTTCATCCCCTCATGATATTCTTGTATATAACTGACGCATAAATTAAGTTTAGAACGGTAAATTATTAAAAAACTGACACTCTCAGGTCTTGATGTGTCGGAGAACTGACTCAAAGTGAAACGGGATGTAAAATAAAACTCGAGACTTCTGAAGAAATTAAAGAAGTGATGTCTTACATTATAGAATGAGCGTCCCGAATTCGGCGACATTTGCTTGCAAGCAAGGTGTCAAGTATTTATACAGCACAGAGTCTGACGATTTCTTTGATGTCTCACAATCTCACATGTGTCTGTCTGTCTCTTAACGCGGAGGTAGAGCTAGAGCCTCTCAGCGTGTTGCAGGTTTCCTCTCCCGTTCCCATTCCGCATCCACATCCACACTCACACAGCACTTTCAGCAGTAAACAAGTTATTTGTCGAGAGGATGTTCGCAGACGGGGCTCGCCATCGCCAAGTGGGTGCGGAGTCCTTCTAAAAACAATTCCGACTATTGTGTCGGACTTTACGCCGAGTCGGTTCATAAAGGGGAGCTCGAGGGACCCCGAATGTGATCACGTCTCCGAATCAGTCGATGGAGTTAGCCGTTTTCGAGAGTCGATCGATTGTAGGTATTTTACCTAGGAGAGTCGGCTCGCTCGCCGCACCCATAAGACGCCGCTCAGAGCTAATTTTATCCGAATTGGACTGCCGGCTCCTTTCAGGATCGACTGTCATTTATTCGTTTCTCTCGGATGGAATCTCAAATATCGCTCTCGTTCTATTGCTTCTTAAGGATTTAATTATTCTTCGATGGAACTTTGAGGAAAAGTAATTAACTCTTGAGTTTGACAGGTGAAAACACAGTTACATAAAGGAAGCGCCCTTAATGAGCCGGTCGGGAATTCAGCGGGATGTTACTAACGGCAACACCTCAACAAACGATGACACTCCGCTTCGCAAAAATGCACACATCTCTCCTAGACCTATACTAAAACAATAAACAAAACCCCGAACGTTCGATGCCGTATTATTTCGCTCTGATTATAATCTAAACTGGGTAACAATGACTTAAGTTCGAGATTCGGGAGATAATTTCAGACATGCATAAAGCAGTAGCGTCTCTTTAAGAAGTGTGTGCAGAAGGAACAGCCCTGAAATTCTATTCAACTCAAATATCATCAGAAGTATCAACTTCTGTATTGTAATAACCCCAGATATTAAACTTTCCTCAAAGGGCAACTTTAAACAGAACTTGCTGCCGAGCGAAATGTGTTTGAATTAGAATTTCTCCGTTTACAGAAGCTCCAGAGGTTATTTCAGGCATGTGCTGTGGTAATATCCCACCACTGTTGCCTCGATCTTATAACAAACAATTCTAGTTTTCTTTTATAATAATAAATTCCACACACTGGTCATTAAAAAAGACACGAAAAACTGTACTTAGTACTTACTGAGAAAGTAGAGCCACTTTGTTGGTCAAATTATTATCGAGAGAAGTGAGTTGGGAAGAAATCCAAAAAAGTAGGAAAATTCAGACCATATTTAATACTCAAGAGTGTGTTCTAATCTTCCTAGACTACTTTACTAGTTTTTTGACAGCAGACTAGCCTAAATTGCGTTGTTTGAGGTACCGCAGGGTCACCTTTCGGGGCCTATATTATTCATTCAATAACGTCCTTCGATTCTAGATCATTTTAAGTTAATTAGTTACCTTATTCAAAACAGCACAATCTTCTTGGATCCACCATTTTATATTAATCAGTTAAAATTATAAAAAAATCTCATATAATCATTTAACCCCTGAACTTAGAGTAAATTGTACTCTTAAATCACCCAAAGTCTCATTGATCATCCAACGAGTGAAACTTACTCGTGAATGCATTTCTGTCTTCTTTGACGACTTGAAGAGTTTTTGACACATTTTGGTGAAGAAGATTTATTTTATGTGATCAAGTCATTCCTATCTGTGGGAGGAGAAAAGATTGCAGCAAAGTCTGGGCCAAATCGTGCCGATTCAGGTACCGCAGGGTAGTATTTTGCGGCTTATACAGGGTGAGGCGCGAGAATCTTAGGGCATTTTTATATGGAGAAGTCCTGGGAGTAGAAGTCAAAAAATTTGTACATGTATAATTTCAATTTTGACGAGCTGAACTAAAATAATTACAACCCCTCACCATTTCCGGTTATACCGAAAGTTGCCATCAACTTTCTTATCTTAAATGGAACACCCTGTATATTATTACATTTTCAGATTGCCTGAAAAAACATAATAAAAATGGTGTTGATAGTTCAAAATTCGAAAGAGTGGTTTATGAATTATAAACAAATGAAAATAGCAATTTTCCATTTTCAAAGCAGCTTAGGTCGAAAACGGGTCAAGATAGATGAAAACGGCTTACATGTCCCTATCTTAACTTTTCACGTAGTATCCGTAGTATGCAAAAAGTTAGGATAGGGACCTGTAAGCCGTTTTCCGATATCTTGACCCGTTGTCAAGCTAAGCTGCTTTGAAAATGGAAAATTGCAATTTTCATTTGTTTATAACTCATTAATTAATCGTTACAATTTGGAACTGTAAACATCATTTTTATTACTGTTTTTCAGGCAATCTGAAAATGTAACAATATACAGGGTGTACCATTTAAAAAAAGAAAAATATGGCAACTTCCGGTACAACCGGAAGTGGTGTGGGGTTATGAATATTTTAGTTCAGCTCGTCAAAATCGAAACTATACATTTACAAATTTTTAGACTTCTACTCCCAACACTTCTCCATATAAAAATGCCCTAAGGTTCTCGCGCCTCACCCTGTATACTATGACTTTATACGATCTTAAAAACTGTATTTTGAATAAATTAATCGATCAAGTATTATACTTTCAAAACAGTACAAGTTTTTTCTACCATACAGGTTTTGTTATTTTTGGAACGAAGAAAATCGAGTAATTTTTCGAAGAAGTGCTTCAATTTAAGAAAGTAAACTATTTCGGATACAAAGTGTAATCTTAAAAAAGCGACGGTGATTTTTTTTCTTAAAAAAAGTAGATTGTGGTAGTTACCGAAAAAATAAAAATAATTTGATCTCTCAAACGCGGACAAAAAAAGTGAAAATTAGGAAAAATGCAATTTTGAAAGTTGTAAGGTTTCTTAAGAAGACATTCGAATGAACCGAGCGATCTGGCGCGACTGCCCGACATGGGGGCTCCAAGAGAGACGACTTTTCCTGGAGGTGTAGTGAATGGGAGAATCTGCAGCCAGGAGTGAGTGATGCTGGATTTAAGAGTCCGGGCGTGAATTCGCTGTTTCAGAATGATAGTGTTGATCCATGACGGATTGTTTGTAAACACGTATATCGTTTTCATGCATGATTGCTTCCCCGGTTGCCTATATCCATCAAGGGCGTGCTCCAGGCTTCCCCGAGCGGATCTCCGGGATGGCTTTTCTCATGACTTCACTGCTCCACCAACCACTCAGATACACATTAACGGGAATATTAGACACTGAGACCTATTTACAAATAACGCGTATTCTTATCTCCATTATTTCTGATTATCCGTAGCAGGACTTGATTATTTATAAATTTACTTATTCATTATGAATTTGTAATTAAGCTCGTATTCATAATGATATTATTATCTCAGAGATTTTCGTGGCTAGTCTAGTAGTATATGTACCTACATACCAGATCGATCTCTCTGTTTGAGATAACGCGAATAACTCCCCCCTGTGAGTGGGTATATACCAGACACCCACCCACCTACCTACGTAAATAAATTTTTAATTATAATAAGACCTACGTAAATAAATTCCGCCCGTTCTCGTTCCGCTCCAGCTGTAGTCTGGTTCGTTGAAAAATTTTAAATGTAATTTTGAATATTCCGAACAAAAGAGGGTGAAATTCAAAGTGTGTATGTTCGTACTCGGGGTTAAAGTTTCATGAGGGGTATAATCCAACACGTTTAGGCGTTGTTTCTTCAGAAAATACCCGCGTTAGGAAGCATAACATTAGTATGAATTAAGCGTACATAAACCGCGGCAGGAACTAGGGACTGCTCCTGTTATCATATAGTAAAGAAGGCAGTTTGCGTACACTGGGAAGGAGATTTAACTCTGGAACCAGTTGGAGCTAGCAAAGCAACGCCTGCATAATTCTAACGGAACGGCATGGAGTGTTTCCTTATAATAATTGAAGTGGGCTAAGGGATGAAATTTATGATTAATTTTATCTGCAGAAACTATTTTCTTGCATTTAGGGATTGCTGCTTGCAGTGTGCCTGCTTTTAGAATAATTCAAACAATTGCCCAGCAAATGAAGCTATAACTTTTGTGTTATTACTATAACTTTTGGACACGTTTTTTTATAATGATGAAATTGAAATTAACACGAAAAGCAGCCAGATACAGGTTTTTTTGTGAGGGAGGCAACCGCCCTCATATTCAGTAAAAAAATATCATTAGGTCCTTATTCTAGCATTTCGTATATTTCGTCTTATTATTCTACCTACAATTTCAGCGCAATTTCCATTTCGAGAGGCACATCAAACACGATTCAAAAGCAAAATTTGAGGGAATCTGATTAGAAATAAAGATTTGGTGCAACTTTTTTGAAATAAATTTTTTTGCGTTTCTCAGTATAACAGAGCTGGGCAAAGCCCTCGACACAAGAGCTTGAAGCCACAAGTCCCAAGCCCTGTTAAGGAGTTGCAAGCTCAGAGCCACAATTCCTTTTTAAACATAAAAAGCTTTTGCAATTTCCAATTCACTTGAAAATGAATTTGAAAAATGAATTGAAAACTTGAAAATTGCAGCGAAAGCCACAAGCCCTCTTGTAAAGGATCTGAAGCTCTATACGGGCTGGAAGTTCAGTAAAAGAGCTTTAAATCTGGAAGATCTGAAAAAGAGCTTTAAGCCCTTTAAAAATGCTTCAAGCCATTTAAAAAGAGCCTCAAGTCCTTTGAATAAATTCGACAAAAAATGGTGGGGTAAAAGATCGATTAAAAAAATTGAGAATCCCCGCTCAAAAGATCGATTCTTTTGAGAATCGATTTAAATCGCACATCCCTATTCTACCTAAAAGGGCTTCGATTCCTTTTTAGGGCTTTATAAGCCCTCAAGAGCTTTAAAAGTCCTCAAAAGGAATTGAAGCTCTTTTTTACATTCCCGTAGAAAATTCCAAAGCTTTTCTATAAAGGAATTCAAGCGCAAAACCACGTTTTAAAAAGTGACTGAAGCCAAAGAATTGAAAATTCTAAAAGGGCTCGAAGCCCTCTTTAAAGTCACAAGTCCTCAAATCCTGCCCAGCTCTGCTCAGTAATGATTTTACCGTCTATAATTTTTATCGCAAAATACGCAAGTTTAGGTCGGTTTTAGAGAGTTTGATTCGCTTATACAGGGTGCACCTTGTATCCTTCTCTATATTGCTATCTCCTAACGCTAACAGATACAGGGTCGGTTAAACAAATCCAAACGAGCGCAATTTTGTGGCCATCTCAATTCTGTCGAGACATACAAGATATCTGTGACCGTTCCTGAAATATCCTGAAAAAACTGAAAAATCGAGATTTCTTATTTTTTCCATATCTTTTTTATTATCGGAGATTAATGAATAATTTTTTTTTGGGTTTACATAAGTCGGTAAGAGCTACCCATCTGACATTTCAAAAATTTTCAAAGCCGACTAGATCCGAGAATTTTCATAGTCAACTTTCGTTTTTCTTATGGCCACCATAGTGTTTTTTTTTATGTTGTTCGGTATAAAAAAATCATAAAAACAAAAATTGTTAAACTTCAAAAAATAAAAAATAAATTTTCTTCTTCTTTTTTCTTTACAAAAAAGACACATTTTTAGACCGAATTTCATAGATAAATTAAAAAACCACAAGGCAAGCACTATTTCGGCATATTTTACAAATGTTGACGTTTTTCGACGATTTTTTATTAGGTTTTTCTTTGAAATATTAAGAATAAAAATTTTTAATTTTTTTTTTTGAAGTATATTAATTTTTGGTTTCCATTATTTTTTTCATATCGAACGACATAAAAAAATAATATGGCGGCCATAAGAAAAACGAAAGTTGACTATGAAAACTCTTGGATCTAGTAGGCCTTGAAAAGTTTTGAAATGTCAGATGGATAGCTCTTAACGGCTTATGTAAGCCTACAAAAAATTATTTGTTAATTGCCAATAATAAAACAGATATGAGGAAAATAAGAAATCTCGATTTTTCAGTTTTTTCAGGATATTTCAGGAACGGTCACAGATATCTTGCATGTTTTGACGAATTCGAGATGGCCACAAAACTGCGCATCTTTTCTCTAATTAACCGACCCTGTATCTCTTAGCGTTCAGGAGATAGCAATATAGAGAAGGATACATGGTGCACCCTGTATGTATACAGTTGAATAAAATTAGGCCAATTTTTTTTTCAAATCGGAAGAAAATCGATCACAATTAGAATAGGGACATTCTTAACCATTTTTATTTTATTTTCTCGGGAAATATGAAAAAACAAAAATATACAGGATGTCCTATTTAAAAAACAACCTTCACCTTCAAATTACCACAAGGTTTTTTGAACGACTTTTTTTTTGAAACCACTTTTTGAAAACCATTCAAAAGATTGGTCCACAAGGTCAAAGTCATCAGTACAGTCAGATGACCCCCATTGCTTTGAATAATTGTCTGCACAATTTTTTTGTATCTGGCTTACCAACAGAGATATCCGGGCCCGAAGATTGAAATGACTCACCCTGTATACAAGTTTGAGCTGATTTTGAAGCCTTTTATTCACAAGAATTTACTTACAATAGGTAATTGAAAAAATTTTTCCTCAAAGCTAGTTTTCGATTTTAGCTGCTGTTTTGCTATCAGTTTGACGCCATTTGCCAGATAATTTTAAAAGTAGGGTAAATTTGATCTTCATTTGGTGTTTAAAGCCCAAAAACAAATCTTCAGAAGCATTTTTAAAATTTCTTTGCATAAATTAGTGCTGAGAAAACATTCCTGAATTTACAGACGTTTCGCATCGCGGGGATATTCATAAATGTTTGGGTTGATTTTAAAACTCTCAAGTCTCCTTTAAAATTTCGTAGAAAATTATTGGGGAATTTTTTCCAAAATTGTATGAACTTAAAATCGACCACAATGATAAATAAATAAAATCGCTTGCTTGTGAAATTAACGTTTTCGAGACGGTACCTCTTTTCTCAAGATAGGAAAACGTAAATTATTTTAGGATCGACATGTTTTCTGAAATTTAAAAAAACTCAAAAAAAGGATAACTTAATAACATTTTCAAATAATCCACTCTGAAGATGGTTGCAAGGTTAGAAACATTTCAGACTTTTCAGCTTTTGAGCACAAATCTGAGTTGAAAACTACACAGATAGGTCATATTATACCAAACATCGATAATATGTTACATCTCGCATCGCTTCATGTAGGTCAGGTTAAGGAACAGGGGGAGGTTACCCGATCTTGTCCCCCTAATCGCGTACTTGCTCCCGTAATGGAATTTCCAGTCGAGAAAAATCGGAAACATTATCTATAGGCAATCTTATACGTCCACGTTGAACCACTCAAATTCAATCACTCCTAACTAAAATATTAAATATTTACCCCTGTTCCTCCCATACCGCAATCGATTAGAGCATAAACCTCATTACACTCCAACAAAGAAGGTTCTATTAAAGAGCCAACTTCAATTGATTTTCTCTCCCCCCACCAAAGTCGACCTACGCCAAGAGTTTCCTGCTTGATGACTGAATGAAATTTAGAGGTCAGAATGATGATTGAAGCATCAGTGAGAAGACTTCTGCGGTACTCAAGTAAAATGGAATAATATCAAGATGGTTTTTTAATTATCGCTAAGATCTTGAAGTGTATATATTTAACATTTGGCTTTATTAAAGTGCGACTGGTGGTGCGATAATTCTACATAAAACTCGCAGTATGATTAGAAAATAATGGCGAGCGAATATCTCATCTCTTGTGAACTGTCATGGTCTAGATGGTCTTGTGTCAGTCTCGTCACCTAACTGAAGAGAGAAAGGCTCTCACAATTATTATTTATCAAAAGTAACTTTCCATTCTCTTCCTTGAGGAATAAAGGAGTCTCTATTATCACAAATAATCCTCAGTAACTCCTTCTCCAGACTCAATTAATTAAAAATCACTCCCCTATTATTACACATACATCTACCTACAACAAAAACTAAAAAGAACAAAACCTAGAACTCATTCAAAATTAATCCAACTCAAGTCAATTCCCTTCCATTAAGTCCTGGAATCAGGTAACAATGACCCCCATTCAAGTTTCGCAGATTTTAGAACAACAAGAAACAAATAAACCTCTTTCTCGCTCTCTCTCTTGACGGAATTCCGGCAAGGGAGCAGATTTTATGGTGGATAGGTCCGTCCCCGATCGTGGATGCGGGGAATTATTGATTGGTCACGTCGGAAGACACCTTGGAGATGTTAAAGATTCATGTCCGGCGAGGCGCGTCCAGGTGCTCCGGGCAATCTTTGTGTGTTCCCTGTATTGTGGATAGGGCGCTTGTGTTTGTGCAGGTATGTGTGTGAACGGATCCCGATTGCGACAGAACGGCCAAACGGGAACCCGTTGTGACGCGACTCGAGCAGAAACGATGGACTCTTCGGCAGTATCTAAACCTTCATCCCGGGGGGACAAACTTTGCCAGTTTCGTTTCGTCGGACGTCGGTCGGGGTGGCGATAAAACTTTATTGAAATGGGACTGTTAATCATAATGTGTTTAATAATTTACGTTAATTTAAAAAATTCACCTTTCCTGGATGAAAGTTTATGCTTTAGTTATTTATTTTTCTTTAAATTAATCGCCTATTCCAGCACCTACCTGAAACTTCCTGCGTGATAATTGACGACTTTCGTTTGTGAGTTATTTAGTAACATCGATCTTCCAGAAAGAAGTTGCGTCTTTCCGTTGAAGGTCACCAACTATGAACTGCAACGAAACTGACATTTTTAATCCCAGGCCGCCCTCAAAATCGACTTGGAGCTTAAAAGCTGCCGATGAGTTCTTTGGAGTATCTTGAAGTTGAATTTTTCAATCAAAACTTCCATTTTATGGGTTTTAGTAAAATTGCACCTTTACATTCAACTCAGTTCTAAAAAGTCATTTACGAGTTCGATCTGGGCCTTGAGATTGCCTTATGAGTCAACTTAAGAGTGGCTTAAGAGCGGAGACTGCCCATCAAAGCAAACCTCTCATAACAAATCTTCGTTAAAGAAACTTCATCAGTCAAAAGTAGCAGTTTTCTCTTGAAAACCCTTGATTTAGACTCCTGACCTTCCTACCATGAACGAGTTTACAATTGAAACTGCTTGCTTAAGAATGGCTGTCTTCTAGGAGGTCTTTCTAATAAAATTGATGACTTTGTGTTGGAGTACTCTTTTTGAAGACATTTGTTTAAGAGTTTTAATCAAAATATGCTTAACAATACAATACTTAAAAGTTGCTCAAGAGTAAGAACCTTCTGCCCGATGCTGCGTTTTCAATAAAAGGACCCATTTTATGAGTTCCAGAAAAACTGCAGCCTTCATATTTAACTTCATGTCGCAGATACGTACGATCTGGAGTTTAAGAGCGACTTAAGAGTGCAGAATTTCCTACCATGATCTCAAAAATGCTTCTCTATAGAGTACTGACCTTGACAAAGAGTACTCTTTCTCAAGAGTTCTTGTCAAAAACTTTCAGATTTTCCTTGAAGTCCAGGTTTCCCCTGCATTTAAACGACTTCTTAGAGAAATGCCCTAATTTCTGCATCATCATAAGTTCTTCCACTATAGATTCAAGCATAGAAGGCAGCGCTTCCGTGTCCGGAATAAGCAATCTGTATAGATGACGTCGGCCTACCCAGTTTCCGGGTCTCGTGCAGGACTCTGGCTTAGCGGCCGCAAGTTGTAATCCTGTGGCGTTACGCTTTCAACTCGACGCGACCTGAGCAGGACAACGGATTGACATGTGAGCTCTCGGGACACGGGAATCGAGCCACCCGGGGCCCTCCGGACCGTCCTTTCACTCTTCTAACAAGTGATTTATTGCCTTCGACCGGTTAAATATTTGCCGGTGCAAATCTGCCGTGTACCTCGTGATGTCTCCTTTATTGGTCGCTTTTCTAACATTGCTCTCGGTACACATGCTGAGGGTCGGTCTCGGTGTTTCATTATCTTTTGAGGGTGATTTTGTTGGGTCGCTGAATAAGATAAAAAGGTCGAGCGGGTTGTAAATGCGCAAAACTTTATACCTTGACCTGATAGCACTAGCTCTAGAGCGACGTTGAAAATTTATAACTTTAACCGGATAATTTGAGGACTTCAAAGGGCACATTAAACAATTTCCCAGTTTTTTCTCCTGTTTCTAGTGTTAGAGTTAGTGCTTCATGTGTTTATATTTATATTAAATAGTGAGGCAAATTAAACTCAATTCCGCTGTGAGTGAAGCTCGCGCTAATACAACACACAAAACTGAGTTATCTAATTTTAGAGGAGCACGCACACATGGAGCGTTGCTGGAGTTTTATTACGTGTTTAGAGTTTAAAAATCTCTAAAGCTTTCAGAGGAAGTGGTTCATTCATAATGGGCGACTTCTCTCGGCTGTGTAAAAGAAACAAGTAATCTATTAACACTTTTTCATGAGCATTAAAGTCCAACAAGTCATAATATACATTTCAACAGGGTAATATGTACTCGACAGAATGTTTCATTTATATAAACACACCTAATGTTAGTTGGTATCGTTAGTACCGACATTTCGACGTCATTTTCCATCATAAAGATAGTGAAATCGAAATTTCATTAATTCAATCGATGTGTTCAGAATTGAACGAAAGTTTATATTATGAGCAAAGCTTTTGTAAATGATAGAAAGTATTGAATGCAATGTACAATGTAAAGTTTTTACTAAGTTTTCCTTCTAATAATTTTCCATGGAACTATGAGGTCAGTTTAGCTCCCATAGACTTTCTCTTATTGAAATGAGCGGTGTCATGTATCAGCCGCGTGTTTCTGCGCCCACAGATGTTTTCACTGGTATCCCGTGGTTGAGTTTCTTCTAATAATCTGGGTTCAGAACCGGATAGTTTGGAAAGGGCTTTCCTGCATCAGGCATGGTGTTTTTTGTTTTTTAAAGTTACCTAGATATTTAAAGAGTATAATTTTTTTTACAAAAAGTCGTAGAGACATAATTTCCTGGTCACAGTTGATACTATTTTCGACAATCACTGATAAAATTGATTTCATTGTTCGCTAGCCTTCATTTTTTTCTATGAATTTAGGTTGGAAGAGTTGATATCTCATAAAAGAGTGAATAATTCATAGTTGCATGTTGCATGTAACATGACTGCAACTGCAAAGCATACATTGTTGTTGTCTTGTTTAATCAAACAATTTGTTGGTACAGTTAACCGAGTCCGAGTGCTTCCACCAGCGATTATAATGAATTTTTAAGAGAAGCATACCAGATATAACATTATAATTTGATTGCTCTACTAAAATATTAGAACGAGCTCTTCAGGGAAAACGTTTCTAATAATTTTACTTTACTGTAATACACCTACTAGACTTGATAAAGTTTGAGACAAAGTCTCGACTCAAAGACTCGACTCAATTATTAACGTAAGATGCACTAGTACTACTACTGCCTCATAGAAGTATGCACATCTACAGATAAACACGGAAAACTGGATTTAGTTAGACTCATCTTGCTCATACCTTACCGTACTAAAACGGAGCTAAGCTGCATTTATATGACAGGAGGCTAGAGCTAGAAACTCCCCAGCGATTCACCGTCTGTCTATAAATAAATTACACACCAGAATGTTGGGTACTTGTAAGTAGTCTCGTGTATATGAACGTTTTAATGAACCTCTTCCCAGCTGTTGAATGAAATATAGAAAAGGATTACGTTCGTTAACTATCAGTCTCTTCGGATTTATTATTCCGACGAGTAACGAACGTCACTTTTTCAAGACAATTTGTAGAATTATTATTATCATTACAACGACAATGAGGAAAATCGATGTGTGGACGTATGTCTGAGATAACAGCCGGTGCAGGGGAAAACTGGATGTTGATAGAGCAAATATCTGGCAGAGTTTGCACAGCAATCCTTGTACCCTGTAATGGCAAAGCTTTGTGTATCCTATATTCACGTCGACGTGCAACATGTCATTATACATGATATTACATTCCTGATCCTCTAGGACACCGGCACAAGATACCCCACAATGAATGAATATATGAATTGATTGCAAATGTAAAATCCAACAACTAGTGTTTGTGCTACCTCCTACCTACATACTGTGGACGTATTTGGAATTCTACCTGTTTTTAGTGACGTTATTATTTATACAATCTCAAAAAGTTATAAGTTAATTAAAGAACTAGAACGGTAGATGCATTATAGATCACTATATCAGCTTACTTGAGTAACTACAGGTCATTTTTGTGGTTACTTTGATCAACAAGAGCTCGCCACATAACTTCATTACAGGAAAATTCAGAATCAGAGAACGTTGGTAACACTCTGCAATCAGATTAGGCTCTAGAGAGATAACGCTTGTCTCAAAAGCTCTGTTGTTTCTCGGATGGTCTGTTTTTCTCACGTCAGCGTTAAGAGGACGTTAGAAGAAGGACGTTTGAGTGAAGTTGAACCCTTAAACACAAAAAATTAGGTCCCAAATTATTGCAGGCTTGGATGCGACATCCCAGTGACATTCCAGCAACATCCTCCAGGTTATTTACCTGGAAGCAGTAAACACTCATTATGATAAGGGACTCAGATTAACAGTTAAAAAATTAATGATGTTGAGCACATCTATGACAGGATAACTCTGAGAGACAGCAGCTGGATCGCTTTTGAAACATCTTAATACAGCCAATGCATTAGAAACGCGACAGAAACCAAAACCAATAATGGCATTGAAGAACCTCGATCTGTTCGATCAAGAACTGTTCCCGGCGTTCCAAATTGAAAACTGGTGGAAAACTGGCGAAAACAAGAATATCCGGGCCCTCAAGTAGTCCAGGAAGGTGTGGTGAGGGTCACAGGAAGACATGACTACAATTATTTCATATCTGGTTGATGCCTCGAGATCTATTGCCCTTGTATAACAAGACTCTTCTTGTTGCATCCTCACTGTTGCGAGAATCAATGTGAACACCTGCTTAAAGAACGGACATCGGAAACATAGGTCTCGTCTGTTTATCATCAGTATGGTGGGAGCGACTAGTAGTAATGTGCATCCCAAGTTTCTAGGCCGCCAAAGATATTTTTCGTCTTTCCCAAACCACAATTATTGGACTTCTACACAAATCTTCACGATCAGGATGTAGGCTTCCCTTTCTATTTCCATATATCCCGGTTGGTGGCTTCCCTAAATCCTCTTTTGACTCTTTTGTGTGGTTTCTCCACCTGGTGTTAGGTCTGCCACATGGCTTTCTCTCGGTTTACATTCCAGCAGTCATTTTGTTCAACGCTTTATCAGTTATTCTCGCTCCATGTCCTGCCCATTTCCACTTAACTTCGGATGCTCTTTGGATTACATCTGGTCGTTTGGTCTGTTTTGAGGGGGGTTTTGAGTTCTGGCTAATTTTTGTGCAAGCCTTTTCGTTAGACACCACGCTTCAGCGTTATAAGTGATGAGGACCGGGAGCACGCACTGATCATAGAGCTTTCTTTTTATAGACTGTTGGATATGATTGATATGAAAACCAAATGAGATTCTTCTAGTTATTCAATAGTCATGTTATCTTTGATCTATATTCATATTCTTCATCAAGCTGCTGACTGAATGTAGCTGATCGAGTGTACGATATTCTGACCTGTAACCTTCGTCTTGGAGTTGTAGTTGGTCCAGCTTTCCTGGTAGCCTTTTTGTAAGGATCCTGGTAGACAGTTTACAGTTGGGAGAGGAGACTAACAGGCCTATAATTATCTAGTTTCATTAAGCCTTCTTTTTGTGGAAGAATCACTTCTGCTTCTAGTCATATCTTCGGAATTCGTCTTTGTTCCAAACAAACCTTGCCGACCTTTTATTAAAGACCAGAAGGTCCATATTTTGTAGATAGTGTCAGTGATGGTGCTTCTGATCCAAAAATGTTGACGGCTACTGTATACCTCACAGTGTACTCCTCGTCGTGAACTCCACATTTTGGACTCGCTGGGTCTTCTCTCACCTCCGTAAGTTGCAAGTTAAGACTGTGGTGATCAGTGGGAACCACGACTCGTAATATTTGCATTCGAAGCTGGTTAAAGCTGTTGGAAGCTGATTAACGCTGGTCAAAATTCTGATCAAAGCTGCTCTCCACTTTCTCTACAGATGACTGAGAGACTGAAGAAGAAGGAGTGGTTTCGTCTTTGAAGCTGGTGAAAGCTGGTTAAAGCTGGTCAAACCTGTTCTTTACTTTCTCTACAGATGACTGAGAAAATGAAGAAGAAGGCGTGGTTGACTAGAGAGAACTAGTATATTATGAGGCACGCTGCAGAGACCAGAAGGTAGAATTCTACTCTGTAATGAGAATATTAAGCTCAAGATAAGTAATCTCGCTCTTTTGATGGAAGGAAATTCGCTCTAAATAGTGTAAAATACTCATCATATTCGCTTTCGAAATGCTGTAGCCGTCGTTTATCATCATCTTGGAGGAGTTATGTAATTCCAAGTATCTATTACTCAGAGAAAGCTGAAAGATGAGAAAATAGTGGCAAAAGTACCTGAGAAAAATCTCTACCTATCCATGATAATCAGACAGCGTCGAATCTGGTTTTGAGTACATCATTCACGTTGTATCTTGTGGGGATTGTCTGGAATTGGTAGAAATATTCGAGTCTGTTAGTATTTCAATTATTATAGGTCTCCAGGTGTGCAACAATAACATTAAGCCGCTTTGGAGCTTCCAAGTTATTCCCAAGATACCCTTACCATGTTTTAAATTACCTCGAATCTACAATACAATAATAATTTTATTTAACAACAGTTAGTTCCAGCAAGTTAATTTTAGTTGAGTTAATTTCATTGTTTATTAACCATAACCACATAGATAGGTACGAGCTGTTCAAACAGAACGGGACCATCGTTTTGTAACCTCTCTCAATAATAAATAAATTGTAAGGGTCGTTTCAATTCCATCCCAGTTCCATTTCATTAAAGTATGATGAGCGAAGTTTTCTCGAGGAGTTCTTCCAGGTGAAAATGATAGTCTCCATCGCCCTAATTTCGGAGTTACAGTGCGCTCACATTTAGTGCATGGTGCTAGTGTTAAGGGGGTAATTTTTAAGGGCGGAGCCAGTTTTGTTGGAGCGAATGAGATTTTAATAAGATAGTTCGGGACAGTCATGGCGGTCAGAGAGTAATTAAATTAGCTCTATATGGAGCCACTTTACCGGAATGGGGCCCCGTAACATTCCGGGTCTTGACCGTTTCTGGGTTTTATACGCTAATTGAGGCGTTCACAATGAGCGAATAAATATTTCAGCTCGTTTCCTGCGTTTCAAACTCCGTGGAGGCCATTTACTTGATTGCACTCTTGTTGGGGCTTCTGTTCGAAGTACGGGTAAATATTTATTTATAGAAGTTGTATAGCCCCAATTCTGGACAAATCGAACTGCCGGAGCTGAAGTTTATTTATACCTAGGCGAAGGTATTTCCTTACATCAGAAGACACTTTTAGATACGGCTGGAGTTTCTGATGCAGATAAGAGGATTCTTCCCATTCAAGATTATTCATTTGTCCGATCATACTTACCACTCAAAGCTCGAATATAAAATTAGACTCAAATTTTACTGATTTATGAATTTTATTAGCTCTAGTGATTTTACTCGTGCGAGTTTTTTTTGAAAGACATGGAAAAAGATAATTTTTATCGATGCTGTTACGCCACTGCACATGAACACGTCAACAGAAAATCCCACCCTCACTCCCGCCTCCCGCAATATGACAACCAGGTAGACGTCCGCTGACAGGCCAGTAGTTGCGGAGCGCACGGCGCAAATTAGCCGATGAAGTGACACCTGTAATTTGACAACACCGTATCGATAGGGACATCCTGATGTCCTGGATGCATCCAGGCCGTCCCGACAATCTAATTATCCCTCGGGATCACGACTCGCCTCTAAATTCTCGCCAAGTGCATTAGTTCCGACAGACACCTGTGTTCGCCGTAACGTGATACCACTGGAATGCCTCATTTAGCTCCCGTTATAATTACGCGTCTCCCCGTTCTTTCACAGTTAATAAGGGAGCACTTGCGGTAGGAATTGGAATTTTTATCAGCTTTTCAACTTGGAACTGTTATTCGTTATTCTTATTACCGGCGCTATTACCGTCGTTAGGTGAAGGTGTGCTCACGAGGTTTCGTTCTTGCGCTCTGTTATTAAACATAAGTGACACTTTGTCAAGCTATAACGATGTAACCAGTTTGAAATCCACCTATTTTTGAGAGGTGGAATCAAGAAGATTATTATTAAAATTATTCCACGCAATTCGAGTCACGGTATAATGTAAACGATTAATGCATTGGCGACTTATTTTACTTTTGTTTTTATTAAATCAAACTAAAATAACACATTAGAGTGCATGGTAAGGGGGTAGGTTTTCATCCGAGTTTGCTGCGATGTTAAATAAGCGAGTTAGGGGCTATTGCAATAAGAATTCTGCTTACAGTAAATGCGAAACTGCAAAATTATACTTAGTAAAGGGCATGTGCAGACAAATATTTTGCAGGGCTATACCTCAAGATATGAAGCAGATATCAAAGTGCCGTTTTCACCATTGTGTCGAGAAACTCAAGAGAATTTGTTGAAAAAAAAGTATTTTTTTAAGCTGCCAACGCTTTTAAGATTCTGCAGATTTTATTGGACAATGAGAAAATATAATTCGAATCGATTTTATGTAAAAAATTTATCTGTAATAAATTTTAAATCCCCTAACTAAAGAATCAAAGTTTTGTTAGTTTAGTCGTGCGTGTGTCGGTTATAAAACAGGAGTAAGGTCTCTCCTAGCAGTATTTTGACGAGATTTATAGAGGCGAAGGTAAAAGAATTTATATCTCGACTGTAGCAACGATCGGGTAATAAAACGTTAGAAAAGGGCGTTAAGGTATGCTTTGATGGCATTTCGCAAGTTGAGAGGCTAAGCGTTGTTTACGATGGAACATGATAGGGCCGGGGAAGGCCGAAGGATTTCCTATCGAACCACGCCAACCTTAATCCTATTTACAGCGAGAAGTTAATTGACTCCGTCTTGTTTCACTGGATAATTTCATGTAAGACACTTAAAAAATTCGAGAAGAAACGACGCGGAAGCCCGAACGCAAGTTTCGAGTATACAAGCCTCGAGTATAAAAGTAAAAGACCCGAGAAGACAAAATATTGTAAGGAGTGAGTGAGTGAAGTTCTCGGTAGCGGTACGATTTATCAAGTTCGGTGCGATATTTGCGCCACTTGCGCGTTTAAAGTGCCATCCATACACTTGCGATGCTTTTCTCTTTAAATCGAATATACACTTCACAGATCGCTCGGAGGTTTTGCTATTATACTTAAAACAGAACATGTATCTACAAATCGTCGGAAACAGTGTACCTACCTACTTGGAAAATCTTTACCCGGAAAGAACTTTATATAAGATTACATAGTAATACTGGCGAGGATCTGAGTTGCCGGTTTCAGTTTTAATCAATGATAGCTTAGAGGAAATTAATGTTAAGAAGAACTTCGTTTTTATCGTTCCCTTGTCGCAGTAGGTTCAGTTACACGTAATGCATCTGTTGCTATATCGTTTGCTCTCTAGCTTACTGTAACAAGTTTCGTTATCGCAGCTTCCGATTAATATTGCATCGATAGGGATTACCATGCTCTCCAAAGCCTCCATTGTTTGTTATTGACAAGTGCAAAGCTTTTGCTTATCTTGTCTGAACTTGTCCCTAAACATTTTCCCTCTTAATTTACTTCTAGAATTCATATTCTAGAAAAGCGACTGCAAAAATATTTTGACTCGTTTTCTGGAGTGTTTCATTTTAATTGGTGTCGTTAGATAATTTTGTAGATGAAGATGGAAGCACGTGGAAGATTTTCGATGTTTCACTATCATTTAATATCTAGAGTTAATTTTGAGGAGTCTCCTATAATAGTCCAATTTATAAACTATCATTTACATTATCATTTAACGCATATGGAGCTTGAAAGTGACGACCTTGATTTGGGGAGATAGTGGATTCTGTGAGTCGGACGAATGTGCTCGAATTTCAGAGTTTAACGAGACTAGCTCTCCCCCCCGTTTTCCAGGATGCTGAATACGATGGTGGTGGTTTAAACTCTTCTCGAGTTGACCGCACCCCCTAAAACGGCCAAAAACCACCCCTATGAAGGGTAAATCACGGAACGTCTTTCTCTTGGCGGTCAAACTTGTGTCATCCCCCGTTTTCGAGGTCGCTAAACGCGATGCTGACGTCGAGGTCGGTCCTCGACGCCCGTCAACCCCTCTATACGCGGCCAAGAACAACCCCCGGAATGGGTGAAACGGGAACTCGCCGCGTGAAATCGACGAAAATCCATCCCCGCTCGTATTCGAGGTCGCTGAACGCGATGCTGACGTCGAGGTCGGTCCTCGACGCCCGGTAACCCCTCTAATCGGCCAAGCACAACCCCCGGAAGGGGTGAAACGGGAACTCGCCGCGTGAAATCGACGAAAATCCGTCCCCGCCCGTTTTCGAGGTCGCTGAACGCGATGCTGACGTCGAGGTCGATTCTCGACGCCCGCCAACCCCTCTACGCGGCCAAGAACAACCCCCGGAAGGGGTGAAAAGTTAACATGAGAAGTTCGTTCAGCATCCTCGAAAACGGGCGGGGACGGATTTTCGTCGATTTCACGCGGCGAGTTCCCGTTTCACCCCTTCCGGGGGCTGTTCTTGGCCGCGTAGAGGGGTTGGAGTAGAGGGGGGTTGGCGTAGGGGGGTAGAGCATCGCGTTCAGAGACCTCGAAAACGGGGAGTGACACAAGTTTGGCCGCCAAGAGAAAGAAGTTCCGTGATTTACCCTTCATAGGGGGGGTTTTGGCCGTTTTAGGGGGTGCGGTAAACTTGAGAAGAGTTTAAACCAACACCATCGTATTCAGCATCCTGGAAACGGGGGGGGAGGGCTAGTCTCGTTAGACTCGGAAATCCGAGCACTTTTCGGGGTTTTTCCGACTCACAGAATCAACTAATAAGAGTGAAATCATGAATGACGTCTCCAGTAATTTTTTGAGTTTTCTAGAGTTCAGATTTTGGCCTGCGAGTGTATTTTGAAGTGACTTCTGGAGTGCTCCGTCTTAATAATTGATGTGTAGAGCTCATTTTATGGTATCTTAATGATGCACCTGGTAAATTTCTGGAGTCGACATCACTTTTATTTGTGGAGCTCGAAAGTAACGATCTTGATTTCGGGAGAGTGAAATCATGAATGACGTCTCCAGTCCAATTTTTTAGAGTTTACTAGAGTCTAGATTTTGTACTGCGAATGTATTGTGAGTTGATTGCAGGAGTTTTAATAATTATTGTAAAGAGTTCATTTTGTTAAGTCTCTTAAAGTACAGTTTATGATTCACCTAGAAAATTATTTATGGAAGTTTTGAGGGGAATGTCTTGATTTCTGGAGAGCGTATTTTATTTATCTAGGTAACATAATATAGACTTTTTGGTTTCGAAATCATTTTAGTCTACTTTATCTAGTAGCAATTTTCGTCGTCAATATCTCAACATTTACTTCTTGAAATAAGCAAATTTTGAAGTAGGTACATAAGAACAGAATTTCCACCAGTTAGTGACGTCAGGCATTGTTTATCCTTCTGAGTCCTTTTGTGGATTATCAAGGGTATCTTTAACCATATGATTATCAATAAGAAAGAGAAAATAATAAAAAAAGTCGAGAAAAAACAATTTTAACAATTTTAATAATCTCACAAAATGTTACCGGATGTAAATCTTCTCGAGTATATTCAAAATTTTGAAGCCGTTCCTAGAATCGAATTTTCATAGATCAAGGAGAGTGACTCTCGCGACTCTTTCCATCAACAAGGACACTGCCTAATTTATATGACGGAAGATAAATGGAAATCGGGAAAATATTTCATGTAGGAAATTTTTGCCTTTTATTGCCAATCTAGTTTGAATTTTTCGCTTAAATATACAAGCTATACACAGCAGTCTTCCCAAGCTTTTCGCATCCTCCTAATATGAATAATATAAAGCGACTCCAGCTCCGGAATGAAGTATCTATCAGTACAAAGGCTGTAGGCATTAATACTGATAAAGCAACTCATTTCCATCTTACATATTACGTTTACGTAGAAGACAAAATGAACTCGATCAACTCTAAAACATAAAACGTAAACTGGGAACGAGACGAAGAACGAACACTCTCCTGCTTATTATATTTTATATCAACAGGACAAGAATAGAATTTATTGGTGGGTGTGTTTCTAGTACCAGTAGATACTAGACACCAGTACCGGTACATAAATTCTTCTCTATTTTTCTTTCTAAATAATGAATTACCTGTTCCAGAACTGACTGAATCAAGAAAGTTACTTGGAAAATTTCCTACTAAAATAGACTACTTATTATAATATAAAACAAAAAATACTTACATCTGACCCTTAGCTGGACGGGTTTACTGGTTCCTTCACCTCGGTTATTCGTGGCCATGCAAGTGTAAGCACCGCTTTGCCATCTGGTGACTTTCTGCAAAACCAGACTGTGCGTGCTTATAATCACCCCTGATGACATGTTCTGATACACCGGGACACCCTGTAATCAAACCAGATTAGGTCAATATCCCTGCCCACGATTGTACTCTACGATGGTAATTTTATTTGTAATTTAGCTTTATATGTGAATGGAAATCATAAATTCTATAATTATCTACGTGGGCTCTTATGAATTTTTGTGTCGTGTAAAATCTGCTCTTTTACTGAGTTATTCATGACCATAATTTATTATTTCTTCATTATTAGCGACTATTCACAACTCTTTTACAATTCGGTATTGTAAATGTTGGTGTTATTATGTGACGTTACGCATACAAAAAAATTCCTTTTATTTTTCTTAGTTAGTTGATTGAACGTTGCGGTGTGGTGACTTCAGGCGCAAAGTCACATCCCCAGATCTCGCGAAAAAAAATTGACTGTAAGGGAGATTTTTTTTTTTTTGTACCAAACCCAGAGGCGTCCCTTTGAATATGATGAGTAGTTAACTCATGCCCTGGGGTTTTACTTCTTTACTATTTCCGGCAAGCTCAGTCGGTAGAGCATGAGACTCTTAATCTCAGGATCTTGGGTTCGCGCCCCACGTTGGGCGCCAATAATTGTAACGTACTTTTTATATGGATGTTACTTGATTATTTATTTATTTATTTGTTATAAATTTATGGCTATATTTACATTGCGATGACGTTCGGCGCAACGTTACTAATATAAATTTTTTGGGAATGCAGTCAGTTTAAGTAAGGAACACTTTTTTTTCTACGCCAAGCTTTCGAATTTAATTTATTTCTTCTTCAGGGTTATAGAATTTGAGATTAAAATCCAAGTTTTTTTTGTGAAAAGTCTCAACCATAGGACTTCTAATTCTAATTTGGGCCAAAATGATAAAAAAAAATTATAAGAGTTTAGACGAATATTGGAAGAAATCAATATATATTTTTTTATTTTGGTCCAACTAGAATCCAAAATCATGAGTAGGTATGTTTTTTTTATCGTTATTGACCTTTCTAATTCTTGTTGAATTTACCCACTGCGGTAAAGTCCTGTGGTTAGCAATTTTCCACAAACTTAGTTTTTAATCTCAAATTCTATGGTTCTACGAAGAAGACTTATATTAAATTCGAAAGCTTTGCGCAGAAAAAAGAGTGTTCCCAATAAATTCCTAATATCATTATACACATAACAGGGCAGTCAAAATAGACTACTAATTTATTTATACAGGGTGTTTACTGTAAGGTTGGCCGAACTTCACAAACTGATTCTTCAAACTAAAATAATGAAAAAAATTTATATACAGGGGTTTCCGGAAACACTTCCTAAGAAAGATATGCCTTCAAAGTTTCAAGAATTTCATTAGAAAATTTATGAAACGATAAAAATAATAACGGAGGCTATGAATGGTTACAATAATTCTTATATACAGGGTGTATACTGTAAGGTTGTTCCGTTATTATTTTTATGGTTTCAAAATTTTTAGAATGGAATTCTTGAAACTTTGCAGGCGTAAATCTTTCTTAAGTAGTGTTTCCGGACACCCCCGTATATATTTTTTTCTCATTATTTTAGTCTGAAGAATCAGCCTGTGACGTTTGGCCAACCATACAGTAAATAATCTAGTAATACAAAAATAATATAGTAATTAAGATAACCCAACTAACTGCTGAGGTAATTAAATTTGAATATTCATTACTTGCGTGTAGCGTGCTTTTTTTACTATGTATATTTATGCGCCTTCCCCTCATCTGCTGATTCCAAGACAAAAAACAAGAAGCACCAATTTTTTTTTTTAAATCCTGATGTACAGTAAGCCTGGTTGATTTTCATCAAAGGAACATAACCCAAAACGCAAGGCTTTAGGAGAAAAATCGCCAGAATCGTGCTACTACACATGCGTCATTTTTGATGATTGTTTCATACTTGGACAGGATGAAGCTCTAACATAAAAAACAGAAAAACTAAATTATTTTTTTAGATGCTGAAACGTGGGTGATTTTAATCAAAGGCACGATAACCCAAAACGTAAGGATTTAGGGGGAAAATTTGTCAGTATCGTGCTAATACACCTGGGTCATTTTTTATGATTGTTTTATATTTGATGAGGATGAGGTTTTACGAAAAAGAAAACATTAACATAATTTTTTTTGAGATCCTGAAACCTGGCTTAGTATTTTATTTACAGCAAAATAACCCTGACTTAGGAGAAAAATCGTCAGGATCCTGCTGACACACCTGGGTCATTTTTTTAGATTGTTTCATACTTGGGAGAATTTACCATAAAAATAGAAATACGGATTCCTTTTTTGAGATCCTGAAATCTTGCTGCCTTTCATAGAACCAAAATAACATAAAACGTAAGTGTATAAGAGAAAAATCGCCAGGATCGTGCAAATACACCTGGGTAATTTTTGTTGATTGTTTCAGATTGTTTCATACTCGGAGAAGGTGAGGATTTACCATGAAAAATAGGAACACCGATTTTTTATGATATCCTGAAGCCTGGCTGATTTATATCGAACAAAAATAACACAAAACACAAGGATTTAGGAGAAAAATCGTCAGGATCATGATAATACATCTGGGCCATTTTTGATGATTGTTTCATACTTCGAGGGAATGAAGCTTTATTAACATAAAAAAACCAGAAACGTTAATTTTTTTCCTGATCCTGAAACCTGGGTTAGTAATCTTATCGAAGCAAAATAACCGGGGTTTAGGAGAAAAATCGCCAAGATCATGGTAATAGCCCTGGGTAATTTTTTATAATTGTTTCATACTGGGAGTGGATGAGGGAAAAACAGAAACACCGAATTTTCTTTGAGATACTAAAATCTAGCCGATTTTCATCGAACCAAAATAAACCAAAACGCAAGGGTTTATAGTTTTAAACTTGTGAAGAATGTGGCTTTACCAAAAAACCAGAAGAGCAAATTTTTTTGAGACCCTGAAGTCCAGTAAACCAGGCTGATTTTCATCAAAAATTGTCAGAATCGTGGTTACCGTTTTTGATGATTGTTTTATTATTGAAGAGGACTAAGCTTTACCATAGTAATAAAATGGATAATAAAAAAAACTGAGATCCTGTAGTCTATACTAGACTTGCCTCATTTCCATCATAACCAACCCAATCCAGAATAAAAGGTTCGTTAAGGACAAAAACCTGGGTGAAGGAAATAAACTGGGTTAAGGAAAAAATCTGGATCATTTTTGCTGCTTGAGTTTTCCTTGAAGAAGATTAGTCTCCTTATAAATCAAAATTAATGAAAAAAAGTGACTGTGAGGGATACTAAATTTGATTTTTTTTCGTCACGACCAAAAAATATGGATGAGTTTAGAAAAAAATCGTCTTGATTTCGAAAATTGAACTGGAGGGATATGTTCCCAAGACACTGGGATCTAGAAAATTAAGATTTTCTTTGACTAAACCATTATTAAAAGATAAAGTATACACGAACGGTGTAAGAGAATCAATTGAACGAAGCAGACCTGTCTAACGACCATGTGAATAATCAATCAGAGGGCGTATTATTGCCACGTTTGCGCTCAAAATAATTTATCAAGGATTTAATTTCCACCTACATGCACGTTACATACTCGGAATATTCCGAGTAAGTAACGTGCTAATTACGCTCCGATACCGTTGAAGCCAGTCGCAGAAGGTTTAAACGGCTAAAAAAATTGTTCCAGTTTGACTCAGATTGTTTAATTTTAGGTACACGATTCGCTCTTATACAATCAACATAACGTTCTCAATTTTTTATTTTAAAGTTAATGAAAACGCAATCGCAAAGTTACCCCGGGCGTACATTACATCACCGACGGCTAAGTAAACATTCCGTATGTTAGCTCACATAACATTATAATAATATACACATATACCTACAGAATTATTTTTGAGTCGGAAAATTCATTAACATTTTACTAGAGTAGTATTACCTACAGCAAAAAAGCGAGAGGAAAACATAGAATTAAATAAATTTCACATCAAAGCAGATCCATATGTAATCCTTACTGTAATAATTGCTTTTCGGGGACGAGTTTTTTTTTGATTGTTAATAACGATATGGAAGTAATGAAATTGCGATGAAAATATGAATATGTAACATGTTTCTTCATTTCAAGTGGAGGTTATTTGAAGAGCAAACAAAAACGAATCAGTCACACGACGAGAGCTGCTACTGCACGTAATTTCGAATTTCGCTCGACCGAACCGACGATGCGATATTTACATATAAGCCGCCCTTACGAAAATCGCTTTAAAGTTTTTTCCGAAGCTAATTAACAACTTCAAAGGACTCTATAGGCTTTAAGCATGAAACGTCGGCACTATTAAAATTATTTCCATTTGCGCATATATTTTTATTGGACCAAAAAGCACGAACTGTGCATGTTGAACTACTTATTCAGATTACTCTTTCATTATTAATCGCAATCCTGGATTTATTTCATCCCGATTGACGAAGAGAAAAACGGACACAGGAAGAGGTAACCTTGGAACCAGGAGAATTATTCAGTTTTTTACAGACGGCACCAGGAATGGGAACGGTTACATCGGAGCAGGACTTTACTTGACAAGATAATTAATTATTAATGAGTTCCCTTTTACTTGGATCAACCATTACGAGTTCACCAACAGAGGAAACTGCAAGAAAAGCATAGACCTAGTGCAGCAGGATTACATTCACTCGCATTCTAGAATGTGTTTAGGCGTTGGAAACGCTGACTGAGAAGAAAACGATGGGTCCCTGACAGTTCATTATGAGTAGCTTGGGACCAGGGAAAAACTTTTGGAAATAATATGTAATGGACCGAAAAAGATTTAAAGAAGTATTGAGAGGTAGTACCAGACTGTAAATAGGCCAGATTGTTCATAGCTAGTTTTGAGAAACAATATGATCAATCGGAACAGGAAGGAGGTTAGACAGCAGTCTGAACAGGTACTTATGGTGGTGAAGAGAGATCCGATCTGTCCCAAATGTGGAATAGAGGACGAGGACTCCCAGTTATGGGTGTTTTTTTTTTTCTACTTTGGATCAGAAGAAAGAAGAAATGGAGCTCCTCTCATCGAAAGACCGTCGTGGAGAGGAATAAGACCCTTGTCGTTAGGGGTGCTTAGCTCCTCCCCACCCTACCCATAATACATCATGGAATTTCCTCTGTATGCCTGCTTGTTGTTCTCCTGTCCCCTTTAAGAGAGTTTTTTGGCCTCACTCTATGGGTCTCTGTATACCTGAGGGAGGTAAGGGTATTACGACGGTTTTTGTTTAAATGTGGATGCTTCATTGCTTTATCAGTGATTAGGGCGCCATCTTTGATCAAACAGCTTTTCCGAGATTGTTTTCCCAAACAAGTTTTGTAAAGATAAAGTTTAATTTCAGAACGAAAGCCTTCTCTCCGAAAGAATAAAAAGTGGATCATCATCAAAGTGGATATCGCGCAATAAAATTTGAGCCGTTCGATATTTATTACAGAATTTTTCAGACGGATTCGTTATTTAAATTAGAAAGTTATAAATGTATCAAGCGAGATGAGGCGTCGATCGGGCATTTTCCGGCAAACTTATTGATTATAGCTGTCGTTAAAGCTTACTTAGTGAAATTCGGCTTATCACACACACCCAAATCCCTAAACATCGCCTTAGGCCCGTAAAAGTTCGCTTATTTATTTTTAATTTCGTCGACGAACTTTTAATCTCATCCTTCAGGACCCCTAACAAGGGAAAGGACGGAGTGGGATAATCGGGAGGTAGGGTCTCTGGTCTGGTCAAACCGGTGTGCTGCTGGAGTTTTATATAAATGGCGCAAAGTTTCCTTATGTATGAAGTTTGTCGCTATACGGGATGAACTAATCACTGTTGGATTAACTTCTTTCATCTACGTTTCCTTCATTTTTACTTTCTCGCCCCTCTTTGACATTTCTCACCAGTTTCGCTCACATTTTGACCCTCTAAAATGTCACTCTTTTTATGCTTTTATTATTTCGAGTAACCAACTCGATGTTATTGTTACATAAATTATGATAATTATTATTCAAGTTAGCGTCAGAAACTGAAATGTCCATAAATGTTAGTTTTTCATGGATTTAACAACATAAAAAAGTTATTTGTCTCCTGAAGAATTTTTTTCTACACATTTTTTCGTAATGGTCAAGCAAATGTGATGCAGCTACCTGCTAATGAAAAAATCCATTCAAGGGGTGATCTTGCAAGGCTGGCGAGGTTATAAAAATAGATCTTGATGAAACTAAAATTATGCATGTATGTAGTTATATCACACAGGGTGGTTCAACAGATTTGTTTTTTATTTCTATAACGTGTTTTGTTATAAGGGAAAAAATGCATAAAAACCGGACATGAATAAGAAAAAAAAAACACATGAATTTATATGGTGATCAGGCTGTATCGATTTGGATCCACTTCGTTTCAAACTAAGGCCGGAACATTTTTCAGGCGTACAATATTTTGATGGTGAGTTAAGAGACAGTGATGAAGCAATTTCTTTGCGAAAGTCGGATTTAGGGGAAAGCGTTCGCCTATCCCATAGGTTTTTCATCGGGATGCATTCCCGTTTCGCTCCACTCTTATAGAGCAGCTTTATTCCTGGAGTGAAGAATATTTCCTGCTGGAGGCCGCAGCATATCAAAGTAACGAGTCCCAGGAGCTTCGGTATCGTTCTGCAATGTTTATACAACACTTTGTCGGAAAATACACTTTGGATCTAGGTAAACTTTGTACACGCCACCTCTTGATCAACTCACATACACACCCGCACATATACAAAGCCGCTAAGTAACGACATTCTCCATAACCGGAACCAACTATGCTGCGCTCTAACCATTCAAACTTGTACTATAAAATTCCTGTTATGTGTACTTTGCATATCTCAGCTGCTACGGCCGCAATCAGATTTATCTCCCCAGATTTATATTCAGGGGATTTCTTTATACAGGTAGCATTAGAATATTCAAAGCAGATTTTATGTTTAGCAAACTACCACCGTTCCATTTATTCTCATAATGGTATTTCACACGAATCCTGCTCTTTTTCTTACAACTCCATTCACTTTACCCCGCTTAAGAATAATTCGCAGAGGAGGTGAATTTAAAATAACCCGAGATGTAAATAGAGATATCGCTCAAAGATGGGCGTTAGTTATACCCAGTGGCGGCGTTACTGCTCATCTCAGATGACAATATCAATTCACATCCTAAAAAATCTATATTTTGTAGCAAATCGTTTGTTATATCAAAATGGGCTCAATAACCACTGGTAGACTTTACCAGCCAAAAAGGTATCTCGTCCAAGAGTTACCAATACCTTTCCTCAAATGAAGCCCATCGCTTACAACAATTGCTAATCTTCTCCTCTCGAAATCTATAGGTGCAAACCAAGAATGCAGACGATGTATTTGCCATAATAAGTTTCCCATAACCGAATCCTACTGCCCCACAGTGCTAACTTTCCTAATCTACTCGTTATCAGAATTTATCATCGAACCTGTCACCCAAAAATGTCGCTTTTCCTTATACCAAAGCAACCAGAGGAGATAAGAGTTCTAGTCCAAAAATCAGCGTTGAAGAGTGCTTACGATACCCTCACCAAGAGTTTCCCGTAACCAAAAAATGCAATTATGATTACACTTCCACTGAGACCTATCGTTGATGAATGCTCTCTTTTGACCACCACGGTGCCAAAGAATAAAAAAGATGGAAAAATGTGGGTTTCTCTAAAGAAACCCCAAAAAGGGCTTTTGTATTAACGGAACCAGGCAACTAAGGGTGATGGTTATCTCGTCACTTAGCTTTGAAACAATCAATCGAATCTAGACCAGTTTCTCTGGTGCTTGGGCAACTCTCTCCGTATCTACACCACTTATACCCTTTACTATAAAACTTGGATGGTGATAATAGTATATCGTTGATTCGTGTAGATGACTCAGTCTTATCACAGTCAAAAATATATAGTCTCTCCAAGAATTTCTTCTCCAGTCTTGGAGAAATCTTATGGATGGAGGTCTCATCTCAGTTCGTCATATCCCTAAAACTTGATAGTGAGCTGTGTAAGTAGTAACAGTAACATATACCCTTACCGATGGTTTTTTATCATAAGAAATGACCCTTAAAATTAAATAAACATAGTACACGAACATTTATGGTCTTAGACGGAGTCCTCTTATTTATACTTATACGACTGAGCTGTTTGGCATGTGAAATCTCTCGGGAGAATCATGGATACCTCGAAGGAAGTCCCTTGATATTTTTCCAAGCTTGTAAGTGCCATAACTCGCATTTAAGTATATATCTGGGGTAGATAAACATCTGATAGGGTTTATTTCGCCCTTAGGACGAGTCTTATGCGCTATAATTGTACACGCTTCATGATCCATAAAACTGAGGATTACAAGCAATCCTTTATATATATAAAGCCGTAAACTTGTATATTGGTCGGTTCTGCGGATGAAGCAGCGTTGTCGGATGCAGTAATATATGAAAAAGAAAAATGGCGTATGTAAATATAATTTAAATTGAACGGAGTTTTATAATTTTATCTGCGTTTATTTGTGCACTTGGTACAAGTCCGTCTGCATGTGATGTGTAAACAGGAAGAAGGGAAAAACTCTTTTATATTCGCATATATCAAAGCTTTGAGATGACTGCTGTTTTATGAATTGTAGAAGCGATGCTAATGTGTAGTTTTTATTTTTCCGTCATATCATTTTTTCATAACGTGCGTTCTTTAATAAAGTCTGATGATAACTGTAGCATGTGTTGTCTAACTGCCTTAATAACACACAGCAAGTTGAAATATTTTATAATGTCCGGGACATTTTCTCATCAAATTCTCGTTTCCCTTTGATTTTCCTTTTATACTCGTAAGCCCGCTCGTAAATTCGACGTCTCGAATCTGTTTCCAGTATAGCCTTTTCGGCGCTTCAATATTCCGTAATGCTGCGCCCGTCCACCTCGGACGCTGAAAATCATAAATAATTTAATGATACTCTTTTGGATGATTGAAATATCCGATCCGCGAATACTTTCCGACGTTTCCAAGGAGATAAATTCAGGTTCGGCAACGGTGCGTGAAGGTGAGATTAGACTGTCTCCAGGGAGATCCCATTGACATAAATAAAGGCCTTATAATAGGCGTCGCCCGGCGTTTATCGTGAATCGACTGATAATTTTAAAGTTATATTCGACCCGATTAAGGGCGGCAGTCAATGACTGACGAAATTAAATATGACCGAATTGAGAGCGAGATTTTCAGGAACGATTTTGATCCCCATATAACGGATGAGTTAATAATTTTAAATATACAACGCCCATGCCAGATGCGCCTTTTTATATTTACTGCAGAGCTGATGTTACTCGATACGGGCCATATATTTTACAGCTCTTCTACTTTTCACACATGTGGCCTAAAAAGTGAGAATTCCTGCTATAAATTTTTTGTTCTACTTTGCGCGACTAGCTACTAGAGCTACCATATTATAAAATATACACAGATCTTTTTTCTTAAAGACTACTGAATACATAGAAAGGAAAGCATAACATATAATATTATGAAGAAGCCTTTTCCAACCAGAATTGAAGGGGAAGATTGCGCTCAAGCTAAACAATTCTCCCATTGAATATGGTCAGGATTCTGATATGTGTCTATGACGTTTTTATACAAAATAGTTTCAGCACAGTTAAAATTAGACGGAAAATGACTATTTTGCTTTCTTGTTTCGCATTGTCGACAATAAATCTTTACAGGGCTTCTATATTTTTGTTAATCAATGTATCTTTCATGACGTATGACGATTTCTGCCTTGGTATCAACTCTCTTCGTTGTTGGAACAAGTCAAGTTTAACCTCGGCCGAGTCTTCCAGAAAATATGACCCAAGTCTCTGCGATCTTTTATCAAAATGAGATTCAACAAACTTATTCTTGGAAGGAATATGAGCATTTTCCATTTTTTTAACACTAGCGACAAGGTTACTTTTTGGCAAGTAACATTTTTCATAAAATCCTAAAATCTCAGTCCAAATCCGATTATTCTTCACTTTTGTAGAACTCACTCAACTAGATATTTATAAATCGTTGATGTTAGCGTTGGAATTATTTAAAGGGGAGTCGTCAGTTTGTTACAGACAATCATAGATACAAGCACAGATAGAGTCATCACGTTTTTAGGATCGCTTCCATAACAATATCTCTGACTAGCAATCCTGGATATGTTAGTTAATGAAATAGATAAAATCAACATCAAAGACTTGTTTTATTTTTTTATGCTGCTTGACGATCCAACTTCCATGCAAGAAATGTTGTTAATTCCATGTCCAATTAAACATATACCTAACCAAGCTCCCTGATTTCATTTCTTCTGTTAGTATAGACTTAACTGAGGGTTTAAAAATGTTGATATACTTGTACCACCCTGCGTTCCAGTAATGCCCGCTTTCATTAAAACTAGAGATGGATCACATGCAATAACGTAATTATCGCCCCGTCTACACTACAACGTGTTCGCGTGCAAGTTTCCACGCAATAGCGCCGTAAGTCTCCGTCCGGGACAAGATAGTGTAAATTTTTCGTCGGTAGATTTCAGTGTGGATATCAGCTAGACATTACGTAAGTCGTGCGGTACCTACGCAATAATATAACGTGTAAGTAAGCAAACAAAACCGCCCCGCTTAATGGATATTGCGGTTCCACCGGGGTAAAAGCCCCTTCGGTCGGTACAGGCCGCAGGAATATTAATAGTAATTTGGTGAATAATTGAACGCCATTCAACAATCGGTTAACGTATCGTGATTTCATGTTCGGGTTGAAGCAAGTGGTGGCTCTATAGGTAATTAATAAAATATTGATGAGACGAGATTATTAAACAATAAAACCCAAAAGAGAGATGTCCGTTCATTATTTTAGATAGCAGGGGGTACTGTGCTATTCATAGCCTAATTTTTATGAGGGTGCTTGAGGGCTGTTACGATTTAAGTGCTCAAATATTAATGGAACATCTAATTACTCGTATTGTGGTTTTGGATTGATCAATATTAACCCCTAACGTGCGCATAATTTGCTCGTCATACACATATCTTTATTGGTTGCGTCATTAATTAATAGAATAATTTGCGCAATTTTGCATAATTGGATCCTCACATAATATTTATACAAAATCAGGATGAAATCTGAGTATACTTGAATGAAAAAAAAAAAAAAATTGCCGGGATCCTAATTTTACAATTCTTGAAGTAGAAGTCTTAATAAACTTATAGTATTGTGCAAAATTGACTTTAAGTTACTAGTAAGTTTTTTTAACTGTGCTAAATTTATTAAATAAAATGGATTCGAAATAAATGCAAGAAGCTGATTAATCACTGCGTGATTAATCGTGACCAAAGTAACCTTAATGAATTTTGTAGCTTCTATTCTGTTTAAGTTCTCCTGAAACAGAAGTTCTTTGTCTGTAGAAGTTTGTCAGAAGCTGGTTTTCTTCGTAACTAAAAACTTTGAATGCAAAATTGTGCAAAATTATGAAATACAATTATGCATGTGCAAAGAGATGTGCAAAGACTTGCGAGTAAAATGACCTAAAGACAATGCAAATTTTTGAAACAAGTGTGCAAAATTTATTTTACAACTGCAGTTTAAAATTGAAATTTGGTAGATAAAGAGGATGTACAGGGTGTCTTGCTAAGGTTGGCCACCGGCCATATCTCGGAAACTAATTGGCCTATAACCTCAAAATAAAAAATTTCCAGACATAAGTGATCACGAGAAATTCAATGAAAATATTTTCAAGATGGCCGCACTTCCGGAAATACCGGAAGTTGACACCTACTTCGTTATTTTAACGGAAACACCCTGTAAAATATTATATTTTTTAAATGTCTGAACAAATCGAATACAGGTGGTTTTTACCATTGGAATTTAGATTGAGCGGTTTATGAGTTATAAACAAGTGAAAATCGAAAATTTTCAACTTCAAAGCAGTCTAGAACTAGAACGGCTCAAGATATCCAAAAACGGTTTACATGTCCCTATCCTAACTTTTCATGTTTTATACCACCATGTGGAGTAAATTTTAATACAGGGTGATGAAAATTACACCTCGTGTTTTGGGTACCTACTATAAATTTCATAAAAATATGAGTTTAATTCAAAAAATATTGTCATATTACTCATATGTATCTAATAATATTGTTTTCGAGGGCGCTGTTCCCAAAATCGGAGTTTCCCCTAGTAAATGCAATCAAGTGGTCCAAAAATGCGGTAATATGGCCCAAAAACGGGAGAATATCTTTTGTGTACCACAAATGGATTTCTTCAAATCAGATTTCTCTAAAATCGTCAGGGATTTTGTGCGACTTGCAGAATTCGAAAGGGAATCGGAAAATGATGTGCAAAATTTAGAATAGCGCGTGCAAAATTCTTTTGCACAAAAAGGTTATTGAGCTAGCACTTCATCAAAGTTGAGTTGCGTCTTGAAATCGTGGAAAAGTTAACAAATTACATCCTGAAGCAATTTGATTTATAATTAATTTTCAGGGTTGTCAAAAAAAAAACAAGCAGAATTTACAAAAACAGGTAAATTAAATAAAAATCACGAGAGAAAGCTTTGCGGATGAAAAATTATTAATTACGCGAACAAAGACGATTTATACACGAGCGGGAAATTAATTTCTTGTAAAATATTTCTTGGAGCCTTAAGAACTTCGGGAAATTCAAATTTCAGTAACTTCAGTAAGTTGAAAAGCGACTTGAAACAAAGCACTTACATCATGAAACCATGTGATTTTGTGCTGCTTAGGATTAGCTTTAATGTTGCACTCAAAATACACGTCGTCTCCTTCCTTTATATCGTCAGGATTGAGGGTGTTTCCCAGGTGAAGGGAGACCAGAGGTGGATCTGAAACAAAAGAGAATTTTTAATTTTAAGGAGATTTAAGTAGGCACCGGATAATTGCATAAAAGTTCCAGAGACACAATGCTAAAGAGATCCTAAAAAGGGAGACTGTCTCATTTCGGGAGTTCCATTAAAAGTTATAATAAAAAATACGAGTTAATCCGGCTATATCAGCAGTTAACTCGGTTGTATGTAAGTACGAATCTAAAGCTCCCCGGACTCGTTTTGATAGCCGGTGTGACTTTGCTTATGTATTATTATTATTATTATTATTATAAGGTACGACGATACGACGACGACACGAAGAGTTTCTCTTCATCTTTTATTTTACTAAGTGGGGAACATTTTTAGGTAATTTCTTTTATAACAGCTTCATACACAAACTTTTTAATATCTTCGTTATACTCTCTTTTCTTTAGAAAAATCCACTTTGATTAAACGTATCGCATGGACGTTAACTTCAGAGACATCTTTTGTGTTCTATCTTTTTGACGGTGGCTGAAATAAAAGCTTATTTTGCTTTTGTAACAAGATTTAACAAAGAAGCTTTAAGAAGCCATGAAATTTCGCAAGCGACGAATAAAAAAGAACGTTACCCACCTACCTACCTGTCTCTAAATTTTGAACATGTACCCATAATACCGACTTACGCTGATGCCGGTGCCGGTGCCGGTACTACTAACAAGTACTAACCATAAGAGATTTAGGTTTCAATCTCCAGCTTAGTCAACAAAAGGGATAAATGTGAGAGAAAATGAGACGTCGAGTCTCTAAGATGCTTTCTTTGTTAATAAAAAAAGAATAACATGGGCGGAGCCGCTTATTTACGACACCTTGATTCGAATTTTGCGGCGTTTCCATTGAGCCGCTTTTTCATTACGGTCTCCTCGCTATTCTCAACTGTTTCACCCCTGAATACTGCGATTCTCATCTTATTAAGAATGCGAGGAATTGCGATTCAGGTCGGTAATAACTCGCCTCCTGGCAGATATTTGTTCAAATCGCTGTAAGTTTACCCCGGGACTGGTTCCCCCCGCTTGTGGTGAGATTTTCACCCTCCAATCACTCCCTACATGGCCAGATTTAACCTGTTTATTTAAATTTTCATCAACTATACCACATCGTTCAAATTAAGAAAAGTTATAATTGATCAATTTTGCCCTGAAGACATTTCTTAGAGATGGAGAGAAATCTGATGTGAAGCTTTTATCTGAAACAAAACCTATCAATTTTTTAGGAATTCTCTACTTAAAAAAGAACAAAAAAATAAGTCAACCTTATTCATTGACTCGTCTTGAATTGATAGCTTGAATGTTTAGAAAAAAATTTAAGCTGTAACAAGTCTCGTTTTTGAGCGAGCTTTCAATATCAAGAAAGCGAAAATGTTAATCACCAAGAAAGCTTAATTATTCAGGAAATCTCGACCTAATTTTTTTATATCCCAGCGAGCCACCTCCACTGCTGTTTGAAGTGTGAATGCTCAAAAATATTTCGTTTTAAAAACATTTTTGATGCAAAAATTTTGTGTTTTGCAAATTTCTACGTAGAGATTAGGATTTTTTTTTTAAATCCAATTCCAAAGCGACGGTTTAATTTAAATTATTTTTATTATTATACAAATTTTATTGAATTAATTCAAAATCGCCCTTTGTCTATTTTAGGGTTTTGTTTTGTTTGTTAGGGTTGTTAAGGTGTAAAACAGCCAATTTCGCGAGGAAAAATTGGAATTTTTTATTACTTCAAGAAACGAAAATTCTTTGTAAAACGAAAAATTTACCAAAAGCTGATTGTCTGCATATCTGAAAAGGTTAATAAAAAATTGTGCAAAATCAAGAAATATTAATTTTATAGAAGGAATATGAATTTTTTCTTCGTCTGAAGATGTGCAAAATTTTTAGTTTAGTGAGCAGAATATCCTAAAGATAATACAAAATTTATACGTACAGGTGTGCAAAATATATTCATAAAAGTTATGGATATTGCGTGAAAACTGTAAATGTTTTGCCAATTAATTGTGAGGGCTGGAATTTTGTAAAATTTTACTTAAGTGCCAAATTTATTAAAGATATGCAAAAATTGTGCGAAATTCATCAAAATTTTGAAGCCAAGAAGTGACGAGATCATAGTTTTTTTAACAGAAAAAACTGAAAAATGAGTATGAAATATATATTCAAGGTATAGTGCACAAACTGTGCAAAACTTATCATAACAACGATAGTTTAAAATTAAAATTTCGTTTAATACATATAACTTGCGTGCAAAATTTATACAAAGTATGCAAAATTACCCGGCTCTACATTTTCTTGAAATTTTAATTGAAGCTTAATTTGAGGGATAAAACTTTTTGACACCATCACAGTCTACTTATGCAGAAATTCTCTGCAGATTTTAAACAAATTTTTTAGAGGAATTTCACATTAAAGTTAGGTAGATAAAACTATTAAAAAAGAAACAAGAAAAAAACTACCCTGCAGAGTGCTTTGTTAACAATTAGCTGAAAAATCGAACTTTCCAAGTCCAAGAAAGCGAGAGATCCGAACTTTATTTCGTCGGAATAAAAATTCTTTCCCAGAAAGCGAAAAGAGTCCGTTATCGAGCGTTCCTGCTTGATTTCATAACTCGCTAAATGTTTTATCTACCACCAGTTCTACCTCCATGATTAATCGCATATCCAAATTACATATCGTGATCGTCCTAAAAACTGGGAAAGAATAATTCCCTTTTACGACAACTATAAATCACACAGCGTGAATTTGAATTTCAAATTGTCTTCCTCCGAATCCGAATTTCGCCAAGTGACTGCATTATCGCGTATCTACGTCCAATCGAGACCGGCTCGTTCACGGTTCGAGTACTCAGGACTCAGGTGGCCGATTCGAGCTCTGCGCTCTGCCACAAAGTCATCAGTTCTGTATAACTTCAAGTTAGCTGAAAAACTCGACTCGCTCTTTTTGTTCTGGTGCGATCCGATTTTGACTTGGCGTGTATGTTATCCATAGATCAGTCTCCTTTATGCTAAATGAAATAATTGCATCCTTAGAAATATCCAGCTTTTAAATACACGCCGCCACTCATGAAATGCCATCGTTATTCTCCAAATCTCGACACGCTATCTTGTTTGTTTTCCTGTAATGACCGTAATTAATGTTTTATTATCGAATAGACTAAAGTGAACAGCCCGAAGAAAATTCCGCTGTCGGAAAACTGCAACATCGTGCCATCGTTATTAATTTTAACGACAACAATTAATAAAAGGGCTTCTTTGTTCTGGCTGATTATGAAACGACACTAAGCTGGATTGTTTCTTTCATATGTTGATTTACTCTTGCATGCATCGTTTAATTTAAATTACTCCAGTATTGGTACCACTGTGTACCTGCGGAGCAAAACTTGCTAGCTAAGCCTGTAAAATGAAACTATATTCAAGATGCAGGTTTTTAATTAATTCAGAAATGTTTCGAGAAGAAATTACGGTTTCATCTTTGACTAGATTAGTAGATTTTCTATTAAAATTCAGCTATAAGAGCAGAAAACGTAATAGCTTAACTCATTTTGTGGAACTGGAAACCCAGAAGATCAAGATTTGATATTTATTAGAGATTTAGATATTAGATATTATAGATGTTTTTTTTTTAGTTTAGTTCACACAGATTTGTGAAAAAAGCTCCTTTTAAGTATCTGGAACGTATAATTACGTATAATATGCTGGAAGATGAAGATATAATAGAGCTTCGACCATTTCACTCAGATCCAATTAATATTTTGGAAAAAAAATATCAATTTCTTAGGTACCCTTATTTTTAAGTTTGTTACCACGTTTTTTTAAGACGATATGTTGTCTGTATGTTTGCGCAAATCTTCCAATAGATTTTGAACCAACTTCCAAAAGAGATAGACACTTGAAACTTTTAACACACTTTAGAACTGGATGACAATACCACACTAACTCGCTTTCTTGTCCGTCTTTTACCTATCCGGCAAAATATTTTAGAAAATCATGAGCACCAGCTACAGTTAGGGGAGTTTGGGGAGTTCCGCAGCTTGAATGTAAGAATTTCACATAATACAAAACTAAAAAGCAAAAAATAATTATTTGAATTGAGAAAAATGTATAATTTCTTTTTAATTTTCACTGGGCAGGAGGTGACAAATGTTGAGGATGAGGAGAGAACTAGCGTTTTATTTTTTAACAAAATATTTAAGCCAAAAATATTTATACTTTTTCACAGAACTATTTTTTGATGATTTTATTCCAGTCAAAGTGAACTAGTCACAGAGAGGAGTAGGGTCAGTGATGGGGAATTGCCCGAAGGCGAGTTTTTTACAGGAACAGAGCTGCCACTCTCAGGACAAGATAGGATTTCATTGCAATAATTGACATTCAACTCAATTCCGGGGATTATTTACATTATGAATAATGGATTCGTTTATTCGCAGTTTTGCGGGAGACGAATGAGCGCCTTCGGCTGTGACCCGGAAGGCTGTACGTAATAATAGACAACAGACCGATATCGAATTATTGGTTTCCCGGCCTGCCTTTTCGCTTGGAATGATGCAAAATTTGCTCCTATCCGAGGACTGAATAGAGATCTCCTTTTTGTGTTTTTCCTTGGGACAATTTCATGCTTCACTTTTCCACGAATCCCACGTAGGTATATATGGAATTATTATAAAGCGGATTATTCAATGTGCTTCCGACAGATTATTCCCGCAGTCCATAATGGAACCCTCCCCCCGGCCCCGTTCAATCCTACGGGTTTATATTCAATCTTATTTTTACCGCTGAAATAATTATCGAATTTCTCCACCTGCTTATTATCACAAGTTTCGGAGAAGTTATCTCGCTTTTATAAGTGAAAGCAATTTAAAAATATCTACCTACCATATATAATTTTCGGAATAAAGGTGAAAGAGATTGTTTATTTGACGTTTGATGAAAGGTTCGCAGAGAGCGGCGCGGCGCGTTGTTGTCGGAGAAAAGCGAACGAACCGGAGTGAAAATAGGCTGGCAGGGTCCGCAAGGATGCGGTCGATACTGCTTACCACTTCAATTTAAAACACTCTCCCGAGGTGGTTCACGTACGTGGTCCTACGTCCTTGCCCTAGGACATTCGAATACCGTTCCATATATGAAGTCATAACTTAAGTGGTTCGACCTTGCTGCGACCGAATAAACCTCCAAAATGAGGGTCGCAAAGTATGACATACTCGGGAAATACCCTACCGGAAAATTCATGTCTGCATAAGTTCAACTTATATACCAACATTCCCCAGAAAAAGGTTCCAGTATTCACTCGTCTCTTTTATGTATCCTCTGTATGTTGGCAGTTTTATTCCCCTACCTATACGAGAGATCGAAGAAATTTTACGCAGACTTAGCTTTAACTTTAACTTTCTCGCCAATGTAATAATATTTATGCTGCTGGTGGAGGTGCTGGTATAGGTACAGCCTGTATATTATGGGAACGTATTTCTCGTTTCATTATACGGGGCAAGGGCACGAATTCGGATCGACGTTACTAAATGTTTACTCTGTCGAGCAGGGGGAATAAAGTGGAGTGTAAATTTTCAATTAGAGACGGTACGGGCCTTAGAGGGCTTTACCTTATTTTTTCACACTGTTCGGAATCGGCGAGGGATTTTGTGCTGAATGAGCGATTTTCCGTAGGTAGGTAAGGGGCAATCGATAGGCCTACCATCAGAGTTCCAATATATTGCAAATAGCAGCCTGAGCTGTTTCTTCCATCGAGAACGCCTCCGAATGGCAGCTAACGCTTCACGGAAATCGTTCCCTGTATTCGCAATTACTCCCCCTAATCTACGCGAAATATTCAATAAGACATGTGAGTTTCCAATCCGGTAAAAATAAACGTTCGCCCTCCACTCCCATTCGCAACTACGGAATCCACAAACCCTTTAACCAAGCCAAATCCTGACAGCATCAACATTAATAAAAAAATAAATCTTTCCAGAAAGTGACAGTATTGGAAACACATCACTTTTCCCTTAGCGAAGCTGCTAGCTCTGAATTTTCAGCATCAGCACTGGAAACGAGCTTTTATTAAGAGGATAGGCAGGCTAACTTTTATCTTGTAACGTTTAGATCAGATTTGAAGAAATGTAAAGAGCGAATCTAATAATCATAATCACTCGTTGATTGACTTCAATTAGAGGTTTAAAGTGATTAATATTATCGGTGGTGATTCCGGGAACTACAATACTGGAATCGTCATGTCCCTACTGCTGAATATGTAATCATTTACTTCATCTTTTCCCATATCCTTGACCAAAAATTTATCACCTCGTTGCCATAACTGTCATACTATTCCAGACAGATAGTGAACTAGAGTAAATCCTTAATCCCATTCGATAGCGTGATGATTCCTTATAGCCCATTTTGCTTGCTGCTGCTGATGTGTGTCGGTTAGACGTTGAAATATATCTGGAGGTTTGAAAACATAATTATTTACTCTAACTTCGCTATGCCGCAAATTCCTTTATAAGGAATTTATTATTTTCTACGTTGAAACACTGTATTCACACTATAAGGACATTGCTTTATAAAAATTGTACCATCTCAAGTTAGAAACATTATTATTATTAGATTTTATGTTTGCCCTTGAACCTACAAATAAATTTATTTGACCTTGAAATTACATGTGTTAATATTATTGAAGAAAATATTCGTAGGTACGTCTTTTTCCATTAACATAATGATTTCAGTCTATCCAGCACATCTTGTTAGAGCAGCCTGTGAAGATTTCGAATAGCCTATGCAGGATTCTTATCGTTTAATCCTGAATGTTTTAATCGCTGAGTCGTGTAAAGCAGAGATTACAAGTTTCTGAATTGTGTCTCGTTGACTTTACTAAGAACTTCTAGAGATTAGAGATTCTAATGGCATCTGAAACGCTCTTATTTAATCGAACTGATTTAGAATAAAAGTTCTAGAATCACCAATTTTATTAGGTTCGAATTTCCGGTTTACTTGCTCTAAGGTGCAGATGGATAAATTGATGGTCTTAGAATGGATTTTCATGGGTAGCGATATAAGGGAACGGGAGAGGGTGCTTGAGATATGATTTAATTTATACGTTTGTATATTGGGATGGTCTGGATATAATAAGCAGAAGACAAGTCTATTATGTAAAGACGGCGAGCAACTGAATCGTCTAATGAAGAAATAACAGCCAGCGGCTGGCGCGGCACGCCAGATTTACTTGCGAGTAAAAACGGCTCAAGTTTGGAAACGAAATTAAGCCGGTCTGGAGCAATTTCATATTTATAACATCTGTGGCCGCAGTGACACTTTTAAAATATTATTCCTTGTCTAATGGCATTCTTGTAATTCTAATTAACAAGATGGCGCTCTCGTCCGGACCCGTTTTCTTAATACAAGTTTTGCACTTTGCGCCGGGTTCCGCACTTTATGTCACCGTGTGTTACGACTAGACGAAGAGGTACGCCTAATTCGGGCCGCTGCCAATCAATAAACGCCAAGCCGGGATCTAAATTTATCCGGCGGCGCTTCCAAATATGTATACTCCCGGATTAAAATACATTTCCGTCACAATGTAAATCCGATCGGGTCGTGAATTTGCGCAGATTATTTTTAATCGAAACGAGCCTGTCGAGCAGATATTAACGAGAACTAACATAGTTATCGTTAGCCTTCCTATCGATCTTACATTGTTGAATTTCAATGCTCCCGATCCTCATCAAACATCGAACAGATCTATTAACTCAACTTACAGACAATGTTTAGCTTGAACGAGTCGTCCTGACCGGCGTTAGTTAATTTCGGGTTGTCACCAATACACTTCAGGAACGTTCCATCGTCCTCTGGAACTGGAGAGAACGTCACTGAAGAGATCACTGCTGTATCGTTACCTTCTTCTTGAATCTGGAATAATTATACATTTTAGTATCGGATAGCATAAAAATGGACGTTCTTGCACTCACCTTTCCTCTTCTGAAAGGTCGATTATCTCTAGTCCAAGTAACGGTCGCTCTAGGTCTGGACCCTGATACTTCACAAGGGATGAGATACTCCTCATTCGCGATCATTGTGCGAGGTTTATGCAGAATTATCACACTCAGTGGTCGCACTGTAAAAAATTGTAATGTAACCATCTTGACAGCAATCATAATAATTGATACTTACAGAGCATTTCTAAGCGGACAGTCTTCTCAGAGGGCATCATAAGTTTGGTGTTACTGGCTTGACATTTATAAGTTGAATTAAGATGATCTCTCTTGACGGAAGGGACCGCTAACCGGTTCACAATGACATGGTTGCCGATCGCTTCGATCTGCCCTTCTACCATTCGCTCGTTCATAAACCATGATACTGTTGGTGTAGGTCGGCCTGAAATAATTAAAAGGAAATAAGTTCAAGTTTTGCTATATAAATGTGTTAGTTAGCTGTGATTGAATCTTAATAACGTTTCCGGTTAGTGTGGATCTGAACTAGAAATTGTTTTATGGGAGCAATGAGACCTCTCTTTTCGAGATTCAGTTCCGATGTGGCTGCAAGTTTCCTTAGAAATCGCCCTAACGTACGACCGGAGAAAATTGTCTCTATTACCGTTATATATCTTTAGTTATTTATTGCGGGGAACCGAAGTGAATGCATTAGAAAATTTTATTCCAGGGAGAGAGATTTTCGATCTCGTTCCGCGACCCTGATCTTATTAAGTTGTTGGTTGAAGGTTTGAGTATTGTTGATTGAGCATTGTTGCTGGTTGAAGGTGAAAGTGGGCATAAAGCAGCACCTAATGATACATAAAACTGATTAAATAATTTCATTAAAACCCACACATTACCTTGAAATATCTCACATTTTTATAGTAAGCGCCCGGGCTTACTATATTCCTAATGAAAAGAACTTCGTGTCTGCGCTACATTTCTAGTTCGGGCGCTTTGCGAAATTAGTATTCAGATAAAATCCATCACCGCCAGAAAAACGACGTCGATGCCGAAAATGGTACCTTATTCGAATCACCAGTGGCGTCGATCTGTTCGCTCTCTTATTGCTTCATCCTTTCTCAACGACCACAAATATGAACATCTTAGAGATATCGTGATAATGATAAAAAATTATCATTACAGGAATCATTTAAACTAAAATAGGATAATCGCACGTCTCCAATCTTTGCGATCTTCTGCTACTACCAATCTTCAAGTGGTGTATATAAGAGATGAATTTTTTAGCAAGTCAAACTTTTGAACACAAAAATCCTGGGTTTAATAATTAGTAGCAACACATTTTGGTGTTGGCATACATAATAGAATGGCTATCAGTGAGCTGGTGTACCTCACGGTGCAATATTATAATCGCCAAATTTTTGATAACTCTAAATTTTACACTTTTAAAGATAATCGAGTAGCAACCTGTCTTGGGGTTGAAATCAATCAAGCTTACGAGGGAAGAAGTTTCCAAGCCTGAAATGGTTATTGGTGTACCTTAAGGACCAATATAATCACCAGATTTTTTATACCTTTATCAATTTTGGGAGAACTAATGAACATAAATCGGCTTTCATGTTCTTATAGATATAAACCAAACAAAAACTGATCACTAATGTTAAAACTCTTCCAACTGCAACGTTGACAAGGAGGTAATGAGTATCTTCAAACTGTGGCACTGCAGCACTCGTTGTACTACATTGGATCTCGGTTTTCATTGAGGTATGAATAAAGATTCTTGGCCTCTTCAGTTAACTGTTCACGTTGTTGGAGTGGTGTACAATTAATAATTGTTCGGTTCGAATAGATGATGACTTGGTTGGATATATCTGCACTGGATCACTCCCCTGATTGAGTGGGTCACTAGTGCAGGTCGGTTGGATGTTTGTTTGTTCACGGCGTTGGATTGATGGTTGTTCGGTTCAAAAAGATGATGGCTTAGTTGGATTATTCCGAGCTGGATCACTTCCTCTTGGGCGGTTTCCCATGTTGAGTTGGTTTTCCAGTACTAATCGGTGGATGTTGAGATTGATGTCAATGTAGCGTTGGAGTTGAACTTCTCGGTTGAGCCAGTTGCTCTGATTTTTCACTCTCATTTGCACCAACTCAGTTCACTAACACAGCTTCGTTTCTCCGTTGGGACGGTTTTCCCTTGTTGGGTCCACTAGGCCACGTCAGGTCGCTTCGCTGATGTCTTCACGGTTTTGGTGGGATCAGTTATCCCGATTACCCATCTTCAGTTCACTTCTCCTTGACCGGATCAATTTGCCGTCGTTAGGTTGAGCTGACCTGGGAGCGGTTCTCCACGATTCGGCAGTCTTCCCTTCGGCGACTCGTCTCACTGGCGTCGGTTCAGTTTTCCGTCGATGGGCTTGTTACAGAAGTTCAACCCGTGTCGTGATGATCCGAAGGTCAAGTTCTTCTTCCGCTCATGATGTTAGGTCTGCGTGTGCTTGGTACGAAAGTATATGCGTTGCGACAACGACGAAGGCTCGACTCGAATGCTCGACTCGTTGTACTGAGATGGTGTCCATGTTAATCAATAATTTGATGACATTTGTTTCTTGTATGAATTTTATTTTGCGCTGGCCTGAGAAGATAGGAAAAAAATTGGAGATATTCACAGAAATCAAAAAAGTGTAAAAAGATATCTTAACATACTGTCGCAGTTCTGGATTGCAGAATTGAAAACAGAAATTGAACATATTGGAATGTAAAGAAAATGAGGTCAACTGAAGCTTGATTTGAGTCTAGTGAGCTCCGGGTGCTAGTTACGGTAAATCTTTACTAGTAGACTTCCAGGGCGCAGTAATAAGAAGTCACTGCTTGCAGTGTGCTTCTTATTTTTCTTTATTCAGATACTCACGTATCTCAGTGCCAGTGCTATTTGAACTAATACAATCAAAGATTAAGATCATTGATTCCAACTTAGTGAGCGAGGGTGTATTCATTGCAGAAAGTCGATTCACCGTAGGTACAATAAGTACTAATGCGACTAATTTAAAATAAAAGGGTTGAGTAGAAGGGGCTCTTTACCCGCTACTGTTCAACGATGAGCATTGTACTACGTGCCGATCGATGTCGACTGTCGACGCACGCGAACCGCCAGGTGTGTGAGCCGAGATAAGATCCGAATCGGAATGAGAAAAATAAAAACACCTTCGAGTTTGAATCATAAAACCACTGACATTTCTTATACAAAACACCACTCGCGGGAGGCAATTTTAAGCCCGAAAATTGTTTTATGCAAATCTCGCAATGAAAGGACTAAGGTGTAAGAGTGGAGAATCCTGGATCCGCGGTGCTGAGAAAAAATGTACGAGTCTGCTCTGCCGTCCCAGGTTTTTGGCGCTGTCAGACGAATGCGTAAATTTCTGCTGACATATCCAGGCAACACAGGACGTAATCCGGTTAATCGTTACGAATCGAACTGCATCAATCCGGTCGGCTAATAAGTTGACGTTACACAACCTAAATTCGACTCTCCAGGATTTTTATTTTTCATATGTAAGTATTTGAACATTCTTTTCGTATTTTGGAAATAATTTCTTTTTTGATTATCAAGCACACGCCGTTTTTATCCGATTTTGCTTAAAAATCCTGAGACGAGATATTTGAATGCACTTCTAACTGAAACTAACTACCAAGATATTAGGAATCTGTATAGTGACAAATTCTTCATACTACAAGGCAACTGTTTGTCAAATCAGGTTCAGCTAATTCTTGAATTCCATGTAAAGAATTGAAGCTTTGAATGTGGTAAATTTTCATAACCAGGCAACCTTGACTCAACCATGACATGATTCAAATAAACACTTTCTGGTGAAAAATTAGGAGAATAACGAGATCTATTGAACCTCAGTGTTGCAATTTTCATTCTAAACTTTGATTAGATGCTAGACTGGAAACTTCTCATGATGATGTCACGGTCTGTTATTGATGATTGATCGTGATGATGTCACGGGTCATGCTGGGCTGCAGCAGATCCATCAGGTCTATTAGCAAATTAGAACAGGAAGTTTTATCGTTTTATTTTCTTTCAGATATAAACTTGATTTATTTAAGTTTTGATAAAAAGTTTAGAACGGTATTGTAACATTTTTGATTGCTAGGTCTTGAATGCTAGTCTTTTTGAACAGCTTGTTCGTACTTTCTCCGACAACCAAGCATGGCCCATTTATGACATAGACATAACGTTATATCATAACGAGAAGTTTCTAGTCTAGGATTTAATTAAAACTCAGGTGAAAAACTGCAACACCTAGCCTGAATAGCTTTGCCCAAACAAAGGAGGGTACAATTATTATTATAAATCAAGAAGAGCAGAGTTATTTGAATATCAGTAGGATTCGTATAATAGCGAAGGTGCGAAGGGAAACTAGAAACAGACTTGCCGGTGTTCTTTATGCCCTTCGAAACTTTGCTTTTTGTGTAAGTGTCTGGTTCGAGAGTGATGCGTTTCCTCCGGGGGTGGATTTTTGGAATTTTTCACGGCATTGAATGTGTCGGGTGTCGGAAAGCCAGGTGATACCCTGCCAGAAGTCGGTGTTTATGAGTCGCCACTCCGCTGAAGCCTGAAAGCGGGGGCCCTGAACTTTGCCCGCGGTTCGGTCGCGCCTATCCAAGTCTGGCGGGAATATTAGAGGGTTCTAGTAGCCCCGGCGTTTTCGTTTAAAATTATGCAAAGCATCCGAGGCGGCGGCGACATAACGCGATGTCGCTGTTCACAGGAATTATACATTACGTTTATAAATTTTGATTTACCTAATTTATGACCCGGTAAGATTTCTTTCCAGGAATTTTCCTGACGTGCTTTACTGCCTAAATTTCCCGGAAGCGTTAAACACGGACAGTTTTCAAGTGAAAAATAAGTCTAAAATTTGCAACGCGCCGCGCGACAATTAATATACGACACATCCAACAGTAACGAGCGAAATGAATAGTAGGTACATTCTTGACGTACAATTAAAATTCTTTTTCTTTTAGAACGTCGCCGGTCATCATCATCATCCGGCTTAACTTGTTAAATAAATCAGGTCAGAATCCCCCGGCTCAGCAATCATGAATACGTCGCGAGGCATTATTGTATTTTTCACCCTTAAACCGAACCGAATTGTGTCGAAAAGTGGACGTGACAGAAGGAGCATCACCGTCAGCAGCAACACATGCGTCGTATGAATTGTCGACATTCAGGATGCTAATAGCCCCCCTCCCAGGACTTCAATTTGCGGAGGATTCAATTTGGCCAACGATGGACCAGAGTATTTATCAAGATATATCGTCCCGGAACAGTTACTAACCCGTCAAGGCAGCACATGTCTTCTGCTAAATTGGTTTCGAGTAATTAAGCTTACAAACTGACTAAAGCTAGTCATCCAGAGTAAATTGATTTAGTAGTCACAACGGTCAGTATATAGTTAGCTACGCAAACATTGAAGTTGCGAAACAATCCTGGCTTCGTTTACTATCAATTATCATTAAATTAACTATCCATCAAAATAATTCATTAGTTTTACTACATTTTCATAAATCGTCCAAACTTGAGCCCAGTCAAAATTCGATCCGATTTTTCTCCCACAAATTGGCTATGGAAATCCCCCCTCTCCCTGAAAATTAATTACTATCTATAACATTGGACACTTGACGTTTATCTAAAATGCAGCGTGTCTAAAAAAGTGTCAACTATTTTGGGCACAAATGTACTTTGAGAGATGGTGTTAGATGCGCAAGAAAAAGTTAAATTTTTACTATCCCTAGCCCAAACTGCCACGTCAGAATCTTATAAAATATTGAAGCAGTTTTTTAGGGAAACTATTATGCTTATAGTTCAATAGCTTTGGTTATTTTTTTTTTTTTTACTTTTTTACTTTGACGCCAATAGAGTTGAGGTAAATCAAAATAAGAAACAATCCATAATAAGAGGTGAATTGACATTACTAAAGTTGAAACAACTAATCCAAGTCATTGGATCGGTATTGAAAGGGATCCCCAATTTTTTTTGAGGATAGAGCGAGAGTAAGTCTATAGAAACTTTCTAAAATTCGGGATAATATCAAATTTGTTATAAGGCAAAAAATGTAGTCCGGACGAAAACTTTTACATATAGGAAAACATACTGGAAAAAAGAGGTTTCCTTAATCCAGGAAATGTTTTTTCCTTGGCAGTTTGAAAGACGTTCAATTGATACTTTTCCGCAGATCGACTGAAATATTTGGAAGTTTGTCGAATGAAAGTTTTCCCAGGAGTTTTTGTATTTTTTACAAAAACAGGGACGGGTATAGTAAAGGGCGAAATGTTTGTCGAGTGGAAGAAGAAGAAATGGATGAAATGTTTCAAAACAAAATTAAATTTTTTTTATTTTTTGACAGATTGAAATCAGATTTTGTATACAGATTGGGGAAGGTTCTAAATTATTGAGGACCATTATCACGTTGAAAATTTCTGAATAGTAATTATTTGAAAATCGGTCTGAGCATGACGTCCCTGAGAGTGGAAAATAAATTTTTCAGGAATCGTTGGACCTGATTAGTGAGTAGATGTACGTGAACCCTCAATTTTTTTTTTGCATTTAAAAAAGTTTAAAATGCGTTTTTCACCATTCTGAGATAATCATATTATTGAGATAGATGATGTGAGGAGAAGAAGAAGAAGATTCCCCAAAAGAAGAAGAAAAAAAGCTAAAAAAATAAGAAATAAATGACAAAACCCCAATGAACTCCTACATGCAATGATCAAATGTGGAGAGTGGAAATTAAATTTTTCAAGAATCGTTGGACTTGATTAGTATGAGTAGCTCTACGTGAGCCCTCAATCGAATTCAAAATTTTGACATTTGTTAGAAGAAACCCACCCAAAAATGCATCCAAAAAAGTGTAAAATACGGTCACCATCCTGAGATAATCATATTGTTAAGGTAGATGATGTGAGGAGAAGAAGAAGATGCCCGAAAAGAAGATGAAAAAAAGCCAAAGAAGAAATAAATGATAGAAACTCAATGAACTTTTGCAAATGTGATCAAATTTGAAGATTTCTCTGGTATTTGACACTTTTTGTATTGAATCATAGAATTAGAAGAAAATAGTTGCACATGGAGATAGCACGGAGCTTAAGACAAATTTATAATTAATCCGCAGCCGACTGCGACGGAAATACGATTTATTATTCTACGAGAGATACTTATCTCTTACCTTTGAAATGAACAACAAATGAGAAAATCAGTTCAAGGTACGTTGTCTGGGATGCCACGAACTTTTGTTGAGTAAAAATAAATAATAAACTTGAGCGAGTTCTAAAAGTTCAAAAATGAACTCTAATTCTTATTACGATAAGGTAACCTGAAAAAACAAATGGTAGTTAATTTGTGTTCTTCGATAATTGAGACTTCAATAAGTGAAATTATTGAAATTAGTGAAATTAGTGAATTAGAAAAAATACAATGAACTCGTTACAAGTTTCTTGCACTTCTCGCTTGTAAGTTACAAAAGTAACATCCCGCATTCTAAGAGCATCCTGTAGCTATGTGCACAATTTCATAGACATCTGGTTCTACCAGCCGAACTGGTAAAAAACTACATCTTCTTGTGCACGATAGCTAGTTACACAAACAGTGCAGTAATAATTTACAACTTTATAAAGAGTTTGTTCGATTCCCTGTCCAAGTACATTTGAATAACAATAGTTTTCGCTTTGGCTCGACCAAACATTCATTCCGGAGTTTCCACCGCGAAGTTTGCTAAGGGCCAGGACTCTCCAACTTAAAAGGCTCATAACTATTTCTGAAACGAGCGACACGTCCCTGAAATCGGACAGGGGAAGGGCTTAAAGTCAACAAAGCCGGCCGAGATAGTTTGCACGAGCTTCGGAACTAAGATAAGGCCCATGAAAAACTTCCAAACGGCTCCCCGAAGACGTATTACGAGTTGGCAACACTGTCTTTCATTAATTATTTTACCCCTGTGGTGACCGTAATGACCTTTTGGGAGACCGAGATCATCCATTATGGATCTCTTGTGATGAACACTCACTCGATCAAGAATTTATCATTTAATAAACAGACACACGTGCTGATAGAATCACGGGAACTATTTCTTCGACGATCCTTCGAAATTTTTCATGAGGCTTTAATTAAGATCAGCGTTGTTTGATTGTTGCGGGAGTTTCTTATGAAATATTACACAAAGCAGGGGGGGCTAGTTTAATTAGCTTTACGTGATTTTAATTTTTGTTACGATAGTTTGATTGGAATTAATGATTGCGAGGTCGTAATATAAAATAGAGGAGTAGGTATACAGTATAGAGTAGGCTTAGTTACGTTCAGGCAAGTCCGGTTTAATTAATGATGGCTTTTCGAAAAGTGAGTTGATTACAGGAGCAAAATATGTGGGTCGGCAGCTCGAGCAATTCCGAGTTTACGATGTAACATGTAATTTCGTGAAATATTGTTTTCCTTGTATAAAGCTTTTGTTTCGTTCCCGGTTCCCTTATAGCTACCTGTCTCGCAGAAGCCGGCGAGAAATTAATTCAGTAATTAAAAAGTCAAAAAAAGTGTCGCCCGGAGTAACTCTCGGTCGGGGTGAGCACATTACGTTTATGGCGAGTTTTAAGATGGGCATATTTCAACCCGTAAAAGTCTTTCTTTCCGAGGCGAGCAGCCCGCCTTTGTGCGCCTGGCGGAAGGATGTCGACGGTACACAATAGCGCCATGCACGGACATTTCTTTTATGGCTTTATCCTAGATTTTATGCAAACTTGAAAGCGAGATTTTAATACAACCCACGGTAATAATAAGGCGCCATTTTCGCTACCGCGAAACACGACTACCTAAAACCGTAAACCACTCCCCCTCCCCCCCGTCCTACAAGCAAATCACTTTTGTGCCTTTGTACTTTCAAAATCATCAGCTAAATGTCAATATTTGCTATCGAGATTGGCCAGCCCTGTCGGTGAAATTAAAATCTCTCCCTCTAGCTAGATAACATCCCGTGTTACTTATATCCCATTTCAAATATTTTTTAGACTCTACCGACTCGGTAAACAATAATTATTGCTATTTCAATTCCACAGTTTATTCAAACAAATCTCTTCAAATCTCTTTTTGAATCTCAGTTCAAATTAATAACAAGAGAATAATCGTAAACATCAACCAGACGGCGGAAAAAAACAACAGGGAGTAAATTGTCAATTGTCACAATTGTCAAATTTTAAATCATCTGAAGAAACCATTAGAGATACAGAAAATCCAGTACCCTAGTAAGCGTTACATATTGTAATGAATTCAATTTTTTATTCTCCTTTTAGAAAAATTAAAATCTCAGTTATCTAAGAAAACAAATTACCATATTTTAACTATCCATAGATATTGTTTCCCGAGTCTTCCTCCGTCTTCATGTCAAACGAGTCATCATATCTCATCTAACAGAGCTCCTTACAGTGGCCGTTCAATAGTCGGTTCTATTCTGTTTAGCTTTGCCTCGTCAATCACAGAGGTCCTTCCAATCGTCGATGATCGGTACTCTCACGAAGGAAGTCAGTAGAAGGAGCCGTTACCGTCGTTTCTCTACACCTGAGCCCCCACTTCTTCCAAAAATAGAGTCGCCGCAGCAGCACCTAGAGAGGTAACAGGCGGCCAGCCATCTTGAAAATCTCTAGAAACTCTTTCTTTTCCTCAAAAAGGTAAGGTTTTCTAAGATCATAGACTGGTATTTCATATTACTTCACTAACTGAGGAAATTATAGTAAATCCAAGTGCAATAAGTCATTTTTTTGACTTAAATTATTGAATGGGAACTCACTCATTCACTTGGTCAACTAATTAAAAACAACGATTCTAGTCGTGTGGCGGACAAGTGAACCTTATGTCCATGATCGTGGCAACTGGGAATGTTGGGTGGCACAACGACCCCTGAGGCACATCAATCCTGTGGTCGTCCTCAGGGTTGTGATACCGGAGGCAAGGGAGCTGGCCTTAACCACCTGGTCCGCCTGGTCGGGTATATGAAGTAGGTATACTATAAATACCTTCCCAAGTCAAAGTATTGTGGGAGTTGATGGTCGCGTGGTTCAGGAGTGCTTGGAAGCTGATTAACCTCAAGAAATAACAGAAATGTTGTGGATTTCTCAGATCAACTACAACATCGTAGAGCTGATACTGCATCTTTGAGCATTTTTTCTGTCGGAGATTAAATATGGCCCTTATACCTACAGGAACTTCTTTGACAGATCAAGACAATTCCAACAGATTGTAAAAATTATGAATAAAACAAACTTTCTCGTTTAAAAATTAAAAATGGTTCCAAATATTATAGGATAAAGATTCAGGCGATTTTATAAAACAACGCAAGTAAACTTGTCCAATTTACCTCGCAGTGTGAGCCATGCATTATCTTATGAAACAGAATTTTTGACACCTCCATGAAAGGACAATGTAACAGCGAAGTTTCATTTCTTCGCGAAGCCATAAAATTTTACGAGGGACCAAAATTTAAAAGATGAATTTTAAAAGAAAATTAAGAAACACATCAAAGTAAATGGGAGTTCTGCATTCTTTCAATGGATATTGGATTATAAATCAACTTAGTCGACGGCGAGTTTTCGTTAATTTTATCATCAGCGCAGAAGTTCTGCTTTAATTTCACTTCTTGTTTCATAAAATAGTTTATAATTAAAATCCATGTGAAAATTTATGAGCTCCGTCTGGAACAAATACATTTATACTCACCTCCTCTGACTTCACACGTGAGGATCAAATCAGTGCCTTCTTGGAGGGGACCGACGATCCCTGATACGTCTCTTCCTGAGTTATCGTAGAGCAACAACTGATGAGGAGGCACTGAAAACAAAAATAATTATTAACAATTATGTCCTAAGCGATTTCTATTGTAGGTAAATTGCGTCCCATGTAGTGGTAGTTGATAGTTGGTAGTAAGACTTGCTAATTTTCTAAACCGGCCTCGCAGCTCTGATTAGGACAATTAGGCGTGAGATTCGTGCATGTAAATCGCGATAATTGAATTAAAAACGTCGAGCTCGAGAGCCCAGGTAGATCAAAGCGTCAGGGGATGGGATCTTGGCCGGTCAACTGAGACGGAAATTGTGGGCTGATGGCAACGTAAGCCCGGCCGGAAATGAAGTGGGCTCGCGTCGCGAAAGCCGGTTACAATTAGGCCAAGAGATTACTCGAGCTTGTTTAAAGGTAAGCTCGTTACAAGCTCCGCCGATCATCCTTCAATATTCCACCAACATCCGTTTGGGGATCTCTCGTTGCATGAACGGCAACAAGGGAATCTTCTTGTAAAGATCGTTTCGGTAAATTGGGCTGAAATTTTGACGAGTTGAGGGGTTAACGCGATTTTTGGAGAATAATCGAGAGGTAGATACGGAAAGCGTCATAAATATTTTTTCTGCTGTGACTACTTTGTTATGTAAGTAGTTTGTTCTGTTGAACTATTGAAAAAATAGAACACTTTTTTTTTTGAATAGATTTTTTTCTGTTACTAACTTACTTCCAGTTTAGACTAGTATCAAACAAAAAGATTAAGTAGAGAAAGAGTTGGTAACCAAAAATGAGCTTTTTAGGGGCTTTAAGTTTCTTCTGATTATTATAACCAAATAATTATTGTAAATACGGGATATTTGGGCATGGGAAAATTTTTATGGACGTGTAAAAATTTGGATGAGCGTGCCGGGCCTAGCTTAATCAGTTTCTAGTTTTTTTTAGTTTAAATATTGATAAGTGACAAAGTGGCTGGCCATGTATGTCATGGCCGACCTGAACTTAACTTAAAAAGAGATTAGCTCTGATTTTGTTACCAACCATACAGCAATGGCATATTTTTTAATGCAACCTCTACACGAGAAGTTTCATTCAATTTTCCTGCTTTATTATTTTTTTTTAACTTTTCATTTGATCTCAATAATAATTGGGAAGAGCATTGTTGTGACGTCATGTAAATATACGGTTGAAATGAAACCCAACAAAAAGCCTTTATAACAATTCGTTTGTCATAACAGTTAGTAGTTTGCGTGAATCATTATTAAATAAATTTCAATTTTTATCAATGAAACAATTGAGCAGGTAGATAGGCAGGTTTGAAGCCAATTTCGTCTGATTATCACAACAAAATATTTCCCCCGGTTGTCCCGGAAGTATTTTTCTGGTGTGCTGCCGTTTCGATTCATTGTCATATTTATAATCGAACAATAATCGAGTTTGAATACAATTTATTCGGGATTGGCTGTGAGCTGCATCGTTCTGCAGGCTGTTACATCGGATTATTTCAATATCCTGCCGAAATGATTGATAACGCAGTTTGTATATGAACGATAAACTACAATTATGGCTCCACAGTGTTACCCTTTCAATCGAAATTTTCAATCCGATTCCATTATTTAATTTCCAGCTTGTTTCACATGCGGTCTGTTTGTTTTCAATTTGCTTTTGGTCACCGACGGCAGTATTACGATGAGTAGGTATACTGAGCACGTCCATTAAGTAATACAACTCCACCTCACCTTTCCGCATGCACGGTAAATATTTGGCCGGCTGATTCGGGAGACCGTTATCGGACAAAAATTGGCCTAACTTTTCATAAAGATTCCCGCAAACCTGACACAAATTATAATTGATAACTCTGCTCTTTGAGCTTGTACACAACGTAATTCAGATTTATGCAGCTTGACTCGGAGCAACTGAACTTACCATCTCAAGATTCTCTCGCTTTTTCTAATAGTGACCTGGTTCACTATTATTGAGATGCATGCCTAACTGAAGCAGTGCTTCCCTCAAAAATGCTATCGAATCCTACCAAAACCTCATTATCATTGGTTGAAACCAGAATGCTGAAACAAGTCTTACTGTGATTTCTTCAAATTTCAAACGGCGAAAAAGATGCTTCTTGAACTGTGATAGTGCTTTCTTAAATTACTATTGTCAGAGAATACTATGACATATCCGATTTTTTTTTGCAGTTTTGAAGCGTTACCATTCAAAAAAACCTTCTTGCGCATCAATCGCAGAAATAGTGTATTTTTATGCGATTCAATAATAAATATTTTCTTCCTATTTCTTCTTATAGTGAATATAATGAAAAATAATCCGCAGTTTCTTTTGAGAAAACTCTACCTACTTAGAAAAAACTTAGTTGTCGTTGCGATTGCTCTTATAATTTTCAGAATCAATCATAATTGAATGTGAAAAGAAAATAAAAAAGAAATTCCATCGATTTAATAATTTTAAAAAAGTGTAAGCTAATTTTCGACCAGCGAGGAAATTTTTTATTTTTCGTTAAAAGTGCCCATATATGCGAGACAAAATGAAGATAAGACTTCAAATTATATGTTGAAGAAAAAAAAAATTGAAAAGAAGATCACGATTGAGAAAATACAGGAAGACAAAATGGCCAAAGCGGGAAACAGTCGAAATGACCTGCCGAAGTTTTTCCCGATTTTGACAGTTTTTCCAACGTTTCAGGGAAAAACTATATTTACGTTTTTTGTAGGTAATGAATGGCACTATCGCACTGTTTTGTTATTTTTTCGAAGGGTCGACAAATAATTCGAAAAAAATTTGAAATCATGCAAAAAATGATAGAAGAGCGTCGAAAAATGCTTGTCCCGGGGAAAAAAAAATTTTGCCGCTCGCCTAATTTTTTTTTCGAAAAACGATCTACATAAAGTTCGTACCTCTATGCTTTCCCTAAATAACTGTGCAAACAGAATCTTTTCGCCATGTACCGTTACCGAGAAACAAATCCTATAGTTGAGACGTTGTAAAAAGATGTACGGCCCTGAACGGGGGTCTTAAAATTCTCGTATCCGGTCTATTTTCAATAGGTCGTATTTGGGGGTCCCAAGGTTCGTCCATGCCAAATTTCAACTCGGTCGGTGCAACTTTCAGACACCTAGGCTCGTATTTATCAATAAATATAACCCCTGGGGTTATATTTTGGAACATGTGATTGGTTTAAAATTCGTAGCGTTCGTAGGGTTTGAGCATTAGACCAATCAGCTGTCAGAAAATTCAAAATATAACCCCAGAGTTATATTTTGAAGTTTGATGAATACGGACACTAGAGTGTTTCCTAGGTCGTTCCCGAAAAAACACGAAATTCCAGAAAAAAAGACACTTACCGGTAACGGATCCCGCTCATTTTCAAAAGGCATCGTGGAACCGTGCGCCTCTTCAATCGAGCCAAATTTTAACTTTCTACGGCGAAAAATGCGGCTCTAGAGTGTCCTCCTAGCAATCGTATAGACGGGCAGACCGCGTGACTGACATTTAGGGACTACCGAGAAATCGGCTTCGCCGGTCTCGAAAGTTAAAAATCGAATATCTCCGTCATTTTTCTTATTTGCTTCTTGAAATTTTTCAAGGTTGAAGGTTATTAGTATAGTTGTCTCCTGTGAAAATTTCAGTTCAATTTCTTTAAAAATGAACTCATAAACGGTTATAGAAATTTAGACATTTTTACTCTTTTCCTACCCACGCCACTGGCTTGTTATTAAAAATAATGCAAATGTTATTGCTTTAACTCAAATTTCAAATAACTTTCTTCCAATCCTGTTAATTTGATTTTAAAGTTTTATTGCCATCTTGCTCATACGGGGGCTCAAAAAATAGGAAATTTTCCGAAAATTCAAATGGCTGCCATTTTGAAACGGCTCGGCCGATTTTGCTCAAATGCAACACCAGACCACTCCTTATGGATATCTTACTCCCACAAAAATTTCAGCCTCCTAGATTGAAAATTGCGACCTGAAAAGAGGTGACAAAAACCGGATTTTTCGAACTTTGAAGGGACATCCTGTAGAAGTAACGCGACTTTTGGAAATTTTTTCAACGAAAATCTAACGTCATTCAAAAGTTTTACAAGGATCCAGAATTTCGTTCACTTATCTTGAAAGATAAAGCTACAGGAGCGTTTTTAAAGTCGAAAAATCGTGATTTTGGAGAAATAAATATATAAATATATATATCGTGGGCAGGTGAATTTTGGAAAACCACTTTTTCGTGATCTGGGGGTCAGGATCGGTGGACATTTGATGAGTTTGGGTGATTTTCGAAAAGTGATGTCGTCCTCAATATAAATTGAATTTAAAATAAATTTTTTTTAACAAAAAAATACACTAATAAATCTAATTTCTTACGTGCTTAAGATGCTTCTTGGGCTGAAGCAGCGCTTTTCCTAAAGTCAAATTTTCAATTTTCTTGTTCTTTTTTGTTATTATAAGAGATCATGGTACTCAATCAAATGCTACTATTATCTTACAAGTACTGCATTGTGCTGAAGATGCTTCTTGAACTCTGATAGTGCTCATTTTAGAAACTATAGTGATCGTAATAGACATTAGAGAGTCACCTTTTTATATCATATCTCATTTCTTATAACTCCATAAAGATGCTTTAACGTGATGGTTGAAGATGTTTCTTGAACTGTAACAGTTCTTCTTCTCAAAATTGCCCTTGACGTGGCTCGGTTAATATTATGAGTCATAGCTCGCTATAAGGAATATCTTCCAGTTTTTAAAAGTGCAACTTTTAAGCATTCGTTGACCTAAGCATTGGTTTTCAATTTTTCTGCAGTTCTTTGTTTAGAAGAGATCAGGATATATAAATATAAATATTTATCCGACAATAAAGGTACCTAACATTTTCCCCAAATCTTACCAGGTTAGGTCATTAACTTCTCATACAAGTTTTTGTGACTTCTCATGCATAAGATCTGCTCTGTTTCGTATGTAGAGGGAATAACTTACACGCGGCTTGTTTCAGGTCGGGCTCGTACCATGGAAACTCTCGGAGTTCTTATAAAAAATTCAGGAGACTTTTACCTCCTGGGATTAAAGTAGTAAAAAATGGTTTTGCTAAGTTACTTGAAGATTTTAAGTTCTGTCGTAAGTGTTGCCCTGTCACCGATATCAAACGAAGGAGAAACAAACAAGTTGTGAATCAAACAAGTTGCTTGGTTGCGTTCCAAGTCACATCAATCCTTGATGCGATTGATCCGACTGAAAAACCCCCACGATTTAATAAATAATGCCCCGTCCGCTGTAATTTGATGTCACTTTGAGTGGTTGTTTCATTCAATTCTTACAATTGTTATCATGATCGACACGGCCCTATTATACAGTCCGGTTAATTTACAAGGAAAATCGGTACACGTGACATGTACCTACGTCCCTATAAAGCAATCTGCTGTTATTAAGGAGGTTTTGTTCGCATAGATGTGACAAATTACAGAGTTGCTATGATTAACGATGTCGTCATTTGCACGCTACTTGTAGCTTTAGACCTACTTTGCAAGGTGCCGGGTTAATTTTACACATTAAAACAAATATCAAGGGCAGATTTATATCTGTCATTAGGGGTACGATCGAAATATTTATTTGCAGCGCAATTTATACAATTCTTTATAGTTAGACAATGCTGAACTGGCGTTGAGATCAATTTTTATTAGTAGTTGATGATAATAATGGCTCCATTTTCATTATTTACTAAAAATTACACTACTTATTAATGTAACATTCTAGGTTAGTAGGCAACGAGGAGAAACGGTGTCAAGAGTAGACTTTTCCTATTATACAAACCTCGGATCTCTATAATAAACGTAAAGAAACTACGATTTTCTTAAAAAGCTGAGCTAAGACAAATATTCCAGCCAAAGCAAAGGAACAATCTAGCGCTGGAGTTTCATGACGAGAATATGACGCTTCATTCATTTGGCTTAAGAAAGGATAGCGAGGTCTGTGTTTACATTACGAGTCTATCATTTAAAAGCAACTTTCCTTGCATGTAAATGTTTATAAGTATTTATAAAGTGTACATTATTTTAGTTTATTGCTCCAGGGGAATTGTTCTGGAAAAGATAAATACGAAATAAAGGTACCTAATCTGAATATTATGAATAAAGTTGGAAGTTTCTGGGAAAACTGCAAGCGCTTGAAAAGCCAAAGCATTTGGAATCAGAACGACAGAACTCAAGTGAGGAGGTCATAACTAATTATTTTATATAAAAATTAAATCTGACCTGACTTTCATAATTTACAAGACATAAATTTTTCAACACCTTCTTCTTTCTCAGCAGACTTATGCCCATATTCATAAAAAGATACGTTTTCATTCCACTTTTTTTTACATTCAACTCAAATTTTGTATTCTAATAATAAACAAATAACCAAAAGTTTCGAGGGGTGGAGTTCAGGTGAATTTGAAGCCAATCAGAGTCAATTATCAGAAATTTTATGAAAACAAATCCATCCCAATTTTCTCAGATTTCAGCTCTTTTTACTTTAACCATAATTTTCAGTCTCTTACACTTGCACAGTAATTGGGGTTGTCGCTTATCACATTCTAAACTACTCCCTCACTGGATCTCTCTCTTCATCTCATCAACTCCACTAACTGGCTTCTCTCTTTATTAATAACTAACTCTCTAACTTAGCTGTCTTTCATTACATCTAAAACTACGCTGACTACCTATGCGAGGAACTGGCGCTCTTTATATGCCATGGCAGGTGACATCAGTGACGTTCTAGACTGATATTCTCGAACGTCAAGTAGTTCTAACTCAATCGAGACCCCCAATTTATTCGAGTTATTAGAGCGTTATTCTTATGAGTTATTAGAACGTCAACAAACAGAATAAATTGTAACGGTTACCTTATTTTTGAGCGATCATTTCTTAAGCATTACATCTACCAACGTCACCACTCGTTGGTTCGACTCGGCTTCTTTCGGTCCGGGTCCCATCCCGATAATCGCCCATGCGCAAAGAGCGTTGAAAAGTAGCAAAAAGTTGACTGTTGAATTCAGATCCTCTCAAAAATTCTGAGAGCTTACCCACCCATTTTTTTGGATCTCGTTTAATTTATCAGAATGTGCAGCTTAATACTCCATCAAATACCTAATGAAGGTACGTACTATTATTTTTTCAATGACCCCTTGTTTCATTAGTGTCAATTTTCTTTGTAAGTTAGCTGGCTGCTAAAGAAAATTTACCTCCCCTAAATATTGCTCGAGGATGGAATGGAAGTTTATAAAGTCAGATGTCGAATGACCCAGAACCAGAACCTATATGGTCTGCTAGAGATCATGGAACTCAAATAAGAGGAAGATTCTATAACCTTTAATTTTAATAAATCATAAATGTAAATAAATTTATTAAATTCTAAATTCAGAAGCAGGTGTGTAACGTTCAGTTACGCCGGAGTTTATTATTTTACTCTACTAATACTTGAGACTGTAAATGAAAACCAGGTTTTCACCCCCTCCCCCCAATTTAGAGAAGAGATGAGTTTTACGAAAAAACTCCATTCTTTTCGAGGGAAACTCGCTGTAGTTTTTTGTATAATAGATTTAAAGTAACCGGACCAGACCAGACAGTGATCGAGTAACCAGCTATGTAATGAAACCGTAAAACTCAAACTTTTTACCACTACTTCAGAGGTGTGTACCTCCGAAAACAAAGCCCATTTCGCTCACATTTACAACACCTCATACACAGCTGACCTGGAATTGATTATCACTGAATATCTTCGTGTACGTGTAGTGTCATGTACTGATAGTATCTAAGAAATATGTTTCCCTTAATTTCCGACAAGCAGTATAATCGCTGTCGATCTCGAGGCCTGTTAATATATAGAGATGTCAACAAGCTTGCCGAGTCATGGCAGGTTTCAAGAACCGTACGCGAGAACATAATGGGAACTTTGAAAATGGTGGATCATCTACTTGTTCTAAGAATTCTGGGAATGTCTTTGAATTTAATTTTTTCTTTCACTTTAATAATGACGCATTGTTCCAGAATTATGCTTGAGACAAATTCCACCATATCCACCACTGAAGACTCTAGGCTAGGATATGAAAAGCGATTGCTTAGAAAACTAATCAGTCTTGAGACAGCGACTGGTAACTGGGTGGTAATTACATGATTTTAATTATTTATCCAAGAAAAATTAACACAAAGGTCTCACCACTCACTTCAGGCAATTACAAAGAATAATTATTAGATTTTTTTCTTCGTGTCAAAAAAAACTTTCTGTGTATTTACAGCTAATTTCTTATTTCAAGTAGAATTTAAAAAATAACGAGACAAAAGCTTTTGCACCCCATTCAGAGTAGCTACGAAAGGTGGGGTGTTGGGAACGAAAAAGCTTCTCTTCATATTTGGCAACATAAATAATGAATTTTTTGTAGCTGTGTGTTCTCTGTAATTATTTTAACTGAGACGCGGTAACAAGAAACGTAACAAGCCTCCTAAAAAGTCGTCTTCGAAGTTAATTTTCATGATGGAAAAAAACACTATTTTGTTTGCCGCGAGTGAAAATTTTTCTTTTCGACCATCAGTATGGAGTGTGCGAAAATAAAAGAGCTGCTCAAGAAACTCCCAGAGACTCAATAATAATCCATGCTAATCATCCATGCTAATAATTCATTTTATTTGAAATAATCATGCCAGTCAATCATTTTTGTCAGCAGATTTTGCAACCCCCTCCAGAAGAGTAACCAACATTGATTATTACTTTTATTCATGAATAAATAGTTAATAAATTGTAGCCATATATAAGTTAAATATTGTTGTATTAATCAGCAATTTCCGCAGTTTGCAATCGTAAATAAATAAATATACATAAACATCATAAATAAATAAATCTGAACTAATTCAAGCTAAATGGGAAATTTAATAATGTAAATTTCACGGATATATGCGCCCATTACCAATTTCATTTTTCTATTACGGTGTGTATTTTGAATTATAAATTTATAACAGCTAAAATAAATAAAGCACTCACTCCATCACGGCAATCATGGAAACCGACATTTTGCTTTTCGTCATATCCATAAATAAACAAACTGGTTCGCGTTGCATGCAACAATTCCGTCAGTATTGATAAAATTCCATTAATTGAAACCTCGACAATATTTCATGCGTTCGATTATTGGGGAAACGTCGCATTTTTTTCAACATCAGTCGCGGCTACAAAAGTTTCTTCGATTCAAATAACCCTTTCACGAACATAGAGAAAAATATGATTGAGTTTTTATGACGTTGAAATGAAATTTTCATCAAAAATAAATTTCGAATCAATAAAAAATTTCCACATTTTTAAATAAACGTCGGGCGATAAAACACATTTCGACAAAATCACCCGTTCACGATAATAAAAGTGGACAGCCCGCATTTCCGCAGAAAGAGCGAAGCACTTCCAGTCCGTTCCCCAAGGACAAAGCTGAGGAGGATTAGGTGTATATCCTGACTAGCAACACTTTGACTACGTTAACTTCTCATTTAATCCTGAGTGTACGATTTCAATTAGCAGGGAACGGCGTCCGCCATACAATTCCGGCTCCCGGCAAATACGGCAAGGCGTCCCTCCACTCCTGGATAGTCCTGTCGGGAGCGATGCGTTAAAATGCTGCAATTACTTCCGCCGTCGACCTAATTCCGGATTATTCTACAATATGTTCGTTTTTAAGCCCACGTGTGTTCTACCAGCCATCAGATTACGATGCCAGTGACTCTAATGTGCTTTGTAAACAATTAACTCTCCCATAAGGGAGGCGGGATTGAAAACGATTAACATGTTGCGCTGGGATAATCTTTATCCTGATTCTTGTTTAACTAAGAGTAAAAAAAAAAGTTTAATCGTCTTAGAATCAATCCGGTTTTTACATGAATAAGTTCTTCATTATACCAATTTATTTTGCTCATACCTAACAAAGATTTTTCAATTATTGTTTCCATAATTTTGTGTTTTGTAGATGTCTTTTCCTGAAGGTCCTTAAGTATTTTCCGCTAAAATCTAGAGACAAAATCAAGGGAAGCGCACACAAGCTAAAATGCGTTTTAGGATTCTCGTTCTCCAAAAAGAACTAATTCCTCGTGATCAGACTACAACCACTTCCATAATAGAAATTGATTATTAGCATTAATAAATTACCCTAATTAATATTAATTAACCTAAATAATATTAATTAACCTAATTAATAGCCTCTAGCTGCAGGGCGATGGCAGTAAATACCTAATTAAATGAACATCAACATAATTGACGCGAACTAATATTCCCGTTCTATAAATTCAGCAAAATCGCCGTCGCCCTATGGGACTTTTAAATGCTGCAATACATCTGGTAGAATTATGGGACGGCCTATGACTCTAAAGCTCAAACAAAGTCGGATGACCTCCATGGTCATCCTCGTTTGTGTTCTCCTAGTGAACGTCTCGAAGTCTCTGTCGGAAAACCGTCATGGATCTGTTATAACCTACAGTTAGACCATCACGAGAATTTTCTAGTCTATTCGTCAGAACTGACAAACCAAATACAGGGGTAAAATTGCGTGATCACTAATAAAGATTCTTACGTAAGATGAAATGTATAATCGAAACGTAAACAGCGCTAAGGTTTGCTTTTATATTCATATTAATAACAAGCAACTCGGCAAAAGATGACTAGGAGAGGAAACATCCCCTAACTACACCACAGCAAGACCAGAATAAAGCAATCTTAAGTTGCGCAATTCCCCAGCGATAAATTAGATTGTATCGAAGCACATAGTTAAACAAACTTCTGATTACGTTAACGATTGCTGCTCGTTACGAGTTACTTATATAAGTTTTCCACCTTCTTCCGTATTGACTTTCCGGCCAAATTTATCATCGTTAGTTTACGGCGAACAGGCATCGGAAAAGCAATTACCTCGGATACGTGGTCCTGCGACGCGGATGGAAAGTCACTACCCCCGAATTAAAACATATTAATTACCGATAGAACTCATCATGAAGTGGGAATCACTTCTCTAAAAACAATTAGGACGCCACGTGGGCCCCGGAAACTAACTTCTATAACTATAACTCTAACTGCGATTAAAGGTAAGATTAGTCCACTCAATCCCCTTACAGAACTAGAACTACAACCAGATAGATTCTACTCGTGTTTCCGATCATCCGAGTAATAGCGCACTCACTGCTGCAACTGCCTTAAAACGGTATTAGGAAACGCGAAAAAATTGGATTCTCGCTTTTTATTGTTACTCAGTCTGCTCTAAAATTGATTGCTTGGATTGCCCGGTAAACAAGTAAACTCGTCATAAAAACTGTAATCACCATCCCCATCCAGTTAAAATACGAGCAATCATTAAAATTCTGATCGGTCTGAATTATTCTGAAACGACTCTATCCCGCTCTAGGCCACTCTAATCAGCTCTCGTTCTCATGCACCACCGAATGAATCATCGGAACTGGAACGAGAGCTGATCTAGAATCACTAATAACTTATTCAAGTATCGAAGTAGCCACAGTGACGTAACTTTGAACGAATTACAATCAAAAATAGGCGAAAATGGTGACATAATAAATTTATTGGAAAATTTTAAATCACGTTTGATCCAAATCTGGAATGCCATTGTGACCGAATCACCTGGAACGAATAACAACACAGCGGAACAATCAATATCATTGAGGAAATGGTCAGGAATGGCCGAGAGAACGCTGTCTGTTTTACCGACACGGAACTATAGAATAAGTAGGTATGTAGGTGCACTTGGGTTTTCGCAGAAATTTATTTGAACGAATAAAACTCGTGATCGTTTCATTTGCCACTAATCCAGCTTTATGCCACCAGATCTTGCTTACAGCACCAGATGAAACCAACGCTCAACAGAACTTTACGCTTGAAAGCTTTCTTTCGTGCTAACTGTTGGGAAAAATTTTGGCAGAAGCACTGCCGATCAAACTTTGAGCAACTGCCGATCAACAGCAATCGTTTTTGAATGAAGAGTACTGAGCCGAATTTAACAACTCCTCAAAATATTACCAATTCCAAGGAAAAATCCAATCAAACGAAGGCTAATTAGTTTGTCCCCCGGTAGATACAATACATTTTTTTGTAAAACGATCTGAGCGGGATGTGAACAAGAATTGTATGAATTTCGGAGTGTAAAAATACGAGCTAACAAGTTCATTTGTCGATTTTAACAAGGTTTTATTAAGCCCCATTTATACAGACACCGGAATAAAACTTCGTTAAACTTGATTACTTAACCTTTATTAATAAATGAATGTGCCGGCGCGCTGTAGGCAAATAAACAGGGCGAGAAGTTATCACGGAGTTCGATTTCGGACAACGGAGTCCCGACTGCCGAAGAACAGTAACGCCCGACTGTTTGGTTATAATTTACAGACGGCTAACCTGAAGCGGAATTTCATTGCAATCTCACTCTCTAATTATAATTTAATCATTTTATACATTTCGAGCAGATGGCAAGACAGTTCACTCACTCGCTTCTCCCTCGATTACAATGCATCTGGAAACTCGAGGCAGAAAAATGTAATTTCAGAACTTTTCACTGCTTTATAATAGCTTTGTTAATTTCCCATCCTAGAAGCGTTATACTGGAAGAGAATTTGACGCGACAGCAAACAATTCTAATTTTTTACACTTCTTCTAAAATTCGTCGCTATCAAGGTTTCCGAATCTAGTTAACGCTATAGCTACCATAATCTCGTTACCATGAAGAAACACTTAAAGAACAGTTATTATTATGAAATGTTCCAATAACAGGCAAACGTGCTCCTAGTCCAGAACAACAATTCTAACATGTTCACATGTGTAGAAGTTTGAATGCTCCGAATCACTAAAGACCGCTCGCTAAAGACCACCGCTATCGAACGGATTAACCCCAAAAGTCATTAGTTGGATCTGGGACATTGACGACCGGAGTATCACGAATGCGATTCCATTCCCTTGGGATGCATTTGCAGCTTATCAGGACTCCAGACAATGTCCCCGACCCGGTAACGGACTTTTTGGACATTACCCCTTGCGATGATGTCGCCATTTGTTAGCTCTTCAGGTGCAATTAGACGGGTTTCAGTGTCCTTCTGCCGGCTGATTGTCTTGCCCATAATCGGAGATTGGATTAGGGGTGATCAGAGAGATACAATTCCGGATAGAAAGAATCGACAGATGACGTTCCATTCGAGTGGAATCGTCGAAGTTTTAGTTTTGCATCAGAATAATTATTTCAAGACGTTGACTCGGTTTTTTTTTGTCGTTTTTGACATGATTTATTCTTTCCAGAATGCAAGTTCATAAAGAATAAATTCGACAGAGTCGAGGAAATTTAATGGAGCTCTTTCAAGTATGGGGAGAATTTTTTTTAATGAAAACAGTAAAATCGATAAACAAGGACGTTAGGAGTCTTAAAATTTTTTAAAGCATCCAGAAATAAAAGAATTTAAAAAAAAAGTTTAGCAGAAACATCTTCAGAGTCAAGGGAATAGAGATAAGTTTTCCAACACTGCTGTTTCTTTGAAGCTTCTTTTTCCAGACAGCTTACTTTTCGTTTCAACCCTCGTGCGCCAAATTTGTTTTCTTCCTTTGAAAGACGAGGTTGATCCCCGTTATTTCTTTGATCCTCTGTTTTATCTTACTTCGCGTATTTTTCCGCGAGTAGCACAGTAGAGAAGTTAATTTCAAGAGTTCGTGTTAATTACGTTTTTAGGGCGTCGCCTCTGAAAGTTAACTTTACCTTTTCGATAGGCAACAGTTGGCCGAACGACGAGTATTGCGCACAGCTTTCAAAGTATAGAAATTTTTTCAGTCCGCCTGTCCACTACTTTCTGCCCTAGTGCCGAAATAGTATATTGTGAAACAAGTGCGGAAAAGAGAAAATTTCTCACGAGTATGAAACAATTGTGACACGAGACGAAGTCGAGTGTCACAATTCACACGAGTGTGAAATTTATTTTCCGCACGTGATACACACAGTACTTTTCCTACGACCACAATTTAACAGATTAATTATTTAACAAATTTAACACATAAATTATTTTTTCTGACAATGCTCTGCTTTTATGACCTTTTCTCCAATTTATGAAATGATAAGTAGATTCGTATTTTTCTCTCGAAACTACAGGTAGCAAATTCAAAGAACACAAACCTGCTTGTTTTCTGACTTCAGGTGGTGTATTTTCTGCTTCAGATTCAGAGGAATTACAATCCATTATAATGATAGGTAGCTAACTAAAGATTATTTTTTCAGACTACCTACCTAGGTAGGTATTATTTTCAATTCTAGCAATGACTTTTTAATATTACTATTCTATACTGTTAAATCATTGAATTCTACCGACAATATTATTATTATTTATTATTAGACTCCGTATAAACTAAAAATAAGTGACGTGAGCGTGGAGACGTGGTAGATAAAGATAATAACAATGATTTAAGAGAGGTTAGTATATCATTGATATGCAACTTCTACACAACGCAGGAGCTGTGCGTCGTCGATTGAAGTTAGTAGAGGACTGTGGTAGAGGTGTGTGAGTTATTTTCACGATCACGTTCGTGAATTTGATTTGAACGCTACCAATGCTGTTATTAGCGATCAACTCGTAAATTTTAATATTTACTGCCACAAGAGAATAATAAGTATATTATATTTTATAATCTTGTCGGGTTCTATGTTATCCCATTTGTGTTTATTTTATTACCTTGAAGCTTTAAATGAATAGTTATTCCATTAACAATAAGTAACAGTTGAGTTCTCAGTTACCGCCCATCACTATTGTTTACATTAAAACTGTACGGAAACGATTTTTGGCTATGCGTTATGTCACTTTGTCGCACATTTTTGGATACGTGAGAAATCTGCTAGTTTGCGCACAAAAAACGATGCGCAAAGTGGTGTTTTGTATAGTGGTCGTAGGAAAAAGGGTATTAGTAGTTGCTGCTACCGGCAGGTGAGAGTTTCGCAGTTAACGCAGCTCCCGAGATCGAACCACGATACACCCATATGTTTCAAGCGAATCGAAGCGCGCTAAAACAATAATAAATATAACGATTTGATTCTGTTTGATTTTCTAAGTCTTCATAGGTACCTAACCTGGGGTACATACATTCAAGTTTCTTGTTCTAGCGCGATCGCGCTAAAAAATATCGTGTATATCTCGGCCGAAACAAAGCGTATTTAAGCTCCTACGACACCATATAACGCCATACTCGGTGAAATGCGCTTCGCTCCGCCCCTGATGTACAATGTACCGGGTGAGTCATTATAAGAATGGTCACCGGGAATATCTCAGAAACTAAGCGTAATACAGCCTCAGGAACAACCTTTTTTTAAGGAAATGTGGCCCTAAAAAATCGTTCGAAAATAGCTTTGAGCTTCTAAAATGACCGCCAGGGGGCGTAACAACCATGGCCCAAAAAATGGGAATTTTATATTATTTTTCAACATTAGGGTGTATTCAAAATGTCACGGGTGTAATGCTTGAATAACCTCGATTTTTTTAAATAACTCCATAAGTAAAGTTGCGGGGTAACGCCAAAGCTTTGTTTATTCAAATGTCGATTATCCCGGTTAAACTCAACGGAATTTAACAAGATTAGTCTCGTTACAAAACGTCTTCCTTTCTCTGTCAATTGCAGTTTACGAATTCTTCATTTTGTTACCACCGCAACCGCTAGAGGGCGTTATCTGACATGTAAACAAATATCGCGATTTTTCTTAGAAAAATGAAATAGAAAAGTATATTAATTTTTACATAAGGTGCCCTTGAAAACCGCAGCTGCAGCCTTTTCAGAGTTTGGACCATGCACGGATCAAATGACATTTTTCGGTTAAAATTGCTGAAATTCAAATATGTTTAAGGCGATCAAACTTCTTCATGGGCGTGAAGTGAATATGTGTACAGGGTGATGTAAAATAGGCTATTTTCTATTTTTTTCGGTACACCGTTGGTAACTTCTCTTTATTATTGGAGCTATGAAGTCGGTGGAATAGAATAGTCGGATGAAAGAAGGAAAATATTTTTCCAAGCAACAACATTAGTGAGGAGAAAAAAATTTCTAGGACGTTGTAGGATTCTAAATTTGACTTGATTGTGTTACAGTCTACTCATCCGAACAAGCAGATGCCTAAGAAAAAAATTGCTAGATTGAGACGATCAGACTTTCTAGAAGAAATCTGACGACAAATTTCTCCCAGGACGCTGGAGTCTTCTAAAGTAACTCTCAGAAGTACATTAGGCGAGAGATTTCAAAACAAAATCCAAATTGACGAAACTCGAAGGGCTCGAGAAAGTTAGCATAAGTATTAACTAAACAAACGGTCGGATTTATTTAACAATTTCCCTTTATTATAAAGGGAATAGGGGCGCGAGAAGGGAAAATCGGGCGTGCGATAAAACGATCAAACGTTTTCACTCAAATTGTCGACTCCCATTTCCGTCCGTCCATTTTTTTTAACTTCTAATTACACAATAATTACCTATTCACGGGTCGGGAATAATGGATTGCGAAAATGTAAAATTTTCGTTTCGTTTCTAACCCCGTTGATTAGAGCCTCAGTATTGCTTTAATAACGAAAAAAGTTAATTATTCCCGGCGAAAGTTAATTTTCGATTCTGGAGAGTTTGAATGTTTGAACGTCAATTTAGCAAGCCTTGTTTTGGTAAATACCTCCAGGAACACAATAAGCTCTCATAAATTAAACCTGGCTTTGATAGAAATCGCTGTATTGCCAATCAATATCCCTGTAAATTAGCCCCCGCGATGCCTTGCCGTTTTTGCTGTATGATGTATGTTTAGCCAAGATTTCCCTAATCTAAACATTAAATAAAATCTATATACACATATAATATATATATACATCTGGGGGGCTAACACATTCTACACACAAACTCCTATTTACGTATAAGCTAAAACATTACCCATGAACTCGGGAGGATTAACTCAAGACTTAATTTTCAATCAACATTTTTTGTCCCTGTACTTATAACCCTTAATTAATAATAATCAAGATTTCTATAGTTCAAGTTAAAATAAACAAATTAGCATGAAGTAAATCTTCCGCATGTTAACAAAAAATAATAATAAATTTCATCCAGATTGAGTGTGACAATTATTTATTTATATTTCCGCCTGAAAACCCTCACGGAAAATAAAATTCCGCGCGTTGACAGGTAAATAAACAAAACATTTCTCCTTTCACGTCTCCCTTCACACATCCAATCAGCGAGATTGGAAAGCATCGTCACGGGAACATTGTACCACATTGCTTTCTCTCCTTTATCGGGGCAGATCGAGAGAGATGAGAAAGGAGCGGAAAAATATGCGATAACTTACCGATAACAGTGAGATTGATAGCGAAGTTTCTCGTGGGTGTCGTCCTGAAGTCCACCCTGCACCTGTAGATACCTTCGTCGTCCAATTGCACCCCGTCGAGGGTCAATGCGGCTGGCTTGGAAACGGTGACGAAGTAAGCTCGCGGCCCGAATGTCTGGGGGTCGGACCAGTGAAGGGCCTTGGGGAAAGGGCGACCCCTCACGTCGAAGCTGAAAAAAAGTTATATTAAAATTTATGATACATCACTCAAGCCGCTTTTCATGTGATAGTAAAATCGTGATAGAGCTATCGCGATAGTTACTACCGTGAGAGTCGATTTTTCAAAAAGTGTTTACACAATAAATTTGGATTTTATGGTGCCTACTATCATGATGATAGTAAAAATATTTTCGTAGTAATTTTACTAATAAAATTGTTTCAAATTTTTTGTAGATTTTTTTTTGATAACAGTAATTTTAAATTAAATGCTTTCCTGTTCTAATCGGTGACCAAACGGAATCGCAATCGGTTGCTGAAACTATTTAAAAATAATTTTTCTCCCATTATATTTTCCATATTCCCTTTTAATCCATTGTAAGTGTGATTATTAATACCTTTTTGAATATTGGGCATGTGAATTACTATATTGTCGAGTTGTACTTTGAAATACCCGTGCAGAAACCGATTCGCGGCAATTTCTTAACTATGAACATTCAGTGATTGAGCCTTGGTTTTATATGAATCTAGCAAGTTTTATTTAATCAGATTTTCCCGAAACGTGTCTCTTGGACCGAAAAATTAGATCCGAATTGAATGAAATTATCGCCCAGCAAAAATGGCTGTTTATGCTAGCGCGAGCGACGATATTCCTAATATAAAATTTTCAAGTAACACAAAATCTTATTTGCGTGGCGCTCGAATATTTGTTAATCCACAGGGAGTCGAGTTATTCCTGGCCGCTACCAAATGGCTATCACTCGCATCTACCCTTATTTTTTTCAAACGCTTTCCTAACTGGAAAATCAATTAGAAGGCGAGACACGCAATGTAAAGCACAACAAACGCGTAAACACTAAATTGATTGGTTCCCAAATAAAATAACACCCGCACGTATGCAGGATCATTGAAATTCAATTTATCTTCCGCGTCGATTTAGACAGAATTACCCTTGTACGAGTCGGAATAAAAAAACGATAAAAGGATAAATAGAGGAGTAACAACTGCAATCGAGGAGTACACTCTTATCTAAAGAGCAGGGCAATTAATCAGGAGAGCAAGAAGACGACGAACGGGTGAAGTTGTTCCGTTCCTTCTTTAATTTGCACGCGGATGTTATCATTAGCCTCCAAGTGGTACAGAGAGACGGCAACGGCAAATCAAATCTGCCCTAGCTACTGCTAATAATCCCTTTGCGACGAATCACCTTTGTCGGATTTAACGGAAATAATTAACAAATGCCTAATTTCTTACTGTACCCTTTTTGGGGGGAATTACCTAATAGATTTGCTTTGAATGCAAACATCTTTTTCTCGCTGCTCGATAATTTCATAGCATTTCTCTATTTTCACATCGACGCTATTAATCGCTTTTTCTTCTTCTTATTCTGATTTCTAAATAACGCCGATATAAAGTCTTGCTTTTGTAGGTATAGGAGATTTTCTACATTTGGTTAAAAAGAGACACTATTTCTCATTTGTTCGTGTTCAAAGTACCATAATTTTAATTAATTACTTTGCAAAAGCTAGGCTTATTCTTTAAAAAATAACAACGGTGCTCTTTGTTCTGGATGACAGACGACATATAATATGACTGCCTATCTCACGAATAAAAGCAAGGCCTTTCTTACCCCATGATTCTCCTACCACTATATCTATAGGAACAAATAAAATTGATCACAAAGACCAGGGTACTTTTTTGGATAACCTCACCATAATTCCCGCGCGTCCCCTGCGCGAGTTTTTCCACGTCATCTCTTCTATTGGCGCTTCAGAAACTGTTCCGTCGCACTGAACAAGGATGTTGAAGTTATACAGGATATTTTTTAATAAAAACCTCGTTGAGACTTATTTCTGATTGTATTTCGGGGAAATAATTCCTGTTTCACCTTTTTAATAGTTTAAGGTAGGTATTTATCAAAAAACTTTAACGCATTATTGCATTACACCCGTATTGATTGGATTGTCCTCTATTTAGAATAGGTGCTTATATAACATGTCTGCATGTTGACCTGATTTTTTTTTAAATAATCCTCCCGGAAATATCCGCGGTAGAGGCGGTCCGTGGTATAAAGAATCAGGTAATTTCATTCGGTGCCTAAGAGGCTGGCAGTATTTATCTTTGGGTAACACTTAGGTTGATGCAATCCGAGAGCAATGATGAGGTCCATTCTCTCGCGAGAATGTATTAGCGTCGAGGTTCGGGGAAATTGAATTTGTGTCCCGGGGACAAAGAATGGCCTTATTTCACGGGATCAGGTCCTGCGACATATTTCTGACGTTCTGGTAAGATCCACGGCGCGGCGCAAAAGGCGTCGTTGACCGTCATATATCAGCACGCGAAACATGTGTTCCTCTGTCTTATGTTATCATCTGGTCGGCTCTCTCGCTCCCGATTTAAGTCCTTTGTAATTCAGGATTGGCCCTCTTTGTAACCGTCTCGACCTGACCTGAATCGAGACCGACGAATTCATACAGAAAAGGTGCTCCTCAGATGTAATTAAGGTTGATTTGGGTCGAGACGGGAAATTTCTTTACGTTACAGAACGGGAAATTCATCATCGGATATGGGCTCTGTCAGACTCTTAAAGCAAATTTTAGCTTACTTATTTATTTCATTTCGCCCGTATTATGGGTTAATGCAGGCTTTTACAACTGTCAAAATCAGCTGTGTTATTATTCTATAGCTGATTTATTACGCTGAAAATGTTCCATCTAAATATACAACACGCATTTCCTTCTGTTTTTCTTTGGACGCGTACACCGCAACTTTTTCTAAAGTCTGGATCATTTCAATATACACGAGCGGTGGAGTGCCATAATACTTCAAGCAACGTTGTCAGATTTGATGTTTCATAATAACTGGACACCAATAGTCATACCTGAATGTCAAAACTTCTTTCAGAATATTATTCAGCTTCATAAAAACATACCCTCGGTTTACTAATGACAGAAAGCTTCATCATGGTTGTTTTTTCAACCTTATTCTCGGCCATATGGAACAAGTTTGATCAAAATCGACTAATAACGATTTTTTTCGTGGAAACATTTCGCCTGAATCGCTTGAAATTGGTAGTTCTTGACGCATTTACATTTTGAAATTTACATGTATTTTGTGGTACTCCATTTCCTCCAAAACTAGTATTTTTGTTTTCTAATGGAAATAATTTTTCTTGGGCTTTTATATGAGAGAATCGATTCCACTTCAATAGTTTTATTCAATTCCTGAAGACACTTCTTTAAAATGCATATTGAAATGGGCTACGTTACTCGGCCAAACGACCCTCTGGAAAATTTTGAGTGCGTATAAATAAGTGTTCAAAAAGATCAGGTTTCTCTTCTCTGATAGTCTGAGAGGTAAACCTGGACGGTCGTAATTGTTCATTCTGAGGTAATCTTCCAGCGAAGTAACGGCCGTAAGCTAGTAACTATTTAAAATAACTCTAAAATTCTTCGGCTACAATTATCACGTGTCCTTGGAGCTGGAAAGGAGATATAACATTCCGGGAGTGAGTTACAGTACGACACGCAAACGTTCCTTCACGACCTAACTTGAATTATCTCGGTTATTTACCTGCTCAGCAGTCTCTTATATGTGCAATAACAAGTCTATTATTAAAGCTGCATCATAGAGAGGGAGGAGAATACGTTCGTCCGTACGTTCTGGGAAAAGCGGAACATATCCACCTGTCCTTTCCAGTTCCACTACGTTCAGTTATTAGCCGAGTTGAGTCGTCTCGGTTAACGAGAAGAGAAACGTATGAAACTCCTCCAGCAGATAGTCTGATAGTCTTAGTCAACACGGCGAGGAGAGAGGACTGACCCATTATTCTATCTCTGCTGCTATTTCCTTTTTAAGATTATGTTATCTCCTTTATGGGTGAAGTTTTAAGATGATTTTTTTGCACTCTCCATTCTTACAAATATTTGAATATTTCGCGCTAGCAGTTTCGTGTTTCGTGTTTCAAGTTTAAAGTTTATAATTGAAGAAATGTAAATAAAACCTTCTTGCGCATCAATCGCAGAAATAGTGTATTTTTATGCGATTCAATTCTGAATATTTTCACCGCTTTTTAAATTGGCTTTCTGAAATTTTACATAGTCAGGTGATATTCGCGTAGTGGCTTACTGACAATTGCATTTCATTTCGTTTTACCGTGCATGCCTTAAAATGATTTTTTTTAATTTAACAAAACACAACAAACATTGGCAAAATTTAACAATTTTGGCCCATTTTCTATGCCCGCCACTGGCTAACTTTACTTAAAAAACACTATTTTTTAGACTACCTTTTATAGAACGGAAAAAGTGAAAGGGGAGCTTTGAAAACCTAAAATTTTAAATTTTAGAGGAATAAACATAATATGTAAAAATATTCTAATATCTCCGCCATTTTTATTATTTCTTTCTTGAAATCTTTGAATTTTAAAGTTTATTAGTATAGTTGTCTACTGGAAAAATTTTCGTTCAATTCCTTCAAAAATATGTTCATAAACAGTTATAGAAATTCAGCCCTTTTTCCCTTCTCCTACCCACGCCACTGGCTTAATAATAAAAATATTGCAAATTTTATTGCAATATTTTAACTCAATATTTTATAACTCAAATTTCAAATAATTTTCTTCCAGTAATGTTAATTTCGTTTAAACGTTTTTGTTTCTAACTGGCTTATTTAGGGATTCATAATCTATCAATTTTTCCTAAAATTGAAAAGGCCGCCATTTTGGAACGGCTCTTCTGATTTAACTCAAATGCAGTACCATACGACTACTTGCAGTTATCTTACTATCAAAAAAATTTCAGCCCCCTAGATTGAAAACAGCGACCAGAAACCGTGCCTCGATACCCGTTTTTTTTTTTGAAATTTGGAGAGACACGTTGTAAAAGTAGCGCAATTTTAGGTAAATGTTTTTTGTGAAAATCAAACGTCATCCCTAAGTTTCACAAAAGTAAAAAATTACGTTCATTAATCTTGAAAAATGAAGCTACTGGAACGTTCTTAAAATTTTAGAGAAATAAACATCATGTAAAAAAAAATCGAATATCTCGGCCATTTTTCTTACTCACTTCTTGAAATTTTTATGTGTTAAAGGCTATTAGTATAATTATCTACTGTAAAAATTTCAGTTCAATTGCTTCAAAAATGTGCTCATAAATTGTTAGGGAAATTTAGCCATTTTTACCACTTTCCTATCCACGCCACTGGCTTATTAATAAAAGTAATGTAAATTTTGTTACATTAAATTAAATTTGAAACAATTTTCTTCAAACCCTGTTGATTTGGTTTCAAAGTTTTTTTCCATCTTGCTCATACAGGGGTTCAAATATTAGCAAATTTTTCAAAAATTAAAATGACCGCCATTTTGAAACCGCTCGACCGATTTTGCTCAAGTACAATACCAGACCAGTTTTTATAGATATCTTACTCCCACAAAAATTTCAGCCCCCTAGATTCAAAACTGCGACCTGAAATGAGATGACAAAAACCGGGTTCATGGAATTTTGAAGGGACACCCTGTAGAAGTGATGGGACTTTTGGAAAGTTTTTCAACGAAAATCCAACGTCATTCCAAAGTGTTACAAGGACCCAAAATTTCGTTCACTAATCTTGAAAGATAAAGCCACAGGAGCGTTTTTAAAATCGAAATTTCGCGATTTTGGAGAAATATATATATAAATATATAATTATAATAGAAGTAATTGCCAAATAATATATATATATATATATATATATATCGTGGGCAGGTGAATTTTGGAAAACCACTTTTTCGTAATCTGGGGGTCATGATCGGTGGACATTTGATGAGTTTGGGTGATTTTCGAAAAGTGATGTCGTCCTCAATAGTGTATTTTTTTGTTAAAAAATACACTAAAAAAAGAAAAAAATACGATGGTATTTTATCAGGACGTTTCATGAACAATAATAATTGTGTACCCATACACGCAGACAGAGGGTCCGTTTCAGGAAAGCGGGCTATTAAATTGCTGGGATGTTTGTTTGGGGAAGAATCAACAGTCCTGCGTCCGTTCAAAATACCGAAAAGGAAAATCGGAGGAAACCTAACCAGGAATCGTTGAGATTTAATGAAATTCTAAATGAATTGGGATTAAGACAGATAAGGGTTATTAAAATTTGCTGATCTGGTGCTTGTATTATCTTACTTGAATTGGTTCGCGAGGAATTTTATACTCGATCTCGTCTTAAGAATACTTTAATTAAATTCGTTTGCTCTATATAGACCGGCTGAAAAGGGATGAACGGGAAAAGTGAACATTGGCAAATTTTAGCATTTCAGTTAACGGTATCGATTTATTACTTCGGCTTTTATGGGTCGAGTATATTTCGTCGACCATTCAATTATTTGTTAATTTATTTCTTAATAACACCTAAGAATTTGTTTATATTTTCTCATTAAATTTCTTTACTTTTTTATTTATCTCTGCAGAACCTTTTTCTCAAATTTATGTCACCAATGGGATCTCGAGAACTAGCAGAGATGAGTGGTCGGTTAATTTTGAGAAAAGCTGCATAATTTATATGATCATTAATAATCTGAAACAAAATTTACGATTACTTCAGTCGTTACTGGAACATCCTGAAAAAACTTCAGAAGTCAGATTTCTAGTTTTCGCCATGTTTATTTTGAATTTTTTGTTTGAAAATTATTGGATTTTTCGTTTTCTTGATTTTTTTTTTAGGCCGGATGACATGAAACAACAATATGACAGCCATAAGAAAAACAAAACTTGACAACGAAAACTCTGGGATCTATGTATACTTAAGTGTGCTCAGAAAAATTTTGAGATGTTAGATTGATAGGTACCTGGCCTATGTAAACTTACAAAAAATAATTAATTACTTTTGAATTATAGAAAATATATATTACTAAAATTAAAAATCTTGATTTTCAGTTTATATCGGGATTATTTCAGATTCTTAATAAGCATTAAATTGTGGCCAAATGTGAGAGAGATTAAAAAAAAACGCTCTGTATATCTCTGAATGACCCAAAAATCTATTTAAGGGTCCTAAAAAATGAATGAAAAATTCGTTTCATCTTGAAGAGATTAAAAATGGTAAAAGGAGTTTATTATAGAAGTCATTAAAAAAATTCACATTTAATTAAGAGAAAAAATCAAGATACAGTTAAGCTAGTTGATTCAACATATTCTCTATCTCTTTTCCTCTTTTTGCTTTCGACTGAGATCTAGTGATCATAAGATAAGCACGTCAAAAAGCTTTTTCTTAAACAAACAAAAAATACCATAATAATCCCTAACTGGTTTTATGAGGGCGTAAAAATATAAAAACCCATGCACTTAACTCCGCTAGCGCCGGTACTTACGATATGATATTTTCAGCGACTATGTAGTACCTACCGAGACCAGCATTGGCCACAGAATTTCTCCCGATACTTAAGTACCCACCTATTTAGAGCAGCCATCATAAAACACGTCATAAGTACGATTCATTAGGATCGTTTCCCGGATCCAGGACCGCATTCAGATGAAAGCGCATTAGGTCGTCCTATTTCATGCTCCACTCGGCGGCCTGGATGGCGTTTCACTTGCTCCAAGAGCTCCAAATGAACTCCGATGTTATTCCCGATAATATTATTTTCACTCCGGCAGACTCACCGAGTTTTTACTACTACTCCTACCGCTGTGTTCTATTTCGTTCTGTTTGATTGAAAAACGGAATTGTCTTATCATAACATTAGGGATGAGTGGAGGTGAAAAGTGATCTGACTCGAATTTGGAGTTGTGTTTGTTTATGCCGTTTGTGTCATGAATTATGAATGCCGAGGGTGCCAGTTTGTGTAATTTTAATTATTCAGGGAAAATATCTCTTTTCTGGTTGTATTATCTATTTTTTTCTTCAGACGTTTGAACTACATGGTGACCTGGTTCCATGAGTTTGATCCTGTTGAGGTGGGTACTTACTTTTAGACCCGATTTATTATAAGAAATAAAATAGGTTGGCTCAAGGAGTTGACTTGGCCATCCTCCCTGTATTTTCCTGTCTGATGAGATGAGTCGACAGGAGAGAGGGTTGAGAATTGATCCCCGAGAGTATTTGAAATAAACACAGGCCTAGGTGTGATGAGTTGAATCGAAATTGACCGATTTCCTAGGAAGATTTCTTGTCTAGGCATGCTGAGCTGACAAGAGTTAATTCCTCTGCATATAGGTACACTCCCTTTCATTTAAAATGTTCAAAAATGGCACTTATGGGGGTGGAAATGGTTTATTCTATTTTAAATAGAAAATATGTTATAACAAAAGTTAAAGCTTTTTAGTTTCCCTACAACATCGTTTCATCAAATATTATTTTAGCATAAGGGCACCAAAATTAAAACGGGCATCAATTTTTGGGAATTTTTGAGATTTCTATGATAACTAATTCAAGTAATTTGCAAAATTCATAAATTTATAAAAATATTATTGCTGGTCAACATTTGGCAGCCTCTGCATATTATTCATATCAAACATTCAAAAAAATATGAAGATACGTAGGTTTGTTGTAGACAAATTCAAGAGCTACAGTTTTGTCATTATACCTATTTCCTCTCCTAATTATTGATCGGTTTAAAAATATGTAAAATAAAAAAAAGGTTTTCATCTCTATTAGCGTCATTTTTGTTTTGTAACTTTTTAACAATAGGGAATTTGAAAAAACTTCAATTATACAATTTTTGTTATAATAATTTTTCAGGTGGGAGTTTACCGCTACTGCCGCCGCTAGGACGAAAATTAATAATTCCGAGGCGCCTCTTTCCCTAGATTCGGTCTGGTCTAAACAAGTTATTGTACCTTAGGTATATTTATTTCATTATGAACAATATTTATCTTTTTATATTTTTATATTTTGTCAGTAGCGAATAACAAATGAATTTTATAATGTTCTAGTGTGCTTAGATTTTGTCCCGACTCCCATTATGTAGTGTGGAATTAACTTATGGAATAAAGTTAATTTTTCAGAGAAAAATTCCAAACCTCAGCTTCCAATTTTGATTTGGCATCGTTCAAGGTGCAGTTTAAAGTTTTGCCTCCACCGCTCTCACCCCCATCATTGTGGTCATATTTCTTCTTTAATAGCAACCCGTCGTTTTTTGCTTGAAATCAATAGTCCAGAATTTTCCGAACATGTACGGTTTTTACAGTTGTATACAGTTTAAAATCAACACCTGATGAGTTTTAAACAAATGAAAAATTTTTTTTTTTCGTTTTCAGAGCAGCTTATATTGAAAACGGCTAAAGATATCGCAAAACGGCTTACATGTTCCTATCTTAACTTTTCATGTGGTACTTTACAGTGTACTTGCAAAATTTTATACAGGGTGATGGAAATTATTAGATTTCTACTCATTTTAAACTGCAACTGTATAAATACTTTACATCCACGGTGTTGAAAAAGTCCCGATACCCTCACTACATCCTTCAATTTTGCGTACAAATAACATTTGAGTATAACAATTTGATTACAACATTTTTTACATCAATAGAAAGAAAATTAAATTGCCAAATTGACCTGATTTTTTAGTTTTACCAAAACTCAAAATTTATGGATTTATTGGGGGGTACCGAGAATTTTTCAACACCGTGGCTATACCTTGGTTATGATGATACCTATCGAAATTTTAGTTTTCAAGTTTTATACAGCATGAATACTATAGGAAGGCGAGAGTTTGACGAGAATTGGTTGGTGCGCAGATTGGGCTCCGAATCCATAAATGTTTATTGTCCAATATCAACAATGTTAGTCGGTGTCCGCGTAAAAAAAACAACCAACCAGATAAGGCTGATAAGAGTAACTCCGCCGTTCATCGAACAGGTAAAAAGTCAGTGGTGTGTACTGTTTAGCTCGTGTCGTATATTTATTTAAAATAGGTGGTTTCTGTCATCGTGTCGTGTGTAGGTACCGATGTTTTTGTTATCATGTGTTTTATTGATTAATATATTATTGTTATTAATTTGTTATTAATATATTGCTTGCCAGTAAAATAAGTACACATCTACTATTTTAGTTTTTTTTTCCGCATAAGGTACCTTATCTTAAATTCGAAATAATTTAACCGAGACTAATTCATATAAATTGGAATACTAAACGTAGATGTCCATATTGATTTCTTAATTGAAGATTGATAATTGACTTATCATTTATACCTAAACATTTAAAATATATTAAAAATATAAAATATTTTTTATTATGTGCGCGGCGCCACTGATGTTATTTCTAGTCTGTTATGGTGGAACAGCGTTTATCAGTTCAATGGGTGGAACAATTAAAACCGGCAAGATGCGTAGTTCACGCCCAGACTCTTGCCTTCTTATAAAAATCATAGTATACCTAGGTACAGTTTAATGATGGTGCCTAGCAATTTTTTTTTTGTCGCAATTGTAGCATTTTGAAAGTAGTTTTTGAAAATGATATCAAACTTTGGCAGAAAATGCATACAAGATTAAATTTTTGACTAAACCGAAAGAGACCAGAAAAATTAAGTGCGACCCTGCAGTTTTTGAATCGGCCAAAAAATACGAGTTTTCATTGAATTTCATAAATTTGTTAAAAAGATACTGCTCATTAAAAATTTCGGCAAAATACATGAATCACCCTGTAACATCGAAATGAAGGGCCTCAGAAAAATTTCAAAACCATATTGTGGGAACGAGAATAGACAATGGGTGCAATCCCATGACAACTGGGAGTCATAACAACGAGAATGTCAATAATAGTCAGTCAACTCCGTATCGGTAAGCCGAACGTCATGTTTTTTGCGCGTGTTAAATAAATAAGTCGTTGTTAATTAATTACAGCCAGTGCGAGCCTGAAGACGATCCCTAGACAACCCACGACCCTATTAAGAACAGAGTTCCAGTTATTAGTTATTGTTTCAATTATTGTTTTTATCCTTTGTTTGAATAAAGAATCAAGAATTTCCCACAAACTTGGCGGCTCGTCCCGGGATTTGAAAGATTTGAAAGATTTGAAAGATTTGAAGGATTTGGAAGATTTGAAGCATTTGAAAGATTTGTAGGACTTGAAGGATTTAAAGGATTAGATCGATATTATAAACTGGTGTCCTAAAACTGTAAGTACGAAGTTAATTCGTTTATCAAAGTTGACAAGAGGATATTCTAACCAACGCAACATTTTCAAATTATTACGTAAATTATTTTGTTCAGTTGTTTAGCGTTGAAGTTGCCATAACAACGTGTTGTGACATTTTTTACAAGATAGACGATAAAGCTTTCCCATTTTGCATACACGATGAGTTCTCTATCAGATATTTCGACAATTAAACAACGAATTAAAGTTGCACCGAAGAATAGAATTACAACATTGCATAACATTATCTTTGAAAATGAAGGCGACAGAAATAATAGGAAAAGATTGCGTGAATTCACTGGCTTTGTATTTGAAAATGATAAACAACAGCAAATGAAGGTTGATTTTATAAAAGAAAACATGACATATGAAGACGTAGTTTCGGCATGCATAATATTAGGGGTTGATTCAAATAAAATTCCACATGACGAGTTGGGATTTCATTTGTGCTGCTGTTTAGAAGACTTGTCACTCCTAGCAAAGAATGACGACAATCAAGCTGAGAATGAAGACGACGAAAATGGCAGTACAAACGATGATGATGAAAAAAAAAATAAAGATGATGAAGAAAGACGTAAGGATGAAGAAATACGTAAAACTGTAGAAGAAAGACGTAAAGATGACGAAGAAAGACGTAAAGATGAAGACGAAAGACGTAAAGATGTAGAAGAAAAACGTAAATATGACGAAGAAAGACGTAAAGACAAAGAAGAAAGACGTAAATATGAAGAAAGACGTAAATATGACGAAGAAAGACGTAAAGACGAAGAAGAAAGACGGAAATATCAAGAAAGACGTAAAGATGTAGAAGAAAGACGTAAAGTTGAAGAAAAAATTCGTAAAAATGAAGAAAAAAGACGTTACGAAGAAGTAAAAAGACGGAATGAAGAAAAAATACGTAAAGATGAACAAAAAATGCGTAAAGTGGCGTTCGAAGCGCTAAGTGGTGAAGAAAAAAGACGTATACATGAAGAACTAGGCCACGAATATAGAAAATATGTATTTGTAAATATGGATAATGATGGAGACGAAGATTATGAAGACGATCTGTTCGGAGGAAAAGAAAAATCTGAATTTTCATTTGCAAAAAGACATTATTCAGAAGAAGAAACGAGTAGCAATGATGGAAGAAGATGCGTATATGAAGATATCAAATCAAGCTATAGGAACACACAAAGAACAAGTAAAGATTATACAAGAAAACGTACAGATGACTACACAGGAGAATGCAGACACATGAGAAATTTTATACTGATGATGATGAAGAAGAATATAGTGATGATAACATTCGAAGAGGTAACGAGAGATCCCAGTTTTCGTTGACATTCAGAGATGTCGAAGAATCCGTGAGAGCATTTGATGGAAAACAAGATTACTCTGTAGAAAGATTTATTGATGACTTTGAAGAAAACGCAGCTATTTTCGGATGGAATGAGATGCAGAAATTAGTATTCGCCAAAAAGTTGTTGAAAGGTGTAGCGAAGTTGTTTATACAATCTGAAGAGGGACTAAAATCATGGGGCAAGTTGAAGAGTGCACTTAAGGATGAATTTGGAAGCAAAATAAACAGTGCAGATGTTCATAGAATGTTATCGAAGCGGAAACGAAAATCTGATGAAAGTGTACAGGAGTATTTTCTAATCATGAAGGAATTGGCATGTAAAGGAAAAATAGAACATGATGCCCTTTTCCAATATGTTATAGATGGTGTTTCAGAAAATTTAAACAACAAGTCTGTATTATATGGAGCGAAAAGTGTTAGAGATTTTAAAGATAAACTGGAAATCTATGAGAAGATAAGCAAGCAGTATCCAGTTCAGCAAAATAGACCATCTAAAGACGATAAGCGAAAATATCATGAACATACCGAGTTGAGTGATACTGACAAGAGAAAGCAAGGTCTACGATGCTTTAACTGCGGAAGTATGGGACATCGTTCCACGGAATGTTCCCACAGAAGCAGAGGACCAAAATGTTTTAAGTGCAACCTCTATGGGCACAAAGCAGTGGAATGTGACAAGGAAAGTGACAGTACGAAGGCAACTTTGACCGTGCAAAATGAAGTAAGCAATTCAGAAAACAAGCTAATGTTGAAAAGAATTGAAATTAACGGTATCAAAATAAATGCTCTCGTTGATACCGGAAGTGCGGTTAATATCATAAATCAGAAGACGTATGAACTGATTGATGAACCCAAATTACAATCCACCACAGTGACCTTAGTAGGATTTGGACAGCAAGAAGTATCACCACTTGGGTATTTCCAATCTGAAGTAGTTATTGATGACGAAATATTTCCTACGACGATCTACGTAGTTTCTACAGGAATTATTAAAGTTGACGCAATACTAGGTGTAGAATTGTTATGTCAAGCCGAAATTATTATTAACCAAGATGACATCTCTATAAAGAAGAAATCTTCTGTTTCTTTGCTACACATCTCTACTTATAGTAACGCAGAAGATATATCGATAGATACAGAGGCTGGACAAGAAGAAAAAGAAGTGGTAAGGTATTTGGTAGACACGTACGTACCTAAACAACTTACAGAAAGAAAAGATACTAACATTGAAAGGTCAAGTATTCTTAATGATGAGAAGCCTATTTATCAAAGACCGAGAAGTTTACCATTTCCTGAACGACAAGTTATCTAATCAAGTGGAAGAGTGGCTTGCAGATGGCATCGTAAAACACTCTTCATCAGAGTATGCCAGTCCAGTAGTAGTTGTCCCCAAGAAAGACGGTAGCAAGAGAGTCTGCATCGACTATCGTAAAATTACCAAGGTGGTAGTCAAGGATCGTTACCCCTTGCCCTTGATAGAAGATCAATTAGATAGAATGCAACTAAAGCACGTGGATGCTCTAAGACTACATCCAATGTCCATAGTGAGAGTGAAGATGCGAGACAAAACCAACTTGGATACAAAACGTCTCCTGGAAGAAGAGCAGATTCAAGATTTCGTAGACTCGCGTGAAGAATGTCGTCAACATGCCAAGCAGAGAATTTTGAAAACCAAAGATGAAAACCGTAGAACTTACAATCTAAGAAGACGACCAGCATCACAGTATCGCTTAGGCGAATTGGTAAAGATCAAGAGAACACAGTTTGGACCTGGCCTTAAGCTGAAATCGAAGTTCCTGGGTCCGTACCAAGTAACCAATGTTAAGCAGAACAGTACCTACGACGTGGAGAAAGAAGGGGTTCACGAAGGCCTATGTAAAACCTCTACCTGTGCAGAATTCATGAAGAAATGGGCCATCTACGATGCTTCCCCACCTCATCGGAGTCCGATGAGGACCAGGATAGCCGAAATGTGGGAACGAGAATAGACAATGGGTGCAATCCCATGACAACTGGGAGTCATAACAACGAGAATGTCAATAATAGTCAGTCAACTCCGTATCGGTAAGCCGAACGTCATGTTTTTTGCGCGTGTTAAATAAATAAGTCGTTGTTAATTAATTACAGCCAGTGCGAGCCTGAAGACGATCCCTAGACAACCCACGACCCTATTAAGAACAGAGTTCCAGTTATTAGTTATTGTTTCAATTATTGTTTTTATCCTTTGTTTGAATAAAGAATCAAGAATTTCCCACAATATTCTGATTCGCCTTGAAAAACTACACCTACTTTTAGTCATGTCGATCTGTCAGTGAAACACCCTGTAGAATGAACCAGTAACAACGCTTTTGGTATGAATTAAAACAATAACGTTTATAATTTTTAGAGTGCATGCAACTGGTGTAAATAAATATATAAAGTCTAATTTTTCTTTCAACACCAATTTAGGTAGGTAGGTATTCACAGTTTCCAAGTAATAAATAAAATTTCTGTAGCCATGTTTTTACGGGGCAAACAATAAAAAATAAAATAAAACACCGAACTCGTATAACATTAGCCATAGATTTCCATTATGTCAGAACGTCCGGCACATGAGGCCGTACTAAAAACCGGGTGAGTATTATTAAACCAACACAGATGCATTTCCATCTTGCATTTTTCACCGCGTCCGATTAAACGTAGATTCGAACGCTTCAGAGGGATACAAGCGAGGTCGGATTAAAGTACAAGCGACACGGAAACATGCAAGCATATCAAACAGGGAGCGAAAACGTTGACTGGGGGGCTGGAGGCTGGGGAGCCGGATCGTCCCCGTCCCTATAGCTGCATAAATGCGCTCGATAACAAAGTTGGCAATTTTCGTGCTCGAATAAAGACCGGAAATGGGTTCATCCGATGGCCGGCTATGAATTTTAATCAGCAAGTTCAAACACCTTGAGGACAAATTACTTGATGCAATTAGGGAACGTTTGAATATTTGGCGGCGTCAATGTTTTACCAACGTGAGTGAGGGCTGCGCTATGTTTGCCTCCGGTTACACTCGATCAGGTTAAAATATATACCAAAATAAATATAGCGGAAAATTTATACATTAGGTGCTTTAACTGATACCGAGAGTGCTTGGAGCATTTAGTGCGCGAGCCGTTCTATGTAAAAAATTAACAGTCAATGCGGGCACGGGGAACCTCATAATACTTGTATGTAAAATTTTACGAGGTTACGGAAAACGCGGCTCCTCGAGCAAGATTGCTGGAAATTCACCCGTTTTGTGCTTTAAAATTTCAATCCGCCAACATAAACATGTATAACAGAATTTTTGTGTAAATAATACTCACACAATACCCCTCTAACTAAATAGCAAAACCTCATAGAAAAACGTTGCTTTTTTATTCTGACGTCAATCCGCGTCAAGAAACAATATTACAACCTTCCAATTATCCTGGAGCACGTTTAAAAGGGGTAAAAGAATTTCTATTACATTTTTTCAGGCAATCTGAAACTGTAATAATATAAATAGAGGTGTCCCATTTAAAATAAGAAAATCAATGGTTATTTCTGATATAACCGGAAGTCGTGTGGAGTTGTACCTAAACATTTTAGTTCAGCTTGTCAAAATTGAAATCATACATGTACAGGGTGTCCATACATGTATGTACAAATTTTAGACTTCTACTCCCAACATTTCTCCAAATAAAGATGCCCTAAGGTTCTCGCGCCTTACCCTGTCTGTATAACTTTATAGAGATCGTCCAGTTCTAGCAACGAAGGCATCGATTGAATGTTTATTAGTTAATATAAGCGGAGTCAGCTGCACTATATCGACTTTTTTTATTATAGATGATTTATTATAGACTTTAAAGAAAGAAGTCAGCGTTAAAAAATTAGGAGCGAAAAATCACAAGAAAATTAGATTACCTATAGTAGAAAAATCATTCACCAGTTGTAATAATCAGAACAATAATAATTAGATTTTACTGAAAAAGAACTGCAGCAATTATCCTTGCAATGAAAATTTTGATAGAAAATTAGTGTTTTGTTCGCGAATTAGTGCAGAGTGACGTTGTAAAAGACTGAAAAGGGGCGGGGGCGACACAGAATTAATTCCGGCTCTTTCGTCGGCAATGAATTGTATTAATTGTGTATCGTATAACAATGGGTCGAAAGTGGCAGTGACATGTGAAATGGTTGTATTGTTGAGCCTAACCGTCTATTCAACAAGCGATGCCTGTAAATCAAAAAAGTAGCAAATTGCCATCACGGGAAGCTTGGGAACTGAAAAATCACGGACTTACGGACGCGCTATCGCGGCGGCGGAAAGTCGATCCGATGTCAGTCAGATTGAATTCAGAACGGAATTAAGGTATATCTTGTTTGCGGGTCCGTAAACACAAGTTGAAATGCCCCCTCCGAGACGATTGGTCTTACAAAATGCATTAAGTGATTTGATAGAGTTTGTAAATAAACGGGCAAAAGCGCTCCATACAATTTACAGAACTTGTGGTCTCAAGCAATAAACTGCATTAAATGCTCCAAACTTTTGTTTATATACTGTAGTTTGATATAAGCATCTATCATAAATAGAAAATACCCGACTTGCATTAAATGGAATTGGAGGAGTTCTGTTCTCTGTACCCACCCTTCACCTCCCCTTCTATATACTCCCTTTACCCACTAAAAACTCTAAGCGTAACTTTTGTTTATACAATTCTATTTTCTAAGGAAAGAAAATAGTCTCTTGTTTGGAACAGGTCAATCTTGAAATATCTCTATTACTTACCGGAATTAACTTCACGGAATAGAATTACCCCTCTTATCTGTTGCCTATATAGAAACATACCTATACCAGTATGTACTATACTTGATTATTGTTTGTTATAACAAGGACCGAAAGCAATTTCAAAACTATTAAAACTTCTCCAATAATTTAAACCAGGCGCCTTTTCCAAGATAATTTTCAGACATGAGCTGACTTGACTCTTCCAGAAATGAGCTCAATCTCATTTGCTGGAGGCTCTAATGCGGAAAGTAGCAAATGGAACTCGTCAAGAGAAGACAAGAGAAGGGGAATGGGTTTTTTGTCAAAATATTTGTCAAAGGAGCCAGCAAGTCATACATCCACGTGACTGCCGGAACACTATTAAAACTTCTTCAATAATTTAAACTTAACTTCTTCAAGGATATTTGCAGAAATGAGCTGACCTGACTCTTCCAGAAATGGGCTAACTCTCATTTGCTGGAGCTTGTAATACAAAAAGTCACAACTGGAATCCATCAAGAGAAGATAAGAGAAGGGAATTATGCTTTTTGTGTAAAAATATTGGTAATAGGAGATAGCTCTTCCCAGTAAAGATAGTACAAAAAATATTTATAATCCTGGAACTCAGACACCAGAAATACAGACGCATCTTGGTGAGGAACCATAAAAACGTGGTGTTACTTTGAAGGAAAAGGGAAACGTGGAAATAGAGGCAAGTAACTGTAAACAGTGATTATGAAAATTGATAATGCAAGCCAGGATCGACTACGACTAGATAGGGACGTCTGAGAGGAAGCCTATACGATAGTAGGTAAAAACATAAAAAGTCTACCCAAGCTGCTTTATGGAAGAAGATATCGTGAAGATTATCAAGGAACAGTTCCCAAACAAAGAGAAGGTGGGGCAGCTGTACTAAAAGAGTTGAAAATGAAGGTGGTGGTATCACCCTAAAAAACAGAAAATTCGAGGAGTTAAAGGCTCCAAACATGCAATCAATGGCAGTATACTCGGTTGAGCTGCATACGGCACCAATCTGGTAATGGGTGACGAGATGCAGAAAATATGTGGATAATGCTGTCGAGAATACTGAGAAGTACTTTATTGAGAGTGTGCTGTGCATATAGAACCGTATCCACAGAAGTCCTGCTATCACTTGAGGAAAATCCTCCTGTTGACCTTATAGAAGAGAGAACATCTCCAGAAGAGGTAACCAGGACAAAATCAGAAACCAGGGAGAATACTACGGAAATGTGTCGGAAAAAAAATGGCAGACGGAGTTTTGAAGTTGGCTGATTTGAGATGTTGCGCTTTTGTTTAAAATGATAAGGCACCGGAAAAGATAAAAAGATAGATTTAGGTAAGGTAGGTTTTTCGTGTTGTATGTCGCGAGTTCTTCCCTTCTTGCTCCCGGGCCTGCAGTCCTCGTCCACCTACGCTCTTCCTTAATCCTGTACCGGCTCTCAGGTGAACCTCTCTCGAAACACCACCTCGACGTCATCCTTTTTGTTTTCCAAGTATACGCTTTTCATGTGTGCGACGCAATTTTTAGGTGATGCTTTCTGTCATGGTCAAAGGTTTCGTGAATTTACACGCGATACTTTTAAGAAACAGGTCGCTAGGAATTGAAGCTCGAGAAAACAATTCTATAATTGATGTTAAGTATGCGTAAATAAACTTTAAACGTCGTAAATTCGTTACAGATATCAGGACAGGATTGAAATTTACACGTTCAAATAATGTTTAAATCGTTAGAAGGCCTGCATACCTACAAAAAATCAGGAAGTTCTTGCGCACTCGAGATGATTAAAAAAAATTACAAGAAATAAGGTGCTAGCTTAAATTTCACCGTCGCTGACATCGAGTTTCCTTAGGTTACTTCGTGCATTTTTTAGCATGCATGCTTGAACTCAGATTAGAAGATATGGCACGGTGCCAGATCAGCAAACCTGTATGTTCCGGTTTCCGGGACTAAACCAAGGAGACCATAAATTACGTTTTCCTGGGGTGGTAATTTTCTTATTATAAGAATTTTTACTCCGGCGAGAGAGACTTATCTCTGTACCGAAAGATAACTAAGCATTTTATAACCGAAACGACGTCAACCTTCTACTTGTACTTTGGTACGAGAATAATAAGTAATAAGAACGAGACGTACCTAGCTTTATAGGTTATACAATCGTCTTGAAAATAGGGAGGAACATAAACGTAAGGGGAATTTGGTTAGAATAATAATAAATTTAAAACATAGTTGCGATACAGACTATTTTTATGGGAGAGGTATGAAGTATGAAATATAAGGTGAAAGGATAATAAAAACGGTCGTGATGGCGCCCCAGGAAATGGAGAATATTTAATCGAATCAGAATGTGAGATTAAGATATGGTTAAGTTAATGAACGATCAAATTCATCGTTTATGACGCAATCAAATTCAAGTCTGGTTTCATTCCGAAGTCGTAAAGTTTAAATTCGGAGGAAAGCTCACAATACTTGCCTATATATGAGGTCTTTAATGGACGTTTTATGAAAGCCGCTCACTTCGTAACTACTTCATTTGAGGGTAATATGGAAGAAGTATTAATTAATTCAGTTTCCATTCAAATTCAACTCTGGACTCTCTAATCTAAACGTAGGTACTTGACGAAAATAAATTTGAGATTATACGATTTACGTAGGTAGGTAGTATACAGGGTGATTCATGAGTGACCTTACATAGACCAATGGTGATAAGCGGACTTCAAGGCGGGTCGAAAACCACAAAAGAATTTTTTTTTGTGTGATTGGTTAAGAAGTTACAGGGTGTTTTATGTCTCAGGTACAAAACTTTGATAGGCGATATTTCTGAAACGGCTGGAGATATTTTGTCGAAATTTACTAGGAATGGTGCATTCCGGAAACTCATCAAAACCGCATTCTGAGTTAATTAAAAATCCAGGACCGGACTTGAAAATTTTTGCCCCCATGGTCTTAGTTGAAAAAGTTTATTTTCTGACCGTGCTACTGAAAAACTGTCATCGAATTTGAAAAGATAAGAAAAAACTCTATAGAAATCATTCCTCAATTTGAACGGCACACCCAAACCGTCTCGAAAAAAAAATGTCAAAGTAAAACTTCTCAGTAAATTATCGTTTTCGAGCAGACATATTTTCCTTAATGTTCGTCTGAATTCCTTCAAATTTATTTTTTGACTTGTTTCTGTGGGAAAATGTCAGTGTAAATTAAATGTTATCAATATTAATGTTATAAACGGTTCTCAAAATGTCTTTTACCAACTTCAATACATTTCCTGCAGCGTTTCCATAAATTTTGTTTTGCTTTTTGAATTATTTGCCTGTTGTTTCTAATTTCGTCAGCAACTATCAGTATTCGCGTCCTAAACTCCTCTCTGGTACTTACTTCCGTTTTTTAGACTTCCTGCTTCATATGGCCCCATGGGTAATAGTCTAAAACAGTGAGGTTGGGGGACCTAGGTGGTCAGGAATGAGGGCCGCCGCGCCAGAACCAACGATTGGGGTACTCATTGTGGAGATGCTCTCTGACTTGTCGAGAAAAATGCGGTGGTGCCCCATCTTGCTGGAAGGAAAGAGCACGCCTGTTCACGTTCGCCTCTACAAGCAAGCCGGGCAAAATGACTTGTAGGAAAAGTAAATAAATTTCCCCCGTGAGCCGCCCAGCAAAAAATGGGGTCCTATTAGGGTATCATTTGCAATGCCACACTGCACATTTATAGAAAATCTGTTGCGAGTTCTTCTGAACAACAGAGCGCGGATTTTTATATGCCCATAGGTGGGAGTTTTTTTTATTCGTTACACCATCCCGCGTGAACTGAGCTTCGATCAGTACACAAAATTCTACGCAGTCCATTCAATGGAACTTCATTGAATGGTTGAAGCCTCTGTACGCTTTGTACGTGACAGGGATGGCATCCGCTCTTCTTTTTTTCAAAGTTCGCCATACTCTTGATTGAGAAATGCTCAGTGCTTGCCCAATTCTTCGCGTACTTGTACTTGGATTTACTGCCACCATCTCCACGATATTTTGATGGCTCAGATTTTCCAATTGAGGTTCAGCATTCCTTGGAACTCAGGGAAATATGCCGTGGTTTCGAGAAAATTGGAAAACAGACGCGAAACGTTACATGGGCCGGTGTTCTTCGATTGTGATCTTCTATGGTATTCTCTCGCAGCTGCTCTTGAATTTCCATTGCAGAAACCATACACAAACATAATGTCTGGTATTCGTTATTAGTGAAATGATTTGTGATTATTAGTGAAATCTGAAAATTTTGTAGTTGACACCTGATTTCCCAGTAATAAAGCTTGGCCTTCTGTCCAACATTTTTCTCACAGAAACAAGTCAAAAAATAAATTTGAAGGAATTCAGACGAACATTAAGTAAAATATGTCTGCTCGAAAACGATAATTTACTGAGAAGTTTTACTTTGACATTTTTTTTCCGAGACGTTTTGGGTGTGCCGTTCAAATTGAGGAATGATTTCTATAGAGTTTTTTCTTATCTTTTCAAATTCGATGACAGTTTTTCAGTAGCACGGTCAGAAAATAAACTTTTTCAACAAAGACCATGGGGGCAAAAATTTTCAAGTCCGGTCCTGGATTTTTAATTAACTCAGAATGCGGTTTTGATGAGTTTCCGGAATGCACCATTCCTAGTAAATTTCTACAAAATATCTCCAGCCGTTTCAGAAATATCGCCTATCAAAGTTTTGTACCTGAGACATAAAACACCCTGTAACTTCTTAACCAATCACACAAAAAAAATTTCTTTTGTGGTTTTCGACCCGCCTTGAAGTCCGCTTATCACCATTGGTCTATGTAAGGTCACTCATGAATCACCCTGTATTGTCGAAAAAAGTCAATTAATTATAACGTCCTAAAATGGAAAAAATAATTTTTCCCCTATACAACCAAAATGGCGGCTTTTTTACAAGGGGTAGAAGGTTTTAGTTTTGGATTTAGCCATCACCATCACCATCGACCACCCAACATCCAGACAAAATTCTTTTTTTCCCGCTCTGATTACATTTTTCTTGTAACTTTACTGTTGAATTCTCAATGCAGATTACGAATTTTTTTTAAGGTTTACCATGCTTAGAATCGAGGTAGGTACCTATATGTAAACAAAAAGATTCCCAATTGTTAATTTTTCCAGAGTCGGTACCACCAATATCTCATGAAGTTTCAGAGGTACCGAGCATTGTTGCAAGCTGCATCAAGAGAAGTGGTTACCATTTTATGAAGTCCTCATTTCCTGCGTCCACGTTTTTATAATTTTCGTCACTTCCGTTCAAGGTTTAATGGTTGGAGTCTAGAGCTTTCGAGATGATTTGTAAATTATAAACAAGAACCTGCTCCCAGGTGACTTGTCATGCAAGGATCAGCAAGACTAATCAGCGAGGAAAGCTTTTGGATTGCATTTACAATTTCGAAAGGATCCGGAATCAAAATTAATGACCCAGCCAGTCAATGATTAGTTTGAAAAAATTCCGGTCTCTTGAAAAATTCACCGATCGATAAAATAGAGTGCATATTGATAGAAGCATTACTGGTATATGAGCCGCAGGTGGGCTCCGAGCGCCATTCGTCTTCCCATAAAACTATCCCGACGATGAATCGTGCCCCGGCTATAATTAGAAGTAATTATTTCGGGTTTTGTTTCCGCTATTCTATGATGAATTGGTGCTGCGGTTGCACCGCCGATGCACTCCGACTGCATGCAGTTATTTGCCGAACATGCGAATCGAAATGCGGTTGCAAGCACCTGCTGACATAATGCACACGAATTTAAAGTAACCCAATTCCACGTTCGGCGATAATTTCATAATATTTAGATGGCAAAGAATTAACTCGACCGCCATGCCGCATTAACAGACGCCGATTACTGATTCGGACAATATTCGAAAGCTCTCGATTAGTCTACCATAACAATAATTATTAGTTTTGTTCGATCTAATTTTCTCTAATGTTCCGCTGCAACAGCTTCAGTTTAGGTCTTCTGATTATGATAGTAATGAACGCTTAATTTGATTTATCATTATTATAATATAATACTGATATAATGGAGTCCATTAATACACGAGTATACTGATTAAGATACAAACCTTAACAAGAAACGAGTGCCTTAAATCTGTTTTATTTCTGCGAAAAATTTAGATCCTTAAGATGCATTTTTGGTTGCTGAAAGCACCTTTTGAACGCACCCAAAAGATCATTACGTAGTTGATTTAGTACTTTTACGCGATAGTCTAATTGGTTTTTTCAAAATCATTCACGCTAAATCATGGCAAAAAATGCCTCTGGAACGAGTTCGTAGAGTCGATGATCGGAGCTATGGGACGACGTTGCGTGCGGTGAGGGAGAATTAGCGCTCCCAGCCCATCAGGTATTGAAACAGTAAACGTATCTTACTTCGATCCGTTCGATCGTGGTTTGATGCATGAACCTGGCAATATCTCTTTTTAGTGTATTTTTTAACAAAAAAATACACTATTGAGGACGACATCACTTTTCGAAAATCACCCAAACTCATCAAATGTCCACCGATCATGACCCCCAGATCACGAAAAAGTGGTTTTCCAAAATTCACCTGCCCACGATATATATATATATATATATATATATTTAAATTATGAATGTAGTAAAACACCGTTATTTATATATATATATATTTATTTATTTCTCCAAAATCACGATTTTTCGATTTTAAAAACGCTCCTGTAGCTTTATCTTTCAAGATTAGTGAACGAAATTTTGGATTCTTGTAAAGCTTGGGAATGACTTTAGATTTTCGTTGAAAAAAAAAATCCAAAAGTCACGTTACTTCTACAGGGTGTCCTTTCAAAGTTCCCCAAATCCGGTCCTTGAGGCACGGTTTCTGGCCGCAGTTTTCAATCTAGGGGGCTGAAATTTTTGTGAGAGTAAGATGTCCACAAGGAGTGGTCTGGTATTGCACTTGAGCAAAATCGGCCGAGCCGTTTCAAAATGGCGGCCATTTGAATTTTTTGAACATTAACGGAAAATTGACAATTTTTTGAACCATTGTATGAGCAAGATGGCAAAAAAACTTTGAAATCAAATTAACAGGATTTGAAGAAAATTATTGGAAATTTGAGTTAATGCAATAAAATTAGCATATTTTCCATTAATAAGCCAGTGTCGTGGGTAGGAAAAAGGGTGAAAATGTGTCAATTCTATAACCGTTTATGAGTCCATTTTTGAAGAAGTTGAACCGAAATTTTCCATTTTTTTTTGCTTTAACATATAATTTGATGTCTTAGCTTCAATTCGCCTCGATTAATGTAGCACTTTAAACGAAAGATAAAAAAGTTTTTCGCTTGTGCAAAATTAGCTTACACTGATATAAAATTATTAAATCGATGAAATGGTTCGCAATTTCTTTTTTATTTTTTTTCACATTCAATTATGAATGGTTCTGAAAATTAGAAGAGCAATCGCAACGACAATTAAATCACCTACATGCAGGTGAAAAAAGTATTCAAATTGGTTTTTTAATAACTAAGATATGACCAGTTTAAAAAATAAAATGAGTAGATGTAGGTACCTGACGTACTACATAATATATGTACCCCATCATCACTACAAATTCGAAACGCACCGTGTGGCTCAGTTTGTTACATCCTTGACTAGCTAACTGTTGGAGCGGGTTCGCATCCACGAGAGTATCATTCTTTTTTTTTTGTAGGTAGGTGGAGTTTTCCTAAAAAAAAATCGGATTATTTTTCATTAAATTCATTATAAAAAAAAATAGGAAGAAAATATTTATTATTGAATCGCATAAAAATACACTATTTCTGCGATTGATGCGCAAGAAGGTTTTTTTATAAGTCCTGATTATTTCATTTATGTTACCTACCTCTTCTGATCCTGGCTAAATGTACAAGATAGAAAGACCAGCCTGATGGCTAGAAAGGCTTAGTTAGAGAATGTGAGCTGATTTCTTAACGACAGACGTGTATAACGAAACTCCATTAAAATGCCATGGATTTCCATATTCCTTTCAAAAATAGTACCAAACACTATAATAAGACTCACTTGCTAGGATCAGAGTGATTGAGTTTAGTTGAACGAAAGAGAAAAATTAGAAAGTAGATAAAGATAATGTAAAGGTGTTTCCATGTCAGTTTGTGGGTTCTTTAAAACGCAACGAAAATGTAATTAAAGAGAAGGCGCGTTACCTCAGGGGGCTCCATTAATCTGGCAACTGTACTCGAAGCAATCGTGTACGGAATGCCACGAAATCAGGAGCTGTCAGAGGGTAGAGTTGTGCCCGTCGTCGCTCGCCTGAAACTATGTGCCATGCACATGAATAGGAGCGAGGCCCCACGTTTCGCGAACTGAACTACCCTTTCAGCCAGCCAGCAGACCCCGATCCGAGGTGGTGTCGGTGTTGGTGTTGGTGTATCGTTATTGTCCCGGTGATTTCGCTCGCCGCGCAAATATTCAGCTCGGTGTTGTACTTCTTAATGACTGCGGATTCAGGGAGGCAACTTTCTTCATTATAACTTTTAAAAGGGCTTTCTCACTCTTTTTCGGAGTTTCTTAGGGTCCCGAGATGAATAAGGCACGTTTCACCTTATCGGTGCGTTTTTGAGCAATTCATTTCGCTTTATTTCATGGGCCATTAATAATTGCCTCACAATACAAATTGTTTGCCGAGTGCGTCTTTGTGAAAAGTTTCTTACCTAACAAGTCTTAATTATAATTATGTCTTATTCATGTTTTACGCGAGGCGTTTGCTATAAGAAATTCGATTAATCAATTAATCAATTAATTTCTTTAATCTGGAAATCTTGAAAGGTCAGAAAGAAGTCTCATGTAACTTTACCTAAATATGTTCCCCTACCTCAAGTTTACCTTAACTGCACCAATAACTGGAAGCCAAAATCGCGGGTAAGTCCTAAATTATATATTTTGAAATTTTTAAAAAATAATTGAGAATGTAGTTAATTTTGTTCAAAAATCACACCCCGCCCTCACACGAATTCTTAATGAGACACACCAGTTCTCCAATATCCGGACAATGTCTTCACGCTATTAGAAAACAGGTAAGTTACATTGCAGATCAGAGACGGTTAGAAATTATAACGGTTCCCTTAACGCCTCCAGCAATCCCTAACTCTATATTTCATCAATTATTATTGATGTAGCGATCATTTTTGAGTCTAATTCATTCAACGTTTATAGAACACTCTGTACAATATTGGTTGAGCATTACGGCTACGTTCTTATTCGATTCGGCTCCTTTCGGTCCAGTACCCTTCCCGATAATCGTCCATGGGCGGTGCGAGAGAGAGTTTAAAAATAGCAAACAGGTAGGCCGTTGAATTCATACCCTCTTAGAAACTCGAAAACCATCTGAGACGGTACAGAATTCGGCCCCTATTTTAAAGTAAATAAAGTACACAATCCCCAAGAAGTGGAGCATTAAAAAAAAACGACCACTACTAAGACACCACTTCTAAGATACAAGACATATTATGACGACGAACTCGTTGACCCCGTGCTCACGCATAACCACCGTGATTGCTGGCGTATAAGCAGGGACTTCCCGTAACATCAGCCGGCCAGGATGAGGGCAGTGTGCGGAGGAGTCAGAATAGAACCAGCGTGTAAGCAGGGACTTCCCGCAAGACCAGCCGGTCAGTAACGTAGCTCACGCATCGGAACGGATCATTTTACGTTCATTTAATTTATTCAACGTTCTTCTTTCGATCTGTTCAACATCGCCGTTTTGTAATATCAACTTATAAAATAAGTTGCTTCCTTAATTTCGGTAATCACTAATCACGTGTGCAAAGCTGCGAAAATCTAGTGCCCAGTGAAGTAGGTACTTATCACGACGATATTCTGTGCGCCTCCTTTTCCCTTGTTACAATATGCTATGTGAAAAACCTCCTGTTTTATTTGTGGTATCGTATGTCTTCCCATCCAAACCAGGTGAAGAAATCTACCACATAAGTACTGAGGGACGCAGAAGCATATCTTATCCTGGAGATTAGATAGGTAGAAAATCGTTTCACATCCAACTCTTTGTGATTTGATTTAATTAATTAGAGTGTGCAGCTAAATATTTCGTCAAACATTCATTGAAGGTACTTAGGTATTTTTTTGTTGCTGCTTGAACGTTGGCTTCACCTTGACTATCGAGGATAGACGACAGAGTGCAGACCAACATGGCTGATGATGCCCTGTTTAAGTTTTATATTATTTATTTATTGTTATAATTGCATAATCTATAGCTATTATTCCCTTTATATTTGTAATAGTGGAAGTTATGCCTTTCAGGTAAATACAACAAACATTTTGATTTTAAGGTGCTCATTATTCTTTGTTTGAACGTTTAAGAACTATTTGCTCAGTGTAATAAGTAAAACGTGACTCAGAGTAAAAAAGAGAGACATAATCTAATTATGAAGATCTATTGACACCACAAATAATAATTAACTTCTGTCAGGGAACAAGAGCTAATCAAAGTCAGTCATAAAGGGAAGCCGTATGAATATTTGAGAATCGAATAATGCCCTGTAAGCCGAGATATAGGCCAGAATAAGCTCTGTATAAATTTCCGTTTGTGACTTCATATCTGGAACACATCCCTCTTTGTAATCCACATGCAAGCTTGGTTAATTTCGCATTAGAACGTCCTCGAAAGTGGAAAGGTAAGCAGTCTACGATCCTCAATGGCTGCTATCTCCGTATCGTTGCCAGGATTGAGTGTTGCTTCCTCATTCCGAGCATCCCTGCCAGGTATACCCGCCCTTCTTTCTAGCAACGCTGACTTTTATTCCCGTGATGTTTAATTCTCTGGAAGCATTGTAATAGGTGGCTCTCTGGAGCAATTTCTAGGGTCTTATACACAATGTTATATTATCTCAAATGTCTTTATATTCATATATACGTACCTACATGAACAAATAATATATAAAACGTAGGTACTCATTTTATATCGGGCTCATAGATGGTATTGAGTCTATTTTTCTTAAGAGATTGGATTAGGGTTTGAATAACTCGAGAAACATTTGGCGTTATTGCTTTATTGCAAATCGGATTTGATTCTAGGAATCTTGCAAGAATAGCTAGGCTAGTGCCAGTGCTAGTGCTAGACGAGAACATATCGAATCAACATGAAAAAAATTGTTTCAAATTATTATTAAACCGACCAGTTGAACGTTTCAAAATTTCAGGTAGATGGCTTCAGTCAGTGACACAAGTAAATTGGCAATCATATGACACAAAGCAACACTCATGGAAAGGTTTCAACATTTCATTAGGAAACTCTTATAATTGCACCTGATTCCAATGTAGGTGTATAACAGGCTTGATAACAGGGTGAAAACTGGAAAATACCCAGCCTTTGATTTCAGAACAGATTACGAAAAGTTTCCCCGCTAGTTAAATAACGTTTTAATTAAATCACAGCTACACCGCGCATAAAACAATACACAAATAACTCCAATTACTTGTCCGTATGTTTTTTCGCTTGTTAATCAAAACTAAAACAGTCAGACACTCAACTAGTTACTAACTAACTGCGCAAGGGTAAAACAAAGACGAGTCGGATTTTAATCTAAAGTTTGATAATTTCGGAATTAGTACGTTGGTCTCAACAAGACTAAACTAATCAGTTCGATGCAAGTTTTGCCAGGTAGAACAAGCGAAGCCGAAAAACCAGCCAAAGCCGTTTTAATCAACTGTAAAATTGCACTAAATACCTCGTAAAGCAAGGCAACTCCGGGCCGGTTGCGTACATGTCGGAGTCGTAAAATCCCTTGCAGCCTGCTAAAACCCAAAACTTTGCTAATTTTGACAACGCCGATACCGTTCAGCTTTCTTTATCCATTCCCGTCTGAATTAACATCAGCAAAATTCATCCGAATTTTGTTTCAGAATTTATCACAGCTTTATATTAACGATTTTGTGTCAATTTTTTTGATTAGATTAGGGTAATTAGGAAAAATCTTATGGTATACGAATCGATGCTTTTGAAAATTAACAGTAAATTAACAGTAACGGGCAATAAAACTCTTCAGTGTATCTAAACGCATTCTCAACACTCTCTTACCCATTCACGCCTCACCTTTAATCGATTTTGGACTGATCGTTTGGATTTACCTTAACGAGGATAGTTATATCATTTGATTAGTGTATTTAGGGATGTAAAAATTGTGGAGCCTGAGTCGTTAACAAAAATAGGAAAAAAATAGGACCCAGAACCCTGTCCTGGTGCACTCCAGAGGAAGCCAGAGCAACAAATGACATCACCACATCAGCGCGACAAGATCCCAGTCGCGTCAAGAAAATCAAGAAAACGGAATGACAGTAGGGATTGATTACTGACAGCAGGCTAATTATTGGTCTTCAATTTTCGACGTTTTTGACGTTTCTTCAGTCTATCTGAACGCATTCTCAACACTCTCTTACCAATTCCCTATCTTTAATGGTTTTTGGACTGATCGTTTGGATTTACCTTAACGAGGGTAGTTGTATCATCTAACAAGTGTATTTGAGGATGTAATAATTGTAGAGCCGGAGTCGTTAATGAAAATATGAAAATGGGGAAAAGAAGCGGATCAAGAACACTGCCCTGGGGCACTCCAGAGGAAGCCAGGTCAACAATTGACATCATCACATCCACCGCGTGGGTTCTTCCTTATAGGTAGCTAGTGAACGAAGAAACAGGACTAAGAAAGGGGATGTTTGTGGATATATTATCGGAAAGCCTTGGAGAGGTCCTACCATGCACAAGCTCACTACCATGTCCTCAGAAATTAACTTTGTAGATTTGATTAGAGCCCTTTTAGTGGATCTGTTTCTCAAGAACGCGACAAGATCCCAGTCGTGTCAAGAAAATCAAGAAATCTAATGACATATGAGTTTTATTCAATAGGTATAGTTGGACCAGAGATATAACGAAACGACTTCTGTCATTTTATCAATTTTTGGATTATTGAAATATTGTTGAAGTCATAAAATATGACAGTTTAACAATTAGATTTTTTCGTTGTATCTCTTGGTCGACTATACAACAGGCTTATAACCATTTTCGGATGATTGACTTCTTTTTTTTTAAATTAGGGCTGCATTGAGCTATTCGAGAAATACCTCGGGAACATGCAAGTCAAAAGAGAACTATTTCTGAGATTGAGATACTTGATATTTTCGGAAATATTGGCAGAAAGCTGACAGTTTTAATTTATTTTACAAACTTTTGCAGTTTTAGCTGGATTTCGCATCCGGCTCTAGGCCGAGCCGAAATGACTCCTCAGTGAACGATTTCATGTATCAATAATAATGAGGAATGTCGGTAAACTATTAGATGGAAGAAATGCTCAGCTCAGCTTTGATGGATAACGAGATGTAGATATGATAGTTAGTAACAGATCATCGTTTGTATTCATCCAAGTCAAATGTTTATCAGTTGATCAACACCAAAACAACTCCTTCGAGATGATAATAAGAATCGTCTGATAGATCTGACGGGTTCATAATTCCCGAATTTAAATAAATCTTGCTGGTTGAATAGCGCAAAGCCGATAACTTTCGATGTCCAAGCAATCTGGGTCCAAACTTAAGGCTAAAGTTTGGGTCCAGCTAAAGGTTGATTATTATGTTGGGATGGTGCTATGCGCACAATAGCTATCAATTTAGATACGCATTGATTATAGCATTTCAGTTTCTATATCCGATACAACCGAGTTATTACATCGATAGAAGGGCCCAAACAGATGTAGATTTGCCAGGAATTATCGTAATTAACACACGAAGGGTCAAATTATGTTCATTTGTAAATCGACCGCAATTTGGCATCGTCTGAATCTGTGTGCCGTGTGCACGGTTTACGTGCCAGGTTTATCTCCGGGGGGAGGGTCGGGGCTGGTGAGCGAAGCGGGGTTAGAAAAGATTTCACATCTCGGCCAAGTTAGCTACAATAATTACTTGTCACTGTTACCGGCTCTAACAACTAAAGCAATAATTACGGTTATTATGACACTGGACCTCCATGTGGCTTAATTCATATTCGGTTTGTGTACAGTGTCGTATATTAATGTTTATGGAAATTGAGTGATTGAATTATGAGACTTGATTACATCTGTCGCGTTTATATTTTTCAGTCACGAATAACGATTCCGATATAGGCCCGCGCGCAGTTTTTTCGCCGCATCGTAATTACTTAATTATCCAGATTACAGTTGTTGCCTCCCGGCCGCAATCAAACGGACATCAATTTTCTGTCATCTATACTTAGTTTTTATGATTTAATGACAGATTTGCACAAATTTATAATGCCCTTTATGCATGACAAAACTTCGATCGGAAATGCCGACATTTCTCGCCATTTATTGCCCATACGGGGACGAAAGTCCGGGAAAAAAGTCCCTTTATTGCCATGTCAGAATCAAATCGATCTTTCCTGTCGGGGGCGTTGTACAATTCGTTCCGAATTTTTTTTACGACGCGGGTAATAATTGCAGTCAGGATGGATTCGTGAAGTAGGATTTAGTTTTAATTTTTTCAAATTTTACAGAAGCTCTAACATCACTCTTGTTAGTTTCTGATTTACATTAAACATAATCTTCTTCCTGTCTTGATCCAAGTTAACGAAAAGTGACGCTAATTATCTCGTTAACCAGGTGAACAATTTACTCCAAGTAAGTTTTAAAATTTTAAATTATCTCCGGACCTGTTCCGAAAAAAATACTAACATCATATCAGTGATGATGAAATAAAACAATAAATCAGGCCGCGGAGGAATTGAATTTTATCTCAGTCACCTCTCACGCATTATGATTTATAGCTCATTATATGGCTTCCTCCAGAAAAACAAACTCAAATTTTCGTTCGGCTGAAGTTTTTGTTAAATATAAATAATGTTTATTGGTTGATGATGTCACGCCCTTCAAGCTGTCGGGGTCCTAGGCAACTGCCCATATCGCCTTATGGATAATACGGCCCTGTAAAAGCTAGGAAGACAAGAAGCTTTTTCAGCACAGATAGTGATGCTATTTACTTCAATCCTCTCTTATCTGCAAAATTTGTGTGTAGTTCCTGCTTCCTCAGGTGAACTATTTACTGCAACTTAGTCTCAAGTTTTGACATGTTATACAAGTTTGGAATATGAAATGAAAATATCATCATCAGGAGAACATTGTTGAGGTTACGGGAGAATTTGTGGTCTCCAGACAATTTTTAAAAGCTCTTATTTGTAAATTTTCTACTTCAGTAGTATCTCCCAATATAGGAAACTTTTCTATTTTATGCAATGCACAGAAATTAAGGATAGCTATCGTTTTCCTGAGAAAACTGAAAAATTAAGATTTATTATTTTAAAAAAACCCCTGGGTTGGTTCTCACAGAAATGAAAATACCGATCTCTAGCCAAAGTCAGAGATAAACACTGCTGAGTACATGGCCATTTTGGTCTTGTTGGAACTCATAGGCAATAGGCATGTCACATCAGCAAGTGTAATTTTATGTGATTATATGCAAATGGGAAAACGATTACCCTTGCTGATGGCGGAATGGTTATTCACGTCTTCAGCAGTGTTTTTCTCTTCTAATGGTATAAGATCAATGATGAGCATGAACCCTAGAATACAACACAATAATTTCACTCAAAATGAAAAATTTAGATATTCAGTTTTTTTCGGAACATTTCAGCAACGATTGGAGATATCATGAATTTCTATTCAGATTACAATTCAGCATCAAATTTCTCCTTAACTTTTCCTATTTTACTGACTCCGTATCTCAAAATCAAAAAGTTGGGAGGTAGATTTTGTCCTGTACAATAGAGCGACTTATTTCTATAATAAATCGAAAATGATCATTATGTGGTTTCTTATTGAGAAAAAGAAGAACTTACCTGTATATAGGCTTGCTATCTTTGTCTCTGTACCAGAGTACCATATAAACCCTGTCTTCTCGAATTCCTGGTTCAATATCACAAGGTAGAGTTGCACTTCTGCTTAAGACAGCGTCAACTGAAGACATAATTGCTGGAACAAAAAAGACCCAATTAAAATATCTACCATGTAAGAAATACCATAATACACAACTTAAAATGCAAAAAAGTCATAAATTTTTTTATGAAGATTATTGATATAGAGCCGGGATGAAAAATAATCATCCAGTCAGTTCCAGCAGTGGCCCGTTTATTTACCATAGTGAGGAGGTTGTGAGAGCGGGCAAGTGAAAGCTGGAAGAGAATGAAAAAGAAGGCACAAAAGGAGGGATAGTGTCCCGGACCATTGTAGTCGTCCCACTTCTTGGTAATTGCTCACAACGTTGTCTTCTTTGTGCTTTTGATTGGCTGAATACTGAATCCCGGTCGTGCAATAAAAATTCAATAGACACTATAGTGCCCCGTTTAATCCCGTGCTCGGTAACTTGTCGATAGCTAATCCTCGGCGAAATGTTTAGTGACTAAACATTTCATCAGTACTCGGTTAATTCCGCCAGAAAAATACTCGCATAATTATGGAGTTTTCGAGATGCTTGAAATTGTTTTTTCTTCCTCTCTCTCCCTTGTTTGGCATGTAATTACGCCTGTTGCGGCCGAAAAATATACAAATAACTCCCAACAAAATTGAAATTAATTAAAAACAATCCCCCCCAGAGATGGGCAGGTATTACAACGCGATAGGCGGTTCGAGGAAGTTGTTTCAGTTGTTGAACAAATTGAGAAAAAAATCCGATGGTCTTTGAGCGAATCCGGGAAGAATTTCTCTCGAGATATCTGCCGAAATAAGCTGTTTCTGGCATCTTAGTGAAATTATCTCCGTGTTATATCTGAAACAGGGCAATTTAATTTCCTGGTAATATGTATCAACAGAAGACACGTTCAGCGAAACGCCCCGGCATGCCCGATAGGCTGCTGCAACCTATTTTTGGCGTATTCCTTACTATATAAATTTAATTATAGCAACCAACTTAGTAAATTAGAACGACTGCCTGAGGGGACAAAATCGCGAAACCATGGATTGATTCAGTTCAGAGTTCGCAACTTTCCTGCGGATCCCTCTCTGCTTGTAACGTTCTTCTTATGTGCCACGAATGCTATCAGGATCCCCATTCTCAGCTATTAACGACAAATTAATCTGAAATAAATCGTTGCCTCGATATTGAGTTGTAGGTAGGTATCTTCCTACGCATCCAGTGCTGTTTATGTTAATCAACTCGCATTACAAAATCGGCGAGGGTGATTCCCTTAACTGGGGATTATCTTAACAGACAATGCGAGAGACGGGAGGAAATATGAAACCGAATAAGCAGATTTGAAATTACATCCTCCTATTATAGGATTAAGTTCCATGCATGAAGCCGGAAAGTCAGAATTCGTTGTGTTAATTACCTATGACATTTTCCTGTCTATAATCTGTGATAAAACGTTAATGAATTTAGAATATACGTTTCATGAACTATTGAATGAATGAAATTAATAAAAGCTTTACCTTACTGATGGTTACACAAAGAAATAATAGGACTTGGTATAACAAAATGAAATGATGAAGAATCCAACAAAATCTGATGCGAAAAAAATCGAGCTGAACGTGTAAGAACTGTGCAAGAACTTTGTAAGAAATTTTTCCGAGCTGACCGTGCCCTGTCCTGTGTAGAATCTACTCCTTAGTAACTTTTGCTACCCACGAGCCGCCACTGAAAGAAACAAGAAGAATTGTCTGCGCCCCACCACTCTTCTTTCAACCAAAAATAATTATCAAATCATATGACTGTTTCGACTTGGGAGAATTATGTCCAAGGGGCGTTATTTTGTGGACCACTCTGTATCTTTGAACAAATTAATGAGAGATAAATGAAAGGTGATGGGTTTACCAATTATCTAAAACAACATTTTCATCTTCCGCTTCATTATTTTAGATTCAAATTACCAAACCTCTAAACCAATTTTATTTACCCCATCATCCCATGTGGATAATATTTGTTTAGGATGATTCGGTACATTTTCTACCCTAATTCAACAGAAAAAGCCAAGGGAAAAGTATGAAAACAGGGACACTGTAACTCCATATTTGCGGAAGAATTATATACCGCTTACTTACGCTCATGACTTACAATACTCAGTTTAATACCAACTTAACGTGATCGACGCTTTAGAACCGAATTTGGTGCGCGGTGAAAAAAGACTGTGAGATGAGAGACGTGCAAAAGCGGGAAGGAATTGATGATTTATTGCGTGATCATGGCCGACTTTACTATTCCGGTATCTCGAATGTGGGGAGGAGAATCTTTATATTTAATTTTCTGGTAGGTAGGAGCTTGATTGACAGATATTAGGAAATTTCTGGGGAGCTCCTTAGTAAAGTAAATATATCAATCAACCTTCAAATCAATCTCTAAATGAATAGGGAATGAATATTTATGTATCGATCAGGGTCGAATGTCCCTTTCGGTGTCCCTTTCTGATCCATCAATTACGGGCACCCGTTGACATTTCTCATAAGCGGTTCCCGCGCATTATTTATTCACTGCACACGGACGCCAAAATGGATTTATTTCAGCATTAGTGCATGTCTGGAATATAATACGTGCCACACAATGCCATAATGATTAATCTGAATATTTCACCGGGGACGCCGGTGGAGTTCAAACTAACCTGATGCTGGCTGACTGCTGAAGCCTCGCCCGATCCTCCTGCTGCTGCTGCACCGTATATGTAGGTAGGTACTCCAAAACTCAGCACTGGTAAAATTACCGCGACAACTTTAAATTGCACCAGGTTGATTGAATTTTAATCAATTTCCCTCTGGCTGTGAGTGTATGTTCTCGACTATTCAACCATCCCGTAGTTTTGTATTGCATGAATTTGTTAAAAAAATTAAAAGTAGATTTTTGCATCGTGCACGTACGAGCTGGTAGTGTTTGTTTTGTTTTAATTATCTCTGTTTAAAAGGTTCAATCCTGTCCTACACCTCTCGCATCGTCGATATTACTGAAACGGAACGTAGACTGAAGATAAATTGGGCCGGAATTTCTGAATTAGATTTTAATGCAAATCAATCAATAGCCCTAAAACCTGCAACTGAGCATGAAATGCGCGTGGAACCGAGGGAAAAAATCAACCCAATACCATCTCTTGTACATTCGATATTGCGATGTGACATTATTTTACACGATGCGCCATCAATGTTATTCCAACTACTGGCAAAGCTTCAAAATCACAAATTTTTTCCAAATGGGTAATAACCCATGTCATCAAAAATTAGATCCACTACCTTCTTAGGAGCATTTGATAGAACTATTATAGGAGTTAGTAAATGGGGGAGTCAAAAATTGTTAAACTCTTGAGAAAGATACCACGGCGAATTTACTGAAGTGACGAAGAACTGTCATGAGTACCTGAACGGATAACTTTGGATGTGGTGGAGAACTGATAAGACTCGATGAGTCAAAATACATTATTCGAACTGGGTAATGACCAATATCATCAAAATTAGATCCACTACCTATTTAGGAGCATTTGGTTGAAGTATGGAAGGTAGTAAGTGAGGTGAGTCAAAAATTGTTAAACTCTTGAGAAAGATACCATGGCGAGTTTACTGAAGTGACGAAGAGCTGTTATGAGTGTCTGAACGGATAACTTTGTATGGAGTGATGGAGAACTGGTAAAAGTCGATGAGTCAAAATTTGAGAACTCTCAAAGAACTTTACGAATTTTACGAAAATTCTGGTTGAAGTGATGAAGCAGAGTTAGAAGTGGTTGTGTCAACATTTCCAGAGCGCGATTAAATAAAGGAACGTGAATTTTGAATGAAATGGCGAAGAAGCGATGCGAAGTGCTAAGAGTGATTCTGACCGGACGGGTAACTTTGGAAAAAGTGATAGAGAACTGTTATAAGAGTGAGTGAGTCAAGATTTGAAAACTCTTAAACCGTGAACATGCGAACTCTTGACTTTGGGACCATACACTTGGGCTGAAGTAAAAAAAAAATTGGTAAGAATGATCGAATTTAGTTTTGAAAAGTCTCGCAGAACTAACCGAACTACTTCTAGTTCAGTTATTTCTAGAAAGATGAAGAAGAATTATCTAAAATCAAGAAGAATAAGTGCGGAAACTGACGAACAAATGTCTCAATTAACGAAGAAACCTCCCTCTTATAAATTGTTTCGTTGATATTTTGTATGTTTTTTTTTGTATGTTCTTAATTCGATGGATAATTCAATTATTCTTATCTGAGTCTTCTTACTATCAGATGATTCAGCAAGTAGCTATAGAAGCAAGAAGCTAGCATAAGAGCTGCTGCTGCGATGGGCGGTAATTGGGCGGTGTCAGCGTCATCAAACGGACATCAGTAGAATATTAGCGCAGAATGAAATAACTTTCTGCAAACTCGATATTTGATTAAACTGCGCTCTGGTATTGAAAGTTATCAAGAAAAGGAAGAGTATAGAAATGACTGTGAAGGAAAAATACCAATTTTCTTTGTCTAATCGGGAAAATGGGACTGGAACTTAAATGGCTGACAGTGTAGCATGGCCGAAACAATTGCCTTTACTATTGCCAGATAAGCAGCAATGACATCGTCCAAGTTGAGTGATGATAGAAAAAATCGAGAATGAAGAGCGATAAGTTGCCCCTTCGAACATCTATTTAATTACCCCACAAGGCTTGACACCCTAGCAAGTCGTCTCTGTTCACGCGGCTACAAACGAGCTGCTGTCGGATTCCGGAACATCATTTATTCCTCGGAGCGTCGGCCCTCAACCGGAGCACAGTCCCTCCGACTGCCAGCCTAAATGGACATCATTATTTACAAGAGCAGTTGATGCCGGGGCGGTATTATTCTGACATGAAGGCACAATTAGTTCAAACTTTGAAGGTGCGAAGGGTGAAAAATCCTACACAGATACGGCGCTTTATAAGTAATTGTACCTACCAGGAAGGATTCCGGGCTTCATACAATCTCCCCGATTTATTATTAACTCTTTTTCTATTGTTTAGTTTTACGACCTATCGGTCGGCGGTAGGGTAAAATTTTTAGATCGTTTTGAATGAGAGAACGAATTCAAATTCCGCTCAATCGTGAAGGTATTTTTTGATTCAGACTATAGGGCGGCGGGGTGGTTATTCTTGGCACTGCTATCACTTTTATGGGGTGTCGTAACGGGAAATAGCGGCAAGTCCTCTTTACGATTAGCACTAACTCTTAGGTGCATGGCCGTTGAACGTAATTTCTCCAGGTCGGAATTACATGAAATAGTTGAAGTGTAAGTTACGGCAGGGGCCGATTCGTAGTCTTTCAGCCTTTCGAGTTCTCTCATGGGTGAAATCGGTCCCGCATCGTCGATGCACCTTAATTTGCTTCATGTACCTGAAACTTTGGTCATGTTGGTGTTTTTATCCCCCTCGCCGAGTCCCGGCGGATCGGGCCCGGAGTACGCAGCCGCGTCGACGGGAACCGAACGGGACTGCTAAATTAAAACTGCGATGTTTTTTTCTGAATAAAATCTCCTCAAGACGCCGTGTCCGATAAAAATCCTATTTGCATTATAAAAGCGTTCTCGGTGGCTCTGTCGGGCGTGAAATGCATTCGCCACATGGAAAATCCAAAATAACTTCGCTGGGAAATAATTTTCAACTGCTCCCAAATATTACCACAACCAGAATAGGTAGGAACTTCTTCTGGAAATATTTAATAATGTTATTAACGTTTGCGTAAAGAATTACCCCTTATTGATCTTTCAGCGGGTTCTTAAAATATTCATATTCCATCATCTTGGTATTGTAAATATTTCTAATGTACTCGTAAGTTATGAATAATAAATAACTTCGCATAAATTCGGTGCTTGTTGTTTTATCGAACGCGACCTGGGATTGGCCCTTTTGCCTTGCAAGAAGAAATGTGAGTTGTTTGTGAACTTATATTATAGGTGAAACTTTCTGAGTAGTCCCGGATGATACGAAACTGAAATATTTAAATGAACCAATGTAAGGTGATTTGAGTTGGAACTATACACGCTACATCACTTCCAAGCAAACTCGGGCCGCTTGTTCTAGATTGCGCGATTCTTGTAAATTCCCCGCTAGATTTTCTGAATCGAACTTTTTCAGAGCTTGAACCTTCTCCCATACCTTCTCTTCCACGACTCCGTAGCTTTTCATGCAAGTATGTAATGATGTGCGTATACTATCAATTTCAGCCAGAACTTGGTATTTTTCATAAGTTTCTTCCACTAGACTAATCTGAAGTAGAAGACCATTTTGACTTGAGAAAGAGGCATCGTTATTTTGTTTAACAGAGTTGCTGCTGTTTAAATTTATCAATCCATCTAGAAGAAGCGTCTTGTAAAAAAGATTATAATCTGTCTCTAAAATAACTGAGAGAAGAATCTCAACTCGATCTTAAACTCTTTTAGATGAAACAAATTCGTTCCATGACTTGTCCGTAGCGTTCCAAAAAAACGATAATTTCGGTAGGATCTTCAGTTTTTGGAGAAGAGACACATTTTTCTAGTTCACTCTCACAGAATTCTAGAGGGAAGAGAATTCAACTACAAAGAGGGAAGAAAGTCTCGACTTGATCGAAGAAGAGCTCTGTAATTTAGTCACAGTATTCGGAAGAAACAGTAATCTTCAATTCTTTTAGAAGAATCCATTCTGATGAACCATCATAGGATTCTAGATGAAAAAGGGTCTCATCATTCCTTCTTGGAGAAGACTTGATTGTGGCAGAGATGGTTATCTCTCACTGGCATCTAGGCCTTCGTTGGGTCCTTAACACCTTTTCTCGAGTGCACACCCCTATGTATACACATCTTTCAACCACCAAATACCAGATTCTACACAAGCTCAGGTCCGGTTAGCTCGATTTCTTTTGCATGGTCCGGTTAGACAAATTTCGGTAAGCTCAAAATTTCTATTTTCGCAAAGTCCGGTGTCACCAGGTTCGGTCGTTTACAAAATCCTTTTTTTTTCAACATCTGATCCAAAGCTCAAGTAAAAATAGCTCAAGTTTTTGGACTGAGCGGACTTGGCAAAAATCGAATATAAGCCCGACTTTGCAAAAAATTGGAGCTTTCCGTCACGTCAAAAATCTGGATCCTGTCGAACAACATCTTGTCGAATGAAGAAAGTGGCATTTATTCACTTATTCTGAAAAGCTGCTACTGCTAGATGTTCCCATCAGCTTGAATTTTCTGAAGGTTGTGAATCTTGATGAAGTTTCCCAAATTCTGGCGATAACAAGAAAAAATCTACTAGAATTGGGACATTTCTATATTAAATATTTTTGCCAAGTGCTTCCTTAGAATTAGTTTACTTTTTGTTTTAAAGCAATAAGTCTATCCATCGAAAGAGAATGGGTTTGACATCATCTTCCTGCGCAGAAGTGGTTCATAACTCTACAATGTCTGCAGTTCTGCACATACAAGAAGTAAAGGCTCCTTTAATTTTACCCCCCTTAAAAAGTCTCCCTCTAGTGTTGTGTTCAAGATGTTATTGTAAGCTAAGTGCAGCTTTCATAACCAGTTCCTCTACACGTCGGTGAAGAAGTGGTAAGTTCAGTGCAGTGTCCATCATGCTAGTTGGCATTGCACCTGTCATGGCAATCTTTGAACACACTTTAATTGTGAATCTTAAATTTTTATGGAAACGATACAACAGTTCTATGATTTGTCTGCAGCAATCGGCATTACTGGGTGTTAAGTGTTTCTAGGGGAGATAATTTTTTTCAAAGTCCTTAGTTCTTATATTTACTATCTGATGATTTTATCATATCACTGAAGTCGCTTAATTTTTGAATAAATTTGAACAATTTCTCAAAAATGTAATAATAAAATGGGAGTAGATCTTTCAAAGTGAATTATATAAAATCTTCATCCAAAAAATTACCCTAACCTCAATTATCCTGTCATACTCGCGCTTAAGACTCAATTGGGCCAAGGTGGCTACAGTGCGGGGAAATAAATGTCCACTCAGCCGTTCTGATTTTTCTTAACATGTCCTTAGCCCTTATGACGAGAAATGATCCTATGAATATATCTCCGGGATAATTATGAAGAATTGACAGCTGTCACAAGAATAAACGAAAAATCTCAAACCTAACCTAATAATCCTACCCAGTTACTGAAACATCTTAAATAATTAAATTTATTACAGCGAGAGGAATTCAATCAGGTCTTGATGAAACTTCCATCCTAATCACTCCGACAGTTTCTGAGATTTCTCTTTCATACCCCCAAACAAACTTTCCCCTTCATTATATTCAAGTACAGATGAGTACAAGTCCCCTGCACAGACGACTGATCATTCCAGCGACACTGACATTTAGCGCACCCTCCCGGTAACTATCAGCACGGAATCATCCGGGGCGTTTCTCCATCCGACCGCCGAGGAGCCCGCTGTAGAGTTCTTAAGGGGGCGCTGTGACCTCAAAGGCTAGTTTTGGCGAAGTTGCGTATGTCTGGCGGTCAACGAGCCGGGCCTCGAGAGGAGAGGGGCAACTAGAGGGAGAGTCGGTGCGTCCCACGGGCTGCGGTTCACAAAGGACCATAAAACACACTCTCGGATATACTTATCAACTGGTATAGTGGATCGTCGAATCCCTGGCGTGCTCCAGAGCCCGATGATCATCAGATCTTGCGATGCCGCTGGGAAACGCCGGCCTGGATAAATTCTCTTACAGGAACTCTGGACGGGGCGTCGTAAATTAAAGGGTACGAATTAGACGTACGTACGAACATGGACGTAATAAAACGTTGCGGTTTTGGATGATGATAATACCCACAATTCGCTTTTGTTATCTTATTGGATAAATAGTTATACCCACTCTTGATACATGATCGCTCAATAAAATTATCTTGCAGAAGGATAATTCCTGCTTAAATATGCGACAGGAAAGAGGGAACAGCGATAAGCACGGGATTACATTAGCAGGACTCTATCCATCTTGCAGGAGAGCGTTTTTCCTCTCCTACGTGTGCGTCGACTTGGCAGAAATTTGCATTTAGATGTTGCAATGGAAGAGCGATGAGCCGGCCAATGCTTAGCCCGGGATCAATGATATGCATATGAGATCCCTGTTGAGACCGCGCTTCGGGTAATTCCTCGTTCCGTGCAGAAATCTCGGTCATTTTTGTTATTAAAAATATACGACTGGAAAGTCTTTGTGTCGTTTGTTGGAGGGTGTGCGATTGGGCGTGGGGGAAATATGACGGGACCTTTATGTCGAAACGTTAACAAGTAATGAAATAATAAAATTTAAGTGTGTTTTGAATCTAGCGCTAGGGTAATGCATTTTTTATCTGTGTAACCTAAAAAGCCACATGTGTTCGCGTTTGTTATTCACATATGTTACCTGCGGCCGTACGCGGTCGATAACGTTATCGGAAAACTACCCTTACAAATGTCGCTTCGATACAGTTATTTTCCAATTTATCAACGGCTTGTAGACTAGCACTATTACGAGGAAATGTTAAACGACTAATCATGGAACTTCTGACAAAAACAGCTCTTGTTTCATTAATAGCCTACACATTTTTATTGAATTAGTTTTATTAACTCATCAGATTGTACGTAATGATACCACACCACGATACATTATCGTTTCTATACGCAGGCACTATATTACTATGTATAAAAAGTCCCTCAATAAAAGCTACCTACTTCAATCCTCACAACCTCCCTCTCCCTCTTCCCATACTTGTTCAATAATTTCTCCCGCGACAGCATAAAATTATTTAGTAATTTTTGAACTAGCGCAGCACCAGCATCGGTACCACGTCCAATTCTGACAAGGGATATTGGCTTTTAAATCCTTTGGAAGTTTTAAAACTGGAGCCTCGACAAGGGGAATAAAAGGAATAAGAGAACGTATATTGGTTTGGCAAAGCTGACAGAGGTCTAGTCCTGTCGGACAAGCTGCTATTGTATGAGAGAGCGGCCGGAATTCTAACACAGGGCAGGAATGTCTGAGCTTGCAGCTGTCAACCGGCGCGCTTCCTGCAATCTTTAACAAGTGTGGGGTTGCGTCAGGACCCAGGACGACGGCTCCCGACCTCGCCCGCCCCAACCGAACAGATTAACCCAATCATATCTGTCGCCTGCCGGGTCAGACAGACACGTCAGTTACACTCCTCCAAAAGCTGCGAAGATGAATATAAAAATATGCCCGGTAGTCAGATTCGGAGAGATTTTTTTAATCCTGGTTTGCGACCGGATTTCGTCTCCGGTTGAATTTTTAATTGACTTTGAGTGAGGGTTTGACGCAATGACGTTTTAACTGTCACCAAGGGAGTCCTCGTTTCTAACAGATATGTTAAAGTTTATTTTAAGCTCCGTAAATGAAGTGCAATTCCACAGGTCGCCTTTAAGAGAGCTGAATGCTTCCAGTGCTTCAAAATAGGCAATCTACAGACGTTTATAATTGAAGAGCAAAATTTATCATCGTGAAGCGTTGACTAGAGGCAACTTTGTCATAAAAATATCTATCTTGCTCGATAGAGATCTTATTTGAATGATTCGTATAAATGAAGCTTTTTGTCAAGAATCAGCCCATTTTTTTCAAGTTACTGACAACCCGCTTCAAAAATGTAGCAAAATCATTTTTGTAAAGCAAGTAGATGTGTAAAATTTTTAATTGCTTCTTTTCGAAATGAATAATTCCATTTCTTACAGTAAATTTATGAAACGCTTCATACCTAATTGAAGCGCACTGTTTTATCGCACTAATCAGATGTGTAGTTTTTCTGTTATTTCGTCTCCATGAAGTCAATTCAAATAAAAAGGATTTTTAAGCGTTAATTGCGCAATAAATGACTTCATAAATGAAGCCCCATCTATTTAGGAACGGGAAGGAAACTGATAAACGAGCATATAAGCCAATAAAGTAGATGTCAAACAACTTCAGCATCAACTAGCTCAATTATTTATCATGAAACGATTAACAATGGGAACAATCTCATAGAAATTGAAGTTCTGTTAGTACGAGTGTTTACCATGCGTCTAGTTCTCTTGTCGTCGAGTACGTCCTCTGTCCTTTGCATAATATGTACAATCGAACCATCCGCTACAATGTACCGGATTTTAATGATAAACGGAAGATCAAAGCGAACGTCTAGCTGGAGCAAAATTAATCAGCAATCCTGTATCTACCACTGCTTTGAACGTTTCATTTTAGATTGTTTACACAGAGGATGCAAGTAGCGGTATGCAATTGATGCTGAATTCAAACTTAATAATGTAATAGACAGCGCACAAAACTGAATTCATTTAATTTAGCAGAAAACCGTTCCTGCGGGAGACTATACACTTTACATTCCACAATCCGGAGAATATATAATTTACCTGTACCTACTTTACTGCGGTGAATTAGTAATAATTGCAAAATTATTAATACCATTGCTGTCAGTGCTCAACTAAAACTCCATTTTATTCCCATTTATTCGCATCGCATGCGCAGAGTTTCGTTGCCGTTATCAAATAAATAATTATTATGTTTCACAAATCTAACAACAAACTATCGCATGACGGCGGCTTCAAAATAGAGCACTCACGTAACATAGCATCTCGCGGGCAATCAAATATCGTATAACATCTACTCCAGGAATCTATCGGCCTTCCTTGCAACGTCAGCATCACCTTGCTTGAATCAAATGCATCCAACAGGGAAATTTGCATATCTTCTTGTTTATCAGGAGTGATGCCTTGCAGCCAGGACTGCTGGAGAACTAAATATCACTATCTATTTGAACCATGACGTAATCAGATAATCCAATTGTGTATAACAACAACAGAGCAGCTGCAAAACGGTTATAATTGAAACAGATGTCTTGAATATGTTGTTTCGTTCAAGAAAAATAACTTGTGAAAAGGGGAGAATGACAATTTTTATTAGAAGATACGGATCAGTCGAACTGGAGAAAAAGAAAGAGTCGACTGACGAATAGATTCCTTGTTGAGCTAGATTAACGTCAACTATCCAGAATGGAACAATTGGAAAATCCAGCGCTTCTTTTGGGTGGACGTCTATATAAGGTCCCCCCCCTCCCCTTTGCAACCAATCAGTAAGCAGTTTTGTCAATATTGTTCCTTGTCTAGAGCTACCATTGATGAATGGCTCGTTTTAAATTCAGAAACGAAAAACAGTGGCGTTGATTGTTGGAGATTAGTGTCAGCAATAATTAGCGCTCAAAATATTAGTCAAAACAATATTTATTACTCAAAATCTCATATTTAGAGCTATTTTCTTCCCATCTAATCAGCTGCTGTCGCTAATTCGAGCAACAAAAATAACTGTAAACAGCGTTTACGTGAGACTAAGACCAGACATTTGTGGGTGGTTGATGGTGCTTGCAATATTTGCGTCTTCCATAACCCAAATTAGCTCTATTGGCAAAAAACTCATTACACTCGGCAATAAAAATTTTTGGAACGATTTTTGCCCAAGTCAATTAGTCAAACGCATAAATCCCAATAAATGTGCACGAATGGTTGAAAATTGTTGATTTTCTGCAGCATATTATTCAGTAAGACCAACTCTAGGCTGCTGTGTGATTTTGCACGCGAAATTGACAGTTTTCATGCCAGAAACCATATTGGCTCTATTGCCAAGAAAACTTATCTTGTTCTCATCCGGAATCTTAACCAATTATCTTACTGCAATAAACATTTTATGAGCTTCACATCTGGCGCACCATCTTACCAAGATAATCAGCTGCATCTAAGCAAACAAACATATCCCAATAATGAAGTCCCAACAAGAACTTCATTACAGAGCAATCATTTTCAAATTGTAATTTGAAACAGTCGTCCCGACAAATCTAATTATGATCTGGGGCACATACCGGGATGTGTTTTATGAAGGAACAGTTGTTGTGGAAGTTTCCGAAATTGACTTACCTACGTGTTACCGAGATTTACTGCAGTAAAATAAAAATGTACGTCTGGAAGTTTACAAAATTACTAGCATTCATCTGGGTTGTAAGTTATAAAGTTGGGCATAAAACTACTTTTGAGCAGAACTACCCCAACGCGTTAGAAGCAATAAACAAAGTCGTTGGACAAGTTCCCAACTTTATATATCAGGAACAGTTTAACCGACATCGGGATCAGGGATAGGAGGAACAATAACAAAAGACACGCTCGATAGAACTCTTTCCTTTAATAAACAGCCGCTAGATCCGAGCTTTTTGATCTGGACTACATACGGAATCCCTGGCAAATTGCCCCGATTCCGTGTTATATAAACGTCGTGATTGTTGCACGGAATTAGTCGCCATCTGGACAAACAGGTGGCCGCTAAGAAAACAAATTCGCTTAATTTAACAAACGACTCGAACTTGCCCCTTAAATTGGTTATCCAGTTGCTAATACCTGAGAGTCCGTGCTGTCAATTTGTAGCGGATTATGTCCCTCGAGCCGAACTGAATAGGTAGAGCGGAGGGTGTAATCTCAATAAGTAGTAATCTGGCAGTCTCTTGTTTTCGGGAACTTGCCAAGTTCGACTCAAAGGATTAAGAGAGCAGTTCTTGTGTGAAGTAGCTGCACTAGCTCTGGGCTGTGGCACCATCATCAGTTCACTACCAGGACCACTCGAGACAATGCGCCGGCACTGTTGATCCCCCCGAATCCACCGCCGCCGCCGCCCCTTCCTCGAGTGTCTTTTAGTCGGGTGCTCGATGTCGACACTCAAATATAAGTTCCGGAGTTTGTTTTCAACGCGTCCGCAATCCGCATACTTCCGGAGTTTCAATATATATTTCGTTAAATCCACCTCTTCATATGTATTAAAATTTATTCATTTCCGTGCCATTGTTATTCGCCAACAAGTAAGGAAGTTTGTCCCGGATCGAGCAGGCAGCAGCCAGCAGAGAGTCTTCGTTTTAAAACTTTTAGCATTCCTATCCCTGAGAATGTGTATTAGATGGAAACGATGTTCCCTCTTCCCGGTTATTATCGGGGAGCCACAGCGGAATGTGGGAATGCCGCTTGTAATCCAATATCTCTTTCATAAAATCGTCGTCTCGTGCCGGAATACACTTAAGTTTCTCTTTCTTAAGATTCATCTCCGGCGGCTCTGATTTCCCGTGTAATAGGCTCTAAAACAATAATAAGCTCTATTGCCTTCATAAAGCTAAATTAGTCACTATCCCTGCGGAGTTTGCTGAGTAATACGACGATAAATTCCGTGAAAGGAAACGTTCTGTCCTCGACAAAAAGCCGAATTCCTCCTCCCCGGCTCGACGCTGTCATATGCAAAAAGTGAACGTCTCCCCGAAACATGACATCGTTTTGTAGCTCAGATTGCCGGATTAATTACTAAATGGCTGTTTCATGGCCCTGATATTAACTTGCAAGACACCCCTCTTCAAATGTACCTTTGGAATTTATTCCCTTTGCATTGTGCCTCGCTTGCCGCCGTCGCTTTATTTCTCCCTACTTGAATTTTAACGATCGAAAGTACCTATTTTAATTAGATCTCCTTAAATTATTATCCAACCAACAGAATAGAAAAAAAAAACGACAAGACTTAAATAAAACGTTTCCATCGTTTCCTTAGAATCTATTTATAAGAGTAATGTTTGGCCTGGAGAATTAGAAAACATACCGATCGCTTATGAGGGATAAATTATTAACGTAAGTGGAGCTAAATTAAGTACCTCTACATATATCAGAGTTCTAAAAAGAACTCATTTCACGTCCAAGCGGCGATTTTAAATCGCAAAGAAACACGGCAGTGGGCTCAGATTGGAACGTTATCTGTATCGAGTTGACTTGCAGCGGCAAACGGTCAATGGTGGTCGGAATAGGGGTCTTTTTGTCGTCCATCGACCCGGTCCGTTGGACATTTCTCGCCCTAAAGCCAGAGATTTCCATCTGTCACCCAGACATCAGTTCCCGATTCATCCTCGGGCTGTCAAATACGTTGGGGCGAGTTTATCTGTCTTAATCCGTCCCGTGTGCGGGCTTCCAGCCGCCTTATCTCCAGATAAACCCTGAAAGATGACTACCGAGGCCACAGTTCGACAAGACAGTCTTTAAATAACGATAAAGCGAGAGAAGTCGCGCGCTAGCTGACGACGCTACCCTCTTTCTGATGGCTTACACTGATGCATCCCATTTTCGATAAATTGTATTTCCTGGAATAGCCGTCGTCGAACTAGTTTAGTTCTTGCGCTATTTGCATCTTTTCATTCTTTCCCATTACGATGGTAAATTGAGTATTTTGAATTTGTTGAGACTTCTTTTCTTGTTGCTTCGTTCGTTCGTTCGTTCGTTTATTCTTTTTATCTAATATTAACTCACTGCGTGGTAACAGGAACTATTTTATAGGATTTCTTATTCTTGGGAGAATCGGGAGGAATATTGGGATAAATCGCTTAAATGGCGGTGGTAACTTTATTATCACATTCGTTACTTTTAGATTTGTCCGGAGTGTTGCTGGATAAAAGGCAATGCGGAAGTGTGTTATTTTTCTGCAACCGTCTATATAGCACTACGCCGTGTCCGTTAGTCTCTTTCAGTTCTTGTTTATTGAGAAAACTCCCACTCGTGTTCGCAGCAGCGTATAAAGGGCGTATATACGGGAACAGACGCTAAGTTAATAATGACTCAAAAGGAGAGGAGATGTCTTAATAGTGCATTTAATCGGACACATAAGACGCTAGACAAACAAAAGCCGGCCCCGGAATTGATTCCTTTCAGAGACTTATTGCGAGAATCCCGAGGAAACATCCCGTAGTCGTTTGTCACTGCCCGTACAGTTTGTCTCCCCGCTCGAGTCGGTTTTTGTTGCGGACAAAAAGGCCGGCCACTGGCTGGGCGCGTTCACACGGGAAACCGATTAAACTGGCCACGGAACCGAACCAACAATATCGCTAATGTTTCCTCGAAATGAAAACCCACAAAAACGCGATCGGAGCCTTCTATAAGCCCCACGGACAACTCTAAATAATGGACGACAGGCCACAGGTGATGAATTGAGCCAACCATTCACTGTTTCTTATTAAAATTAAATTGCAACCAAAATTGAATACCACTTCAGTCTGAATGACCGCAAAGCGGCTACGTTCGATTCCTTAATTTTGTGACTTGGGCATTCTATCAAAATTCAAATAAAAAAAAATTGAACTTACTTAAAGCTTCTCTGCAAGCTAATCATTACTAGCTCATTGAAAAAAAAACACGATTCGATCCCCAGTTTCTGTGTGACTGCAGTCAGTGTTCAAGTCTCTTGGATTCTCAACACATATTTCTTATTTCTCGTATTTCCTCCTATAATAATCACATAGCGGAGAGAAAGAAACGTCCTTGAGCAGTCCAATCTAAGACTTATGACACCCCTGTCGAGCGTTAGCCTTCTTTATCTGATTTCTGGAAGAACTCGAGCCATTAGTAGAGAGGAAAACTCCCGATAATTGAGACAGGACGAGAGAATAAGCATCTGACAGGAGTGGAGTTACTAACGGCCCGGCTAACGATCAGGGATGACAGTTGACGTAGCACGTCATAGCTATCGATGGCTTTATTAATCTCTCTGACTTATCTCTTCATCTCCCCAGCTCGTGGCCAGTCGATATCCGCCGGCTTTCCCCCCCTCCCCCTCTTCCCGTTCGGTCTGGTCAAGGACAATTCAACTCATCAACGTGATATTTTTATTATCCTCGAGTATACAAAGCGAGAGTTTAGTTCTGGGAGCTCGTGGATCCTTGTGGTCTGGATATTCTGGATATTCTCCGAGTATTTACCTCATACAAAGTTGCATCCGGGACTCGGGGGAGCGGCAGAAGGGACACCCGACGTCTGGATGGGTTACTCGATGATGAGGGCGTGCTACCGCCACACAACTGCAAGGTTGTTTGATCCTAGCAGATAATTAACATGATCACCGGGTCAGTGTAGGGAACAGGGCTGTTCGTGGCTTTAATTAAGCCTCTTCCTACTTTGTCATCCTAGTTCCCAACTCCCGTATAATGGCGCAATTGCCCACTACAAAGACCGGGATCACAAGACCGGGATATAGAGGTAAATTGCAAGACCCGTCTGTGGAACAAGCGGCTTAGCTTTTCTTACGTCGGTACATATAGGTTACTCTGGTTGATTTTTTTCGCACGCTCCTGTCAAAGCCGCCTAATTAAGACCTGTTTGCAGTAGACTGGTTTGCTCGTAGGTCCAAGTTCATCTAAATGGGATTTAATGAACCATTAGTTGTTCTTTGAGGCGTTTGTATCGTTACGAAAGCAAGAAAAATACCACTACGACAAGTCAAGCTTCAGTTCAACAAATCTTCTAATGAAGGACAAGTGAAGGCTTAAAATGTTCAGGCAGTCACGGCACGACTTGCTGTTAAGTTACAATCAGGCAGGGGAGCAGTCCCACGTATGTAACTGTTAAAAAATATCAGAGATGAATCAGTAGATGTCCCAGGAACGGTCAACTGAACTTGAAAATACAAATCTCTTTTTATCTTTTTTTCAAGTCATCCAAACTACTCAAAGAAAGTGTCGCACCCCAAAATTTTGCTTAATTTTTCCCAGAAAACCTGCAACCAAATTTTCTACACGGTGATATGTGAAGGCGTGCAAATTTTCCAAATAAATTTTTCTTGTGTATTTTGATGAGAAAATTTTGAAGCTTGATGCCTCATCTCGAGACTGTTTTGAAATTTTTGCTTCGACGGTGTTGTATTAAGAGGGCAATCTGAAAAAATCAATAATTGTTTGCTGACAAAGTGATAACTTGTTTCCTCGCAAACCGATTTTGAAAAATTAAGCCTTATTACATTGAGGCAAAAATTGCAATACGCTCAGATAAAGATCAATAAGCGATCATTAGATGACGGTTTTCGAACTATCGATGATCGATTGTCGTCGATATTAAGCAAATTGATTAAGCGAGAGATACACCTTAAAAACTAGCACTTAGCACTCAAAAATGTTAAAAAGGCAAATAAAAATTGCCGTGAAACAGTTTTTTTCTATATGGAATTGTAAAAAAACCGTTACACACTTCTCATCTCGACCATTACAGAGTCAAGGGAACGGAATGACCTGCAACTGAAAGTAGTACATAACAGAGGTAACAATAACGTAACGATAACATAACAAAGTAACAATAACGTTACATTGCACCAATATCCTTCTACATCATCTCCAAGCGTACGAATGGAAGCTAAAAGGATAAGGAGACATTACAAGGAGGGTGAAATAATCTCCGTGTGTATCCAAGCTCACACATTGCTTCATGCATTGTCTTCGAGATGCATTAATCGGAGATCTATAACACAATGGGGATGTTCCCATCAAGCAAAACATTACAGTCGTACCACCAGCACCAACAGCAGCAGCAAAGTAACTCCCTGCACTACTTAGTCATTTATAAAGTTCTTGCACGCTTGCAGAATAGTGTAGACCTGACGACAGCGCGGTGGAGTTTTAATGGCTTCCGTGACGTGGTAGTTTCCATGCTGTTATCCTTTTAGAGTTCCCGTAGTTTGGACCCATCAGAGCCAATTTTAAATCGTAGATAGTGTGAAATATTGCCGGGAACGAAGAACGAACGCGTTTCTGGGATCGTTTCATTCGCTCCGGAGGATATCGATCTATTCGCGCTAATTTCTGTAATTATTAATACCAAGCGAAAGGGGGCTGTCTAGATATTCCACCAAGAGGAGGCTGGTACTCGAACGAATGCTCGGGAGATAAATTAACGGTTCCCGAAGCTGATGGCTTGAATTATGACACCCGATTAGTTCGGAATGAAATTTAAATTGCTGTACGGATCGGAATAATATTTGCTCTATTTGAATGTGTGTACTTGTTTCTGTCGCAGTGGAATAGTCGATTGGATGGTGTAATCATCAACACCAGTGAAGTCTGATATGGGATTGGGATTAATTATCGGGTTGCTTGATTATAATTAATCGAGGTTCCACGGCGGCGATTACTAGGAGTTTCTCGCCTAGTCCCGGGGATTTTTAGGTTTCTGGATGGCTTACCTTGACTTTGAGTTGCTTCCTGTTTGTTACCGCATTTGATATGGTCAGTTGATAAGGACAGGAGGGAAGAGGAGTTTACCTCGGGCCTGCATTCATGAATAATGTAACGTCGGGTTAAGCGACTGACCTATTTTCTAGCGCAATATCAGATTTCTCTCGGAACATCATCATTTATTATATCGATCACAATGTTTATATAGCCACTAAACTAACGTTCGTCAATAAAAATCTGGATGTGTGTAATAAACTCTACATTTCCCTTGTTTACTTTTTAAGGGATGTAATAACAACATAATTCAAGGATTCTCATATAAAAGGAAAACCATATCGTTTATTATTCTAAAGTCAAATTATTTATACAAGATAACGAGAAGTATGTCAATTTGTATTTTTTTTTTTTGCTCATATTCAGCAACCTTCCTGAAAAAGTCCATAAGTAAGTACTCTCTGTCAAGTTCCAAAAAACCATATCACTTTTTTTGCATAATGGGTAACATAACATTTTCTGAAGAACCTTCTGCACAACTAACAACCTGTTTTCATCAAAGGTAGCTGTGCAGGGGATATCCATCAATGACTGGAGTACCTCAAGGGTTAATCTTTAGATTTTATCTCTCTTGATTTGAAGGCGAAACAAACTGGAATCATGATGGGACAAAATTTGGATTGAATTGAATTACCTTTTTTCTTGAATGAAATCTACCTTTACTTTACTAAGCCCTTACGTCTCAAAAAGTCATCCTTGGATCGACTCAATTTGTTTAAAATCATATTTCTTTGAAGTTTAGACACTCCTATCTGGAGTAATTAGAGGATAACTTTGAGGATGAACTGGCAATTTAATTAATGACGACGATCAGTTATAATTTCAAAAGCATTGTCCTATTCATGTTCTGCTACTAGTAGTGGAGTTCCGAAGGGGTCAATTCTTGGATCGATTTTATTAATTTTAACTTTGTTACAACTTTCGTGCCTAGAAAGTGTAGGTACCTTTTAACAGCATTTTTTGAGGGCGACAGCTCGAGAAGAAAGTGAAAATATGAATTTCTCCTCTATAGGAATTACGGATAGGTTTATACTTAGCTATAGGCGAAAACTCCATGGTTTCAATATTAAATAAGCCTCACGTTTTTCAATTATAGCAATTCAAACTCTCTACACTCTACATTAAAGGATGACTACCCTAGCTATTATTAGAAATTGCCATTCAATCAGGTCCGCAGTGACGGCTTCAGCTAGACATGAAATTTCTCAGTGAAAAGACGGAAACTTCAGACGACAATAATAATAATTCTTGACGTCAGCTCTCTAAAAAGTTGCTCTCTTTGAGTTGAAAAATAAACTACACAAAATAATAATTCTCTCAGGAAATTTAATTTTTCTCATGAACCTTCAGATTGAATTGAAACAGTAGAGCTCAGCGCGAGAAAGGTATATATAGCGAGAGTTGTTGTTAATGAATATTAAAATCGACAAACAACCCTCACAAACACGTTGTGCGAAATAGTTGAACGCGATCAATCAAACCCCCCATATCCTTATGTAAACTAAATCCCGAATACGTGATCCTAGGAGAATTGGTATGGATATCCCGGCACCTAATATACAATGTCTTAATCGAAGGGGGTGGCTCGAGCCCCAACGGCCTGAGCCTCGCAATTAACCACTTGCTTAGCTCCGGACAAGTTGGTGAGAAAGTTGGACCCTGTATAAATAGTCCAGGGCCTACTGCGCTCCTCAACAATGACAGTTGGTAAACGATAGCGGTGTTTATCGTGTGATTAACAAGTTGCTGAGAAAGCGCAACCCCGACGGCTGTTCGGCGAGGACTAATCGTTCTTCTGCCGGTTCCGGATCCACCTTGCCCTATCAGTCTAACCCTCCTGCTTGCCTATCCACGGACAGACCCCTATCTCCCGGTTCTGGTTAGATGGTATACTGGATGCTGTCACTGTTGTCATCAGGATGCGAATGATGGGATACAGTTGTAGAATGTTTGGGGATGCGGGTTAAAAGTTGTGATCGTTTGGATTGATTTCTCTTTCTCTCTGTCTCTTGTGATGTGGATGCGTCAGCGGCAACACAGCTTCTTCATCTTGTTGTTTCTGGTGTTGGTAAGTGTTAGAGACGGATGACATAGCGTTAGTGCCTTTTTGTTCAATTTAATTTAATAGAGAAAATATTATGGGTAGCAAAGAATTACGTTCGTTTGCGAAAAAAAAATAGCTTATTATAGAGATGGGATTGCCCTTCAAGTTGCGCCAAGACTAACATCTGCGTGCGTAAAATTGGTAAAACGCTTGAAACATTCCTCTTATTGGGTAATCATTAATAACGTTTGATGACATGACAATATTACCATATTGTGTTACTTTGTCACGTTTTGGCCTCAATTATGCAGGTCTGAAATTATTTCTCGTACTCCATCTAGCAGTGCATGACGTGACGTGAAACAAATATTATGTTAACATGGAAAATATAATTGATCCATTATGAAATGCTGTTTATTAATTAATCTTTCATTGGATTAATTTCATCGTTTATCACCAACCAAATAGATGTTATCATTTTGTAACCCCCTAATTTTACATTAATTAAATCGTAATGATTTAATTCGTTTCTCGCCATTACTATGACACTAATAATGAAACTTGATTACGTTTTCGCTGATGTGTAGGTATTCGACGATACATGAATATTCAACTTTTTCGCGCATCTAGATAGATCGGGGAATTCCCTTACACTTTCACCTCTCAGTGGGTGGTTTGTTCTCACCTTCTCTCCAAGGATAACCAACCATATCTCCTCTATAACTTCCGAGCAGTAAAACACTTTTTTTTATTCTCACGAGGCTGGCTATGCCAATATTTATATATATATGTGAACATATATACCTTCCTTATAAGTTTAACTTTTTACTGATGTTACATTTTATTTTATGATATTATAACAATTTATAACTCTCTCGCGCAATACTTGACGGAGTGATCCTGTTGCTTGCACAAGCGGAATCGGAATTACGGATTACGGATTACGTGATTATGAGTTTAATTGTCCAATTGACAAGTTTTGAATTGCGCACTCGAAGGAAGTGGAACTGTTAGAGCCTCGCTCGCCCTACGCCCTCAGGTTAGTATAGACAGCAACGAGAGGTCTCGAGCGCACCACTACAACCGGGAAGTTAATTCGAGTGGCAGGGAACGCTTGTTATTAGGGCACATTTAACATTGTTAGTGACGCGCCCGTCTGAATATTGTCGCCCGGATAGTTGGCCCCGTTCGCAGCATACAAATCGACGACGTTATTGCGGTTACACCACTACCAGTACACCACGTACTGATAAACAGCAATAAACACTTACTCCGCAGATGTCTGATATTGACCTGAATCGATGGTGACGGAAAAGTTTTCCGGAGGGTTGAGTCCTTTAGTTGGAGCCCCTTTCAGCTAAGCTATCGGTTAAATTTTCATCATAATTACAGACATTGACGCTTGCTAAGCGTTAGTGTCGGTAATATAGGTACCATAATAATTAAAACTGTCATTCAAAAAAACCAAAACCAAAAGTAAAAACCATAATAATAGTATATTATTCAACAAGCGCATAATGATAGCTATTATCCACGAAGATGAAAATTGCAGCACGAGCCTCTGGCGAGTGCTGTAACATCTAAGTGGATAATAGCCATTATGCGCGAGTGGAATACTATACTTTATCTACGAGTATACTAGAATAAAAATTATTTTACTTACGGTAGAATCAAATTTTTATGTAAAAAAGTTTTATGGATTGCAGTTTTATTTATTAAGAAATCTGGTTCTCTTTAAGTAAATAATTTGGTTATTGAAATATTGCAAAAGTACAGAAAATATCAGATACTTCACTGCTGTCGACTGCAAATTTGTAAAATAACTTTAAAAGGAGAAAAATTACAAAATCAGGGTGAAAGATTTCGTCGCGCATCGTATTTCATTTTTGATTCTGCAGGCAGTAAACCATTAATTGATGCATTTGTTGCTTTTCCCCATATTTATATCAGGTTTTGGCGTATTATTCAAGATGTTATTTTCTTCGAAGAACATCCTGTATAATTCTGTTTATAATAATTTTAAGTTTAATTTTTAAATACAATAATTTGTATTGTAAAATAAAAACTAAACATAAACAAATGTGAATTGTTAGGTTATCGTGATTAGCTGTCACTACTGTCAGTCGACTAAACCTATTGGCAGCGTTCCAAGGCATCAGCTTTCATATCATAACGGTTGACCAGGGCTTTATAACTACGCACGGATACTAAAACATGTTCATTTTAGTATTATGATAAGTACCTTCGTATGCTATAGTAGTTGAAAGATCAAAATCATCCTAATATTCTGCGACTTTCATATTTTTATAACATTTTATTAAACGTAAAATAAACGTTTAGGGACTCTACTTTCACGTCAGTGGACCATTGACAGTAGTCAGTAGTTTGAATTTGCCAAACGTACGACAGAATAGGGTGGTAAAGTTAAACAATTGACATTAAACTATTGAATAATGAGCTCATTGTTCAATCGACCTGACACTATTATTCGATAGGGCAATAGTAATGCATGCCATTACTTCGTTAAAATTAGACTAATAATTGATTTGTTATCTAATAGGAGTAGATAAAAAACATTAATATACCTAATGAGAGCTGTCATTGAATAATTATTGCTAAAAACCACTTTGCAAATTTGCTCGTGTCAATGTTGCCAGTTGGAATTTTTTCTCACTTTTATTTTTTATGGGTTTTGAAAATAGATTTACGCGTGTTTAACCACCATTTTAACGTAAAGCTACTATAACATATTATGTCCTAAAATGTCGTTTAATATTTAAATTTAATAATTTATTTTGATTTGTGAACGCGAAATTGTGATTTTAAATTGTCTTAGGGAAATTTTATACATCGGAAAAATAGTAGCTAGAACAAAATTGAAAGCAGATATTTTATATTCTTTTTTGCTGTGTAACGCCTCATTCATTTTTTCCACGAGTTTTTCAACACCCCGTAGGTATACAGGGTGGAAAATTTTTTGTACCACCCACCATTGGGATCTTGTAAGAGATACAGGGTCAGTTAAAGTAGCGAAAAGTTGCACTATTTTATATTGAATAAGATTATGAAAAAAAAATTAGGATATTTTCAGTCGTTGCTGAAATATCTTGAAAAAACTGAAATCTCGAGGCTTTTTATTTTATCCATATCTTTTTTATTATTGAAAATCATTGAATTATTTTTTGTAGGCTTGCATAAGTCATCAAGAGCTATCCATTTAACATTTAAAAAATTTCCAACGCCGACTAGATCCCAGAGTTTTCATGGCCAACTTTTGTTTTGCTTATGGCCGTCATATTTTTTTTTATATCCTTCTGTATAAAGGCATATCCAGGCAACCAAAAATTAATATTATAAAAAAAAATTCAAAAATTTTATTCTTCTTTTCACCCAAAATTTCACCCAATTAAGTACCTACCTAAATATAAAGTCATATTACTTGCATTCTTGTCTTTTTATTTTTATATGACATTCGGTATAAAAAGTTTTCTTTTTCTTTTGAAAAATAACAGAATAAAATTTGTGAATTTTTTTTTAATATTAGTAATTTTTGGTATCCTCGATTTTTTTCAAACCGAACGATACAAAAAACAATATGACGGCCATAAGAAAAACAAAAGTTATTGGCTAGAAAAGTCTGGGATCTAGTCGGCTTTGGAAATTTTTGATACGTCAAATGAATACCTATAGGTAGCTCCTTGACGACATGTAAGCTTATACAAAAATTATTCAATAATTTTAAATACATAATAAAAAAGATATGGGTAAAATAAAAAAACTCGAGATTTCATTTTTGTCAGGATATTTCAGCAACGACTGAAAATACCCTAAATTTTGTTCAGAATCTTATATTATGTATTCAACATAAAATAGTGCAACTTATTTTTCTCTAATTTAACCGACCCTGTATCTCTTACCGCTTACGAGATCCCAATGATGGGTACTACAAACATTTCCCATTCCCACCCTGTATATCTATATATCTACTACAGGATGTTGAATAATGGAAATATCAAATTTTGAGTTTTGAAAAAAGTTAAAAACAGGTAAATTTTTTTATAATTAAAATTACTTTCTATTGAGGTAATTTTTTTATACAGGATGTTCCTTATGGCTCAGCTCTGGCGACGTTGTCTATTTATTAAATAGTACACCCTATACAGGGTGTTATGCAATTGAATGTCAATATTTAAGGGGGTGATTTTTGGGCCTATTTTAAGAAGAAAACTTCATAAGAACGTATGTCCTAAGAGTCTTAACTTTTGAGATACAGGGTGGTAAAGTTTTATTAAAATAAATCATTTTTTCATAATATCTGTAAAACCGCTCTGGATATTTTAATGAAATTTGGTATACAGGTATTACGCATCAAGGGGCATTTTTTCATGTACCACGTTTCATTTTATTTCCATTAGTGACGATGGTGCACGATCGTGCAGAATTTTACCGGCATATTTTAGCAGACATTGGTGGTACGCCACTGATTTCTGTTCAAATAGAAATCATTTTAGGAATCCCCATTCATTTCCAAGCAAATTTGATTACTTATTTTTTTTCAGGCCGATGCACGGTTTTCGCCTAAAAAAATAAAATCTGTTTCTCTACATGGTCACAAGATTGTCGTTAAATGACACTAAAAAAGTATAAAAATATGCAGGTGAAATTCTGCACGATCGTCACTAGTGGAAAGAAAACGAAAAGTGGTACATGAAAAAATGCCTCTTGATGAGTAATACCTGTCTATTAAATTTCATTAAAATATCCAGAGCGGTATTACAGATATTATAAAAAAATGATTTATTTTTAAAAACTTTACCACCCTGTATCTCAAAAGTTAAGACTTTTAGGACATACATTCTTATGAAGTTTTCTTCTTAAAATGGACCCAAAAATCACCCCCTTAAATATTGACATTCAATTACAAAACACCCTGTATATTATTGTATTTTTATAATTTCTGAGAAAATGGTTTTGACAGTTGGAGTGTAAACTTCAAAAATTAGTAGTTTATGAGTTAATGAGTTAAACGAAAAACGCTATTTGTTATTGAAAAAGGGCTTACTTGTCCCTATTTTAAGTTTTTATGTACTATCCTACGATGTAGATGGAATATTTATACAGGGTGATTAAAAATATGATAGTATCCATCACATGTATAATAATTTTAAGTACCCACATCATAGGATATTACTTAAAAAGTTAAAATAGGGACATGTAAGCTCGTTTTCTAATATCTTGAGCGGCTTTGTGAATAACTTTGAAAAGTCAAAATAGCTTTTTTCATTTGTTTATAACTCGTAAACCAGGTAGGTACTCATTTTAAAATCTACACTCCAACTGTGAAACCCATCCTATTGCATATTTTCAGGAAATATGAAATTTAAAAACTTACAGGGTCGTGTCTGTCCTATTAAAAAAAAATAGACAAAGTCGTCATTACTGAGTCAAGGATCACCGTGTATAATTTTTTTTTATATCAATAAAAAATGAAATAATTTATAAAATTGACAAATCGACTAGTTTTTTCATTTATTTAAAACTCAAAATTTAAGGATTTATTGGACGGTACCGGGACTTTTGCATCACCCACTGTAGGAATTTTCCCATAAAATTCCCATGAAATTTTATTGGACAAAATGAAACTATAAAAAAAGTTTATAAAACCAATTCTAGAAAAAAGAACCAAATAAATTTTTCGAGTTATTTAATTCCTTTGATAGACCGAATCGCTGAATCTGCGCGAAGGACAAAGTATAAAGCAGAAGAATAAAACGAGTCCGAGCTCGCGTGAAATACCGACGTCGCGCCAAAGCAATCATTATCCGGTATGGTCTAGTGGCTAGGATACCTGGCTTTCACCCAGGAGGCTCGGGTTCGATTCCCGGTACCGGAAGAATTCTTTTTGTTTTATAAATTCATTTTATGACTTATTTATAATTTTTTCTCTCATCATCTCGAAGTTTAGGTAGATATATTTTATACAGAGTGTTAAAAAATTACAATAATAAAATAATTATCTAACTAACCAATGTTTATTTGACTGAACTAAAAGGGGTATTTTTGTGAATTTATTTTTTGAGAAGTTGTAGCGGTTTATAGCGTAACGAGCACATTGTTTCTTGAACAATTTTCAACTGAAATATTAGTTTATTGAGGGCTATTTATTTTTATTTATAAATTTTTTTCTTGAACATTTTATCCACAACTATTATGCGCACTTGGTACACCAATACCTCCGTTTCCGTTATACCTATACAGGGTGAGTTTTTTTCAATGTTTAGTACAGGGATCTCGTAAACTACTGCAGTTAGAGGAACGGTTAAATGGGGAAAGAAGTGCAGTTCTATGAGCTTAATTCGAAACAGCTTTTGTTTTTTTGAAAATCTCCATGGCTTCCTAGATATTTAACATAAAGTAAATTCCGCGGATTTCTTTACACCGAGATAGCAGTCTTATTATTGGTATTGGAGAAAAATCGTAAAGGAAAACCTTTTAGACGATTTCATAGACAATAAAACGGCGTTACAATTTTTTTAATTTGTTGTGTCATTTTCGAGCTATGACGTAAACTTGTGTTTTTTTAAATGTAAGCCATAGTTGGCTATGACATCATTCGATATGTCTTTTTTTTCTAAATATACAACGATATAAAACTCGATATCGTTTTTTCGGGAAATAAAAAAGTTAGAACGGTTTTTAATTTTATTTCCTCAAATACGTGGTATAGGCGCTGAATTTAATAGTTAATTTTGAATTGAAAATCTTATATGAATTAATAGTTCAACGGGATAGCTAGTTTTCAAGAACTTTAAAAAAAAATATTAATTTTAATTCTAATCTTTCAAAAATCTTGTAACAATACCTACCTATACGCTGTAGAACTTTAGACTGAATATTCATATCAAAATGTGACGGTTGCTTAGCAACAGTAACAGAAACAGTGAAACTATAAAATTTGACAGTTAGTTACTTAGAGGCTTATAATTTCCGTTGAATTTTAAGCATGAAGTATCAGGTTTTGCAGAAGTTCTTAAATCGTATAACCTGCAAGGTGAATTACTAGTATGGAGTTTTCCAACCAAGAGAAGCGTGATATGATAGAATGTTATATTCAGTGTCAAAAGAATGCTGTCAGGGCTGCGGAACAATATTTTCGCAGATATTTTAATCGTCGTTAACCTTTTGTATTCAAATGTTTCATAATATTTTCTAGAGTTACTAGATGGCTATTAGAAAATTTGTAGTTAATTAAGTATAATTGTTTGCATAGAGGATTACAAATTATTCTGCAAAATTATCTATGTATAATTTCAAATTCAACAGGTCTATCAGTTATGCTTACATGGCCGCCTAAGTTGAGGAAATAAAATTAAAAACCGTCCTAACTTATTTATTTCCCGAAAAAACGATATCGAGTTTTATATCGTTGTATTTAGAAAAAAAAGATATATCGAATGATGTCATAGCCAAGTATGACTTGCATTTAAAAAAACACAAGTTTACGTCATAGCTCGAAAATGACACAACAAATTAAAAAAATTGTAACGCCGTTTTATTGTCTATGAAATCGTCTAAAAGGTTTTTACTTTACCATTTTTCTCCAATACCAATAATAAGACTGCTATCTCGGTGCAAAGAAATCCGCGGAATTTACTTTATGTTAAATATCTAGGAAGCCATGGAGATTTTCAAAAAAACAAAAGCTGTTTCGAATTAAGCTCATAAAACTGCACTTCTTTCCCCATTTAACCGTTCCTCTAACTGCAGTAGTTTACGAGATCCCTGTACTAAACATTGAAAAAAACTCACCCTGTATAATAGTATTTTTTCACTCCTAAACTTTAGTTTAATTTGCGTATTAAATTAATATTTAAACTCATCTACGATACAAATTTTCATTAAACTACTGCGATGCGGTACAGTGTTTCGTTTAACCAATCCAATAGGGGTTGGTATGGTGTGAAATGATATGAATGACGTGAATGTCGTGCAATTTTGGGTGCGTTCGGAATATGAGCTCGCAAATTGATAATATAATCTACAAAAACGGTTGCTAATTAAATTTAAGTTTTCGTATAGTAAAACCAATTAAAAAATCAGGTCGTGTATAATGGCTTCATCTACCTATCAGCTGGTTGAATACATTAAAAATATACATTGATTATTATTAAAATAAACCCTGTTCTTATACTAATTAATTATACTTATTAGTATACCGATTTAAGTATCTACATTTTTTTTATTGTTTTTTTCAATTGACAACATAACAATGACCTATTTTACAGTATATCATATTTATTTATGTAAAAATATTAATATACCTATACCTATGTATAAAAGTAAAATTGCATGACGACCAGAAAATCAAAAGAAAGGTACCATAACAGAAGTAGAAGACGATTGAATTCATGATGAAGATTTTAGTAGTAATGTTATTGATTTTTTTACTTCAGTTTGAAGCACATGCGGCCGCAATAGAAGATGCAAAAATCGAGTTGCTTTCTGCTGAATATATTTTTGGTAAGTTCTAGAATAATAACAAATAGACTAAAATTTGAATTGTAGCTTGATCAATCTCTCTATTAAAGTTTAAAAAAATTTCCAAGCGACGATTTTGAATAACTCAGTCATTGATATTCATTGATTGAATCGGACATTCAAAATATGGACAATTGTACCCTAGTCATCTTGATAAGATTATTATTATCATTATTATTTTAAAGAGAGAACATCGGTCTTGACTATGTAGGTAAGGCAAGGCACAATATCTCGTTTCACTTTGATGGTAATTTGCCTTCGAGAACTAGCTCATATAGCCACGAAATAATTTTAATTAAATAAATAGTCATATAGACGAACACAACACCCAAAAGGTCATAGTGGGATTGGAACCCACAGCGTCAACGGATTAGTAGTCTCCTGCTGAGTTACCGCCAACTCTAAAATAATTTTAATTTCAGTCTCTTTACTCACTTAATTTTGTAAGCTTGAAGAGTAATTCCATTTTTCCATTTTAGATGAGAATGATTTTGCAGTTCTGGAGGATAGAAGTGCAATCCACAACGTACCTTGCTGTCCACGGACAGGAAGAACCACTAGGCAGAACGTCAACACCGATCATGCTGCAAGTAGTGTCAAGTGCTGGTATTATTTGGAGAAAATCCAAGCCCACAAAAATAAAATTCAATATAACTAAAATTCTGAAACTTGGGCATTACAATACGTGTTCTCTGTTCCCTAAACTTGACTTATTCACATCCTCGATATATGTAAATCAATTCGATGTCGTGGGTATAACTGAGACCTGGCTTGATGATGGGGTAAGTGATGATTCATTATTTGTGGAGGGCTTTCGCATTGCTCGGAGGGATCGCGGAGGTCGAGGTGGTGGTGTAGCGGTATACATACGTGAAAGCTTTGAGTACTCTGTCGTGTTGGAGGATTTCGTTTGTATTCCGGGGGTGGAACAATTGTGGATCTCGATGGAGGTTGGTGGGGTTGTACTATTGGTTGGAGTTATTTACCGTACTGCTGCATGTAATTTAATTAATTTTATCGAATACCTGGATAACTTACTTTCGTTTATTGTACCACAATATGATAACATCGTCATTATGGGTGATATCAATCAAGATCAGTTTACTGATCGGTCCATTATGCAATGCGTGGCCTCTTATGATTTTACACAGCTAATTGATGAACCTACTCGTATACGGGGAAACTCTCAGACACTCCTGGATGTGATTTTTACGAACAAAAGTGATTTGGTCCTTGAGGCAGGTGTATTGGTTCATCAGATCTCTGATCATCGGGCGATTTTTTGTACTCTTAATCTAAAGCATTCTCGTCCTAAACCTAAACTTATTACCTACAGAGATTTTCGTGCATTCGACGTTGACAAATTTAATAAAGACTTGTCAGAGATCCAGTGGGATCGTTTACTATATTTCGAAAATATTGATCACAAAGTTAAGTATTTGACAGATCAACTTTTGAGGTTATTCGACGTACATGCTCCATTGATCACGTCTAGGGTGACCAAGCCTTTCGCGCCGTGGTTGACTTACAATATTCGTTGCATCATGAGGTCCCGAGACAATGCCTTATCTAGATACAAGCGAACTAAAAACATTCTAGATTACAAATATTTTCAACAATTAAGGAATACAGTTGTTAGTGCAATAAGGCGAGAAAAGGTTGCTTATCTCTCGAGTCGTTCTAAGGGTGATGATAGCAGACAACTTTGGAATGCATTGAAGTCATTAAATATAAAGGGTAAGCGATCAGTGGAGCTTCCTGCTAATCTGAAAAGGCCTTGTGAATTGAATGAGTATTTCTTATCGGTATTCACACCGAAAAATAACTGTCCTGATACAACAGCCTATTACTTAACAAATAGATATAACACAGACCAGAGTTTCTCGATTCGCTTATCGACAATTGAAGAAATAAAAGACATAGTGACAGGTCTTAGATCAAATGCAATCGGATCTGATGATATCTCCTCCGGAATGTTAAAGCTATCCTTACATGTGATCGCTCCTTATCTGACTCATATCATCAACTGCTGCTTGGAAACCGGATATTTCCCGCAACAGTGGAAATATTCCCTGATTAAACCCCTGCCCAAAGTTTCTAATCCTGAGAGCTTTTCCGACCTGCGCCCAGTTAGTATTCTTCCTTCGTTGTCTAAAGTACTTGAAAAGGTAGTGTCTAAACAAATTTATCAATTCGTGGTCGACTCCGAATTAATTCCAACTAGTCAGTCGGGATTCCGTAAGGGCTACAGCACAACAACCTCGATGTTGAACCTGACAGATCACATCATTAGGTCGCTGGACCTCGGGCTTGCCACATCAGTGGTTCAGTTGGACTATTCAAAGGCCTTTGATACCCTTGACCATAGACTTTTATGTGCAAAACTACGGTACTTTGGCTTCGATGACATCTCATGTGGTTTTTTTAGTCATTATCTGGAAGATCGCTTCCAGAAGGTTATTTTCGATGATACTTCTTCCTCTGATTTTGCTCCGGTTACATCTGGAGTTCCCCAAGGCTCTGTCTTGGGACCGGTCCTTTACTTGATCTATGTAGCAGATAGTCCAAGAACAATACAACATGTTAGTATCCAGTCATTTGCGGATGACACCCAGCTCTATTTCTCGTATGGCCCCCAGATGGTGGAGTTTGCTTCAAATCGCATGAATAGTGATATTGCATCTTTGGTAGCCTTTTCTGATGCCCACGGGCTCAGGCTAAATCCCGAAAAATGTAGCGTTATGACATTTGGTTCGAGCCCGGATGTGGAGGACTTACAGCTGATTGTTGGGAACCAGCCATTGAGGAGTGTAAGGTGTCAAAAAAATCTCGGTATAATTTTTGATTGTAGACTGCGGTTCAATGAGCAGGTCTCCATTCTGCTTAAGAAGTCTTACTTAGTTTTGAGGCAGTTGTACAGAAACAGACACTTGCTTGGCTTTCGGTTGAGAAAGGTATTATGCGAGAGTCTGGTGCTTTCTATTCTAAATTATGGTCTGGTTCTTTATTTTCCATGTCTGTACCAATCAACTAAATATCGCCTTCAAAAAGTGCAAAATGCGTGTTGCAGATTTGTATTTGGTCTCCGAAAATATGACAGAGTATCAGCTAAAATAAATGAGCTGGAATGGTTGAGAATGGAAAACCTTTTCAAATATCATATGAGCTCGTTAGTGTACAAGATCTTATATACATCGACACCTCCATACCTCAAAGAGAAATTGTTGTTAAGAGGTGACATGCATCATCGCCTTATTAGATATACAGATACATTAATGCTACCCAAATTCCGTCTTGCTGGGTCTCAGAGATGTTTCACGTACAATGCGGTTAAAATATTTAATGCTATACCTAGCTTTATGAGAGCACGTACCCTAAATTTTTTGAAAAAACATTATAAAGTTTATTTACTGGAAATTCAGCAGCGGTTGTGAAGTTATTGTTTTGTTGGTTTAAGTAAATATGTTGTTAATTTCATTGGCTGGAGGTTAAGTAGAGTAGCCCAGGCTAGACTTCGCCTCCCAGTTTAATTTTGTATTGTAAAATGTAGGTACAGTACACAAACAAATAAAGGCTCTTTATTATTATTATTATTATTATTATTATTATTTAAATGCTATCCGGCGTCAGAATGTAGGTGTGCAGGCTGTAATCATCCTCCCTTATTATAAATGTATTTAGTACTTAGGTACTTTGTATTTTAATTTTAATTTTTGAGAATATTTTATTTTACATATTCTAGTAATTGTTTACATCCGCGGCTCCTAAGTTTCATCAATTTTTTCGGGACCGAGGAGCGAAATAGGGGTGCTGGGTGGGTAAGAAGCTAAAAACAGCCAGGGCAAACTAATATCAAGGTCACCACTAAGGCCTCTTTGGCACTACGGTCGAATTTCTATTTTTTTTTTCACTTTCAGGGCAAGGAATATCTTCGAGAATAACGGTAGCACGCTTTTTATTTTCAAATTTGCATTTATTTTGCATTTATACTCCAAAAATACGCGACATCGCTCGCTATTATATTCCCACTAGGTACGTTTGCATGCCGCGTATGTTGCGTCTGTTACCAGACCGGCTCTGTGTTGTTTACGAGTTTCCGCCGTCCTCTCGACACTCTGACCTTGCATGTTTATTATGATATTCACTGTTCTAAACAGGCCCGCACTCAGGAAGACCTTCTTTTGATGCCGTTTTGTTCGCTTATCTTTCATTTGCCCAGCAAATGAATACCTTCCTGGTGTTACTATAGGTATGTTCTCCACCCCTATATAGGTGCCATAGTGAAACTGTAGGAGCCGCAGATGTAAATAATGACCTATAATTCTTATTATGGGACGTAGTAATAACGTGTTTCCATTAACTCGCTTTCGTCTGTCTGTCCACAAATATTGAGCGCGATTTCAAACCAACAAACTGAAACGGTAGATATAGTTGAAACCTTGAAGACAACTCAGAACTGGATGACAATGCAATACTAACTCGCTTTCTTATCTGTTTGTTTATCTGTTAATAAACATAAATAATAAAAATTATGTTTACTATGCAAAAGTTTGAATAGTAGGCAGAATTTAGAGTAGCTAAATCTGCACGCCACTGTCAAAACACCATAATGAACGGACCCAATCGTGGGTAACAAGTCACGCATTCGGTAGCTGATAAAAGGTATTAGGTAAGATGCGCGAGCTTCAGAACAAACGGCCGATCGTTTATTGGTTCATTTTTTAAATTTGTGTTAATATGGTGTCTAACCTCCGCTGTAAGAAAAGGATCGTTTTACGCTTGAACAATGCTGGAAAATATTGAAAATTTATTTTCAAAGTTGCAGAAATAGTGAGAAAATTGAGAGCAATTTTTGCTAGAAATGGAGCTTCTGCAGCGTCTGGTGTAAGAAAGTTGAAATTGGCGTGCTTATGGATACGAAGTCATCCACGTGCTCGTCTAATGCGCACACCTGGAAAAATTTGCCCAACGTATGCGTGAAAACTCAAGAAGTTCAACTCGACACAGAGCGCAACAACTGAATCTCAGTTGCACTTTTCTGAGGAGAATATTACACAAAGACCGCTTACAAGTTGCAACTTACTCAAGAGGTAAAGGAAAATGACCATACACTTCGTTATCGCTTTTCCGTGTAGACTTTAAATGAGTTCGAAAATTACGCTGATTTCGATTGGAAAATCTTTTTTTTTTAACATTTCCGACGAAGCTCATTTTCATCTTGCGAGGACATGTTAAAATGAACATAACTGTAGGATTTGGGGTTCCGAAAATCAACACGTAGTCATAGAGAAGCCAATGCGTCCTGCAAGAGTGACTGATGTTTAGTATGGATTTTGGAGTGGTGGCATCATCATTCGTGAGTACTTTTTTCAAAATGTCGTTTTGTTTTTCAAAATGTCGTTTACAGCGACATGTTAACTGATTTTTTGTGGCCGCGATTGGACGATTCGGGCTTGGACGAGCTTTTGATCCAGCGGGATGGAGCAACGTTTCACACAATCGATCTTTTGCGCGCTAAATTCGGTAACCGTCTTATTTTTTGGACTATTTTTAATGGGGACATGTTAAGTACCCTTAAATTGTTTCTCCAAACAATTTACGCACTGAAGGAAAACATCAATCGAGTTATTCGTACAATAGGGCCACAAATAACTGGCAAGACAGCCGCCGCCGCCATTTAACTGATATCATTTTCATAAACAATGGGAAGGATTACTTTCTTGAATAAAGCAACAATAATTTAAAAATGGTCAACGATGTAGTAGTATTAATAGCAATTTAAAAAAGAAACCAATGGATGACACACCCTTTAATTTCCATTAAATCGTATAATGGACTCAACGACGTTCGCTTATTGCCCGTTGTAGTGTTTAGGTTTGTTGTTTGTTCAGATACTGTATAAATATTTGGACGCCCTGTTTTGTACGTACAGGTATGTCCCTAACTATTAGAAAGCCCATTAAATAAAAATTGTGCCTCGGTAAAAACTCATTCGGGAAACTATGCGGTAGGCCTACCTACAAAAATGCAACGTGCAACTTTTCAAAGTGGGGTAAGTAGGTAAGTAGGTAGGTACTGGGTAGGTTTGGGGATGTGCGATAGGGGAGAAATAGGTAGCACTGGATCTGGATATTTAAACGCTTTGAATTATTTCTATGCAAACGCTCCGCTCCGGACAGTAAGCAAGATTTATACTTGAAAGCGCAAAGCCCTCAAGAATGTTGATAAATGATAGTATCGACCCGACGGCAAAGGCCGAATGCAAAACTGCTCCCGGGGTCAATCGTTACAGATATCCATTAATCACAGACCCGCGGTGCCTAAAATGCCTGTTTATTTGCTCATTTTTTTATTGAAAAACACCGCCTTCACTCCTTCAGACTACAGGATGGCTTTAATTAGCGTTAAGTGACTCATGAAAAATTTATCACTTGAAATATGCGTCGTTGCGTGGGGGCGGAATATTATCCCCGCTTTCACCTCATTATCACTCTTTTATTATTTTATTAATTGAGTAATTTGTATCTCGTTTAGTATCCTTATTGCTCATCGATTATCTTTTCACCTGTACCTATTTACTTTTCTCAAAATTACGAGATTTATGACTTTATTCACAAGCATTTATTTTTTATAATCCATCTAGTCTTGAGCACCGTGTAGCCAGAATAAGTTTTCACACCTGCGCTTGTACCACGGAATCCCCATGTAACAGAACATCGAATCTCTGCTTACCAACCGCTCATTTTCAATTAGGCAACGTGAGACCATGCGCCTCTTCAATCGAGCCAAATTTCAACTTTCCACGACGAAAAATAGCGCCTCTAGAGTGTTTCCTAGCAAACGCACAGACGGACAGACACATTTTGGGAGACAGACATTTTTGGGAAGCAAGCCTCCGTGTTAACTACCGAGAGATCGGCTTCGCCGGTCTCGGAAATTGATAATCTGGGTTGCAAAAATAGAGAGAATAATATGTTTTTGATGAAGAACTGTCAATTTAGAGTGTTTAGGAATTTTTAACTCAGGAAGTAGCAGAGAAAACGTGCGCAAAACTAGATATATGTACCAAGAAAAGAGTAAGTTTACTCTATGACAAAACCTGAGATTAGAGGGAAAAAATTCTATGAGAAAATGGCAGTCTGGTGACATATAACAGCTCCTTTCATTTACGTTTTTACTCGAAATATGCATTTAGTACTGCGCAAAGCTCAATTACGAAAATATAATACAAATCATAGAGCGACACTTAAAACTTCCAGCGCGCAGTTTCTCTAAAACAATCCCATTCCATAGGAACAGTCACAAAACCGAAACTTTAACAATTACTTCGTCATTTAGGTACGTGAAGATGTTTATAATTTATAGCGAAATGTGAACTGACCTAGTCAAGGCGTATTTGGCTAGCTATTATTAGGACAAAGAATAAGACTAGACAATCTGTCACTGTTACGAACATTCCATTCCAGATTTAAGGATTTGTAGGTCCTAATGCAATTCCAAGGAACGTTGCAGACGTCGCGGGACAATTCAAAGGACTTTCAAAGGGAGAAGAAGAAACGCTCCATCAATTCATATAACTTTCTATTGTTCCCGGATAAATGAGTTTATTCGCCGGGCGAAGCAGCCAGCGTTTATCTGTCCACTTATTTACTGATGGTATTTTTCGCACTCCACAAATATTCCTTTAGCGGGGATAATTTAGAACGGAGTAGAAAACAGTGTAGTGGACGAAAAAAAAACAGAAACAATAGCACTAGTGAGCGTAAATATCAATTCAAGGCTTATTGTTTTAGATTTGTCATCGGCAGCCTTTGGAAACTCTCCTTCTTTCCTTTCCTGCTCCCTTCCGGTTCCTTCTAACTGCAATTTATACCCTGCTCGCATCACATATATTTTCGTAATCTAGCCCTCTTCAGATGCCATTTTTCTCAATATATCCGGGAACCCACTAAACATCTGTGATATATTCCATTAAACTTCTGGCTAATAACCATCTGGCTCTAGATTTATAAGAGAGGGAACCGGAGGCGAAGGGAACAGGCTCTGACGTCCTACCAGGACGCAGTAAACTAAACATAGCAGAACAGCAGATGACGGGCTTGGGGTTTCGTATAGGTAATAAAGATCGACTTTTATTCAAAATTTCTTTTTACTACTTCAAACAAGTCAATGCATTTACAAGTCACATCCAGTATAAGTTGAGAGCAAAAAATAATAATAAAAATAAGGGAGCAGTTGAAATAAATCACGGTTAATGATCTAGGTGGGAGAACTCGATTAAAAAGAGAGAAACACAGGGGGAGAAGTAGTATATAGGTATAATAGTAGGTAACGGGGGTGGTTTTTAAACTTAGCTGAATTCTCGCCAACATTTAAACCACATTATTCTTGATTTTCAGCTTCACGGTAGCGTTTTCAGTTGGTTATGCTCGGCAAGCCCATAAATACGAATATTTTATTGCGCCGCACAGTCTGAGATAAGTTGCTAGTTGTCAAGGTAAATGATAAATATTTAATTACTCAGGGGCTCTTTAAAAGCGTCGTTATTTTATTTTTACCTTTCTGCAAGTCTCATCCTAGCGCGGTTTATTACGGCAGAGCCTTGTGGGTCTGAAGTGTTTTTGTATTTCGATCGTCGTGCATTTTACGAACAATTAGCCAGTTTTCATGTAATTAAAATTTTGTCATTCATATCGTCAGTTTCGTGCTATGCGATGACGTCAGCGACCTTTTTCAAATGACAACTTGACAACCCAATATTTTTCAATTAAATTTGACTGATCATTCAACTCAACTCAACAACGTTAGATCAATAATATAGAGAACCCAATCCTCGTTATAGTTTGAGTAAAAGGTACAAATATGTCAGAGCTTAATCAAGAGAGGCAATGATTAAATGACAAGAATTTTGCAAGTCAAAAAAAGCACTCTTCAACTCCACAGTCATATTTTTCTTTCACTCCCAATTTTCTTATCATTTACACTGCACTCGATCGTCTTCTCTTCTTCTCTTGACTCATGCTCGTAAGATCATTTACTAAGAATTCTTCATCCAAAAAAGCACCAGTGTCTCTTCGACAACAACAATAGTCATATTAATACCAAATCAGAGGTTCCGAGATGAAGTTGCACCTGATCCCTAAAAAACATTTTTTGGCTTACTTTGGCGCACTAAATAGGAGGGTTCAATGAAACTTTTGCTGGTAATTTACAGCTCCTTGGAGAGTAGCCTGTTGCATCTATTTAATGCGCTGAGCTGAATAGCTAAACATCTGTCACTCCTAGTAGGAGATGACTCACTAAATATTACCAGATTCCGTAACAAAGGTTGTCCACATCAAGGCGTTGACCCGATCGAAACCCCGCATCTTTCGCTTGTAAATTGAGCAAATGAACGACAAAAGACAAAAACACTGTCACTTGGAGTGAATTTGGCGTGGATGTAACGAGCTAGAGTAAGGCGATGACTTAGTAGTGTCCTGTTCTTTCTTTCTGCATTGAACAAACAAAAATCCTTTCTTGAGTAAACGAATTATTAATTATGATAAAAATTGAAATTTAAGAAGATGACTTAGATTGGCCCCCCTCTGTAATACAATCCAGCTGTTACATGTTCTAGAAGCTACACACGAATTTTATTTTTCCCCGACGCAGTTTCGCATAGGTAAACAATCAAACCGAAATCGATGTCGCAAGCAAGCATTATCTAATGAATGATAGTCTGCTCTCAGGACATAGAGTAATCAGTTGTAGTCAGTAGTATTATTTAGTAATAAGTGATAGTGAAGAGTGAAGTAGAAAACAGAGTAAAGTGACAAGTGGTGGAAGAGCATTAGTTGTGTAATATCTTTGTAGAAATAAGAGGACAGCTGATTATTTAGATTTGGTTGGAGGTTATTGAATATGGAATTTTGTAAGAGTTCAATTTGATATTAATATAAAGAGTGAGACCCGTAACAATATTAAATCGTGTCTATAGCAGAATTCAGACAGCTGTTTTATCTTGGTATTCGAAACTCCACGTAGGGTTTCCCTAAGCGGCGGAGGCGCCTATACTTAAATTTTTTAGTCGAAGGTTGGTAGTAAAATAACTTTTCTCCGAAATGTTGACATAAATTTATAAAATCAATGTACCATTCTACGTGTACCTATATAATACATTGAAAAAAGTGCCTTATATAAGAATTGTAGTACTATACAGATAAAACAATGGTGACAATTGAAAACCGAACACTATAAATAGAAGTACCTAATGAAAAGAATCCTCAATCAAGTCTATAAACGGGGGAATTTTTCCTTGCGTTTTATTTGCGTTGCGAACAATGAATCGCGTTTATTATAATATAGGACAGCAGCTCCGAAGGTTGACCGTGGAAGGTGAGCGAAAACCAACCGACAGGAAATTGTATTAAACGCTAATGTGTTACCATAGATTCCCGAGGGATGGAGCAATTAAATATCGACATATAGGTGTGTAATTAGTCGACAGCGGCTTCCTCTAATTGCAAGCGAAAGGTCGAGCTGAATCCGGCTACCCAACAATTAGAAGCGAATTTAGAATTCACTTCCTAATGGGAACACCTTCAACGGGGAATTTTAGGAATCCAGCTTAAGTCTGGATTATAATCTATCGAACAGCAATTTATCAAGGTTAATTTCTGGGTTATTACACCTGGCTCTCGTTAACTCTAATTACAGTCCAGAGAAGACAGACGACAGACTACTAACTACTTACAGCAGTGGGAAGAAGTGAAGAACTAACTGAACGTAAGAATTTGATGAGTATTTGCGAAGTCTTTTACAAGTTTTAGGGAGTAGAAAAAAGACTTTCTGAGGGTATATTTCACCGCATAAAAAGTCAATAACAGTCTAGGTTTTTTAATAACGACTTTATGTTTGCCTGTCTCTCCTGAGAAAAGTAGAAAGTGAATTGACAGACGGATTTTCTGTGCTAGCAGTTTTCCACCTTACTGACGGATCGCAACATATATAAGGACTGAATAATGTTGAAATATAATAAAGGAACAAACAAGACTGACTGAAAGAACCTTAAAGCTTTTATCAAAGCCAAAGCGCGTTCAATAAAGCGAGAGACGCTGAAAGAACTGCCTTCTAGTAAATCAGCTTGTTAATTTTATTTGTATTTACATTATTGACGATGTGATCTTTTACTATTATTTTTCTCGCACTTCTACTATTATTCTTTCTTGTCGTGAGACTACTTCAAAAGAAATCTGAAATACTCTCAAAAACATACTTTTCGATATTTATTTATGAGGTTTCTATATACCAGTTCTTAAGAAGAATGACTCCATTAAGAAAAACAAACGGAGAGTTTTTTTTTTTTTTTGGGAAGCTGAATCAATGTACAGAAAGCTCCGTTTGTGAATTTTCCAGAACAAAGCTGGTCAGAATGATAACCTAATCCTTAGAATGTCAATTTTTCATATTATTTGTGAGACTTCTGGTACCCGAATATGTGAGAAAACATATTGTTTTACCATTTACTTGAAATTAAAGGAATCTTAGATGGATTATATCTAAGGCATGATTGGAGCAGCTGATGAAACTGAGACTCAATCAATGGTGAGACTTTTTAGCTTTTGAGCAAGAAATACATTTCAAGTTTACGAGAAGCAAAGTAATGTTTGCGAAATACAATACTAAGCTTCTAAGACAAAAAAATGGTCAGAGAGTTAAACCTAAACAGAAAAATTTAAATTTTTTATATTGTTTGTGAGACTTATGTGAGATTCTTGGCGAAAACATATTGTGGTACCCTTTTACTAAAAATTAAGGGGTCGTAAGGGATATTCGCTAAGGGATAATTGGAGCATTTTCTGAAAATGAGGCTCACTACTGAGACTTTTCAGGTTTCGAGCAAGAAATACATTTCAAGTCTTTGAGAAGCAGAATCGAAGCACAGTAATCTATTTGTGAGATACAATCCTGAGTTTCTAAGACCAAAAACTGGTCAGAATGATACTCTAATCTTAAAAATGCGAATGCTTCATGATTTTGTGAGACTTATGTGAGACTTCTGGAAGAAAACAGATTATGATAATTCAAGGTTTTTAAGAAACTAATTCAAAATACTGAACGCTCTTGTTGTGAGACTCAACCCTAAATTCGTCAGGCCAAAAAGTGATCGAAATTTTTAAATTTTTCACTTCATTTGTGAGACTTATGTGAGACTTTTACGAGAAAACGTATTTCATTACCACTTTCCAAGGATTAAAAAGTTAAGGGCTGATTTGAGATTCTTCTGAAAATGAGACTTACTAGTGAGACTTTTTGGGTTTTGAATAAGAAATATATTGCGGGTTTCTTAATAGCTCAATCCCAGCATAGAAAGTTCTGTCTGTGAGACAGAAACTTAAGTGTGTAAGACTAAAAGCTACTCAGAATGATGATACAATTATTACAAGAGACGATTAAATAAATTCATTCCGACTATAGGTGACTTTAGAGAGAAAGATAGATCAAACATATGGTGAGAAAGTCCTTTTTAGGGAATACAACTCAGATTCACTTGTGAGACTTGTCTTTAAATAGGAGCGATTTTATTCGAAAACCAATCAACAAAGCTACATGTTTGTAAGCCTCCCTTAAGAATAACTCAAGGAGGTCTAAAAGGTTTCCGGAATGCGCCTTAGCTCCTGAAAGATCTTTCGATTTCCTCTTGACATGAGAATATTTCTAAGAATCTTCGAGTAGTTTCTTAGAACTAATAATGTTTGTGCCTCATTTTGCAGGTTTTAGATTGAGACTAACTGTAAAATATATCTGGACATGAGACTTACTGACTTGAAGCCTTTAATTATCATTTTGAGAGACATAATATCCTGTGAAGCTAAATTCGCCAAATTCTTTGAACTGAGACTAACCCGTGATTGTGAATAATTTATTTATTAGCTTCACATATTTTGAAAACTGCTGAAGTTTTCCGTTCGACTGGTTCTGGACGTGAGGCTTACTACTCCGGATGATGATGATTTTATTACTCATTTTGAAGCTCCAAAAAAATGGAATAATCCAGCATTAACTCGACCTGAGAGAGATTGATCAAAAAATCTTTGCAGAGGATTTGAAACGTGAGTAGCCAAGCTAAATGGGTTGAAGTTTATTTAACAAGAATCAATTCTGAGCGGACTTGAACCAGATCTTCTGGTTTATTAATCCTCGCCTTTTTTTTATTTACTTACAAGTACTAAACTGGTATTAAATAAAACTCTTCTTAAATTTCTATAGCTGTGGATTTAAGAGTTTTTTGAGCAACTACAAAGAAAGCGCATTGAGAAGTGCAGAAAAAAGTAGGTTCCACTCAAAAAGGTCAATCAAGACTTGTGAATGTATCCTGCATTTTTTTCACAAAAAATAGAAGCCTTTCATGTATCTAAGCAAGGAGGAGTTATAATTTAGAGTTTTTCCTCATGCATGGCGTCTTTTGATAAAATCTGAGATCTATTATTCTAGATAGTAAAAAGTAATCTTTGTATAGGAAGGCATTGTGTTTGAGTGATTATCTAAGAAAGGGCCTTTTTGCTGCCTGAAAACAGGGTAGAAGATGATAAATTATGCTTCAGTGAAAGCAAGCTTGTGAACTGGAACGAGTGTAGCGTTTATACGGGCGAGATTCCGCAACTTGTCAATATTATTTAAAAATTCAGAAATGTCTAGTCACGATATGGATGCATAAGAATTCCAGGACATTTGTTAAAATGCGACGAACTTTCCAATAGGCGGCCGTAACAAGATTTATGTGCACGTCATTGCAACATATAAACATTCGAATAAATCACAGATTGAAGGGCGATTACTGAAAAGCGAATTTTTTTCAGTTTCGACAAACAAGGGGAATACAGAATCGAATCACCTCTTCCAGGAACGACATAACAATTCCGATTCCTGCATGAAATATTACTCGATAAAATTTCCTCGTTTTGAATCAAAACTCTGACAGGAAGATTCTACATGACTCAATGTTTAAATTTCACTACACTTCAAAACGTGTAGATACAACTCCATAAATCTGTCACCCATGCACGAGTGGGCGGTATCTAGACTTTGCTCTTTTAATTTTTTGTTACTTTTTTTCATTCCTAATGTTTTATGATAATTTTGGACTACTAATTGCTCTGCAACTCTTTCTATTGAAATCACATCTATTTCCGACCTTTTTATTATTTTTCTTTCAGCTGTTTGGGAATTTGTACACTTAGCTTTCTTTCCAGCGTTTCTGCTTCGGGGAAGATACCTAAGGATAGCGCACGAATCCTTTAGAAAGAGAGATCTTCAGTTACCATATTTCTTCCTCTCATATCCATCTCTTCGAGAAAAGGGGGCACGAGCACAACAATGCGATATTTAAAAAATTAAATCATTTGTAATTTCTTTTGCTAATTAAAACAGGAAGAACGTGGCTTTAAAGCCCCAAACAAATAGTTTATGAATGATTTACAATATTTACATTTATAAGACAATGAACAAAAAAAAACAAAGTATTTAACAGCGGAAATGATTAGGGAACCACTGGTCTTCAGAGGTAGCTTGCACTCACGAGCCTGTCGAGGCAGGCATGATTACGGATTCATCTTGCGGGTTCGTATCACTCGACAGGAGACATCGAGGCCTCACGTATTCAACACTTCAGCCAAGCGAGGACCCCTATATCGGCTCAGCTCACCTAATAGGTAGGAGGGGGCAGGAGCTTCTCCTACCCACATAAATCGACCAGATTGCTGATTTCCACAAACCCTATTTTGGGTTATTTATTGTTACTACTGATTTTCTGATTATCTGCAGATAGTTGGTGAAATTTGGTTCATAAGAAATCACAGGAGTTCCACAAGGTGCAATAATGCGAGTTCTAATATTTACATTGTCAAACGGTGCAAAATTGTCGTTTTGAGCTGAAGCAGTTCCCCCATTTTTCTTTGACATATTTCATGAGAAAATGTCTCTTTTTTTATTATCTCCATCAAATCACGAAAATTCATAGTTGTTATAAAGCATAATTTTTCCACCCTCTTGCTTAGCTTATTATGATGAATATTTGAGACGAGACAAAATCTACCCATTTACAATTTTTCCCCCGTAAACAGCCATTAAAGTAGAGTTACACACCACCTCATTTAACCAAACTGCATAAAAATGAACAAAAATTCAACCGCGATAAAGTGTCAAAAGGACCCCGAAGCCATTTCACGAGAGATAATTCCGAACGATGCAGTTAATTCAATGGCAATGATAAAAACGAACGTTGTCGGAAAGAATCGCGTTCAGGCCCTACAATAACTTGGCAGGACATCAAACTCGAGATGCGGCTGGTAAACCTGGCCCCGTTACCAACCCCGTTACAAATCACCGGTGGGGACCTATTACGTTGCGCGAAGAAGATCGTTCCTGATGGTCGTGGCTGGAGTGACGTCGCGTCCATCTCTACGGAAGGCCAGGATAATGCACGTCATAAAGAATGACTTGTTATCCTTGCGGCAGGACCGTTAATTACGGAGGGCGCTTCCTGGAGCCCTGCGACGGCAAACACAATTACCCTCCTCGCTACTTCACTTGCCGTTATGGGGGTGAAATATTGCAATATTCCATGAACCATCGGCCACACTTAGAGAGCACATAGAAGGGATTTATATCCCTTCTCCCGGCTACGGATAACACTGCAGGAACCCGGCCAAGGACCGGGAGATTGCGGTGTCGCGATTCCTGGAGCGCTCTAAATTCCCGGATTATTGCTCGCAATTGGGAAAGAATATCGTTTATGGAAGAAGTTTTTCGATACTGCCGCTTGTATTAAAGGGTTAAAGTGAATACTTTGATTAAAGTAATTGTCCACTTTGTCGTCCGTGTCCCCGTTTTAAAGAATCGAAAGGTTTAATAAGTAAATGCCGGGCGGGCGCTATTATAGAGCGAGAATTTCGTATAAAATGTAATATCATATCTGATGCAATAAAACCGCAATTCTGCTAGATATTGGGCTAAAACGGGGCAACAAAGTAGCAATAATCTTATACATTAAGCCTACAGAGGGAACAAAAGCATATGGGAATCGAGCACACCCGTAAACATAATCATCTAGAGTATTCATTTAGCATATCTACCTCCATTAACTAAAATCCACGATTTATATTGTAAGTAGACCTATTACGGTAATACGTGTCGTAAATATTTGATAATATGGGTTTTAGACTATGCCAGAGAACCTGATTTATGGACCTAAACAGCAATTTAGCGTTCACCAGTTCAGGAAAATGCTCGTATCTCCACGGCTGGATCCAATGGGAGTGATACTCGACCAGTTAACTCAATTTCGCAAAGTGGATTTCTGCCGAAACCTCTGGAAAAATAAAACCCTTTTAAAAGATATACACTGGAACATGTGTGTATCTGTACCATTCTAATAATTATCTAATTTATTATTGTTTCTCTTCTTAATTTACAATTATTCTCACTGATACAACTTATTCTAATTTACGAGTACAATTATATTCCCACTACTAATACTGTTTCCGTGAATCACACACCGTCTATAACACTACTTTTTCTTTAGCACTGTCCAATATCGCTCATTTACTATAGCTTCTATATTCGCTCACTCTTCGCAGTCCATACTGAACCGATGTCGCTTGCCTTAATTGTTGTTGATCCTTTCGCACTCTTCACTGGATCTCCTAGCACCGCTCCTAGTCCCTTCTATATATACCCATAGTGTTGTTCTAGAACGCCTTCGAGAACAAACTTCAGAATGTCTTTTAGGTAGTTTCGAATATTCTATTTCCGGAACATTCTAGAACAGTATCAGCTTCTAGACACTCTGACAGATTAGTTGTGGAAGTTGGTTTACAAACTTTCTCGCCCACACCGTGCCCCAGTGCAGCAGACGATCCCGCCGTGTGTCGGGTGAGTTAGGAGGTGGCAGGAGCTCGCTCGCCATGCTACAAGAGCCACGCCCTGCTTGCTCTGGCAGGCGAGACAACACTCCATTGCTATCACCGTCACTTGTAAGCTCGTGTCACTGCTCCCCTCTTAAGTATGTGCGTCCCGGAGAGACCATTATTTTTGCTGCCGTCGTATCGCGATCAACGATCCAGCTCAACTACGCTCATCTTAGCCTTGGGGCTCCTCTGGATCCGGTAGACGACGTCTCTTTATGACCTTGTACGGTCCTTTCCAGGCAGGATGAAGTTTTAGAGAGCGTCCTTTTTTTCATTGAGGGTTGTAGAAGCATACCTGGTCGCCATCTCGGAAACCTCCGGAGTTAGCCTTCCTATCGCACCGAGTCTTCATTCGTTCACTCACGAGATTATCTACTTCCTCCGAGTTGCCTCACGAATGTTGTAGTCTGTTCGTTGCCTGATAGTCTCTAAGTGTTCGCTGGTCTTCCCCGGTGACGCTTCTGTTATCCAGTTGTCGGGACTTCAACGGTGATGGGCTTTATGCTCAGGGAATTTTGCCGTAACTCGATCTTCTTTCAGGGCTGGCAATCTCCCTTGCATGGCCTTCGTGATAGTGTCTGCCGTTTTTATGGATCCTCCCAGGTTCACTATCTCGCTGGTACCGGACAAGTTGTCGAGAGTTGCCCTTAATTAACGGTCTCTGAAGCATCAGATTAATTTATTCAAAAGATCTTGTTGGTAACATGATTTCGTCGTTCTTTAACTTAAGCGTACGCTGCCTGATGTTTAGGATGACACCATACCTCTGCATAATATTTAAGTCGTAATAAACAATCGTCTACGATGTCAGCAACCAGTATCTCCTCTCGTAAGGTTAATCGTGCTAGCCCAATTACTTGTCTTTAGGATATTTTCATTTCCTAAGGGGGTGATTTCTCGGCGTTTTAGTCCACTGCGGCTGACGATCCACCTTGTGGTACCGGTATCAATCAGAAAGACGAATTTCTGGCCATCGAGCTCACCATTTAAGTGTAGGGTGTTCCTAGATTTCTGCAAAAGTGACGCAATATATGTCTTGGGGTCTGGATCTCTTAACTGCTATCAGTTTTCTTGGTTCGTGGTCACAGCTGACTGTCCTAGATTGAAACGGTCCAGGCACGGTTCAGAGATATGCCAACGGCAGTCTCGGCGTATGTGACCTGCTTTTGGGCTTTTGGTTTCCAGAGTTTCTTGTCTTCTATAAAATCCATTCTTCTGTTGAGCGGTCGCCTAAAAAATTACCTCCCGTTCGATGTAAACCACCTGGTCTTGAATAACTGGACACTGCCAATAATATTATTATGTTTTATAAGAAAGTAAAGTTGCCACTGTTATAGGTTCTTTGTAGAACAAATATAGTGGCAAGTAAATTCGAGCCAGGGTGGAAAAATGAGACATAACACCTTAGTTTCTTGTATTTTTACTTTGACGTAATAAGTACACAGATAAATTCTTAATTCGCTTAAAAAATAATTACTTTGGGTACTTAGGGATCAAAGTGTGGATCTTTAACATCTGCGTTATATTGTCAAACCTACAAATCCATGGGGTCTCTACATGAAAAACAAATATAAAGCGCCCATTTGTTTCTCTGGTTGCCTGAGACGAGTATTATTCCCAGTCTTTCACCTTACATTGAGTCTATTTCTCGATTTATTTAGAGAAGCTATCACCACTCGGTTTGTTATTATCTCTCAACTGAAACCTTGGGCCCTAAAAGTTGACTTTTGAAATTAAATTATATTCAACTAGTCCCTTAAAAGTTATATACCTCTCAGAGACAAGCTTTTTTGCTGTGTCAGCTAATGTGACCAATTACGGCGTAACCTTTGATAATTAGATTTATCTTCAACTGTAGAAAATCATTATAAGGTAAAGCCACCATTGCATTTTCTTCTCGTTATAAAATTGTTAGGCTCCATTTAATATTGTGATCTTTTCATCTTTTTCTCTCAACTCGAATCTGCTTGTGAACATTTTACGTTAAAAATTCCTCCACGCTTTTCTCTATTCATGTCAGTAAATTCCTTTCTTTTTTTTCACAGTAACTTTCTCCATTGAGTACCACTCGCATATCTCTTCGCCATTACGAGCAACAAAGCGCAGCTTAAGTCAACCACCTTATTCGGCGTGTAATACAAACCGAAACAATATATTCAACCAGAAAGTTGCAGCGTTCTCAAATAGTCTCGAGTTTGTAATCCTTAGTAATTTATGAGTCCGGCTGAATATTCATGCATGGTGAAGTTTTTTAAACTTTAATAAGGTATAGCGTGCTTTGTATAATTCAACACTTTCGGGGATAAATTTATTTATCTTATGCCTGGAACGGTAGATTTAAGAAAAGACGTCAAATATAGTTATAATAAACAGATATTATAATATTCTCAGAGAGTGATATATTGAGGACGTGGTTAATGCAATTGAGGATAAAGGATAAAGCTAATCTTGGTGATTAAAATTTTTGTTACTTACTCTTTCATCTCTTTAAAAATTGTATCACTGCAGGGTGGTTGGTGGTGGGGGGAACTTTTAGTTAATTCTCTGAAAGCTGGCTGATTTCATTCATACCACTCAAAAAGTTCAACCGATCAAAGTTACCAAAGATATCTGCTACGGAACTTCATCAACTTAACGTAGAAGGGGTGATCCAATGACCACAGAAGGCTTGAACAAAAGCTTATTAGAATTGCAATTATTCAGTTTTTAGACTGGAAAGTTGAAGGGAAGTTCTGATTTTTGGCTCTTTTGGTGGTCGTTGGTCTTCTGGCCTGTCGGTCTCGTCTGGGAGATATTATGTTGATCAGGCGAGACTTCATTCTTCGTGGCATGGTCCGTTGGTTCTGGTCCGAAAGGGCATCTTTCTGGGGGGCGGGGGAGGGGGTAGTTCGATTTGCTGTCACAATCGCAACTTCTCAAATGGTGGGCTTTGAGTGCCTGAATACGGGGCCAAAGGAATTTCTCAAATGGGGTCGGCAGTTCAGGAGATATTACAGATTTGGAGGTTTAATAGACTTTTTTGGAAATTTTTCTGGTCGATATGTCTTTAGTGTCTATTCTTTGGGTTGAGCCTTTGGGTTCAGCAACCATTGAATTTCATAATTAGTTTAATTATTTTTTTTGTTTGGCCACCGCCACCAGCGACAAAAAAACTATAATTTGGTGGTAATGTAGCCAAAAACTCGACAATCGGTAGAAATTGACCAATAAAATCAAAATCGCTGAAAAGGAATATAAAAAAACTATAATCGTAAGGCTATATTGTCCATGGTCATGGGCCATGGTGCCATGGACAAACTTTATTGTCATAGCTATAGGAGGCATAATTTTTTCCAGTTCTTTTCAATGTCGTCACGATTAGAAATTAAAAATAATACAACTAAACAAGTAGAACTTGTGTTTCTGAGAAGGAAGTAACTTCCACGGTTCCACGCCTGAATTGCGTTGTCAAACCATATATACAAGCAAAGAAGACAGAAGCTATTACATATTTAAATGTTCTTTCTCGAAAGCCAGTTACCTATATATAATTTATTCGCAGACAGTAGTGTTTTCATGTCAACAAGTTGGAAATGGTTCTCAATCCGGAGCTCTCAGCTACCTGTATTGTTACAAAGCGGGTGCATGTCTCAGCAGAGATATACAAAGCGAAACTAAAAATTGAACAATACGTCCAAAAGGAAATACTCCGGTGCTCCCGTGATATGAAATGTAAGTGTGTGTTACGTGACGTTTTAACAACGCGATTTGTCAAATTTCTAATTTAGCAGAACCTTGCGGAGACCGGTCTCGCGTAAAACAGTCCGAAATTAGACAGGAACACGAGAAATGCATACGGCGTCATTCAAAGAGTTATGGAAATGACGAAAACTCCGGTTTATATTTTATTATGTAAATACATGGAGATCTGTTTCAACTTCTAACAAGCAGAACATGCATATTCAATAGCGTGTACAGCTGATAGGTGGAAAGTTCCACCTCTTTCACGTTTCGAAACTCCTGTTAAAAAATATGCGCATAAACACGAAACACACAACGAAATTTGCAATTTTTGTCCTTTTGAAATTACCATGCATGCAAAATTTTATTTATGCATAACAGGAAATATAGTTGTATATTGTTGCAAAACTAGATTGTTTCATTTTAGTTCAAAGTGCCACGAATAATGCCCCTCTGAAATCAACAATGCATGAGATTGAATCAATTAATTAAGGAAAAGAGTGATTTAAATGCAAAGCTGTTAAAAAAACCGACTTGGTTTTTTTTTACCTCAGAGGCAATTTTGACATGGTCTGACAGTACCTGAAAAAAAGAACACATCAACAGGATGTATCACATCCGTGAAAAGTATTATAAAAAATAAGGCTAAATCAACCCTTCTTGTGCGTTAATTTTCATTTAATTTTCGACAAATTTAGTGTTAAATTGAAAAATAATTTCATTTGACTTGTCATAGAAACATTGCAGAAGCAAAAGAATCATAATTAACCTTGCAGAAAGGTATACGACTTCGCTCTTGGTGAATGATAAAACTGAATGAATCGCCTTAAGATGTACAAATTAAGAAAGTGATTTCCCACAACCGAGTAATGAAAGATGAGCCAAAGCGAAGAGAAAAGAGACGAACTAATGAATGAAATAATTTACTAGAAATTACAGTAAAAGAGGAAGATTGTACTAATTACAGATTTATTTAGACGATTAAGGCTTCTCCTTGTGAATAACGGTAGCTCTAGTATAATTGTCCTTTAGGGTTAAAGGAATAAGAACAGTCGTCGCTTCGCGGAACGACAGAGCCAAGCCGAATGTTTACGACCAATTAGACAAACGACGTAACAATTTTAATTAGTAACTAATTATTACAAAGTTAATGTCTATCGCATGTGCTTTCTATAATTCCATTAATCTAAGCCTCTGGCTTGCCGGAATGCAGCCCCTGAACCGGGAGCGGGCGGCGCCGCCTCCGCCCCGGCGAGATGTCAACAAGCGCTTCTCCTGCTATCCGACACTCAACATACTGACTCTAACATGCTCTTGGTTAATTGAATTTTATGTTTACGCCAGGACGAATATGAATCTTATATATGCTGATGTAGCCCCAGCTAGCTGGCTGGCTGCCTGGATGGCTGGCTGCGTGGCAGTAGAGGTAATGCTCGAGCTACAGGTAACCAGATTTACTTCCTTATTATCTCTGACTGATTTATTTAATTAAGTGCTTGAATTAAGTGACATCAAGAAAGCATAACGTTCGCTTTGGATTTATTGGAAATTTGGACGTATCGCGGAGGGAGAATGATTAATTGTATTAATAACTAGCGCTTGCGCTACTCACTGTTTATCGCAATTACTCAATCTTGATTATTTATTTATGAAAAAGCTACTAGAAGACTTATAATAGGTAGACGTTTAACCAGCATGGAACTTATAAATAAAATTTTGTCAATATTAGCTGCTATTTACCAGAAAAATTCAAAATCTGCTGTTCTGGACGAAATTTTTTAAAGGAAATTGTGGAAGAATCGATCCATAGACGTTATTGTGAGTGACTAACGTGTTTCTCAAGAAAAAATCTTCTATGAATTTAAATTAAGTAACACATGATCGTCTTGCAAAAAAAATTATGTAATTCTCACTGATTGGCTAAAAGTGTCTCCCAAGTAAGTCTCTCAAGAAAAAGTATCTAAAAATTAAGCAATACTTGAACGTTTTACAAAAAAACAATAATAGCAATACCCACTGATTGGCTAAAGCGAGCAATCATAGCAAAATACACTGCTCGGCTAACGTGCTGCCGCAGAAAAAAACCATAGTAATACTCAATGATTGACCCAAGTATTTCCCCTCAAAAAAAAAAAATAGTAAATACTTCTGGAAAATCTAAACTAAGTACCACATGATCGTTTTGCAAAAAGAAATCACAGAAATATCGATTGATTGACTAGTTTTTTTTCGCAGAAAAAGAATATCCCATGATTGGCTTGAGTGTCTCTCAAGAAAAATCTCAATGCTTCTGAGAATGTAAATTAAGTAACAAATGAACGTAAAAAAAATCATATCAAAATCCACTGCTTGGCTAACGTGCTGCCGCAGAAGAAAAATCATAGTAATACTCAATGATTGGCCCAAGTATCCCCCCCCCAAAAAAATACGCTTACTCGTAAGTTTCTCCCATAAACTTGCACTCTAAATACTCCAGCGAATCTAAGTTAACTAACACATAATCGTTTTGCAAAAAAAAACTCCTGGAAATACCAACTTCGGATTGCATATAAAAGACTGCCTGAGGTAGAGTCTTCAGTCTTGGAATATGAAAAACAGATAAGTACTGTAAATAAATCACGCTATTAAATGTGTTTATGAATAAATACTAAATACTAGTACTGCTTAATGTTAAATAAGTAAATAGTTCTAAGTTTAAGAAATTTAAGAAATTGAATTTGTTTCACATTAATGAAGCCCAAATTCCGTTGAAATATGAAAGTTTTTTATTAAAATTCTAATAAAAGAATAGAAATATGATGACTATTTAATAATTCAAACTACTTTTAGAATAAGTTTTGACTATTTTTAACAACGCTTAAGATATTTCACCCTTATTAAAGAAGTCGGACGATGATTCAACAAATTCAACCACATGATTAGTTGAGTATTCCTTGCACTGCAACAACAATAATAGAATAGACAATATAGATTTAAGAGAATTCCAGTTCTGCTATTCTCCTTTTTTCTATGACCGATTGTTTGCTCAGCCACGAATATAAAGTTGCCAAGTTATAAGTTATAATGACCAAACTTCAATAAGGACTGTTGGTATCGAATAATGAATTTAAGATGGGAAAGAATTTCCTGAATTCTAGTTTGAAAAAAAAATTTATTTCAGTTTTGTAAGAAATAAATCGAATAAATTTTACAATATCACGATTGATATGTTAGGGGTGGTTACGGCGGCGGCGGCGGTGGTGGTGGTGGTGCGTGGTTGGGTATAAGTTTATGTGCAAAGTGGGACGATATTAAACCGCAATAGTCCTAGAATGTCTACCCGGCCTGGAAGTCAAATAGAAAGGGAACCGCTGAACAATTATTCATCTATGCAGAATCTTAAATAGAAAGACTGCAAAAGCCGCATGTGAAGAGCCGCAAGCCATGTCCTGCTGTCTGTTAAGCGCTGTTTGAACAGGACGAACCTGCAAACAGACAGGTTTAGCTCCGGCTTTCATTTTATAGAGAAATATTTAAATTACTAACTCGCCGGGGTAATCACAACCGGAAGCTTTTCTACGTGCGCGTTTTTCTACTGGCCGCGATGGTGGCGTTTCATTTCAGGAAGATTTGTTTGGAGTCGGAAAAAATAATCTCGAGTCGAGTTGTCGAGCTGTCGAGTTTCGCATTTCGCATTTCGCAAGAGGAATAAATAATATAAAGTGGTTTTGATGAGTGAATTCTCTTAATTAGATAATGTTTTCTGTCTCGGCTTCGTGGAAACGTTGAATATCTCTCATCATGAAAGACTGGAAGATGCTCTAAGCACTTTGTAATTAACTTATCATCTTCACTCCAACCGAAGTTTTCATTATCATTACAAACGACGAAATTGAAACAATTACGTTTGAAACGCAATATCCTTTATTATGCGGTTTCATCCCCGAAGTAGAGGTACCTACAATGAAAACTATTATACTGTGGACTGTGGTATAGTGTTACTTAAGAGCTCACCGAGACGTATGAAGTATACACCAGTACCAGCACCTCAGTGCGAGTACACGCCGCTAAGTTTTCAGAGCGATAAAATTTTTATTGCGAATTCATTGTTCGTAGTAAAATAATAAAAGACGGAGGCGAATTTTATTATCTTGCAGTAGATATTCACTACCACTACACACGGAAAGCAATTACGATGCTTTGAATGTTCGCCCGATCGATTTCTCTCGCCACTAAGGTTCCAATGAAAATATTTACATCTACATGAAAGGCATATAAACATTCGATAAAGAGCGGAAGGATCGCCAAAAAACTGATAAAAAATTGAGTCTGTATCTCTTCATATATCTTTTTTACGAGCTCTAGCTTGTTCATTAACCTAACCCGGCAAAACCTTATACGAGGCTCGCCTAAACGGCACTAATATTTTACGGCACAATTCCAAACTCATTTGATTCATAGCAGCATCTGTATTGGTCCAATCAAATTTCCCGTCGACCAATAAAACAGAAAGTATTACCTACTTAAAATAAATTAAATAAACCATAAGCTGAACATCTTTAAATTTTTTAATAAAATTACTCACATTTGTTTTTTAACTATTAGAAAAGTATTTTTTGTCTTAACTCCTAAAAATATAATTGACACTTTTAAGGATAAATTAGATCATCGAACACTCTCCGCATAAACAACATCCAATACCACTCCGTACAATTTCCAGTGGACAAAAACTCCACATTATCCTCAGGAGAATACCAGTAACGGCAACCTCAGAATACATCCACACAGAGCTCACTGAGCAGAGATTCCACCCGAAACTGAACAGCATCAGGAGGTTCACACGATCAGGCAAGAAACTTACACCTCTGGTAGTTCTCCTTCTACCAGATGAGAAACACTAAATCTTCAACATCACCCACATCGATAGTACAAATCGAAAACTCACTCAGTGCTACAATTGTCGGGCTTTCGGGCACTCGCACAATTACTGCACAGCCACACCAAAGTTCTTCAAATGCGCCCACTCACGTTAAACATATGAATGCAAAAAGCCAAACCAACAGGAGGCCAAGTGCACAAATTGCGGAGGGTGACACCTCTACAATTACACAAAGTGCCCTTGGCACCCACTGCAGCAAAAACGCAAAAAAAACCTACACACCCCAAAATATACAACCTTCACAATCTCGTACGCACAAGCAACACAAAGTTGAAAACTTTAGGGAAGACGATATCGATATTGCACTCATACCACATTCCTGCGGTTCTGCCATCATCAGCCACAAACCTGGAGGTCCCCTTCATCACAATACACACACCAGGAAACACACGGACTCTGGTGGGCTCAGTCTATCACCGCCCACAATTCAAAATCCACACCGATAGTCACATCTCACTCTTCAACTCACACGAAAAAGTTATACTAGGCGGCAACTTCAACGCCAAACCCACTGATTGGACAGGACGAATAAGAAATCCAAAAGGCGACAGCCTAGAATACCTCTCACACTTCTACAAATTCTAAATCCTCCTCCCAGATGAGCCAACAAATTTCAACGACAACGAGCTCAACACGACACTTGACATCTTCATCATCATTGGAGCTATGGTATTGGATCGATGTTCCACTCTTCTAAACATTTTTTTTTAGGACCAATACGGTTTTTTACACAACGATCATCCCACTCCAATTATTGTCAAATCACTTTTTAATGGAGTTGGAGTTACAATAATAAATTACAAGGCTTCTCGACAATTCTCCAATCGCTAATAATGTTCAAACAATTTTTTTACGAAAAATAATCCTTGTTTTGTGAGTCGAAGTCGTTAATGGAAGTGAATTAATGCCAACAGTGTAAGTGGTTCGGGAGAAAATTTCCGCTCGAAGGCTTTTTTTTATAAGTCGTCTGAACTTTTTTAATTAATTTTATATCGACTGATGGTGTAACTTGGATAAGTCAACACATTAACCGATGAATTTTCATCAAAGGTAAACACAAAAATGACTTCTAATGAAGTTTTGTTTAATAGAATCGGGCAACGATCGTATACGGGGATACGCCATCAGTGGGTGGGAAGCCATATCGTATCGTGGGAAGTCTGTAGTCGATAGATAGGGCGGGTGAAGGCACGTTCCGACTTTTCGTCCTGCGAGATAACGCGCTGTCTCGATGTCTCGACTCACGAGCCCTTCCCCGAAAAACCACATTACGAGGGAATCACACCAGCGCGCAAAAACACCCCTGCCTTGGAAAAACTTGTTACATTTACATATTAATGCGTATATTGAATATTTTAGGCCTCATTTGCATGCTAACATATTGCGACATATCTCCGTGTACAAGTTAAATCCCCGCCGATCGAGCTGTTGATAAAACTGCGTCAACTGCTCCGGTCGGTGGAGTTTAAAAACACGAGATTCCACGAATTAGACAATTTATAAAATACGTGAGCACAGATTTTATAATTTAAGGTTTGATAAGATCTGGATGCCGGAGAAAAATAACGCTGATGGCCGGATATATTAGATACATTACCCAGATAATTGTTCCACTCTCCTGCTTTAATTTTTGAATCTGATTGTCTTCTCGGGTGCCTTCTCCTATATTTCTAATTATCAATTGAGAAAGCATTTACACCACTTTCTGAAGATTTTTCTTGTGTCTCTCCTTCTGGGGGTTTTCCAATTATAGCACCCCATCAAATTCAATTTCTCGAAGGAAAGTCTTTTTCCGCTGTTTGGTACCAATTCAGACTGCGCCAGGACGTGTATTAGGGTTTATTCACCCTCCATGCAGAAAATACGCAGATTTGATCATTTTGAAAAGCGATCTTCTTAAGCTGATCTTCGAGTTTACCAAACCTGTCAGGATCTCTAACTCCTTTTATTGAGCTAATTGCAGGCTTCAAATCTTTTTTATTACATTTCTCTGGGAGCTTCTTGGCCAACCTTAATCCTGGGAGGTCTCTTCAGAGATTCGCTGTTTTGGTTTCGTCCCCTTTTCTTTTTTTTTGTCTTTGAAGCATTTTCTTATTATTCGAATAAAGGCTCTGGCCCTACGAAAGGAGTTGTTTTTCCTCCGTAGTTGTTTGGTCATCGGTTTCCCTTTTGCGCTGGAGGGTTTGTGCACGCACCATGCACATAGGTTTGATCATTTTAAAAACTGATCTTGTTAGATTATAAAACCTGTCAGGATTCACAATTTTTTATGGAGATTAAATCAGGCTTCAAATCATTTTTGGTAATATTTCCCTTGGCGTTTCTTGACCTGCCTTAATCCTGGGAGGTCTCTTAAGAGATTCGCTGTTTTGGTTTCGTTCCCTTTTCTTTTTTTTGTCTTTGAAGCATTTTTTTATCCGAATAAAAGCTCTGGTCCTACGAACGGAGTTGTTTTTCCTCACTTTGGCTTCCACGTTGCATTTGACACCTTGTGTTCTTGATGGCACCCTAATGAAAGCCACTGCAGGTTTTGAAACGTCAATGTAGAATTTAAATTTTTGACCCGCAGAAAAACATCAACAAAAATATTAGCCTGTCCCCAAATTTTTCGATTTCAAAAATTGACTATTTAACTCTACTGCAGAGGCTTGCCAAAATAATCTACCAATAAAGGCAACTTTTTAATTTTGCGTGATACAGAATCGGTAAAATAGACAAAGTTTGGGGAAATTTAAAGCCAAATTTTGTTATGAAAAAATTGTTTAGATAACTTTTTTAAAATTTTATTTACGTTAGAAAAATGAAAATATTTTTCCTAAAATGACGTCAGTATGACGTCGATTGCCGTATGGGTTTTCGGCGAAAGTGTTTTGCTTATGATGCGTCATTCAGTGAATTTTTTTCCGAAAAAAAGGAAGAAAATTTGAATTTAATTTTGAATTTTATAAATGTTTGATTAGATTGATTTTTTCAATACAAAAGTTGACTCTGGGATCTAGTCGTCTTTGAAAATTTTTGAAATATCTCTTGTCGACTTACATAAGCCTATAAAAAACATTTAATTTATTTCCAATTATAAAAAAGACAAAAAGGTTAAAATAAGAAATCTCGATTTTTCAGTTTTTTTTTTCGAGAAAATTTTCATGCAGCAGTGACCAAAGCTACCTTAAGTTTATTTTCGGATGACAAATCTGCATAAAATTCTCCCCAACTTGGCCCATTCAACCGACTCTGTATCTCGCAAAATGAAAAAGTTGCCTTTTTTGAGAGATAGATTTTGGGAACCATGCGTATACATTTTTTCTCTATACCTTCACTTATCCTGTTACTGCTACACTGAAACATTCCCTAAATTAGAAAAATATAGAAAAAACTTTTGGTCTTGAGTCCTTTGTGAATAAAATATTTCGAGCACAAGTTGTTTTTTGGAAGTAAATTAAGAAAAAAAAAAGTTGAAGTAATTGGGAAGTTATAAAAAAATAAACAAAATACAAGATAGAAGGGGTTGTTAAATAAAGGACAATGGTAGCCTATTTATAAAAACATTTCTGTATCAAAGGATTAGACTAAATCCAAGTGAAATATAATTTCCCCGATTGTTGCTGCTTCTGTAAATTTCAACGACCCTACTCATGAGTAATACACAGGGTGCTATTTTTAGCCTCGAATGCCTGTCCACCCTTCCGCCCCTTCTGAGGGGTTGATTGCTGCCCCTGACCATATTAACTGATTGCTGGAAGGTTCATTACGCCACATTTATTCGTTATGAACCTTCATCAAGGAAATAAATACATTAATTTAAAGTCCTGTTCTATTAAATATAATGCTCCAGGTTGGTAAATACACGTTATCGCGTACTAAACAGGGATGCCTTCTTTTACGGTGATAACATGGGGCCGTTCGGGGCGCTTTTGTCTGTTCGGTGTTGAGTCATCACTTCATAATTAACATAATCGTGCCGAAATTTATTCCCACAGCTGTTTGTTACCCGTATATGTTACCCCTAAATTATTTTTTATTATACAACATGTGGGTGTTTTATTGCGAAATTTTACAAGATTAAAATCAGGGGCGTACCAATGGGTAAATTGATTCAACAAAAACGGGAATTTCATATTATGCAGTGCACTAGAAATTTTAATGTACAGTAAACTGGTTTTTTTTATACTTTAGACCATTAATCAAATGAAGTAATTTAAGCATCGTTATAAACAGAACAGAGCAAGCAAAATAGCAAAATTAAAATTGCTCTCTCGGCAATGAAGTTTTATAACTCAACTGGGACCTTTAAACTAGACATAAAGCAATAAAAAAATAAGTCTCGAGGGTGCGATATTAAAATCCATACTGCGTATAATAACTAATAACCAAGGGAAGCAAGTACCCCGTTTACCAACATTTAGTTTTAAAGTAGGTACCTCTAATGAAACAATAGAAATAAATTATAGTTAACCTCTTAATCAGGATAGACTAATGGACTCTTTGCATTAGGTTGAGAGTTAAAATAGAAGATGTGATACATATGGGGTGGTTTTCCGCTCTCCTCGTATCGTGCCAACCGCGCGAATAGAGATAAGCCTATTGAGATCGCTACCCTAACAAGTTTAGAAGAACATTATTGTGAGAACTAATGAATAGAGAAACAAGGCAGGTAGAGAGGAGTCATCTAGGCGAATGCAATCAATATCGAATTAGAGTAGGCGGCAAGAACAGCTGCCTAATGCCCCGTCAGCAGCCATTACGGTCGCTACACCACCGCCCTCGACCAACAACATAATATGAAAGTGAGTGCTGGATCCGCTACAGCTCCTGCCGCCTCCTCTTCTGCCTAACTCAATGCGAACTGACTATTTTCCATATAAATGAAACACCCCCGAAACTGAGGGTTGGCACATTAGTCGGGTCAGGATGAGAGCCACTAAGTGGAGGAATTCCCGTACATATGACAACAATGGTTTAGGGTTTAGGGTTTAAAGTATCACTTTTTACTATTAGGAGTATCCTAATTTTACCCCTGAACCGGGGAATATTATTCCATGATTCTTCTTTATGGATATGGCGGCAAAATTTTGCGCTTCTATTTTTTTTTCATTTCTTGCAAAATGATAATTTGAAGATTTTTTTAATTAATGGGAAGAATCGAATCGCGCTGTAATGTTTTCTTAAAGTTGAGTAAACGCAAATCGCATGCAAATATATTTGGGGAATTACCGGGCTAAGAGCGAAGGTACTGACTGAGGGAGGGAATTATTTGAGGAAATCACAGAATTTATTTAAGACCATTTGAAACCATATAAGGATCGTGGAAAGATCTTTCATGAAGTTGTAAAAGCGAGTCCGAAATTACCGGGGAATTATCAGGTTAAGTGTTCAGGTACTTAGTCATAAAGTATGATTAAACGATGGTGGGGGGGGGGGGGGGTTGACAGACAGACAGTGAACCTAAGAGTTGTGTAAGAAAGAACAGAGTGAAAGATGAAAAAAAAAGTTAGAAGATGCACTGAATGTATTTGATCTGAAGTCATGTGAGATCTACAAGAAGAACTAGCAAGGTCAAAATCAATTTTAATCATTGTATTAATTAGGTAAGTTGTAAGATTTTTGTAAAAAAAAGGAGAAAGTAGGTACTGTCTAAAAGTGTACGGATGGTAAAGTTAAATACCAGAATTATGATTCAGGGCCCTACACACGATACATATAACACTTCAAAACGTTCCAGAAAAGTTGACTCTTTATGATTTTTCAAATTTCATTTGATAAGAACAACCTTCCGGCAAACCTGGATTAAGGAAAGTCAGTCTTGTAAATTATCCTGTAAGTGCAGAAAGATAAGAAAGTAATGTTGCAACTGCAATGTTTCAGCAAGGATAATGTTGAAACCGCACTAACTTACTTCAGCAACGTAATTTTGAAGTGCACTGATGTAACTGTATAAACAGTGCCAACAACTGTTTATACGAAAATTGTTTGCAAAATACTAAAATCTAGCCTATATATTTGTTAGGTCGTTTCTTTGTTTGTGTTTAGGTGTTTGGTTCTCATTAGTAATTTCCTAACACTTTGATTTTTCTAACAAATAGCTGCATTGCATCAACATTGCAGCCATTTAACTGGGTCAGTGTTTGCAACATTATTTTGCCATGAAAATTTAATGCAATATTGTTGCAAAATCTCTCTGTCCAATTGATTTAAACAAAAAGCTCTATTCACGTAAGTATATAGGTCAAATACAAAAAAAAAGTTGACTTTATTTGGAAATAAGGAAGAGAAAATCTTGAGCAGTTACAAATAAAACACATCCAGTGATACATGAGAATTGGTAAAGACCCCTGTGAACTGTAAAGACAGCAAAGCGAGCTTGTTAGAGCGGATGATTTGATTGTCGGACATCATGTAGAGCCATTATCCTTTGAAGGGTATTTCACAGGACTACACCACTGACTAAACGTGTCTGTCGAATGGACGTTCAGCACTCTCACGCGACTAAAACCTAAGAAAGTGTTGTTTCAACCGGGCGAATGGCTCTCAAACACGAAATGATTCATGTTATCGTGTCTGCCGAGGGCCAGATGTTACAGGGAAACATTGGCAGGATACGCGAGCTCTGTTGCCACGTCCTTATCATCCAGGATCATGGAGGAAAGTCGCTGTCGTTTCGAGTGATCTATCCGACAGGTCTTGATGTCATCCGTTCCGGAGGTGCAGGTAGTTCTTACAATTTTACTTGAATTTTTCTGGTCTTGAATCGATTAAACGGGAAATAAAAGCTTGGCAACACGGTTTTTGTTTTATCCCGTAGCCCGACTCCCGATTTTAATATACAAGCGATCGTACCACCAAGACGAATATATTAAACCATATATTTGATATCTGTTCGGAAATTGACATATACGTGTGTTTGTATTTTTAATATCGGACCTAGACGTGCCTCGAGGAAAAGGCAATAGGGCCGGCTTTCTTACGCGGCCGATGGAAATGTAAATTAAATTACACCACCACCACGCCCTCTTGCCACGTCGGCGGTTGCTTCCTTTCGGGAACCGTCTGTCTTGTGCATTATTGATGAAATTCCGATGGCATTAAAGCAAAAATCTAATACACTTACTTGACAACATTATAAAAGGCGCATTATGCTCTGATTGATATATTTTTTAGTTACAATAATTGAATATTGGACAAAAAAAAGCGAGTTTTTTTCGACCGCGCGGCACATATCGAGCGGTAATTCAATCTTTAACCGACCCGGAGTCGAATCGATTTTTTAGATTGCAAGAGTCAATTGTCATTTAATTCTTTCCATCACTTCGACCTACTTCTTTAATCTAATTATTTCCCGGAATATCTAGTTTCTTAATGGAACCGGGGATATTTCTCGGGGCTAGATTGGACGACGATCTCGACAGGCGTCAATTCGACAAAGTCTGATAAATTTTTATAAGTTACCATAACAAAGTTTTACTCCATAGTATTATTGTATCTAATAATATGCATTGCCACTCCATTGGTCTTTGTGGCAAGATTGAATTAAACAAGTTCCTGTTAAACAGTGACGGTGCCTTGTGTCCTTTAGTGACCTAAATTATTAACAGTACTTGTACAGTTTGACGTAACTGAATGAACGGTCTAATGAAATATTCCTGAAAGTGTTTCAATGCTCTGCTCGCAATACATTAAACGTAAACGGATGACTAATCAATTATGTCGATGCTAACAATCTCAATGAGTTAGTTATGTATGCGAGACAATTTTTTTTTTCATTAAAAAAAAATAATAATAGTAGAATGGGAACCAGATGGAAAAGAAAATGAATAGATAAATAATAAAAAAAATGGAGTGGTCAATTACGCCTTTGTTAGGTTTTCATGTGGTTATTTTGCAAGCGGTCAATATGGTGCATGTAGTGTTCTATCTGGAGCCCCATTACTCACTGATAACGTGGCAAAAACTGAAATAGGTTCCTAGGAAAAACATCTTTAAAAATACGGGGCTTATTTATGGCTCATGAATCTGTATCTCGTGTTAATCTTCTAAACGACACTGCATTCTTTCCCAACAAAAAGCCCATTAAACGGCTTCGGTGGCTGTTATCACTGGCAGGGTCATTAAATTAAGTGGAAGGAATGATAAGCTGGCGTCGAGTTACTGAATTCGGACCATCGCTGTCCTTTTGGGCCTTTAGAGCTCGTACGTGCCGCCGGCGGGGGACTTCTGATCACCGCAATGCAATTCCGGGACAGACTGAATGCCCTAAATGGGACTGTCTCGATCATGTCACTCAGATTCATTCAGGGAATTGGCTGGATTTACTTTTAGCCATCTCGAGTCGTCTTATTTGGGGTAAGAGGAGCTGAAAAAGTGCGGAATCTCTCCTTAAAATATCTTTTATCACCGTCGGAAAGTTTCTCTTTTGCTTACGTTCGGAGGGAGTCGGTTTTAAGCTTGACGTCACAACGGAATGTTTACTTCTTTCAGATAAAATGAAATGATTATAGACTAATATGAATGATATGCAGGGGGCTTAACAATTGAAACGAGAGGTCAATCTTTTACTTGTGGATTTATTTACTTGTGGCAGCGTTTCTTATAAATTTTCCATGCAAAAAAGTCTTTTTAAAGTTAACTACAGAATTTTCTTTGTGTATATTTGAAAAAGTTCACATATAAAGTCGTGGGCGCGCATTATTTGATCCAGGAGCCTCAAGGGAGTAAAATTATTAAAGGAATCAACTTGACTCAACAATATTTAAAAAAATTCACAGGAAGAAGTCAGGAACATTTTTATAAGTACCTATGTAAAAAACTCTGCAGTAATAAACCTAAAACTATTAAACCTCAAGTGAGTTTAAGGTTTATTAAGAGTTCTGCACATGACAAATTTATTATAAGCCCCTTGATGTAAAATTGACGAACACTTCCGGAAAAAATAGAACAAGCGTTGCTAGTAAGGATACACTTGGAAGAGTTGCTTAAAAACTGCCCTAAATTAAAAATGTTGTAAATTGGCGTTAAAAATGAGTATAATCGTTATGATGAAGCAAGGTGTGAAGCAATACCAGAAATTTTAAAAAGGTCCCAGAAGAAATTGAAGCAGAATTCGTAATCAAATACTGAGTGAATCTATAAGAGTGCTAAAAGAAACTGAAAGTGCGACGCAGAATCATTAATGAGCAGTGGTAGGTAGAAGAAGATATTTAAGTTTCTTCTTCTTCTTCGAGTGCCACTACTTTCCAAAAAGTTAATTCTTAAAGTGTTATCTATACCAAACTGGTACAATTCATTGTACCAAAACTTCAGTAATACTATTACTCTGATTATCTTCAGTTTAAAACTGATCGAGTTTAAGTAAAAAGTAACTTGATCAAGAGTAATACACACATCCAAGCTCTCCTTGTCAACATGTAACAGGATCTGTGGCAAAACATGGGGACTTGGACCCAAACAAGTAGTATACTGGCTTTATATGTATAATGGTCGTCGGACCTATGATTACGCGTATGGTAGTACCGTTTGGTGGTCAAAAGGCGAAACAACCAGCGAGTAATGGCCAAAACAAACTCTCTAACTCAGAGACAAGCTGGTCTGGCGATCTGTGGAGCTGGTACTATTAAAACCACACCGTCAGCAGTTACGGAAATCCTACTGGACTTAACATCTTTCCTCCATATTTATTTGAAAAGAGCGGCCAGATGGACTACATAATAATTATAGAATGCTATAGATGGCAAGAAGGTTTCCAAAGGCTTATGACTTGGAGCGAACGAGTTTACTAGATGTCATATAATGTCGGTATGCCCTCGGACTGGTTATGCCCTTCTCCCGGGAAGAAACAATAGACCTTCGGTCGCAGTCGCAGTGGAGATGTCACAATGGCCCATTTACAATAAATCTAAATCAAAATCTAAATCTAAGTAATTATCAGAGAATTATTTGGCAGAGAAGACAAATTGAAGATTTTTGGAGATTCAGTAACCAATAAGACAAATAAAAGTATTCAATAAATGCCAATAAGGCAAACTGAATCACTGTCTATTTTCAAAAAGAAAAGAATAAACCCAGCAGATACAAGCGACTGAATTTAAATTGCGCAAAGAAACAATTCCCTCAGCCTCGGACCTATTTGACCGAGTTCATCCCAATCGACTTATTTACCTTAACAATTTCAACCCGTTCGAGTCTAGTTTGTTAAGGGCGAAAGAAAACAAAGATATTTGAGTAATTTGTTAGGACGTTAGGAGCTGTCTAAGGCAAAGCGGCCGTAGAATGAAGCCTTGTTTAGCCTCATAGGGAACTCTTTGAAAGGCGCGCTCGCAAACATCGGCCCGCTTCTTACGCCCGCCCGCTCTCGAGGACTTTGCACTACAAAGTTAAGAGTTCTTACTTGTATGCCCTCTTCAGTAATTTACCGACGGCCCAAATACTCCTTAGGGAGAGCCAACGACGTCGGCTTATTACTTGTAAACCCGCACGTCCTTCAAGATGGCTCGCTTCATAATAAACTAACCAACTAAAACTGTTACTGACTGTTACTTTTTCCCAACACTAAATAAAATGCTTTCTTAGCTTCTATAGAGATAATGATACTGCGCTACTTTTAGTGATTTACCTTTTATAACCATGAGATGAGAACCGTGAATGTTGTTGTACTTAAGAAAAATTTAACGTAAAAAGTTTAAAATTTTTTTGCCAGACTATAGAGTTTTAAATAACTGCGATCATTTAGTGCCAAATAACAAACAGTGACTACACTCAGTGTTCCTCTTGTCTTCTCGATTTTTCTTTAACTTTAGAGCAAGACTTTTGATGTTCCCAATTAGCTGCTCCAGGTAACTTTCACTCGCCGACAAGTCGTAACGCTTAGAAAGTAACGTAACAGTCATCACTAGAACGGAAGGGTGCGTGCAATGATTGCTGACAAGCAATTTCGCTAAAAGAGGGCCGGGAACGGTGGAAACTGGCGCACAACTCAACTATTCACTAATGAGTCCGTGTTTTGTACGTGGAAATCTAGGCTGTGCGGATATATGAAAGCGGCGAGTAATGATTTGTGTGCTTTATAGATGAAATGGTTCAACGAAACAACAACCTCGCACAAACACTCACACGTTTACCTGACTCACAGTCATGCAGAGGCCGTGAACCCTCTGCTAAGTGATCGTCGTTAAATTTTTAACTCTCATTAATAATTAGCGTGCTGTTATACTACCAGCACCAGCGAAGTTTTCACCTTGTCTGAACGAAAAACTGGTCAGGTCGGGAAGAATCTTATATTTAGGTACTGAATTCTGAGTGATTTTCTATCATCTTCTTGACACCAAACTGGATGTGCAGACGAGAGGCTTACCGTTTCATTAAAACAGGACTAGAAAATTTAGGGCAGACAAAATTTTTTTGGAAACAAACTCTGGCAGTGATGGTACCTATGAACCTCTACAGATAGAGAGTTTAGAAAGTTCTGCTTCAGCAGCAATATAAGTAAAAATGGTATTAACATAGCAATATTAAAATATTCTACCAGCACCTCCAAAAGAATTCTAAAACAGTAACCTCCAACATGGCCAACATGTACAACACCAGCATTAAAGTAAGGAGTCCAGCAGGTGTAGGAGATAATTATTCTGAAGTGGGAGTACTTATGCCGCAAGGGTAGGCACTGAGCCCGCTAGTCTTTAATTTGCTCGTCATAGACAATCTGATCGCAAGTATACAAGAGACCTTTCTTTATGCGGATAACATTCTAACTTATCATAGAAACTCCTGGGAGACATGTAATATTCTTTTGAACTCTGAAGATTTATTAAAGACCACTGGGCTTAAGATAAACTCGGTCGAAGATCAAATATCTAGATTAAAGCTCTCTAAGATATAGGGTTAAGGTTGAGTGGTCACGTTATAAGGCGGCCAGGTATCATGTAACCTAAAAATGTTTTAGCTTGATACAGGCCCAAAAATGGGAGGAAACCTCCTACCTACTTGACAGTTCGTAATTATAGCGACTCATGCAGCGAGGAATATTCAACCTAAGTGGCAAAATTGGTCGTTCCTATGAAGGTTAAGATTTGGTCGTATTTTAGTCAAAAATACTTATACTTTACGTAATTTTCGACGTTCAAGGATTTCATGAATTAATGTTTTAGTAATTTTTGCTTTAAGATATTTAACTAATATTAAAATGGTAAATAAGTAAATGGCGTAGGAAGAGTAAAAACTTTTCTTCTAGTCAAAGGACCTGATAGAATCCTTTTGGAAATTGACTCCTGGTCAAATTTGATGAAATTTAGGAAGAACTGTTAAATGGCTCATTTGTTAAGATTGAACTTTTTGTTACTTCAAGCAGCAAGTAGTCTCTTTCTCATCACTCGCAAGTGCAATGGGCATGACTTTATAGGTAAAATTCCCAAATATGCTCGAAGAATTTTATAATCTCTACTCTAATTATTTTGGTCTTCGTTACGTAAATTAAATATGAAGTAAATTTTACATAATTTAAGTAAATAAAACTTTTGACCTAATTTATGACGAATTAAGGTAAATTTGACACCAAATTATACTTAGGAATCAGCTAGAAATAGCAAATGAAACCCAATTATCACAAAAACGCCTCTCCCATCACCTCAAGAAATATTACAGACTTCCCCTCCCAAAAAATTCTCTTTTGATCGCGAATAAATTTAGATGAGATTTTTTTTTTCACTTTTTGAAAAAACTACCGGTTCTTATCCTCAACAGCGAAGATCACTTTGATGATGACGAATAAGAGAATTATTCAAGAAAAAATATTATCATTACTGTTCAAAGAAAAATTGCATGCGAATTGGTTACTGACGAGTGAAAATTTTTGTAATCCGCTCGGATGTAATTCCATTTCGTCGCAGCTTTCTAAGTAGCAAATTTCATCAAAATAATTCAAAATCTCCCCTTTCTCCACATTAACTATAAACGTAATTCAATAACAGTAACTTCGGTAATGATGTTGGTCTGAATTACTCGCACTTAATATGAAAAGAACTTTTATTATTTCATTAGGCCACGGTGTCTGGAATGGCAGTGGCAGAAGTTTGTAGAAGCCGCGTGGAATTCGCAAACCGGGAACGTTAAGAAATAAATGGACTAATATGAAATATATTTCATCTGACAGAACCTCAGAGCAAGGATCAAGTCTTGAGAGAATTTGCTTCGTCTTATTTCATTTTATCACATTTTGTTTCGTTGTAGTCCTGCGATAAAATATACTTATAATTATTATTATATTTTATTATTATATTTTTATTATTATACTTATTATAAAATAAATTTAGATAATATAAAATATCTGATTGCTGCTCTGATTTTGATGGTATCAGAAATTCGTCCAACAATTAACAAAGAACAAAAAATATTCCCATTTAAGATTTTGCGATTTAGAAAAATCTACAAAAATAGAGTTTGTTGTATTAACAATGTTACGTCCCGCTTTTCATATTTTTACTTTTCACTTACATTTAAATTTTCAATTTCTGTTCAATCTTGCTTATTTTCTCTCATTTCCTGTTGCGTGTAAACTACCATTGAAACTCATCAGATGTCAGTTAGGTTGTCTATTCACCCGCAACTTCATCCGCAGAGGAGTAACTGTTCACCACAACAAATAATAGTGTTAATTCAGGCATCACACACTACTTATTTTGCTGTGGAGCAAGGCGGCTTAGTCCTCAATGATTTAAATGTAAGTACACGCATCCTTTTTTATTATCCGCAAATCCTATCTTAATCTATTCATTGGTCACTCAGACCCAATATCGTATTAAGTACTGAATAATCCACGGACAAATAATATCCTTGCGAAATTAAAATTCCTAAACTAGAGAAGAATATTATCCCTGTAATTAAATACCTCCTCTAAGGGTGAACTATGTTCTTTAGTTAATATTGCTTCTGGAAATAAAATATACTCGCCGATAGTTAATAACAGCTGCAATCCGTTACCCGGAGGAGAAAGGCACTCTTTCTTTTCCCGGACAGCCTAATGCAACTAGATTAAGCATGTTGCGGTTCGTACTGTAATTTAGATGAAATGTTTTCCGTGTTCCTCAACAGAGAACTGCATTTAAATTCTACAAATTAAAAATTCCCTTCTTACTTAATCCATTAATCTCTTGTTAAAGTCGTCTCAGCATTCCATCTTCATGCATCTATTTCAATTTTAAATTTACTTCTTCCCTTAAAGCTGCCTAGTGTTTGCTTGTTTTTCTCCCTTTATTGTTTGAAAGGAATTTTGTTAATTATACTGCATTCCCTACAAATTTAGAAGTTACAATTTACATTATTAACGTCGATCTGTTCTCAATGCCTTGAATACTATTCTGAATATTATTCAAATTCAGGGATCAATAATTCCAGTAGGTATATTAGATTCATTTGCAACGTGTTCGATTTTGTAATTTCATGAAAATCACCCCATAAGTCGAGTTGCTACTACTACTAGTGATATTTTTTATTTTCTACCCAGTTAATTAAAACTGACGCGATAACTAAGCAACGTTGCAATTATTCGACTTGGAGAATCAAACACACGGTCGGAATATAAAACAGTCCAAGGCAAGTCTGAGAAAGGAGCTCCCTGCTTCCCCGCTTCCAGAGTTCCAGAACTAGGAACTGCTTATCTATTTCTGCATGTGTAGGTCGTAGTAGTGTATCGCATCCTGTTTGAACAATTCCGGTAGTTTCGAGCGCAATAAAATTGTATTATTTTTCCGGTAAACGGTTAGAATTCTTAAGTTGGGCTGTAAAGTTTCCAGAAAGGATTGAATTAAATGTACAGGTACGTTATGGAAATTTCGCTGCAAATCCCTTCTGTAGAGCTTTCCGAGAGGAGGTACTATTCTTGGTCGTAGGACTTTAGGTTTTATAACTAGACGTTCGTATTATTACAAATCTTGTATATATGGGCAGATAAAGATATACATTGTTCAAGACTAGGTTTATCTCAGTTTCTGAGATCAAATTTACATTTGTTAGATCCTTTCAATCATCCTTTATGTGACACTGCACTACCACACAGTAGATCTTAGCTCAGACTGTTCAATGTTACAATATTTTAGAAAGTTTGATGCAGCATCACAATCTATATGTCAGCTGGAATGATTTGCTTATATTCTTTGCATCATTTCTATGAAATATACATCAAATGTTATTTTGCTCGGTATGGAGAGCAAAATCCCTTACATCCCTTACTCAGAGAAACGAGCTCGAACGAAAACGACCATACCGCGTTTTTGGACGCTACAAGCTACAAGGCGATGTGAAAACACCATCGATTAGGTCAAAGCAAATTTAATAGGCGAGTAACTAACTAGCCTCCATTCATACAGATCACTGCAATTTAAAACTGAAGATGAATGGAGACATGATTGGCGAAATAAAAATGTTTCTTTATTCAACAATATTTTAATTCAAGATCCTTCGTCAGTAGTAAACGATTTTGAAATAAGAAGGAAAGTCTGCATGGGTACAAGTAAATCGCTTAAGAACTGGACACGGTAGATCTAATTTAAAGTTATTTAAAGTCTAATTTAAAGTGTTTGTGGACATCCTACAGAATCCAGAATCCAGACCGTTAACCAAGCCGACTCCAGGTTTTAATAAAGCAATTCATGAAATTTTCACAGAAACAATAGACTGGTTACGGAATTTGAAACTCTTGTAAATAAAATCTACATTAACAGGCAGATAACCTAATGATGCTGTAAAGTGATATGATATGATGATCCCTACCAAAGATCAGAATTTATTGACAAACTCCTTTGCACCCTTAACATCACCTGAAGATATTGCAGAAATGTTTGCAAAAAATTTAATTCTGAATTCTCAGGGTAAGTCTCCCCTGTCCTACCCTATGCTGGAACTTACATGGGGAACATAAAATTTGGGCAGTAGACTGTCAGGGGATAATACCTCCATCTCTAGGCATCAAGAAGGCCGCAGGACCTTGCAAAGTATTAGCAGTTGTCCTGAAAAAATGCGCCCTAGAACCGACGCCAATATTTTGATATCTCCTCTACCAGTCTTGTGTTTTATATCAATCCTGGAAGTCTTCTCGTATACAACTCCTTCCATGATAAGGCGAAAAACTTTACCAGACAACTACTAATGTGGAGGTCGCTGCAATTCGTGATACAGCGGTGAAACTTGGCAAGCCCATACCTTCAATTTAAGATAGCACATTAGGGAGCATCCTCAGTAATAAATATCAAAAAATCCTCGAGCTTTACTTTTCTGAACAATTTCTATTTCTAAAAAACTTTTACGTCTTAGATTTCCTTAAAAAACTCGGTCCGCATTGTACCGTTATCAAAGAAAGTTGAGGTAGATAACACTGTGTAGAAAATACGACCATGGGGGTCTTAAAACTCCCAGATACGGTCAATTTTCGATAGGTCGTAGTTGGGGGTTCCATGATATCCCCTGCGAAATTACAACCCGATGGGTTCAATTTTCAGACACTTGGAGTGTTGGCCAAAAATAGCAAATTTGTCTTTTTTCCTATGAGATCGGTAACCATAGTTCTTAGGAGACACCACAGGGTGGCCCCATGTCTCAAACTGAAGGTATGTCAGGTGGATGTTATTTTCAGCTGGGTATAAAATATCCGCACTGCATTGTTCTATTGCTCTGCTTCATTCGATCAACAAGATGATGGAAAAGGTCATCAATTCGGAAAATATTCCTCACCTGGAGCAAGCTGGGACTCTAAGTAACCACCATACGGTTTTCTATGTAAATACTGACGATTTGATGACCGAGTTCGATTAGTATAAGTCATGGACCTCTGGAGTTCATATATGGAACAGTTTGGAGAGACGACGTTTTATAGCATTGGAGATTTCGAGGATATTTAATAAATTCTGGCATTAGAGCCTGCTTAGCAATCCTGCTTAGCAATTTTTCCGTCTATGATGGGCTTTCGATCTGTAGGTGTGAATAGGCAGTTTCTTTTTTATATAGATGTTTGAGAGAAACTCCAGACGGATACCATCTAACTCTCATGTTATCAAATGGAGAATGCCACAGGGCTCGGTGTTACCACCCACTTTATTCAGTCGATAGACATATTATGACTTGCTTAGAAGAATCCAATAATTATTAGTTCAAAATGGTGATATAAAAGCTGCAAGAATCCAGTGAATTATTAAGTTTTCATCGTAAATCAATCGATACAAGCCCAGTGAAAAAAACTTAACAGTAATGTAATAACGTATTTAAGTATTTGGCTTGAAGTTAGAAGAAAATATACCTACCTAGCTATACATCTCAGATTTCGTTATATGAAACTTGTACAATTACTAAAAGTTATAAAAAAAAAATGAAATGACGTCAGAATCAAAGTGAAATATATGAGAAAAAATTCATGAACTTTGAGGTATCAAAGCACTTTTCAGGACTTAACATTTCCCCCCAGATTGAAAAATGTAGACACGCAGCGGGGATTTGAATAATATTTAAATGAAATTCGGTTCCTGGCGTCACTGAATGAAACATGAATTCTGCTCTAACTTCAAATGTTTCATCAAAGTTATTTACTATTTCCACTCAGAGTTCAACATCGGCGCTTCGTTTCAAAAATAAGATACTATTAGTGGTCTCGGAAGTTCTTAATTTTTAATAAATTTTTCACCACCAAACTCTCCGCCGGCCAGCTCCACCCGCAACGATTAAACAAACCCTCGAAAACGTTGAACTAGGAACTTACGACCAAAACTTCATAAACTTTAATTAACGACTATTTTTTGCGTTTAATATCTAATCAGGTAATAGTGCGCCGGAGATGGTGCTGGTGCTGGTGCTGGTGCTGCTGATGATGCTGGTGTTGGTGAATTTTTTCTCTTTGCCTCATTTTTATTTCATATAAATATTGAGAGTATATTTTTATCGCAGTTGTATATACCTAAGGGAGGCCAGAGCTTTAATATTCAATTCGGGCATATTTTATATTTTCCCGTGGTACGAGTATAGGCCTCCCGACCAACCAAACGGGAGGCCATTTGATATAAGCAAGCAATATATCAAGCTTGCGTGTAACAGAAGTCTGTTTTACGCAATCAAACAGAAATACATTACATACTCGTGCATATCGAGACATAAATACAAATAACAGCAGTAAAAGCAATTTTTGCTCGAATATATGAAGTCCGTTTCAATTTTTTTCGTATACAAATTTAATCCTATCGCTTCTCCTAAATAAAGCAATCGTAAATCCCGATATGTGGAATTCCTTACTTTATTACTATTCCCGTAATCTCTCTAATTTGTTTCCGGGTCACAATATTCGATTCGAATCCTTCTCATACATTTATTAATGGGAAACGACACGAAGGAAACAATAAATAGAATAAATAATGAATGAAATTGTGGCAACTTCGAAAAGCTTTTTTTTACCTGGGACTTTCCGCAATTATAAATAAACAAAAATACATCAGAAAGTGACAATGCTTTAGAAATCGTCCATTGAGCTCCAATAAGTATCCTAATTTTCATAATTTTGTTTAGCTTGCAGCGTTACATAAAATATTCCCTTATAGTTTCATAGCTCGCACCTCTTCCTACAATCATGAAAGCCTTCCGGGTTGTTCTAGTTTACCTGAAACAAACAACTCAAGCCCATTTTCTTTATCTATTTTCAAGCTTTTCTGTTGCTACTTATAACCTTGATATATTTCTTAACGTATGTAGAATAGGAGAAAGTTATGGTCTCAAGAATAAAAAGAGAAGCCATATTTTACTTGTTTGATAGTTGTTATTATATGAAGAAATTTTCTTGGTATGAATTTCTTTCCGTTGGCAAGAATACTACTTATCTCCGCTATAAACGTGTAATCTCGATATCTTGGGGACAGCAGATGGAAAAAGCGATATCTCCGGGATCTTGATACATCTTCTAAGAGAAGTGAAACTCATAATTAAACAGGTAGAAAAAAGTCCTGGTAAAAAATAACGGAGGTGTTATCAAAAGTAAACGAATGAAGCACAGAAACTACCCTTACCAATAAATAAACCAGGAATAAATTAACCGAAACGCCCTTTCTTGATCCAGCGTTTCGGAAAAGCAGTCACCAGAAACATTTTCAAAATCACACTTCTGTTCAGTTTTTTGCCAAACAGGATAAATCTGGTTCCAGTAACACCCTCATACCTGGCTTTTCATGGTTCAATCTCAGGACCACGTCCTCCAAGCCTTACTTCAGCTAATCCTAAATAACTTCAAACCCACTAGCATGAGTTTTCATCGATTCTGGGTCTGCTGAAGGTTCAGTTTCATGCCCACGACCTTCAAGGCTTCCTTTGCATTATCCTGATTTATTGGTATTGGAAGCATATGGATGAGGGGATAAATTGACGAAATTTGCTGACCATCTAAGCTTGGGCAGGTTTATTTTTACGTTAGAAGGAGCGTGCGGATGGAGGAGAGCATTAGGCTTGTTTCAGCTCGTCCTGCATAATTTTAGGATCACGTTTATCTTAATGGTTACGTGATCAAGAAACTTTTTCCTACAAGCCGGAACAGCACTAATCCAAAAAAAAAAATATCAGCCAGTTTGAGCAGGACTTATTGGGGCTGCTGAAGGTTCAGTTCAATGCCCACGACCTTCAAGGCTATCAAGCTTGCCCTGTATAGACTGTGCTCGAAATTACGAGACGCTCCGAGGTTGGGAAGGATAAATTTTATAATGGTGAAGTACGTCAGCGGTACTCGACGATAAGGGATGTGAGGATAAATTGGTCTTCAGGTCCATAACATTTTTCAAAAAGACTTTTTTGAGCTCGTCTTGCATAACTTTAGGTTCACTAGCATCGGAATTTATTTCTGAATGATGACGTGGCCAAGAAATTTTATCAGATAACACCAGTAAGACAAAAAAATATTGAGTTGTTTGATCTGAATTTGAACAGGACTAATGATTCAGGGCTGCTGAAGGTACAGTTTCATGTTCATGACCTTCAACCAGGCTTCATACAGCTTGTCATGCATCAGTTCTTGCTTTGGTTGACAACCCAGCAGAATTTGGCTTCGTCATTAATCTGCAAGCGTATGCCACTGTCCATGGTCTCTGAAATTTAATTCCAAAGTTGAGTGGGTTTTATCTGTACGTAAGTGGACACCTTTTGTGCTTTATGTGGAGTAATCTCTAGAGAAAGCACCGAATTTAATCTCTAATTTTTTGTTTAATATTTGCCAATGGAAACTTAATTTAAATTGAAGACATATTTCAAATTGTCGTTTATTGTAAGAATATCATAATGAAATCAAAAGCCACCCCCAGGTGACAGTGTTTTAGAATTTTCACCGAAACGTTCACAAATCATAGATGGATTCCACTAGCTGTAGGAGTAGATTATAGACACCTGGGGTAAGAGTGCTATCCCAGTTGTTAAGGGAAGATCGATACATCATATCCTGGGGTCCGGCGAAACTTACATGCCTAATATCGGGTCCGATGCAATTATCAACTCCCATATCCGGAGCCGGACCTCAGTTTCCGCTCCCCGGAGTGCTCCGGGATAAACATCGTAGCCATCGGCTCACATCCGTGCCTCCGATTATTCATGAGCTGGTTAAATAATGTAATAATCGGTGAGCTCGCCATTGATATTGATATTTCCTCCCTTCGAATACGCCCAGATCTACCGCACTATTATTAAATTCCTCAATCAATTAAGAAAGCGCGTCGGAATCGTTTCACTTGCGGTTTTTAGCCTCGTAAATAACTACTTTTCCGCCCTTAAAGCCGAGTAACGTTTTATAATTTTTATTTGCACCAAATAAGGTGGAATCTTTTTAAAGTGCGGTCATATTTCAGGCAGACGACGTCCCGGAAAATAAGAGGAAACAAAAGACGTCATTACCTGCATTTTAACCGGAACGAGGACGTCCAGGATGTGGAATGAAAATAAATATCTCAACCACATACTAAAGGCCGAGTTTTCTTCCCGCGACAAAATTCGTTTTTAACGGGATCGATACCAGCAGTTGCGCCTAATGTGTTTCTGGACAATTCTTTGGTAACGACTTTTAAATTGTTAACCCTGGATTCGCTTTATTGGAACCATTACGACGATCTCACGTTTCAGTTCATACTTTTATGCATCATTTACCCCATCTACTTAAATATATCAGTTTATTTTAAGGGTGTTTGTTTGCTTTCTTATTACACAAGCACATACAGGGTGTATCGAGTCGATTGAGATGATGGTTGACGGCATAAAGATTGTTTTAGGAAACTAGTTTTTTTTTGGGGGGTTGACAAGATCCGGTTTTACAAATCTCGAACTTTTAAGCTAACCAGACCTTGCAAAAATTAAATTTTTCCAGCTAATGGACCTTGCCAAGCAGCAAAAAAAGGCAATAAAAAAAATGGAGCTGACCGGACCTTGTACTGTGAATCTTCACTATAACTTTGCAATCTGCGAGCCGCCACTGTTTGGACCGCTTATTGCTGAAAAGTAGCACATTTCAGGTTTATGTCTTTTTGACTCTAATAATTGTGGAAATTTTAAACTTTCGCCCAAATTGAGCCAGTTTTGGAAACACCGTCATCTTCACTGGAAACTCTTTAATTGAAGTTCAGTTTCTATCTCAGTTGAATCCAAGATGGCGGCATATTAAATCCGATAATAGCATCGTGTGTTCATCAATTAGCACTTCCTCAGTAGGACGTGGACCGCGAAACGTATGTTGGAACTTAATTTCGATTCGTCGGATATACCAGATATGGAACGTTCTACAATACGAGTCGGTTTCGAGAGAATCGTCATCCGCTGTCACGGTGACTTGCAATACCTAATTGTGATTTATTTATAAGTTATTTCATAACTTCATAAAGTTATTCAAGTTATAAGTGTAGGTAGTTTTACGATAAGTTATTAGTCTTGAATGGTGAGTATTTTATCCCTGAGTCTAAATCCTTCAGTAGATATGCGTCAAATAGTAGCAAGCAGTGTTTTTCTAGTACATGGGTATCTCAAAGTAACGAGAAATTTAGATCTGTCGGCTACTCCCTAGTTTGGTTCTCTCATCTCTAGTCCCAGCTCAATGAAATTGATGCAATGTAAACAATATGACATTAGTGACGTTTAGCCAGGATTGATTGGTTGAAGGCCGTTCAATTTTTTTTTTCAAACCAAAGGATGATCAAATAATTAATAATCAAGAAGATTAATTTTTAATTAACAGAGGAAGTATCGTGAAGTGAGTTAACGGGCCAAAGACTAAAGAGACGTCTGAGAAGACATAGTTTAAGTAGCTCAAAGCATGTTGAAAAATGATACCTGATGAATCCTGATATACCTAATCCGTTCCAGTTCGTCATCAAACTCAGTGCATGGATGGAACGTGTCTGTAGGAACCTGCTCACAAGCTTCTTAGAAAAGGTGGTCATAGTTGTTATTACTGAGTTCTTATGCATTTACATAAACTGTTAAATATGAAAATCTTAATTGAGCCTTTTAGCCTTTTACCGTTGTTTAAATCGGGTTGATACACCCTGTATATAGAATTTGCTGTATACGTTCCATCAATTTTTATTATTTACAGAAAATTTTACGTTTCATCAACCGGAAACTTGTCCGATATCACTTATTTTCTTCCTGCAGTATTGGAATAATAATTACTTTAAACGTTCGAGTACCTCTTGAATCAATAATTCCTTAATGTGATAGACAGGCATCGTAAATGAGAATTTTTTGTAAGTATCATTACACGTTGGCTCTAAATTTATTGCGCCCTAATAGGGATGATCGTTCGCTTTTAGGCTTGTCGTAATTGCTGTTTCGGCAAGCTAAGGTAATGGGTAAGAAAATCAACTTTTAACGATCAAACTTAGCAGTAATTTGAAATTAACTTGAACCTTATAAAAACGAGATAATTTCATACTTAAATACTTAGATTGGAAAAAAAAAGTTAATAATGATGAACTGAAAGCCCGAAAATCATATCATGCAATAGAAATTACCATTTTTCCCACTTGACGGGAGCTTCTGAATCTGAAAACTGATCACACAAGTTAAGTAATTAAAAAGTAACTGCAAAAGAATTAAGTTAGGTATACGAGTACATCATTATTGTTCTTGATACATCCATAGATAATAAGTTTCGTAAATAATTTTTTCTAGAATTATTTCTGTAGTCAAAGGATGCTCTAAAATACTTAGAGCCAGATCTTCGAAATGATGTACAATACATATCAGACGAAGTCCTCTCGACAGGAGTAGACGTGAGGTAACACAAAGAGCTTACAGTTGAACGAGTTTGCAAATTAATTAACTTACGTATGATATCACTGATCCTCTTTCGAGAGCGAATAAAAGAGGAAAAAATGTCTGGAAATGTTTTTATATCAGCATTCCCGATCAGGAGAAATTCCTGAGTGGTCGAGTGGAAAAGTGGTTCAAAACGGATTTTAAAAGCACGAAAGGAGTTATCATAATTCGGCTGGCTATAAAGTAGATTATTTTAAGAGGAAGACGGGAAACAATGAGAAGAGCGTTGCGTTTCTAAAGAGATAAAAGACGAGATTAATGTTTAAATTGTTTATTCAGAAACATGATGTGGGGGAAATATTTTTAGTAAATGTTCATGCTGAATACGGTTATCTTGAATAGTTGTTTACTGAGTAGCGCCGTGACAAACATACCAGATACTTCGGATCGAGTAAGAAAGTTCGCCGGCCCTCCGGGGTTTGGCTTTTGTTAAAGTTTGAAGTAAAACGCACAAAAGTCTTCAGAATTCCTCACCATCCGACCATTACTTAAAATTATCCACGATATGAACTTCGCGAATTTAGCATCATTCACTTTGGAAGAAGAATTTCGAGTAAATAATGGGCATGAATTTTATCAGATAATTTATTGCGTTCGCTAGAATTATTTGTAGCGGAAAGTCATCTTAATTTATGTAAGTACAAAGTCGAGGGCAATATTTAAGGGGGGAAACTCTCAACTTTAATTATATTTCCATTTATTTTCAGTTCGCCGTCGAGATACCTTTACCGATTTTACTCTAAAATGCACAGCGTTTTCTTCTTATAACTCATTAAACATAAAATCAATAACATTTCTAAATTAATATTTAAAATATATATTTACTGGTTTGTTTTTCTTACTACCCTTAAAGCGCTTAACTTATTTATATATTTCATCATTATCTAAAGAAGGGGTTTAAAATTCCATCGTTTAATATTTAAAACGACGACAATTTTCTCTTCACCTCCCTCTTGATTCATATAATCATTTGAAATGCTCCAAAGCTACAAACTCCAAAGTATAGCAAGATAAAAAAATATAAAGCAGGAAATAATTCTTCTTCTTAGTGATTATAAAATAGCCAACAGAAATTATTACTTCTCACTGTTTGCAAGTAATTTTCTGTTTTGTAATAGAGTGTATCCAATCGAAGGACTAAGAATTTGCCATATTCACACTAACAGCAATCACAAATACAAAATACAAAAGATAGTAAAACAATAACTTGAGCTTGAGGATTCGAATAGTTCGAGGTAGGCTATTGATTGCGATTTATAGGAGTTTCACGAGAGAGGACAGAGTCCCGGAAATCTCTGCTGTCCTCGGGGCGAAATTGATGGCGAAACTCACCAAACTCCAGTTTGTACAGAAGTGTTTCCTAACGGCAGTCCAAGATATTGTTGGGGTCCGCCAGTATACTCAAATAGCCGCGAGAGTGATCGCGTTGGCATCAAGCTGTGGGTCTATCTTGTCAAAATCTTGTTCCCTGAGGTTCATACCAGTACGTTCAGCTCATGACCAGCTTCTCTATCTCACCGAGAAGGAAAATTACCTGACCTCTGAAGGTGTTAGCCACATAGAAGTAGAAGAATTATGGAGGATTTCCAAGCTGCCGCCCAGATCGAGGCTCATGTTACCTTACCTCAAACCAATACCTCATGTATGGTAGGCCAGGCCTAAAAAGTGGGAATTTTGAGTTCCCTCCATTGTCGGTTTCAACGGCTGCATGGAAAGGAGTATTATTGTCTTTAACACTACAGTTTTAGTGTATTTTTTAACAAAAAAATACACTAAAACTGTATTTTTTAACAAAAAAATACACTATTGAGGACGACATCACTTTCCAAAAATCACCCAAACTCATCAAATGTCCACCGATCATGACCCCCAGATTACGAAAAAGTGGTTTTCCAAAATTCACCTGCCCACGATATACAGGGTGTCCCAGACTTAATTGACCAGGCCATATCTCATATACAGGTTGAGATAATCGAGCCGAATAAAAGGCATATTATTATAATTTTTCAAGCTGTATAACATGACAGCATGAAAACAACCCCCACTCCAACATCCCCTAAGTTGCAGCCCCCACCCTTAAAAAAATGAATAGCACCCTGTATATATTTTTGTATATTCAAAACCAGTATTCGATTCTCTATTCAGATGATTTTTCAGATTCAAAATTGGTTCAGAAATAACCAAGAAAAAGTTCATCAAGGTGGTCATGACTTTTTATCTTAACTTTCTCTGGATGACTTTTGCTGTCAAAATTTATTCATAGTTTTTAACAGGCAGGTGATAGTTATTATTATAATTAAAGTCCAAACAATTTATTTGATAATTCTGATTTGTTGGGAAATTTTAAAAAATAAAACAAGAGATAAAGCACTTTATCATGAACCTTAATGATGACTGTGACCTGCTAATTAAAAACTATGACCAAAATATTGATAAATTTTGGCAGCTAAAGTCATTCAGGTAAAGTTAAGATAAAAAGTCATGACCACCTTGATGAACTTTTTCTTGGTTATTTCTGAACCAATTTTGAATCTGAAAAATCATCTGAATAGAGAATCGAATACTGGTTTTGAATATACAAAAATATATACAGGGTGCTATTCATTTTTTTAAGGGTGGGGGCTGCAACTTAGGGGATGTTGGAGTGGGGGTTGTTTTCATGCTGTCATGTTATACAGCTTGAAAAATTATAATAATATGCCTTTTATTCGGCTCGATTATCTCAACCTGTATATGAGATATGGCCTGGTCAATTAAGTCTGGGACACCCTGTGTATATATTTTTAAAAACGCTCCTGTGCCTTTATCTTTCAAGATTAGTGAACGAAATTTTGGATTCTTGCAAATCTTTGGAATGACATTAGATTTTCGTTGAAAAAATTTCCAAAAGTCCCATCACTTCTACAGGGTGTCCCTTCAAAGTTCCAGATATCCGGTTTTTGTCATCTCATTTCAGGTCGCAGTTTTGAATCTAGGAGGCTGAAATTTTTGTGGGAGTAAGATATCCACAAGGAGTGATCTGGTATTGTACTTGAGCAAAATCGACCGAGCCGTTTCAAAATGGCAGCCATTTGAATTTTCGGAAAATTTCCAATTTTTTGAGCCCCCGTATGAGCAAGATGGCAAAAAAAACTTTGAAATCAAATCAGCAGGATTTGAAGAAAATTATTGGAAATTTGAGTTAATGCAATAAAATTAGCATATTTTCCATTAATAAGCCAGTGTCGTGGGTAGGAAAAGGGTGAAAATGTGTAAATTCTATAACCGTTTATGAGTCCATTTTTGAAGAAGTTGAACCGAAATTTTCCATTTTTTTTTCTGCTTTAACATATAATTTGATGTCTTAGCTTCAATTCGCCTCGATTAATGCACTTTAAACGAAAAATAAAAAAGTTTTTCGCTTATGCAAAATTAGCTTACACTTATATAAAATTATTAAATTGATGAAATGGTTCGCAATTTCTTTTTTATTTTTTTTCACATTCAATTATGAATGGTTCTGAAAATTAGAAAAGCAATCGCAACGACAATTAAATCACCTACATGCAGGTGAAAAAAGTATTCAAATTGGTTTTTTTAATAACTAAGATATGACTAGTTTAAAAAATAAAATGTGTAGGTGTAGGAACCTGACGTACTGCATATACCTACGCGATCAACCCTACAAATTTTAAACTCACTGTGGCTCAGTTCATTACACCCTTGCGTAGTAAACTGTTGGTGCGGGTTCGAAACCACGAGAGGATCATTCTTTTTTTTTTGGTAGGTAGGTGGAGTTTTCCCAAAAAAAAATCGGATTATTTTTTTTATATTCATTATAAAAACAAAATAGGAAGAAAATATTTATTATTGAATCGCATAAAAATACACTATTTCTGCGATTGATGCGCAAGAAGGTTTTTTCAGTTTCTTTCACAATACAGCTCCATGAATTTTGGGACAGCCAGTCAATGTTGTAGGGAACCATGAAATAGGAGTAGTTTTGATTGTTTCCATCTATGAAGCGTTTCACTTGGTTATTAAACTGGACGTCGATGAGCGATACAGCAGTCGAGTACACTGAAGAGTACGCTAATCCTCAAGGTTTCCGAGCTGGCCCCCCAAGACATCTCTGTTTCTTTCGTCACCCTCGCAGAGCTGCACTATATTTTGGATGAGGAATATATCTAATTATGGTGTCTTCAGATTTGATTAAAATGGTTTGATGAGCTTATCGGTTTTTCAAGTGAAAGGTTGCCACTTCAGTCTGGTCAAGGTTGGTGGTAAGTCCCGTTTATAAAATACTGATTTAGTCTGCATATGTAGTGACAGATGAGTGCCAGTTCCTTCACTGTGTCCCAGGTCAGGATTGTGGATCGCAATGGCAAGATCATCAGGCTACATTAATTTATGAGACTTGGCGATTGATGAGATATCTGGAATGTAATCTTTGTTAAACAAATAGGGAGGCACGTCTCTTGCAGACTGAGAAGTGGGCAGTTGCATTGAAAAAATTTGCAACAAAAAAGCGTTGTTGATCAGTTTAGGTAATCTTGCCATAGAATGAGTTCGGTCAGTTTGAGTAAAAGATCTTCTTTTTTCTCTGGATCATAATATAAATGGAAGTAAGATCGATAAAGGTGACAGCTGTATTTAGCCTTTCATAGATGCTTTTTTTATTGTATGTAAAGCAAATATAATTTCCGGGGCTTTTAAGTTCAGTTCTTTAATGAATTCCTGGTCGACTAAGTGATTCAATCAAAAAATTAATTTTCTTTAAGGCAAAGGAATTCTTATTCTTTAGAAACTCTGAATTGATACTGAAACGGGCGTTAAAATCTAATTACGATTTTTTAAACTGTAACTAAATATAGGAAAGTCTTAGAGATTCGTTGCCTATTTAAATAATTTATGGAGATTTATTTGAATTTAATCGCTTTCCTTGCAAATTTCCGATAAATAAGAGACTTCCATCAGAATAAATAAGCAAAAGCTATACGCCTTCATAAATTATCATTTCCGAACATCGAATTCTTTTTTTTTAATAGTAATTCTCGTGAAAACCTCTCGCTTGTGTAAGGAAACTCGATTTTCTGGATTAATAATAATTACAAAATGTATTCCATAAAATATGAACCTGGTTCAGCGGAAAAGCGAGGAAAGTTTCCCAGTAATCCCAGTCAAATCATTTGTCTACTAGTCTGCAGTATTTTTTATCGAAATCTAGTTAGAGAAAGTTGTCCGTTTCTTTCGGCCTTTGTTAGCTCCTTTTTTCCTGCCTCCTCCTTTCCGGGCAGCCTGCAAAAACAGAAATAATTCCTGCGTGAGGGTAATCTAGTGCGGAATGGGCAGCCGAGAGGTGTGTTCGGTGGCAATGAGACAAGGGTGGAAATAGTTGCATAAATCAGTTGATAATGTCACCTAAAGAGGGCGTTCTCGCCGTCCACTCACGTGCAAAGTATCTTTATTAAGACGTACGTACATATTCCCGCCCCCGTTTGCCCGTCTCCATCGCCGGGATATTGTACGTTCGGAAAATACGGACTTTTCTTTATCTTCACGCCTCGGTTCCAACTGTAGGTACATCAGACACCTTTATTACAAAGCTAAATTAATACATAAATATAAAGAAAACCACAAGTGTTTTACATTTTACCCGCTTTAATTAAAATCACTGAATTAAACATCGCGCTGTATATCTAATAATCTTGCTGGAAGGGTTGATTTAATATTGAAAGTAACCCACCTTAGATTAAAGCCCAGGTATTTTCATTGAAATAATTGTTTTCCATTTTATATTTTTTGATCCACGGTTGATAAATAATTTGAGTTTTATGTTATAGGCGATTGTGTCCTTAATGATAACTGAACAAATAATTGGGACAAATAAATATTAAGGGACAAGGAAGATGAGAGTGAAAGATTGCGCTTTGTTTACTCTGCGGTATCGATTAATCAGAAATTTCGTTTTCTCTGTCAATAATATAATTGTCTCAGTATGGGGAATAATTTAGTGAGCCTCCGGTCATTAGACTCAATCTGAGACTTCATTTATAAGACACGATTGTTGAATACGAAGGTCGTTTTACCTTAAATTAGATCTCGTCATTAATTCAGGTTTTAGGTTCTATTTAGATAACTAATGTTCTATCCTAGTGTTTTTTAATTTTTTTTTGCTTTGGAAGGTTTTATATCTAGGCCAATCTTTTTGTGTATGTTATAGGGAAAAATATTCTTGAAAATGTTCTTTTTTGCATCGAATGAAAGTTGAGAAAAGAAAATTCTCTTATAATTTAACTAAGAAACTTTTGTGTTTAAAAATCAGGCGTCTAGCTCAATTTTTTTAGTTACGTTAATTTTTCTAGTTAGTTCAATTTAGAGTTTTTTGTGATAGTTGGTCAATATTTTTTCAACAAAAGTTAAAAAATTTCTAAAACGGTACAGCCTTGTAATTATTCTAGAGACTATTTTTATTGGTTCAATTAGAGCGAACAAAGTAGGAGTCCAACTAAAAACTTTAAACACTTCATGAATACCCTACTTGAAAAAAAATTAAAATGGAGTCTTCATATCTTGGATTCTATTTTCGATCCCTTCAAATCTTAACTATTAATCAAAGTAGTTTAGAAACCCAGTAGTACCAGTACCTATTGCTGGGATTGAAATCATCTTGACGATAAAAATTCCCAAATTTATAAAGTTTTTTTGAGAATTTTCTTCCCTGTTCCGTATAGAAAGCTGATCTCAGGTTCACCTGTTTCTAATTATAAACCAATACCTACCATCATCAGTCAGTGTCAAATTTTCAAGAACATAAATCAGGTCCCAAATATTTACCAGTGAGTCATTTTTGGTTTATGTTTTGTTGAATCTATCAGTTTTCAAACTATAAGGTGTATAGGTATACAATTCCAAATACTCTCAACGTATTATTCTGGAAGTAAATTTCCACCCCCCTCGCCCTTCCCTCCCTTTCTTCCAACAACAAACCTATCAATGCAGAAAATTTTGCTATTACCTTTACCTATAATACCTCAGGGTAAAATTGCTGCTTTCTGTGTTCCCGAAATCGCTCTTTTTAATAATGTCAGTTGTTACTGCACGTTATTTTGGTCCTGAGATATTCTGTCTTGAACTTTATAAAAAATTTAAATAGTTTTTTTATTCGAGTGTTTTAATGTTTAACAATAATTATATGACTGAATTCTATTGAATTGATTCTTCTTTTTAATTGGATCCCTTTCAACTTTTTTTTGATGATTTTTGGAAAAAAAGAAACGTCTGCATGTATAAATATAGAATGAATGCTTTTTCGGATACAATCCTCTTCTGCATAGCTCTTCATCGATTTCATCCCCTCTTACCATAATCTCATGAATATTTAATGAGATATCTAAAAAAAAAAGTTCAAACGGTTCCTTTTCTCGGAAAAGCACTCCTTTTTTCAACAATAAATTCACATTCTATAACGTAGAAGCTTGGGAGAAAAAACAGTTATCGGCATAATGGTAAGCATTGAAAAATTGTCAAATTCAAATTTAATCCGTTATAAATCGAAACGCAGAATAAGAGTCTAGAAAAAAATGCCAAGTTGATTTTCGAAAAATATTTTCAAAAAATTTGACACTACAGCCCCGTTTTTGAATTTATTTTGAAATGTTGCTTGTAACTAAAACTCTCTAAGTGAATAAAAATTTTTAATTGAGGCTCTTGAAAGCCACATGAACGTTTTACAAGCAAATAAAGCCTAAATGATCCCTGATTATTTTTGTCGAATAAATATTATTTTATGTAATAACCGACTGGCTACTACCCTAGTAATCACCTAAAAATTTCATTAGAAATCTTAAATAATGGTAAAAACGACAATAATTTGTCTTTATTCAAGCGCCTTTCCCCTCCCCCAAACTCCCTTCCTCAAACTCAATATCTACATTTGGACCTAAAGAACTAAATAATAATTATTTCCATCCCCTTGAGAGAGAGAAAAACACCCTTATCTAAAAATGCAGAATTAGAAGTCCAGAAAAATTGTCCACGCGATTTTCGTAAAATATTTCCCAAAAATTTGACACTTATTTAGTCCTCTTTTGAAATTTATGTATATTTTAAAATGTTGTTTATAATTAAAAATCAATGAGTGAATCAATTTTTTAAATTGAGCCTTTTGAAATATAAACGTTTTACAAGTAAATAGGGCTTAAAAGAGCTCATATTAAATTTATCGAATAAATATTATTTTATGTAATAGTCAGTCCTGAAATCTACCCCTACAATAATCCTTTGAAAATTTGATCAGAAATCTAAACTATTAGTTGAAATAACGATGATTTATCTTCATTCAAGTATGCCCTCCCCTTCCAACTCAATATTTACATTTAGACCCAAACAACTAAATAATAATTATTTTCATCCCTCTGAGATTTATATATCGTTTATTTATCAAAAACGGAGGAGTTTAACTAAAAATATAATTATTTTAACGACCCTTGTCTTACAATAAGAATAAAAACATTGTCAATTTGATTTTTGTGAATTATTTCTCAAAAGATTAGAACCCCTTTGTAAAGCTGGTATTATATTAAATCCTCATTTTTAATTGAACGAGTTATTATTTTCGTCTTCGTCCCTCTATTTGGATTTTATAAATGAAACGTCTGAGTGATTACATATTATACACATACCTACTTTGAAGCTACCCCAATTATATATTTTTATATAGTCTTTACTACTCAATACAATCTCCAAAATATTTATTCTGAAACATAAAAATCTCATTTAGAAATCTTACCTCTTTGTGATCTACATTCACTATTAATTAAGGAATAAAAAAAATAAAAAAAAATATGTTTCATTTCTTGTAAGTCACCAAAAAAACGTCAGAAAATATTTTTAGAAAATCTACTGTCTTAGGACGATTTTAAAATTTTCAGGAAGTAATCCCTGAACATAAATTTATTTTCAGAGTGTTTTCAGAGAGTTTTTCCTTTAATTTATTATTCAATATTTCTAATAAGTTTCTAATAAGGGCTCTTCTTGGGGTAGTCTTCCTTTTTAATCTCCCTTGAGAATTGTGATAAAAAAGATCTCAGTTAAACATTGCCATATAAACAATAATATTAAGTAATATTCTCTCCAATTCATCCCTCGATGATTCACATCAAAATTTGAACGCAGCGGAAGTGAGCAATAATATTATTTGATTTGCGCCCCTAAATGTGTCAAACGATATTAAATTCTCCTCTACAAATCAAAGGTCTTGTAAAACACCCCCAATTCTTCGGTAAGTCTTGGAGAGAAACAGTCTCTGATTTAATATTTATTAATTCCCAGGATACATTCAAAAGGATATTTTTGTGGTTATTTTTTGTAGGTCCAATTCTTCTTTCTAGTCGGAGCTTTCCCCAAAAAAGCTTTTCATTTTAGACTTTCCTTGAATTATAAAAAAAATCAATTTAAAGACCATGTAATTTTGCTGACTTTGAATACCTTTTGTAATACAATAATTGTATATTTTTATCCTGTGCATGGCAATATTAATATAAATACAACAATTTCCAATACAACAAGCTTTATAAAATATTTATATTAAAATTTTTTAATTAAATTGAATCTTATTATGAATTAATTCTGAATAACTGGGGCTTTATCGTGATCTCGAAAAATTCATTTGAACCTGTGAAAGAATTTGAAAATAAAATTACACGACATAAATACCTATATCTACATCGTTAAAAGGGAATCCATTCAGGAGGAATTTATTCCAAGAAATGCGGATTTAAAGGAATAAGTACCCAAGAAAGAGGATTCCAAGAAATTAGAGCAGCTCAAGTAACCAACCGATTCATGCGGAGTAAATACAAAAATTCGTAATTCCAGCTCCGACGACTCAATACCGCTCAAACGCTACAAACAAGAAAATCTCGAGTACAAGTCCTCATTTATTATAGAATAGAGAGACAGACGAGCCGGCACAATTAGCGAAATTAAGGCCGAATCCTCAGCTTAAGATTATAAGAGAACTGACCTGATTCTTCATCTTCCGGCAGCAAAGTTTGTCCTTCCGTCATCGAGGTCACTAGGAAGTTAAAGAAAAAGCAGAAGGCAATCGTCCTGATGGTCCTCCTGACGAAGGACATTTCACACGGGCACAGTTTCATTTATATCACAACGCACCCTCTCTGGACGTCAACCGAAAATCCTGACCGTCCAAAGTTCATCCGGAAATGCGGAGAGACGAGAGCCCCGGATTCGAAACGCGCGCTCTTTGCCAGCCCCGATCCGCCGCCGTCTCTGTGAATTCCCGAAGTGATACTGACGCCAAGCATTCTGCAACGACGGGGTGGCAACCCTCGCGCGGAAAACTCCGACCCGTCCCGAATCTATCCCGATCTCACCTGGCTGAAAACTACTCCTGCTCTAATCATCAATTTCGGGACGAATGTTCGACGGTGGAACACTAACTTCAACTCGTACCTACCAAGCAGAACCAAACAACCCCGCGTTTAATATTGGCGATGATTAATTATTCCTGAGCCGCCGATGGACCTCCCCCTGTCGGTTAATATGAATAAAAGTAAATGGTGAAACGCGCTGGAGGACTGAAAACTGAAAGACGAGGCACGAGGTGAATGGGTTTAAAAATAAACTCTTGTGGGAGGAAATGCACATTTTGTTCTTTCATCATGAATAAGTAATTAATCTTCGGTGAACTGAATTTACCTTGCATTTTTGATTTGTAAATATTTACCAAGATTTAATCGATTTCTTATCAAACATAATAGATAAGGTGGGTAATACTAGTTTTTCTTGGATGTATTAATAAAACTTATTACTTATTTTCGGAATTGTTCGAACAAGTAAAATGAAAACCTTACCTCACTATAGACGTAAAAAAATTCATTTGGAATAATATACGAAGTTATTAAAGAGAATAACTGACGTGCCCTTTCAAAAATAAAAAACACACTCGACTTTAGATCAAATCTTTTTTTTTTTTGTGAAACAACTTTCTTTAAAGAAGAGGAATTAAATTATTGCCGACGAGAGAAAAAAGGACTTGCTTTCGAAAAAATTGACCCGACCTAAGATACCTATGAGCTGAAGTAGAGTTTGAAAATCTCTTTGTTGATGCTGACATGATCTGAGGATAAAAAAACTTAGAACTTAAAGATTACATTTAAAAAAAAAAAAACCGACTCAAGCCAAACCGATTTCGTTTTTTTGCGACCGAAGGTCGGATTTCGTCAAAAACAATGATCTCATGCTCGAGGTATCGTCTGTCAGATAAAATTCTAGGAGGGGGAAAATAATGCAAAAGAGGCCCTAAGTTGATGGGGATTTCACTAAAGCGCTTTGAAAGATCCATGCATGCCAAAAAAGTAAGTTCGCTCCAAGAATTATATTTCTCTTGTACCTCGGAAAATGTGCACTCACGGTGGTTGTATTAGAAACTTTCATGAAAAATAGATGTCTTCCAGTTTTCTCACAAAACGAGAATAAACATTTAAAAAAGAAAAAAATCAACATTTTTTCAAGGAGCTATATATCTCGAGAACGCAGGAAAAAATGGCTTCCAGGTATAAAGAATCGTCGTTGTCCTCGAGCAATTTGTCAAAGCCTCAACTGAGAAACTGAATAGCGCCGAAATCCGTCCGTTTATAGCATTATTCGACAGCAGGGCGGTAAAAAATAACGAAAAGGGGCCTCAAGTCGACGGGGGTGTCAGAAAAAGCTCTTGCAAGTCGGCAAAAAAAACGTTGAATCGAAAAACGACATTTTTCCTGTATCTTGAAGACGGGGACAGTTATAGAGGAACCGATTACAGTTTTGAATTTGTCATCATAATGTATACTTGTCTGACAAGGAACTGTAATCAAACTATCATAAACGCAGACAAAAAAAAATTTGTTATTTTACCATCAACTTTGATAACGGTTATATCTCTAGAAAGCAGAGTTGCAGGAGAAAACGGCTTTCAGTTTGGGAATCGGCATTGCGCAATACGTCCTCGAGGCATATTCTCAAGAGATCCAGAGATTTTCGGATACATTCATGTTTTCCTATCGATTCGTCGATTTTTGTCACTAACAAAAAAATTCTGAGCATCTTTTTTTGATAGTATTCGACACGAGGACGTGGAAAAATGACACAAAAGAGGCACTGAGTTGATGAGCGTGTGAAAAAATCGTTTTGAAAAATCGCCACTAAAAAGCTTGACTAGTACAATTACAGAATTATCAATTATATTTTTGAACTTGTCTTAATGTTGTCTGACAGGAGATTTTGATAAAAAAACGCAGAGAAAATTTTTTGAGATAAAATTGGAAAAAAAATATGTTCAAATAGTGTTCATGAAAAAAGTCGACGTTTTCAGAATGGGACGTAATTTTATGCGAGTAGGTACAGATAATTGCAATATGAATTTAAAAAACAAAACAGCTGGGCCGTCGAGCTTTTAGTTTTCTCACAAATGCTGGCAAAAACTTTTGAAAGACAAAAAAATTGCTATTTTATTAACAATTGAATGATTCTAGATTGAATATCTCTAGAAAGCATAGTTGTAGAGAAAACGGCTTTCAGTTTGGGAAACGGCATTGTGCAATACGTCCTAGAGCAGATTCTTAAGAAAGCTTCCATCTTAGAAATCGATTTTCGGAAAAATTCGTGTTTTCCTATGGATTGGACGATTTTCGTCATTAACGATAATTCGCCCGGGGAATCTTTTTTTTTAATAGTATTCGACACGAAAACCTGGAAAAATAACGCAAAAGAGGTCTCAAATTGACTGACATTTCAGAAAATCGTCTTAAAAAATCGACTCCTTCCTTATTGGAAAATAAGGAAGTCCTAAAAACCTTCCCTTATTGGAAAATAGCTTCTCGTGTATCTCGAATACAGGGGACACGTACCTATACAGAAAAACCGATTACAGTTTTAAACTCTCAATAATTTATAACATCTAAACATTAATTTTTTGTTTAACTTATTGAGACTAAAAAATGTCCGTTTTAAAACTTACGTTTGAATCCCTACATTGAAACTATTTACACAATCAAAAACGTATTTTTAAAAATAAAACATAACTACATAGGTATCTACACCCTTTATTTTCCGTTTATTTATATAGCGATTATTAGAGCCAATGAAATGTTATAGAATTATTTTTCATGCCGAAATGCGTGTATATCTTAGCTAATTATATCTTGCCAGACAAGAGGAGCAAAACTCAACAATGAAGCCAGTTAGGGAGTTTTTTGCTGTTATTAGTGTTGCAGCAGAAACATCAGCTTCATGAGCACGTAATTCTAGATTTAGTTACCTTGATCTATTTCTGATTAAAACGGACCGAAGCTTTAAGTACTCGAAACGGATTAGATATAAAATTTAATATTCCTGGCGGAGATGATAAATAAATAAGCAGAAAGGGTAAAGGGCCTGCTTCAATTGAGTAAATGAGTTCTAGCCATACGATATGCACTCAGATGACTAACAATGAAATCAAATGACGCTTTTGAGTAGATTTTAGTTAATTAATAATGCCTTATAAAGCAAGTGGTTGCCCATATTTACGGAGCAATGTTCGTGTCTAATGAGTGGTGATTCACTTTCAGCACGCATTTGAAATTGAAACAAAGCGGTTCCCTCGCCACCACCAGACATTGTCAATTATATGACACAATCGTGAGTCATCGTCTATGCACGTGGTTGGTGGTGACGGTGGCGGTTGTTCCAGGTTGTTTAATTTTACGCTTTCTATTTGACTTGAATTCTCCACTAAAAACTGTACCTTAATTGAGAATGAGAAGAGTGGGCGTTTCTCGTATATCTTGCTCCGGTTTGAAACGAAAACGATGTCAGGAAATTACTTACATCCAGGCAGGCATTTCCTGATTTGCTTTATTTTTCAGGCAATACGTCGATCGGTTGTAAAAATAAAACTTTAAAAGTAGTCGAGAAACAATAATTCAGGATTAGTGAGCAATAACGTTCGTATAACTTGAAAAATTCCCCCATAATATTGACCGAACGGTGGGTATTCTTTTACGGTCGCTTTTACAGCACATCAGAATAACTGGAGCAGCTCCCGATATAGACCGTTTTATAAGCAACAAGAAAAGGGAAACTTCCAAACTCCCCGAAGTAATCAGCTAAAAAATTTCACTGTCCCACAAAGCCTGTTTATAACTTCCAATCTCTATTACTATTCGATGCACCATTGAGTCTGCCTTATCTCCCGACATAACACTCTATGGAAGGATATTTCACTGACAACAAAAGCTCGTCTGGATCGGTGACCGCGAACCCGAGAAATCTAATTTATACGGCGATGCCGTTTATATTCATGAGTGCACAAAAGACAGGAGTACGTTTATGAAACATTTATTTAATTATGAAAGTCATCTAGCCGAAGCAAGATAGCATTGCCGAGAGAATGCAACAAGAACCGGGAACGCTCAATCAAGCATGTTGCGGCTTTTTGCAGACAAGCGGAACAGATGCTTGCCTCAGTTCATTCGACGTTTGTTGGCAGAAGACCAAACACTTATCTCGCCAACTTGCCTCCGTTATTTATGAACTTAATCTCATCCGATTTAATCGAAAAACATCTAAACAATAACACTACCATTATAGATTCCGACGTCCGTCTTGTTAATTCGACAAGCTCAACAAGTCTCTTTCTCTCTCGCAAGCCTCGGTAGAATTTTCTACAACATTCACAATTCATAAGGTGCTAGATGGTAGGTAATTGATCATTTTTTGATTGAGCTAGGTATGGTGTAAACATGCATTAAAAATGATCAGCTGTCATGTTTTTCAGCAAGGTAGAATAATTAAATTATGAAGTTGTCAAGGAATGTAGACAAACACATTAGTTCCTCCAACAACAAGCTTCACCTGGATTTTCAGGCCGACGGTATGAATTGGACTATATGGTCCAATGTAATATTTATTGTCACTGTCAATATTTACTCTTCCACAGGACCGGTGGGTCGTCCCTGAACGATTTGATTGCACATCCATTAGCTATATTTAAACAAATTCAATGCGACACGCACTTGGGCGCGCAGAAAGATATATGGACGCGAAATAGTGATGGGAATGCTCTGTCAATACTCTTTTTTCATAAAACCTAAACACGTTTATTAGTCATCATGGTAACTTGCTTTTAATAGAGGGATAGGGGTTGCTTGATAAAAAATTCCTTGAACAATAATTTCAGAACATGACTCATCGAAATTGAAAGGGAATGAGTTGTAGACTATAAATAGTACAAAAAAATTAGAGACGAAATCTGAATCAAATTTCAGACGAAAATATCGCTTCAAAAACTCAATAATTTAGAAGAGACGATGTTATATCAAGCCTAATATCAAAAAATTGTACAAAACCCCTAAACAATTATTGTAACTTTAGACGATAAACTCCAGATTAATTAAACAAATTAATGTTTTAATCCAGATGCTATAAACTTTCTATTACCTACCTATAAAACAATAAAACAATTCAAGCTCCAAATGTGGAAGTATAACTCTTAATCTAGACGAAAATCCCAAAGCTAAAATTACAGATACTGTGATTAAGTAATAGTTCAGATTATAAATTTGCAACTCCGGGGAAAAAGTCTAAAATGATTAAGCACCCAAAAATCAGAACTTATCAGAACCAATTTACTGGAAAAATAGCTCAAATTTATTAAACCTTACTCAATTATGTTGGTCCAACTACATAATATCAGTCAACAGTCTATCAATGATCTTCACAGACTTGAATTTCGTAGCTTGAAAAAAATAAATTCAAATCATGTTTCAGTTTTGACTCGTAATTTTGGGTCAAACTCTTTGATTCAGAAGCGATTATTCGAAATATATTTCACAGAAATTGCAGAAATGAGCATGAGAAGGAACTCCAGACGAAATTGCAATTCTCAAGTTACGAAAACCTCACCAAGGTAACCCATACTCCTGGAAACGTATTCGAAACATAAAGATTCCTGCACCTGGTCACGTGCTGAAAACCCAGACGAAGAACTTCTATTACTCAAACGACATCCAAACTCAGACAAGGATCGAATTCCCGCAAATTCAAATTACATACTCAAGACTCTGAATTTTTTCTATCAATACACAATGCTGAGGCAGACAACTCCAGATGATTTATTTAAACACAAACCACAGATTTATGACATATTTATAAAATCCTAATCAAAACTCTAAACGACTTGTTTCATTCATTCTTCAAAACTCCAGACGATGTTTCAATTTTGACTCGCAACTTTTGACTGAAACTTTAAGTCAAAATATTGGAACAATAGTTCACAAAAATGGTAGAATGGCAAACTCCTAGCACCCTAACTTCTGAAATCGTATTCTAAACATCCAGATTCGGGCACCTGGTCACATGCTGAAAGCTCCAGACGAAGAACTTCAGACGATATAATTTATTAATGCAAGATAACACTTCTGACTTACGTAATTAACTAGATTGAAATCTGTAACTCCGGAGAATAACTCTAAAATAGTTAAATATTACAAAAACTTTGGACGAATTTACTCGAAAACTCTTTCAAGGTCACTAAACTTCGGAAAATATACTTTATTATAATCACATTGGTATAATTTATAACTGCAAAATAAATTATGATATTCAGATAAATACTTCCTAACGAAAAGCAGATTCTAATTTTGTGACTTAATTTATTTTTAACTTCAGACGATGTTTCAAACGAGAATTAAAACGAGATGATCAGAATTGAAGAAAGCTCATGAAGAAAACTTCAGAAAAAATTGCTAAACTTAGGTTAGAGAAACCGCAAACTCCTGGAAGGCTAGCCTATACTCCTCAAATCGTATTCTAAACATCAAGATTCAGACACCTGGTCATATGATGAAAACTCCAGACGAAGAGCTTCTTCTATATGTATTACATGTGATTGTGATTACATACTTATGAAAACTTTCACAAGATTTGGACCTGGAACTCCAGCTTGAACGATCAAAATCTAAAGAAAACAATAGTTCTAGAAACACAAGCTAAACTCTAATTATTATTATCTAAGACTACACGCCACATATTTTGAACTTCGGTATTAATCTTTTTAACTGACTGCAAACTCCATCAGGCTGAAGTTTTTAAATTTCAAATTTAAAAGTCCTTTTTAATCGTATCGAACTTCTGCATCATCATAATACCACTCCCGTCACTTGAAGCAGGATTGAAAGTTTAGATTTTACCAAACTCTCAATTCCGTTATCATTTTAGCTGGCACGTATTTGTTGAAAGATCGATCTCACACACTCATCCCATCTCCAGTGCGTCGGGTTAACCCCCAGCCGCGTAAACCAGGTGCGAGTGACACCCCTTTGCTCTCTCGCACCCATTAAAGTAATGTAGTTCCAATGCGTCAGACGCATTCAGCCGGAAAGCGGCGTTAACCATGTTAATAATTGATACGCCATTATGAACAGAAATGTTCCCGCGATTGTAATTCCCAACTATCCCGAAACATGGTTCGCGAATTGATTCTGGAATCTCGGGCGGGCGCGAATAGTTGGGAACGTGTTTCCCGAAACCATCATGCGTGTTCCATTCCAAGAAACTAATATGTGTCTCTTCTTGCTGGCGTGGCAGTCTGTGCCGCTGCAGGGGGCTCGGATTTCTGGTAGGTGTATATCTTCTTGAGGTGAGGTGAATTCAGATTTACATTTCCCCAGGTAAAGTGATGGGGGTCCCGGTGAAGCTAAAGTGGCGTGAGTATAGTACTGATAGTAGTTGTATGATTTTACTAATTCAGTCAGGTACCTACCACAATTATTTCACTCTCGAGGTAAAGAGAATAATGAAATAGTTGTTACTCTAGAAAGATTGGATGGGTAGTTTTTCTCTTCCTGATTTAGAGAGCGACGTCTGAAACTCAAGTGACCATTAATCGATTAGAAAACTTCCGACGCTTGCTCCTGATTTAATTTTTAAGATCCGAAGGCAACGAACTCGATGGCTGCTTCTGGTGGAGCCATCGGCAGCAGTCTCAGCCTCCTCATCGTAATGGGGAAACTTAATCGGATTGGTAGGTACGTTCGGAAGGGTGCAAATCAAGCCGTGTCCTTTGTGCTGGATCCACGGGCCCATTCAGGTGCCGAGTTGCAGACAGGCTTTACACGACATTGCTAATTACTAATTATACGCTTGTTTACACCCAAACACACACATACATTCACACCTCTGTACAAATACACGCCCACGCTTACGCTTAAGCCCATATCCACCCATAGAGTGATATGCGGGTGTATAGATCCGCTGCTCTGATATGGTTATTTCATTTATTGACTATAACCTACGATACAATAGTGATTTTATCTCCCACGTCGCCGAACGCATATGGGGATGCATATCAACCATGCTGGGGAATAATTATTTCGTATGGAAATGTGGGATTGGATTTAATCATCCCTGTATGATTTATTATCGAGTTATGAAGCGAGGAAGCATATTCAATAAAAGACTATTCGTGAAACGAATTAATTGAGTCGAGTCCATGATTGGCAAATTCATGGAATTCACTATATGGATTAGTGGTACCTTGTAGAAGATTATGGAATCTACGATCTGTTCTAATTAAATGTGTCATCACATGTGTAGAGCCGTCCATTTTATACGCTTTAATAAGTTACTTATATGGGAGAGCCGAAAAAAGTAGTATCGTCCCCAACTTAATTCGTTCAACTTTAAGTTGTAAATATTTTGAAAGCTAGCTGCAAATGTCAGAAGTTATTGTGTATTTTAAGTAGAAAACTTTGAAGTGTCAGTAACATTTTAGCAACAAATTTTTTACCACAGAGAGATCCATAAAAAAACATTATTAACTGGCAAGTCTTGTTTGAAACTCCAGACGACACATTCTGTTCAAACTTCAGACGAAAATTTTACAAACGAGCAAGACTAGCAGAATTGAAATTCCAGAGGTAAAGTAAAGTAGATACAGAGTTACTTTACAATTGAAACTCTGGACGAAATATATATGTAACCGTATGATACAAATTTTTTAGAAGAGTAACTATCAGTTTTAAAAGTTGCAACCAAAACTAAGTTCAGACGAAAACTTCAAAGTGTTTTGTCAGAACACGATAGACTGTAAATCAAGGTACATGAGCCGGGTACCAATTTCTAAATAAAATATTACTCCAGACAACTCCAGACGATAGAATCAAATTCAGACGATTCAGTGGCTGAGACGAAGTTCACGATTTAGAAACTCAGACGAAGATGTCTTTAATTCACACTAAATAGGTACTCAAGACGATATAGTTTCTTAGGGCTAAGACAGATAGCTTCAGATGATAGTTTTAAACAGAAACGACCAATTTATGACATATTTAATAAATTCCTATTAAAAACTCTGGGCGAAGAGTGTCATTCACTCTTAAATAGAAAACCCTTCGAACGAAGAGAGTGGAGAAGTAGTAACTCTCCAATAACAATATTTGTTCAGCTCTTACTTTAGGGTGAAAACTCTAGAAGACAAATAAAAATCATCAAACTGCCGTACAAGTATAGAAGAGTGTTAAAAAGTGTTAAAAGACAATTCTAAAAGTTATATTAAAGACTAAGTTTCGAACGACAACCTCTGAGTGTTTTGTTAGAGTAAGATACACTGTAAATCAAGGTACATGAGCCGGGCACCAGTTTCTAAATAAAATATTACTCCAGAGAACTTCAGACAATAGAATCAAACTCAAACGACTTATTGATGACATAATTATAAACTCCTATTCGAAACTCTGGACGACATTAGTCATTCGTTCTTCAATCGAGAAACCTTCAATGCGTAATAAGTCGAAAGGTAAGTACTAAATCTTCAGTATAGCAAGATTAGGTACTTGAGATCTTGCTACATATGGTGCCTTACCACACTAACCAGTAAACGTACAGAAAGGAAACGCTTCTAAGAAATGCTTGTAAATATACAGGGTGTATCTAAATAACACCGAAAAAAATTAAGGGGTGATTCTGTGATGAAAATTAAGGGGGGTTTTTGGTATAGAATTTTTCGAAAAAACTCTCCCCGAAAAAGTTACACCCCTCCGAATAATTAAGAAAAAATGGTTTTTATTTTTTATTTTCCCTGTATATTAAGCTAAAGACACGAAAATTGGTAAATATTTATTGTCAATGAAACTACCTACATGTTTTGAATTTTTTTCAACCCTGAAGTATGCTTAGAAGGGATTGAAATAGTCAACCCCTAAGATATTTTACCATACAATAATTTTTGTTTTTTAGATTAAAAATTTTCTCTAAAAAACACGGCTGAATAGCTCAATGAACCTACAAACTTTTTTATCTTTACAAGTTGTTTCGAAAACTTAAGGATTTACGAAAAAAAAAATAAATGAAATGCATTTTCACAAAGATGAGCTAACGCGAGGATATTTTGCCTTAAGGTCTAGTGGTCTGTGTTTTGCAGTGACATTCTTAAAAACAATAATACTGATAGCATTATTATTGTATTGTTGATCTTCGACAGTTTCTTTTTTCATTCTTTGTTTACTATTGTTTTAGTTGAAAGAATTTTTGCCTAATTTTTTGGTTGGCTATTGTTCAATAAAACACTATTTATAACATGAGCTTGCAATACATTAATTTTTTTCTCTTAAGTGCGCAAGTTTCAGCAAAAACTTATGGAGATAAAAAAGTTTGTAGATTAATTGAGCTATTCAGCCGTGTTTTTTTTAAAGAAAAATTTTAATCTAAAAAAAATTGTAAGGTAAAATATCTTAGGGGCTGACTATGTCAATCCCTTCTAAGCATACTTCAGGGTTGAAAAAAATTCAAAATATGTAGTTTCATTGACAATTAATATTTACCAATTTTCGTGTCTTTAGCTTAATATACAGGGAAAATAAAAAATAAAAACTATTTTTTTTTTTTTGGGAGGGGTGTAACTTTTTCGGGGAGAGTTTTTTCGAAAAATTCTATACCAAATACCCCCCTTAATTTTCATCACAGAATCACCCCTCAATTTTTTTCGGTGTTATTTAGATACACCATGTATATGAACTCCAGACGATAGATCGATAACTTTCAGACGACATTGTTAAAATATAAAGCTCCAGTGAACGATTCAAGTTTAAGATTCAAATAGTTGACTTCAAATAATTTTTATAACAATTTTTTATTATTACATAATACATAACAACAATCAACTAAATTAGATTTTTAATTAAAACATTTTGTATGGAAATCTGATCGATTTAACATTAACCAAAGCAGTCATAAAAGGAAAATTACGTCAATTTAATCGAACGAAACTAAACGGTAAAGTGAAGCGACAAACTTTGTAATTTCCTAATCGAGACCATCCCTTTCAGATAAATTGCATAAACATCGAACAAGTTCTCCATTGATCAGAGGCGGTAACTTTTTAATTTCAAAACGCTTGGTCTCGCTCAAGTTTCAAGTAGTGCTTCAATGAAAGAACACTTTTGTACTTTTTAATAATAAATACATAATGCAATGTTTACGCTATAAGAAATTTCAAATAGAAGCCTTGGAATTTCTTAATTACGCTATTACGCTATTATAATAAGGGTGACTGCATTATTGTGAGTTGAAGTTCGGTTATTGTGTCAGCTTCACCGAGGTATAAGCGAAGAGTTCGCACCCTTTGTGCTCGCAGAAGAAACGATCGATATAAGAAAGCTGTCAACGCTAGTGTAATTCCGAAGTAACATTTTAATAAAATCATGTATAAAGCCTAGAAATCTCATTAAAATAACACAACGGCGCGCTCTGATGATAGGGGTCGTACATCCGCCCGGGAATACATTATAAAGCAAGAGTTTCTGGCACGCAATTATGCCAATATTTTATGGTAATAGCGGGCGCGCCGTTGTTTTTGGATAATTCCACGGCACAGTATGAGTGATATGCAATCACAGATCGAAGGAACAGCAAACAGCAGGAAGTTGTCTTTCCATATCTCTCCATATCGCATGCGAGCCTGGTTTATATTCCGAAGCAGCCTTGTGATATTCTCCACTCACCAGTTACCAGCCACCATTTCACCATTCCACTTCCACTCAATGCGAAAATTTCACTTAAGATTGTTGAAAATGGGAATAAAAGAGGACGGAGGCAGATAAAAATTCATTACGCGAACTTAGATAAAAATATACTGCATGTACCCACCTACTCGTAGGAAACACACACATACACACCCACCCCTGTTGTTTAGCCAAGTTCCGCACGTAAAAGGATGATCATAAAATAGAAAGACTCTTCTTGCTTTCTTATATAGACGTGATCAAGCAGTAGGTTTGTTAAAAATTGTTCTCAATAGCGGAAGATATTTCAGCAATTCCAGAAACATTTCATTCAATGTCTATTCTCAAATACAGTAATAATAAGTATCTTCGTTGCTTGAAAATTTGATATATTTACTTCACGTTATGATCCTTGAAGCGCGAGTTCCTTGCACAATCTCTGTCGTCTTGGAATTCACACAAAATTCTTCTCAGTTTAAAATAATTATTACACTCAATTATCTGGATCCAGAGCTTGTCGTCTAAGTTTTTTTATATTTGAAGTATCACCTGAAGTATGTCGTCTGAAGTTTGAAGTTTCTATTTTGAAACATCAAGGAGATTGACAACATCATCTGGATATACGTTTTTATGGAGTGTTTCGTCTGAAGTTGGTAACTTCACATTACTGATTTTTCTTGGAGCGAATTGTTGTACGTGATACCGTTTTGTGTCTTATATATAAGAATTGAAGATCGTGTTGGAGATTATTATCAAAGCTGGCTCTCTATAATCTGTCGTCTGAAGTTAGTGGTATGAAATATGTCGCGTGTCATTTGAATTACTTTATTTAGAAGTTTAAGAAGAATAATGCTTACTAAGTTTGATTTGTGAAGTTTTTTATCTGGATATCCCTGCAAGTTGTTCGCCTGAAGTTTGCCGTTCAAATTTTGTCGTCTGAATTATTATGATTTGGAGCGTCGTTTACAGTTTGTCTTATTTTCGTCTGGAATTTGTTGCCGGATATCTTGTCGTCGTCATGTGATCATCAGATAGCGTTTGTACGCTTTTCTGATTTTTGTGTTTTTTTTTTCAATCTTTCTGAAGTTTCCTGATAAACTCTATTACTCTGTGATAGGAAATATAATGTAGTCCAATGTATATTAGAGTTTACTGCGTGCTATGGCAGAGTATTTTGAATTCAGAAAAACTATCAGTAACAAATTGGAGTATTATATATGACGACATTCGTCTAAAGTTTGACTTCTGAGTTTGGCATTTTTAATATTTGAAGTATCACTTGAAGGATGAAGTTTGGAGTTTCTATTTTGTGGCTAAAGAAGATTGACGACAATACATGTGCTTCGTCTGAAGTTGGTAACTTGAACGCTACTTAAGTCCGATTTGTGAAGTTTTCGTCTGGATATCTCTTGAAGCTGTAATCTTTCTTGAAGATAATTTCACAGCTAATTTATTGAAGTTGTGATATGGGAACTTTATGTCTCATATTGAATATGCAAGGATCGTGTTGAAGATTTTATCAAAGTTGGCTCTCTAAAATCTGTCGTCTGAAGTTCGTGGTATGAAATATGATATATTGCATGTCAGACATCCATGTCATTGAAGTTTGATTTGTGGAGTACCTCATCTGGATAACTCTTCAAGTTGATCGTCTGAAGTTTGTCGTTTGAATCTTCATTTGAAACGTCATGTACAGTTTGCAGTCCACAAGTTGAGAAGTTTAAGTCGTCATCTGAAGTTTGTCGCCTGATATCTTGTCGTCGATTACTTAGAATCGCGTTATCGTTTGTTTAATTTTCAGAGTTTGTGGTTTCAATCTGGAATCCATCGTCTGAAGTTTCCTGATCAAATCTTTCGTCTAAAGATTGTCGCTCTCTGATGTGAAATAATTTGTAGCTCAATTAATATTATATAAAACCGAATATTTACTATATCTAGGAAAACTAGCAGTTACCTCTTAACAAATTGAATCACGATATGATATTCGTCCAAGTATCATGAAGTTTTATCACTGCACTGTCTCTAAATAGTTTACAATGTGCACATCGGTCAGATTAATTGAAAATCCAGTGGCATAATGTTAGTGTCTCACAGTTCTCTAATAATGTTAGGAGAATTTAGAAGTGTGTATTCGTGAGGTGCATAATAACAACTGGCCAGGCGGGCAGAACCAATTATAACTCCTTGAAACAACATAAATCCTAATTGAATAATGGCCAAACACTGATACGGCTGACGGGAATATACAGGGTTATTATCTGATCCGAGGAGCAAGTTACTGGAGCGGGATAATATAATTGCGGTAGTTACTCTAGCGGACAAATGAGTCGAGCTTTAGAATTGCAATTATTCCCTATCAAAGTCCTATTCATCTTTCCTGCCCCGGGAAATTTAGGCTGCTGACTGCGCCATGATTTGCCCGTAAGGCCAAGGATGCACGTCCCTAGCCACTTCTTCAATCCCAACGCCGAAACTCTCCGAGGAAATAAGTTCATTTTCTTTACGTTCGAAACGCTGATTTTATGATTTTTAATAGAATAAGATTCGATATTTTTATACCTACAGAAAATAATAAGTGATATTAAATTGACCGAGAAACAAATTTTTCACGGTCTGCCTTCAAATAATATTAACGATTTTCGCTTGGGGTGAAATATGGAGACAAGCGACGCCGAGTGAAATTCGTGGTTTGTTGGAGGTTTTGATTAGAGGCTTGACATTAATACTGATGTCTTTTCAATTTATCTAAACAAGCAGATAATTAGAGAGGGTTGTTCTATAGGTTCCCGAAAGGGCTGAATAGAATAAGAAACCAAACTACTGTTGCGCTTACAAATTAATTTGTCTGCGGACAACAAAAACGAAATTCATTGTGTCTGGGCGTCGCGGCTCGCTTTTAATGGACAGAGAGGGACCGTTCATGGCGGAAAATTGGAAGTACGTTGAGTGCATTCATTATTTCTTTAATAAAAACCGCCGGGATCTTCCATTTTTCGGGAGATATAATGATATTTTTAAATAGAGATCTTTTGCTTGTAAACAGAGTGCACGGCTTGAACAAAATAACTCAAATATTATATAATAAAAAGTACTTACTTGTTTTCACGCAAAAATATTCACGACGCCGTGGCTGCTTTTAAAATTATCCTTATTAAAATCTATTGACAATCAAGCTTTAATAATAAATATTATTTAATGAAGCTATCTCATTTACCCTTCGTTTGAAGTTTCTCGTTTAAATTTTTAAATAATTGGATTAATGTATAGGTATATTAACATTGAGTTACTTACCATTTCAGAGTATTTTCTGTCGTTTAAAGTTTTTCGATAAAGAGTTTTTCGTCTGGAGTTGCATTGTTGAATATTGAAGTTACCTTTTTATATAGTTCATTTGGTGTTAACAGTCTACCGTTTGAAGTTTGTCTTCCAAAGTTGCCGGCCTAAAGAAATAAGTTTGCATCTTTTGGAATGTCAATTCAATTGAAGTTTCTTGTCTGGAGTAAAGTTCGAGTTTTACTGATACGTGATAAACAAAATGGTTTCATTTAAATTATTCCGCTGATATTTGAAGTTTATCACCTGCAATTTGAAGTTCTATTACTTAGAAGCATGCCCAAACATATCATAAGGAGCTCATAAGAAGTTTCTTAGAGATAGCTGAATTGGTGCTTTCGATTATTTGGGAATTCTAACTGTTCGTCTGAAGTTTTTCTAGCTGAGTTTTTCGTCTGAAGTTCAATTATTGACTTGTGCATTTACCTTTTCTTCTAATAGAATAATATTCTTGTTATTCAACTATTAGAATTTTGAAGTTATAGCTTTTCATATAGTTTACCTGGTGTTTATCGTCTAAAGTTTAAAGTTTGTTATCCAAAGTAACTGCCCTAAAGAATGGAGTTTTCATCTCTTAGAATGTAGTCTATTCAATTAAAGTTTCTTTACCCTGGAGTAAAGTTGTAATTTTACTGATCTATAAATAGATATCACTTACCTAGTGGTTTCATTTGAAGTATATTTTTGACGTTTGAAGTTTGTCACCTGCAGTTTGGAGTTCGCTTTATTTCTCTTGAAGCATACTTCTAGCTTTAGCCCAAACATAATATCATAAGGAGCTTATAAGAAGCATCGTAAAGATAGTTGAATTTATGTTTTCGAGATTTCGGATTCTTTTATTTGTTCGTTTGAAGTTTGTCATCTAAAGTTTTCGCAATCAAATAATTTTCTGTACTGTAGAAATTGGATTAATGTCGATATGGTGATATTCTTATCATCTTAGAGTATTTTTAATCTTTTCAAGTTTGTCGAGTAGAGTTCTTCGTCTGGTATTTCATTGCTGAGTATAAGTTACCGTTTCACCTTTCAGCATTTTTTTTTTGTTATTTAACTGTTAGGACTTTGAAGTTACGTTTTTTTTTTTAATAATTGTTTGATGTTAACCGTCTAATTTTTGAAGTTTACCTTCAAAAGTAACCGGCTTAAAGAGCGGAGTTTTCATTTTTAAGAATGTACCATATGGAATTGAAGTTTCTTGTCTGGGGTAAAGTTTGAATTTACCTTATTTATATGTATATGCAACTAAATGGTTTCGTTTGAAGTATCCTTTAGACGTATGAAGTTTATCACATGAAGTTTGAAGTTTGATTTATTTCCTTTGAAGCATTCTTCAAGCTTTAGGCCAAAGATATCATAAAGAGCTTATATAAGAAATGTCGTACAGATAGTTGAATTTATGTTTGGAGTTTTGGGAGTCTCTAAGATGTTTAACTGATAGCTCGTGCACCACAGACATATGCGAGAGGTATTGCCTACGCTGATGTGCGGGGCACTTTAAGAAGAAGTTTTTCGTCTGAAGCTTGTTGTTGTGACCAGAATTTTGTTAATAGATTTTAGAGTATCTGAGTGTTTGCCTAAAGTTTACTTTTAATTTGGAAAATTACTTTGATGAAGAGTTTAGTCTTGTCAATAGAGATTATTTTCGATTGTAGTCTTTAAGATTTGATGTAAAGTTCTTGAGACTTTTGTCTGAAGTTCATAGTCAAGTCTTTGTCGTCTGGAGTAACGACCATGGAAGATGTAGACTGGCTTGTGGGGTTTATTGATGCTGCAAATCACCAAGTATTCAAATTATCAAGCTATCGTCTGGAGTTGATCCTCAATCATTATTAAATTGTGGTGCTGCCATTAAAGATGTGTTTTAGTGTTTATTTTTTTGACTTGTATAATGATATAATGATTTCTAGTTTTTTTCGCCGTCATTGAATGCCACTGCTTGAAGAAATTTCAAAATGGCTATTATAGGAATAAACATAACCGCAGTGTAGTTTCTCTTCTGTTCCAGAGAGATCACAAATGAATTTTCTCACTTTGTGCAAAAAGAGATCATTAAGGTTTAAAGCAAATTTCGCCCGCAGATATCTCAATATTTGTTGCATGTGGTAAATTTGTTTGTGTTATTGGACTCGACGCCGCTGGCATGTGTGTTCCTGACTGCTTCCTAAGCGTGAGAAGGCTTGGAAATGTATCGTTAAAATATCGGCATATCGATATCGGGATATAGCGAATTCGGGAACCCCAGGCAATTCCCGACCTAGTTGCACGTTCCACGATATGGAATAGAATTAAAACGCCGTTGCAGCCAGCGACGCACCGCGTACTCCCATCGCTGTAATTGAAAACCGCTCACTCGTTTATTTATACGTCGCTACAACTTCAGACGTAAAAAGCAACCCCGATACTTCCGTTCTCACCTATCCTGCCTTACCTACAGACCGTCCAATTTGTCTTGCTCGTGGTAACCAATTTGTACCTACATTCTCTCAATATTTTCCCTCTCTAAATGTATTCCCTGTATGTCTGTTATAATCTGTCGCCTTCGACGCGAGCTTCCAGTCTGTTCGAACGGTTAATCATTTGGAGCATCTCGGAGACTCTCGTTTACGTTATTGCACGTCATTCTTTTTTAGTCTTTCCTATAATATGATGTAGGTATCTTGAAGATTACCCACCTATCTCTTATAAAATGAACCGATTTAAGTTGAAGTTTTATTAATTATTTATCAAATATTATTAACTATTAGCAGAATTTTGAAGTGTGCAGTCTGAATTTGATTTGCATTATTGCACATTAGCGTAAACTGAAGTTTGGAACTACTTGCTCACTTTATTACCTGAAATTAATATACTAAAGTTACATACAGTGTGTCAAAGTCGTGAGACCGTCATTTTATTACTGAAGTTGTCAGCTCATTATGTAGGTACACTAAACGCCCTGGAGTCCACCAGTAGTTAGTATCTCAATCAGAGGAGTTAATTTTCGTCTGGAGTTTCGACAAACGAAACGAAATGTGAAACTGTCCTCAATTCTTTAGTATCTGGTTCATTGTGTCAAGTATTCTTTGTAGTTTAGGAGTATTTTTTATTTGAATATGACTTTGAAAGAACAAGAACGATTTACTCGATTTGAATTGTATCAAAGATTTCGTCCTACGTTCAAGGAGTTGGCCGCAGTCGAAAAATTTGAAGTAATAGAGTCGGTTTGAACTAATAGAGACAATAATGTTTCAAGTTCCAATTCATTTGTATGAATTCTTGTCATGAAGCTTATCGTCTGGAATCTATATCGTCTTGTTTCTTCGCTCGTCTGATATTTTGTCATCTGGTTGACTACAGAGAAGTTCAAATCATATTTTTGCTATGAAAAACTAATTTTGGAGGTTCTTATAACGAATACGTCCTTGAAAGAATAAACTTTTCAACGATCTTTTTTGTCATAAAGTTTATCGTTTGAACTTTGAATTCTTACTGGAGTAAAGTAATTTGGAGTTAATGTGGTTATCAGAGTAGAGTTCATTTAGATTTAATAGAAGGAGGGGGGCCTGAAAAATTTTATGACATGAGCTACTCGCCCAAAGTTGACAGTAAATACCAGGCGATTTTTCTACCAAAGTACAAGTACAGCTTTATCGTCATGACGTCATGTTTCCCAATTCGTCTTTCGTTTTGTCCCTTGTCGACTACAGTGGTACTTTAATTATATTGCGATCTAAAACCTATCCAGAGGCTTTTGTAACGCATATGCCTCTGGAGTATTATCTTAATTATCTTAATATCTGGATATTAATCGATGTTTTCATCGACACCAGTCGATCTCATCTATTTGAATTATTTATCCCGATCTTTTGATCGTGTTTCCAAACGCCGACCCATTTAGAAGCTTCAAAATCATGATATCAGGGAAGATCAGGGAAAAAGACTGCTCGGATGCATTGTTGGAAACTCAAAATTGGATACTAAATTTCGGGCAGCATGCTGGTCTCCATTGGTGTGCCTTTGGGTTCTGTTTTGGGACATGTTTTATTCCTCCTTTTACCGTGGAACTTTTTCTTTATGTGCTCATTCGTCGGTACCTCCCCAGATGGGGATCGAGGCCTGTAAGATGATTTGAATGCAACTTCTGAGTGGTATGATGTGAACGGTTACTTCCACTCAACGTTGAGAAATGCACAGACCTTCATATTGGAAAGTACAACTCTCAAATATTTTTTTTGCTAGGCGTCAATTGGGGGTGATTGAGAAGAACCAGAGTGACTTTGAATTGGCTGTTCTCATCGTCACCAACAAAGCATGAATGAATCCTCTATCGATCCTAAATCGAATTCTCTATTTATTGGGCCCTGTTTCTCGGGTGTTACCTGGAGACTTGGTTTCTCTTGGACTCTTTTGGAGTACGTTTGTTCAGAACTACCCGGTCAGGCTATGAGGGGGTGGAGCGACCCCAGATGAGCTGTTTTACAGCATTCGCTAAAAGTAGATTGCGAGGACTCCATTCGATGACTGATCATTCAAGACGGGCTTTGGAACCTATGCCAACCAGGGTTTTCTTGCAAATAGAGCTTTCAACTACTGGAAATAACTGCCATCTGGGTTGTGGAAGCTGCCTTTGTGGATACATTTAAAAATGGAAATGATGCATTCCATTATCAGACCATTTCTTCTATCTCACCTGATTAATAAGACCATCATACTTTTTATGGAACTGACTGGATGTAATGAGCACCTTCTACAAAAGTCAATATTCCCTCCTTCTCATGTTGTCGAGTATTATTCCGAAAAATGCAAAATTTTCACGAATAAACACTTTTGGAAAACGATATTTGGAATGCAAAAACTCAAATAGTCGCGGCAAAGAATCCGCCTACACTGTCACCACAATCACCGGCTTATATAACTTGGAGAAGCTATGCGGGTAGTTGATAATACCAAAACATCAATATTACTTTCAAATGTCAGAATCGTAATATGTTACGAATTCTCAAGATAGGCGTATGATTGAGAAATTTGATCTATTCGTTTTTTTATCTAACATACAAGCTCTTAAACCGTCGTCTGTGAAGAATTCCATACGCTCTTGTAACTGCCATTGTAACTAAGAGTAATATAATAGTCCCTGAAATAGATCAAATTTGAGCAAAAACTTTTTACGTTACGTAAAATTGAGACGGCAATTTTTTTACTAGTCTGTCGCAGTTATCACTGCTGGATAGACAGTTTTTTTAGAGCCGTTCAGTACGGTATAAAACTGAAATTAACTCCCAGTTACGGCGACGATGAAAGAATAAAAGCATTTTTAATTATCCCATTTAGGGTTTAGGTTTAGGATTGTTTCGTTTTAAATTCCATACATCCGTTTTTAATGAACCCTATTATACGGGGTGTTATTATACGTTTATTCACGCAGTAAAACAGATATAATTAGACGATAATGCTTGTTTATGGAATAAATTAAGATGAATATCTATACTGGCAGAGCACAGATCGTAAACCTATCTGACAAGGGAACGAAGCATATATATATAGGTATAATATTATACAGAGAGCAGGAAGGGCAGGTACATACGTAGGTACATGATCTGATACCGTATCTCAATTATTGGGGTCGTGTAATTTTGTTTGGGCAGCATAACACACACAGGGTGATAAATTTATAAAGATTCGATGAAGAGAGTGAAGAATTGATAAAAGGGGCTTGGGAGCTTAAATTTTAAATTATTCTAGTGATTAGTGTAGTGTATAAAGCGGGCTGAATACTTGATGATAAAATGCATGTTAAATGAATTTCCCTGAATAGCGTCGACAGGGAGGAAACGACCGAAACTGGAATTTGATTTTGTAAAAAGCTGGCAGCTAAAGCGGAAGTACTTTGTGTGCTGCAGTACTAAACAATAGTTAATTATCCATTTAATAGGATTAGAGTGAATTCTTCACGCTTCACTCGCCAAGTTGATCGTAAAGTAAGAAAACTAATTTACAAACTCGGTGCTAATTTCATTTAAATTAAGTTACCCTAAATGCGATTTCTATAAATGGCTTGGATGGGGGAATAAATCACTGAAATCGGGTAACCAATAATTGCTTCGTTTGCTTGTTTACGATATGAGACATTTCCCGGTTTAAGCGATACGTCCTGGGACTCCTGGGATTTTCTATGGGATAACTGGTTAATGAAGAACTTTCTCCCATGTATCTATAGGAAAGTTTTTAACGTTTTCACTCCCTCTTATTTCATTTGAATTATCTATTTATCGGAGCGTTTTAATTATTAAAACTCCAGTGATTTTTCCCTACTCTCATCGTCATCTTGATAAGAATTATAATGGCAAGTTTCATATCAGCTTTTTACGTCTCCTTTTACAAAAACCTTTAAACATGACTTCCTGCATAATTAAAACTTTTATATAGGAGACTTAATTCCATGAAATACTCGAAACTTTCAGGAGAAGCGTAATTTCAATTTTACTTTATTTGTTTTATAATTTCGTTAAAATAGTTACCGGGGTGGAAATTATTTCAAAATAATAACATCTCCCTACTAATTGAAAAGCTCTCGTTCTGTGCTCGAGAAACTCTGTTTACATTGAGATCTTTCTCTTCGAGTGGTTAACAGTACTACGGTCCTCAGATAAGTTCATAGGAAACTTACACAATCTCGACCTGGTTATAATGATCGCCGGTTTCATGAAAGTATCATCTTAAGTTTTTCCACACTACTTCACTCTCTGGCCTTGATGGTAACGGTGTCGGTATAACCCGAAATAATCAGCTTAGCCGCGGCCGCTTCAAAGTCCATGATGTCCTCAATATGAGCACACTGTAGTATAACCTACCTACCTCAAAGGGCTGTTGACAGAGGCCTAACTGAATGATTTAAAAAGAAGAACCCGTTGATGTTTGAAATGTCAACTTCGTTGTCATGAACGTCTTTATTCAATATTCCTGCCTTTGTGTAATGGTGGTGGTAATCGTCCAGATTTAAATAATCCTTTCAGGACTTTCTAACGTTTAACGTACACCGTTTTGTTCGTCCGTAGCAAACAATAATGAGACAAAAAATTAAGCTAGACAATTAGTGGGAGAAAGGAGGCATTAATTGACAGGAAAAAGAAAAGGCCTATAATCTGTATATTTAACGAGAATATTATATAAAGCATTCACTTGACCATTGAAGGCTGAAATTTTCTCCTTAAAATCTCTTACATTACGGCAGTATAACATTTTAACGTTAATCTTTGCGAATTTTTTAGTATATTTAGGAATCTAATCGATTTTGTACTGTCCCAGCCTCAATAAATGAATAAATCAATACCTACCAATAAACATTTCGTAATTGGGCTTAATTGCATTTCTACTAATTCCAACACGTGATGTGAGGGTGCGTTGTATGGGGGCCCTACTCACTATAAGTTACTAAGAAGCTGTACTTAACCTGAAAAATCTTTAAATTTTCTGAAAAATTTAAATTCTCTTTGATTGATGTCCTAACAGCAATTTAATGAATTCGAATGAGCTCTAATTGAGAGAATTGATTTAAGTAGGAACACAGCTGGCCCGCTGAGTTGACCTATCATGATCTAGTGAGTTTTACCTGCTTTCTTCGAATGAACCCGGATGTAGCGAGATGACAGAGTTGACGTTTTAGTGGGAGGTGTCAAGTGCCATTTGAAACAAACACAGGCTGGGTCTTAGATCATTTTTGAACCCAATGAGCTTTCGGTTTTTCAATACATCATCTCCCAGCATAAGCTGACCTAGGAGTTCTTTATTCGACTGCAGTCGTTTCGGTTAATATTTCTGTCCATGCGGGGAGAGGAAGATTTTGTTATCAGAGACCTTATTAGAGGGAAACGACATCATGCCACACAATGTATGGCACAAAGAAACTTTTTTCTCAACATTCTAATAAAAAAGACCAAGCTGGTCAGACGTCAATACGTCATCTTCCAGCATAGCTTATCAAGGAGTTCTTCTTTCTGCTGCAGTCGTTTCTTTCCCCGCATAAAGAGGAAGATTTTGTCATCTGAGACCTTATTGGAGAGGAGGGATACCATGACACACAATTTATGCAAGAGACAACTATACAACTTTCCTTGAAATACGCGCTTCATCTAGGTACTCGCTGCTCTCCTAGATACTTTTAGATGTTATCTTCTCGACATAATATCTCTTCATTTTTTCATTTCTAAGATTTTTATTCAATTTGCTGCCTGGTCACCATGTATCTTCTTTATTTTTTCATCATGATTCATCCCTATTTGGTTGTACCACGATTCTGATTTTTGATTATATTGTATGCGTTATTTTGGTTCATTGCATCAACCACAGACTTCTGGAAGGTCAGACGCAAGGCTATAGATAAAGGCACAGCAAAAAAAAATTCTCACCAAACTTCGTTTTTTGAAAAACTACAAACATTTAAAAAGTAGCTACATACTATGCAGAAGTGACAATTTATTATTCTTATTATTTTTGTTTTCTTTTTCCTTTTTTATTATTTTTTATTTTCTTTTTCCTATCTTTATTACTTTTTTCTTTCTCTTCTCCTTTTTTCTGAGCTTCAAATATAGAAGCAGGGACAATGAGCACAAAGGCGTTTAGAGATCAATCAAGACGACTTTTACGATAGACACAAGAGGACCGTGGAGTCATATTATGTGTGTCAACGGGTGGATAGTGCACAAAGTAATCTTAATACTTAATTATTGTACACGTCTCTCTTTCTTCCCCCCCTTTTTCCTCCTTCCTTGATTGTGATTTTGATTTCGATGGATTTTCGTTTAATCTTTCACAGATAGTTGTACCTATACGGTTCTCCTCTGATAAGTTATCTCGCGAATATTAAGGAATTTAGGTCAAAGTTAAAACATATTTCTACATAAGATATTATTTAAAAGCAAATATTCTAGATTATGTTGAAAGTCTCTAGGTATAGTGTACTTTATGATACCATGAGCAACATTAAAGGGATAATAAAAAAGTGTCGGCAGATACTTTAATCATTCTTATTCTAAATTTTAAGTGTAGGTATATAAAGAATGATGAAAGTTTTATGAAGATTCTGCAAAGCTCTAGTTCTGTAGGTGACTTGTCAAAAGTTGTTAAAGCAGTCGTTAAACTTTACTCGAACTCTGCAGTGTTTTAAGTCAAACTTCAATAATTACCTTCGTTCTTGGAATGTCGTACACTAAGTATTGTTCCTATAAATCGTTACTTATCGTGTGGAAGGAAATAAGATTTAAGTCGAGGTGTTGCGGCATAGCCTGCATTTCGGTATGCATCAGCTATTCATTGCCCGGCGTTTTAGTCGTAATAATGGTAATAAAAAGTAAATTTAGTGCAATATAGCTGTAACGTCAATCCAGGGGTAGCGTGTGAGTCATAAGGCAGTAATCAAATTAATGTATTCTAGTAGAAAAGCAGTCGACTGCAAAGTTTCAGCAAAGTTCACGGTCCGCTTCATTCAAACTGATTGCGACATGATCTATATTCCTTTTCAGGCAGGTGTTTCGGAAATATACAACGCGGAATTCTTGTTTCCCAGTTTAAATCAATAACAAGGGCACGAGATTTATATGGCAGCCTGAAAAACTTCCATAATTCTACTACTCCTGGTAATTATGATTTCATTTTGATGATTTCTGTTACATTTATGTATGAAGAGAATAATAATCTACTTCAATTCCTGTTCCTATTTTATGTAATAATTTACCAGACTTGCAATGCAATAAGTAGTATTAATAACGAGAAATGCTATTACGTATTTAGGTGGGCAGGTACGTTTCGCATTTCTGTCATTAGCATGAACTAAACTCAACTGAAGTAGTAACATTTTGCATTATTCACTTCTGAAAAGAAAATAGATTAATATTCACAGGCACTCTAGCACTAGCACGCTAGGACGAGACGAGAGTAGTACCTACACGTAGATCTTCTCTGAGATTCAATGAGCTTTATACATATTTGTCTCTGATATAGTTCATTTATGATAATAATTAAGCAGCTTGAATTTAAATAATTCCTGCATTTATAAATGATCATTATGGAAATTAGCTCTCGGTTAAAATTGCTGAAATTGAAATACGTTTTTCAATTGTTTATAGCAAAAAAAAAAAATTTTTTTTGGAATATCTCACGAAACAGTCGACTTTCATTTTTTTTCTGTTTTCACCGATTTCGTAGATCCGATAATAAGGATGTTAGCAATGGTTAACAGGAAAAACCGAAAATAGCAGATTTCTCATCACCCTGTATACATTTTCACTTCACGTCCATGGAGACTTATGATCACTATTTAACGATTTATTTTGTTACGTTTAAATTTTTTATCAAAAGAACAAAATAGTAGGTATCCAGAGGTTGGTTGTTACAGAGATCAATAATTACAATTATTAATTTGAAGGGTAGTGGCGTTATTACTACTATAGTTAGACAGACACAAAAAGCAGTGACATAAAAAATTACGAAAAAACAACGTGGCTTTGCATGTACGGGTGGGCATTTAAGGATGGTCGCACTTCCGGAAACACCGGAAATTGACACCTACTTCGTTATTTTAACGGGGACACCCTTTATATTATTGTATTTTCAAATTGCCTGGAAAAATCGAATACAGGTGATTTTCACAATTGAAATTTAGGTTGAGTAGTTTATGAGTTATAAACAAGTGAAAATCGCAATTTCCAATTTTTACAGAATCTCACATTGAAAACGGCTCAAGATATTTAAAAACGGCTTACATGTCCCTATCTTAACTTTTTACAAGGTATACTACCATGTGGTATAAATTTTTATACAGAGTGATGAAAATTAACAGATTTTTCATCACCCTGTAGAAAAATCTAAACTACATAATAGAATACCTTGTAAAAAGTTAAGATAGGGATATGTAAGCCGTTTTGAAATATCTTGAGCCGTTTTCAATGTGAGATGCTTTAAAAATTGAAAATTGCGATTTTCACTTGTTTATAACTCATAAACTACTCAACCTAAATTTCAATTGTGAAAATCACCTGTATTCGATTTTTCCAGGCAATTTGAAAATACAATAATATAAAGGGTGTCCCCGTTAAAATAACGAAGTAGGTGTCAATTTCCGGTGTTTCCGGAAGTGCGACCATCTTGAAAATATTTTCATTGCATTTCGCATAGTCACTTATGTCTGGAAAATTTTCATTTTGAAACTGTAGGATCAATATTTCCCAAGATATGGTCGCTATTCATTCTTAAATGCCCACCCGGTACAAATAAAATAATAATAGAACTGGCAGATATAAATGGATGGAAAGTTAACTAAACGGTAGTTGAAAACTGGTAATGTGAATAGTTGCAATAAATCTCTGACTTCCGCAAATAAGTACTAATATTCGGCTGCTGATGGAATGACTGGTGCAAGACGAACGGTTCGCTGGGCGTATCGAGCTTAATGACAGCGAATCAACTTCCAGGGCATGACAAAACTTGTCTCCAGAAAAAGTATCAGGCGAAGACGTTGGCCGAAACAACGGGGTGGGCGAACTCAGTGAGATTGGCGAGGAACAGGATAAGCGAAAGCTATAAAAGCATAATACAATCACTGAATGCTCTTCCGGATTTCTATATGATCCATGCGGGGTCCTTTAAAATGTCAGTTTTTTCACATATGCCAAATCAAAAGTAAAAGATGATAGTTTCAAGAATTTATCCATCGAGATATTTACAACCATTATCCCTAAAATATTCAATTTGCGCTTTGGATTAAAACATTTTTGGGATAGTCATAGTTTGAAAAATACAGTGTCGATGCTACACAACTTCATAATCGACCTCCTTTTACACTCTAAGTGCCAGTTGCACAAATGTAAATTAAACATTTTCAGATAATTACTGATTTTAAATCGCAAATTTTGAAAATATGGAGAATATATTAAATGATATTTTATTTTTTATTGGTAACTAATTCTTCTTAAAGGGAGAACAACTTTCTCAGCAATATCAGACCAACATTTTCATAACACGGGGCATTTTACAATCAGTAATTATTTGACAGATCGTTAATTTACGTTTGTGCAACCGACCCTAAGTCTTTAGACGAGAGCGGAAAGCCCTGGGGAGCTTTTAAAGGGATAAATAAAGAAACTCATTCAGCTTAAGAAGAAGAAGCAACAGACTCATATTGTTATAGTACAAAAAAATTCCCGATGTGTACCCGACAGTCCATTGGCGTCCCAATAATTTTTTAAGTATTTTACTAATATGAGTCAGTTTATTGCTACCTCTCTAAAAAATTCCCCGGGACGCCCCTGTCACTGTTATTTGAGTAGGTCGTCCAGAGGGATCTGTCCTATACACCCGTGACAATAAAGCCCGTTGTCCCGGTCCATAGGCGTCCCAAGAATTTTTTATGTCTTTACGTTGCAACATATAGGTGCTTTTATACAGAAAGTTGTTTTTATCTTTCTCAATTAGAATCTTGAGAGGTTAAAATAGAGGAAAGCAGAACCATTCCATAGTAGTTCTTGAGAATCTGAAACAAAATTTTGGCTAACTTCAGTCGTTGAAAAACTGAAAAACTGAAAAATCAAAATTTCTTATTTTCACCGTCCATCTGGCATTTCAGAAATTTTCAAAGCCGACTTGATCTCAGCGTTTTCTTAGTTAATTTTTGTTTTTATTATGGTCACCATATTGTTTTTTCATGTCCTCGGTATAAAACATCAAGAAATACAAAAATATAATAAATTAAAATTAAATATATTTTTTTATTAACCGAAGTTGTCCTCAATTTTGATTCAGATTCTCAAAAAGCATCAAATAGTGCAACTTTTCTCTAATTTAACCAACCTTGTATCTCTGCTACTTCTCGAGATCCTGATCGCGGAAGAGATTAAAACAAAAAACGATCCACAGGTGACCAAGGTGACATTTTAGATGGACGTTTCCGAAAATCAAATTTATCGAACTAAGGTATTCTCGCACAGAACTGACGCGTACGAGCGCTTCAGTCCATTCTGGAGTTTTTCTGGAAACAACCACATACAACACAGCTGACACGTTTTGTCAACTGTCTAGAACAGCTGAAGAATGTCACATATGACCATATTTTTAGACTCAACAAAGAAAAACTAACAATGTTCATAGCCTCAGTTTCTTTCTATATTTCACAAAAATATAAACAAATCTATTCAGTTCTAAATATAAGCGAGTATTCTCGCGTAGCCATGTAATAAAATCATGGAGAGCAAAGTAGTCGATAAAAAGCGATGTTAACAAATCGTTTCCATGATTATATTTCGGCAGTTAAGTTAAAGCCAAGCTCAGTTGTTGAGCTGGAGCTAATAGAACAAGCAACAACCCTATCCTTTAACAGCAAATAGTTTCAGAAAAGTACTTTTACTGCTCTCTAGAATAAGGAATACACCCTTATGGAGAACTCGAAGGTTTAATAACGTTCGGGGATTTTCGATATCCATTTAGAAGCCCTGATAGAGAGTTGGCTGATAATTATGCTCTTAGACGAGGTCACAAACGGGTCGATTGCATTGAAATTACCCCGTGTTCATGTACTCGTACCTCGGGCATCATACTTGAAACTTCGAGACTCCATTTAGTGCATTCCAATACTAATTACCACCTAAATCTACCCTTTTATGGAGCTAGTACAATAACTGATATGTTTTCCGATTCGCTCGTTAAAATGTGGGTTTATCGTGGGGGAGGATTAATCGAGACGATCATTATAGGTAAGGTCTCATTATAGGAATCGTCTAGATTATTACTTATTAACTTAGGTACTGCTGTACTAGAAGGTTGCTTTATCTTTCATCTTATTCATCATTTTCATACCCCTAGGTAAAAATGGAAAGCAGAAATCTACAAATTTGTTGTTCCCAATGCAACAGATCCAAGGTCAGTCTTAAAAGTAGTCATCCTGTATGAGAAATACGAATAGTCAGGCCTAATATCTTCCAGACTCGAGTCAAAAAGAATAGTTGACTGTTTTGATTTCAGAGTATATTTTTTTTGGTTCATAAATTTTTAAAGAGATCGTTTGTTTCTAAGTACAAGAAAAAGTTTCAGTTTAACAGAAAGCTATAGTTTTCCCTTACATCCTGTATTTCCATATCTAACAGAGTTCTTCAATTATTAGTGAGTAGCAAAGGCAAGACTAATACCAAGACCAAGACTATGACAGGCTTGATCCTGGTCTTGCATCAATAATCATTATCCTGGTTCTGCTCTTGGTCGTGATCCTCTTTCTGGTCTTGTCTCGGTCTTGGTCTTGGTGGTGGTGGAAGCCTGGATTTGTTTTAACTTACGACCGTCCTTAAAGGTGTTAAATAGAGTCGTACATGTTTTCCAGTCAACAATAGACCGAAGTTCTGAATTGTTCTTGGTTCAAGTCCTGCAAACACGACCTTGGTCTCGGTTGTGTTTGCAAGATCAGTATTGGTCTTAGTTTTTCTACAAGACCTAGACCAAAACTGCAGGGTCAAGACCGATTCTATTCATTACATTAGAATTAAAGGCGTTTTTCGTTACTTGAAATAAGAACGATGTTATTAAGTTGAGTGTGGTATTTTCTCGATTTTCATTCCCAAAGAAATAATCTTACTCACTAAGTTTGTAGTCCAGGAACTTAATTATCGTTTTTGCGCTGTTACAGGTAAGTCCAATAACTAATTGCTATTAATAAAAATAAAATAAAATAAAATAAAGTCAATTTAAATAGACATAATATCTCAGGAGATCTCTCACCAGGAAGAGCTCCCATGAATATACAGTTCTAGAAATAATCCCCGCTGCCACTCCCCTGAAATCCTAGACAAATGTATGAATTGTAAAAGCGGCGCTCATAAGTTAAATGATTCCAAGCTAATCTCCTGACACTCTCAACTTTCTTATCTCCAAGTTTACTACACACTTTGATAAAAAATAAAATAAATAAAAAATAAGAGCATTAGAGAGTGGCTTAGGATGGAGCCCACAATGCTGGTGACTGCGCTCCAGAAAGGGGAAGCAGGTCTGGATAGGATAGCAGGGAGCTTCCTTTCACGTCAGCGCTCGACCTCCCTTGAGCTGTGACAAATGACTACGCCTAACAATGCCCCCCTCGCTCCACAGTTATACTGACACTGAATTTGCCCGTCTTCATACCGGGTCCGAGACCTGGGCTCGGCCTAGCTCCTGTCTTACAATGCCGCAATCCGGGACTGTGAATTATTCACCCGCTAATTTCTACCGAATTGTTAACGATCTTCACGGCTTTATTGCCGACGCGGCCTTAATTTCCAACCGGTGGGAGTTAACCTACTGCAAGGGTATTTTTCGCTGCCGCTAAGCAAATTAGGAAATCTTGCCATACTTTATTTTGTTAAGATATTATTTGTACGTACGTTTCGCGTTGAAATGGAACGGGCACAGTCAGTCTTGCTTGGGGGAACATAAATATATCAACGTGAACCAAGGCACGCATTAAATATTCTTGCCACATGTATAGGTAAATTAATGGGCAGTGTATGCGGACTAAATTAATTCGTATTTTATGCCTGCAAATTTCACTGATGCATCGTCAATTTTGTGACCTAAATGCAGTTAATTTGTATGATTTGTTGATTAAGTACAAACAGAATGAATTTAATAACCAGTTTAAATTTGACGCGGCATTGCTGGAAAACACTAGCACGGCGGTAAATGGGCTTTAATAAAAAGTCTATTGCATGCACGCACTACCAAAATTAGTTTCAAATTATAAATTTATAATATGCGTAGTTACTGCAACAGAGTGAAAAAATAATGAAAGGAGAGTCACAATAAGGCACATCCAGCAGGAATCAATATATGAGTGAAAAAAGAACGTTTCCAGAAAAAGCCAAGGATTTTCAGGATTGATGTTCTTTTGGACACTATCAAAAATTTAACTATTCCGATTGTACTTGGACAGGTTACTGATAGGGTGGTGTCTATCTATCCATCTAGAAGTGACGACGAATTGGATCTTGCTGAGAGACTAATATTTTGATGGTAAGTGTAACAGTTCTTTTTTCACTCAGCACGGTTTCAGTATAATTTTTCTGTACCTTTTTACTATTTCTGGAAGTAGTTTCGATTATATTTTCCTGGAAAATAGCGGTAGGTATTGTAAATAGAAGCAGGTATTATCAGGTGCAAACTCTATTTTATTCAGCTACTTTACTAACGACGAGCATCGACCATAGAAGTTCGATAACCGCCAATCGAGCTAGGAACAATAAAGGCTATAAAATCACTCTGCAATCACTGAATGTTCATAGTAAAGAAACAGCAGCGAATTCTGCACGGGTACTTTAAGGCCCGCATTGACGGACCTTGGAGCTGAAAATTGACAGATAGGTCTCGATGACGGTAATTACGTTGATCCTAAAAGTAGCTCACTCTTGAAAAGTAGACAATAAGGCGAATCTGATAGGCGCATGGGAAGTTGCCGATAATATTGAACGGAAATGAAACAATAACAATTAAATGGAATTTACTGGCTGATTAAAAAGAAATAAATAAATAAACCCTTAGTAATAGTGAACTGTTACAAGGTTATAAAATGTTTGTCTATGCGAATAGAAAAAACCTAACTCACTTACTCCTATTCAGGGAGAAAGTCCCACTAAATACGGGATAACATTGAAAAGACATCTGAAATACTTAAAATGTTTCATCAACGATATTGTAAAAGAACTAAAACTACGAACAGAATCAGACTATTCACAGATAAAACTGTCGTAGTTGATGCCGGAATGTCGGAATCAGAGGAAAAAGGTAAAATAACCCGGTCTCTAATAATGATATGATAAGCAGTGGAGGTAATTAATAATAAGCGAGAATTTTTATTCAACCCTCCTTATCTATATAATTATGAAAAAGAAGTCTTTGACTAATTTATTCTGTTAAAAATGCAAATAATAATAATGATAAGAGCTCGCAGGTGAGATTGTATTTGTGGATCATTATATCGGTTGTTTTCAGAAACGATCGACGATTCGAATGCTCGAAGAAGGCGCGCCTAGCGTTGTTCGATGTCGAATTCAATTCTCTTCCGTTTCGACTGCTTTTTTTCTTCCAGCGCGGAATTTCGCATCGACTCAATCGGAAATTATTCAAATTGACTGGAAAATCAATCTGAAATTCCCGTTATATTATTGAAGTGAAGGTATTTGTAATCTGGGTTATCAAAAGAGCATTTTCAAGATTAAGATGCGCAGGCTGTTTATCTTCAAGCTAAATTTCACTTCAGACAAATCAAGAGAGTTAACATTTCAATATAAAGACAGCCAGCCCATAAAAATGCCTCGAATAATATCGGAATTATATTCCCGTTCGAAAATGTCATGATCTCTATATAATTAAATTTCCGTTAGAATATGAAGTTGTAATGACTCCCCGCCTAGTGAACTTAAAAACGTTCCCTCTAATTTAACTGCAAATTCCAAAAGTGCTTCGCGTTTTGTTCTTGAGCCGTTTATACGAGGAGCGGGGGCAGGAATCTGTCTCTTTATAAGGCTCCATCGTATACCTTCCGCTATGGAATGCTTAAGAAATTGAACGCATTAACTGAAGACTTAATGAACAAAAGGAATTCGTTAAAATTAAACTCAAAACTCGACTATACAATACACAAGCCGGGCACGTTAAAGAATATATGAACTTACTCGCTCAGATGGATATTTCATATTATATAATCATTACTCTGCCCCGGGGCGCTTCCACTTCGGTACGGACATTATTATTAAATTTAAAGTATAACAATCAGATACTGCTCCATTATCACAAAAGGAATATATAAAAATTCAGAAAAAAAATCAGAACAATAAAAATTATCCCATCGTGCGTATTTTATTTTTAAACTGTCGTTAGATGGGACTGATTGTTTCTATAATAAGTTCGATTTTTCTGAACGTGTGTGGCTCACAAATACATGATTTGGGCACGTTAAAGTGGAGCTACCTAAAATATCACACTAGAGTGATATGCGTAATATGTAAACTGTCATTCGGCTAGTTAATACTCCCTAGCTTAGGCAATCCATAATACACCTTTGTGTAGATATTGTCAACGTTCTGCTACTCTGATCTCTTTTATGGAATTTTAAATATTATTTTGACTCGTTATGGGAGAAAAAAAATTGTGGGAGCCATCATCAGCACTGCTTCGGAAGACGTCACTCCTCCTCTTCAAAAAACTGACGTCGAGTCTGCTACTGTACACATAAGTAATGTACAAATAACAACTCTTTGTTGCAAACTCCATTATACAAATAAAAGTGTACGTAAAAATATTAATGCTACCAGATTTAAATTTATATAATTCTAAATATTTGTATTTTACTATTTTAGGAAAAGTAGTGTACATTACTCGTGTAGAAAGTGCCATCTCATACTCATGGTATTTTCGCACTCAGCTAGCGCCAGGCACGACAACAATTTCACACTAGTGCTATTACAGTCGGCATTACTCTGAGAAAGAATCTAACTCTCGTATTTTGATTTGTTAAAAAATATCCGCAGTGCGGATAAAATCTTTATACCCGTGCGGTTGTTTACCCATCGGGCGCGTCCCCAGGTGGCGGATAGGGGAAGGCCTTACAATGAGCGGAAGTGAGTAAGGTTAGCAGTGGTAATAGAGCTCGTCGGAGGTAAAATTCTAGACTGTCCTAACCTAGTTGTCGTGTCGTGACTAAAGGTCTGCACTAGGGGCAACGGCGCCAGAGACGTCCGACTGTGGAATCTCTGATATACCGTATCATCTTTTGTCGTGGGCACGTTCCGCGCACAGAGAGATGCTGGGGTCTGTGCTTAATGCTTAATCTCTGATTGACATATTGAAAGTTTGTATACTTTTCAGTCGTCAGATGGCATTTGCCTTGCAAGTCACTATGTTTCCAACAAATAATTTTGCTTATAGCTTTTGATTTTCTTTCTCATCGGCACACTTGTCTAAGTGGTGGTGAAGTAACAGACTGATGAGATGGAAATGACCATTGAAACATCGATGTCTCTGTCTTCACCATACTACAGTAAATGTGTCGTTCAGAAAGCATTATTGTTTTTTAATAACAAAATTATTTTTAGAAAGACTACAATACCTAAAGACTAACTTTTCCGAGAGACTACCCCCTTTTTTTACGGATCCCTCTATATACAACCAATTCTGTCTATGCTGATGGAGCTTCTGAAATAATAACACGGGAGGAGATGCTCTATAAATGGGTAATTACCTAGATACGAGTATGTAAGAAAAGATTTAATTCGTGTTCGATCTCCAATGGCAGCCCCAAATTAAAAAATTGCCTGACTAAAAAAATTCAATTAATTTTTTTTTTCTTACCGGTAAATAGGAATAAGCACCCAGTCTAAGCTTTTCACAAATTTCTTAGTTTTCTACACTAATATGGTGTTTCTTTTCAGTGGCAGTCTCATTAAAACTGAACATTGAATCGAGAATTAACATCGCCTGACTAAATATGGTAAATTTTTTATGTTTCCTTTTCAAAGAAACATTACAAATTTTCAAACCCACCTTATACCTTATTAATTCTAACGTGAAAGATTCAGCTTTAAAAGGTCGATTGCAGTGTCGAAATTGCCGTGCTCATCTGCGTCAATAACCAAGCTTCCCAGACCACAACCTAAAATTTTCAAAATCGAAACAGTTAAAGACACACACGTCAATTACTATCCAAAATCGGTCAACTTTTTGAAAATTGCACGAGTTTGCGAAAATATTGTATAATATTCTACCCGAGGCAAGATTTGTTAATACATTTCGAATCCTTAGCCTGAAAAACTAATCAAAGAAGAGCACAAAATCGGCAAAAGCATCATAGAGTAGTTCTAAGAGTAATTTGGGCATGCGCAACACAGGCTGAGGTTCAAAGCGTCCAAGGAGGTACAAAGGACGTAACGGAGGCCAAGGTGCCACTGATGCTAATAAGAAATCATCCTCTATCTGCCACACTCCATATTCAGATCCATGGAAATGAGTTATCATAATCGAAGAAGAACCTTTTGATTATTTTTTTATTTTTCCTGTAATTCTTAGGTACTCATCAGCCAGTTTGATTAACACTTACGATTCGAATAGTTATAGGAGTATACTTGCATTTGCATCATAGATGATGGAGGGAAATATCACGGTTCAGACATATCTTTCTATCTTTCTCTCGTCGAATGTACCTCGAGTCCTACGCGCATGTGCCAGAATTGAACACGCCTACAACAAGCACGCATCAGATTCCACTGATTCGACCATTAGACTCGTGACGCTTGCGCACAACGGGTCGAGTGTATAAATAAAAACAGATAGAAGTAGTCGTTTCCGTTTGCTGTCAATAATTCTGTCCCACTGAGGCCGTGACACTTCTACTCATGGGCGCTAGCAATGTAGAAGTATTGGATATATGTGTATACTGAATGATGAATGTATGAGATCTTATTGAAGTTACGTTCAACTACAAACTTATGAAAATAGGTAAAGAAATGACCTTATAATTTTCCAGTGTCCAGCAGGTGCAGTTGTGAGTGGAGTCTGTGAAGGGACCAGATTCCAGCGCACCAGGTGGGTCGAGAACGTCACTGTCTGTTGGGAATGTTGGGTACGTTCCCTCTTTCTCTCTTTGTGTCTGCATTATTCAGCTGTCTGACTGTGTCTCTGGCGTCGAATCCTTCTCCCTGCTACTAACTGGTGTTGAGTGTTGACGTTGACTGTTAATTGGTGGTTGGCGTTGGTGACGAAGGATGCTACGTCTGATGCAATGTCTGGTTGAACGAATTCGTTGTTTCTTGATGATGTATTAATGATAAATGCTGTATGAATCCGGCTCAAAGGACCAAATTGTGTTGCTCGTGATGGTTGATGTTTTAATGTATAATTTTTGATGTGATTTAAAAAATGACAAAAAAAAGTGTAAAAAAGATAAAAAATTAATGATTGTATTGGGTACATATTTATTGCGTGAATGTTTGATCGCAGTCTGGAACAAAGTCCCTTCTGGGGATTACATTACATTTTGCAGCGAAGCCAGAATGTGCAAAAATGATTGAGCGTTCGTTTACAGTTCGTTTCGTCAAATAATGGCAAAACTATTCAGGTGACACAAAGAAGGATAAACTTTTTTTTTCAAAAACGGTCATGTCAGTAAGTAGGTACATCTCGTAGCAAATAAATCTTTTGTATAGATTTGTGTCAATAATCTACTGAAGTAGTTTTTTTTATTAAACCTGCGAATTTGGTTGTGATTCCGGAAAAAGCTGCAACAGTATTCCTCAAACTTCACAAAACTTATTTATGAGTCCTCTGGAGAGGAAAACTTAGGAAAACTTACAAATAATATCACATTCTACAACTGTTCACTCAAAAAGATCCGTGTACGATAAAAAACGATTAACCTTATTATATTTATTACAACTTAAAGTTCCGAATCGTTCCCGGTGATATACCAGGGCCGGGCGAACATTGATTGGCTTCATTCCTGGATATCGCGACGCGTCCTTCAGGAACAAGTGGGAAATTGTTTCGCCTCTGACGTCATTTGTACATTTTTACTCTTCACGATCTTTTTAAAAATTAAATCGACATTCAAATTACCAACGATAAAATAATAACGAAACAACTCGGAATATTCGAACCGATATGAGCTTTCCGCCCTCCAGTTCGAGCTCCAGCTCCAGCTCTCATAAATAACTGACATTCTGCATTATTCCCACGATGTAAACTCCAACAACAACCATCACCTCCACCGTTAAAATATCTGAATTTCATTCAAGCACGCTAGCTTTTAGCTTTTCTAAAGCCACTATAACTTATACTATTTTATTTCAACATTTCTTACCACACTAGTACCTCCATGCAGGATAAACTTCATTCCCGTTTGAATCCCTCACTACCTTCTCTCTCTCTCTCTCTCTCTCTCTCTTTCTCTCAGATTCCACACTACACAAAGTTCGGTTAACTTCATGCAAGACTAACCCGCTAGGTTTCTGCGTTAGGTTCCATTATTATTAGAGCGGTTTTTAGAGTTTGTGAGAGTTAGTTTTTAAGGATGGCTTATTTTGTCTCCTGGCCCGTCCGCGGGAGTATGATAAGCGAATGAAGAGGTCAGGTTTGCTTGCGGGAATCTTGTCTTGAAGTATCAGCTGGTGAGGCCACTCGGCCGCAATAACAGGCTTACTTCCATCTGTTGCCCTCCTTTATGCCTCTAGTCAGATTCTGCCATGCTTTATGTGATCCTTCCTTAGTTGGATCAGGGCGAAATGTCGATGACTGCGGAATAAGAAATAATGCTTGGAGCGAAATTTAGAACTGTTTTCCGAAATGAACTGTTATCTGAGCTATTCAATCTTAGAGTGTTCCTAATTGGTAATGTGTCGAATTTTGATTTCTTAATTATATTTATTAAAAAAAAACAGAACGTGGCTGAATTTCGTAACATTTCTTACACTGAGGAGAGTGTCAGATGTTTTGGCTTAATAGAGGGGCAGTTTTTCTTGTTGTGGGTTTTTAAGCTGTCTTGCTGTTTGTTTTGTTGTCGCGTTCCATTATTGGTGTATTTTTATTTATTTATTTATTTATTTATTTATTTATTTATTTATTTTATCAAGGTTGGCTTTTCACTGTAACGACGAATTATTTTTCAAGTTATAACAGACAGCTGTGCTGTCATGGGTCAAAATAACAGTTATTCACTGATACAAAAATCGGAATCAAAGGTAAATACTTGAATATTTATAATGGAAGGTTGTTAAGTACAAAGTGATAATTTTCCCGGTGAAGTTAATGATGCTTAATTTTTGCATCGTGCAGGAGGATTTTTTCCTTGAGTTACGATTTTTTACATTTGTGAACTTTTTGCGACAACTTTTTCCAGCATTGATTTTCCTATTAAAACTTTACGTTACTTTTTTCGTTGTCCTTTTTACGACAAGTTTGTCTGTCTGTCTGCGCAAATCTTGAAATCGATTTTAAAACTACTCCCCGTAGAGCCAGCGACTTGATACTTTCAACATAGCTCAGAACTTGATGACAATGCAATATTAATTTACCTACGTGTTACTCATCAATCAAACATTTTGAGAAATCCCAAGTGCAGTTGAGAGAGCGCGTTGACACAGTCTGCTACAGACGTGGTAAGAATAACGTGTAGTATTCCTGAAGCTATTTAAAATTATTTTACCGGTGCTAGGTCTAGAAACGTGGAATACTAAAAAAAAGTAATTTGGTATCTTCTTGCATTGCAGAAGCAGTACGAGGGCGTTCGATTTAAGGCGGGGAAAAACTTTTAATTTTTTTTAAACAGCTTAAAGCTTGAAAAAATATACAGTTCGAGTTTATGATTTACGAGGGAAAATTGTAAAAAGAGGGAGGAGTAGAGGAGAAACTGTTCCAAACTAAGGGCGGGTAGAGAGAAGAAATAAGGTGAGTTTCGGGTTGAGTAGAATATTCAAGGCGCCTCATCAACTGTACGACATTTATGGTGTGGCAGTCAAAAGTTAGTCTTTTGCCTGCTTTTCTGGAAAACTTCTCCTTTTTCCTTTTTTCTTCAATCTTTTAGTTTTTTTGTTGCAACTCGATATACGTTGAACGTCTTAGGGTTCGTAGAGCTCAGAGAATGATGTGCGAGGAAGAAATGGTAGAAAGAGGGGGAAGAATTAAAGGGAAACGGTTAAAAACCAAGGGCGAGTTGATAATAAATCGCTGCTGTTATCTGCGCTTTTCTAAAAATACGAAAAGTTTTCCATACCAAAGACTCGATACTTATTACGCTTCGAAACAGTCTCTGGGTAATATCGTCGCCTTAAAATAAAGTAACGTAAAAATTTATCCAGAAATTTCAAAATTTGAAGGTCTCCTTCACACAGCATGAAGCTGGTTGTCTCATAAGTACGGCAAGTGCATAAACTCGCATAAAACAGTATCATATTACAACGAGACCGCTCTGGAAACATTCTATTTGTTTCGTGAAGAGCTCCTAGCCCGCCGTTTCATTTGTTTACATTCTTTTTTTTATATACTGAGTTAGTCAATGACATGTTCGCGACAGTTCCAGTCACATGTCATGTGACACATTGACGGACAGACTTTAGTTCTATGGATTTCTGGAGTGGGCTCGCCGAACAATCCGACATTTCCAGAATCCACGAATCGACGGCCGGTGCGCCGGTGCAACGTTCGAGAAGGTACCTACTGTTTCGCTGCCCCGTCGGGGGAACTATATAAGAGCAGCCTCGCGGCTGCGTGGGACAGTTTTAGTTTGGACGTGGAGTGAATCTGAAGAGTGAAGACAGAGCACTAGAGCAGTAGTAGTATCCTGAACGTGAAGCAGTGTAGACTGAAGTATAGACAGAGCAGTAGTGAAGTGAAGTGTGAAGTAAGGAAGCCAGTAGTGACAGTATAGCGGTTTAAATAACAGACAAGTACAGGAGTAGTAGTGTAGTCAGCTGTGTGTCTTTATTATTAATTAGAGGTTATAATTTGGTCAATAAAGATTAGCAGACTTTGGTGGTGATTTATTTATTGTGAGACCCGTAATTACAATATGTAACGTTCAGTACCTCCAGTACCATGACGTCGTAGTCTCCCTGCCATGCAGGTGAAAATATATAAATTTAAAACAATTTATTTCTGCTACGTTTGCTTGTGCTGTATGAAAGAGCTCCAAGCGAAAAAACTGCCAAAAATAAAATTTGGGCTTCGAATGTGACACTATCTTCTCCTGGGATTTTTAGGAGGTAAACTCACAACTTCCATGTTTCGAAATTTGAACTCTACGCGGATCGCTCCAAAATGGGCGGTGACAAGATTTAACATTCCCTGGAATGCTAAAATGATAAGACAGATGGTAGTTTGAATAAAGTCAACGTGAATACATGCAGAAAAAGCAAGAGAAGTTGTTTCTTCACATTTTAATGTCGTAAGGTGAAATATAATTACGGGAGCATAAGACAAAGCATCAAGTAAAAGTGATGACGTTGACAAAAGACATTTTTATCTCGCAGAGCGAAATTATGTTGATTTAATTTGGCGTTGTAATTTGGTAATGAAACGAGGCATCATAATTGTAAAAGTTACCTGCAGAGCAATATATTAGGGCCGGAATAAACAGCAAGGGCCAAGCAGAGTTAGTAGACGAGGATGCATAATGACAAGTTTACAAAGGCTGTTAAGAAGGAACGAGCCTTCACATGGGATTTAATTTCCAACAACATTGTGATGAAAACTTGGCGATAACTTCAGGTGATGGGATATTAACTCTGTTTACGGCGCTGGCAATCATAAAAGGTGTAAATTTTAAACCCGTGAAAAGACTTGTCTTGTGCTAGCTCTTCCCTTCCTGTTATAGCTGGCCTACCTACTGTGAGCACGAGTTATAATAAGACTCGTTATTTTTTTTCGGGTTAAATTTCAATAAATAATACCTCAATGATACAAATTAGATCAAATTATTGTAAGGCGGTGCGCTTCTCCAGTCTCAACGAAACGGTGAAACGGATGAAAGAAAATGTAAGTTCTCCGGGAAATAAAAATTTGTTTTACCCATTCAACTGGTACAAGAAGATGACAAATTACTCAGTGTCGAACTGGAGCTCCATAAATATGTCGAAGGTATTTTTACAAGCTTATTTCTCCGCTCTTCGTCGCAAATACTATCGAACGGCGAGCAGCGAACGTCGCCGTTTGATCTGCAAGTTTACGAGTATGCATTTCGAAAATTGGTTTCGTTTTGTATAGATTTCCTGCGATGTAATTGATATGGAAATATTCGAGGCAGAAAGTTTATTTTCATCGTTGAATAAATACCTGAGATTTTCAATAAGACAGAGTAGCTGCAGCTATGTAAAGATAAACAGCAGACGAAATCAAACATGTGGAGTAAATAAGGTACAAACAAAACGTCTAGATGTAGGTAGGTATCACGCAGGGGAAGAATTCTGAACGGTAGGAAAATTTGTCTTGTCAAAATACCTACGCTTTGTGCTGAATATACGAACAGATCCGATGCTCTTGTCTGGTTAGGATCTCCTAGCGTCGCTCCTAGTTTCGCTAGTTTGTAAGCCGTTGTCATAGGTTGATATGACAATCTAATGCTTCTGCACTTGCATTGTGCCAGTTGCAGTCGACAACGAGCCTTGACGGCTAAATTGAAACCCGACTCAAATCCAAAGCAACTACTTTCATGATATTAAAAGCATCCCCTTTCACTCTGAATCACGACATTACGGCGCTTTTAATATGAATTATGTACGTTTATTATACGTGTGTTGGAGATGTCTCTAAAATATAAAGGGAAAATATTATTTGAACTCTTTTCTTATTCTTTTCATTACCGTTTTATTGCTGAAATATTCAAAACGAATGTTACTTGAACGACTTCACGTTATTGTACCGAATTTACGTTAATAAAGTAAGCGCAGACTCAATCAGTCAATTATTTATCAAAGAAATACTTCTAGTTATTTTCACACACTAAGCACTCATTATTTATTTAGCTTAACTCCATTTACTTATTTAACATTGAATAGTAGTATTTATTTGATTCTAATACTATTTTGTACACCGCTTCATTTATATTTCAAGACTACAGACTCCTCCTCAGGCAGTTGATTAGTATAGCAACCGAGGTGGTAGAAATTTTCTAGACCCCAAGTCTAAAATTTTCATATAAGGGTCTTTTTCATAGAATTCCATTCACAGAATCATAAGAAAAATGCGTCATCAAACAGTTCACAGTATTAGCAGGAGGACATCATCGTGTTTACGATAGCTCGCTGATGTGAGTCCTACTAAACGGGGAGAGTGTAGTAGGAGTTTAGTAGGAGGGAGGGATATTAAAAATTATTACGCTTATAAAAAAAGGAGTTACCTGAATTATTAGTGGGGTAGATCCAAATTTCAAAACGACACTCGTTTTTTTTTCGTTTTTTAAATTTTGTTTTGATCGACTTAGTAGAGCTCTTGTTATGTCGCCGATTTGGCGCAAGTGTCGGAGGTGGGGAGGGGGGTGAAAACTAGGTATAAAAACGGGGGGAGCCGGTTTTTTTCCCCTAGGTTAGCTGAGAGTCGTCGGACAAAAAAATATATCAGGTAAAAAACCGAAACCTCGCGAGGCCGCAAAACCTGGTACGGCGCTATCGTGAATACGTCCATTACTCATCGAGATATCGCCATTTCGGCCAAAACTAAACATGTAACAAAGTCTAGCGAGATCTTGTTTTTTTTTCCCGAATTTTTTTTCTGACGACTCACAGCTAACCTAGACGCAAAAGCGTTTTATTGTTTTACCGCTTAGGTTCGGTCCTTCATCGTGGAAAAAGGAAGTTCCAGACATGAAAGAGTCCTGAACAAGGTGGCGAGCTACTTTAAAATAAATTCAGGAGAGTCAGCTTCAGCATAAACAAAAATAAGATGGACTTTCGAAAGCGGATGATGTCAGATAGAGCAACTTAACGATTCTTCACACGAAGAATTTAATAAATATGTGATATTCATACGATTTTTGGCGCTTTCGAGAGTTCCACTGCTATAAATATAATGGAAAAAATAGCTATAAAAAAAGAAACAAGCAATAACGTAAGACTATAAAATTTCAAAAAGGCATCGTCTTGGTCTGCACTCTGACCTCTATCTACGTCCATCCTCGACATACAACATTTGACAATTTATTAAGCACTCATAAAAAAGTACCTTCACTGAGTGTTTAGCGGATTATTTAGCTACACCTTCTTAGTCAAATAAGATCACAAAGAGCTAGATATTTTTCGAGTTTTTATCCCGTGATCTATTCTTCGAGATTTGATGGTATCCCGAGTTACGTCGGACCTAAATTCATAGTGACATCATCGGAGAGACCGGCCGATCCTACAATAGAGACAGCTACTGAAGGGAGTGTAACAATACAAGACCGTCACCGTATAAATAGGAACGCTCGTACAGCCTTGAAATCAGCTATCAGTGAACACCAGCGGTGGAAGCATCGCTTGCGCACACGTAACCGCTGATTATGTCTACCGCATTTGTAGACGAAACGTTAGGAGGAAATCTCAATGGATCATGCCGAAACAGCTATGATTTCGTATTTTTCTTCGATGAAAATATTTCATAAGCATCACTTCATCCGTTATTACATCAGCCATCTCTTCTAGTAATGCTTGGAGATTTTTACCTGACCCTCGATAAGGGGAGATATTCATTTCTGGAATAATCACTCCTGAAAACAGGTGACGCGGGAAAAGAATCTGCCGGTGACGGATCGATTTTTCTGACACATTTATCTGTCTTGGAGAGGAGCATTTTCTGAATATATCACGTGCAAAGACGGTGTTAAGAGCTGAACTAACAGAGCGAATCGGAAATTTTCAGGTCAAGCGTTGCATTGAGATTCTAAAGACTGAGACAGAATCCACAGGCATCTGTGCAAGGAGGATCCAAGCAGCTCGGATTAAAACAATACAAAAGAATCCGTATTTACATACAAAGCAGGGTCTAGAGGAACTGCGATTGCGAAGAATAAGTTTACAGAGGCGGCCTGATGACTGTGCCCTTTTATATATACGTACTACTACTTTTGTACGTAAAGCGGATTCAGCAGTCCTATAGCTGGTATTTATTTAAACTTTTTAATATATTTCGCTTTGTCTCTGTTTCAGTAAACAAGCAGGGTAAGTATGGAGGAGTTTTGTCACGTTTTACATCATTAAGGCCTTGTTATAAATTGTTCTCGTCGAGAAATCTTAAAAATAATATAAACGAAGTGGAATCGTGAGCGAAGTTTAATAATGGTCGTGATGAATGGGGGTGTCGTGACTGGTAACTGCATGGTGACTGGTGAGATAGAGAAAGTGGTTTTATTTCTAATTGAAATTAATCAATGGAAAGAGAGAGCGTTCTTGGAGTTAATTTCAGGTTATGTAAATGTGTACTTCTAGATGAAAAGGCTGTTGAAAGGTGAACCAAGGTGTTGAATAAATCCTTCGGTTATCTCCTCCTTAGCAGCGTCAGAGTTCTTAGCGTAAGTCATGTTCAAATATTTGACTTCGTAAAACCTTTAATACGCCGTTGTCTGGAACAATAACCAAGACGCCTACTGCTGCCTCTTCTTGAAACTCCTTTTTATATTACACTTCCGCAACTTGTAAGAAGTATTGTTATCTTCTCGGATGAGAATCAAATACCTACTCTCCATTTCAAGGTGTATTTTTATTAAACGACGAAATTCAATTTAACGACTCTGATCTGCTTAAGAGACAATAGACGCTGACTGGAACATACACAAAGAAAGTCAATTCAATGTTGTGGAAAACTCATCGAAGCGTGATACAAAAAAAGAGTCGTACCGTACCTATATTACAAAAGGGTTGAATAAAACCCATCCGATGCGTAATTAAATTGCTCTCATTTAATATCGACAGGCTACGCTTTGTAGGTAATTGTAGCGATTTAAGCTTCATGACGTGTTATACAACTTCACGCGTTATTTGTGTTTGTAATTATTCTTTACTTTTACTATTCGCTTTGCGTCAAAAAATTCAATTTCGAAATGCTGCTCCTCAAAATCCCTTCCACCAATCAATAACCGATGTCCCTTCCGGTTTTTTTTCGCAAATCGCAAAAGCCACATTGAAAAAAATCATTAAATCCCATTGTATGACTTACAAATTTCCTTTCGACAATAATAAGGGATGATCAATCGAGTCTAGCAAATAAAGGCCATCAATGTTGTGGTATTTAGAAAGACAGGAAATTACAAGGAAAGAACTGGTCTCGATGCGGATGAGCTTAGATGGCGGACTGAATTGTTTGCTTAATCGATTGATAGCCGAGATAATAGAAGGCAGTGTCTTGTTTGTCCCTCAACTTCAAACAAAAACCGTCTTGTCTCTCCTAGATGCGAACAAGCTAGTCTTTGGAAACTCCGAATAATGCATCATTAATTTCATCCCTCGAGAGCCGATCGTTTTCGATGAATTGGCTCCCTGATCAAGCGTGTTAATGACAGACTGATCATAATCATCTGAGAGCAAAAAGCAACTCCTTTCTCGGCAGAGAGATAAAAATCCGACAATAATTATCGCAACTTTTATTCTTAAAGGTTTCTTTTAGTAGTGAAAATGATAAACGCCCATCAGTGGCTTCCTCAGAAAGCCCTAAAATTAGTGTTAATTCAAAAATTATAAAACTAGAATAAGAACGAGGATGTTTTCTGATCAGGCACCGATTTGCATTTAAACAGAATCATAGAAGTAAAATTATTATTCGATACCTGGGACAACTGTTGCGGTAGATACCTAACTATCTTGAGCAGAAGTATGATCAGCTGGCACAAGACCAACACGTTAGAGTATTTCTGTAAATTTATTTCTTGGGTTTCCTTTTTTAAATTATGCAAATTGTATAAATGTTCTTAAGTGAATGTGAATGTTTGGCCCCCAAAAATGGTTGCATCTATGCAGTGGTACAGGCTGCAGTGGGCAGGATAGACTTCCAGATGGTCCATGATACTAGTGCCAGGATAACGCTCCAGATGGTACATGATTCGAGTAGCAGGATCGCATTTCAAGAGGATCGTCATATGATACATACTTACTTGGAATGGTGAAGGGTCTCAAACTCAGTAGAACGATAACACTTAAGCTTTATTAGTCATTATAATCGATTATTCTTACATCTTGAATGATTCTGAATTGATTGTTGAAATGATTCGTAATTAGCCTGGTTTTATAATTATATCAAGCGGTTAATGTCATATTTATTAACAAACGTGCCAGAGCCGGTCACTGTTTTGCTTTCTATTATTTTCAAATCTATTTCAAATGAAGATCAGAAATGCTGATCAAAGGTAAGACTTTCAAATTGTTAAATTAACTAGCAGGCCTTGTAACAATATGCTCACCAAAGGCGAAGAGATTTTAGAGGAATTTGAAACCCATTTTGGTGAAAGTTGTGTACTACAAATAGGATCCGCACAATAGAGTCCCCGGATTAGTTTACCCCCTTCGGATTTCTATTATAATGAACCGATTTTGTGACGTTTGAAATGTGGTTACATTATAGAAGACGCAATAATTGAAACGTCAAATGCAATGCGGTGAAAGTACTGAAGTTGCGTTGCACGCTATAGTAGAAACTAGCCGAGTTTGACTGGCGTCGAAGGAAGTACATTCCTCTAAGTGCACTGTAAACTTAAATGGGCCTTTCTCGCTTCAAATTACCACAGATGATGGCTTAAAAATGCTAGTCAAACCGTTGATGTGCTTTTATTCCGACCGATTCGACATCCTCACACTACAGTCAAAGCTTTGGATTGGAGTGGCAGGCTCTCCTCCTCGCTGCCACTTGAAGCGATCGCTGCTACTACAGAACTCTGTTCTCGCGCTTATGTCAGAATATCGCCGTTAAATAAAAAGACGACGCTAAATTAATGAATAGTTACTTGATAGAAAAATAATCACGACCGGTTTAGTTTGGAAGTTTTCGTCAGAATGAGAAAACTTCTGTAAAACGCGCAATTAGAATTCCAACTTCAAAAACAGCATGAAGTGAATCGCGAATTCTATCCTGGCGTTATCAACTTAGATTGTTCCTCTTAGTTTTAGCGAAAGCACCAATTATGCAAAAGTGTGCTTATTCTAAGGTTTCTGTTTCAGATAGGAAAAGGTGGAAAAATTAAAGTTTCAAGGGAAATTTAACTTTGTAACCGACTCAAAATTAAAGTCTCGTGTTAATAGGGGTAGTTCTTAGTTCCATTCGACAGAAGACTTCTTCCAACTTGGCTTTGATCCAAATGTTAAATATAACGAGGTCTTCGTTACTTAATTCAGTTATGATTCGAATAAATGGAACTGTAATTTTTTTCTTATTTCTCTGCTGTATATTTGTTCAAAGTAATCATATGCTGCATAAAAATTACCTTGATTATAGCTTAGAAGATGTCGATTGGTTCCTATTATGATATGTCTGTGGAGATAAAAATGTAAGATCACACCCCTTAGATAGTTTCCTTCAAGGTACCAATTTTTAATCAAAAATTGTTTTACGGTGGAGACAGTTGTTAGGTCCCCTAAACTCTCTTTTCTAGGATTCCCACTTTCAAAGAGACTTTTTTTTGCCGATTTTCATGAACATACAGTAATTCAGCGATTCCAAAATAAATTTGTTTACGCACTCTCCAGGTCCCTCGATGTTTTAGAGGCAAAGGTTGTATTTTTTTCTGTTATATCTTAAGATCAGATTTGTGTAAATAAATAGAAGAATAGTACAAATAAATAAAAATAACATGTAAAAAAATCTCTAGAACCCAAATAAGTTACCTGATTCTAAAATAAGTAAATAATTTTATTCTGGTGAATTAACAAAATTCGAGATACATTTTTCATGAAATAAAAGAGGAATATTTACAGAATATTGGGGGTAGTTCATCTCTATATCCCTTTTGAAAGTGTCCTTGTAAATACTTAATTTGAGCGTTATTGAATTCGAAGTTACCTTGCGAGGAGAGAAATTTTCCACAGTGACAAGTTTAGATCCCCTCCACTCCCTACAGCTCTGTTTTATGAATCAGAGCTTCATGGATCTATCGATAGATTCAAGTTTGAGTCGCTTATAATAACAGACTCGACCTTTCCTCAAAAATTAATATTCGGAAATGGGGAAAAAACTTTGAAAAAATTCCAAAAAAATGTTTTTGAAGACATTTTTATTGCTGATTTTTATGAAAATTGATTCTAACAGTATTCCTATTACAGAGATTTTAAAAATAAAATTGGTTACACTCTCCAGGACCCGTGGTCTTTGAGATAAAGGTTTTTTTTGGTTACCTACCTTTTAAGGTAGCTAACTGTTAAGGTATGAATAAATAAAAAGAAAAGTACCTATAAATAAATAGAAATAACAAGTAAAAAATCTCGAGAACCCAACCTTATTCTAAAACAAGTAAGTAGCTCTATTCTGCTGCGTTATCAAAAATCAAAATACATTTTTCGTGAAATAAAAGAGGAATATTTGTCGAATATTGAGGGCGGAAGGGGTGTGGGGGGGGGTATTTCTATCTCTCTTTTAACGGTGTCCTTGTAAATACTTAATTTGAGCGTTATTGAATTCGACGTTACTTTGAGTAGAGAATTTTTCCACGCAGTGACAAGTTTAGGCGTGAGTTCTTTAAAAATATAATGAAAAAGATTATGTAAAAGGAAAGTGCGTTATAGAAGGACCAAGTGAAGGGCTCTCCAATATATAAATTCCCGTGCCGACCCTTTGATTCGTTTTTTAGTGTTCAATCGAATGAAAATCGTTATAAAAGTCTGTGAATGCGGGTGATAAAACATATATCCCGAACAGTATTCACGCTTTTGTCAGTTTTATTATTTTTCCTGTCCCCAGAATTGAAGTTTGCTGCTCAATCAACGCTTCCTCCAACTCTGAAATTCGGGAACTGGAACTACCGAAGGCTCGCTTTTATCTCCCCTGCTCGAATTTTTCACTGCAAATCATTCATTATCATAACATCGACACACAATTACCTCTCTCATGCATCTTTTTAATAATTATATTAAAAAATAAATTAAAGATCTTTATCTTTAGAGAGAAAAAGTTTATTTTTTAACAAGATCCATAAAAAGTGAAATAATTGTTGAAAACTTTGAGAGCTCATTTAATGTAATTTTAGAGTAGGTACCTATATACTACGTCAACAAAAATACTCTTACAAATTGTATTTACAAAAAATCAAACAAAGTCTGAAACTTCCATTATAGGTATAGCCTGAAAAACTTCACTAATTTTAAGCGTTTATAATGAGATCAGCCCTGGATACTCTTATTATTTCTGATCGTTTTCATTGCTCGATATAATAATTTCCTTTGATGGATTGCAGCTGAACTAGAAATATTCAAACGTTTACAAAGAATAAAATTAATAGGTTCCAAAAATTACCCCTGCGGTACACACTTATGTCATTATTGGTACCGAAATATTGAAAAAAACTATTAAATTCTTTTCTGACGACCACCTGAGGTGAAAATGACAAATATCACACTAGAATTGAAAAGTAAAATATCACACTAAAGTACTATGATTATTCATTCGATTAATTAATTCCAAGGTTAGGAAGCCCATCAAACACTTATGTATAGGATTTTCGGATCTATAGGATGAAAGCATGGTACAATAATCGAATAAATCATCCTATGTGTATAAGTAGAGTTATTTTATGCTATTAGGGAATTTTAAATACTACCACGTTTTTCTAATTCAATCAAGTTTTTTGAGATTATTAAAAAATTTGAGACCTTGCATTATGGTGGTAGGAAAAATAGTGTACATTATTATAGTGAAAGTGTCATTTCACACTTGTGGGATTGCCGCACTCGGCTAGCGCCTCGTCAATACCAATCTGTCACTCGTGTAAAATTTGTCACTTTCCACACTAGTAATGTAATATAGTAATTCAGGTTATTCGCCTCAAAAAATAGACTTTCAGTGGTCGCCGATTCTTCTGACCGATTGAATTCTTGTTCGTCAAGTCTTCATCTTAATTCCTGAAACATATTTTAACTCTTTCTAATTAGGTATATCGCGTGAAATACTCGTAATTATTGCGATTAATCTCCCAAATCAGATGAAAAGTAATCAAGTCTAGCGAAATTATTTCCGGTACGGTCACAGAGTTTATTTGTAAACAGTTAAAACCACCTCACGAAACGAGACTTAACAAGAAGAATGCATCAAGCGGAACCGTCTGGTTTGCGGTGTGTCTTAGCCGTGTCAGTCCCCTTAGTGACCCTATTAGGGGCGGGGGGTCGGTCGTCCCCTAGCCGCCGCCGCCGTAACGTGATGTATCAGTCGCATAGATCTGGGTAATGGACCTCTTACGGCCGTAGCGCTGACTCGGCACGCCGCCGTCGACGGAAATATGACCCGAGTGCCGTTGAATTAGATGCACTCCATCCCTTAATTACAGTCCCCGGCAAGACGTGGAGGTGGAATTATTATTTTAGCTTTGGATTTTTTCCTAATTCCCGCCGTAAATTATCTGAGCCGGATCGAAGTTAATTAATTTGAGTTTAGGAGAGTTGATACGTTTTTTCTGTGACGAGGTGAAATTTTTGGAGCAAGTAAACCGGATAAAAACCACTTTGGTATCGAGTTCACGAATAGTCACTTAATGAGTTCATCAGGGATAAGGGGACAATTTATCGAGAAAACGAAAAACAATAAAACAAAAAGTCGTATTAGTTGGAGTCGGATCATCAGCAATACTCCTGAGTGTAATCTCCTTTCCTATTTTAAGTCGGGAGAAAGGAAACTTCTAACGGAAGATGGATGAACCTTACAAGTGTAGCCTTTAAATATACTTCTTACTAGGTATTGGAGATCCTTTCGTTTGTTCTCAGGCCGACTGATCATTTAGGTTTAAGAGTCTCATTTCTGAAACAACTCCATAATACTATAAGAGTAAGCACCTAATAAATACAACAGCCTCGACTTCATCATCAAAATATCCTTCTACTCTGGTTGGCTTACTCTGCTTTTATTTGAATTTGGTTTCTTTAAACAAGTGCAAAATTATTTTTATTATTATTTTTAGGTTTCAATAAGTCTCCTCGATTTGAAACCCGTAAACTGTTCCGTAATACTTAAACGGAAAAGTCCCTGTTAAGAACAGAAATTTTCTGAACGGTAAGCATCAACTTTATTAGTTTCGTTTATTGCACAATACAAAAACTGCGTTCTACCCATACCGGATTAAGTGCTGCGTTTTATTGTCGCTACTGTAATAAAAGCAGCATTATGTGTGTAATAAATCGAAAAGCAGGTAACATAAATTATCCCGAAATGAGCTATTTATTTCTAGGAGATAAAACTGAAACGTCTCAGAGCTATCCCCGCTTAAATAGCAACCTTGTTTCACAACAAACTCCTAGACGATAATGTTTCACATTACATTGATGTCCAGTTGTATTGTTCACGATAAGATTTCTTCTTCTTCCAGCTCCAATTATGATTATAAATGTTTCTTTAGATACCATCAAAGTTTAATATTGAACATGTCGTTACGACCCATCAAAATGTCATTTTTACGTCTAAGTTCTCTATTTTGTCTTGGGTTTTATGTCAAACTAAATAGTTTATTCGTCTTAAAATGCTAAGTTTAAAATATTTGACATGTTCTCTTCATCTTCAATATAACTGGGCATTTTGACAACAAGAACTAGCACGATAGCCTCCTCCTCATTACGATGTCTCTGTTGAACAATTTTCGATTATTTCTTGGAAAATAGATCGCGGATAAGATATATTTGGATATTGTGATGAACAATCATAATTAAAAAGACTTTTGACAGAGTCCAGAAAGAATAAAATAAAAATAAAAAATCTTCGTTTTCAATATAACTGACCATTTTGACAACGAGAGTTTCCAGCATGATAGCATCCTCCGCATTATGCTGTTAAGTTAATAAGATATTTTTGGGTATTGTAATGTAACAGTCATTATTAAAAAAAAAAACTTTTGACAGATACCTAAGTAAAGGATTTTAAAGGAAGAACCTTCTGAGCAAGTAGGCAACCAGAGAAACGTGCGTGTCTTTTATATAGTATTATCCTCGCTATAACAGTAGAGTTGTCATGGATTTATGAACTTTTACACTACTAATGCAGAGGTTTTATTATTTCAAGAACTACACATTGATTTTCATAAGTATGTACCTACCTACATTCATTTTCAAGCTAATTTTATCGAGTTTTTTACTAGTGTATTTATTAAGTAGATGTTAATACACGAATTAAGCTGTTACGGCACATTCTTTCACCCTGGCCTTTTTAGATTTATAATTATTTTTATTGAACCACTAATTATTTGATTATATAATATTTGATGAATTTTATTGGGATTTAGGTTGTAATTTAAATTTGCCACTAAAGATTCTTTACAGAACCAATTAGAAAACTTTCGTACAGCATGCGAGGAGAAGACTGAAGACATGGACTGCATTAGTAGTGTAAAAAGTTCATAAATCCATGACAACTCTACTGTTATAGCGAGGATAATACTATATAAAAGACACGCACGTTTCTCTGGTTGCCTACTTGCTCATTAAAAATTAAAAGTCACTACAAAACGAAAACACCAGTTAGAATAGATATAACTTCCAAATTTCGTATAGCATGTGTGGTTTGGATCTGACTAATATGATATGCTGATGAGTCCATAATAGTCCATATCTTCAGTCTTCTCCTCGCATGATGTACGAAAGTTTTCTAATTTGTTCTGTAAAGAATCTTTAGTGGCAAATTTAAATTAGAACCTAAATCCCAATAAAATTCATCAAATATTATATAATCAAATAATTAGTGGTTCCATAAAAATAATTATATAAAAAAAGTTTAAAATGACAACACCTCTGTCACCAAGATATAGATTCACCTTTTTAATTTCACCTAGAAACTTAACTGGTGATTATATAAAATTTGAAAGGATATTTTTGACCTCTACATTGCTGCAACGTAACCCATTTGTTTGTTCTAGCAACACCATAGGAAAAAAAGAAGTAAACCAATTTTAAGACAAACGCGATTGTAAAAAAACAACCATTTAGGTGTGAGAAATTAAAGCTCCAATCAGGTTAGAAATAATTAGAGTGCCAGATTCTAAACTTATTCTTATTTATTTTAAACTTATTAAGTTCGATGCCGAAATATGCTGAAAAAACTGGAAAATCGTAATTTCTTAGATCCCAGAGTTTTCATAGTAAATTTTTCCTTTTCTTATGGCCACCGTATTTTTTTTTCATGTTCTTCGGTCCAAGAAAGTCAGGAAAGGCAAAACTCTAATACATTAAAAATAATACCCCCATTTTTTCATCAGTTTTTCTCCGAGAATGTCACAAATAAGGCTAGCATTTTGACGTCATACGTCAAAAGTTAACAATTTTATGGGAACATTAGCTCATGACGACTTTTGCTAAGCCTTCAATATATTTTTTTTTATTTGACAATTTTAATTTCAGTTTTTTCAGGATATTTCGACAACGACAGAAGCTAGAAAGACTGAAGCATAAAGTCGTGCAACTTTTCTCAAATTTAACCGACCATTCTGCATATCTACTAGTTCTCCAGATGCCAATAGTGAGAGAGATAAAGAAAACGCTTTATTCCAGGCAGCAGAGCAACGTTATAATGAAGTCATTTTTCAGACGTCATTTTTGGTCATCGACGTCACGTGATTAGTCGTCATTTCTCAGACGTGATTTAAAAGTTATGTTTATGACGTATATCTAACGTGGTTTTTTCGTCATTTTCAGAAAACTGACTATTTGAATCTAGTGATATAAGTTCTGCCTTACTATAATTTTTTTATAAAAAGAAGTCAACTATAATATCTTATTCTCCCTGTCTCTTGTACAAGTGCTCTTGTCAATTTCTCATCGGACTTAGTCTTATAAGTGTTGCAACGTATGTGAGCAAGCGCTCCCTAGTTAAATAAAACTAACCGGTAGTTCTTGGTTGTTCCTTCTTAGAAGTTAGGAGTGCTGCCTAATGTCCTAGTTCTTCTCCAATGGTATAACGTTATAGCATCTTCACTAAATATAAATAGTCTAATCAATAATTATTTATGCTATAATCACTAATCTAAACTCTGCTAAACTACAAACTACGTACCTAAGCAGCAATATACACAAGGTTTTTTCATAATTATCATATTTATAGAAAATATCATCTATACTTATTATTATTTGTATTGTACAGCGGACAATTATTTTAATTAAGTAAGAAATTTTACATCCATGAAAGAACGCCTTACTGGCCCCCTTGTAACCAGACATAAAATGTATATTCAATAAATATTAATGACAAATCTTTATGACGTCATTTGTAAAGTGATAATAACGTTGAGGTTGACCAAAAAATCACGTTGCAGCGACGTGACTCTGCTGCCTGGGGTATAAAGCTCGTTTGGGCATTGAAAACTTTAAACTTAGTTCTTATTATATTAGGAATAAAACCCTTTGACTTTGGTCTTTGTTAAGCCTAACCTCTCTTAACAAATCTCAGCAGTAGACCCAAAGTGGGACTAAGGTCTGTTGTCAACTTCCCATTTCTCTCAAGCATTACATTTCTCCACAGAGAACACCCTTCCTCCTCTCAGGCACTCATGCATTACATCTCTCCACATAGAACACCCTTACTCCTCCCTCTCAGGTATTACATCTCTCCTCAGAGAACACCCTTCCTCCTCTCAGGCATTACATCTTAATCGGCCTTATACTAACTGCATTCTTAATAAATAAATAAATTCGATTCCAAAGAATATCGAATACTCGAATATTATTATAAAGCAATAATTCAAATCGTTAGACAAATTCCAGTAAATAAAATAATTAGTTTTCGTCTCTCTCTAGCTACGTTTATTTATAAACTGTGTCTAGTTGAACTGCTTCATACAAGGTACGTTCTCAGAGTTTGCGCACTTTTGATAACTGAGAGTAAGCTGGTGTTTCCTCAGTATTGATAGCGATTGAGGATCTTGTCTTTTTGATTTTTTTTTCATTTCCTTTTGCGTCTTTTCCTTTTATCATAACATAATTTAGTGAGGACAGGAGCGTCTATTATGATAAACAATAATGATAAAAGAATCACTGTAAATATTTTAAACGTTACTTGGAAGAATACTACGGGAAAAAATGCGGAGAATATCAGGATCGATATTTCTATTTTGACGCACGATACCAAGTCCATATATTAGTTGGGACAATCCAATCTCGGTGAGAAATTTATTAGCTAATGTGTATGTGAATGGGTTATTTACATTTTTTATGAGGTTTTTTCTGGTCATAAATATGAAAAACGAGCCGAGTCCTCCCTATTGAAGCTCTGCGCTCAAATAATACATCCGTAAATCTGGTGAATCCTGTTGTAAAACAACTGTTGGATTTATTTTGCGAGTTTGAAGGGAGAGTATTTGTTCCCATCTCCCCACAAGCTTCGCGAAATCATTTAATTCCCATCAGATTAAAATAATAAATTAAAATGAAATAAATCAAACGGAAAAAAGGGCTTGGCCGCGATCTCAGAATTTTTATGTCGGCGTTTATTTATAGATCAATGCTAACGGGATCTGATTTAAATTTAAACAGTCCTTGTATTAAACTTTCCTTTATAGGTATATTATAAATAAACTTTATGTGACCTGCGTGTTCTCAATCGTTATTTAAAGAAAGTATAATTGGCATATTTAAAGTTTCTCCCTCTCGCTTCTGGAGTCACTTGAGGGACTCGATAATCACAAGTTGGAGCGTCTCCTATCTAAGGGAGCACCTTCGTCAAGTCAAGCGGAAAACGCTGATAAAATGAACTCCATTTAGGGAAAGTTGCCTGATAATTTAATAACAAAAACGAAATTGCCGGTAGATTTCTTATAACACATCACTGACTTATTACGATAACGCTCTCGTTTTCTGCATTTGTCCCAATGATGAAACTCGGATTTATCGAGACGGCGTACCTTTGGGCGCGCGAAATAAATTCCAGTTCGTCAGGAAATACCCTCTGAATTGAAATTTTATTCAGATTGCCCCGAGTAGTAGTGGGAAAACCGGAAAAGTTCCGATCTAATAAGCGGTATATTCCTGTAAGAACATTGATCGAACTTTTTGGAACTAGTCCATCGAAGTAATCATTGCTATCGGTTAAGATATTCCTAACTGACACCGTCTATAACACGCAAACTAGAGGGCCTTCATGAAAGAGGGCCAATTATCTATGAAAAATACTTCCCTTGCAATGATTTATTGTCGCGATACCAGTATGGTCAGTTAGTAAGTATTGTTTGCAGTTTTGTACCATTACTTAGTTACTTTGAATTTTCCACATATTATAGTCGGCATTTTTTTTTTTTTTGCAAATTCAACTCAGTTTCACACAACTTTCATTGGTAGATTTAAGCTGTTTGAAACAACAGGTAGGTAGATTTTTTAATTTATTTTACTTTCTTGTGATGTTATATTTTTTATACAGGATGTTCATTGGCTCAGTAATGACACCATCGTATCTTTTTTTAAATGGGACACCTATATATTATTGCATTTTGATATATTTTATGAGAAAACTAGATAATAATGGTCGAGTTTAAGTTGAGTAGTTTAGGAGTTATTTATTTATTTAATTATGTATTTTTACACTAAATAATATCAAGTATTGTACATACAAGAAATAAACAAACAAAAAACCCTTAAAAATTACTGAAGTAGCGATATCAAAAACAGAAGAACAATAGGTATAACTAAGTTATTATGGTATAGAAAATACATCATTGTGACCCCCACACAACCAACACACAAAGTACAAAAATATTCGATAACAGCAAAAAGCTTGACACAGCGTTAGCAATCTAAGATATAAGCTGTAGCGTGCGCTTTTCTGTATCTGTTTCGAATGAATTTTCGAATAAAAAAGGCGCAGGAAAATGGCGTTCCTTTGGAATGCTACACTCCGCTGGTTTTATAGTCTGAGGCATTGTAGCGAGGTCGAATTATGAGTCTGTCAGTCAGAGTCTGTCACCTGCCAGTCGGCGAAGTGACCGAGCGATGTAACGGATAACCGACCATGCGCTTATTTATGGATTTGGTAGTGGGAGGTCGGAACCCAAGGAGTTGAACGTCTCATCCTTCTTCGTCCCTTTTCCTTTGAGATGCTAGTGAAGTAAACTTGGTTCAGTGAAGTGATTTTATTTAGTTATTGTTTCATGTAGTGGTGGTTTAAAACTCAGGTATGAAGTTGTTGTTTTAGTTTTATTTAGCAAAGCTAATGTTCTATGTCGTTCCTAATTAGGTAGGATGAGTTTGTTGAGGCTAATTACCATGGAGTGGATTAAAGAAGCCTGATTTGGATGATGTAATTCATTTCGGTAAAAATTTAAAGATGGCGTTTGGTAAAATTTCAAATAGTCATTATTTTAATTTAATTTCAGGGCTTTTCCTTTTTGGCTTTTCCTTTTTGGTTTTAATAGTAAAGGTAAATTTTTAATTTAGTAAAGTTATTATTTGGCCAAATTAAGTAAGGTAAGATGAGTAAATTTTAGTGAATGCCTATTGAAGGTGGTATGGTGGTCATTTATAGACCAATTATCTTTTAAAATGAATAATGACTTTGTCTAATCTTTGATATTATGTATAATGTTTAGTTGATAAGTGGAAAAATCCTAATTTTAAGTAAATAATCTCACGATACATTACTATCAATTTCTGGAATTTAATTTTATTTAATTGGAACATTCCAATAAACTGCTAATTATTAGTGTGTCTTTTATTTTAGTGCTTGTGTGACCTGTAATTTAAATATTCACAACGTAGGGCAGGTCAAGCTTTTTGGAAACTTTTTGGAAAGTTTTAGAGACAAAATTGATCTAGACGATCACTTAAAAATTTGTAATTTCATTTAAAGATCTTTAACACCCTCTGTTCCGCTTTGGGTTCAAATAAATTTGAAAGTACCCGAACGGAGCCAGAGGGAATAGCATCCTCTGCTCGCGCATTTTTCTTTTGGCATATTTATTCGAAATTTTAAATCAAGCGAGCAGAGAGGGCTACAAAGCACAACAAGCATAATACAAGCACAATGACAAAAACACATATACACATAGATCTCCTCGCGTCACTCCCCATCAAAATCGATTTACCGTTGATGATGTAAAGCTCCTAACTGTAAACCTCCGGGAGATTTGACGCTCAGTGCGAAACGGTGGCCATAAAATATCAATCTCCCCACACCATACGCGGTTTTGTAGAAAAATAACTTTTCTAACAAATAGCGTTCATTTCTGCCTTTTATTAGGTGGTGACTTTTTATAAATATTTCTGGCTTAAAAAATAAACCGCGTGTAGTCGAAAATTTTTATTCGTAACTTTTGAACCTGGTCTCTCTGTCGACGAACGGTTTTCAGAAATGGACTCAGGGCAATCTAATAAGTAGAAAATATCACATATATGTTAAAACTTAAAAAAAATGTAAAAAAAATCAAACAGTGGATCCTCCGATTTCACTGAGTTTTGGGAAAAAAATACCTTCTAATTATTATTGCGGACCTTCGGAAGATTTTTTGCTCGGTTTGAACCAGTTACCGTATCTATCATGCACGGTTTGGTAGAGAAAAAAATCTATGGTGGGGTTTGGAAAATATTTCAAACCTCATACATTATTGCTCAAAATCGTGAAAAATATGGGCCGTAATAACTTTTGAACCTGGCCTCGTATCGACGAACGATTTTGACTAATGGACTCGGCGCGTTCAATTTGGTAAAAAACGCCACCTCACTGGTGGCGAAAAAAATATTTTTTTTTCTAAAAAGTAAAAAAAATCCAGTCCCTTAATTTGACTCCGCCGAATACGGAAAATAAAAATTTTAAGATGTCTGTAAAATAGATTTACTATTGGCGGAAAGCTCCTAATTGCATACTTATTTGGATGATTTGTGTCTTATACTTTGAACTGGTGGCAGTATCATCCCACACCAATCTTGGAATCACTGAAATTTTTCATCTGATATATCTTATCCAGGAAAATATGAAAATACATGATTTAAATTATGAAAGAAAATGATGAAAGTTAAATTTAAAAGATATTTCACATATAAAAAAAAATTGATAGGGACGTATCTAACGACAATACGATATTGGTGAATATTAAAGAGTGGTAAGGTGTATAAAGGATTTGTCGTTGTTTACTGGCGCACCTAATAAGGGCAACAAACGAGGGAAGATTTCCCGATCGAGTTGGTTCAGCATTCCTCCGGAGACAGAACAATGGAGTGCTCCGTGCTCAGTTATCTAAACAATTCTAGCGTAGAGAATCGGAACGCAGGGGCAGATATTCATGCATGAACAATCCGCCCGCATGTGAAGATAAGGGCAAGTTATTCACATTTGTCGATTATTTCAGGGAGATTCCGATGTTACAGTGCGACAGTCGGCCTCGAACCGATCCTGCCTCGTTTGCATCCAGATTTAGAGTCTTCCCTAAACTTCGGGGCAGTTTATGCGGCGGAATGCCGAGCTACTTGTGTTGTAACCGGTCGGGTTGTTGCCGGAGTGGGCCGGATTTTGCCCCTTTTTACTTCACTCCACTCGCCTTCTCGTTGTCTCCCTTTGGAAACTCTCGACGCGAGATCGTCAACTTGAGAACTATGAGAGAACTGCGCTAGGTGCTTGTAGTTTCGTGTTGTTTTGTACTTACCTTTGAGATGTCTGAGTGGGTCTGTATACAGACGGGGCACAAGGTGATTTTGTTTGATGTAAATTAGCCTCTTCGATTACGAGAGACAATATGGCAAGCAAATACGGGTGTGCATTATATGCGGAAACCTCGTTTTTCACCTGTATCTAACTCATAATATTGGGAACTTTCAATTAGAAGCGTTCTCGAAGCAACCACCGTTAGAAAAGTCGATTAAAATATTGATGGGTTGCGTTATCGGCGCACTGAGACCATTGACTCATAGCTTCTCGCCTAGCTGCCTTAAGTCAAGCTTACAACTTTAGTCGGGACTGAGCAACGATGTAGGTAATTAAATTTTAATTATTATTAAAATTAGGACGACTTCGTTCAATTTCAGCCTTTGCGGTTCTTTTGATGTACAGATCTCTGTAGGACTGAGGAATTTTTTAAATTATTGTTCTACAAATTCAAAATACAGGTCACAATTTTCCCGTTCGTAAGTGACATCTCGCAGTAATTCTGGTAAAATGGAATTTGAATCGAATAAAAGACAAGGATTTTTTTGCACCTCTGTCCAGACGCAACGTTGCCGGTCTACAATACACCATTGAATTTGGAAAAATCCTTAAGAATAAGTAAACATTCAGGAAGTCTGACAATAATAATACCATCTTGAATATATCGTGAAAATGGAATGTTTGACTGGTCACCGATAATAAAAGTACCACCAACAAATAAATGCTCCCATCATTCTGAATACAACGCATATATTTTATGACACAGACTAAATCTAGAAATTCAATAATGAGATAGATAAACAGATAAAATCGAGGCATTTCATTTTTATCAAGCACCAAAAAGGAAAAACAGTTACAATATGTAAAACCATGTAATATAAAGTAGAAAGTATTAAAAATTATGGTAGTTTCAGGGGTGACATTTTGAGAGAGTATTTTTCAGTTGAACATAACAGGAAGTGACGCGTAGAGCTTTCTAGTACTAACAAAATCTGTGGTATATTGTAATAGAATTTGCTAGTAAAATATTTAGAGTACCTATTTTAAGACGGGTGTTTTGTAATCCGTGGAAGAAAGAATAAGCAAGAGGCCTTCGGTTTACTGTGGGATTCGGGGTGTTCAAATATTTAGAGAGTGTGACCGCGCGTGTTAAGTCCTGGATGCTAATCTGAGTGCACAACCCAACCTAATAATTCATTGCTAAATTTATACAACGCCCTAAGCGCTAAATGGATATCCATAAGGGGATTCCTGCTCCTAGAAACTCATTACTCATTTCTCCATCCATAGGTAAGAGCAGTCACGGTACTCGTGTTAATATTATATAAATTATTTCACGCAGCTATAACATTATAAATTATCGCTCTTTTAAATTGAATTTACAACTCATTATCATTGCTTAAGTGGATGCCTTCAGCCACCGGGGCTCAATTTCTATAAAACAGGGATTATCAATTTCACCTCAACAAACAAAAAACGACTCGCTTAAGATTCACAAGACCCATGAGATTTCGGTCGCGGCACAGATGTTTTAATTTCATTAGGGCCAGCCTTATAAAATCAGGCAGTAGTTTTGAGATTTTCTGGAATCTTAACAATATCTAATTTGAATGAATTTGAAATTCAATTTGTGAAATACACACTTAAAACGATAAAATTTGCGTCACGTAGGCGCTTTACCGCGTTCATATTTAAACGAGATTAGGCTAATTTGGGAGAGGTTGCCATTAATCTTCTAGCTCTTCCTTAAAAATACAAGAAGAAGAAACATATTCTCACTTTTACTTCAAACAATTCACCCCCTCACTTCTTCCACTTCTACTCCCGCGCTTACAGTCGACATCATCGCTCGAATCTACCTATCTAGCAACATTGTATACACACCAATTGCTCAAAGACATCCTCGAGAATTTCAAACTCGAAATCTAATTACAACTACTAATCAGCGAACGACGTCGATCGATCAACAAGATCATCCCGACTGTCGGTACCCCCCACCTTATCAGAAATTAGACGAATTATTGGGGAAACTAATTCCAGACCTCGGGCATCATTTCCATCTAAATTTAGATATCTAATCTAGGAGTTCGAGACAACAAGAAGCTGTAATGAAGCTTCCTGAAGACTAGCCACCTATTAACTCCTCCGCCGTAGCCAGATCTGATGTCGCCGCGACGTTAATTCCGAGGGACTCATGGCGCCCTTTGATCTATCGTCGTCAATGGAAATCGGATGAACCGATCAGCCCTGATTGCTCGCCTAGTCACAACAAGGTGCAGCACATTTGTGGAGGGATTATCCGGGAGTACTGCGCTGTTGCCGCGGTCTATCCAGAACTGTCGTGTATAATAATAATAATAATGTTTATTTTTGAAGAATCTCCCTCATTCTTTATAACTATAATACTATAATATAATACTTAATTAAATCTACATTAAATCAATCTACTTTCGTATACATTTTTTTCCTATACTAGCTATTTATTTCTTTTTGCTTATTTTGCACTATCATGTTTTATTTTTATTCTCAATACCTATGTTTATGTCTAAGATTGCGTGGTCAGTAATTTTATCATCGTTATTGTTGTTTACAATATCCATTTCATACCTATACTTATGTGTAATGTTTATCAACAATGCAACAATCTGATAGTGTCCTACTTTCACTTGTCCATTGATTTCTACCAAATATTCACCATTTTCTTCTTTTTCTGTTCTATTTTCTTCTTGTATACGCCACAATTTACATCAAAAACATCATGACTTACATCCATATTCAAATTCAATTTTCTATTCACCTCAACACAATTGATACATTTCTTCTTTTTTTCGCAGTCTTTTGATAAATAATGTTCTCCACTGCATCTGAAACAAGCCATTCTATTTTTACATGCTTCTTTTTTATGATTGTATCCCCCACAATTGAAGCATCGCTTTGTATATACGTGCTCGTAAACATAACAGCGATCCCAACCAATGTTAATTTTTTGCATCTCCATTATCTGCTTGAACGATGACTCATCCACTTCTGCAATCAAGTCCCAGTATTTCTTTGTTTCTAACAATTTAACTATCTTTATTTGACTCACATAGTTGTTCTGTTGTTTAATTTGACTGATTATTTCTCCACCTTCATTTACTTCACTCAGTCCACATATTTTAATTTTTCTTTTTACCTTCTCAATCATATCGGCTTTATAATCTGTCATCTTCTTACTAACTTCTGCTTTGAGATTTTCGCCATCCTGTTTTGTTTCACAATTTACTATAATAGCACCACCTTTTGTTTTCTTTATGCTTTTCACTTTGTTGGAGACAGGATCAACAGTATCCCTCAATTCCTTTTCAATTTTTTCATGTTCCTTTTTAACTTCATTTTTCTTTATCTCATTTTTAGGTTTAATAATCATAGGTGTGATTGTTTTCTTAATTGCATCCTTATATGATATCTTCTCCTTTTTATCTTCCAACTTTTTTACTATCTTATCTATATTATTTGCTAATACCTTTTGTTCTGCCGCTTGTTCTTGCATTTTTGCATCCATTTTGTAAATGAATTGAACTATCATGTCCAATCCGCCTTCTAAAATCCTTTGTAAATTTTATAATCATTTCTACAGGGTTGACAAATAAACCAAAGTGCAGTACTTTTCTTCAGTACCTTGCATTCATTGTCTGAAATATTCATACACACTTTGTGTACTGGTTTTCTACATAATCCACAATTCCAACCTTGTTCTCCACTTTCAACCTCCTTTGTACACACACTACACTTGCTACTCATTTCAGTAATATTTTTATCCTTTTACATTTAAATTATTCGGTTTGTTCATACTATACGACTATATCGCAGTCCGGCGGCAACGATGTGCATCGTGCCGCTGCTAACACACTACTAATAATAAGTATTACATCTCATGTTTTAAGTTTTTTTGTAACTCTCCTAGATAAAGGAGAAAGAAAATAAATGCACACAAAGTGGTTAAAATCATATAGGTACCTACAATTTACATGGTCATTTACAAACTGAGTATTTCTGAACGTGAGTCCAAAGTCTACAATTGGCAGGTACAAACGTCTACGATATCATTCTTTTTTTTGTTATAAAAGTGAAATTCGTTATAAAAGTATCAATTTTTTTGCTCTATTAAAACCAGGTCAGACCTTAATGAGTTTTGTTAATTGGATATTAAGTCCCAATCAAACCTGTTAGGTCTAGTCTGGTTATACGGCAAAAAAGCTGAAAAATAGGGATTTTTACTAATGAATTTCTCTCAACTAAGAGTAGTTAAGTAGATCCATTATTGTCCGTGTTAGTAAATTGATAAGGGGAGTATCTGTAGACGCTTGTGGCATTGCTGGACTGGCAGTTGATTTGGAAGTCAGGTGAGCGATGGAAGACGTTCCTCAAATTTTGATACGATGGCAATGCTCGTTCGTATCTAATTGAAAGCTGAAACTCGCTATCATTATTTCCAGATTCTCTCGATACAAATAAAATATAATAATAAAAAGGAAACCACATTCGCATGGAATATGAAGGAAAACTCGTGTTGCAGACCTTCAACAACAAAAAACGAAGTCGAATTCAACGCACTAGACCCTGTGCGAGAGAAGGTTGAGAGTCCTGGAACTCGATACACTCCAGGATCGCTTTGTCTTGAGGATCTAAAACATAGTACCTACCTAAGTAATTCAGAGATCGTCTCAGAAACTCACTACATTTTGTGATTGTGAAGATGTCCATGAAGAAAGGTATGATCGACTCAATACGTTAACCGGGTAGATAAGACTATATTCTGCCTTGATAATTGGCACAGATTCACAGAAATACAAAAAGAACTTACAATCTAATCCGCGTGCCTGAAAAAGCAAATAAGTAACCTTTTTCTTGCGTTTTTATAAAATGCTTGAAAATAGTAAATTTCCATAGCGTCTTTCTTATGGGTCTTGGAAAACTGAAAAAAAACAGCCTGGAAAATCCTGACTAGGTTTGGAATTGTAAAAGTCTAAGAAGTTATAACAAATTACTTAGGTACATTATTTAGCTAAAAGGCAATTTTTGTCTGCTGATGTTGTTAAATTGTCTGCTACTCCGACAATGACTGCTTTACAATAGACCTAACCCGGATCAGTTAAAAAATTCAAACTGGAAAACTGCTTGGCTAAAACAGATTTATTTAAATTCTGTTCATGAGTTGCTACATGCAATTTTTTATTATAAAATGAACACATTAATAATAAAAGTCTTGAATCTCATAATAATTATTTCTAAGTAGAGCTTTTCAAGCGTCCAGATATATCCTAGTTTAACCTCATTCATAATGCAGCGAATTGCAACGTTGAGTAGGGTTTAACATGTTCCAATTATCCGACTCACACCCGATACGTTATAATTATAAATGCATTATTTGTCCAACAAACGGGATGCGAAATGCAGAATCGGAACCTGCGGTCGCGCAACCGGTAATGACAACAAGCTGTTCAGATTTTTCCTCAAATCCGAGCTGAAACGGCTAATTGTAAATCATTTTATCGGTCACTGGGGTCGTGCTGTATATATGGGATGTTCTTTATTAGAAAATTTTACTTCCCCTCAATTTAAACAAATCGTCAGGCAAAAATAATAATATTCTGTTAAAGATAATTCTTCAAACACATACAGGGTGTCCGGTAAGTAGCTCCTAATCTCTCGGGAGCATACAGGGGAGGTCAAAAAAAACCTAGTCTGTCATAAAAAAAAATTTCCTAGAGTGTCCCCAAACGGAGATATGGAGCCCTAAAAGGGTGCCCCGCAATTTACTTTTTTGGCTCTAACTTTTGAACCGACCTGTATAATTGGATGGAATTTAAACACTTTATAGAGGCCACAGAGAGCCATCAGGTCATATTAAACTCGATGTTTGACGTCGTCAGGGAAGTCAGGAACGGACTTACCATCATACTCGTTGAGTCAAAATTTTGACAGGTGTCACTTTACAGAGCTAATAACTATTTTTTTGAATAGTCTAATACTTCATCTTTAAAAAAGGTGCTCTTAATTTATTTCGGTAAAACTGACGGTTTTCGAGATAAATCGGTTTTTAGGTATGCGAAACACTCCAAAGTTACTAATGCTAAACACAAACAGGTAAAAATCAGATTGAAACCTACCTACATAATGGATTGCTATTGACGGAACTTGGTCAAAATTCGCATAAAAGTCGATTTATCTTGAGAACCGCTAGTTTTATCGAAATAAATCAAGAGTACCTTTTGTGAAGATGAATGACCAGCGTATTTAAAAAATAAGTTTTCAGCTCTGTAAAATGACACCTGTCAAAACTTTGACACAATGAGTGTGGTGGTAAGTCCGTTCCTGACTTCCTTTAGGACGTCAAACATCCACTCTGATATGGCTTAATGAGTCTTTATGGCCTCTATAAAAAAATGAACATTTCATCAAATTATACAGGTCGGTTCAAAAGTTAGAGCCAAAAAAGTAAATCTTAGGGTACCATTTTAGGGCTCTGTATCTCCGCTTAGGGACACTTTAGGAATGTTTTTTTTATGACAGACTAGGTTTATTTTGACCTCCCCTGTATGCTCCCGAGAGATTAGGAGGTACTTACCGGACACCTGTATATAGGTAATGAGTTTGAAGTGTCTTAGATATTGAAGTATTTTTAAAATTCCTGCGTAATAAACTTACCTACAGGACAGACAGGACTACCATGTGGTAAACTCATTATAACGGTTCTATCCTGATAATACTGCAGGAACACTATGCGATAAACTGATAATATATATTGGACTATGGCAGGATCGCCATGTGATTGTTGTATGTATTGCGACTGTATTGTATGTATTTCAGCTTGCATGATTATGGTGTGCTTCCCCAGTGATACAGACATGCTGTATCTGGGAGACACTCCATACAAGCCGGCTCCTGCTCCTACGTCTGTTTTGGAACCGTTTGTGTACCAGATCAGTCCTCTTTTCACACATAGCTCTTCTATTTGTCTCCATTCTTCCCAGTCGATTAGAACTTTGAAGCTTTTCTCAAATGTGATTTTAGGGCTCATCCCATCAGAGTGCATCACAAGTAATGGGTTATTGATGAAATAAGTTATTCTGGAGTGACCTATAGTGGTCCAGGTTTACCCCAGTTGTAATTTTGTTCCAGCCTATATGCCCCTATCCTCGCCTCGCTTTTGATATGCATATCAAGAGGAGGTAGGTTTAGTATAGCTTCTAGGGCTGCTGTTGATGTGGTGTTCATGGCTCCCGTTATGCACAGGCATGCCAGTCTTTGAACACCTTGGAGTTTCATATTAGCCTGCCTCTGGCTGGTTTTGGGCCTCCAGATCATAGGCATCCATATGTCATTATGGATCTGATCACGGCAGTTAATAGCCAGTGAACCACATGTGGTTTTAGACCCCGTGTTTTTGCAAAGAACCTTTTGCATGACATCAACGCCCTTTTGCTTTTATCTATGGTCTTCTGCAGGTGTGAGTTCCATGTCAGTTTTGTATCCAGGTTAATTCCTAGATATTTGACCTGGTTGCTCACCTGCAGTTGTTCGTTGAAGAAATATGGTAGGTTTAGCTCCATATTTCGTCTTTTGGTGAAGGGTACCAGTGCCGTTTTCGTTGGGTTTACTCTTAGCCCCACCTTACGGCACCATTCCTCCACAAAATTCAGAGCTCTCTGCATGACTTTGTGATAAACTAGTAATAACGGTTCTAGCCTGATAATACTGCAAGATCGCCATGTGATAAAATAAAATAACGGCTCTAACCTGATTCGAATATCAATCAAATAACGGCTCTAACAGGATCAATTCTCTCAGGATCGTAATGTGATAAAATCATAATAACGGTGCTAACCTGACAAAAGGCTACAGGATAGCCATGTAATGATAAACTCGTAATAATGGTTCTAACCTGATAGGAGTGCAGGATCTCCAAGTAATTGTTAGGAATTCTTAATAATTTTGCGACTAACCTGATAGGGTTGCTATGTAATTAACGGTTTCTTTAAAAGGTGAGGATCTCCTTAGGGTAATAGTTGAAACTATTGTAGGAATGGGTGAGCTAAAGGTGGTTCAGGTTTCACTTGGTTTTATAAACAACAATAATAACATTTATAACTACATGTTAACGATAATGCCGGATCTTGGTAGAAAAAGAGCCAATGTCCATTTTTAATGTTTTGGAAATTTAAAATGTCCCAGATTAAAGTAACGAATATAATAATTATTATAATTTATTGTGTTGTATTCCTTTCTTTGGCTAAATATTGTAAGTATCTGAAGAATTTTTGTAATGTTTCATAATCCGAAAGATCTGCTAGGATTTATTATTTATTTATTTAAGTCAAATTGACTTAAGCCACCTACAGGCTAAAAATATTCCATATATCTTTAACAGAATTGGAAGTTGGTCTTTCTTCTACCAAGGTAGATAATGTATTGATAACGATTCATTATCTAATTATAATGATGATAATGAAACATCTTAAAGACGTAAAACAGTGTGAATCTGAATCTGAAAGTTCTAGTTCTACACTTTATATACAGTGTGACCCATTTGCTCTTGAAACACCCTGTAGAATCTTAATTTATGGTGCGATTTTAAAGAAATTTCTTTTAAATCATAGAGCTTGATAAACTATACTTTGGGAGCAAAAAGCGTCTCATTCCTACAAAATCCAGGGCCTACTAGATCAGTGTTTACTAGTAAAATCTCAAAAATTCATATTAGCGATTTTTTTTGAAAAAAACTGGGCACGCCACGGGATTCATCAGCCCTCAAAACGGTACTGTATACTAAAATTTTGTTGAAAATGTCAGAGTAAAAAGGATCTTGTAGTTATTTTAGAAATTCATAATAATACTCCGAATTTTCATAAATTAATTTGAAAAAGGTCAAAAGCTATCATAAGTAAAAATTAAAATTAAAAAAAGTAAAAAAATAAAATAAAAAAAATAAAATAAATAAAAAATTATAATTAAAAAATTAATGTACTTACCTACATTATCACCAACTAGACGTACAATTTCTATTTTGTCTCTCTTGACCTTTTCGAATAAATTAATGAAAATTCGGAGTTCTATTATGAATTTCTAAAGTAACTGCAAGATCCTTATTACTCTGACATTTCCAATAAAATTTAGTATAGTACCGTTTTGAGGGCTGGTGAATCCAGTAGCGTGCCCAGTTTTTTTCTAAAAAAATCGCTAATATGAATTTTTGAGATTTTACAAGTAAACACTGATCTAGTAGGCCTTGGATTTTGCAGGAATGAGACGCTTTTTGCTCCCAAAATATAGTTTATCAAGCTCTATGATTTAAAAGAAATTTCTTTAAAATCGCACCATAAATTAAGATTCTACAGGGTGTTTCAAGAACAAATGGGTCACACTGTATATTATATTATGCTTTCAAGGTGGTGATAAATGTCAGTGTATTGTTTATACATAAATAATAGAGACAGCTCGGCGCGCATGGTCATGGCCAAGTCTTGTTTATAAACATTAATTGCGTATTATTCCAGTGTCATTTTTATCAACTACCTGCTTTTTTTATAGATTCATCACACCTGGTTATTGAATCCAAGTCATTTTGGTTTTGCCGTATAAATAATCAAAATTTGAAAAACTATTGTAGTGAAAATGGAAAGGTATTTGAATGAACGGTCCCCTATCCTAGATTTCGTTCCGGATATTCGAGCATCCTTTCAATATGTTGAGTTATGAGAGGAGCAGCAGCAGCAGCTTTTCTGTGACATTGTGTTTAATTTCATTGTGAAAGAGATTGTGATTGTGAATGTGATTTACAATGAAGAGGTCGAAAGGGTAATAAATAAGAGCAGAGTAAGCTTGATGCGTTATCAAAGTAAGGGTAGATAGCGAATAAATGAAACTTGTAGTGAACAAGCGAAATAAAGGGGCGAGCAGTTTGTATGTCCGGCGGTCCCATCGAAACAATGGCGTTAATTTATGGTCGAGGAGGTTTTGAACAAATTTCAACATGACATTGTAGTTGTTTAGTAAATCTGGAATATGTACCTACGCGGGGGTTTCACAATGGGGCAGAGGCGCCCGACAATATCAAAGCTTTGTGAGAATTAGCCTTCGGTGGACCTGGGCGAACAATTATTACGCGATAGGGCTCGCCTCTCTGGTACCTAATTAAATACACAATTTCGCAGCGCGTGGAGGCCAGTAGTACCTTTCTTTTATTTCCCGTCGCATTATCCCACTTTATATCCATTGCTTGTATAGGGCAGACGAGCGCGATTCCAACAGGCGCAATATAGCACATAAATAAGTGGGTGCCTTTTTATAGGGCCCGCCCTTAAAGCTTTAATTAAGGTCTGCCAGAATATAAATGGCTTCTCTATTGTGCTCTCTTTCTTTGCGTATTTTACTTAATTGATTAAAGACAAAAAATACTCCCTTTCGTGTACCTACGTATTGCTGTAACCTCTAGTGAAACCCAGGTAGGCAAATGGAAGCCTCAAAAGCCCTTTGATTCATCAAGTTTTCACATAGAAGTACACGAGTTTTAAATAAATGTAAAGCCGGGCAACTTGAAAAGTCATTACCGGAATAATACACTTTGAAGAATTTTTGATACGGAATTCTTTTCGAACTAAATGTCCCGGCCGGCAGCGGCTGTACGATGAACTAACTCATTTAATATTCATCAACCTTAAAATGGGAAGGTAATTGTTTAAAATTTAGTTTCGGAGCAAGGAATGGGATCGCGATTATTATTAATGAGTCCTGCTGCTGGGCTACAATTTACCATCTGAATAAAGTGGATATACTTGATAACGTAGGTATATAGCATGAAGTATAATAGTTATTATAAGTAAGTATATAGGTCGGATGAAGACAGACGATTCACCGTAGCTTTTAGACGTTTATAAAAGTCTAACTATTAGTTCCGAGCATATATTCCCCGCAAACAGGATATGAGGGCGTCATTATAGGGACGGGGAGAAGTGTTGAATAGCGGGAACAGCATTGTCGAGAGCATGGCAGTCATCTAGCTAAGTGCCGAGTTTGTGTTATACACACAAACAGCCGGGAAGGTAAAATCACTAACACTGAAGAAACAGTATGCCAGGGACTTTGTTCTTTATGGATAGATAGGTATTTCGGGACGCAAGGATCATCTTCTGTCTTTTGTTCTCCTTCTGCTAATTACTAACTGCCACTTCGTTTCCGTGTTTCACTTTTATGGAGCGGGAATGGGCGTAGATTGGTCGACTGTGTCGTGTCAACTCGTGTGGACAAAAAAGTCGCCGAGTAATGAGCTAGTTTTGTTCTAACTGTGTCACGAGTTTGTCTTTAACGACCCTTTTTGTTCGGTTCTTTCTGTAATTTTTATTCAATTGAATTACAAAATAAGCCCCAACATAACGTGTCTAATTTTCTCACGTTATGGCGAAACGCGAAGTTGTTCTACTAATATTGGAAAAAAGCCTTATAATAATAATTAAATTTCTGTATAAAAAACCAGTATCAATAATAATTGTGACTCATCCCGTAAAACGCTTCTTCATTTTTCTATATCACCCCTTATAAAGCAATCCTCCGCTATTGTTTCGCAGGCAGGAACAGTGGGTCGTGGATTTCACCCCCAGATGACCCTCAACACCTCCCGATCCCGGAAGAGAGATAACATCCGACATGGACAAATTCGATGCCTTAACATCGAAATCTATTATCAGGCTTATCGGGAAATATATTTAAGGCCTACCTATATCTTAGGCTTTATGGTCGGCGTAACTTCCGTCATCATTTCAACTCTCCAGGATCTGGACGGACAGTGACTGTGTATACGTATTATAGAAGTCATCATTAGCATTATCTCGGCTTCCGGTGTTCGTTCAGTGACACGAGAGGTGCCTGTTCAACACACGAGACAATTATTACGATGTAGTTGGAACTGACTAGATTCATGTTCTGGACGTGTTAAACGGCAGTGCTCTGCACTAAAAACAGCCCTTGAAGTCCTTGAATAACAAAGTTGCCGTTGCGGTGAGAACCCCATCAAATTCTCATGATCTCTAAACAGGGCAGTAATGAATAGGGAAACAAGGCACATGCATCGCGGCGAGTGGATGGGGGGAGTGAAGAGAGCGAAATCCCTCGGGCAGAAAGTTCCTAATGCGTCCCTTAACTGGTCGCCGATAAATCACCCAGGGATGTTATGCACTGCTCATAACCATTCGGCAACCAGCGCGTTTTACATAATGTCTATTTGCAGAGCTATAAGCTAGATATACTGACTTTTATGGATCGTCTCAAACCATCACAATTTTTGCTGCAAGGAGATTTTATCGGCCCTCGTCAGGAATTTCTAGATAGAATGCAAATTTATCTTTGCCCCACTCTGCATCCAAATATCAACCAGCTACGACTTGAATTATTCAATTACCTAAGCATGTTCCAGAATAATTATTTTTTACTGAAATGACCCGCAGACTATCTATACAAATGTCAACACGCATGTCCGTCGTCAGTAAGCCTAGAGAGGGACGCTAAGATTATTTTAATTATTTCGGGTTATTCTATGGAGTCAACCAACGTAACGACATTCAATTTTTGATTTTCGTCAAACTCAACTCAAAAGAGAGGATCATTTTGATTGATAATAATGGTTTATCGATCTATTGAACTATGTATGAAAGGACTATGTGTGAATGTAACATTTTTGTCCTTGCCAGGGAGGCCAATTAAACAGCCAACGGGTAGGATCCTAATCAGACCTCGGACAGAGGCCTCTTCAACTCATCAGCAGGTAGCATCCTAACCGGACCTCGTTACCTTCCGTGCACACAATTCAACTAACAAGACTCATTTCTTTATCACAGTTATCTTTTAAAATAATTCGCGCGAAAGCTTAGGGAAGGGGTGGGGCTTGTCTCTGTGTGAAAGATAGCGCATTAGATGTTGTCGAGACGATTGATCTACGCTTTCCAGAAATCACCGTTGATTCTTTTCATATTTGTGTAAGTAACGAAAAATAATAAAGCAGGTGTATCTAAAATTCGTTTGCTTCATTCACCTCAAATCTCCCGCCTTTTGCTTCATGTCTGTGTATAAAAGAATCGACAACAAAACTAGACGATCACAACCACACAGGGTAAGTAATGTCGACCATTCTGTTTGAAATATTTGAAATTACTAATTCAAACATTCAAGATTTCAGGGTGGGATAACCTCAATTCAAAAGCTAGAATTCAGTGCGGGAATTCAACAAGACGTTCATGACAGACTAGTTGACATTTTACACGTCAAAGGGGTGTTCTTCTTTTAAAATATTTCAGTTAAACCTTCGATTTGGAGCATTTCAGTTAAGGGGGCCACATTACAAATGAATGTGCATGACGTCTTATTTTGAGATCAAGCTATACCTCAGTCGCCCAAAAGATATAGTAATAAAAGTGCGCGGTAAGTTTACAATCCAAGTAGGCAGACCTTATACACAAGAATTATATACACAAACCTTAGAATGCCCTTCTCATTGGTTTACCGGAACCAGGTAACCAATAAATAAGGCAATATCTGCCTACAGATGTGACTACTTGGACCTTAAAAGTTTGTTGCGCAGTTTTATTACTATATCTGTTGGTCGACTGAGGTATAGACGAAAATTTCGCGTCCAGACGTGAGCCGACGAATTTGCTTGGAGCCCAATACATAAAACTGCGAACTTGCAATTGATTGATATAATAATAATTATAAAATTTCACGATGAAAACTTCTGATTTATGATCTTTATAAAGCGATATGATTCAATTTCTTGATTTTAATAAAAAGTGACATATAAATTATTTTGGCACCCCATATTCTTTTGATAATAGTAATTGTCAATCCTCTTCTTGTTCTTGCTGGATCGTTGATTAGCTGGAAACTTTATATAGAATCTGGGATATAACAGAAACTTTAGTTAGATACTTATCTGATTGAGACACCATCCGGTATTAAAATTTGAATGAAAACTTTACCTGAGTTCAGCCGAGAATCCGTTATAATTCCATGTGAAGCTACGACACGACAAGTCGATAACATAAAAGCATTAAGTCGGAGATTGTGTTTTGTGATTCAGTTTTCTTAACTTTACCCATGGGATCACGTTCTGCCAAGCGCAAGAACTAAAAATAGATCTCTTTAACTCGAATAATATAATCATATTATTCTAAAAGTTTTAGTATCATTTTATTGGAAACTATAATACTTTAGACCGCTAGTGGATATTTTCGATTCGACGGTTCTGTTTGTAGAAAACTTCCAACGATTTACTAGTGAAAAAGAGGGGCTTTTCTCATAAAACTTTCCAAACTTATTCAGTCAAATCGTAGCATGCAATAACAGGGAAAGAATACTCCGATGGATCCCGTTCCTTTATATACATATATATTAAAATATCTATGACATCATTTATTGGAGCATGAAAAAGGAAATACATCGTTCAAAGACGACATTATGCTCACGACCATGACCGATGCAATTCGCTGATACATGGGAAAACAACTAAGGGAACTACTTATATTCAAGGTAATGCTGTCATGAGCAGAGAAGATGTTTTAAATGATGATTAAAATTGAGCTTTTGTACCTTTTTAAAAATTGAGCTGATCTGGAAAATTGAGCTACCATTGGTAGCTAAAATTGAGCTAAGATGTATGTCTGGCGGGTAGGTCTCGTTTTACTAAAATAAATTGAGATTTAAATTGACGCGACTTAAATTTATTAAAATTGAGCAAACATGTATCTATCAAAACGGAGCAAACCTGGATTGAATGCCAGTTTGTCCAATTTTAAATTGATAAAATGGAGTTAAGTATCTTTTCTCCCAGTGCACCAGTGGCGGCTGGTGATACTTTTCACAGGCAGGTCATTTAAAAATCGCCGACCACCTAAGAAAGGAAAATAAACAACACCCTAAATGCGCCGCAGGGGAAATTTTTTGAGTGTTCAAGGTCACGCAATTTCCCAGTTGTTTAAAATAAAATTAAAGAGTTTTGAACTTGAGGTCTATTCTTCTGTCTTTGCAATTTGCAAAGTTTTCAATTTCAAGTTCATTGAAGTTTTCAATAAAAAACCGAAAAATCAGAAACCGAGTAAACCGACACCAGCACCAGCACCACCACGTGTTCGTATTTCCGTCGAGTTGTGTCTCGTCTGCGTCTCTCTCTCTCATCTACACCGAATCCCGATTTCCCGAACCACCAACCCACACATCACGCACAAACGCCCCCCCCCCCCCAGCCGACACGACAGTAACGCGACCGACAGTGATTTTCCCGTGTTGCCGCGGTACATTTTTTGATGAGAAATTAAAAATGTACCAATATGGTACTTTTGCCAATTAACTATGTTTATTATTTAATTACTTAGCCTAAATGACATAATTTTAAATTCATAATGGTTCATTCGATCAATATTTAAAGCTACAAAATGTTCATTGCGAGACATAATATACAATTTAAATATGTGATTGCATACCTACATACAATAATAGGCAAGTTTAAATAATAAAATTGCAAAAATGAAAAATGTACCAGAATAGCATTGAACTTTAACTTTAAAATGTAGTACCAGCAAAAATAAAATGTACCAAATGTGATACAAATGTACCACCGCGGCAACACTGCACATCGAAATCTCTGGTCTGTGGTTAGAATCTTTGGTCCCGCCCCCACTGGGCGTTGACCTTCAAGTACAGAATGGGACCGTCTTAAATACAGGCAAAGTTGCTATTATACCTATCTCACTCCAGCACATAGGCAAAGGCATCTTACTCTTTAAACCACGGTGGTCAACTGCTTCGTTGACCCACGTCCCAGATCCTCGCCACTATCTTCCCGGGAATTACAAAATAACAACTACCTATATAAGTAAAGTTAATTACTGAAATTATTACATAGTTATAATATAATTATTATTAGTTTTAGTTTATGATACGCTATAAAATTACTTGAGGTGGTTAATTTATTTGGGAGGTCATTGACCAAATGACCTAATGGAGAAACCGCCACTGCAGTGCACAAACCACCGTTTGTTAAAATTGAGCGGATCTGATAATTGACAATGTGAGGTAACTTGATCTAGCCGAAGTGAAGCGATTATTTTTATTGAGTCATCAGTCAGAGATTATTTTAATTGCACGTGACAACTTAGTCTAGCACAATAATTGGTGATGATACTTGTCAGAAACGAGCTCGGTCTCGGTAATCAAGAAATACCTTTACTCAAGCACCGCGGGAAATTGGGGTCCAATTGCTGCAGTATCAAATTTGAATTCATCTGACAGACATTTTGACCGTCATTTTAGCTTTCTCAAAAGCAACCAAGAAAGAAAACAAGAATAGAAAAAAATATAAATTGAACCTTATTAAAAATTTCAAAATCCCTCAGTGTCACCATCCCCTTGATTGTGATCTGACAGTTGATCTCGATTTTTTTATTGAGCCATCATGATGTTTTGGCAATCTGCAGTCAAACGTTTTAAAATTGAGTGGCTCAAATTTATTAAAAAGGCGCTGCCCCCTGCTGCATTTAAGTTGAGCTACTCTTAGTTAGTTAAAAATGAGCTAAGTTGTATGTCTTGAGTATAGGTCTTGTTTTAGTTGAATAAAATTGATATTTAAATTGAGGCGACCTAAAGTTAATAAAATTGAGGAAAGAAGTATTTATCAAATCGGAGCTAGCCTGGATTAAATCAGGTTTGTCTGATTTCAGACTGTTAAAATTCAGTTATTGTATTTTTTCTCCCAGCGCACAAACCACCGTTTTTTAAAATAAAGCGATCTGTATTATCTACTTATAACTATCCGAAGAGACGCGATTTTTTTGTTGAGCCAGTGTGAGCTTCTTTTAATTGAAATAACTTTGCCGAACACAATTATTGGTGGTGATACTCGCCAGAAACGACCTATGTAATAAGGAAATGCGTTCAATCATCCACGAAAGATCAAATGAAAGGTTTTTTTGTTTTAATAATTAATTTGCTGCAGTATCGAATTTGAATCTCTCCCTACAGGCATCGCAACCATCCTTATAGCTTTTTCAAAAGCCACCGAGATAGAAAACAAGAATAGTAAAAATATAGAGAACTTGAACCTTATTGAAAGCTTCATAATCCCTCAATGTCACCGTCCCCCCTGAATAACCACGGCCAGGTTGATTTGCTACCTTGTCGAGCACAGTCATGCATGAACATTGAACAATAAAACAGGCGAGAGTAATCTCCCCTGAATTTGTCAAAGTTCTGTCAAAACAAGCAAATAAAGCAAAACGAAGTGTTAATTAGGAATTAGGGAATGTCCACGGCCCCTTTTACCTGACTTAGTAGAGTCAGTTACGGTGACAAAAGCGAGCGAGACCCGATGTGGGAGGTTTAACTAGCAGTGACAACCCCGCATTAGGAGGTACAAAGCGTAGTAATCAGATAGCATCATTAGTCATGCATGTAGAGGTAGTTTTTGCATGTGACAAGCCTGAGGTAGGTTTATCTAATGATATGTGATTGATGCTTCCCTTTGGCTTTTGTCGGCCCGTCATGGTAATGATATTGTCGATAGACGTATCGTGTAACCAGCCTGCAAGCTGGATGACAGAGGGAGAGACTCCTCGGTGATACGACGACCTGTCATGTCGCCCTTGTAGGTACACCAGCGCGGTACGGGTGAGCAAATGTTGACAGCTCCATTTACTCTGTCAAAGCCGGCGGGGAATTTTAAGAGGTGCACTCAAATTCTCGAAAATGAGTTGGTTAGTGCTGGTAGTTGTTTGGTCGCGCCAAGAAATATATCTCACTTAAAAGTGCGCTCTCATGTTAAAATCGAGTTAGAAGGGATTAGTTGCAATTTATCTTCCTGATTTATTTTTATGCGAATCCTGAACTTATTGAAACTCAGCTGACCTGGATTCAATCTAACTAATCTAGCGTTACAACAAAGTCGAATCTACCTAGCTTAATTGTAACTTCGCTACGTTTGTTATGAATAAGTTAAACTGATGATTTGTAGCTTGTTAAAATTGAGCTAACGTCTATAAATAATTGAGATTTCTGGATGTGCCAAAACTGAGACAATTTTGGATCGAATGGAAAGGTGCATTCCTATCAATGCATTTTTTTATTGAGGTAAACTTGGTGAATAAAACCATCTTTAACTTACTTTAAGAATATTCATGAGCTAAAAATTGAGCTTATTTCTGTTAGTTTACACTCTATTGAATCTATTAAATTTGAGAAACTCAATTTAATAAAATTAAAGAATTGTGATTATGATATTATAGAATCCATGATTTAGCTCAGGTTGATTTATTGGAAAAATTGAGCTTCTGGATCTTTTAAATTGAGCTAAAAAGGAGTTCACAAAAACAAATTGATTTTTTTTAATAATAAATCAGTATAGGTAGTAATTCAGCTCAGATTGAAACAGCTTAGGCTTATTAAAATTGAGCTTATTTTCGATCTATTACAAATTAGGTTTGATATATTTTGTTTTACTTTTCAAAAACGCCTATTCCATGTGACATAATTGCACATTAATAAAGTTGAGCATATTAGAAATTGAGCAGAAGAAAAATTTTTAATTGTTAAAAAAAAAAAAAGAAATAAAAGGTCCCTAAGGTCCACTCACAACTGGTCAAAGCCTAGGCGATTCCAGTCATGTGATGGACAAGCCAACCTTACGTCCAAGATCGTGGGGACCGGGCAACGTGGTGCCACTTGTGAGTACCACGGCTAACAAGGCTCTGACAAAACATGGCACAAACCGTAAACCGCTAGGTGGCACAACGACCCCCGAGGTATATCACTGTCGTGACCTGCCTCGGGGTAGTGACGCCAGGGGCACGGGGGCTTGGCTTAACCGCCTGTCTGCGTGGATGAGGACCACTATAAAAACCTCCCCAAATCCACGGTATTGTGCGCGCCAATGGATGCATGGTCGAGGGGGAGCTCGGCAACTTGCGACAAACCTCGGGGAACCTGGCGCACCTCGTTGTATGTAGCCTGCTGCGTCATGGGGGTTATGGCGCAGTACCCTTATTTCCCCCAATTCTCGTGGGACCACAATGGACACCATTAACGAAAAAAAAGCCTTTCGTCTGTTGGAAAACCAGAATATGGGCATTAAAACAGACGAATGGTCTATCATCACACAGCACAGGGAGAGGGACGGTAAGGGTACCACACTTGTGCTGTGGATCGATGAAGAGTCTCTGAAGGCTCTCGCCGGAAGGGGGTACAAAGCGTACCTCGGTTTTGGTGAGGTAACCTTCAGAGTGATGGGAGGAAAGAATACACCCTGCAATGCTGCGGGCTCTCCAGATCAACCTGCAGCATAGCAAAGCTGCCTCCGCATCTCTGTGCAGACTTCTAGCTGCCGGAGATGTAGACGTAGCCCTAATTCAAGAACCCTGGCTGGTAGCCGGCCGCGTAGCAGGTTTAGGAGCAGCCAGAGGTAAGATCATTTACAATAGGGCCTACGGTAACAGCAGAACATGCATTTACGTGAAAAACGAACTAAAAGTCCTGGTTATAACGCAATTATGCTTCAGGGACTTAACCACAGTAATACTGAAATATCATATGGATGGGGCAGCCAAGGACCTTGTAGTAGCTTCATTATACCTACCATATGACTCCACCAGTCCTCCTCCGTCACAGGAAATGGAACTACTGGTTAAGTACTGCGAGGACCATAACCTCCAGGTCATTATTGGTGTCGATGCAAACTCCCATCACGCAGTGTGGGGCAGCAGCGACACAAACAACAGAGGTGAGTCGCTGTTACAGTTTATGGTATCCAGGAAACTGGAACTTCTGAATAGGGGCAGGGAACCCACCTTTGTAACATCGAGACGGAAAGAAATAATTGACATCACCTTAGCTTCCCCTCGTATCGGCGCCCGGGTAGGCAAGTGGCGTGTATCTGATGAACCGTCTCACTCAGATCACAGATACATTCAGCTGGAAATCAACTCCGTTGATAAGACAGCAGAGCTGTATCGCAATCCACGAAAGACTGACTGGGCGAGGTACAGGGCGGAGTTGAGGGCAAATCTAACCAATGTCAAAAGCAACATTGCATGCATATACGATATCGAGGTAGCTACAGAACAACTCCAAGTAGCCATTACAACCTCATATCACAACAACTGTGCTCAGACACCCCGTCGGAAAGGTGGGGATGTCAGTTGGTGGAACCCCAAACTGGCGGAAATGAGACAGAAAACACGTAAGCTTTTTAACAAAGCCAAGAAAACAGGAAAGTGGGACGAATATAAGACCACCATTACTGAATACAACAAGGAGATCAGATTTGCAAGAAGAGCTGCGTGGAGGAAGCTCTGTCAGGATGTGGAAACGACATCCGAAGGAGCAAGACTCTACAAACTCATGGCAAAAGATCCCCTGAACCCCATTGGTACCTTAAAAAGTAGCAATGGTAATTACACAGAAACCGGGAGGGAAACTCTAAAGGTACTCCTCAGAGCACACTTTCCGGACTGCAATGTAATTGAAGTGGAAGATGGCCTACAGAACACTCTGGAAAACCTGAATCACAGGGTCACCAGGGAGGACTGGGGACATCAAGACACATAATTACATATGAAAAAGTTAAATGGGCCATAAGCTCATTTGAGCCTTACAAGTCACCTGGCCCGGACGGGATCTATCCTGCCCTTTTGGAGCAGGCGAGTGAAGATCTCACGCCGGTGCTTTGTAGGATATTCAGAGCCAGTTTGGCACTTGGTTACATTCCGCTGGCCTGGAGAGAAATAAAAGAGGTCTTTATACCGAAACCTGGACGTAATGACTACGACGAGGCCAAGGCATATAGACCGATTAGTTTGACATCCTTTTTACTAAAAGCGATGGAAAAACTGGTTGAGAAGCATCTCAGGCAAACCTTTCTTACAGAGAGGCCATTAAGCCAGAGGCAACATGCTTTTCAACCAGGTAAATCATGCGAATCAGCTTTGCACCAGCTAGTGATGAGAATTGAAAAATCACTAGACAACAAAGAAATTGCCCTCGGGGCTTTTCTAGACATAGAGGGGGCGTTTGACAACACCTCCTTTAGCTGCATGGTATCGGCCGCTAGAAGACATGGCGTCGACGACACCACAACTAGGTGGCTGAGCGCTATGTTGGAAGGCAGAAGAGTCCAAGCAACTCTGTTTGGCGAGACGATGCGGGTCACCGTCACCAAAGGATGCCCACAGGGCGGAGTCCTATCTCCGTTGCTGTGGGACATGGTGGTGGATGACCTGCTCATCAAGCTAAACAACAAAGGTTATTATACCCAAGGCTATGCGGATGACATAGTCATACTGGTCATGGGGAAATACACTAAAACCATCTCAGAGCTCATGCAAGGGGCTCTGAATATCGTGGAGGAATGGTGCCTCGGGGCGAAGCTTCGCGTAAACCCTGTCAAAACGGCACTGATCCCCTTCACCAAAAGAAGCAAGATGGAGGAATTAACCCCACCCATCTTCTTCAATGAACGGCTGCAGGTGAACGACCGGGTCAAATATCTGGGAATAACCCTGGATGCAAAACTGACCTGGAATCTTCACCTGCAGAAAGCGATTAATAAAAGTAAAATGGCACTGATGGCTTGTAGAAGGTCATTCAGTAAAACATGGGGACTGAAACCACGCATGGTACATTGGCTGTATATTGCCGTGGTCAGGCCCATACTAACATATGGCTGTCTAGTCTGGTGGCCAAAGATCGACCAGAAACAAGCCATTATGAAAATTCAAAGTGTTCAAAGGCTTGCATGCTTAGGCATCACAGGAGCCATGAACACTACATCAACGACAGCACTGGAGGCCATACTTGACCTGCCTCCTCTTGACATTCATATTAAGAGCGAGGCACGATTGGGCGCCTACAGGCTGAAACAAAACCAAAACTGGGATAAACCTGGGAAAACCGGGCATTCCAGAATAACTGATATCATCGCAGATCCTATCCTGGAAATGCAATCCGATGGTATGAGTACTACGATATCATTTGTAAAACCATTCAAGGTTCTAATGAACTGGAAAGAATGGCAACAAATGGAACACCTGTGCCTGAAAAAAGGGCTGGTCTGGTACACTGACGGTTCAAAGACAGGGACAGGTACCGGAGCTGGAGTGCATGGGGTGGTCCCCGGATGCAATATTTACGTGCCACTGGGGACTCATGCCAGCATCTTCCAGGCCGAAATAAATGCAATTAGGCTATGCGTTGGAGAGAATACCAGAAGGAACTATCGAGGTAGGGAAATCTACATCCTCTCCGACAGTCAGGCTAGCCTGAAAGCCCTTGCAGCTTATGAAATCAGATCAAAACTGGTCTGGAAATGCCTGCAAGACCTCATTGACTTAGCCAGGTGTAACGTGGTGACACTAGTTTGGGTTCCGGGTCACCGTGGGACGCCTGGTAATGAAGCTGCAGATCAACTAGCCAAGAAAGGCGCTGGGATAAACTACACTGGGCCCGAACCAGTGTTTGGCATCCCAAAGAACACTGTACGCGGGGCGGTGGCTCAGTGGATAAGAACACAACATAGAGCACACTGGAACCGTATAACAGGAAACAAACATGGTAAGGTGATGATCAAGGAGCCCTCTCAAAACTTTGCCAGACAGATACTGCAACTAAATAGAATGCAGAAGAACGGTGGTGGGTCTTCTCACAGGACACTGCCACCTAAGAGTACACCTACATAAACTGGGGATATACAGAGAAGACCCAATTTGTAGACTCTGCAATGAAGAAGACGAGACGAGAACACCAAAAGAAATAATGCTCACAAAACTTGGCTTATCGATAAACATGAGCTAATAACCTGATTGTTTAATTTTATAATTTAACACGCTTTGGCTGGTTACAATAATTAGGCTTGGTATTAAAAATTAATTTTGAATCTAAAAAATTGAGCGTAAGAAACAATATCACCAACCCGTTTTCGGAAAAAACTTTTTTGTTAAAATTGAGCTCGCCTCAATTTAATAAAATTGAGAAAACCTGGATAGTGACGCAGCGAACCACTTCTAGATATCTCAAATGTTATCCTCGTTGTTCAAAAATTGATCTAAATTAATGAGTGAAAAATATTGAGCTAGCCAGGTATCTTTGTCAGAAGAAAATCTTAACATATCTAATTCTGGTTTTCCTTTTTTTAACCAGGACGGAAACAACATCATTTAAATATATCCACAAGGGCATAAACACGAAAATGATCCCTCAGTGAAATCCACAATTTTAAATCTGAGATAATTTATTTCGCAGCGTAACAAACATCCCCTACGTTTGTTTTTCAATTACCCCCCAGCAATTCCAGCTGGTAAACACCCTGCAACTCGGAAACAATTTCCCCAGATTCAAAACAATATCTGAGCAGGATAATAAATGGTAGTACTTTCCGATCATGAGTATTAATAAGGCCCTAAATATCTCTCCCTCGCAGCCGGTCGAGGCGAGGGAATCAAGCAGACGGGTTCTGTAAATTCTCGGCAAAGGATCCCTTCGTATGGGAGAGACTCCCCAGCTGGCAGAGGAAGGCATTCAGCCAGTAAATTTATTACGTTAGGTGGTGACAAGGGCTAAGGAAGAGAAGACGTATCGCGATAAGAAAAATACAATGACCGGGTAGTGGAAAATACAGTCAGGTCTTTCCATCCCTTTATAGAATGAAAGGATTATGCGAGACGGGCTCTCGGATACAATATCCCGGCACGTCGCGCTAGTTACTGTCTTGGTCTCTCCTAAAATCTCTCAAAAATATATTATGTACACTGTTTCACACTCGGTATATTATATGAGTGTGCTGGGGGAACCTAATGGACATGACGGCTGGATAGACTATCTAAAAGGCGATCCAATCTGCTTTGAATTTTTTAAATTCAACACTTTCCATCATGAATAAGAATAATAACTGAGAAGAGACGATGATTTTATATGGACTAAAGACGGGAGACAGGGGGAGAGGAGAAACTTTTTAAAAGATATTTAGGTATGTTAAATATGAGGGGGATTTCCGTTAAATTGCAAGTTTCTAAAAGCTATTACACATGAAACTGCCTATACCCTTATACCTACGCACCTTTCATTCGACCTCCCATCCCTTAGCGCTTCTTAATCGCGACTAAATCCCACCCTTACCTCGTAGATCACCGTCGGACCACACTCGGACCGTTCGGTTGTGCCGGGGGCTAATTCTGACGCAGCGGAGTTTTGGGCCGTCGCCAAAGCCCAGATAGTTAACAGGGATGATTCATTGCGCCCTCTAAGTACACATAATCGTTCCGCTAAGCGAGTGCGCCTACCCTGCAGTTTACACACCGTGTACACACGGCTAAGTAAGCGACGGATGCAGGAATAAGCGTCGGGATGCAGGCGTAAGCGCGACGGAGTGGAGGAATGCAACGTCGTCGTAAGCCTGTTGTAATTGTTCGGAGCGGCAGTTTGCTGTCGGGTTGTTAGGGAATGTCTTAGTTGCTGAAGCGGTGTTAGGTTTAAGGGGATAGGTCGGCGGTGAGAATGCGACAGGGTGGAAGGATTGATTAAGGGTTTGGATAGAGAGTGTTAAGGTTTTTTTTCTCATATAAATTATTAAGGGAATGTTAATTGCTTGTTTATTATTCACGCTTGTAAGTGTGTTTTAGGTATAAATAGTACGGAATGCTATTATAGTTACAAATCAAGTTATAATCCGAAATCAATGAATGAATTTTTTGAACATTCGCCATATCTTTTGATCCAACAAGCTGACATGAAGGACAGATGAAATATTGTGTATATAATGTCACCATATTTCATTCGTTTCAACGAAATGATTTATTATATACACACGTGGGAGTTAGTATTGTTTTCCACGTCGGGTATACATTATTTAACATCGGTACATAGAAAGAATATTTATGTTTTATTATATCTAGGAAGGTACCCGGTTTAATTAATATATTCTTTTATTTAGATATACCTGCTGAAAGTGACTTTCCAAGTGTGAAATTTGTATAAAAACGTGATTAAAATAAATCAGGGACAAAAGGAGTAAAACTTGCAGATTCGCGAGCGAGAATTTACCATTCGTAAAGTTTAATAAATTGGCAATGTTTTAACGAAGCAGCCAGCGGATTTACAAAACGAACGAAAAGGCTGAAAAACTTGCAAACCTGTGAAGTCAGTCATTGTATTCAGGGAAGTGAAAATACAAACTCCTACTTATTCAAATAAGCTTTCAATTATTGACGGAGGAAAAAAGGAGGCGCCGTTTAGATTAAACATGTTGAAAAGTTGAATGAAGCTGGAACGCTTAGAGTCAATACCGAGATCCTCGGGATTTCGTCCTGGTAAAAACTATCCCGAATGCAGGCGCTCTGCTTTCTCGAAAAATTGAGACATGCTAGGTAATTAAACGGTTTATTTCCCTCGTTTCCGGAGAGAAACTGTAATTGATAGAGCTTTTTTGTATTCATTAAATTAATACAGTTCCTTGAACAATCTTTTTTTATATCAGCACACGCCTCGGAACGTTGCATCCTTTTGTAAATAAACTAAAAACACAAAGAAATCGCTCGCCTTGCTTTGCTGCAATGCCTTTACTTATACTTTGTTTTATGATACAATTTTCTGCAATATATCTATAAAAAAGCGAACACTATTTCTCAATAGTCTCATCTTGATGCTTTTCAAATTATTTCATGATTTTGTAAAATTTTTATATTTTATGAAGAGCCAACGTCAGTTTCTTGTGATAAGTTATCGAGAGCAGCTGCATTCTGTTGAACAGTACAAAGCCAAACGAATTATCATTGCAAGCACCCAAGTAGCAGAACAACGTCCATATAACATACTTTGAAGTTCTGTCCGACGTCGAATAACAAATTTAATGATTAAAAAATGACGTCACAATGTTGAAGAAATGTCGCCGATCAAAGACTTCATTCAGCCACGTAAAAATTACGTCACAATACAACCCACCACCAAATTATAGACGTCATATTGACCTATAAGACACGTATTTGGGACGTGACAAACACGGACCTACTTTTGACCTTCAAAATGACGATCATGGTGCATTAAAATTGCAACACTAGCCTGTGTGCAATTGCAGGCTAGAATTACGATTTTCCGATAAGAATATTACAAATCCAATACTCATTTCGTGGACAATACCAAGTTGCATATGTATATGATGTTAAAAACACGTTATTTATTGTGACGTCATAAACTGGGGGCCAATTTACGTCTTTTTGACGTCTCTTATTTGTTGTATTTAATTATGTGAGATATCAGGTACTTGAACGACGTTATTTCGACGTCATTTATAGGTAGCTGATATAAACGACCAATTATCACCAAAATATGACGTTATTATCACGTATCACTGCTGCCTGAGAAACCAGGGAAAAGCTTTTAAACACTTTCGCTTCAGTCAATTGATATAGGTACGTACGGAGTAAACCAAAGCTTTGCGCATTGATTGCGAGCATAATAAAAATGAGATACTCCATCCTGCTGAAAACTTAAGTCATGATAAAATTTATGTTTTCAACCCTTACTTTGTAGAATCTCTGCATACTTATTGATTATGAATAAAACACTAATGTTTTATAAAATTCTACGATATATTGATGGATGGTAGAAACGTTACACGTGTTTCGCTACTTTTCATGTAGCATCTTCAGACGTAAATAAAATTATCGATAATTTTATTTACGTCTGAAGATGCTACATGAAAAGTAGCGAAACACGTGTAACGTTTCTACCATCCATCAATATATCGTAGAATTTTATAAAACATTAGTGTTTTATTCATAATCAATAATTAAGTCATGATATTTGATTTAAAGGCATGCACTCTTAAATTTCAAGGAAATGAAATGAAACAAGTTCGACCCGTCTAAGCTTCATAAATCAAACTATATACACAATTCTCTATCCCCCATCCCGAATTATCTCCGTATAGAATTCAATCAACACTGCAAAGCAATGAATCGACATTTTCCTCCACAGAAAGTGCGGATGCGAGAATAAATCACAGCCGGTGGCAAAAAAAGCGTAGGAATTTATCACTATATATGTAGTCAATTCGTCTTACTTATTGCCCCTAAACGGTGAAATTAATACGGGCTTCAAGAGCAGAACGGTAATGGATAATCGATTCAATTATCATTCGGAGTGATCAGAAGGCCGTCCGTAATACAATGGGACTTCCGCTCGGCCGGCTCCAGAACGATGATTCTATTAGAATCAATCACGACGGGAAGCGATCTTCACATCACGGACAGTAGTAGCGTTATAATGAATGCGACGCTCAATTTAAAGCCCAGAGCAAGCACCACATATTGGGAGCATCGGCGCATATCTTAGCATACGGTGTCAATTGAAGCGCTCGAAACTTGCTTCGCGTTTGATTATCTCTCATCACTATTCACGTTCTTGGTTTATCGGTAACGGAATGTTTGATGAGCTGGCGGGGAACGAATTTATGCGACCAGATTCACCATTATCCCTCACCAATACTTAACTAATAGGGAAATTGTAATAAGTGCACCGTGGCAGCATAACGACAGCCACTCCAATCAATATTCTGTGTGATCATTAGAATCTAGGTACGTCGAAAGCCCTGTATTAACTATAAGCTGCTGTAACCGCTTAATTATTACGTTCAGATATCTGCTAGCTATACAAATCTCACTACTTTTGGTCGATATTCGAATCAAGTCCACTCTGGTGGTTCTTTCGGTCCTTATTAGCTGTTATAGTTGCTTATTAGCTGCAATTATCCTGGTGAATAATTAGAATTCTTACGTTAAACCGGTCCAAATCAAATACGATCCATTGTGAAATGTTGGAACTGCATCTTAGTCGTTATTGAGGATACCACTCCCCTCTTTTGACCGTTTCTGCAACTAGTTACAACCGGTAATCGATACCAATAAGGAATTGTTTCCCCAGGTTAGCTTAGTATTGAAGAGTAAATTCGTTAATAATTAGACATAGTGGGAATAGTAAGTCAGCATACAACGATTCATTAGTAAATATAAGCAATTTATTACAATCAAGTGTCTGGTCGCCTTATCTGTCGTGAAACTACTGAAGCCTCGGACGCACTCGCTTTTCGTCGATGCCGCCTTCGCTACCTGATAAAGGACTATATGAGTGAAATAGACAAATGGAGAGAGGTGCGCTATACTCGTGTCAACTCTCTGAAACTGACTTCTATTATTTGCAGTTGATGGCATCCCAGTAGTACGATCCCAATAAACAATTAATACAATGGTTCAATAATGATCGATTCACCTTATCGATCTATAATAGGATAGGTATAGGGAGGTATGGTACTTTTCTGACATCGATTCTGTTTGGCTCCTTTTATATACCTTCTTGTTATCATTCAACTTGTTACTCATTTCGTTTCTCCCACATAAAAACGTTTAACTTTTCTATGTCAATTTACTTAATGATGTTGAATCGCCTCATCGATTCTAGACGCTTTGATGCTTAGTGCTGCGTCGGGACGTCCAGACGATTAAAAATCGTTACAAGATGAAACGGACGATTAATTTTTTTTCTTGATCCCACAACTTGGACTTTCTTGAAGCCTGCGATGAAACCAACATTGTGTAAAATTTCTTTCCAATAGAGATTTTCCCTGTTTGAAGCTTAAAGGCAAGAGTAGCGCCCGTTAATCAAAAATTTAGGCGGTAACTTAAAAACAATCTGAATTTGACCAAAGGGGGAGTCAGTGAATTTCTAATTTGTGATAAATTATCCCTCGAATTGAATGCTAGCTCTGAGATTTAAACTCATTGATAAATAGCGAAGCTGGTCCGTTTTTTACCGACCACCTTGAATGAGAATGGGATGATTTCCCGATCGGGAGCTCCGTTATGGCGGGAATATGGTAATCGGGAGCGTTAAAGAATCCCCCCTCCTAGATAAATCTCCCGGGGAAAGGAAGCGACAATGTTTCGAGGACCCGTCTACTGTTTAAGACGAGCAATGCTGTTATTAACGCGACCTGCCCGGGGTTATTACACTTCATAGGGACGAATATTGTCTGAGAATCGCCCCGTGCAGCTCTAGTTTTACATAATAGCCGTTCTAGCTCTCCTCCTCCTATTCCTGAAGCGAGGATTGCTTTTGTTCTTCGACATTCCGCTATAGAAACACTCTCGTTGTTTTCAACAGTGAAAATTTTTCAGGAGCTCCATTGAAATAAAACCATTCTTGAGATTACGCTTTAGAATGAATAACTCGTAGGTATATAATGTCATATATGCGCTGACATGTTATATGAAAATTTAAGAGTGACGTCAATGGGTTTGAGTAAATCAAAATAACCGCGTATCAAATCGTTTTATCATCTTTCCGTCGTAGGTACAAAACTGTTATAGCCCAGACGTAAAGGAGACATAAAGGCTGATACTTTTCCCTTTTTATGGGGGTTGAAATAAGAGCTATTCGTCAGCGAAGCCGCAATTGTATGCAGTTTCACTCTAACAGCCGGCTATTCGCAAACATTACATATCCTGCAAGAGTTATGGTCCTTTAAAACATTGACAATTATTATCCTAAAAAATATATGAATAGTCTAGAGTGTTCTAGCAAATCCAGAAAATTTCCCAGAAACTTGCAATATGGACTGAATGAATATTTATCTACCATGGAAATGAATTGTCTTGCAGGCAATCACGAGCAAAGTAAACTGCTGTGGCAATATGAGCTAAGCGATAGTCTCATACTGACAACACATCCACTTTTGCTGCTGCTGTGATGTAATAAAAAGGTCTCTTTTCATCTGTCATAAAAATAATCGTAAAATCGACAATTATTAATTTTATTACCGTAAACAGTCAACGAAATCATGTGTTATATTAGGTATATCGTAAATTTCGATTTATATCTTGAATTCCAATACAAACATTTTTGTTACCTCAACATGAAATTCTAAAAAACGAAATTGCGAAGTTGAGGCCAGCCATATTTTATCGCTTATATTGATCTAATAGTGGTTTACCGTAAAATCTTTAAAATGACTCCGAACAGTGTAACATTTTTTCAACTTGTAATCATCAATTTAAGTTTCGATTCAGTTAGGACCACTCCTAACACTTTAATATTCTTTCAACAGTTTCGTAACTTTTATGTCAGAGTACTACACTATATGGTAGAACTGCCACGTCTTCAAGGAGAAGATTCTGTGCTTCATAAATTGCGTCATTATTATATTGTATTGTATCGTTTCTTCTGTATATTCCGTTTGTGTCTCATTAACATGTACCGGCATCCTTTAATCCTTAATAACTACCATTGAAAGATTTTCGCTTTTGAACTATCCACGGGTCATTGTGACCCAGATTTAAAAAAAATAAAAAATAATAATAATAACAAAATTAAAGGTGTTTAATTGATAAGGATAAACAAAAATAAACAAAAATTCAACATGAATGTTAATAAGTCACTCATTGGAAACATCTTGGACATAAGTTTTTAGCACAATTCCGACATACTGTATTTTTGCAACTGTCGCAATAGGTACTAGTTTTTTGGTTCTTTTTCGAAGGACAAGTTGCACATCTTTTCTTTTTGGCAGCGGCAATTCGCTCAGTGGGCTGTACTTCAACTTCAGGAGAAAAGCCCATAACATCGGCCATCAAACTTCTGAGTTTGCAGAGACTATACCAAATACACTGTAAAACATTGACAAAATACTGTAACTGTGAAAAAAATTATAACGTGGTTACTATCCACGGGTCAATTTGACCCAGCCACCGCCATTCAAGTCGTAGGCAACACGCCACTGGGGTAATACTAAGATGTACTCACACCTTGGGAACGTCTGAACGAATACTGAGACGGCGGCCTCTCGTACTTAATGCACTTAGTTTTTATCAGAGGGAGTCAGGAACCGATGGGTCATTTTGACCCAGGCGTAGCTATTAAGGGTTAAACAGAAATTTTACCTCCTTTGATAATTATTTGCGCTTCTTTTAGCCATCCTTGTCCAAGTATAAATTCAGGAATCATTGATTACGTAGGCACATTTCTACGCCCAATTGGGGCTCTTCTATTGTTGCTGAAATGTGTCTAAATTCGTTACACTTGAAACATTTGGGTCCTTTATTTTGGGTGTATGCACTGAATCTTGTTGTGTGTCTTAGAACCGCAGTTAAAACAAGGTCTAACAATTGAGCTTCTTTTGTCTAGAAACTGGTTCGTTTTTTTTTACCAGACTCATTCAAATACTTCTTCTTGCCTTGTCAGTATTATGTTTTGTTTGACTATGCTTTGACTTTTCTCCCATTTTATCGTAAGATTAGAGACATTTTTAAGCTCTCTAATCGTCTGGGCACTATATAAGTCGTAAAATCGATTTATTACTTTCAAAATCCTCAATACCATCTATTACACATTCTATCAGTGTATTTTAAATTTCTCCCTGGGCAGCTTTTTCTATCATGGCGTAGATGTATTGCTTCCCAGTTTCGCTACCAAATCACTTACGTTGTTCCAACTATCTGTGAATTGCAGCACTGCTAAATTTGACACTGGACTATTCAATTAGTTCCATTTTGAAACATTTCCATGTTGTGACTTTCACTGCTGACATGAACAGCTTGGCTGAAACTCTTAGCATACGTTTGCTATAAATTATTTTCTGTATGTCGTTTCACTTCAAAAATTAATTTCTTCAAATTCAGAATTTCACTCCAAAGCTTGAACTTTATGGTCACCTAAAAAGTACGACAGAATACCTTTAAGGTGTTCAATACTGAAAGATCTGTGTCGTATTCTTGTTGCTTCAAAAACTGCCTCTTCTTTCATTCACCATCCACTTCATTTTCATTATGACCAAAGTGTTTCGTCACCGATTGTTGTAACCGCCAAGTCTATTTCCAGTGGCATATCTTTGGATAAAATTACGTTTTTCACGTTCATCTCTATGATATTTAGACTTTTCATACTGAACACTACGTAACCTGTGTCTTTTAATAGAGACATCACTGTAGCTGAGGTTAGCTTCCTTCTTTTAGTTACGTCTTCATCCTCTTATTGCTGCTTTGTTCCTTATTTCCAGCTACTTTGCTTCTTTTCTCCAATTGCTGACCCTTCTTTTCCACAAAGATAAACGCTGTCTTCAGGTGTTCGATTTGTTGCAATTTACTTCGCTCTAAATTTAACTTTTCCAACTCCTTTTTTACCTTAATTACTTTATAAAAGTTCAATTTCTTGATCAGTCGATGATGTATCTTCTTCTTTAGACCATATATTTTGTATCATTTTGATTGGAACATCATCTTTCTCGATTTCATCATTTTTCTTACTTGACATCTTCACTTGGACAACTTACTACTATAGTAACACACAGAAATGTAAAAAAAAATTAACGAGTGTCATCTTTCAATTTGTTCAACTTTCAACAACTTTAACAACTTCTTCGTTTACTGCACCTGTGGGACTCCTCTTGCTTCGTTATTTCTCAATAAGGGTTTTTCTTGAACAATTCTGGACGGGCCCCCAATACTTTTAACACTTTTATTAATCAACTTCTCAATTCAAAATTCTCGCTCAGAATGTTTATTGTTCCAATCCCTTGGCAACACTCTTTCTTTGACTCCTGCCTACCTCCCTGTTTTATCCATCTAAATATCAAATCCCACATACAGGAATATTATAATTTTTTAAACAGGTCTTAGGTTGGCTCGTAATTATATTCCTAGCACAGAAAATGGGAGCACATCAATTCCGGGAATACAAAAGACGACAAACAAGTAAAAAGAGACAACTTATGAGACAAAAACGTCCATGCTCGATGGAAAGTATTAAATTGTAAAGTAAAGCTTAGTGCAAGAATATGTATGATGTATCTTAGGCAATAATGGCACGAAAATATCCTCCGTAGTTGCCGGTTAGATATTTGCATTAATGTCGTGTTATTTGCATATAATTCCGTCGTGGTAAAGTGAAGACTTGTGTTAAAACAGCCACATTGTGTGGGACTGTGTTTCTGTCCCTACTTTGCCTCACTCTTTCACAAATCCTCCTCTATGCTATGCAGAGGCAAGTCGCCGCTGAGCTGTCGGAAACGTTCCAATGCGGAAAACCTACCACAATAATAATGCCTTTGTCCCTATTCCTATCTGCTTTAATTTGTCTCTTCGATAGTGGAGTAGCATTACCTTTTATTTTAATGAGGATTAATGCCTTTTGTTGAGTGCTCTTTGATAGTTTGCGTTTATATCGAGGTGTAGTAGTTATAGTCATGCAAACGATTTTATTACACTTATCAAGTAAAATCTCTATTTTTTAGAAGCTTTCAAATACATTAGCTGCTCTAAACTGATGGAATACCACAGCCATTCAGAGTGGGTTTATTATTATCGATTTGTATTTGTACAATAATCGTAACTACAACAAAAGGTGGATATTGGAGTGGATTTAATGGGAAATATGCGAGCAGTGAGAGATGAGAGATACTATTTTATCATTCCTGGTCAAAATTATGAACTGTTTTGTAGATTTGAAGAACTACAAGGCAACTTAACATAATTTTAGGCGGTATTATCTCCTCGGATCAAACCCCAAACCAATTCAATCCCAGTAAAGCAATATTCAGGCCCACAAGCGCAAATTACCCCAATAAATCGCCCATATCAAATATTACACCCCCCAATTTAACCAGTCCTACAACATACAGGTTCGGATATCACACACAGTTCCTGTTATAATAAAATATGGTGCATTATTATCCCAGGCTGGGTGAAGTGTTCCTTGTAATTGTAACCAGAATTAGGGTCCATTATATTGTGCTGGTAATTATGTTCCCAGTTCCCACCCAACAACGTCGTAATACATCCGGGGTGTGATAGGGGCGCGTATGATGTACCGTGGCCGTATCTGGTGCATTCAATTATACAGCCCTCGTTATCAACCACCAATAAGGCCATCAATCAAGGCTCGACTTCCGCGCTGTGTTGAAAATTGCCATTAGAGGTCATCGATGAACGCGATCTTTGATAGATAGCGTCCAGCTTCCTTGGACCAGATTGAAATATCACCGTCAAACTCCTCCAGGTTTGTATTATTACGGTATAGGTATTAATAGCGAAGCTAATTTAATTTATAAATGTGGATGACGAGAATTATACTATCGTAGAGTTTATACAAACGAGTCTCTCAGGAACAAGAGAATGTTTCATGTTGTATATTATATAAATTATTAGAAAGGAGATATTTAGTTATTAGATTGATCCCCCGAGCGCCCCCTGTATATAAGAATAAGAAGGTGTGATGAATTTGATAGGAATGCGTATTGACGTCCTGGAAGTATGACATCAGAAGGGCATTAGAGAAGCAATAAACGGGTCCATCTTAGGTGTTGACCCTTTTATCTCGTTCCGGGTAAGATCGATACCTCACGCCACTCGATTATCTCGCTCTGTGAAAGCTACGGTGACCGCTGAATGTAATTTACATTGATTCGGGGCCCAATGAAACTTTAAGTAAGGTTCTTTGTTCCGTGCTGGTGGCATTATCTAATAACACCGGAACGGAAGTCTAAGCTCCGGATTATACAAGCGCCCGATCCGGGTAATTAAAGAAAAGCTGCATTTTACATTTCCCTCCCTGCGGAGAACATGCAGGGTACTGGGATCGTGCAGTCGCTTCTGTTCTCCGCCAGTTATTCCCGTTTAATTACAACAATTTGGCTCATAAATTAAAACGCAACATAAGTAATAATGCTTTTATAAATTAGCTGCCGTTGGAAAGCAGATTTCAATTTACTGCTGTTGCTATTTGGAAGACCTGCTTACTCAATGAGAAATCCTCGCTGTAGAGAATAATAATAATACAAATGCTGGGTCAGTTGCTTAAATTCGCTATAGGATTTGAGTTCTTAATTTTATTCAGGTTGGCTTAAAAGTCGGTAACCAACTTTAAAATTTCAAAAAAAGTAAAAAAGTCACCACGAAGCTAAAATGTTTATGATCCTCTGTTCCACTCCCAAACCATAATATATAAAATCCAAACGGTAAATAAAAAACACGATACGTTCCTTCACTGAGTGGTTGGCGAAGTTTTCAGCTGCTCATTCCAAACAATTAAGTGAGATCGATCAAAAACGAGTTGGATGTTCTTGAGTTTTCGAGAGGGTCTGACTAAACAGTCCATCTGTCTGCCATTTTAAACGTTCTCTCGCGCATGCACAATAAATCAAGAAGCGAGGGAAACCGAAAGAAAGCCACGTCAAACGACCGAACGGTGACGCAGCTGTCACATTTCACCAATGTTGCACAGAGTGACCCATGAATGTTAATACATTGGAGTCGAAAATGATCGCTATTATAGTGAATTACCTATATCAAATAACGAGGTAACGACCTGGAACTGTTGTTGGAGACGTCAATGGGGAATTCACGGTCTTGAACCTTCAACGACTGTGGGAACTTCAATGTGATATGAGCAAGTAATTAAACTATAACTCATAAAATAGTGAATTGTAGGTCAATGAGTATAAGCACACAGAGTGCAAATTACTAGCCTGTTAGGTGGGTTCGGAGAATTCCTCCATCGCCCATAACAGTTGTCATGCTGGCAGTGCCCGAAACCCAAATCGAGAAGGAGCTTCCGATATCCAACAGCAGAGCCTTCCAGAGTACCAAATCAAGCACACAGACACGTGTTTCGTTCTACTGGAACTCATCAGTGTGCTGCATCTGGAGTGTCTGGAGGATGCTGTCGGATGAACGGAAGCTGGGGCCTCTTAAGGCAAGAATTAACACGGATCTTCGTGTGGTGTAAAATAGAGCGACATCTAGCGGTCAGGTCTAAATTAAACTATAGCTCGTTTGTGTGGAAGTGGGGGTGCATGAGGTGGAATGGTGTTTAACGGTGGAGTGGTGTAGTCAAAGAGAGTTACTCAATGACCATGGTGTTAATTAGTGTGCTCTCATGGAGCGGAGCCCTCTCTTTGAAGGTGTCTGTGATGTCTTTAATGTATTTGTCTAGTGGAGGGATGCTTAGTTCTGTTTGGATGTTTTTGTTAGACATGAGGTATGGCACCCCAGAAATTAATCTCAAGAACTTGTTCTGAATGGTGCAGAGTTTGTGTAACTCTGGAGATGAAATTGTGTGCCAAGCGGGGGCGGCGTATGTGAGTGATAGTCTTACGATTTGTGTGTAGATGTGTAACTTGTTTTTTAGATTCAGTGGGCTCTTTTTGTTTAACAGTGGGTAGAGTTTGCCCAGTGCACCTCTAGCTTGACAGACTTTGTTTATTATGGTCTTTCCATACTAGTTTTTTATCGTAGGTCAGGCCCAAGTATTTGACCTTGGGTGACCATGGAAGAGTTTTGCCTTGAAATTCGATCTTGTGTATTTCGTGTTTGGGGCGTCTGCCAAACAGGATGGCCTGGGTTTTTAGAGGGTTGATTTGGATCTTCCACTGTTGGGCCCATTGTGAGATGTCATGTAGGTGTTTGGTTATGTGATTTGTTATTAGTGTTGTAATGTTTCTTGTGCAAGTGATTGCTGTGTCATCTGCGTACATGTATAATTTTGTGTTTAAGTTTTTTGGGATGTCTGCCGTGTATATGTTGAACAGTTGTGGTGAGAGGGGGGAACCTTGAGGAACTCCCGCCTTAGCGAGGCGCTCTGTGGAAATGTGTTTCGTTACTCGTGTTTGAAATGTTCTGTTTGTGGGAAATGAATGTGTTAGTTTGATCTTGTGTGTCGGCAGGTTATGCTGTTTCATTTTGAAAAGAAGGCCGTCGTGCCAAACTTTATCAAAGGCTTTGGAGATGTCCAGCATAACCGCTCCTGTTTGATGTTTCAATTTGTGACCTTGTGTGATCTGTGTAGTAAGACGTGTTGTTTGGTCTGTAGTGGAGTGTCCCTCTCGGAAGCCGAATTGCTCCGGAGGGATGATGTTGGCGTCGTGTATTACGTCTTTCAGGCGTATGAGAATTATAGACTCCAAAAGCTTTCCGATGCTGGGCAGAAGACTAATGGGTCTATAGATCTCGGCCTGGTGTGAGGGTTTCCCCTGTTTGTGTATGAGAATGACTATTGATTTTTTCCACTGCTGTGGAAAAAAGTGTTGTGTAATGCATGCATTGAATATTTGTGTGATCCTGTGTATGTATTCGTCAGGGAGGAGTTTGAGCTGAAAGTTGGAGATCTCGTCTCTCCCTGGCGCTTTTTTTTTCTTGAGGTGTTTTATGATGTGTTTGACTTCGTCCGAGTCTGTGAGTGCTAGATGTTCGTTGGTGGGTGTGAGGATGGAGGCTTCTACGATGGTGTGTGTGATGAGGTCTTGTAGTTCGGTGTCCGGGGTGTGGTTTATTGTGAATTGTTCTTGAAGAGAGTCGGCGAAGAGTTCAGCTTTCTCTTCAAGTGTGTGTGCTGTCTTGTGATTGTGAATGATTGGTGGGAGGATTGGTGTTCTGGCTTTCGTAAGAGCCTTTACCATTTTCCAAAGACTATTGTCTTGGATGTCGATGGCTTCTAGGAATTTTTGCCATTCTTCGTTTCTGTGTTGCTTTATGTGATGTTTTACTAGGTTCGTGTGTTGTGTGGCTGTGACTATGTGTTGTGGATCTCGTGTTTGTCTGGCTTTCCTGACTGCCCTGTTTTTGTCTCTGATGAGTTATTTGAGGTAATTTGGAATTTTTGTTTTCTGATTGAGTTTTGGTGTTATGTGTATGGTGGTTGCTTTTAGTTTGCCTGATTGAATTTGTGTGGTGAGTGTGTCAATGGCAGCTTCTATCTCCTGTGGAGTGTTGAGGCTGCCATGGATTGGTGGCGTGTTTTCAAGTATTTGTTTCATGATGTAGTTGTTAATTTTAGTTGTTTGGGTGTTTGTGTATGAGACGTTCAGACCCGCAACTTCCAGTAATACCGGGAGGTGGTCTGAAGTAAGTTCGTATAGAACTTGCATGTTTCGTATGTGTGAAGTATTTTGAGTGAGGTATAGATCGATGGTTGAAGGGTTTGAGCGTGGAGTGTAGTGTGTGGGTTCGTCAGGAACCAGAATATTGAATTGTATTCGCTGGGACAGGTACTCCAGGCAATTGCCTCGGTTGTCTGAAGTTTCACCTGTCCAGCTGTAGTGTCTGGCGTTGTAGTCTCCACCTAGGATGACTCGGTCGAAGTTCGTGAAAAGTGTAGTGTAGGAGTTCTCATCCATCACCGAAGTTGGTTTTTGATAGATGGACCCTATTACTGTTTTGGATTTGTGTTGTGTTTCGATTGTGATGAGTGTGGCTTTCAAGCTTGGGGGTGTGATGACTGTGTCGTATTTGATTTGTTTGTGTATGACGAGGACCTTCAACGAAATGAACCAGGACTTTAATATATCTCTTTTTTTTCTTCTCGGTAGATTTATTCATTCCAATTCTCCTCTCCATGGTGTTTACATAATTATTTTACATTATTTTACAATAAAAATTATTTACATAATGAATAATTTTATTTACATACGTCTGAAGATGCTACATGAAAGTAGTGAAACACGTGTAACGTTTCTATTGTCCATTAATATACGGTAGAATTTTATAAAATATTAGTGTTTTATTCATCATCAATAAGTATGCAGAGATTCTACAAAGAAAGGGTTGAAAACATAAATTTTATAAACAATTTTAGTTTTAATTGAAAGAGGATCAAAGGATATTGCAGCAAGCGACTTTTTTCAGGATTACTTTTCAAGTTTAATTGCTTATCAATAAAATGAAATCAATGTAAATGAATTCAGCGGTCACCTCTTTTTAACGCTTTAAAAGTAATCGATTTCGTTTGGAGTACGTTGCTCGGTAAAGATAAAGGGTTAGCTTATTGCTTTTCCGATCCTTTTTCAGCTTTAATCTATAATGAATGTTAGGAAAATAGTTGCAGGTTTTTTTTTATTAATTACACTCGACAACAGCCCGCTTTATTTAAAAAAAAGAGACTACCAGTGATAATATTTGCGGTTAAAATGGTACATATTCAAGCATCGCATTATTATGTCTATAGCTGGCTGCATGGGAAGGAATTCCTGTAATGGAGCATTAATATGCTCACTCAGCAGGCAATAACTTTCATCCCCCGGCGTTCTCGAACACGACAAAACTCATTTTATTATTGATGCTCCAATCTTCAGCGGTACATCGGTTCGCCTCATATCAGATCAGAGCTTGTTGTTTCCTCAAGAATTTCATTATAGTAATTTTCGCCGAAACTCAGTAATTAAAGCTCGCTTTGTGCCGCACGAGTTATTGCTCATAATGGCAGCGTGAAATACAAAATAAAATCAAAAAACGATGAACGCCCGGATAAATAGCAACAAAAAGTAAAAAACTGAATTAAACACGTCATCCTTGTTGAAATGTGCAATTAGAATTAAAATTAACGTCGGATTTATCGATCTTGTATACTTTTTTTTGTTATTATCTCGCCGCTTACTTATTTTCCAAGGATACTTCTTTTGCTTTTAAGGTATTTTGCTCCGACTTAATAAGAGTTTGAATATTAAATATTTTCGCAATCTCAATCAAATTGTATTGCTGCCATATTCAAATTTGCGTACAGCTAGTACTTGTACTCCATCAAACGGAAAATGTGTCTACTTTTCTGTTTCTAGGATGGTTTAAATCTGGGTAATGGTGGAAAATTAGAATCAATGAAAAACTTAAACAGAATCCTACGTTGTGGGATTTTTTCTAAAACATCGTATTAGAAAACTAAATATTCAGATTCGTTCCACTTGACTGAGTTTCTTGCTGAAAAATCCAAAATCGCCTCCTCGATTTTATTGATTTGCACCACGCTACGCTATTAGATCAAGTGGCTATGACGTTTTTATACAAACGAGTTTCAGTAGTATTAAGAGTAGATGGAATATGGCTATTTTGCTATCTTGTTTGGTATTGTCAACCAAAGATCTCTACCGCGTTTTTAAGTTTTTGTTAATCAATACATGAAGTATGCTGATTTCTATGCAGTGTTAGATCCACCATTTTTTTGACAAAAGTAACTTTTTTTAAGCCCTAAGTTCGCATTTAGATTAACTGGATTTTAGGATAATGCTGTGTTATCATAAAACATAGTTTCAATAGAGTGGAGGCTGGAATTTCAGCACCAGCAGCTGTCGACGGGAAATTTTCTTTCACTAGCTGTATACCTTAAGAAAGCTAATCAAAGTAATTGCTGATCTGTGTCTGTAACGCTGTGAATAAGTAAGTCTATTTTAAGTCTGGAAATAAGATTATTCCTCAATTGCGTAGTATTACGCGAAATGTATGTGTACATAATATTTTGAATGTTGGAGATAAATTTTGCCTATATGAAGTGCTGAAGCGGATGCCAAATTACACACACGTACCTATGTATATAGGTACATGGATAGAGAAATATTTCACTTGACAATAATTACATAATTTAGGGTGATAAATAGGTTATAGAAGCGTTGAAGTTCGTGTATATACTCGGTAATAGACCTGATTACATGCGTAATTCGGAATTACGTGGGAAATCAAACGACGGTCTACCAATCTCTCTCGACTCGGCTCTCGCAAAATGAAACCGCGCTGCTCGTCTTTGCTGTTCATTCGCTCTCCATTTTAAATTGAAATTTCACTTTGAATTTGATGCGATCAAAGTCGCTTGCTCATGAAAGTACAGAGAAAAGAGCAAGGAACAGGGAACCGCTGTTTTATACATACAACTTTGCGAAATTAGAATATTTCACAAATGGGTGAAGATGCTTAAAGACCTCATTATCTAACTATAAAGACGCATTATCGAATATAACTTTGAGGCAAACATGAATGCCGGCACACTGGTGCCGTTCCCGGAGAGATCACGAAAACGGCTTTAATTAGAACGAGGAAAACGACGACGACGACGACGACGTCTTTGAAGACAACTGATGCAACTCTTATTATATATAGGTATACTCACTGAATTGGAATGGAAATTTATCGCAATCTATCTAAGTATCCAATTCGAATCTATAAATAAGTACTTAATAATATATTCTATCGATATTAATTAATAATTATAATTAAAATTAATTGATGTTACTGAATTGCTTATCGAACTCAGTAGCTAGGTAGGTATAGGTAGGTATGTATAGTTAATAATGACGTAGGTAGGTCGTTAGGTAAGTTGGGTATAACTGGAACTACTAGCTAAACGATATGTTCGCTGTTCACCGCAAAATATATGACAGCTTTAAACAGAGAAGCACAAATGGCACAAAGAGCGCTTATTAAATCCATATTGTTCGACAGGGCAACATTTGAATGAGAAATAAATAAAGCTATCCAGGCGGTAATCTCGACCTGTCTGCAACACTCGTTAGGGCGTTTCAGTGTTTCAGCGTTTCAGCCCCGTGTAGCCTGCACACTATCAGTAGACTCTCTGCAGTGTTGTAATTAATTTTAAACGAATCTCTCTGCTTATACCGAGTGGCCCACATGCTGTGTAAATCCGACGTTATTATAAGAACTAGGAAATGGAATCCCAGTTGTAACAATTAAATCCCAGAATTGCAAACGGAGAATGCTTTGATTCGGACGGGAATCCGGGAGAGTATGTGAGCGAGCCACTGGATAACACGGAACGGCGGGGGTAGCACGGATAGCCATTTCAGCTTCATTCAATAACTCTCCAACTTCCCTAGTTAGCAGTTAGGGTGTGTTTACTTAGAGTCTCCCTTTGTATTGAAAATGCCGGAATGGCGAAGAAAAATTTAATTGCTTCGCTCTAGCAAATCTAGGAACAAATGGAATTACCCGATGTGTTCTGTAATTATTATTACTCCGCTGTTCTGTTACTGGGGCAACTATGTACCTAGCTGCGTACCTGCTCGTTATGCTGTTCAAAGCACTCTATCTATGGGTAGGTAGGTACATACTTGCATTATTATTTATACAGACATGCAAATTAATTTTGTTGCGATCTCTATAGGAACTGGTGTTAATTTTGTATTATATATATATTTTCATAACGTCATTATATTCTTAATGAGGAATCAGTCTGCATTATATCATTAACGCTCCAGTTAAACTTATCGTCTGCAACAATCACTACCTACGTCAAACTAAATTTTCTACCCAAGTATACCTGGACAACTAAAGTAACTCGACAGAAATTGTTCTGTCTACTCTTTGTTGTTGATAACTCTTCAGGACCCCCTAATGATCTTCTCCCAGTCTATCTTCATCCCTTGCGTATCTTCCTCTACGGGCAACTCGACTGGAAGGACACCAACGACCACGATATCAATAGTAGTTTCTCAGAAGCATTTCCCCTGGTACTTTTTGCAGCTTCTGTTGATAGTTCTTCAATTATGTAGTGCCTCCCTCAAGACTTGCGGGCATATCGACTCATGCTGTGGATATCGTGGACTCACATGTTACGGATCGAGGAAGTGATGAGTAGAATGAATACTCAAACAGAACTTTTTTACAACATCAAAAAAAAAAAAAATTTAGTACTTTAGATATACCCTGTGCGGAAGCATGTACAAGGTATTGCAGCTAATAATTCAAGGTAACATCGACAGTCTCCTTTATTGCTCCTTAACTTGGCTAAGCACTGTTTGTACCTCATCTCTGCTCACCAAGTCGATATCAGATGGGTCCTCCGGTGGTTGTCTTCATCTAACCTGCTACAAATGTGCAAGGACTTGTCCAAATAGCTTTATTTTTTCCGCGTGTGCTAATTGTTCTCGTCTGTTATCCGAAAGCTTAACCATAAGTTAGTGTTCTTCATCACAAATTTCTGCCATTGTCCTGATCCTTATCCTTGAATATTGAGCTAACCTGAATGGAAATGAGCCTGATGAGCGAATTTTCAATTTCATTTGTTCTATTTTGAGCACTGATCTGACCGAAGAATTTTAAGACTAAGTTGAGCTGAAAATGCAACGTTGTAACTCGATTGTTTTCTATTGTGGCAGTCTGAGAACTAACAGTGTTGCGGGCTTGTTTTCTTGAGGAAGTTACAAGATCTAAAAACGTGCGACCTTCTACTAGTTGCCTTTTCTAAGAAATGCTAGGAGTATTATTAAGGACGCACAGACTGGAATTAAATTCAAAATTTACATTTCCCAAGTAAGAAGTTAACTTGAAACCTTATTTGGCCATTTTTAAGATGACAAAAGGAAAGCGAGCAGTTGAAATCAGGAAGCCTGCAGGCTCGCTTGTTGGTTTGCTCCTTTTTACGACCCCCGAATTTACATATTCATTACATATTCTATTCTTTTCGTGCAATTCACGGGGCCTGGAAGAGCTAAATTATAAAATTAATAGTGCAGAGTTTCCATTGTGAGTCGCAGGGATCGCAGAGACAGATATTGTGCCTGAAAGAAAGCAGAAGACAAACCAAAAGCTAAACGAAAACAATTTGACAAAGCTCGGATACAGAAAAAGGTGCGACTTCAATTGCTGTTTGCGATTTACGATCACAATACCGAGTTGCTCTAAGTTGCCTTTTTTTGTCCTCCTTCTCTCTACGTACAGGCGCTATCGCGCAGATTTCTCTAATTTATTTATCCAGAAGCTACTTGTTGCTTGATTCTCATACATTCGTCCCAGAATGGTTCGGTTGAGGAAAATTGTCGCGTGGAAAATTCTAATAAATCAAACCATGAAATTACCCGACTGCTTGGATCTTCTGAAAAAGTCACGGCTCCTTGAACGAGAATTTACTTCTCCGTTCGCATTGAATTCATGCCCATGTTTGCCGAATTAGAATTTCATTAAATAGATAAATTATAATTGCAAAACGCCATAAATTCTTATTACAACAGTGGAAATTAATCCGTTCTCCTGTTGTGAATATTAAGTAACCGAAAGATTATAACATAATGAATTGGAAAGTTTCGGTTTGCGAGAAACGTTTCCCTACTCCCACAATTAGAGTCATGCGAGTCAGACCAGGCGATAAATCTCTAGTCGAAGGTATATTTAGGGGAGTTATAAACGACTGCTCGATCCCTGAAAGGCTATATTGTGCACCGATGTATCAAAATTAATAAGTAAACTGACAGGGGGGTCGCCACACTGCGCTACACTCCAACAAACACTAAATAGTGATGATGGTTCGTTTTGGTCACGTTCTTTTACTCAACCTTCGCCAAAAATATCGCAAAACATTCATCAATTTCCGCTTGTACCCTCGACGGTAAAACTGTCTCTCTCGAGAAGGATGTTTTCGTTTTTTTGGCTTATTTTTAAGCGAATTCATACCATGACTGACATGACAGGAATGTCATATTATTCTAATCTAGAATGCAAGAAGATTTCCGTGCATGTGCGAAAGTGCATGACTGTTGAAGTGACAGAACATTCTGCTTCTGGAATTGTCGAGATCCACGTCCGGCGTATATATAACAGTGCAGTAGCTACAGTCAGTTTAGGTTGGAGTACTACAGAATAAATAAAAAAGGTGAAGATAGAGTGAAATCCGAGACTATACCTCAGTCGGCCAAAAGATATAGTAATAAAAGTGCGCGGTAAGTTTACAATCCAGGTAGGCAAATCTTATAGACAAGAATTATATACACAAACCTTAGAATGCCCTTCTCATTGGTTTACCGGAACCAGGTAACCAATAAATAAGGCACTATCTGCCTACAGATGTGACTACTATTAATTGGACCTTAAAAGTTTGTGCGCAGTTTTATTACTATATCTGTTGGTCGACTGAGGTATAGAGCAAAGTTTTGTTTAGTAGAGTGCGTAAATAAGAAAAACAGATTATTTTGACTTTTGAGGTTATAGTAGTGTTGCTACTGATTTAAATAAAGACTAAATATAAACAATAATAATTGTAGACTTTTAGTTTGAAAAAATGTAGAGGAAGAACGTTTCAATATTTATTTTTATAAATAGCAGCAATAAAAATGTTGAAAGCAAAGAACTTGATCCACATTATGGAATGGGTAATTCACCTTTTCGCACTTATCACTTAAAGCCGACCTCTTACTCACATATTTCACTAAAAGTGCTTATTTATAAAAAAAGTAGTACCTATTAGGTTTCTATAAAAAATTTTAGCTGCATACGAACTATTTCTACCCACGTCATTATAAAAAAATGTTTTTATGAATTATTATCTGGAAAAAAATTTAATATTTTCGATATTAACAAAGTACGAGGAAACCTAATTTTGTTTTTCTTTCATCAAGCGTGCATGAAGTTAGCGCCGCAATTTTGGGTTTTTAATAAATTAAGATTGAGCTGTGTGATGTGCCCGAGATGTGCCCATCATGTGCTGCATTTGCAAAAGAATTAATTCGAAGGGGATTGTTTTTATAGTGTAATGGACCAATTAAAGTATTAAGATGTCAGTAAACAAATCTTACAGTGCAATAAATAATACGGTATTTGATGAACATAACACTGGAATACTAAACAATGAATGTTAATCAACAAAATTTGGCCATTACCAGCGGACACAGCCAGTGTGAATACAGTGGCTATCATTATCACCTCGAACGGAAAATATACCGTGTATAAGGTAACGCACGGTACATATACAGGGTGTCCCAGCTTATTCGAAGCGGTCTCTGTAGGCCAAACGATGGATTTTTTTTTTAAATTTGCAAATTCAAGTACAGGATCACAATGGCCATAATTTAAAATTACTTTGGAGTATACAGAGTGTCCCATATGACAGTGACATATCAAAGTTATGTTTTTTTTAAATAAACTCCTATGTTATTGCATTTTTGGTTTGTCTGAGAAGAGAAAATAAGATTGGCTTTTACAGTTGGTGTTTAAATTTAGAAGTTTCCGAGTTATAAACAAGTGAAAATCGTTATTTTTCAAGTTCAAGGCCCTGTAAAAGGAAAACAGTTCAAGATAGAGAAAAACGGCTTACATGTACCTATTTTAACTTTTCATGTACTCAGCTACTCACACGGTTTACAGCGACTAGAACTAGAACAGGGACGATTAGATTCTCGTTAATAGATTATCAAGATGTAACAAATATTAATAGATAATGATCATTAGATCTTTATCAATACCTCATCATTATAATTTTTTATCGTATTTGGTTTAATATCGGTTATTTGAACTACGTTTAATCTACCGCGGATTTCTATAAGAGCTTCAAGTATGACCCTAACGCCATCCTGACCAAATAAAGGAACCCAAATTACAAGTTTATCACAATGGGTTAACACTTCTTTTTGTGAAGTTAGAACGCTTTTTTCTTTCTAGTACTTCTGTTGTGCTGTCATGTGACGTAGAGAGAATAATTTTGTGAATTTTTAGACTTTTAGAGACAACAATAGGAGTTTTTGAGAAGTTGGCGCCATTTTTTTTTTCATGCTTAAAAATGTAAGTTGTGCCATAATGTACCTCAGGTTGTTCTGTCATGTGACAACACTTTTTCATCAAAGTTTATCATAGTTCATCATTCATGCTAAAACTTATGTGAAAAGTTTTCATTCGTTCGCATCCGTGAAGAAATTATCTCATCTGTAAGGGTGATATAAATGGGGGAAGTAAGGGAATAGTGATTTTTTATTTTTGTCCATAAAAATACCTAAAAAATTGGCCTTTTTTCTTTTGTACATGAGTGCATAACAGTACCTACCACATTACGACAGAATTTTTTTTTTAAGAAAACAGACAAAAGGTGTTTATTTCGCAAAAATTTTTAATAATTTCCATAAAAATCGAAAAAAAAATCCAATTCAGGCAACATAACAAAAATAAATGTCTATATCTCAAAAGTGACAGAAGTGATAGAAAAGCAAATAATGCAAATAATTTGGAAAAAGTGTCGAGTTTGTATTTTTTTTTTTGTGAAGTGTTTTATTTAAATAGTAGAAAAGTAACTGATATGAAATGGTAACGATTACTGAGAGTGCAGCATCCCTAGTGACCCATGAGGCATAATGCGAGCTAGACAGAGGACAAGACACGGCGCCAGGACTCGACAGGATACGTGGAAGACAGGAAGACACCTCCGACACCGCCCGCTGTGGCCGCTATACTCGTTATCCTTGCTGGCGAGTCACGTTCCGTTCTTTGACACGGAAATAACCTATCAATACAGGGCCCTATATCGACTTTTCACGTTCCCAGCTCACGTCCTGGATTGGTTTCTTTTCCCGACCTCCCAAGATTTAATCATTACCTTCAGGTACATTTTTTATTTTATTTTATAATGCTGCGCGCCTCTGAGAGCAAGAAATTTGTTCCCTGCTTAGTTGATTTGTTCTTGCGATAAAAAGAAAGAGAGCCGACGATCGGGCTTTTTATTCCCGAATCACGAAAAATGGACGTAAGCTCTGCTTTTGATGATGATTTCTTTTGCGATAGCGCCGGGAAAAAGTATCTGCGGGTATTTTTGCTCGGGGAGTAAGTTGTGCGATCGCTTTATTTGTGTTCATTTTTTCATGCTTTCCTTGATATCGCTTATCAAAAGGTGGATTAATAAATAAGATTTCCATTTCAATAAATATTTACTTAAATTGCAGTAAAAAAAAAAGTTATTCAAGGTGGAAAAATGGTTCGTGTTGAAGCTGGTGCTGGTGCTGGTGTTGACTATTATTTATTACTTTGTAAACTGAAAGGAACAGTTTACCTGAGATATCCAGGAATTGCAACCTATTCGCATCTACAAAGAGCTGACAATGCGTCAATATACGTACATCAAACGTACTTGATTTTTATGGAACCATCAATACTTATCATCGATTTCGCTATTATTGTAAGATGTCAAAGAGAATATGAAAATATAAAAGAATAAGTAGCGTATGAAATATAACAGAAGAAATAGCACACAGCTCATGACAAGTCATACCTAGCCGGGGCTGGAGCTGGAACTTGACGTTAAATCGATCGAACGTGGAATGCAACTACTTTCTGTCATGAAATATACCCTCATACCTCTAAACAGTGATAAAAGCACATTTATATTTCCAATACGAAATATTGCGACCCACAATTTCCATTTACGTTGTTCCCTTTCCGATGCATTAGCGATTTCCGGCACTCTGAAAACACGGATAACAAAATCAACCTAATTATTTATCCTGACGTGGACGGCAATAAATATGAAAAAAATTACGTTCCAATTTTCCCTCTAAGATTCAGCGAGTGAAACTCGACGAGCAATTTATGATTTAAAATTAAAGTCGATACTTAACAGCAATTTCGAGCAGTAAAAAAGAAAGCGACGTAAAATAAGAGAACGGCTATGTGCTGAAGTTTTACGCCTTCTATAAAAACTTCATTGCTACTCTTTGGTATTTCGTCAGAGTGTTTTGCCTGGACCATTATCAGGACTTCTGGTGATTTAATTCTTCCGAGCGTTTTCCGAACTTTTAAACGTGCGAATGCGTTCACGACTTCTTCCCACCTACATTGTTGCCATACAGTAAAAATAACTATCGTTGCTCTCTTCTAGTCTTGAAAACAAGCGATCAAACTTTGTATTACATCTCTTAAAAATTAGGAAAACATGGTTTAAAAAAACGTACGCCCATAAGACTATAATATCAATCAGAGACGATAAATAAATAAATATAAATATATAAATAAATATCTTATGGCTGTGGTAAAGCCCAAGTGTCAGAAGTTTTCAAGTAGCCTCAAGGGCCTCTGACGTAACTTAACCACTGCTGTGAAGCAGCCGGGACCCCCTTTTTAACGTACCTCCCGGAGCACGATCGGTCACGGAACTTTTTATTTACCACTATCAAGTTTGGTCACCCATCCAAGTACTGACCAAACAAAGCTATGCTGCACTTTAGAGATCGTTTGACCGAAACTCTAACAGTTTGGCTATTGTGACCGATAGAATAAAAAATAAAATAAAAATCAGAGACAATAAAAGCAACAGAGAAAAATGTTCTGCCAATTTAAAATTCGGCAGATTTACCTCGGTTTTATTTAATCTGATTTTACATACCTCCTGAATGAGTGGCGAAGTGTTTAGCTGCTCCACGTTATTATATTGATGATGCAACAAAAGAAAGAAAGCACTGGTAGTTTTCTTCTTTGAGTTCTAACAAGGATCTAATTTCACCACACGCTGCCTGTCTTTTTTTTTAAGCCCACGGACGAACGATTATTGAGAAGCGACGAGAGCAGAAAAATAGTCAATTCCGAATGCAATTGATAGATTTGGTGATACAGAGTGGGATCAAAACAATTATTACAAAAATAATTAATTAAATGAGAAAGTAACGACTTGGGATAGTTACTGAAGGTGTCAAAGGAACCGTTACATGACGTGTAAGATAATAAAATGTTCATGTGAGTATGTTACGAGGTTATTGCAAATAACTAGTCTACAGCTCCAAATAAGTATTAAACGTACAGATGACTTTGTACACGGGAGTGCCAAAGCCATAGAGAACATAAGAAGAAACGTACAGAATCGTGAGCCGACAGAGTTCAATTCTCCCATTTTCAGTTAAGCCACTTCTTGAGAAAAGCGAAGCAGAGCTTGCGCGCTTGTCGGAATTTACTGGCCCACCAGCGATTGTTTCACAACCCGTCTAAGGCTCCCGTCTTTTTTGCAGATTTTTGCAGAATTTTGCAGAGTGCTGCTTCCCATTCCGATTTTCAACTTCGATCTAAAATACAGGGTGTAACTAAATAAGTGTAAAACATTTAAGGGGGTGATTCCTCATCGAAAAAAAGATAGGATTTTTCATATAAAGACACTTCATTGGAGCATCCCTTGTTAAGATACAGCCCCTTAAAGGGGGTACATAAAATTTGTTTAACAATTTTTTTCACAAGCACTGAAAAAGTTACAATATTGAAACTAACCTGATATTTTCTACTACCAAAAAGATACTCAGCCAGTAATTTATTTAGTTTACCCCATGGTTGTAAGGGGTGGAAAACGCAACCCCTAAAATTTATTTCCAATGCAACTTTTTGGCACAAAATAAACCAGTTCGCAGCAAAAAATTATTTTATGACCAAGATACATATCGCCATAAAACGAAAATACGAAACTAGACGCATGCGTAATGTCTGAAGGTAGACATGTTGAACATTTACTATGATTTCTACATGTTGTATGTTTTGTTATTAATAAATTAGTTTTGTTTATTCCCCTTTAATAATTTAATGCAGGTAGTAACTACAAAATAACAATAAACCCAGTTCGCATTTATGACGATCTATATCTCTGTAGTTGTTCGTAAAATAATTTTTTGCTGCGAACTGGTTTATTCTGTGCAAAAAACTCAAGAGACATTTTTGTTTAGAATAAAACAGGCTATCGGAAATACATTTTTAAATGGTAAACAAATGATAAAACAAAAAGTTGTATTGGAAATAAATTTTAGGGGTTGCGTTTTCCACCCCTTACAACAATGGGGTAAACTAAATAAATTACTGGCTAAGTGTCTTTTTGGTAGTAGAAAATGTCAGGTTAGTTTCAATATTGTAACTTTTTCAGTGCTTGTGAAAAAAATTGTTAAACAAATTTTATGTACCCCCTTTAAGGGGCTGTAGCTTAACAAGGGATGCTCCAATGAAGTTTCTTTATATGAAAGAGCCTATCTTTTTTTAGATGAGGAATCACCCACTTAAATGTTTTACACTTATTTAGTTACACCCTGTATAAATTTTCCATTTCTTGTTTCTTCAACTTCGGTAACCTCGACTATCGACCATTTAAAGTCGTTAATCAAGCGTCGATCTTATGATGGATTAAGAAAACTTATCAAGCCCTACTTACACCACCGAACAACGAACCAACTCCCCCGTGAAATCGCCCAAACCTCACTATATTTTCTCAACAGTTTTCCGTTTGTCAGTGGGTAAGTCATTTTTAACTATTATTGCTTAAGAATGAGAAATCTTCCATATTTAATGCTTGAATTGTATTTTACAATAATTATTATTATCAATATAAGCTTTATTTACAATAAATTATTTGTCATTTATAAGGACTCTTCAGATGTTTAGTTACATAATGTCTGGCTCAGTGTTTTTTTTTTGTATGAAAATTTGGAGATCGACGTACTGATGAAAATTACCAATCGCGGCTGTAACGAACCTGTTATTTACACACCTTTTTTAACGCTAAATTATTAATTACTTGAGCTCGTGCGTATCAAGCATTTGATGTTTGGCAACGTTGTTTGAACTTTTAAACTCGAGGGTGAAACGTGTTGACGATTGAAACAATGAAAGAGGGAGGACATAGTAAGCAACTCGGGGGGGTGGTGTGAATTAAAGGGTTCTAGAACGATCACTGGCGCCTTCTGGTTGTAAACAGAGTGATCAATAACCACTACCTGCTATTCATAATTCAACGAAAACACATAAAACATCGTCCGACCATCGGCAATTCCTTGCATTAACATATTAGTTCGAGAACTGACGGGGATTTCGATAAACTCTCCTTCGAGTCCTTCCAAACTGTTTTCCAACTTGATAAACAATCATAAATTACAACTATTCGCTGACAAAGCGTGTAAGTAAATATCAGCCAGTCAGAGGGAATGGAAATTTATTTATTGCTCGAAAATCTACCCTCATTCCCTGACAGTTTTGACTCTCTATTCATCATTAGTAACGTCGTGATTTATCGACGTTTCTCAGTCGAAGAGTACGTAGTATTAGTTATTATTTGTAAACACCAAAAAGGAGCCTCTCTGCTCACTTCAGTCGATATAGGAAGAATAATTATATCTTTTTGATATCTAAAGGGATTTAGAAACGTTTTTCTAATTGACTGCCCACAGGGGAGAAATTTACTATAACACCAGCACCAGCACCAGCACCAGCACCAGCACCATCACCAGTCATCACCACCGTTTCCAATCTCAGGCTACAGCTTTCTTGTAAGTTTCTACTATTTTACTCCATACGCCATAACGGAAGTACTTTCCTAGAGCAGCTCCGGGTTTTCAATTCCAAACTCCTGATAAATCTCCCGATCCTAACTCGCATCGATCTAGTAAATGGTCCTGATTTGTAAGCAGCGAAAGTTCGCTTAAGTAAAATATATGTCGGTCAGTGCGAGAATGGGAGAAGCAGGTCCGGCTCATTCCGGATTAGTCCATGCCTTGATTAAGCGTGTCCCCGACAGGCGTCGCTGCCAACCAGAAGGCCCGTGTAATTAGGCGTCGGCAGCACGTCGTTGCCTGCCTCTAAGACAAACTATTATTCCTCAAGTTGGTATGTGACATGCAGACAACCGGAGGGACTCACCGGGATATCCTGGAGGGAAAACGAGTCGAGATTGGAGATTGAGAATGACGTGTCGAGGAGTGTTTTAATTATCTTCTTGTGAAAATCGCTCTGTTTATGCGTCAATAGTTTGGATGAGCTGTGGCCGGAACAGCGTCTTTCAATTCGGGATAAGTAACAATAAATTATTATTAACGATGGACAAAATTTGATAAATGATTTCGGTGAATTGGCAAACGAACTTGAGGCTATTGATACAAAGAGAGATTTTTTATCATCAAAGTGGTCTTCAAGGGGTAGTAGTTGTTAAGCCAATAAAAAATACCTCATTTTTCGTTCAGGCTTACTGTCTCAAAACATGTTAAGATAATATCGGCTCATATAGTACTCGAAAGATGATAAGCCAGCGCAATCGCACCCCCAATATGTTTCTAATAAAGTTATATTAGCCATCTTGAATGGCTTTTTTAAATCGTCGTAGTGAAAATAACGTCTTTTATTCGCAAAACAATTCACTTGGCCGATTCTATCCGTTCTTTGAATAATCAATTTTAGCTCTGCGAAGGACGATGATATAAAAAAAATTGTTTGGCAAAAATTTTATCTGCAGCCATTCAAGAGACCCTCCTTTCAATCAACCACATCTCTTTGATAATCCCCCGAGCTAGAATATGTCATGTGGAGATCCTGTAAGATCCAAGATTCGGCAGTGTGAATGAGAACTACGGCAAGGTAACCGAAAGCGTCAGGTTCGAGAGACTGCCTGGATTCAGGAGCGATATTTCATATTAGAGAGGTGTTAATTCATGCGAGTGAAATCAGGGAGAGTATTAACTAGTGGGAGTTCATATCAAGTTGGTTTGATGCAGAATTAATAACCTGTTAGTCCCTTTATAGACAGCTCGTATTTGAATCGCGCACCCTACGCCCTGAATTTATTGGCGGGTATAAACGCCTACACCTGCTCTGGATTTATTTTCCATGTTTGATGTTTAATGTTAAGCCTGAGAGTTTTTTTTTGACAATAACTGATTCATTTTTTATGTCATGATGAATGCTGATGCGGGGTCAACTACTTCAATCACTTCCGCACCTTACTCACAGTCACAGCACAGAGATACGGAGGTATGGAAATATTATGAGGTGGAGTTTCTAAGCGATAGCAGCTCCATTTTAATAATAATTTTTACCCGATAAATTAGTCGGATGGAAAGGGAAAATTCATTAGGAAATGGGTTGGCAATTTATTAGAACGTCCGTCCGTCCATTATCAATCAGAGACAGGCGATGTGTTATTAAAGAGCTGCTACGCAATATAATGGGACCAAGAAGTTGAAAATAAGAATGGAGCGAAATATCAATTTCAATAAGAAACGAAATTGACACTCATAATGGATTTTCTAATGAATCATCCGTCCAAAGTAAATGTGGTTCCTCGGATTGATGTGTCTTGGTGAGCAGTGATTCATCATTCGACTTCATTAGTGTAATACTCTTCGGGAGACGGGTCGGGAACGACGTCCTACAGGAACTGACATACCGGGGATGTAATTGTCAATTCACTCGTATAAGCTCGTCCGATCCGACAGTTTTATTTTATTTCATTCGGATCATCTTATATTCGGATCGCTCGTTTAGAGAGACTAATGATCTTTAAATTGCTTTCAAACTATTCAACTCAGATATACTTGAATTGGGACAATCTAAAAAAAAAAAGATCAGCGCCAACATTCCTTTAACGTTACTTACAGGGTGATTCATAAAATGACTATGTTTAGGATCGCCGTGTGATAACCAGAAAATATGAAGGGTGAACATTTCTTCAATTATACATAAACATACACACTCATTTTACTTCGTAATGAGCTTCTTGCTCACCGCTGAAGCTTTTTCTGCTGAATGGAGACCCTCAGCGACTTCTACCCAGAGTGACGCTAATCATAAATTTCTCTTTTTGCAATTCGCAATATCGAAATCGCATATAGAAATATAACAAATTTCTCATATTAATTTGTCTATTCTTATCAGGCCTTACATATAACATTGATTTCGTGAAAAAAGTTTATACTTTAAGTACGTATAATATCCGCTAAAAGACAAAAATAAAATTTTCTTTTACATAAAGACTTACGCGCACCTAATGCGTCTACATTTATTTTATTTTCTACTATATTGTCGTAGAAATCACGGTTAAGACACTAATTCAGACTCGCTTACTAAGTAAGTATTAACTGATATAATTTTGCAGTAGCAGTCTAAGCGCATATGTGCCTAAGCGTCTTTTGATCATATTCTCTTCAGGAATAATTTCCTCTAAAACTAAAAGTTTTTGCTTCAATGAGACAAGAAATAATCTGTTTGGTTAACGATTAAAAAACGCTTCACAACACGAATTTAATTCAGCCTAACACCAGCTAATTAAAAATCTGCAATCCGCCAAGCTGACCGTGAATAATCCGTTTCCGACCGACCCGTTCCATGTTCTCCTCGTTCCGGTTGTTGGAACACAAAGGGCAAAAGCACCGGCTACAGGTTTACACATGCGTCATTTCAAGTGGCCCCTTGACTCTACTAAATTCCTGCTATCCATATTACCAGGTGTTCGCGGCTTCGGGATTAACATCTGCAGCCATAACTTGCTTTAATCCTTTAGGCATTATTTTTTCCCTTAGAGTCAAACTTTCTGCGGCCCGAGCGAGCTTTATGTAAAACCTTAACACGATTTACTGCTTAGAATTTGATCGCGTTATTCGTTGAAATTAGCCCTCTTTTCTCTCGCAAAGTCCTTATCTGTTTCAACGAATATAAAGCACGCCGTAAATAACGTTTTGGCGTACTGTATCTGCGGCAATTTTGTCAACTTAACGACCGCTGAAATGGCGATTCTATATATCAGAAGTCTCTTCTAGGAGATCACCTTTTTTTTCTTCGCAGCGCTACTCGTTTCAGAGTCGGTCAGAGTAGACTGAAATGGCGAGATTAATATGCGAATTTCGCTTTCAAATATTTATTCCCTCTGGAATGGATAGATTTTATATTATGCAGTGCCGTGATGCAATTGAAGTTTATTCAAGCAAAGACTCGATTCAAACAGATTTATATAAAATATTCATATTATGTAAATACATGCTACGATAGCTTTTAGTCTGTTTAGATGGCACTTTTCCAGTCGCCCTATAGTCCTCCTACAAATTAAATTCATTACACGTGTTCATTTCAGGTGTGATTCAGTTACAAGCAACAGTTTACTGTATGGAAATGATGGAGAAAACTAAATGAAGTGATGGCAGTCTGAACCAATTTTTTCCGTAATTGTTCCAGTGATGCGCAAGTGATATAATTATGCTGATATGGTACTGATGTCTTAGTTAGTAAAGGTTGGTAAAGGGAGCTGCTAGCTCTAAAACAAACACGTGATTGGTACTTTTTTCTAGCAGGTACTGTAAATTCTAGGTACAAGAAACAACTTAAACGTAACATAATAAGAAACACTGCATGCAAAAAAGTTGGAATTGAAAATTTGCTTACCAAGAGAAAGCGTAAATGAAGTTTCTGGCTTCTGCTCAGAACAGTTTTCATGAGCCCACAGCTTACACAGCACACACTGTATTTTGCCTCTTGTATCATCTGAGTATTTTTGAGTCGCAGAAAATGCAAGTGTTCAGGGTTGACTCAACAGCCCCATTGTCATCGTCTGATGAATCATCTAAGTGTACAGAGGAACTGGAAGACTCCTCAGACGATGAAGACACTATTTTAGTCTTTTTATCATTTTTTTTTTCTCACTGATTTGGAAAGCCCGCTCGTGCTAGCCACAGGATCAAAATCAGTCGAGTTTTGTATCTCGGAGCACACCTGACGTTTATTCCTTTTTAGTTTTTCCTCTGACACCCGTAGAGACACTCCTGATTCCTTAACATAAGCAAGAATCTGTAATTACTCTCACGCATTTACGGAGTGAAAGTTTATTTCTTACATCAATTCTAAAATTGTTTCCTCCAGCTATAATTCTTAGCGACCTTTTCCCTAAAAGTATCACGTGCAAATTCATAGACTTTTTCAACACACAAAATTAAAAAGTCAACTCGTATCCCATAACTTCCCTTTCAACTTCTTTTTAAAGTAGGGAGAGAGTGTCACATTAGTGTTAAACAATCAAAAAGTTGCTACCTTTGTGTCCTTTTTCTCTCAACCCAAACAATTTGGGCATACAGTTTTTTTCTCTCTCAACACTCCCACATTACTTCACATTTTGATGGCTTTCTACCTCTTGAATAATTTTTTTTGCAGGAGAGTCAATGAGAAGAGATCTGCAGGGGAAACAAGTTTTTCCTAGTTCTAAATTAGGAGCATTTGGACGTACATCACTTCCATGTTCCATTTCATGATCTGATCCGACTTTGTCTTGCTGCGCTGTTACATCGAAGATTTGTCTATTAATAGGATATGCATGTACACTTGAAAACCTTTCACGGCATTCGAATCAGACTGAATTTTCTAATAGGCTTTTACAAGCAGTTCTGAGATACCAAATTGAATGATTGGTCTATTATTTGATCTGAGAAGTACACGAATATCTTCATTATACAGGGTGTTGATTTTCAAAGCCGGCCATAGGGGATTAGCATTGCGGAAGTGGTTTTTGAGGATTCCTGCTCGCCGTTTAAACCGACAGAAATGGTTTTGGTATCAAAATGAAGCTAAAATTATTGCGCATAACGCTTGACATCAGAAATTAATTTAATTTCACGTTCTTTTGTAAAATTCTTCAGTAAAAATTCAAGTAATTGTTAATTATTAATCACAAAATAGCATGTCTTGCCTAAACAATAATGACGTTTCTACGTTTTGACAATCCAATAATAAAACTTTATAAGTCAGTAGGTAATAATAAAGTCTGGTTCTATTTAAAAATGGGTTATACGAACCAAGAAAGAGTCTTTATGGTGAAAACCTACTACAGTGTAGCCAGTTACAGGAGGGTTAAATAGAACCAGATTTTATTATATTATAACCTTATATAATAAAGGATTCCTGCTCGCCGTTTAAACTAACAGAAATGGTTTTGGTATCAAAATGAAGCTAAAATTATTGCGCATAACGCTTGAGACATCAGAAATTAACTTAATTTCACGTTGTTTTCTAAAATTCTTCAGTAAAAATTCAAGTAATTGTTAATTATTAATCACAAAATAGCATGTCTTGCCTAAACAATAATGACGTTTCTACGTTTTGACATTCCAATAATAAAACTTTATAAGTCAGTAGGTTTTAATATATATATTATAACCTACTGACTTATAAAGTTTTATTATTGGATTGTCAAAACGTAGAAACGTCATTATTGTTTAGGCAAGACATGCTATTTTGTGATTAATAATTAACAATTACTTGAATTTTTACTGAAGAATTTTAGAAAACAACGTGAAATTAAGTTAATTTCTGATGTCTCAAGCGTTATGCGCAATAATTTTAGCTTCATTTTGATACCAAAACCATTTCTGTTAGTTTAAACGGCGAGCAGGAATCCTCAAAAACCACTTTCGCAATGCTAATCCCCTATGGCCCGCTTTGAAAATCAGCACCCTGTAAATGGAGCCTTCATAAAACACCATGAATGATGAAACTAGTGATGCCGTTTCAGGGCAAACTCATAAGCCGTTTCGGAGTTATACAAAAAAAAATTATTTTTTTAACATTGAACACCCTGTAACTTCGTTAATACTCAATTTAGAGAGTAGGTTCATAAAGACTTTTTGTCTTAAAATCAAATAAGTATTCTACTTTAGAAGTCCCCTTTATTCTGGGACACCCGGTACAAGAATTCAAAAATTTGGCGCAACTATTTCGGAATTTCTGACCCGATTTTAAAAAAATTTTGTGTTTAAGCTTTCCTTACATCTTTTTCAATTTTTATGGAATCCGCGTGGACTATTTCCGTGTGCCTGTTTTCAGTAAAATCAAGAAGAAAATTTTTGAGGTTTTCTACAAAGATCAGAAATTTTCTCTAAAAATCACTTCCTAATAAATTAAAAAGTTGCAAGAGTCTAAACATATTTTTCTACACAAAAAGCATCTGCCTAAAAACTAAAAAAAACACATACCTAAAGCTTTCAAACGCTCATTTTAGACCTGATTTTTCCGAAATTTGATTCCAATAGTCCTCCTGATTTATTGTTTCGATTTCTTTATAAAGACCAGCTCTAAAAATAACACGACTAAAGTTTTAGCCTCTATCGCAAATTATGATCGACGAGTAAGCGAAATTTTCAGAAAAATCGATAACAAATTAGTTTTCGCAGAGAACCTGATATGACAATTTTCATTAAATATCCATAGTGCAAATTGTGCATCCGATCACTGTTACAGCAGATTTTTGAAAAATTTTACAAAAAGTCGCATCTACAGGGTGAATTATAAAAAACGCCCCAAGCGATAACTCAGTTATTTTTGAAGATATGACAAAACTTTTTGGAACAAAGTGGCGCAATTTATCATCGTTTATGTTTTGGAATAAGCGCTCGATCAAAACAACTTCCTGTTTAACCGGAAGTAACATCAACTTCAGGTTTTTTGATGGAACACCCTGTATGTTTTATTATTTTTGGATTCTTTGTTTAACTGTTCTTCAAAAAACTTGTAATACCATATGCCTAAAAGCAATCGCTAGTGCCATATTCGTCAGTTAATTTATTTAATAAAGTAGACAGTGGAAAGCTTTAATATGAAATAGTGTCAATAAATTTCATCTTTTAATTGACAAATTACATTTTCTCTTATTAGTGTTTTATACTTTTTAGTATTAATCATGGATTACAATGTGTTAACAGACATGATTCAAGTATTCCCACAATTGTTGATGAAAGAAATTTTCAGCGGAGGTTTGTTGTCCATTGGTATTTAATTGGGCCCTTTTTTCATAAATAAATGGGATACTAAATCAAGAAAAATATAGTCAACTATGAACAACAGAAATTGTTAATTTCCTTGACAACTTGCCTCTTGCTAAACAAATTGCAGTATATTTTCAGCAAGATGGGGGGTAAGCCTCATAATGCTATTGAGTGTTCAAGAGAATATTGACCTATATCTTTAATAAATTTAGGCTACTCGTGATGATTTCATTAAATAAAACTAATAAAAATCTTCTATTCTTTCCACAGCATTATTTAATATCTCACTAGCGATTGATTTTAGGCATATGGTATTAACTTTTTCGAAGAACAATTAAACAAAGAATCCAAAAATAATAAAATATACAGGGTGTTCCATTTAAAAACCTGAAGTTGATCTTACTTCCGGTTAAACAGGAAGTTGTTTTGATCGAGCGTCTATTCCAAAACATAGATGATGATAAACTGCGCCACTTTGTTTCAAAAAGTTTCGTCATATCTTCAAAAATAACGGAGTTATCGCTTGGGGCGTTTTTTATAATTCACCCTGTATATGGAGATTTATTCAACGGAAAAAGACGAAAAATCGAACTTTAGAACAATAATAGAACAATAAACTGATACATCTTGACTTACTGAGTTAGCTGAGTGTTTCTGAAACCAAACCATCATCAGAACAGAACTGAACAATTTCTGAAATGCTCCCGTTATGGTTAATTTTTTTTTTCCAGAGGTTGTTCTTTCAATTACACGCACTTAGAATGCATTTTCTTGGTTCCGTAGAACTGCTATTTCCAATAATTATGAATATGAACAGTTTCGTAATTTCATAGAGATAGTTCGAGGCTCCCGTCTGAACCCAAACCACCTCCAAGCCCATGCGGTATGAGTCGCTATACCGTTCGAATCGGGATAATTTACTCAATCAAGCCGTAGCAACATGTAATCCAATCCAGGTACAATGAATATGCATTGTTTAAGCGAATTCACTTGCTGGAACCATCAATTAGTGCATTTGGCTATGTTCGTATAGGTAACGTGCAAATACGCGATACAGAACAGATACCACGCTTCGCCAGAACTACAATATATTGGTATTATTCTCTTCTATAAGTGCTGCTTGACTAAATTTAACAGCCACTAATGCAGTGAACCCCCTGTGTGGCAAATGCTCGTAATATTACTACCCTGTAAAGCCGATACTCTTAGTGCATATGTATTTAAACATCCGCTCAAACCAATTTGGTTTGTATCCTTGTTAAGCTCCTCTATATCTGATTTGAAACTGATACTGTTGCAATAATTATCTCTAATTTGCCAAAATTAATGAAGCACCTTCACTTTTGTTGATAATAGCAAAATTTGATAGAATCTTAACGGCTTTTCCAGATTATAGTTTGTCCTGATCGCTAATCTCCAGTGACTGTTAGATACAGAGTTCGTATTGGTGATATAAACATGTTTGGTATATAAACTAAACGGCAGGAAATCACAAACAAAAAACACAAATCGAAACTTTTCCCGTTTAATGTAGAGAGAACGAGACTACTTGGAGAGCGAGCAATATTTTTCGGTACTTTATGACCCTTAGGGGAAACTATTAGGGATCATTAACTTTATCAGAAGCGGAACAACAAAATTAGGACAATTCCGGGCACTTTATAGCCGTTGATATCGTGATATAAGAGCAGATAGATGGGTCATCGTTTCGGTTACACGTGTAAATTTCATTAGTGCGCGATTTATGGGATACGATTCTCCCGCCCATGTAAGCAGCAGTTAGTGGTCGAAATTCCGAACAAGCGGGCGATAATATTTTATCCCGTGCATTAAGATACAGGGTGATAAGACATGTTAAACATAAGGCAGACTACCAAAGGAACATAAGTGCATTGTTAAAGAGAATAAATCACCGGTGAGGAATGTGCGTGTTCACGTGTGCAGAAGGAGACGGGAAGTCTGAAAGGCGGTATCAGAAGCGGTTCATTTTCTGGATATCGCTGGAAATATTCCTGTGAAATGGTATAAATTAGATGTGTGAACGAACGACCTGTTTGTCTTTTAGATTTATCTCCTGTCTCTACGTTGTAACATGTTTTATGCTTAATAAAACGATGTTGAAGAAGCTGCTTTTTATCCTGAAATATCCCGTATCTACGTCATGGCATTGCTCCTTTTTTTAGATATTCTGTCAAAAAGCAGATATTTATACAGAATATATTAAAAATTGCTGGGATCCTCAATCCTTGAAGCATTATTTAGAAATAATCGTGCTGAGAAGAATTTTCATTGTGCATAATATATTGTCACATCTATATTTCGATCTGTTGATTGTCTCCATTGAACAATCCACGAATAGCGAGGTAATTCCTGTATCAAGTGTAGCAGTGCCAGTTGGTTGTTCTTCGGCTCTTTATAAATTTTTTGAGTTAAAACTGCCAGGCTACATACACACAACATGGGTCTTGCGCCGAAAAGATAACGCTTCCTCCTGCGTTATTTTCTGAAACATATAATTATTGGTTTATATTACAGGGGGGTTCGACCTAAGTTATCTCCTTAGATCGTTAATGAGTCGTTAATGATCGTTAAGAAAACTCGTTTATTCAAAAGTATTTCTTATTCATATAGCCATTCTCTTATCAAATAATAATAATTAATCCAAGCCTTGCGTATGTAGTCGAGGGTTAAAAGCTGCTTCCAGCGATGTGGTGGAGCCACCAACATATCTTGTTCTTCTGCATGTGACGCTGCGGACGTCGGCTATATTATCATGGCTATTCTAATCTTGTTTGCTCAACACTTCTGAAAAGCTCAACCGATGTGAGTCTGAACCACTGCCGCAGGTTTTGGAGCCAAGAGTGTCTTCTTCCACCTGGACCCCGTTTGCTGACGATCTTTCCTTGGATGATTAACTGTAACCCATGGATTCTATTTTCCGTTGCTTGATTGTGGTAGTAATTTCTTTTCCGATTCTGCGGATTATGCTTGCATGATGGTATGTTTGGTTCAGGATACACGGAGAATCCGTCGGAACACCCAAATTTCTAAAGCCTCCAGTTTCCTCAACAGTGTCTCCGTTAGCGTCCATGTTTCTGCACCATAAAGCAAGAACGGGATTGATATGATAATATGATACAGAGGATATTCAGTATTTCGCCGTGAACTTTATCCGCCCCTGGCGCCTAGTTTTCTTTTAGATCCAAGATGGCGTCCTCCACTTCTGATTTAAGTACAGACGGTCCTGTCTCTCCTCTTACAATTATGTGGTCATTGCTCCTATTTGATGCGAAAAAGATGCCCTACTTTTTCATGTTTCCAATATTTTTGTATGGGCTTCGAGATATACCTTTGACTCCATTTCTCCGCATTTGCCGGAAAACCTTTATTTAGCTTCTCGAATCTTTGTTCTCTTTCTATTATAAAACCGTCGACATTTTGCTTCATCTCAGCCCATGTATTTTTGCCATTCCACTCCTTTTTTTGTTCTGTCTCGATTTAAGGAGGTTGGTATCGCTTTCCTTGTCTTCTCCCATTTCTCTGCTATGTCTGACGTGCTTCGTCGATTCTATTTCATGTTCTAGTTACTCTCATACTTTATGGTCGGTTTAGGGCTTTGAGAGATTCTGTATTTCCATTATGTTGAGATTAGTTTTTTCTGAGTTGTTTTCCTCTCACGACCATTCTGCATACGACTGGATTATGGTTCGTGGGAACATCGGACCGGGATACGTTTTTGATGTTTTTATTATGCTTTTAAATCTAGTTGGTACTGCAATGTAGTCAATCGGGTTTCATATGATATTCTCTGGTGAGTCGACTAGTGAGTCGATTTCTATGGGTATATTTCGGCAACTGGGCGAGTGTTGCTCAGCAGGAAGTTATGTCCTTGGCAGAATTGGATAAGTCGATCGACTCTGTCGTTTCTTTCTCCAAGGCCAAAGTTTCCCACTATATCATCTACCTTGCCTCTGTCTACTTTGGCGTTAAAGTCACCATCGCTAATGTGATTTCATGCTTTTTTGTCATCTTCATTAAGGTTATTTTCTAGCTGTTCGTAGAACTCCTCGATGGTTGTACCATCTTCATCTGCCGTTGGTGAAAAAATATTTGTAGACTTTAAGTTCAAAGTTAGAATTCAGGGTGGGGATTCAACAGAGACATCGATGATAGACAAGTTGACGTTTCAAACGTCAAAGTGGTTACGTCAAAGTTGTTCTTCTTTTTAATTCATGCCGTTTGGCCAACATATAGGTTGTTATATTACAACGCCTTTTTTGAAATAGAGCCAGGTATTTGTGTCCGCACCTGGTGACTTCTGTGGTCGGAAGGTGTCGATTACCCAATGTAACTTTACTGTAAAGCAGATTTTGTTGTATTGCTTGGGTCACTTAAAATTTATTCTCTTGAGCTTGTCATATTCAAAAACTACGTTACAAGCAGGAGAAGCCCTGCTCTTCATAGCGTTTCATGAAATAATTCGAATTAATGTTTGATTTAACGCTAATGAAAGGGTTAGTAAAACTCTTTTGACTAATAAAATATTAACCCCGCTGTAGCCCGTACAATATGTATAGAAAAACCAGTCTTGTTATCAGATATAACAAAAATCCTGACATCTAATTTCGTTCCGAGAACACTCAGAATAGACTTCACATGCAACCATTCACTTAATTTATTTAATACACGGTAATATAAAAGAATTACGGTGGCGAAAGAAACTAATGTAAAAATCTTTCAGCCAGCGATTTTCTCGATGGACATGCAAAGTTGTCGTTGGTTGTAAAAACAGTTTAATTATCTTCATCAACATAAAACTGTGTCCCTTGTGGCTTATTAAACGCAAATAAATAGAGCAATTAAGGTGATGATAATTAAAAGTACGTTGGCAGCTCTGCGATAAAGTTTAATTGGGTGCGAAACGCGCAAACTCCGTCTCGGATCTCTGATGATTCGTCGGGCCGGCGAACTGATTTCCCACAGGATACATGGGGGCATTAGACAAATAAATACCTCCAACTTCGCTGACGGAGTCTTTTTATACACAACCTAGCCAGAATTCGACGGGCGCCCTCTTCGCCAGCTGCAAGTCACCAGCCACTCCAGGGAGACGGTAGAAGGTAGGAAAACGAGGCGGGAAGAACAGGAATAGGGAACGTTTGAACAGCTGTGAATGCACTTTGTAGACAAGGGGATCTCTTTTGAAATTTCTAGTTTATAAAACTTCCTCGATTTTCCAGTATAATTTCCTTCAAATAGGTCGGATAAATAAAATTAATTGATAATTTGGTAGGTACTTTGTGAAATGATGAATATCTGGTAGGTCTGAGTCGGGGCCACTGTATAAATGGTCGCTAATATTTAATTGAGAGCTCGGGAGTTGGCTGAAATGAACTTGGAAGAAAATTATAAGATTAATACTGTTTTTACTTACTGGAGTTGACTTTTGAAGCCGCAACTGCCATTTCAGGGAAGCTCCAATAAATCAGATAATAATCTCATAAGAGTTTAAAGCTTAAGTAATTAAAAGTTTGAATTGGTAATGAAATATCTCATGCTATTACGAAGGACTGCTGAGGTTGAGGTTGGGGCTGCGGCTTCGAAACTATCAAATCACGATCTCGAGTTTAAATTCTAATTTCACAGGTTTCTATTTAAAATTAATGAAGTGCTTCAACTTTTTACAAACAAATTGTTTCATATTTAAATTTATTATCGCCGTTAGGTTCGAAGCCGCGTTCCTGACAAAGGAACGTTACATTATAAAGCGCTGCAACTTTTCCGGAGTCTTTTCATTTCACTTGATAGGAACAGTAGTTTAAGTGGCACTATAAACAGAAGTGTTAGTTAACTGGGTCAGTGACGTCAAAACGCCATAGTTTTGAAGCTACCAATAGACTTGGGGACTAAGAATGTTACTTGACAGCGTAATTATAATCTCGTATAGGCTGATTGATAGACGTTCCGTTACTTGAAGCCCTGGAGGATGACTACAGAAGAAGAAAGTTTGGAAACAACGGCGTAGTCAAAGGTGCAAAAGGGTTTTAACTTCTTTTACAAACGACATCAAAATATACATACGGCGCAATCTCGAAATAATGAGTTAATCAAAATAGCGAAACATTATTATTCGTACTTTGCTCTCCACCGACAATAATTATAATTAATGTTAATAACGACTGAAGAAACAGTAATGAATGAATATGAACACGACTCGTTAACCTATGACTAATTCAAGGGTTGTATTTCGCAACCGTATTTTATGATGAATTTTTTGCCGACAGATAGAAACTTGCCGAGCATGCAATTAGCCTGGGCTAATTATAACGTCCTCCCGTTGAAGGGATTTGCTTCCGTAGCTTCTCAAACAGTTATTCTGCCGAATCCGCAGAAACCGCTGATTTATTTATTTGAAGTAAATTAGCCTCAACAGTTCACGCACCATTGGGTTCATAAATCAGAAAAGCGTTACCCAAATAACCGACGATCCGATCGTTCAAATTATGAATCGACCTTTTCAACTCTCACTTAATCTGTTACTACTCTTAGGGGGGATTATTTGATTAATAAATATCAAGAGATTTTTTTTTAATATTCTTGTTTTGTTCACAACTCACCCTCATAGTTTCATTATGTTACTTTTAACAGGAATTCTAATACCTTAACATTATGAAGATGGAGACGAGGCGCCATCTTGTTTTTAAATGGAAATATGGTCTATTTTATTGGTCTCTTTAAAACTTTTAGATCGATCCCGTGCAATATTTAGAGCGACGTCACAAAATTTCATTCAAGAGTTTTTCATTAACGTAACTTGTAAACTTTTTCACATCCTCAGCGTTACGATTAGACCCTGGAAAAGGCAAGTTCATTGGAGACGTCTCGAAGTGCACCCAAAGTGAGCACAAACGTAATTAAACTAAGTAAGCAGTGCTATCAAGTGCAAGTCAAGATGGAGAAATGTGGCAAACCGAGAAATTCAAACGGCGCTCAGCTCTAATTTCTTAAATTTATCGCCCTCTTAATAAGTTAAATAAACAAAGTTGGGAAAGTATATAAATTCAGCTGAAGAAAACTAGCTTGATACCGCGAGGCACCTTCCAGCTAATGGGGGTGAACTAACAGTAGTTACATGCGTTATTAAATTGGTAAATATTTGGAAGCTACTTTCGCTGTACTATTACTTAATTATCTTTTATTCTAATAATGCGAGGTTATGCGGAAGCTCTATTTTTGGGGTTAATTTGCCGAGGAAATCTACTCTCCATCCTCTCGCCTACTAGAACATGAGAATCCTCCCAGCTTTCGAGGTCAATTTTGTATCAAAATAAGGAAGAGTTCCAGAAGCTCAGTCATCTTAAATTAGATGGAAAAGTTAATTAAGAAGCTTGATAAAGAAGGTGTGAAGATGGTAGTGAAACAAGAAATTGAAGACTAATATTTTCCAAAATTGTTTCTACTCTGTGGTGTTAATTGTATTGCTCTCCTAATAACAGAAAAATGATCATCTACTGAAGTTAAGCACAAGAACGATAATAGTGAATGGCTTTAGCAATGATCGACTGAAGATAGTAAACAACAAGTTACACTAACCACAGATAACAGAAAATTAACTTTGCAGTATCAGATCATCGGGAAAAAATTGCAATATGCCTCTGATCTGAGAGCCAAAAAGATTCTGCTCCTTTTCTTAAAACTTTCGTTTCTAAGCCATTTATCGAAACACCAACGGCAGCCTTTGAATAAAGTTGGGAAAAAAGTGGTCAATTGACGATTTAAGCTTGACATGACATTAGCTCAATTTTACCCAAAGTATATCTTCCCCCAGTCGGCCGCGCCGCTTGTTTCAAGCATCGTGAGTTATCTGCATTTCTGGTTGGTGATCTTCCGTGGCTTCTTTTCCCTTCGACCATGTCCTTCAGGCCCAAGTCCATTCCCAATAGGACTGTCAGTTATTCGGTCCGTTTCTTCTGACAACATGGCCAAAAAACTTGGTGATATTTTCTGCTACTACGGTGCGCAATTTTTTCGTAATTTGGATCCGTCGGAGGATCAGCAGATTTTTTCAGGATACAGCAATGCATTCTATGCTTTCTGTTTTTTTTCTTCTGATTCCAACCCCAAACAAAGGCTTGTTCATTTGATCAACATAAACGAATTTTTTTGGATATTTTTCATCCTTCTACACAGAAATATCATCATAATTTACCGTTTTAAGCAAAAACTTGTACCTCTCTTATCAGCTGTACTAAAGTATAACTACTTCTCTCCTCTTCATCTTCCTTGCATAACAATAACGGAGTAAACTAAATGTGCAAAGAAAAGATAATGCTAAAGTTGAAATATTACGTTGACTGGAGTATAAAACTCCAGTCAGGTTAATGAGAGTTATTTTTACACTTTTATGTGACCTAAATAATTGTAGGGCAAGCAAAACATTTACCCTGTAATTAATTATCCTTGATATTCAGTGAGCAATTCGCATAGACTAGTTTACCCAAAACAGCTGCACGCATTAATGAATAAATTAGCACCTAAAAATAATTTCTGATAAATTACCGCAGGACCATGAATCTTGCCTGAATACAATACCTACGTCGGGGTGCTGGTTTTATTTCCCGGTATATCGGAATAAGGTTCCAAGGTAAATTTACCAGGTAAACTTACATTAGAGGAGCTTTTAACTAGTTTGCGAAATGTGTGGCATATTTGCGTAGCTCGCGACATCCGACAGGAGAATCGAGTAAGGTTTTCAACGACGGTGTTCTCGAGGATTCCAGCTGCGCTTCAGGCTTGGAGGACGTCCTATCGGGAAATGCGGCTGACTGAAAATGATCCAGAGCCTGACATACTGCCCGTACTACTAGGGATACTTCTACTTGTAGTGCTAGTGCTAGTGCTAGTGCTAGTGCTAATACGAAACCTTGGACTTTATCGTTGGGCGTTAAAATAATTAATTGAAAAGCAAATAATCTGAAGCCTGCATGAAGGATGATACACAGACGGAAACAATTTAATAAAAAGGTTGAAATTTATGTAGGTTATTTGAAAATCGCTGATAGTCGTGAGTGAAATGAATGAAACGAAATTCTTTTAAACGCGATTCGAGGGGCTGAAATTTTTTGAGAGGATGTTATAAGTTATAAGGTATCCAAGTGGGCGTTCATATGAATATAGAATGACGTGAAATCATTGCTTTCTATTATGATGCAAAGGGAAATAGAGGGAAAGCCTGCAAATAAAGGCACATATAGCGTCAGAGAGATCTGGAGGTAGACACAAAACATACGTCTAAATCACCATACTTGAGTAATAAAAACTTACAGGGGCAATAAAAATGAGTTCTGAAAGTTCCAAACTGGGGGAAATACATCGGGCGAAAGCTCAGTCAACCATCAGAATGTTCTGAGGAGGTTGGTAGGTAGGTATATCACGGTTCCTCCACTTTTGTCAACAAAACTATAAATGAAATCGCAAACACTGCTGAATGGAACGCTATTCTAACTTGAAAATTCTCCTCCCGGCAGAATATTTAATACAATATTTCACACTTATCTTCCTTTCATAATGCCGTCTCTTTCTCTGCGTCGCCAGTTTAATAAAAAAGCCCCGCGTGAAAAATTCCACGCGAAACCTACTACGCGGGAGAAATGAACGTTTCCTAACTTGGCTTTGAATATATGACGCTCGTTTCGATTTTCTTCTCTCCCTTGAAAATGCCAGCCGTTTACTTTGCAAATTTCTCTAATTTTAATCAAATTCAAACCAAACAAACCGTTATCAATCATTTCTTATTCGCGACGTTGAAAAGCGTGTACAAAAAATTGTTACTTTTTTATTTTCCCACTTTCGAATGATATCTCAGCTGCAACTGGGTCAAGTCTTGAATTATTTTTTCTAGTAGTGCTTGTATGATTATTGAACTTTCGTAATTTCCTATAATTAGAAACAACAAACAATAAACAACTTTTTTCTGCTTTTTCCTATTTTCCCAGCTATTTTTACTTTTTTCATGCTATTAGCTATACCGAACTCTAGTTTACCTATTGAGAGGAGCTTAAAAGCCTTGCACTTAATCCATCTGGGCGCAATACAACAACTGTAGTTGAATGTTCAATTATTCCAGTTCCGTTCCTAACATCTGCAAGTCTAGTGAGATTCAATATCATACAGGCTGCTCTAAAATGGACTAATTATTTGAAAGTAAGTACCAACTATTTTTCAAGAACTATTATCCAAGAAAATAACAACAAAATAATAAACTTAGTTGTCAAACCTGATTCAAACTGCGTTTGCTGAATAGCAATAAAATCGCCTTTTTTATAAACGCTGCCTTATTTTCTTTAGCCATATTTACATCGCAAAACTTTGCAAAAAATACAACATTCAACTAAACGATCCAACTTTTTGTGTAACTTTAGAATGTAGTATCTTCTATCAGTTCTATCTTGTTCAATAGTTTGCACATTTTTTTTTGTACAGAAATCTCCATTGTCATGTAATTTATTCATAATTTCATGTTGAATGCCTGTTAGTAAAATTACAACATTCTTGTTTCTAACTTTCTTCATTAGAATTCTGTTTTTTTTTTTATAGAACAGTCTTCATCGGGTTTTGTTTTAAGCAACTGCATAATAGGATTCATTCATTCGTTCTTGTTTTGTTCACTCTTAATCACGGCTAACATCGCATCATCTTCTTTAATAATTATTTTCACTTCTTATAGCCAATTTTGTGTGGGTATAAATTCGGGAATCATTGATTTCGTAGGTATTACTTGGACTAATGTCTGGTAGATTTGCTTGTCAATTTCGACGCCCAATTGAGTCTCTGTTAGCGACTTTGTAAACTTATTTCCTAGACCAGTGAAAGGAGGGAGTTGTTTGCTTCAATTCAGGACCACCAATTTTATGGTGTACATTTGATTGCATCAACTGATGCATGAAAGTTGGTCCCGTTCCCTTTAATAGATAAGTACTTGCCATCAATTATTGTACCTATACAATTCACTTCTAGATTTTTGCGCACTTGTTTGAAAGGTGTCCGAATTCGTTGCACTTAAAACATTTCAGGTTCCCGATTTTTCCAGATTTTTACAGTTTAATTAAAAAAATTTCGATCTTAGAGAAAAAGCAGATGTAATGAAGTTGTAGGAAATTGAATTTATTACAAGTTTATTTTCCTTCACTTTACCCAAAAAAAAATAGAAAATGGATGAGTTAGTCAAATTAATAAAATTTGTAAAATAAACAAAAAAATAAAATAAATTCATAAAATTCAAAATGGCGGACTGATGCGAACCTCGGATTTGTTAGCCATTTTGAATTTATACTACCACCTCCCCCCCTAACGGGTAGACCAAGAAGGATCGACAAAGGAATTTTTCTATGTTAAAATTACATAATGACTGAGTTGATTGTATTATTTATTAGGCAATCTTCTATGTATACAGAGGTATGATCAGCCACTCGGTATATCACACTAGAGATTAATGGTTATTCTTCGAATGTGTTTGAAATCCTCTTTTCACCCTTCCAAGTTTATCACATGGCGACTACGTGATCCTCCTCTCTACACTGGAAATGCTGCGGGTTTGTTTAAATTATTACTTTTATAATAATTTTCTTATTATAACTGTTGATATTTCATGCGGATTACTTCTAATAGATTTATATTTGATAATTTTGACTTCTAAATTAACTGATTTAGCCGCACATGACAGCTGGGACTCGAATCTTTACAACAGCGGCAGCTACGACGTTTCATCGTCTGACACACGTTAACACGCTGAATCAACAATTGAACATTTTCGTACGTGTTCTTCATATACAGAAATCAACGTTTCTATTGATGTTTAAAGCAGTTAATAGTTGCTCAAAGTATACATACCTAACTTGTATGAATTTTGTTTAAATAGATGGTAAAGTATAATAATTTCTTGTTTTTTTTGATAAAACAATCCCGAGATGAGAAGATAATCGTTGTTATCTTCTGTTAAACTATGAATAAAGTAAAAACAAACAGAGATTATTCCAGAGACAATTTCCAAGAAATGATATCACAATGATTCAAAACGAAGTGACTTTAGAGTAAACGGCGGGTAATTACAGATTTCTCGGCGGAATAACTTGTCAAAGTCGATTTATACATCCATATAACGTGAAAATATTTATCTAAGCTAATGGGATCCACATGGGATGAATTGATGCGATGTTAATCACCCGCGAAGCAGCAGGGAGAGCGCGAGTTGACTTGACGTTTCGGCAGTGTCGCCTCGCACAATGCCAGACAATGAGCGCTCCACTGAGGTATGAGTTCTTAAACCTCGTGTGCTTCCCCGGGAACAATGGAATCATGCGACTCCGCGTTATACGCGAATAAAGCACCCAGTAATTTGTGCCAGCTCGTTATCATCCAATCTCTTTGACTCGCAAAGTCCCGGTCCCGTTCCTTTGAACCCCTCCATCCACCTAAGCTGCACGAGAGTCCCTGTCTGCCTGCCTACCATCTCTGGGTTTTCCACGTGTCCCTGCACGACCTCTAATTACCCAGGGACGCGCGCGGATGAGGTGAGAGTATAAAAGTGCAGCCGGTTCTCACGGTAATTTCGGATTCCTTCGAGCCCGTCACCTCGTTTGTTTGTCTCATGCCTTATTCACGGTGTCTATAGCTAGGCGTCGATGAATTATTGAGACCCAAATGGAAGTTAGATCCATTATGCGAACACTCCTTCGCTCGCACCTATCCAGTAATTCCATAATTGGTTCTTTCAGCGGGAACATCGACAGCCGTTTTGTGCGCCCCGATCTGTGTTGCGCCTCTCTCGCGAGCACTTTCATAATTTAAACGGATCTGAAAGGCTCCTTCTGCTCCCACAAAAGATCAAAACCGGTCAAAAATACACCGAGACCCCTTTCCCGCTGCCATTTAATTAAATATTCAAACGAGATAAGGAATTAATGGCTCACAACAAATTACTTGAACTTGGTTCTTCTCGATCGGGAGAGAAGATACTACTCTCCTATATTAGCTCTGTTGGTAAATGTAATTTGATGGAATGCTTAAGACCTTTCGCGGAATTCTGCTCCCCATAAATTGCTTGCTGTTATTACTCTGACGTCATGTTACTAAATACAACCGTATTCGAATACTCTCTAAATTCATACTTTTGAAAACGGGATTTTTTTTATAATCTATCACGGATTAATTAAAATTCTTGTATACGATATTGGAACAAATCTACGATCCGATCCTTCTTGCATATTCATTGGAATCGATCTCTCTAACACTATATCGATCTATAAACGAACAGCACCGTCTCATCTTTTTTTAATCGCTTTATAATATTTTCTCCGCGATATTATGCGATTGATATATTCAGCTTGTTAAAGCTACTATACTAATTCTAAGAATCAAGATTTTAAGTTATTGAGGATAAGTAGGTGCTTCCCATAGCACCCCAAAAGTTATTATTAAAAACCAAAAACGTCATACCTAACGGGTATGAATGTGAAAGCATATATTTTATTATCAGGTTTCAACGTGTAACAGAAAGATCATTGCGGCATTAAATATGGCCCATAAAACGTTAATTACAAAGTTACTATTTAATCCTCCGGTGTATTGTTTGCTTTCATTATAAACTAACCGGTATTTACGATTGCACATCCACTCATCTAGGAATAATCACTGACTCTCAGCTATTTCAACACCGATACTAATTACATCTGAACGTTAATTATCTAAAGGTATTAACATTCCAGAGTTCATCCCGTAAAACCAGCCACGTACCATTTATGCTGGTTCTCTGCGCACTGAGAATTATTATGGAGTGATGTGTCTGCAGTAATTTTCCGACAATTATAACACACGGCACATCAACCAGACTCCCACAGAACATGTCCCACTCGTGAATATCGTGGGAGGTGTAACTTCGTGACTTCGAAAAGGCAGTAACTGTTCCTTTTTACTTTTTAGAAGAAACTTCATAGTCGAGATATCTTAACGGGAAATGGTCTGATAGACCACAAAGCTTTCTAACCAGGAAAACTCGCACCGATGAGGCTATATGTATTCCTGTAAAGATCCCAATGGAAGGAATTCTTCACGATGTAAGGGGAGCTTTTTGGAGTGTTTTTTTTTTCCTAAGGCGACAAAATCTGTTTTTCGAGATGCTTTATAGAAGGAAGCCATTAAATTTCACACATAACCTGCAATAAGCTGTTGATTGAGATGCGCTACTAGAAAGGAACGCTCCGCAAGACAGACGTCCTCGATGGAAGACTGTGGTAATGCACGAGAAAAATTATTTTTCAAGCACATAAGAGGTGGAAATGATACAGTATGAGTTGCTAGTACACCTCCTCATAAATCTTGCCTATGTTTGAACAATTATGAGTAGTGAAAGCATAATGAAAGTGCACCCTAAGTCTGATTTTACTATTTCGAGACCTCCCTTAACTTTAATAACGAAATGGAGCACTATTTCTGAAATATTTCAAGCAATACCATTTAGGTGTATATGCAGTTTTATTTCATAAGCAATAGTTTCATAAACAAGAGCACAAAGGCAGATATTACACTTGATTTGGTTTTACATGTACGGTACAGAGTACTGAGAAGTATTTTAGGACAATTAGTATTCGTAATATCTAAATGGGTAGTCCACACAATCCCCAAGCAACAAAGTTTGTGTTGCTGCTATAACTCTAGCAACAATTTACGTACCTACCTAGTTAACGGAACATCCAGCACTGCAACGACATTGTTTCACTCCCAAACTCTAATTATTTGAAATGTCCAAACAACATGAGTTATTTCAGCTCATCATTGTCTCCTTCAGTGGCTGTCCATATAATGCACGGAGACTTATCTTCGGGGTGCGATGCAATGGCGCAAACTGTAACATAGTAGCAATTAGATTTAATTTCACTGTACGTAACGTTGTTGTAATAATGAACGGTTCATGTCTCCACATATCTCTTTAGGACCCCTAAAAACTACATTAACTTGATGTTTATCTTGTAGCTCTTCACGAGAAGCATCAGACATGCACCGCCTTCCCTTGTTTGGCATTGGCACTACTTGTTACTCCTGCTTCTCGACAACTCGACAAAGAACCTCGCTCCATACACGGTTGTCAAATCTACCTCGATGACAGGTAATTTTTCAAATGAGAGACGATGTCTAATGAATAAATTGATGAATAGCCCAGTCTAGTTTTTAACTTGGAGAACTAAAAGTATTTTCTTGGGGGACTAATAATTATTCTCATAACTTATCGAGAAAAGATTAAAATGAATTGAGTCAGTCAGTTATGCTCACAACTTTGCAATAACAAAAATTTATGACCAAACTTGAATGGGAGCTTCATTTATCTTATATAGCTCTTCAGAAGAATCATCGAACCCTGACCACATTTCATTAATGTTACTCAGCATGAGATAGGAACAAGCTTCTATCATACATTGTCGCCAGATCTCTGTGAATCTCTCAAATTGTCAGATTGGCTTCTCAAAAAAGTAATGTATATTTTCCTATTGGATTTCTTTTGTAATTTCAGTTTTAGCCTAGTTTGTAGGATATTTATTTTCCGCATCTGCCCAGGTATCAGAGACACACGTGATTATAACGTCATATTTTAGTGATAATTGGTCGCTGACGTCAGTAACCTATAAGGGACGTCTCAAGCACGTCGTCTAAATACCTTTTATTTCACGTAATCAAAGACAACCAATAGTAGACGTTAAAATGACCTAAGTTAAGTAATATATTGAGACGTCTTTGTAAGTAACGTGATTTTGACGACATATACACGTGAAACGAGCTACAATTCTCCGTTCATGGACTGAAAACGTATTGATTGTGTAATATTTTTATTCGCAATTCGACAATCTGCTTCTGGGAGAATAACGCAGAAGCATTGCAGTCCGTAAACATCCACCAGTAGGCTGCCCCGCTCCCTTATGTTCAATTTTAATTTTTTTGTAACTTGGTAAAGAAGTGCATTTTTAATAAATGTAAAGGATGTACTGAATTTTATTTCTTATTTTTCTCCCGAAAACCTTGGAAAAACTATTTGTAATCTGCTATCGCGTAAGGTATCGTGTCACTTGGTTCCATCCTGCTGAAAGTCTATTTTTTGTTCATAAGTGTTGGTTTTGGTGTGTATTGATCGTCATTTTGACAATCTAAAGTACGTCTATTTATTTCTCGTCCCGAGTTACTTGTTTTTTTGGTCAATATGACATCTTAATTTGGTGATTTTTAAGTCGTTTTTTGACGCGATTATTCCACCAATAAAAATCGTCTTTGACCTGTGACAGATCTTCGTCATTACGACGTCATTCTCACGTCACTAAATCGGTGTCGGGAACACCAAAAAATGACGTCATAGTGACGTTGCTCTGAAACTGGGTGGTTAAAAATTACCCATTATTTGAACTATTACTTCAAATTTGAAACGGATAATCTGAGAACAAATTGTGATTTGTTCCAGAAGCACTGAGAATTTCTCTATCAGGCTGGCAGTATTGAAAATTCAGGAGCGTTGTAAGTTACCTATACGCTAAGTAGGATTTACAGCGAATCAATAATAAAAAGTCTATTATCAATGATTAGTAAGCATGATTTTATTGATTTTACAGAAATAGTAAGTATAAGGAATTGAAGGAGAATTTTGAGAGTTCTTGAAAATTTCTGGGCTAGATTTACGGACACATTTATATTTTCTTTAGTGTAATTGCATAACGTAATAGTTCTCAGTCTGATTGTTTGTACGTCCATTAGAGCTCTGTTTGTTTAGGTAAATCTTAACGAGCAATTAAGCTTAATAGCATTGTTGGTAATTAAATTAAAAAATAATAAAATGAAAACAACTCTTTATACTCTTTGAAATTTAACACTGTGAAATATTAACTCCCCAGAAGCTAAAATATGAAATAATTCAATTTTTGGGCGACAGCTTAAACATAAAATTCCATTTACTCCACCTCGTGAAATTGGATTACGTCTTCTATAATTATTTTCACGCAAACAACCTGGTAATGTCATAAAATTTTAAACCCCTTTCCTGATTAAACTTGCGGTCAATTCAATTATGCCGGCTTCACAAGTAGAGTAGACAACTGCAACATTATAAAATAACTTGAACTGCGCCAAGCCAACCGGTGATGGATATTCCAATCAAATTTTATTCACTTGGTCGTACTTGAATAAAGAGCTGCTTGCAATTTCGCAAACAAATAACACGGAATGAGATTCTTGCAGATTATTTTCCCCGATATCGTATCACTTAATTAAACCAATATTTCATTAAGTTATCATAGTTTCGACAGCGTATTGCTTTTGTTTCGCTCTCCATTCCCGAATCCAGGAGTGGAGAGCCGAGCTAATAACTTGCCCGTATTTATCGGTCGACGTCCACGAAAATGCAATCCATTCTACCATTGTACTAATTCCGTCAGTTCTTCTCGCAGCACCACAAAGCGCGCATTACCACCTACTTAATTCCCATCATTAAGTGGGAGATTTTATTCAGGGATGAACGTCTCAAACCTGTCCCAAATCAGACGACACTGATCCGGGGAATATTAACGTCGATGTAGTTATCTGGATTTCGAGTAATCTAACCAGCTAGGAAATCGGTAGTCGGGGAAGCCATGCGACGGAATTTACCAAATTCCAGACGTCGTCGTATTGATGGATCTGTCAATATGGATTTTTAGTCGAGTCGCTTCGGAGACATTTGCTTACCAGCAGGAATTCTCGGCATAGTTTCTCTGCCGAGCAAAGAAATTTGTTTCAGAGATAATTAGTAATAAATGAAGTTTCCTTCCACAGACGACCTACTTCGCTACATTTTTGATGGAAGTGATACACTTGAATTATGTATGGCGGATTCAGATAATTTTTTCTAATTGCTGCTCCTCTGAAGAAAAAAAACTTTTTCAATTACTTTACAATTGTGACCGTTTCTTCATCTTGGGTGTGACCATTTTTAGCACATCGGTAGCATACCTGCGCAGAGTCTCGCACAAATCATTCTTCCAGATATTCCAGATGATTGGCTAACAAAGTGAGCCTTGATGAACAAATCAAGAACAAATCAACATTTGTTTGCGTAATACTAATGTCAATTTTTCTACCATTATAATAATAGTAATAATAGTAAAACAACAATAATAATAATTATTGTGATCGCTCCAGCCTAAAAAATCTGAAACTTAAAAAAAATCTCTATCTTCTGAGCCTCTTTTGCTTTACTACGATTCTCTATCTGTTTTCTTGCAGTACTTTACTGGAATTTCTCTTTACTCTCCTTAGAAATATAAAAATCCTTTTCAAAGCAATTTCGCCATCTCTATTCCGAAATCATTGACCAACTTTGCCACCAGATGCGTGACCCGTTCTTTTCGGGAGAACAAACAACTTTAGGCGGAACGTTATACAGCTTCAAGAGGAGCCACATCTGGAAATGTATGTAAGCAGAATCATCTAAAATACGTATATAAAAAATTGAACGACGATGATCAAGGGGCAGTAATCAATTAAAAAAAAAAACAGGAAATACTCGCCTTGTGCTGAAACGGGGACTGCGATGAACCAAATAATCATTTGAATGATCCCCATGTCAACTAATTACGTAAATATTTATATTCGGGGTGGGTTCTTTTGAAATTTACTCTAAGCTCAACGAGTACTTGCTATCAAAATATTAATTAGTCGGCAGATTTTAAAGACTCGAAAACTGTAGCTCGTTTACAATAATTCAACAAAGTTTGGATGAACAAAATGGGTACGGGATGAGTGGTCAACCCTCCCGTTACTCCTGAAGAAAGAATACTTATCAGTAAAAAGAAGAGTTAACTGAAAAACACTGGGGCCCCCTTGTTGGGTCGTCCAATTTATAAATTAAGCATTACTCACTGCGTTATTATGGTTCTTTGCATAGCGGGTAGATGGCTTAAAGTGTAACGATAAGTAATGAAGTGATGCTGGTGGTGTTAAGTGTAAGTAAGGGTTCGAGTAAAGGAAGAAAGGTACAAATATTTGGATAGGTACCAGGATAGAAAATAGGCAACAGATAATTAACTAATACACTAGTCACTCAACACTATTAGGGACTATTAAAGCTGTACTGTTTTATTTAGATTATTAACAATGGTTAGAAAATATTCACAAGGTGGTTATCGATAATTAGAACCATTATTTAAAACACAGGAGATAACGAGTCCGGTCCGGGAGAAAACTGGACAAGTTGCCTCACATCGAATAGGTCCTATTCGTTACTAATTCAACTCACTCCCCACTCCTTTGGTCATGAAATAAAACAAGGACCTACCTACCACGATGGGTAGGTTCCTTAAATCTAACGGTCGAATCTCTCGACCCAATCTGCATGTTGACTAACATGAAAATGAAAATGAATATTGATTCCTTTTTTACTTAACGTTAACAATTTCGGATCATTACAGCCTCAAGACTGAAATATTTCCCTCGAGCGCTAGCTTATTTCCTTCTTGTTCTGGATAAACACAATCAAGATTTCTAAACATATCCCTGATCTTAGTCGTTGTCAATTTATTATTGTCAATAAATTCATATTATATTATTGTAAACAATCATTTTCATTTGTCTTCATTTCTAAATTAAAAAAAAAGTGTTCATTGAGTATAGGGTTCTAGGACATACTTGATTTATACACCGTGTTTTATATTAAATCGGCACTATTGCTAACTTCGTTATTATTTAACCTAGAAAGTCGGTTAAATTAGCAAACTAGTAGTATTTTTTGTCCTGAATAAAATGGCGAAAGAGTCCAATCTGACACCAAGAAAGCGAACGTCAGAAGAAAACCCCGACCGGGTCAGATCTCTTAGAGAAAAGCAAGAATTCACCGTCTTTGCAGCATTCAAGGACAATCGGTTGGAAGCAAACCATTCTGAAACATTCCGTTCCAGTTTTAACATTTTTTGAGACAGACCATTCAGTTGAGTATCTCTCGTCACTAGAGTCGTATCATCGGCAAATAGAATGGGTAAGGCTTCAGATACAAAACCCGGTAAGTCATTAATGTATATCAAAAACAGGATGGGCCCCAAAACGGATCCCTGTGGAACACCCGTCTTGTTGTCCACCAAATCTGATCTAGTGCCACCGTAGCAGACAGCCTGCCTCCTCCCCGACAGATAAGATCTCATAAGTGCAAGTGTGCTACCTCTGAATCCATGAAAGTTTAACTTTTCCAACAGCATGTCAACGTTCACACAGTCAAAGGCCTTTGTAAGATCGAAAAACAATGCTCCCACGTATTCACCTTCATTAAATCCATCAGACATTGCCGAAATAAGGCTGATCATTGCCGAGACTGTCGAACGAGACTTTCGGAATCCATATTGCGACTGAGAAAACAATTCATTAGATTCAAAAAAATTTACAATTTTATTTTTCAATGCCTTTTCAAATATTTTAGCTACCACGGGTATAATAGAAATCGGCCTGTAGTTAGATGGATCTGAGATCGCTCCTTTTTTGTGCAAAGGAAGAACAATCGAAACCTTCAGACAATCGGGAAAAACACCTTTTTCGATACACATATTGAACAAGTTTGTTAGTGACTCTTCCTTAGAGACATCATCAGGTCACGAACCTCATTATAGGAAAGACTCGTAAATTTGATTTCACTATGTTCTTCAGAAGGCTCACTCAAATAACTTCTGAAATCGACAGTAGCAGGTTCCAAACGCACCGTAAGCTTATCGGCGATATTGGAAAAAAAAGAGTTGAATTGATTCGCTGATATACCAGGTTCATCGGAGAGCCCAGACTCACGCTTGGAACGAATCAACTTCCACACATCTCTGTGTGGATTGGTAGAACGTCCCAAGAAACCGTCATATGCACATTTCTTCGCCGAAATTATAGCACGCCTATATTTATTTCTGTAACCGACAATATTGCCCTTGAGATCCAAATGAGGAAAATGCCGATGGAGATCAATCATTAGGTCTAAAATATTCCTCATCTTACCGATGTCGTCATTGTACCAGTCAAGATGGCCACTATTATTCTTCCGACCTCTCACAACTCTCACAGGAAAACAGTCAGACACAATATCTTTCAACATACCCATGAAAATCTCAAACTTTAAGTTCACTGACAAGTCACTGGATTTGATGAACTCGAAAGAGACGTTTCTCATCATACAGTGCAGCCTAAAGAGACCAAGCTGGGTGACTGGTTGACTATACGTCACCTTTTTACTTGAAGCAGAAGGACAACTCCATCTGATATAGACAGCCTCATGGTCCGAAAATCCGGCCAAAATTACTCCCGACCTCAGATCAGAATCTGGAACATTCGTAAATATGTTATCCAGACATGCCTTAGCTCTTGTACAGGAATTTATTTTGTGATACAGCCACGAAACTCGCCAATACTTTCTGAAAAGTACTAAGAAAAACAGAGAAGTTCCCAGAAGAAGAGGAGCGATATATGGATATAACCAATAAACACGGTGAGTCGCAAATAAAAGGTATGATCCTTTTACCGCTTGCCTTTATCTAATTTTCAAATAATTAAAATAACGGTGGTTTACTACATTCATAATTTAAAACACTCTAGTAATCTTGACATATCCAAAAAGCACACATTGCTTGAATTATTAGTGCCCCTTCTTTTATATCTACAAGAACATTGCTGAAACATTATGAAACAAACTCCTAGAACTCGAAGTCGTGCTTTTTAAAGCTGCATTTTTCAATTGTTCAAATAAATAAATTGAAGTTCTAGAACTAAGTAGACATATTGTTCTATCGAAGACAAGTTACTGCTCCATTTCACTGACTCTCTGTTCTCTGGTGCATTTCGCTAATAAACATACTCAACTATACATACTCAAAGAAGTATTATTGTGGAAGTATTTTGTATGCGTTATTTTCCATTTTATAATGCTTTGATTTTATATTTTGCTTCCTATATGTCATCCAGACGGAATAAATTAGACAGGATGTTTCATTTCATTTTCTTGTAAGCTGAATAGGAGTCTGGAATGAGTGCTGTTTTAATTAATGCATAGATAAGTAATTGCATATTCACGAAAAAATTAAATTAGCACGAATTATTAGAGTACCTATAGTGAGTATCGTTCTGTTCTTATTAAACTGATTCGACAAGACGGGAAACTCGCGTAAGATACGTTGAGAAAATTCATTATAAGAAAAGAAAAACTGCTCTCATTCAAAAAGGTCGACGAAGAGCATTATAAAAGGAATAAATCTCCAAAATGGAAGTCCCTCTTGTATTTTTCATGTGTCGCTTCGCTGAAACAACTTCAAATGATAAATCGTGCTCTTACTTCAAGACACTACCTACTAATCAAAACATAAATATTTAATAATGTTAATTTCGAATAATTAGTACGAAATTCGGTCGGATTAATCCAACTTGACTGGCGTAATTACCAATTTCTGTTAACGACCCAATCAAAATGTTATTCAGTGTTCATTACTTTTAACACGAATGAAGCTCGATGCGAACATTTTTCGAACGACGACAAAAAGCTGTGACGCTTTTGTGCGAGGATATATTTAACTAAAAAACCTCTGAAAATGGAATGTATGTTTCCAAAGCTTCGCACCTACGGTTAGATATTTTAATAACCTGAATACGTGCAGATACCAGACCCAAATGAATAAAGCAATAATAATTTATGAGGGCTGTTAAATTTAGAGGCGACAAGTGTAATGACGCAAGATCTCAGGATCTTGAAATCTCTTAGATTTCAAGTTATTATCATTTCAATACCTATCTAACCTTATGAAACTGTGTATAATAAACCTGAGGTATTTTTTATAGTATAGTAAAGTAATAATATTTATAAGGAATGTTATTGTCAGCAAAAACAGTGACCGTGCTCTGGTATATTCACCTACACGTAGTGTATTCTTCTAGATTGCTAGATAGGTAACGAGGCTTTGTCGACCTAACAAATTCCAGTACAAGTAATTCCCTCTATAAACCAATAGCTTAGATTGAAGGAGCTAATAAGGGGTAGGACACCTTCTTGTTCCGCGAACGACAAATCGCCCCTAAAGGCCGGTGAACAAGAAACTGGTCAACGGCAAGGAGATGCAGAAAGAATCGGGAAATTACTGCATTAAAGACCCAACCAGAATTAGCTAACCAGAATGGCAAAGAATGGTACCAAGATCAGGCAGGAGAGGCAACCGATTAAATACAAGACCTCTCCGGTCGTTCACATGAGAAATATTTATATTACAGTTAACAGTGGAATAAGAACAGCTTAAGATTGGCCACATGGAAGTCAAAACAATGGCGCAAGCTCGAAACATACAAATCTCTGAGTTTTTTTTGCGGCGGAGCACAGCTTAATCCTAGCGAATACCTTCTTCAATTTGACACTTAGGCGCTTATATACATGGAGGTCGTCTAGAGATAATCGTGAAGACGTCATCATAAGAAACCAAATAGATTACATCCTGGTGAGCGCGAGATATAGAAACAGCTTCACAAGTACATGATATCAGGAAAATAAAGAACAAACACTGAAGGACGAAGTGAGTACGGCCCCAACTGAAACTGTAGCAAAACCAATAAGAAAGCCAGTGGCACGGAGGACAAGATACGTTCACTTTGAGCTGCAGTGTAAGTCATCAAGGACCTGAAAAGTGAAAGAAGACAACACCAGATGTTGATGACGGATAAAATACCTCGGATGCTGGAAGAGAGGAGAAAGCATAAGAGAGACGTCACCGCATATAGAGAGATACACCACTACACATAGAGCCTCAGTTAAAAAATGATCAGAGAGGCCAAACAGGAAGAAATTGAAAAAAAAAATCCGGGAAATAGAAATACTACAGCGGAATTTTTATAATTTCAACGTGCACAAAAGTAAGGGGAATAATTGGTAATCAGAAAAAGTGGACGGTAGGAAAAATCGTGAATTACAACGGAGACCTCATTTTGGATTAGAGATCATCAAAGATACCTGGAAAGAGTACTTCAGGAATCTGTTTTTCGACGAGAGAGGAGATCCCCCACTTTTAGGAAACTGGGCCACCATTAAACCAATTATTAAACGAAATAAAAGCTGCTACAAAGCTCTTGAGAGAAGGAAAAGCTCCATAACAGGACAGGATACAGGCTGAATTTCTTAAGCTACTGGATAAAAAATAGTGAAATGCTCTTCAGAATATTTAAAAGTATGTACGACATCGGGAATGTTATGTTCCGAAAGAATGATTAATTTCAATTAATAGGGTCATAATAATAGGTAGAATGGCTACCAATGTTAGAAACGAATAGGAATTCGAAGAAGAAAGCAGTCTTAACTAAAGTTAAATCCAAAGCTACACAAGTACGCAAGATGTACGAAGGGTCGATCATGATTAATAATAAAGTTCAAGTGTTATCGCTCTACTATGTTTGAAACCCTTTAGAAGCTTTCGAAGATAATAAATAATTTAAAAGAAGCGTCCTGGAAGCAGTTAACGACTAAATTTTCTTTCATTTTCAGCACTCTGATCAAAACATGCACAAGCACAGCTCATAGTTTTTAAATATCAATTATTATTAAAGAAGATTTAATGAATTACTCAACCACGCTTCATAATGAAAATACAGAAATATCTATCTCTGTAAAATCCTAGATAATCCTAGATCTTCTCTATAAATTACCTTCAACAAATCACTTGAAAGTGTCCCTCTCTCAGACAAAAACCACCCTCAGCGCACATGCAATTTTTATTCCACCTCGCCACAAGTTTAAAAGAGCGACAGCTCGGCAGCGTGTACGTATTTAGAAGTGGAATATTCGAGATGACGAGCCTGTAACTCATCCCAGAACAGGAAGGAATAGTACGATCTTGCAAACTCATTTCTACTAGTTCATATAACTGTCACCGTAGCAAGACGTCACTTTATCTTGGTCAGAAATGATTGATCGTTCGGTCATCCTGGAAAATGGCAATCTTGTGACCGGCTGCAGTTCCACTTTTCATGGAGTACGTACCGACAATGGAGGGATTGTGCAAATCTTGTCGAGCTTGACAACTTCTTCCCATGAGGGGGGTTAATTATTATTGTAGATTCAATGGGACGAATATTCACTCAATTTTCTTTGAGATTTTCTTCAAACTTGATAAAATATTACTTACTTATTTGTTCTTATGCCGGTGTCCAAAAATTATGATCGAAGGACTTCATTTAGAGTGTTGTAAGGCTGCTGAAAATATTAGTTCTGAGGCAAACTATTTTTCGGTGCGATGGACATAAACATTTCAATAGCACTTGTATAAATTTAGATACGACTTAAACAAGACGAGAGGTCTCGTTAAGGGATGGGTCCGCACCAGAATTTTTCCATTTAGATCCAATTTTTTTCCGATAAAAACTTTGAAACAGCAAAGGTGGAAGAATTGAAGTGAATATCAACATCATATATAATCAAAGTCAAAGATGAAAATAAACGTGGAAAGAACTTCAGTGATAATAATTGAATTGAACTGAAAACGTAATGATTCTGTCTAACTCTGTCGTATGCCACAAATTCCTTTATAAAGAATTTATTCTTTTCTATCACTGAAATTTTTTCTTGAATTTTCAAATATGGGCTGGATTATAAAATGCGGCCAGTGTCCAGAACCGTCTAATTTAATCTCCTGGGGAGGAAATATGGAACATGGAACTGCAAAAAATGCTGCCATATTTTTAATGTTACCCTGTCTACTCCATATATCAGAACGTTTTCTAGATATTAATCTTTATAGAAAAAAAACAATCATGGAATTTCAGATAGACTAGGGGTGTATTATAAGGGGGAGACAAATTTTGATCAATACGATTAGAACTAACAGACCAACGCCGGCAACCGCTTCTTTCCTGGATAAAGTGAAATACCTAAGTATAATTTATAATAGGTCGGATCAGATTACAAACCGAGAGAGTTGAGTAAACGTTAGATTCGGTATAGGCACGGGTTTTGAATCGATCCGGAGGATTTACATCTCACGAGCTCCGAATTATCAGAATTAGAACGTTATGTCGGTTTGATTCAACACTTTTACAAAAAGCGCGCTCACAAAGGCAACGGCAACAGCGAGCGTCGGAATCAGCATGGGGGAACGTGAGAAATCAAAGTAAAGTTTATTTAACGAATTCGGCTGATTGAATCTGATGGAATCCGTTTAGGGTATCTGGGTCATGCCCAAGGTGCACTTCCAGGTTTTCCCCGACGTAATCCCGTAATTTATTTAAGGATTATTGCTCCTTATCGGTCAGATTGAATAATTCAGGAGAGAGCATCTTTTCACGTCCATGCACCTGCCTATTCTTCCTTTATACACGCCGAAATTATACACGACCAGCAGGGTAATTTCATGAAGTTATTATTATCGTCCTCGGAAACTCCGACGCAAACTTTCCAACTTTTATCAATTCTTGGTGGAATTACGCTCATTTTTCGTTTCGACTTGGAGACCTTGTTCGTTTAGGTAGTGGAAGAGTGAGTGAGTGAGTGCGTCTATTGTGTGTTTTGGCTGCACGGACCAGGACCGGATTAATAAATCCTCCTCCCTACCACCCTTTGTGATGTGTGGTACAAATGTGTGGAGGGATTGTATATAGTTTTCATGGAGCAGAGCACCAATCTATAAATATCACGTGTGAATGATTTATTTTTATTAACTCAGCGGGCGAATATTGGAATCATTAATATGTTTTATTACAGGGAAGGCGTCGTTTTATCGCGTCGACCTTTGGAAACATTAAAGCTTGTAGTTTGGATTTTATGAGGTTCCAATGCACATTGGCTGGTTCGGAGCGACGGAAGCGGGCACGTTCTTAGATAAATAAGCCATAATTTACGCCCCTACGTGAGCTCTCTCTTTGTTTCTAAGGACTTTTTAAATTGGATCGACTTAATGGAAATCCTCTAAAGTCTAAGCGAGGTGAGCAAGAAACTACCTACCTACCGACTTTCCAATCTCAACTTTAAGGGATTTGGTTGCTAATGCAACAACAGACAAACAGTGTTCTTGTCGTCGTTTAAAACAAATATCGTAAAATTTTCCTGGTTAGTTTAATTTGTCGCAAAATGTAAATCTTAAAATTCTTTCATGGATATTTATAGGCAGGTATAAAAAATTGCATGGACGAATTCTCTCGAGTAAAATTCAAGAGTGAGATCGACTCGAGTACCCTCCGCATCTCCAGCCATGTGTGCAAAATCGCGCATGGTACATTCGCTCTCCTTTAGCTGGCGTTAGAAGTGAATTTTCTCCACATGATCTGCCACTAGAAATTTTATGAAATTTATATATACGACCATTATGCTTGAAGCTTCAACCTTTAAATTTTACAATCCAATCTGTACATTTTAAGTGGGCCGGAATGTTCAAACTGGTATAAATGTAACTCCGCTCGAGATATTTTACATTTACAATTTGGGAGTTTTTCGACTTACGATGAATATTTTAGAATAATACCTATACAGTTTCAATCGTAAACTTTTAACTGGCTGTTTGGGTGCATGTTTCTTATAGCTTGGGAAAACATTCACTCAAAAATCTTTTTGCCTTATTTGATGAAAATATCCCTTTCTATAGAACTAATCGTCAAAAAGAGAAAATTTATAAAAAAAATACCACACAACAAGAAAAAATATATCATCCTAAGTTATCTGTTTAAACCTCTGTCTCTGAGCAAGGAGGATAAATATCTTGAAGCGATGACGAACGAGAATTGACCTGGAGACCGAAGTTTGACAGAATAGTCTTAACAACTATAAAGGCTACTTTACAAGAACTACCACGTCAGGTATTCTAAATGTCATTCTAGGCTCTGAATTTGATAAAAAAAAAAGGAAAAGATGGAGGGCTACATAAGAATACGGGACTTGAGTACATGAAGAGCCTACAATAAGGGACACTCTGAGATATCCCAGGGTTGCTAATATCGAGATCCCGTTCTCAAACCTTATAAGCAAGGCTACCACGCAGTTACTGAAAAAAAATAGGAAAAAGGAGAGTCACTAATCCCCAAAAGGAAAAAAAACGTGTGACTTCGAACCAAGAGGTTTGCAGGAGGTTCCAGGAATAAAAATCGTTTCATCAGGGCAAGACTTCACTTGACATGACGTAACTAGGGAGATAATCTGCCTTTGGATCCGCCATGACGGTTTCTCAAGCAAAGGTAAACGCCACACTGCAGATATCTAGACTGGAACAGAATAGAAACCAAGAAGCAGAAATTTCTATTAGTCAAGCTGCTCCAAAAAGGGTTGGCTTCTACAGGATTTGTTGGTCCTTAAGGTCCACTCACAACTGGTCAAAGCATAGGCGATTCCAGTCATGTGGTGGACAAGTCAACCTTACGTCCAAGACCGTGGGGACCGGGCAACGTGGTACCACTTTTGAGTACCACGGCTAACAAGGCTCTGACAAAACATGGCACAAACCGTAAACCGCTAGGCGGCACAACGACCCCTGAGGTACATCACTGTCGTGACTTGCCTCAGGGTAGTGACGCCAGGGGCACGGGAGCTTGGCTTAACCGCCTGTCCGCGTGGATGAGGACCACTATAAAAACCTCCCCAACTCCACGGTATTGTGCGCACCAATGGATGCATGGTCGAGGGGGAGCTCGACAACTAGCGACAAACCTCGGGGAACCTGGCACACCCCGTTGTATGTAGCCTGCTGCGTCATTGGGGTTATGGCGCAGTATTTTTATTTCCCCAATTCTCGTGGGACCAGAATGGAAACCAGAGAAGGAACCAAACAAACCACTGAGGGACTTCCACAAGGAGAAACCTCAGAACTTAGCATAGATTCACATGATGTGGCAGGTCCCCAAAGTCATACCACCCTGGAACCTATGCAAGTAGAAACACACAGCTGTGCGGACTCGCAGGGAAGTAGCAGCGCTACAAGACCAGCGAGTACGACAGCTGCACAATCACAGGACTCTGCCACCTAAGAATGCACCTACATAAGCTGGGGATATACAGAGAAGAACCAGTTTGTAGACTATGCAATGAAGAAGATGAGACAGCTTCTCATGTTATATTCGAGTGTCCAGCACTCGCACGAACACGCTATGCGTTACTGGGACCACTCAGTCCCAGGAGCCTGCTGGCGGAAAATACCTTGGTTAGCGGACTGCTGAACCTTGTCAAGGGAACGGAGCTCTTCTAACCAAGGAAAATCTAAATGTGAGAAATACAATAAGCCCGCTGGCTTCAGTGTTTGGGACCTCATAGACCATCTCTCACATTTAGTTAAAATACCAAATACCAATACCAAATACAGGATTTGTTCTCTAGCAGTCCAGGAATGTGCTCAAGCGCTGGACAGGTTAGCTTACAAGAAAACAGAATGATCGCATGGGATCCTGCATATTCAGAAATCTCTTATAACAGTTATAACGATCGTAATACGAAACTGGGGACCAGGAAAATCTCTGGTTGACCAGAAGCTGTATCTCGTCTAGGCAATATAAGGTCGAGGCTGAGTGAAGCAAAAAGGATGGACCATAAATTGTGGGGACCAAACTGTTCACGGGCGATCTGGACAGAAAAAGGCTGGGCCAACATGATCTTACTGAAACAGCGGAAGCTTAGATTGCTAGTTGAGGGGAGCTGTCTGTCCCAAATGTGGAATCAACAAGGCGGAGTTCTACTGTCTATCTACTACTCTGGAACTCCTCTCAAGAGAAAGACTTCTGTTATTTAGTCTTTAAGTTTTGAACTTTTTTAAAACTAACCAATTATTTCATATAAAATTTATGACAGTCTTATAAGTCTTATAATCCGCATAACTATTAATAGTTAAATCTCCTATTTTCCGACAAAAAGGCTTTGAGATGAAAAAGAAGCTACAAACTTGCTGAAATATGTTTAAATAAGTACTCAAATAACACCTCCACATGCATCATTTATCTTTCCAACTCGCTATTTTAACTGTAGAAGCAGTCTTACAAACTATTATAAATATTTTGCCCTCCACCTGTCACTATTCCGACGTTACATGAGGAAATCTATAAATCATGCTCTGAACTCTTTCAGGTTCATATTTATTTCCGGGGTGTTCATCTTCATAAGCGAGGTTTTTGAAAAGATTTTGATGCTTTAGTAGATTGCGATATAATCTGAAGTGAGTTTGTAGGTGAAATAACTCTAGTTTTTAAACGAGGAAGGAAATTAAAATGTAAGTATTATGAAAGAGAGAAAAAAGAGACACAAAAAGGTCCGAGCTTTATATCCGTGAAAGGAATTGCAGTTTATGAAAAATATCTCGTTGTAATTGTTGTAGGTAAGCGAGCATACCATCGTGCTCGGCGTCAGCGGACCAAAACAGGGCCATTTATATAAACCTGCTAGGCAATTTAGTATGTTTATTTGTTATTCGGTAAAGCTATATGCATCATTAACTCTCTCTGAGTAAATTCGAATGGTCAGCGAGGAAGCAGTGATAGATAACGTCTGTCAAACACTGGGATCATCCTTAGGTTTTTGTTGTCTCTCGAAGCTGGCTCCTATTTGGGAAAATGTTTACTCAGTAAACTGTCCAGGGAAAAATATTGTCGTCCTAAATCTTGGACCGATTCGGACAAACAATACAAATTACCTACTAAATTGTAATGAATCTACACGTGTATGATGTTTTTAGTTTTAGTTCATTTACTGAGTGATCTCTTATAGGATTCCTATATTTGAGTAATTCAAGATTCTACAAAAACGTCTTAATTATTATGGTAAACAAAATAGAGTAAATTAAATTTTTTATGGATGACTATATGTACCTACAATAATGACAAGGTAGGATTCCTGGCAATTTTAACACAGTCAGACCTAAAGGGATAGGAAGATAAGATAAGGGATGATGAGAGATTGAAATAAAATCTTTGACTTCTCGCTAAATCTGATGCTTACCCTAATATGGCTTTGCTTTGTTCTTGGTCTTTCCAGATTATTACTTTGTTGGGATTCTTACGAAAACAACAAGCCGAGTCGAGATCACTCCTCGAAACGTGATAGAGCTGCTCTAGAATCTCCTTCAATTAGTTGTTAGACTCTTAAATTTATTCGCTGAAGTAGTTTTCCTGAATCACCCTCTTCTGCAGATCGAGTCTAAAGCAAGTTTGGCTTACGGACAGAGGCAGGTAAGGCAAAAATGTGACTCACCCTGAAGCTACGCTGCCGATAAAATGGCGTAAAATTTATTGAAATTGTAAGAAAATATTGAACGTACCGGGAGAATAAGCAATATATGTCTCTGGGTCGGGGTATTGAAAAGGCGGATGTAAATTGAATTGCAGTGCAAAAGTGCAAATCGTTGATTTACGGCACTCTGCAATTCAAATAAGTAAAAGTTGGGAAGTAATTTCACTTTTTAAATAAAACTCGTTGACTTGCTGCGCTAGGGGGGGCGTTGTTTTACAACTACTCCTGCACAATTTCAAGCAATCGCTTTCGGGCGCAATTTATTTTATCGTGCTGATTTTTAGAAAGTTTTCAACGAAAGGAATCGCCCCTATTTCACGTGAACAAAGTCTGTTTCCAAAGGTATAAACTACAATTCCGAAAATATATTATCCTGAGCAACATTTTAAAAGACTTCAACTTTGTATATGTTCACTATGCATGCGCAGTCGAAAATGGATTGCTTTTCGACCAACTAGGTACTAGTATTTTAAATATTATTAATGCAATACTTGCACTAGATACCATTTTAATATTCAATGAAAAAAGCTCTCTTGCCCATCAGTCGCATAAGTAGTGTTTTTTTGTTAAACACAAGCGCCTAAAAATAACATTGCTTGAAAGTGACATAAATGACAATTAAAGGTATGTTTTCATGAAGCCTGCATGTCACTTTGACAATATTGAAAAATTTTCTTGCGCATCAAGCTCATATAGGTAGATAATGTATTTTAATGCGTTGATTCAGCTATGAATATTTCCCCTGATTTTTAAATTGGCTTTCTGAACATTTTATTATCATATTATTAAGAGCGGTTGTTAACTGTAAAAATTTCAATTTTAAAACGGGATAAATAAAATTAATGCATAGCAATTAATTTATAGCCTTTGTCTATCCACGCCACTGGCTTATTATAAATAAAAAAAATTCAGTTATTTTTACACTAACGTCGAGTTTGATAAATTTTCTAAATCCTGGTGATTTAGTTCCAGAGTTTACTTTCTTAATATCTTGCCTATACAGGGGTTATATATACAAAAAATAGCTATTTTTACGAAAATTCAGATGGTCACCATTTTGGAGCGGCTCGACCGATTTTGCTCCCATGAAATATTAACTCACCTCGATTGAAAACTGAAATGAGGTTACAATAACCATTTTTTCGAAATTTGTCGGAACACCCTGCGCAGAAATAAAAAAATTGTTTAAAAACTTAACAGAAAAGTAGGATATCATTTTAAGAGCTGAGAGCTTGAAATCTGCTTCTAGTAAATAAATATTTTCGCAATTTTCAAAACTGTCTACTTAGAGAATTTCAGTTCAACTCAAAGTGTGCTCGTAAATGCCTACAGCAATTTACCAATCTTCCCCATTTTACTACCTCCTTAACTGACTTATTAACAGAAAAATTTCAGTTTTTTTACACTAACGTCAAACTTGAAAAATGTTCTCTTAATCCTGTTAATTTACTCCCAGGTTTTTTTCCATCTTACTTGTACAACCAGGGGTTCACTTTTTACGAGAATTCAAAGGATCGCTATTTTGAAACGGCTCCACCGATTTTGCCCAAATGCAATCCCAGGCCAGTCCTTGTCAAATCTTACTTGTCAATCTTACTCTCACAAAAATTTCACTCACCTAAGATTGAAAATTGCAACTTTCTGAAATAAGATAGCATAAGCGTTTTTTTTTAGAAATTTCACGGGACACCCTGTTCAGAAATTCCTACCCTGTTCAAAAATTAACCAGAAAAGCTCACAAGATCATTTTAAAAGCCGAAAGCTTGAAATTTGTCTCAAGTAAATTAATATTTTCGGAATTTTAAAAGCTGGCTTTCTGAAATTTTTTATGGTCCAAATTAGCGTTGTTGTCTACTTATAAAATTTTAGTTCAACTCAAAATATGCTCGTAAATGGCTATAGAAATTTACCAATATTCCCCCTTTTACCTTCCGGGTTATTAATAGAAAAATGCTATTTTTTACAATAACGTAAATTTCGAAAAATATACTTCCAATCCTATGAATTGAGTCGTTAATTTAGGAAACGGTGTAAGAACAAGAACAGTTTTTTTTTCGAATTATAATGGGAGACCCTTATAAGTATAAGTAATTAACGCGACTTTAGGGAACTTTTTAAATGAAACTCCAAAGTCCTCCAAAAGTTCCCCATGATTGCGAAATTTCGTTCAATAAACTTTAGCGATGTAGGTAGCTACAGGGAAGTCTTGAAAATCAAGATTTTGGAGAAATCAATAGTTTAATGATTTTAGGAAAAAAATCCATTAAAAATACACTAAAGAAGACAAAAAAATCCAATGAGAATGAGTGCACAAGGAGAAATGATTCTGTGAAGACGGCATTGTACGTCGAATTACCTATGCATTTGAGGAAATAGTGGCGAAAAACTGGTAAAACCCAATTTATACTATCTTGGGCGTTTTATTTAAATGGAAGTGGTGAAAGCCTGGTCGTGGCCGGCGAGCAGACGAGCGAATTTGTAGCATTGACGTAAATTTTCAAATGGAGTAATTCATCATTTTATAAATTACTTACTTAAAACACTCTAATTTAAATTTTTCGGACGTATAAAATGAGTTTGAAAAGTTTGTTGAATGGCATGTGATATATCACCCTGATGCATCAACAAACTTCTCTCCCTATTACTGAGTAATATAAAACTTTCCTGTTTATACATTTTTTATTTTCTCTTATTCCCATTATTATTATTATCATTATAATACAAGAAGTAGGTACTTAGGTTCGAGCTTCCCAGGGGACGGGAACATTAAATAGAACTACATATTAGGCTTCATCATTTCGTCTGAATATTTCAGGTTTCTCCGCTCCTCCCACTGTGAAATATTAAAGCCATTGTCGGAATTGAAGGAAAGTTCCGACGTAGTCCGATCGTCCATCTTTGATGTTGCCGAAAAGGAGCAAACTACCCCTCATTCGGAAGCGGCAACCGTGCTATTCATAAGAATGATTTCCATAGAAAATCCCGATGCTTTCAGCGACATACATAATGGATTAACCACTTCCGGAGATTCACCTGAAACCTGAAGAGGTTGTTTTGTGCGGCCGTCGACGACGGGGCGCCTGGCATTTGTCTGTTCGGACGCAAAACGTCCACCTTGCCCAAACAATTGCAATAGAAATTAACCCCTGTGGACTTAATTAATTACAATCTGCTTCAATTATTATCTTTGATTAAAACGTCCCGGAACAAAGCAAATATTGATTCATGAACCGTATATGCGATCTTGTGTTAAATAATCTCATCTGTCCTAATCTAATAATAATATACAACTCAACTAATTGGTTTAACTTGAGCGCTTTTTTTTTGATCCCCTAAAAAGCGAGACCTTCATTCAATAGCAATCCCTTTCAAAGATTTCAACAAATATTTCAATATTGAGAGACGAGTTTTCCCTATGGTAGCCTCACTGGAGAAATAAAAACAATTGATTAAATAATTGTAAAAACTGCATAGGTATAGGAATATCTCAAGTTTATAGGTGGGATTAAAATAAATTAGTACTGATTGATTTCTTATCATATTTCAATCATATAAAAATAGAAAGAATCTGCATGGGATATTTTTATGAAAGATTATTTTCAAAATACAATCGTCATTTTACACTGAATAAATTCAGTATGCCTGAAGGGAACTAACAGGTAAGGTAAGAAGTCGAATATAAAAGATGCCGGAATTTGTGGAAACATACAGAAAATCCACCATTTAAACGAGCTAATTCTTTGATCTACCGGAGATTTTCCTCGAGGTTGTTTGAACTAGAAAGCTTTATTTGGAAACATAAAAATGTTATTTTTATGTGCGTGTCAAACTGATTTAAGGAGTATCCCTTACGGAAACTTTGTCCTCCTCGACACTAAACGGGAGAGGCAGGAAGTTTTTGTTGACTCGGAGCATACCGAGTGGTGTTTGCCGTTAGGAAGATATTCGGCAGGAACTTACGAAATGGATTTAACCGGGAGATATTAAACGAGTTATGATGGGTAGGTTATCTCGGTAAAAGTTTTCAGACTTTCAGACTCCCGTAAGGTAAATACGTCGCCTGGATATCGGGGAGGGGAGGGGGGCTGATTTCTTGTTTTGAACTTGCCAAACTCACCCTTTCCAGGTTATTGCGGACATAAAACTTGGAGTATGTAAGTCGGTTTTTCTGTTATTGCGACATGAAAAGTAAAAAATTCACTCTAGTGTTGCCAATTTCTTGATTTAGCCTTAACCGCATACTTTGAGATCCAGCAAAGAAAATCTAATTGGAATAATAATCCTGCTTAGGTATTGTATATATTTATAAAATAACCAGAACGTCTCCAAATAGTCTGTAAAAAAAAACACAACTATTTTGAGATTATTAAAATAAGATTACTGGAGCGACTTTTAACAAGAACATTTTAGGAATTTCTCACGCTCTGCGCCGTGATATCAACGAGAGCATTTTTCTCAGGAGGGCTGAGAGTAACATATTATTGATCTTTTATTGAGAAATGCAGGTTTTTTTGTTACTGGCCATGATCCAGAGATCCGGATTTTAAATTCAATTTTTTTGTACAATTATACAAAATTAATTAAGAGGATTTTTTTTATGGTGGTATTTTGAAAGAAACTCTCTCCTTCCACATATTTCAAATGATCTTTCTATAATGATCTCTATTTCATGTTTGTGAGATATTTTTAAATGGCGAGCAATAAATATATGCTCCCCTAAAATATTACCACTCCCGCTGACTCACCATCTACATTCATACAACTTTAGTGATAAAAAGTGCGTGTCAAGGTAAAATGTATCCCTTTATCAGCCCCCATGTTAATAATCATTATTCATGACATATTATGTATTGAATTATATACAGGCGGGTATTTGTATATAATAGCGGTGGCGCCATCTAATATGAAGTGGTAGTATTTATATGAGAGGAAGGTTCTCCACCAGGATCTCTGTAAAGTTACCATAACACTGCTTGTTCGAAGCGATATTGGCAACGAAAGCTTCTTAAAGGAAACCTACTTTATGTGTCTTGTCCTATTTAAAGCTTAGAGAGAGCTACCTGATATTTTCGGTCAGAAAAGCTCCAGTTTTCCAGGAATCTGTCTCTTAGTTTAATTACGAATTTCTTCTCGCAGTTATATAACTTTCAATTTCAGAAAGGGTTAGCTACATTTTATATTTTTGGTTATAATAACAGGACCAGTATCAGGATAAGGATCCTGAGAATACCCATAAATAATTATTATCGCCGAGTTTAACAATTTTCTATCATAGATCGATTACTTATTCATTTAAAATCTCGACCTTACTCGTACTAATAAATTATTGTCAGTTTGGGATATCTGACATCAATTCCTTCCCCGAAGTTTTCCGGACATGTCCCTCAGTTATTCTAGGAAAATTATGAATGACTGAAAGGATCAATCTGTTATTTTGAAGAAAATATACTTATAGTTAGTTTCGGATTGATTTAATTTTTGAATAAATTATTATTAGAAGACATCCTAATTTAGTTCTAAAATTCCAATTAATTAGAAAATCTATTATTGTCTTAAAAAGTCCTTACAGGTCTATACCTGTAAGGACACCCACGCAGCAGTCATGTCGATAAGACATGATTGTTTTAACATCCCCAACGTCATTATTATGACTTTAAAATACCGAACAAATGACGGTAGAATGACGTGCTTAAGTAACAGCCCTACGAGGTGAAATTTATACGTCTTATGGACGGACGTCATAGATTTTACGTAGAACGGACGTCATATTTTTGAGACGTCGTACGGGCGTTATAAATAATCGTCATTGACAATGGGTTGGACACGTTTTTTTTGTTCATTGCAAGGACGCCAGTAAGGAGGCGTTTACTTTTCATTACAGTAACCGTTGAAGATGAGTGAAGATGTAAGCCTTGGATGACAGGAAGAAAGAGACCGGTTTTCGCTTCTTGCTCCTTCAAACTTGCTCGTATCGTTGGAGCACTATACGGACAAAGCCCGATGAACTTAGAGGAGCACAACAACTTGCAAAATAATTCACTTTGGAAATGACGAAAAACGACGTTTGAACGATGTTATAAACATCACAAAATGACGGCATTAATGACTTAAGAATGACGTCATTATAACGTGATGCTGCTGTCTGGGCCACCTGAGATTTAAGGGAAATTCTACCTTGTTTACCTAATCTGGATTCTTATCTCTTTGAAATCTTCAGAGAGCTGTTTAGAAAAACAAAGAAAACTTCTTGCAGATAAATCTCGAAAATTAAACCTTTCTTCCCACTTCTGATATAAATTCAATGGGATGATATTATAAAAGGGCGGCATGGGATATTATCCGAAAGAAACTTCTAAATAGGAAAACTGCTAAGAGGAATGAGGATTGAAGCACAGACCCGTAATTGGTGCAAAATCAATAACTGATTTTGATCTCTAGAGACTATCAGATGTTTTTTTAGGGATTATAATAACCACGTCGTTTCTTGGTAATATATACGACGCCGTGGAGACCAAAATGGACTTGAAAATGACGTTATTAAAACGTGATTTTGCGACCTAATCGGGATTCTTATCTAAATGAAATGTCTGAAAAAAAACCGAAATTGAGTCCTTTAAGGACAAATGCTGAGGAAATCATGATGGTTGGAATCTGTTACGTCATAGATAAAATAATTCAAGAGTAAAAACACGATTTTATCAATAATGAAGAAAACAGCAAGTAGAGTCTTCTTGCAGATAAATTTCTCAAAATTATCCCACTTCTGATAATTTTAATGGAATATGAAATAAGAGCTTATGGGATATTATTCTGAAGAAACTTCTAAATAAAAAAATAAAAAACTGCTAAGAGGGAGGGAGGATCTAAGCACATCAGACACGTAATTGGTGCAAAATCATAATAATAATTTTGTTTTGTTGCTAGCTCCAGGTTACTGTAACTGGTATTATAATTGGGGCTCAAAATCTCAAGGAACAGTGCAGACAAAACGTCTCTACCACAGCATCCTATAGATTTCCCCAACTCTATGATAACCGAACGGGCTCGACTATGACCTCCGAACTCTCTTTGTACCCCAGTAATACCTCAACAGTCGTAGTCCAGAAATGTGTCAATGATGGCTTAAATCCAAATACTATGCTGTGTTTCAAAGTTGGTAAACTCTAATAGCTCTATCTCATAGATGATGTATGCGGTTCAATGGTTCCATTTACTGGGTTTATAGTACATGCGAGGAAATTTCGCCGTTTCTAGCTTTCCGGAAACAGCCTGCTCTGAAATGGCCTAGACGTTACCTGAGAAAGAGGTGACATCGGCCTGTATTGACAAGTCCGAGAGACTCCCGATGTTGAACAGGAGAATACAACCGGTGACTTCGAGACATGAGTGGGATAAAGATGTACGGAGATACATTTAAACACAGGAAGACAGAAAACGATTGAAGAGTAAAGGTACGTTTTCCCAGCTGCGTATATCGCACTGCGTACGACGCACGCGTAACACGCCCAACACTGCTCATGTATGGTTTAAATCAGACCGTTTTCCTACAGTGCGTGCTCCGCAGCATTGGACGGTGTGCGCTCGCGTGAAACGTCGGCTGTGATAAAATAAATAATACGTCTTTATTTGAACTAATTTGCGCAAGTTGGAAAACACTGTTCACGCAACCCACACTGCGTGAATCGCCCTGCGTGTACCGCAGGAGTTTTGCGCTCGCGTTTGACGCAGCTAGGAAAACGTAGCTTAACGATTCAGATTTGGACAAATTGACAAAAAATTTAGCCATTCTGTAATGATTTTGGCAAAAATAAAGAAATTGTTGGAGATATTTACAGGCGTAAAGACGGGTAAAGGTGATTTTCTTATCTTGATCCAGTCTGCTGAAAAATCCGCTCAAATTTGGCTCTAAAGGCGCTAAAAGCACGTATCTTCAGTTTCTGCAAAAAAATGCGAGAATATTTATTTTTTGATGCCTGTTTTCAATCTCATACCAGGAACTGATCGCATTATTTATTTTTGATAAAATTGCGTAATGATGGAATGGAACATTGACAAAATATAATTAATTGATCTTTAGTAACTTTCTCTAGGAATTTACGTCTAATACTGTAATTAATAAATAAAAATTTTAGCTCTCTCTCGCAGTAGTGGACACTGCGAGTAGTAAACTAGATCACACTCCGGATCAATCAAACTAATTTTCTTGAACCAGAAGAAGCGGCCGGATAATATTCATTAGAGTTTTTCATTAAATTCCAGGATCATGATTTGAATCCTGTCGGGGATGAGTGGGTAATAATAAATGCTTAAGTTTTCTAGAAATCAATTAAGACAAGTATTAAAATAAAGTTGTAATTAATTAAAAAATTCGACCACTCTTAATAACTTCTTAATCACGTCGTGATGGCTTAATATGTATGCAAATTTGCTTCCTAGATTAATTTTTTTCTCTTCGAGAAATCAGTGTTGTAACCTATTGCGGCTGCGTTTTATAAAACAGAGAAGAGTAGGTAATTAAATTAAACAAGTCCAGTTACAGTGTAAAATTTCGGAAGATTTCTTCATAATAATAAAAGAGAAATAGTGTAGCGAGAGATAATTGAATTGGCTGTTTCCAATCTAGGAGCGATTTGCATAAAAATAACATCCAAATTGTCTCTTGCTTAGGAAATATCGCCGAATCATCAAGGACGAGGTGTATAAAAAGACCCCCTATAACTACGCGTCTGTCACATTATATTTTTTCCTAACAATAATTTATCTAAAGGAGGGCAAATTGGTGTTTTTCTACTTCAATTTTCATTCATAGAATTTTGGACTTTGACGTGACGGTTTTGCCAGTTCGACCCTGAATATTCTTTCCTGTTGTAAACAGAATAAAGCGTGAGGGATTTTGAGGCTTCTTGACTGAGATATTCTGGTGTAGACTGACTGACGCGTTCGCATAATTTTAGCACGGGAAATTGTGATGCGAAAGAAAGGAAATTGAATGTCGTGCTTGCATTTCTGCTAAACACACTATAATATTCATAAAATATGCCAGTGATTGAGTTATTTTGTTCGATATTTTGCAAAACACGCATCTTCTTAGATACACCTGCCTATTTATTTTGCAATCCCTCGTAAATTCAATTACATTCCAACCCCATGCATCCGATGCCCTTTCTACGTAAATCGTTACAAATGCCATTACTTAAAGAGGAAATTTCTGTGGAAAGTTACTTCATAAGTTGATAGATCGCTTGAATTTTATTTTTTCATAATGCCTCGAAGAAAATACTATTTTGAGACTTTTTTTCAACTGGTCCTGGCCGCGGTTGAAGTTCATTTTAGCTGCATACAAATCAAAAAGTAAGGGAGGCAAGACAGACCCTTGAGGCAACCCGTTGCTGTGTATTCTCTTTGTTCTATATATTTCCCTTCATCAGGTTCCCTGAAATTTGTCGCCAGCTCCCTCGATCATCCATTATCCTCACAATATCTTTAGTTAAGGTGGGTAAGCTAAGCTACCAGACCCCTGCATGACATCACTAACCTTCAGGCCAATCACAGCAATGGTGTACTTCAGAGGTCATTGTGCCACTTATCGCGGTTTACAGTTTCTGTAAATATGTTTTGCTAAAGCCTTGTTAGCCATGGTACTCACAAATGATACCACTTTGCCCAGTCCCCACGATCTTGGACAAATCGCTGACTTGTCGACTGCATGACCGGAATCTTGGAACACTGGAATCTTCTTGGACTGAAGTCAGTTGCTAGTACATTGAGTACATTGAGTCAGAGAATCTGCAAGCTCATCCATATCCAGCATAGCCCGGAATCCAGATCAGAGTTATTTCGTTATTCTTTGTTAGAGCATTCAAGGTAGTGACAGTTCCAGACCAACTACGCACTCCAGCTCCAGTTCCAGTGGATGTCTTAGATACATCGGTAAACCATTTGAAATCTGCTGTTGGGAGCTCGTTTCTATTGTCCTCCCACACGTCTCTTCCCCGGAGAAGAACTTTATAAGCAAAGTGGTTCATGTTGATATTAGGGACTATGACTGAGGAGACTGTGACTTTCTATGCCATCTAGTAATCTGGTTCTCTTCAAGTTATAAGCCCTTGGCAAGCTTCTTGCTATCTGTATGGTATTCTATACCGTGTGACAAGTTTCAAAGCAGAACATAGACGAATAGCATGGGAAATCACATATTTGCAGTTTATTCGGATAAATTTTTCGCTGTCAAAGCAAATATTTTCAATTATTTAATTTATTTTAATTCTGATTGAACATCACTAAACAATTACGAAAATCCTCATTTACCATCATTTTGTTTTACCAAAAATTGACTATGAAAAATAAACACGTAAAATAATTGAACTAAAACAATAACAAAGTATGTACAACAAATATTCAAATAGTCCTTCTATTTGTTATCAATATTCCCACCCTTTTATAAATTGTGCTTCGGACTTGTCCGAGTTGTTGGCTATTAAAGAGTGCACATTCAACAATTACTAGCTCTGTAAATTTTGTTTTTGGTAAACCCCAAGATCCCAAGAAAAACCACAACAAGGATAAGGTGCTAAATCGGGAGATCTGGCCGGCCAGTTAATAATACCACGGCGATAAAAACGCGTCCCGCATTAGAATAGCCATTATTATTATTCATTGACAATCTTTTCAGGGAAACGCGTATTGGTAATTAAAAATGTTTGTTTTGACAGTAACAAAATTATTCGAATTAGGCATGTCATGGCCGCTCACAATTTTAATTTTGGAAATGTGTTAGTTCTTCTGGCATGATAAAAAAAACTGTTAATTATTAAGTATTTGGTATCAGCGTGCTCAGAAAATAATTCTCTTTCGATAGACACCATTACCGTTCTTGTAGATAAAAGTGGTGAGAAATAAACTGCAAATATGTAATTTCCCATGGTATTCGCCTATGTACTGCTTTGAAACTTGTCACACGGTATATTATGTAGTCTATCAATGACTGATAATATATAGATAATATATAATAATAGACATATTCAGTGACTAAACTTAACAAGGAATCCCATGTCTTACTTGTAAGGTCAACGAACCAAGGTATAAGCAGTGAAGATGTAGAGAAAGAGGTAAAATCAAAAATTAGTCCACATTCTGCAAATGCGACTGTTTTAGGAACCAAAAAGGTTAAGAATGGTTTTATTATTCATTGTACTGATGGAAAATCCCTGGATAAATTAAAAGCGCTATTAGTAAGGAAGTAGGTGGCTCATAGAACGTCACCGTTCCTAAAAAAATTAATCCTCGTGTTATGGTTCATAATGTCGATTGCGAATCTTTTGAAGATCCCGACGTGGTAAAGAATCTTATCGCTGGAAACAACTTAAACTGCTCCGTTAATGATATAAGCATTATTACTAAAATGAAGTACAAAAATGGTCTTAATGTTCTCCTGGAGACCGCTCCAGTTATCTTCAGGGATATTATTGGCAGAGACTTTCTTTACATTGGGTGGTCAAGATGTTACGTGAAGGAGCACTTCAGCCTGGTTAAGTGCTTCAAATGCTGGAAGATTGGGCATCACAAGAAAGATTGCCGTGGCGAACTAGAAGTTTGTCTCAACTGCTCAGGACCTCATAGAAAAAAAAGTTGCCAATCTAGAGTTGTCCTGTGCGAACTGTTTGGCTATGAATTCCCGGCTTGGAACTAAATATTGTGTTGGTCATAGTGCAACTAGCCCTGAATGTAACTTTTACAAGAGCCAGATCGATAGGTTGAGATCCAGAATTCAGTATGCAGAGTAAGAAAAATAAACTGTTGAAATTGGCACATTTTAATGTATGTTCTCTCTTTTCGAAAGTTAACCAACTGTCTGATTTAGTAGTTAATTCTCAATTGGACATTGTATGTTTGACCGAAACATGGCTAAATATGTATATTGACGATTTAAGTATTCATATTCCAGGTTATAAAATAATTAGAAATGATCGTAGAGATCGAGTAGGTGGTGGTGTAGGACTTTATGTGCTGGATTCTGTGGCCTGCGAAGTGGTTTTGGGTGACTTCGTGCCGGTCTGGGGTATTGAGCACCTGTGGGTGACCCTGGGTGTCGGTAAGAGCGTTGTCTTATTGGGTGCTGTTTATCGTACAGCTGCATGTAATCTGAGAGATTTTGTGACTTACTTTGACAACATTTTGTCATTCGTTACGCCGCAGTTTGAAGGAACTTTTTCGCTAGAGGATTTTCATGTTGATTTGTTGAGTACACAGTTTGAAGGCATCCTGTATGAGAGAGATATTGAGGCAAAAGTGTGTCTTCTCAATCGGGGTATAATATCATTGTTTGACAAACATGCACCAATCGTTCAATCTAAAATTACCAAGCCTTTTGCTCCTTGGTTAACACCAACTATACGTGATATGATGAAGCTGAGGGAGGCGGCGTTGTCGAGGTACAAGAAAACGAAAAATGTTTTGGACTATGTTTGCTATAAAGATATCAGGAATGCTGTTACCGGTGCGGTCAGAAGAGAAAAGTCAGCTTATCTAGCCCACAGATTAACTAATCGAGACCCTAAGAATCTATGGAAAACCTTTAGATCGCTAAATATCCAAAATAAAGAGAGATTATGTATTCCCGATGCATTGAATGATCCAGAGCAATTCAACAGTTATTTCTTATCGGTATTTAGTCCTAGGAATGCATGTCCAGTAATGACTGATCATTATAGGGAAAATAAATTCATACCAGTCATTAATTTTTCTTTCAAACTCGTAACTCTCGATGAAGTAAAACAGAAAATTTTAAACTTAGAATCTAACGCACTTGGTAATGATAACATCTCCTCAAAAATGCTTCAACTCTCTCTTAGATCTACTTTACCTTTTATTACAAATATTGTGAATTGTTGTTTGGAAAGTGGCTATTTTCCTAATGTGTGGAAATACTCGCTCGTTAAGCCGCTGCCGAAGGTCATAAATCCGGAGACTCTTGGAGACTTTCGCCCTATCAGTTTACTTCCTTGCCTCTCAAAAGTTCTTGAGAGGATTGTGTGTGTGCAAATTTACAAATTTGTAATTGACAATGAGATTGTCACTTCCAGACAATCGGGCTTTCGAAAGAATTTCAGCACCACATCTCTGCTACTTGATTTAACTGATGACATATTAAGATCACTCGATCGGGGACTTGGAACGATATTGACGCTAGAAAACTAGATTTTTCTAAAGCATTTGATACGCTTGATCACGAGTTATTATGTGCTAAGCTAGAGTATTATGGCTTTGACAGCACTTCCTTGAAGTTTTTCAAGTCTTATCTCTCTGATAGGTATCAAAAAGTGGTCATAAATGATAAATCGTCCAATTTTTCTTGTGTTTCTTCTGGAGTTCCTCAGGGATCAGTACTTGGCCCCTTGCTGTTTCTGATATATACTGCTGATTTGCATAAAACTGTGAAATTTGTGAATATTCACTCCTTTGCGGACGATACACAGATATATTATTCATTTCATCCCTCGTTGTTGTTAAGAGCCGTTGAGAGTATAAATTGTGACTTACATAACATAGCAGAGTACTCAAGATGTCACAACCTTAGACTAAATGCCGAAAAGTGTATTTCGATGTATTTTTTCCCAAATCCTCGTCGTGAAGTGGAGTTGGACAACGTTGTTATTAAAATTGACAATCAGGCCATACCAGTTAAAAGCTCCACCAAGAATCTCGGAATTGTATTCGATTGTCAGCTCAGGTTTAAAGAATACGTTTCCCTGTTGGTAAAGAGATCATATTTGGTGCTTCGACACCTTTACAGAAGTAGGCACTTCCTCAGTTTATCCTTGCGTAAACTGCTTTGTGAATCGCTGGTCTTGTCAATCTTGAATTATGGTTTCACGCTCTACTATTCTTGTTTGGATCAGGTAACAAAATACAGACTACAAAAAATCCAAAACTCGTGTTGTAGGTTTATTTACGGTCTAAGAAAATACGATCATGTCTCTAATAGGATAAATCAACTCCAGTGGCTCAAACTTCATAATAATTTTAGATACCGCATGTCGGCGACAGTTTTCCGCATATTATTGTCTTCTACACAATCTTATTTAAGGGAAAAATTGATATTTCGTGGGGATGTAGGTACACAATCTATTTATTAGGCATCGTTCTAAGCTTATGCTTCCCAAATATAATTTGGCTGTGTTTCGGCGCTCGTTCATCTACAATGCAGTCTGCACATATAACAGTGTTCCTTCAGAATTAAAACTCGATCATTAAACTATTTTAAAAAGCATCTCAAGTTATCATTACTGGCTGAACAGGGAGGACAGAAATAATGTATGCTGAGTTATGTATTCATACAAATTGAAACTTTGTAAGTAGATTAGTTTTATTTTTGTTAATTCTTCTTGTTGGGTCCATTTAGCTAATGACGGGTAATATTTATTAAATAGATTATAACGGGGTTAAGTAGAGTAGCGCAAGCTAGACTTCGCCTCTTTCAATGTAATCAGTACTGTATATTACCGTACTAAATAAAGGCACTTTATTATTATTATTATTATTATCAGGCCTCTTTTATAAATAAATTGATGGGATCCCTCTTGAGGAAACTCCTTAATAGAAGGATTCTGGTAGTACGTTATTAAATACTTCTTCTATGTCGAGGAAGGCGCAGCCACGACAGTCTCTTTTTTGTCAAGAGACCTGGTGATCTTGCCCACAAAATTGTGTATAAGGGTGAAACTAAAATAAATATTTGGTGAAACACGGATGTAGTTAACAAATGTCAACATTGGAAAGAAAACTCATAAGCTTGATTAGAACGATATCAATAAAAGACACCCACTGTCGCATGAGGGCACTATACAGGGTGTCCCAGACTTAATTGACCAGGCCATATCTCATATACAGGTTGAGATAATCGAGCCGAATAAAAGGCATATTATTATAATTTTTCAAGCTGTATAACATGACAGCATGAAAACAACCCCCACTCCAACATCCCCTAAGTTGCAGCCCCCACCCTTAAAAAAATGAATAGCACCTTGTATATATTTTTGTATATTCAAAACCAGTATTCGATTCTCTATTCAGATGATTTTTCAGATTCAAAATTGGTTCAGAAATAACCAAGAAAAAGTTCATCAAGGTGGTCATGACTTTTTATCTTAACTTTACCTGAATGACTTTAGCTGCCAAAATTTATCAATATTTTGGTCATAGTTTTTAATTAGCAGGTCACAGTCATCATTAAGGTTCATGATAAAGTGCTTTATCTCTTGTTTTATTTTTTAAAATTTCCCAACAAATCAGAATTATCAAATAAATTGTTTGGACTTTAATTATAATAATAACTATCACCTGCCTGTTAAAAACTATGAATAAATTTTGACAGCAAAAGTCATCCAGAGAATGTTAAGATAAAAAGTCATGACCACCTTGATGATCTTTTTCTTGGTTATTTCTAAACCAATTTTGAATCTGAAAAATCATCTGAATAGAGAATCGAATACTGGTTTTGAATATACAAAAATATATACAGGGTGCTATTCATTTTTTTAAGGGTGGGGGCTGTAACTTAGGGGATGTTGGAGTGGGGGTTGTTTTCATGCTGTCATGTTATACAGCTTGAAAAATTATAATAATATGCCTTTTATTCGGCTCGATTATCTCAACCTGTATATGAGATATGGCCTGGTCAATTAAGTCTGGGACACCCTGTATACATATATAACCTTGTCTCTTGATTTAAGGGAGAGTGTCCGGTATTGTTAGTTGTACGTAAAAAAAACCTTTTCGTTAATCAGTGTGTATTTTTATTAATTGAGGCAATCATCAAAATTTCCACTGTTTTGAAAATGTGCTCACCAAAATTCTGAAAGGTGACAGCCTATTAGTGTTGTTGACTTTACTTTCAGTTAGAAATAAATTTCAGTTAGATTGCTTTTAAAAGAGGTCGTAAAATGGATACAGAGTTTTAGTCCATTTTTTTATTATGTTAGCCTATCTGCCATTGAATAAAACATCACCTCAAATTTGTAAATTGACCATATTATACTCAACAATATAATAAGCAAACAACATCGGTAGATCAATGAACATATATTTTCATTCAAAAATTTATAAAATATTCTGTTTCGGATGTTTACTCATTTTCAGGTGAATTCTCTGTTTACAAGATTCCCAAAGACAAAATAAACCTTTTGGCGAGATGTAAAAAGATGTTCAAATATATATAAATGATCACGAAACTAATCATTCACCGGGAATCGGCGCTTCACGTCGGTTCACCGTTTTTAATGCTCTCATTTCAATATCTAATTTTATTTTAACAATAATCGTATTCAATAAACGGCCACCTTTCACTTCAAAAGGGTTTTGTTTTTTTGTTTGTGTCGGTTATTTGTGGGGTTTTTGAGAATTTTAGAGCGCTCAGTTATTTATTTTATATTCGAACATCTTTTTATATCTGGCAAAAATTTTATTTTGTCTCGACATAATATGTATACTTACCTTTTTGCCTTTGAATTCGAATCTGGTAAGCTGACAATTGTCCTGAGGATAGTTTAACACCCGAAACCGGTAGACAAGATATTTTATAAGTTTTTGATCGAAAATATATAAGTAGGGGAGACCGGGGATGAAAGTAACACGGGTAGGTTGTAACAGTGGCTGTAGTTTCTAAACTATTCAATAGATTTTGCTGGGAGTGGTTATGCAGTTGTCAATTACACCTTTCTTGTTGTAGACATCGCCGTGGTAACCTCAAATTTACGTAACGTCTGTAGTGGAACATGCGTTTGATTTTCGAGCAAAAGTAAAATTGTTGTATCTTGCATCCAGTGAATTTTCTAAGTTATTCTGAAATCGATTTCTGAGGTATGTACATCATTTTGTGGTACTTTGAGTTCTCTGTCTACAAATGCGTATGTATTGATTGTAAAATTTTCAGTTAGTAAAAATTTTAGTATAACTTAGTTTACTTTACGTATGGGGCTGAAAGTAACGCAGTGTTACAACCAACCCCAATACGTTTTTGGTGTGTATATAGTAAAGAGAGATAGGTAATAAACCTGCATTTATATAAGTATACCTTGTTTTATCGACGCCCACATAATTCACATTCTTCCTCACATTCTACAACTATCGATCGTTGCAATTTAGTAACTGTTTTTTTTTTTAATATGTCAATCTAGATAAAAACTTACAAGCGAAAACCCAACAGAGGAACCTTCTCCACAGATGTAATAAGAAGGACAGTATCGTTGGTTATAGACGAAAACAGATCAGTTAGGTCAGGTCAGGTCAGGTCAAGACGAACTGGAATTTTGACATAATTTGTGATTTAGGTATTTTGCCAACCTTTAGTGGCATAAAGATATAGTTTTGTTCAATAAAAATTACATAATAATTTTATAAAATATTAATGGTGTTGATTATTTTCCTGTTACAACTTACCCCACACGTTGTTACTTTTTGCCCCAACATCGGGGTGGAAAGTAACGCGTGCTTCGTTCCAAAAATATTTTTTTTTTCACTATGGGTTTTACAAAACATACCAAAAAAATATAGCAAAAGGCAGTTAAATAATCAATTGAATGTATAATAATGGTTGAGTAGTGAAATATGTTTCGTTCTATGAAAAATTAAATATAAACTAAAAAATGTTACTTTCATCCCCGGTCTCCCCTACTCATTTACCTACCGATATTCTCTGTTTTATTACCTCAAATTTTATTACACTAATATACAGGGTGAGTATTCAACTTCAAATTTTCAAATATCCCGCGAGCAATAAATTTCAGGTTAAAAATTTTACCCGCAAATTAGGATTTTGAGACTGAAAGTACGTGGAATATTGCTCTCTCTCTCTCTCTCTCTCTTTCCTCCAACCTGAAGGTTAGAGTTAATTATAAATTTTAGTTATGAAACCTTTTTTAGTGCAAATTGGGATTTTATGGCTAAAAATAGGAACGTATAGTTTGTCTGAAAATTTTCAAATAATGTATCGAATTATGAAACTATTATTGTCAAAAGATAAAAAGAAAAAAATTGTCAATTAGAGCGCCATCTATCAGGAATCTAATTCCGTGTAACAAACAATTCTTACGTATTTTTAGTTTTGTCTGAATCTGTAATAGAAAATAAGGGTTTCTACTAACCAAAAGTTTATAAATCACCTACCGCCAATCTTCATCGCGGGAAAGAGGGGAGCAATTTTCTACGTATTTTAAGCAGTAAAAACTGAATCTGCAATAAAAATAATGCTCAGCCTCTTTAATATTTGAAAGTCCGACCTAAAAGAAGTGGAAAGGGCGACTAATTTCAGCCTCAATGTATTCCTTCGTAGAATGATTAAATTTTGATCATTAACTTTTTTCATAGAGTGCTTATGGTTTCAAGTTGAAAAACTCACTCGTATATGGTTGAGGAAAGCCACTTCCTATCAGTTCTGCCCCATTTTATTGTTAAAAAGTTTTTTAATTCAAAAGGGGCAGACATTTTGAAACGGTTTGACCGATACAGCTCAAATGCAATTCCAAACCGCTAGTCTTAAAAACGTAATAGCCTTTCTAATTTCAGTTTGATAGTTTTTCTAGATTCCAAAATTTTGTTTCTTATGCGATAAAATTGAAGCAGCCTGCAGTTTTCAAATGCGAAAAAAGATTTTGACGTCACCCACTTTTTTCGTCTATGCGTTAAGATCGAAGTACATTTGATGGGGGGATTTTTATAAAGTGGAGGGATGTATTTTTTTGCCCAAAAATGAGAGGCGATAACACTTTACATAAAAAATTTCTCCTGCCCCTGTACTTAGGTAGGTATATGATTAAAAGGTCTCCGGAAACCCTTTTTTTGTATTGATTTTTATATCTACAGTAGGAGAGAACTATGTCGTTTATTTTAGGCCAAACTATGGAAAAAATGTTTTTCCATTATATACTCGAACAATTCTCCATAAAAGCTTAAAATTATTACAGATATTATTGTTTGCATTGTTGCAGTCCTCGAGTGCTTGGAATAAAATTCCAGCAGATATTGCAACCTAGAAACTTCTAAATAGGTTATAATGAACAAAAAAAAAAAAGAGAGAAATGAATCCAGAAGACACAATGGGTAGGTATTACGGAACTCATTTGTTTCTGAGCCTTGCATCGTGCATCTCGTTCGTCCGTGGCTCGTGCATGTCGATTTAACCCAGAAGACCCGTTTCTCCGCCTCCTCCTCAAGAATTCTCCAACAATTATTATCCCGAGCGCATTCTGACAGGGCATTTAATCAACCCGTTATGAATATCGTCATGATAATACCTAAAATCGGACAAGGTTACATCTTATCGATTGACAAATAACGAATATGCGTGTCGGAAACGGTTGATTATTTTCGAATTCGCGTACAGTTGATTAGAGTTGTAAACAACAGAGTAAGGAGGTTTAAAAAGCATCCAACAGGTACAAAAACAGGTGATATACGCGTCCAGACGAGCATTTCCTCCATCAGTCGGCTTTGGCAGTCCGTGGCAGAAGTGCGACCGACGAGTGCGCTTAGTTGCGCCCAGAGAGGCGCCAAAATACCACACGACTCCTTCAATTCAATTCAATTCAAACGCTCCGACGTCGTACTGATAAGAGACCCCCCCGAAAATCACGACGTGTTCACCTCGCCACGACCGTTACCATTCTGCGTTATATTATTGTGATGCCGTAATAGTGATTAGCCGGGACGAAAATTGCCTGTTAGGTTTACTACGTGCGAGCTTATTTACTTCTGGTTGTAAGTAAATCCATAACAATAGAACCATCATTGGATAAAACGAATTAAATAACCGTAAACGTCAAAAGCTGTTCCGCGATATTATGACTTACGTTATTATTATCATCGTTACTTACACGATTCTTCTATTCATTTAAATAATGAACCTAAATTATGCTCTCTAATAATTAATAATCATAATAACGAAAAACGCAGCACCAGCGGCAGTAGGCACTACAGCACTAGCACCACCACTACCAACAGTAACGAAACAATGTTACCCGATAATTATTAAAACAATAATTAAAATGCAATGATATGAGCCAGATCGACTCGATTGAAAATAATCGATCAATTACTGAATAATTAATCAACACCATGTCGAATAATGTCTACGAGAAACTACCCCTAAAGAATAACCAAAGCATAGACGATAAAGAGAACATCAACAAAGTAGACAATACAAAGATGATGAAGACAATACAGAATACGATCGCGCCTCTCGAAGACGGCAAGAACAAGCATAAGAAGAGGAAGAGTACCCCGGATATCCAGAAGAGCTTCAACATCCCGAAGCGTCCGAAGGCGTCCAAGAGTATATCAGACATGTTCACTGGTAATAATAAGACACACCAGGACTCGAGCGGTATGAGTATGAGCAGGACGAGATCTGAGAGCAGTGAAACTTTGAGGGCCGTTAACAATGGGGAGTCAAGAGTGGATGAAGGTGAAGAGGATAAGTTGAAAACTAATATCCAGTCGACACCTACTTCGACTTTGGATGATGGATATGAGAGTTACAATAGTACGCCGTTGGTCTCCGGTGAGTTTTCCTCTTGCCTCCAGTAATTTATGTTAATTTCTGCGCTTGTTTTATATACAAAGTGTTCCTATACTGCATGTTTTAATACATTGAAGAAGCGAAAAATTTATATTTGAAGTGTCCGCAAATTTTCTGTGTAGCAAAATTTTCCATTTTGTAGTCGTCTGGAAATTGAACCAAAATATTTTTTCTTGACATTTTTTGTTATTTTTTTTAATTTTTTTTATTTTATTCTGAGGCGAGGATTTTTTAATAAATTGTCTGTTATCTCCACCCCCAAGATATTTACATAATAAATGTAAAAAATCCAAAATTATTATTGTTTCTAAGTTTCGTCGGTAACGGGAAATGAACTTTATCATATTATTATGAGATCTGCTTTTGTAAAAAGATGCATAGAAGGTTCTGTTATATAAATGTTCTTATTTTGGACTATTCGTGACAAGTTTTTCAGGTTTTTGTTGCTCTGAAATGGTATTTTTTAACAGAATTTTTTTTATTTTATTTTTCAATAAGGTCCGTGTAACTTGAACCTCCTAAATCGAACGAGGAGGAACATTTTTTTCAGCTCGAGTGTCTACGTTTTGTAAATAAAATATTAATGCACCAATAGGGAGATAGAATAACTATAGAATCATGCCCTAAATCTCCCTTTTCGTATCATTAAAGAAACATTAATCTTCCCCTACAAGTTTTTTATTTTACAAAAAAAATATTTTCCATGACTCATTTCTGTGATTTTTGTTTTCCTGATAATTAACAATAATTCAGCAAGTGTGTATTTTTCTTCTTTTTTTTTTGGTATTAAATCCTTAATTTTTCTGTGAGTTTACTGTGTTTTTTTACGGTACAAATTTACTGTATATTTTTCGTGTTTTTTTCAAAATTGATGAAAAAATAATGGTCTCTCTTGTATTTTTGTAAATTTAAGTTTTTCTTCACGCATTTTTCGTAAGTAATCAGATCTTTCAAATCTGGAAAATAAGTCTAATTTTGTTTGTATAGGTATAGGTACAACGCAGTGTATCCCAGGATAAGCATATTTATAGGTATAAAGGACTAAAAATTGCTTGATCAAATAATAAATTTGACCATATTTTCATGTTTAAGGAATCAAGCATGCCTTGACAGGAATATCAGGAATACTCTTTTTGTTTTCTGTGTATTAAAGTACCTCTTCTGCAGGAAATATCTAAAAATTTTATTTAAAAAAGTGACTCAGGATTCAAAATTGTGAATGGATAGTTTTGTACTTTTTTTTACACTTTTTGCAATTTTTTTCAATATTTTTTTTGTAGTTTTTTAAATATCAATTTAATTTCTTCACCTCCCTTATCCAAAGTACGGACATACATTGATTTGAATGCTTTAGTAAAATTGGCGTTTCGTTTTCTACAATCTGTTTCCCAAATTAAAATTCTAAGGCCAATTAAAATTTAGAGAGCTTTGGAAATTTATTAAGACCTTTTAGGACAGATCATATTTTAGATGTTTGTTATTAATAGCCTCCAGTAAATCAAATGTGTTCTTCATAATTATATTATTTCCGAAAGAGTTTTTTTTTCCAAAAAATGTATTCAAAACCCTGTGCCAAAAAATTTCTCTTGCAGAGTTTCTGAAAAAAATTAAATAAAAGTGGGGTGATGGTTATGTAATTCGGCATGCATATAGGTACCTACATAATTTTAGATTCTGAGCAACTTCTTAGAATAAAATTATTCGATATTTCGTTCATAAGAGGTACTTTACCTACACAGAAAGGTGTATTCATCCTGTCATGGCGTGCTTGATTTATACTAAATATTAAAATGTGGTAAAATGTATTATCTAATCAAGCAAATTTTAACTTGAAATATTTTTATCATTTATACCTACTTATATATAAATTCGTTTATCCTGGGACACACTGTATATTTCGTCGCCAAAAATGTCTATTTAACATTTTTTCATGATATGAAGCGTTACTTCACTTTTTAACTGTCCTCAGTTATAATTAATTATTATTTTGACTTTTTTTTTTTTTTTGATAGCTCGTAAATGTGAATTTAAAAACAACATCTCTGTTTGTTCGTGTTCATTAAACTCCAATCAATTATAACTCTGTTAAATAATAATTACTGTTGTTTAAATGCAGGGTAAGTTCTAGTCCCGCTTGGGGGATGAAAAAATAATCCTCTCTGCATATGTTTGAAATTTTGTTTTTTAGTTTACTTCTTATTTTTCACCTCCAAAACTTTCCAATTCGCCATTTTCTTTCATGAATAAACAGAATTCTTCTTAGTGTTTGCGTCAAATTAGAATCCTGACAACTGTTGCGCTGAAATGAGACTATATAGGTACCTACATATTCTAAAAAATAAGTCTTTAAATTATTTTCATTTCTTTGCTGTTCATCCCCAAAACTATCGAGCTGGTACATTTTTTTTTTTAGATCATAAGTCTTGTAAATATAAAAGCAAATAATCCTCTTGTTCCCTTTTAAATTTTGAGTTTTCATAGCAGTTTTTTGACATTTTTGCTACTGGAAAATTGAATTTTTACCACTTTGACATTTTCCAACTCATGTTTTTGAGATCCAAGTTTTTAATTGTAAATGGCCGTTTTTCTTGAAAAAAGCTCACGTTAGCCAATTATGGCCAAGAGTACTTTCTTGCGTATAAAATATTAGCGGTTAAAAATGTCAATTTGCCCATCAGTGTCGTAGATATAAGGGGGAAAAAATCCATGTAACCTTAAGATCGCGGCCACGGGCATATGGAAAAAAATTAGTTATCATTAAAAAAGTAGTCAGTTTCAATCATAAACTGAGTTCTGTATCTTATACGGTTCCCGAGATATCTTCAAAAAACTGAATTTTTTTTTTAACTCTGTATCTCTGTAAAGAATAAAGTCTTTAAATTTTTTACCCTGTATACTTAGCATCATTTTTCAATTAAATAAAAAGTGACTTCTTGACTTTCCCATATTACGATTGTGTGCAAGGAGGCGGATATGTACGGGGGATGTAAACCCTAATTAGTGTTGTGACAAAAATAACGTAATTATTATACTGGAACTACTCTGCTTGTGGAACAGTCTGTTCCGATTGTTGCGTTTACATTTTAGCTGTTCCGGTTCCACTGCCCGTTACGTGTCTCGTTTTATGAGGCAGAAAGTGAGCCAGTGTTTTTAGTTTCAAAAATGAGCAGCGATGAATAAATTATAGATGTCGTTCCTAATCAATATTCTCAGAAATCCACTAAAAAAATCGAACATCTGCATTTTCTTGGCATATCTTGTCCTTTCGGAACTGTTATGTGCGAACCTATTCCTATCTCAAAACCGGAACAGTTCTGACTAATAAGTGAAAATAACCATCTGGCACACTACTAAACCCTAATAAGAGTCGACGCGTGGAGCTACTTCAGATTTTGACTATTTTGAGAATTTTTTTAACAATCACCGGTAATAAAAATATCGATTTTTCGACAATGATTTTTTTCTTTTAAATATGTACCTACACTTCTTCATTTTTTCTTATTGGATTGTTAATTTTTACATTTTAAGCTTTCTAATCTGTTAAAAATTTTTTTTAGTTTAAATTTTATTAGTACCTAAACGAATTTTCGACTCAACATCCACTTTTAGATTTTTCGCTCTATTCTATTTTCTTGTTATAATACAGAAGGATTACCAAGATTCATGTTATTTTCGGCTCTTAAGATAACGAGCGCTTTCTAAACTAGTAGGTAGGCCCTTATATATAAAACCCTCAGAGTAATTGGGTACATACAAATCATACCAGTAGAAATGTCATATTTCTGTCATAAAATTCATCTCACATAAGAAGTTTTTTTAAATTTTGTTAACCTACCGACTCATTTTCTCAAATCAGGTTATTGTTTTTTTGACATTTTCCTTTAATTTACTTAGGTACCTATTAGATAAATAATAGAAGGACCAAATTTACACCCTCTACTTCAAAAATAAGAACCCTTATAACAGTATCAACTATTCTTAGATGGCTATGCTGGCAACCCAGGCAGCCCAGTATAGTTTACAAAACCCAATACCTTAGGTATTTAATTTAAATTTAGCTTGTCGAACCTATGTTTAGTTGTATTTCACTTCAATAAAGTGGTTAAATAAATAATAGCGGAAACAGTTATAATATCTACATATAACAATCCTCGGTTAAAATTGGCGCCCAACGTGGGGCTCGAACCCAACACTCTGAGATTAAGAGTCTTATGCTCATTTCTTGTTTTATTCTTTCGTACTTTCTGGTAATTGGAACTATTCACAATTTGTATAATTCATTAAAACCATATAAATCTAAAGACAAATGCAGCACCGCTTCGCCTTCACTAAAGCTCATGAAATAAATTTTTGGCAAATTTATAGAAAATATAATCTTAAAATGGATGAGGATGTAACTGTTTCAAGTAGGTATCTACTATAAAAAGACATCACTGGAACTGAAAAAAAGTTAATAAATTAAAAAAAAATAATTCTAAATATTAATTATTTCGTGACTTATTGTTTCAATTTATTTATACAAATTTTCTTTAAAAGCAACATGATAAAAGTTACTCAGAAAGCAATCGACTTTTTTCTGAAATCTCCATCCTCATTTCCGGACAAAAGATGTAGCTCAAATAAAATCCTTAGGAAGCTAGAAAATCATCCTTACTTTCATCCAACCTGAATTTTCTTCTTTTGATTTTTTGATATCATTTTATCTCATGCAGTAAGTCGGTATAATAATGTAGATCAAATACACAATGATTCTTAAGACGTCTTTTATTATAAGGCGGAGTAATGAGGAAGTTCCAACTTTTTGTATTTGAATACAATATCGTACCTACTCGCCAATATAATAACAGAGACTGGATGATTAAATTTTTATTTATTTTTAACACGCCACAAAGAGAGAATTTACGATTTCACATACCGACCAGAAAACGAAGCAATTTGGTGAAAGAGTACAAAGCAAAGCGTAACCGGTCCGGCTATTATTAAACAGGGGAGACCAGATAAATGAAGTTACTATTTTCAAGTAGCAATTAATTTCCCGAAATGAAAGTGCGCGAACATCTACGTCAATTATCGCCATCATCTGCTGTGAATTCGAATAAATTCTCATTGTGTTCATTTAAGTTGTCGGTTAACTGCAAAGATTATGTCACCAATCAAAAAATCGTAATTGAACAGTTAAAACACGCAATAATGAGGTGTTAAAATGTCCACTTTACGGGTACCATCATTCATAACCAATACACTGCTACTTCAACAAACCGAACGACTCTTACTTATTATTATCGAGAAACAAAGAGCCCTCTAAGAAACAAGAATGGTATATACCTACTTAATAAATTATTTGTACATACAATAAGTTATGACTATTACAAGGAATTGTGTCATTGAGAGCCTTGAACTTGTGACATAATAAAATTATCGCTGTTTGTTTGCGAGTTTCGTTCTCTAAAAATATTGTAATTGGGTCAACGACAACTAGGAACATCTTAACCGATTTTTAAAAATCATGCCAATAAACAAAAGGCAGAACTTGAGCCAAATTATCGTAGGGAGTGATGTGTACGAGTGTATCTGCTTTGACAATTATTTATCGACTTGGAACTGGTCCTTGAGAGAAGTTAATTATCCTGTAGCAGATCTGTAAAAAAAGATGTCAATGTGATATATTTTCTTTTTTAAATATTCATTCTTATTATATAGTTTTAGATACGCGCTAAATGACGCATTTAAATTTGTACACTTCATATTATCAAGAACCTGTTACGTTCTGCGCGCTTAGATTCTTATTCCATTAAGCCGCTAAGAGTCCTTTTAAAAAATTAGCACGTCGGGAACGTTAATAAAATTAGATCAATAAGAAGAAAAATAGGGAAAATCAATTCACTAGAAAGACTATTACACCTAGTTTCTTTGAATAAATCTCACTTATCTTCAAAATTTCTAATAATTTCTTTCAAAATAAAACCTTTTTTATTTGAAAAATTAGGGAGAAACACTAAAGTCTTAACATAGCGATATGCTATAAGCAGGTCCTTCAAAAATTAGAGATTTCTGTAAAAAAATGACCTTTTAGAGACACCCTGTAAGTACCTACTTACATATTCTTGATATTTACCTCCTACAATAATAGTTTAGTATATGCTTTTAGAAATTCAAACAATTAAAGTCCTCCTAAGTTTTAGTTGAGCAATAGAAATTGTTTCTATATTCAGTCAAAAGTGGTAAAGTAAATAAGCATTTTATAATATTTCCTCAATCGAGAAAAAAAAAGAAATTCTTATACTTATTTCCACACACTATACGCTAATTATTTATCTAAATATTTATTAACGCTTAGCTTAACACTATTTATTTGTTTAACATAAAATAGTAGTATTTATTCGTAAAGACATTTATTTTATTAGCATTTTTTTTATTCCTGCATGTACTTATTTATTTTGTACACCTCTTCACTTGTATTTCAAGACTGAAGACTCTTTCTCCGGCGGTGTATTTACATATTATGCAATCCGAGGTGGTAGAAAAATTCTAGATTCTCTGTCTAGAACAGTATTAGCAGGATGACGTCATCATATTTACGATACCTTGCTGATATGTATCATAGTGTACGGCGAGAGTGGCAAATTTCGAGGGCCGAACTGACCGCCTGAAGGGGGAGTCGAAATGCATTTCCATAACATTACAATATTACAGACTTCAAAATGTTTCCTAACATGAAATTTTCGCAAAATATGTGGATGTGGTGTGAGGATTTTGGCGTTATGGTTTTTAAACTTTTTTTTCTTTCTCTTTTTCTTCTCGACTTCGTTATAAGTTATAAAGACCAGAACGTCCTTTCACAAGAGGAGTTCCTTTACCTTCTCTTGTAGCATTTTATTACCATTACCATTTTGTCGATTAAAGCGTTTATATCATGAATCTAAAAAATGTTCTATCTAAAATTTCTAAGTTCACCCTCCAAAAGGTAATGAAGGAAAAATATAAAAAACTAGCGCAAAATATGCCCCCCCCCCCCACCTGTACCTACATACTTACTACGTCTTCGAAATTTCACGAAAAAATATTTTGAAACCGTTTTCGAGATATCGATTCGTAACATTTTAAAATGGAACATAAATAACTGGAAGCTGTCCAAATGCACAAGGATGCATAAGCCATTAAGAAAAAAGAAGAAAAAGAACGCTTTAAAATCCTCACCCTGTATAGTGCCTCCCACCCAAAGATATTGAGACTTAGGCTATACTCTACTGTACAGTCAGAGAGATTTTTTATTTTTTTTTTTTGAGCATAATGAGTTCGGAGCCGAATGAAATAGAACTTGAAACAGAAAACGAAAACTAAATTGAATGACAATACTTTTGCTATTTTTTGACAGTAAAGTATTATGTCAAATGTCAAAGTTACGTTTCAGTCCCTCATCTAAACTTCGAAGTTTTTTTAATGTCATGTGAGATCTAATCGTAATAGCTATTTTTGTTAAATTATTGTTCCATAAAGTTGTCATTTTGATTGACATTCTAGTTTCGAAATGGCATTTTTCGTCATTTGTCACTTTTTTTCGGCATTTGTGCTTAAAAGTAACATTATGCGTAATAGTTGCAAAATGGAGTGTTTTAAGCGCCAACTACAACTGTCAAACGAGGCCGAAGGCCGAGTTTTAAGCACAAGGTTATAGCACTTTTAAGCACAAGTGCGTAAAAGAATGTCATTTCGAAACTAAAATGACAAAAAGCAAGCCAGTATGCAGCATGCTTTCAAGTTGCTTTATTAATAAAAGAGTCTCAGAAAAAGCTAAACATTTGAAGATATTGTTAAGGGTTAATTTAATCTTGGGGTTAAAAGAAAAAATAGGAATTCTTAAAATGGCTTTATGAAGAAGAAAAGTATAACTGCATGAATATTATTAAATAATAATCGAACATAGAGTAGGTAGGTACCTAGTGACAAAAGTTATCCGCATCATTGATATATCAAGGAGTGATTCGGGACGCATCCTTTTGATCCTTCGTTGCTGCGGTGGAGGTGGTAGTGGTAGACCGGATCCTCGCTGGTTGATTAATATTCCGAGGCGATCGAGAGCGCGATGTCTATATTGAATAGCGTCGCGGCGACGTGTGCCGACCACGGCTGCTCATGGACGCCCATTATAGGAGGCGACGGCATTCCAAAGGTCGCCCGGTGCACATTACACTGCATTCCAGTACGCCAATATCCTCAGATATGTGCAGAAGACGATCATCGAGACCGCCTAAGGCCAAGAACACTACAAGACAACGCGGATGTTCTGGTTCTTCTAAAATTCTACATGGATCATACGCGAGCTAGAAATTTCTGAATAACTCTGGACGGCGCTCGCTTTATAATATATTGAAAGAAACGGGGCAGTAAATAATGTTCAGTTTATAATCATTTCAACCCTATAGGTAGGTGATTTTTATTATCTACGCGTTCATAAAGGAAGACACAGCCTTGATATCAACCCCTGTTCAAGATGATATCAAACTTAACCGTCAACAAATCGTACATGTCTGTATAGCCCCCCCCCCCCCCCTTCTGCACTTTTTGGTCTTTCGTGCATGTACTTCAGAAAAATCCGTCGATCAAGTGTGCTTTTAAAAATTTTATTTTGGAAGACTGTTACTTGTTAACGCTTTATGGAGACAATACGATCAAGAACTTGATTCCATTTTTGATCAATCTGGAGATGAATCTCAGATGCGCTGAAGATTCTTGAAATGATCGATCGACTTATTTTTGGAAGACTCCCATTTATGGTGAAAGCCTATAAGTACGTGAATTGAACAACTAGTCCCCTTTTCCCTTTTATGATTGGCAGAGATGTATTGATTTCAAATTTTTCATCAGTTGCATAAATTGATTGGCTTAAAAAAAATAGTGCTGTCAATGGATCTATACTTTGACACAATCTCTGAGATGTAATTATCGTGAAAAAGTAAGGTTTAAAACAAAGGGACTCACTTATTGAAATCTCCATCACCCTAGTCATTTTTTCCAAGAAGACTTCAATCTTCAAAGAGATTAATATTTCACTGATACTATTTATTTTAGGAGCGAATATAAGGCTATGTTAATTCCGACCATCGTAATACTTCTGCGAATTAGTTGGTAATTGTTGAAAGTTATTGAGACTTTGAGTTTAGGAAAAGTTCAAGAATGTGCCTGGCCTATTTATGGATTCGTAGACCGCAATCACCAATAATCGCAGGTGCCAGGACGACATCAACGTAGGCTTTGATAGACCTCACCTCACAGAGGGGTTGACTTCAAGGTCCTTTTAAATGGGGTCGCGCTGGATTAGAATTAAATACGAACACCTTCTCATATTTCCCTATTTACCTAATTTACTTAATCTTTTTCTTTTTACTATCCCTATTTAATTTAATCTGCCCTTGTTTTATTTATTCCTAGTTCATTGAACGTTTTGAAGAGAAATCATTCAACTATTTATAATTTATAATAATCCTATTAATAGTTATTAAATTATGATACTATAAGATGGTAAAAGCGGGGATGAGTACTTTTAAGACGTTGTGCTACTTGCACTTATAAATGGTCATGCATGATGTATTAGGGTTCTGTAAGAAACTGGTAATAACGGTTGGCTTGATTGGATCTGCCTTGTAAAAATTTTGGCTGCGGGTCATTTATTTGATTAGGATCGCCATAAGGTAAAGTTGAAGCCCTTTATTTTTTGCCAAACTTTTTCTGATGACTAAGGACCCTCAACGACGTACCAAGGACTGACGCTGATCGGGTAGTTAAGCTTTTTTCCAATCATAATATCGGAACTAAATAATAGGGAAAGCTACAAATTTCTTAAAACAATATAATCCACATTTATTTTTACCTGTCTATCTTAGTAACTGTTATTGAGGCTTCAAAAGCAAAAATCTCCAAATCTCCTTTCTTCTTCGGTTTAGTTTTATAATGTAATTTCCACACCATAATTTTTGCAGGAGCAAATTCTTCTTCGTCTACAATTTCTTCAATTTTAAATCCTAATTTTAGCGCAGAGAAGCAGATATTTACCTGTCAAGTAAAAATAGAAGAATTTCAACCAGAATATTCTTTGCTTTTTCGGAGAGATATTTCATGTACAATTTTTAAATTATTTCCCGTATAAACCGTATAAACGAAAGGGACAAGGTCGTAAAACATGAAAAGCATCGATTTTGAATTTAATAAAAATTAAAACTACAGAAAAAATCGTTCTAAAAAGGACGAAATCGTAATAGACCAGGCATTAAAAGCTTATTTTCAATGTGAGTTTCGTCCGTATTCATGAATATTGCTCGAACAATAACATAAATTCGATGCGTCCTACATGGGAAATTTAATCCGGGGGTTTAATTATGTGACTACATTAACAAGTTATTATCCCTGGAATTTACCTAATGATATCTAATGAAATAGAAATAGAAATATAAATGCAGATATAATTATTATTGCTTTTACTTAATGAAATATTATTCCCTAGATTTCATTTTTTGATAAAATATTATAGGTACAGTAAGATTTACTTATAAATAAATGTAAAAACTCTAGGGAATGATCCTTGTTGAAAATTAAGCAAATTTTTCAAATGAAAATAAACCATTCGCCTCTCTCCTGGTCATGCAGATATGACAGAGGGAGCCAAGAAAGTACATTTTAATATTTTCTTACAGCCGTTCTGCAATTCTAAAAGGTAATTTGGATTTTGGATCGTCTGATCTATATCATAAAAAAAAATTGTGAAACTTCCGTAAATTTTAATCTTCAAGAAAAAAATCGTATAAATTCCATTTTTTCTCCCAAATTTTTATTCGATGTAAATCAATCATATCATAATATGCTATACGTAATTACAGTTGGATTTTTTTTTTTCGAAAAAAATTATAAGAAACGTCTTTTATTTGGAAAAAATCAAGTTATCAAAAATGGCTATCAGGTATTAGAAGAAAGTTACGTGCAAGATACGTTTTAGGGGTGGCCTCTTCTACCAGTACGGGAAAACGTAACGAATTATCTACTTGTTTTGTATTTTAGAATAAAATGAAAAATAATTTTTTTACTCCCTCTTCAAGGGGTCGTACCTCAATAGAGGTAGAAGAGAGTTAAATGATCATTTTTATTTGAATATTGGGTGTTAATTTTCAACAATGAATCATTTCCTGAGCTTGATCACTTATTTCTTTACGTGCACACCCTACAAAAAGTGGTGAAAATTGTGATGATACAGAGTAAAATTAACATTATTATGACAGTGAAAGGATCAAGAATTTGTATTTATACAACAATTTTGTATTCAGATTTTGGTCTAAATATTTCTACAACGTCGTTTTTGATTTTTTTGAAATCAGAGTTTTTTATGTGTAGGTAATAAGGCGTAAAAAAGAGGATCTGTACAAAGACTTATAAATTTTGCACTATAACATTTTTTTGAAACGATAGGAGACAGAAATAGGGAAATGATCTCAAAATGTGTATTTTTTACCAAAAATTAGGGAAAGAAAAATAATTGGGAGTGTAGTACAGGAAAATTCGGATTTAAATTCTGAAAAATCCTGGCAGCAATTTTATATAACATTTCATTAGAGGACCTTTAAAGGAGCCCGGAGCCACTTTTTCAGTACCCAACAGCCTTGAGCATTTTGACAAGTGGTTGTTTTTGCGAATTGATTTAGCGGGTAAACCCTTCACCCTACAAAAATAAATCCAAATAAAAAGGTGTAGAGTTTTTAAGATCTATCTTTTTTAATTAATTTTGCGGTGGGAGGTTGAAGGGTTGAAATTAATTAAAGGGGGTTGAAGGGATCCCGCAGAATCCTTATGGGAATTGGCGTTGATTAAACTGGTTAAATTTGATGTAACTTTGGGACATAACGCCTAAAAAGTCCTCTTATCGAGATATTTACCTTTAAAGATGGATTTTTTTCTTTCATGACAGTCACGCATCTATTTTTTTAATGTTGGCCTCGCTAATTGTTTTAGAGAGAAATTTTAGATGGCTCTTTTGCTAAAATTGAAAAGTTGCTTCGGTTCATTTAGTTGCATTCTGAATCTTTTGAGCCATTTTCGAGAAAATCGAGAAATAGTTTTCAATTTGTGATGTTATTTTTCTAATAGCTTTGGCTGTGACTTTAAAATTGGATAATTTTTAATTTTTGACGTTTTTTTTGTTATAATTTTTATTGGTGAATTTAATGAAATAATTACGGCAATGATAACACAAAATGAAAATTTTTTCCTGTTTTTCTCGAATATGGCTCAGCAGATTCAGAATGATACATAGAAGAAGCAGATTTTCAATCTTAAAACAAAATATTGATTTATCTAATCTCAATGTAATTTACCTCTATACAATTTATGTTTTCAACCCGTACTTCATCGAATCTCTGCATACTTATTGATTGTGAATAAAACACTAATGTTTTATAAAATTTTATAAAACATTAGTATTTTATTCATTACCTCTATACCTTTTTATTTGGACTTTTTTACTAGGGTGAACTGCATACCAGCTAAATCGATTTGCAAAAACAACCCCCTTTCTCAAAAAATACATAAAATTGCTGCCCGTATTTTCTTCTGGATATCAGCCTTTTTTCAAAATGTTCCTGTATTGGGTCTAAACTTCATGTACCTATACCTACCCTCTGTAGATTGAATAAATCACCATCATGATGACACATATAATGTTATTGAATTGTTTCTGTCATGAACTCGAGACCTGTTGCATTGGCTGCAATGTATCGAGTGAATAATAAATAAGCATCAGAAATTCCTCTCTCTAAAGCCAGAGCTTATTCAAATTAGATGCATTAATTCCAAATAGTAACTAACTAACAACTAGTAATGGGAACTATGTATCTAGTTCCTAATGTTTAATGTATTGTCGGGATGGGTGCTGAAATCGATATGCAAACGATGGTTAACTAGTGCCAGTATGCGTGTGCGGGATTAAACCAAAATAAAATTCCCGACGTTTCACAAAAGAGGTAAACAGAACTTGCATCTTTGTGAAAGCAGTTTATTGGGCTGTCCGCTTTGGTGTCCAAAGCTTTGAGCGTTCGCAGCCTCACTATCTTTCACTGTATCATTCATCGCCCAGTTCGGACATTTAGAGGGACTACAAATGAACGGGGATGACGCTGAACGTCAAATACCGCTTCCACTCTAATGATTTACCTTTTCATCCGATGTTTTCTATGAGAAGTTTCAGCTTTTCAGTGGTGCATTTTTTGATCGCCTTTTTGGTTAAAATTTTATTCAACATGGACGCAAATATTTCTTCTTTATTCGGAGATTTTCAATTTACTAGTCAAAAGTAATTGGCGTCCCTTTTTAAAGGTTTTTGAGATATGGTACCTACCGAAATACTTTTAAATGGTCAATTGAATATGTTTAATCGCATCCCGGTGAAAGTTTATTTATTTTTAACCTTGCTTTCTCTGAAAATTTCATTTTATGCAGTAAAAGTATGAAAGATCGTTACCAAATAATTCTAGCTATATTTGAAATTTGAATTTTATCTAAATACACAATGTGGCTTAAAAGTGAAGGACGTAGCTGCAGTGTATCTCTTGATACTATTTATATAATTCTGCTGCTCGATTTTTACCTTTACAATTAATTTTAGAAAAATCGGTCAAACATCAACATCAGATAAACAAGGAATAAAATTCTCGTGTTGTTTTACTTCTCTCACTTAACTCGACTACTCCTTTTTTCAATCTTAAGTGATATTTTATCTCGTCACTACTTTATACACATATATAGATATATGTATTAACTTTTTTCGTTTACGTAATACAACATTAGCATCTAAATCGTTCCGTCTAGAGGCATAATAATATCTAGGTCCACGTCTGAATCGGCCCGCTTTACATGTTGTCATACCCATTTGCGTGGGCATAATGAAGACTAAGAAGATTACGCTCGAACTTTAAAGTAAGGATTATCTCCTTAATTGCACTTCCAAGCCTCTGTCAACGACTGATCTTTGAACTTTCGATAATAAAAAAATTAATTGCCGTCGCTGTAATTATTTCTAACATAACGTTCAATTTTAAACCAGTATCCAGCACCGCAGTAGTAATAGTTGCAGGAATGTTGGAATGTTGCAAATTATTACAGGGCGTCTGGAACTTAATGGTTTTAATTATTGTTATTTACATCAATTTACCAAGCGACCGAATGATTTTTTAATTGTTTCATTTAGCGATATTGGGCGTGAATTTACATGTTTCTGGATTTCTGTAAATAATAGTAAATGGTTAATTTGATTTCTAAAGGCGTGGAATATGAATATGTAAGTATAGTTAAATGCTTTGCTTGCCAGTTTACACCTAAAATAGCGATTTTATGGTTCATACAAGTGATAAAAGTAATCGTTTAAAGTCTTACGTCGATTGCATAATGTTTATTGATTTCAGGATTAAAATCGTTTTTATTTTAGATCATCTAATAAATTATTATACTGATATGCGTATCAATATTTACATTAATTCTACTTTTATTGAATTATTTAGGCTTTAAATTTATAAAACTATTTCCTATACAAAAGCATATTATCTTCTCCAACCAATTATCTTCTTTTTAGTGTCGGCCAAGCCTTTAAATGGGCGCGGGAGCGATTTTGCATAAATGTGGGATTTCTTTTAGAAATCGTTTTTAGTTTATTTTTCTAAATTATTTATATTATTAATCTTGTAGAAACTTAAATTTTAGAGCTCTAACCGTACCTGCTACAAAACTATTTTTTTTTTGATCTAGTCGAGCTAACAAAAAGTTAAATTATTTGTGCAGGATGTTTCAAATAGTAAAAATGCAATTGTTTTCTAATATTACAATTTGTGAGCTAACCGGACCAACTAATAAAGCAATTTTCGAGTTAAACGGGATTAATGAGAACAATAATTTCTTAAACTACCCGGATTTGCGTAAGCAATCAATTTTTTAACCTACCGAGCCTTCTAAAAATGCAACTTTTTTAACCAACCCAACCTATCGAACACAATTATTGAAACAGCTGAGCGGAACTGGTAAAAATCAATTTTTTGTTGTAACCTAGTCTTATACCTATCAATTTGTGAGCTAACCCAACTGGATGAGAACAATTTCCTCAGCTAAGTGGAACTGCTGAAAACAAGCTTTTGAACTAACCGGACCTGATAAACAACCAATTTTTTCATAGGGCGTTCTAAAAATTCAGTTTGTGAGAGAACCGAACCTGCTGAGAACAATTTTGCAGATAAAAAACAATTTCTTGGTCCAAGAGGGACTTCTAAAAAGGTTATTTAGGCGGAAGAGCAGCGAAGGAAGGGGTACACCTCTTCTGTAGCTGAACCTCGCCTTTTGACATTGTAAAACAATATTAGTTAACTCTTGTACAAAAGTTGTAGTTATATGTCAATAAAGACTCATTATTATTATTATTTTCTTGATCTAACCGGAATTTCTAAATGATAATTTTCTTATCCAGCCGAGCATTCTGAACATCCGATTTATGAACAATTTCTCAAGATGATGGAAGTGGTAATTTTTTTTTTTTTTTTTACAAATCAAGCCTTCTAAAAATACAATTTGTGTGGTAGCCCAACCGGCTGAGAACAACTTTGTGAGCTAACTGGAACTGCTGGGAACAGGTTTTTGTACTAACCGGACCTGATAAACAATTAATTTTTTCATATATCCATCCTGGCGCCTGGCGCCCTAAAAATTCAATTTGTTAGAGAACCGAACCTGCTAAGTACAATTTTAGTGCTAAAAAACCATTTCTTGATATAAGAGGGACTTCTAAAAAGCCAATTTCTTGATCCAACCAGAATTGCTGAAAAATAATTTTCTTATCCAATCGAGCTTTCTAAAAATCCGATTTGTGAGATAACCGTTTTCTCAAAAAATGCATTTTTTTGAGCTAACCGAATCTATACCGATCACAATTTCTTAAGTTGACGGAAGTGGTAAAAAATAATTTTTTTTTACCAACCAAGCCTTCTAAAAATCCAACTTGTGAGCTAGCCCAACCGCCTGAGGACAATTTTCTGGGCTAATTGGAACTGTTAAAAAGTCAATTCAACCAAGCCTTTTAAGAAAATACAATTTTTGAGCTAACGGACGTGCTAATAAAGCAATTTTCGAGCTAACCGCGGACCTGCTGCAAATACCTTCTTAATTTAAGCGGAATTACTAGAAAATAATTCTTTTATCTAACTGAGCTTTCTAAAAATCCAATTTGTTAGCTAACCGCCGTCTAAAAAAAGCAATTTTGTGAACCAACCGCGAACCTACCGAACACAATTTCTTAAGCTAAGCGGTATTGGTAAAAAAACAACTTGTTTAACCGAATGTGCCTTTTAGAAATCCAATTTGTATATAAGCTGGCCCAACCAGCTGAGAACAATTTTCTCAGCTATGAACTCTGCTAAAAAGTCAATTTTTTTTATTCAAGCATAACTGCTAAGAAATCAATTTTTTGATCCAACCAATCCTTCTAAAAATCTAATTTGAGAACTAACCGGACGCGTTAATAAAATCAATCTTCGAAATAACAGGAATTTCTGAGATCAATTTTTTGAACACACCGGAACTGCTATATAAACAACCCATTTTTTCCATCTGGGTCTTCTAAAAATTAAATTTTCGAGATAACCGGACCTGCTGAAGACCCGTTCTTGAAATCGGAACTGCTTGAAAATAATTTTTTTATCCAACTGAGCTTTCTGAAAATCCAATTTGTGAGCCTTCTAAAAAAAATGCAATTTTGTGAGCCAACTGAACCTACCGAACACAATTTCTTAAGCTGAGGTAAATTGGTAAAAAATCAATTTGAGTCCAAACGAGCCATCTAAAAATCAAATTTTTGAGCTATTCGGACGTGCCAAATAGCAGTTTTCGAGATATGTCCGCAAAATATAATAGAAACCTCTTCCTTATTTAACCGTAACTGCTAAAAAGTAAGTTTTCTTAAATTATGTACCTCCTTTGAAATATTTACCTAAAATTTCTTCCTAAAAGTGTCCCGAATCATGCGATCTCCGTGATAGTGATGGTGGCGAAACTGTCTAAATCACAATCTGCCTTTTTTATTTGCAAAAAGTTGTCGACAGTGAAAAACTCTACAGTTTTAATCACTTTTTCATTAATATTTTTAATAAGAGAGAAATTACAATAATAATTGAGATCAGCTAATCAGAGCTATATGCAATGATTGAATTTCGGGAAAATTAGTAAGGTAGTGATAAGTTTCTAGTAGGCAAAGACAAGTAATTAAAATGAATCTCTTCCGGCGCCAGCACTATTAGGGTTGATTTAAACCGCAATCCTGAGGGAGATTGCAATCAACTAGCTGATAATTCCTTCTTCCCGTTAGCGAAACAATAATCATTTCATAATTAATTTCATGAGGATGCACTCGAGAAAATAAAAATAGTAAAAAAATGATTAAATAAAGGGAAACATGAGGGAGTAGTTAAATCTTTATTTTATAAAGTTGATCGTTTTAAAGGTAGGTATTATAGATCGTTTAAATTATTACAACTGACACCCCCAGAGAAGTAGATTAAGTAATTATGAGTTGTCTGAATGAACTTACTTTATTACAACTTCGGAAGAATTATAGGAACTTTTAATTCCTCAAATAATCCTGTGATTAATGGCCGAATCTTAAATTACCTGACGAATTATTGTTATCCTATAACTTCTATTCCGTTAATGCATCCGTTGAAATATTAATACGACGTCGATCTTAGGAAGCGATATTTCCCGGCCGGTTTCATCATGTAAATACACCGGAAGGAAAGAGAGAGAAATAATGCATCATCAAAATACACGAAACGAGGTTTCGATCTGCTGGAAGCTGATAATTAAGAAATTCTTCCGGTTTCAACCGATAATTAAGTGGGATTCCTGGAATACGGCTCTATTGCTTCCGATGAGGGATGAAAAATTATTACAAAAGGGATCGGATAAAATATTATCAATCATTTAAATGCACTCTATTCACATCAGAGAAACATAATCACATGGAAAATGGGTCGATATATGGATCGAGAAAAAGCTTGTTCAATAATAACCTTGGCAGCTACAAAAAATACTTTTTCTTAATTTTATTTTATCCTATACAGGGTGCACCATGTATCCTTCTCTATATTGTTATCTATTAACGCTAACAGATACAGGGTCGGTTAAACAAGGTAAAAGAAGCGCAATTTTGTGGCCATCTCGAATCAGTCAAGACATACAAAATATCTGTGACCGTTCCTGAAATATCATGAAAAAACTGAAAAATCGAGATTTCTTATTTTTGCCATATCTATTTTATTATTGGAGATTAATAAATTATTTTTTGTGGGCTTACATAAGTCGGCAAGAGCTACCCATCTGACATTTCAAAAATTTTCAAAGCCGACTAGATCCCAGGATTTTCATAGTCAACTTTCGTTTTTCTTATGGCCACCATATTGTTTTTTTATGTTGTTCGGTATAAAAAAAATCATAAAAACTAAAAATTATTAAACTTCAAAATTTCAAGACTAGTGTCTTGAAAGCGATTAGTGGGTTTATAGCTCCGGTTCTTGAGGCATTATTTAATGCCTGTATGAGTCTGTGTGTCTGGCCGGCTGCCTTAAAGGTCGCTGAGATAGTACCCGTTTACAAATCTGGAGACCGTACATCTGTGGGCAACTATCGACCCATTTCACTTATCTCGAATATCGCCAAGATACTTGAAAAACTAATTCACACAAGATTTTGTGGGTTTTTAACTAAATTTAAGAGAATTAACAACAGACAATACGGATTTTTGAAGAATAGGAGTACTACCGATGCTCTAGAACGTGTTTTTGACATTGTATATGGGAGAGTCGATCGTGGTGATGCTGTCATTGCAACGCTGATTGACTTAAGCAAAGGATTTGATACTGTTGATCATACCATATTACTGCAAAAGCTTGAAAATGAAGGAATAAGAGGTCCCGCTCTGAAACTTATGGAAAATTACTTATCTGACAGAAAACAATGTGTTAGACTGAGTGAAGTAACTAGTCAATATAGACATATAAAGATTGGTGTTCCCCAGGGTACTATCCTGGGACCGCTTTTGTTCCTGATTTATATAAATGACATTTTTAATGTTTGTGAGTCTTTGTTTGCTTATGCAGATGACACGATTGTACTCAGCTATGCACGAACATGGGAACTTGCTGAATCATTGATGAATGAATATCTTAGTAATCTGAATGATTGGTTCATTATGAATAGACTAACACTAAATGTCAAGAAAACCGAGCACATCACTTTTGGTTGCTATGTTGACAGTGTCCCCGCGAAGACAAACATATTAATAAACAGCACACAGATTGCAAGATCCAATAATGTCAAATATCTGGGCATCATTGTGGATTCCAACTTGAAATGGGACATCCAGATACAACATGTCACTAAGAAAATTCGATTTTTTCTGTACCTTGCCTATAAGCTCCGATTCTTACCAGCTAAAGTGCTTGAGGCTATTTACTTTGCTTATGTTTATAGTATCATTAATTATGGTTTGATTATATGGGGTGGCGCTTACACTACTGAGCTCGGGCAACTGGTTTCCCTTCAGAATAGGTTTATAAAATTATTGAAAAACTGTAAAATACCAACCATTGAGCAACTTTATGCTGCTAAATGTATTATGTTTTACTATGACAAGTTGAGCTATGAATACTGTAACTCAGCTAGTAAAACTAGGAATAAAATGATCAGTATACCTTTGCATAGTAGGTCTATTTATGAAAAAAGTTGTTCATATGCTGCTATTGAGTACTTTAATGCTTTGCCAAATGACATAAAATACACTAAGGGATCTGTTAAATCTATAAAGAAAAAATTACTCAAACACCTCTTAACTCAGTCAATGTTGTGAATTTAAATATGGGGTTGTTTACTTTAGAATACTGTTATGGTTGTGATTTATTTCTGTAGGATAGTTTGTTTTAGTTTTAAGTTTGTAATCCTAGCTCCTGGGCACAGAGAGGCATGCCTCTCTCTTCCGGGGTATATAATGTAAATTATATGTACTTATGCTGGATGAATAAATAAATAAATAAAAAATAAATTAAAAAAATTTTTGTTCTTCTTTTTTCTTTACAAAAAAGACAACTTTTAAGACCGAATTTTATAGATAAATTAAAGAACCATAAGACAAGCACTATTTCGGCGTATTTTACAAATGTTGACGTTTTTCGACGATTTTTTTCTGGTTTTTCTTTGAAAAAAGAAGAATAAAAATTTAAAAAAATTTTTTTTTAAGTTTATTAATTTTTGGTTTCCATTATTTTTTCATATCGAACGACATAAAAAAATAATATGGCGGCCATAAGAAAAACGAAAGTTGACTGTGAAAATTCTGGGATCTAGTCAGCTTTGAAAATTTTTGAAATGACAGATGGATAGATCTTAACGGCTTATGTAAGCCTACGAAAAATTATTTATTAATTTCCAATAATAAAAAAGATATGACGAAAATAAGAAATTTCGATTTTTCAGTTTTTTTCGGATATTTCAGGATCGGTCACAGATATCTCGCATGTTTTGACGGATTCGAGATGGCCACAAAATAGCGCAACTTTTCTCTAATTTAACCGACCCTGTATCTCTTAGCGTTCAGGAGATAGCAATATAGAGAAGGATACATGGTGCACCCTGTAGAGAGAAAAAATCTCACTTTAAGGATTACAATCATACACGTAGTTAAACAAGGAGAAAATCTTCATAGGGAAAAGAATCTTTAGACTGAAAAAATATTTATACAGATTTGAGAGTTGTCATTTATTATAAAATAAAGATGAAAGCTTTGAGGGAGAGTCCTAAAAAACGTCAAGAAGCTCTAACGGTTCTTATAGAAGAAATTTTTATGAAATATTTTGGAAGAAAAAACCTGAAAATTGTTTTCTTTTTTAAGCGAAAGTCGACTGTTTTAACTTCATCTCTTTACGACAAATATAATAGTTCTAAGTACAAAAAAATTAAAAATTAAACAAAATTATGGAAAACTATCAATAAATAATAAAATACGAATACCCCATCAACGTTCATTAAAATACCTTGAAATACCCTGAAAAATAAAGTTTCTTCCGTCCTTAGTTCCATATGCAGCATGGGGATAAAACGACTCACAAGAGTGATACTTTAGTTCTTGAAACATCCAAAGTACTGTCATCTAAAGAGCAATAATATCGCAAATCTCCACCTGATGTCAATACGAGCAGTGTTACCAATTTGTTACAATTTTTCCAGATTTAGATAGAATAAACTCAATGTCAGAAGTAGTGACACGAAATCTTGAAATATTTGTAGCATAAATAAAGCAGAATGGGAAACTCGCGCCGTCAGCAGGAATCTCGATACCTTCAGAAGATATTTCCAAGAAGGTATATATAAAGCGGGAAAATCTATTCGTATATATGCACTTTTTTAAACGTAAGCGATTGAGTGAGAGACTCGTCATCGACGACATACACGCCCTTTCAGATCTGATATTTCAGGAAGCGTTTCCCCGGCTTACTTGAAAAAAAAACTTACTGGTGACTTATTTATGAAACAAACTCGATTACGTGCCCATAAATGGGGAGTATTTTCATCATTTTGATTGATTCTAATGCGAATGAATTTGATGGAAATGTATTTTTCTTAACGTCTATTTCTCTTCATCAATTTACGTTTATTTGAGCTTATCATCATGAGTTGTATTATTTTCACAATTATTATTAGTTTATTATTGCAAATTTGTTCCTATTTTAGTCAACAATGTTAATTGACGCTGCTTCTGGTATCTAAGTACATTGTTTTAACTTTTCTTATTATTTATAAATAGCACAATCAAAATTGTTTGTATATGTTTATACAGGGTGTATCAACTCAACGTAGATACGCAGTAACTTTGTTAAATTATTTTCAAGTCTCTAAACATGACTTACGTTCTTTATTTGTGTTCAACTCCACCTACTAATTTTTGTTTGTTTTATATTTCTTCTTGAGCCAAATTTTATAGACTATTTACTATAAATTGAATATTTTAAATCTCGAGGATCACCATTCTCCAGATCGGGACGTGTTAAATGAGAAATTCTTCTTTGTTGATCAAAAGTAATTTTGTCTAAGTCAATTATAAAAGATATTGCCGGATTCTCATCTTAATAGTATGTTAGTGGAATTAGATTCAAGAAAATCGAAAGACTGGAAATTTTTCTCTTTGTTATTGTTGTTGTTTGTGGGTTATTTGTCATTGGAACGCTCGCTCATCAGCCACAGACTTTTGGAAGGTCTGCCGCAAGATTAGATAAAGGCACACCTGACAAAAAATTGAAACAGTCGGTGGTTATTTAAGCTCACTTACGAAGGAAAACTACAAACAAAGGGTGACGTTTATTATTCTTATTATTTTCTTTTCCTCTCCCTGTTTTTCCTTTTTTTCCTTTTTTTCCCTTTTTTCCTCCTTTTTTCGCTTTTTCCTTCTTATGTTTTTTTTCTTTAAGTATATTTTTCACTCATATATTTTTGTAAAATACTTCTAAGTAGGTATACCATTTGGTCCAGTACCATCGTTTGCTCCAAATTTAAGGCCAGATTTGGCCATTATCCAAGTTGTACCATTTTTTTTTCTTCCAGATATAAAGAAAAGTAGGTAATTAGGCTGCTACTGTGATACAATTTACATTTAGGTATGTATTCGGAAAACGAATCATACCTACGTAATAATATAATGTGTAAGTCAAGAGGATAATAAATTTTATTTAGTACTTATTTACATTGTTTTACCGTGTAATAAAATTCATAAATATTTATTATTTCAGATTATGCTTGTTGTCTTTGTGAAGATTTATTTATACTCCCACATACCTAGAATAGAATTTAAAGTCAAACGGAATTTACATTAAATTGTGTTATTTTTTTCAGGTAAAGGAAAACCAACAAAATTGCCTCATGCGTCCTCGAATCTGGTTCTTACATGCACCTTACGAAAGAGTGAGTAAACTAATTATTGTTTAACATAAAATGGTTTGTTCGTTTTATATAAACAAAAATAAATCTACCAATCTTTGATCCTCTATTTCTAATTCTTCTACTACTTTGTACATTCTCTGCTCAGTGAACTTTCAAATTTATTGATATGCTTTTTGATGCTTTGATTCAGTGATTCAGTATTTAGGTACCATCATCATTGTCGTGTACCTTTATCTTCTGCATGGTCTGCTCCGTTTCTATGAATTGAGCCGTCTTTTATTTATTGTGACAAGTCTTATTTATCGTTAGATATTGTATCCAGAGGTTTAGGTTCCTATGATTTTCCAGGTTTTTTTATGAACGTGCGAGGTTGAGTTTATATTGAAGAGGTTAATATTCAATTTTTGAAAATTCAGTTAGTCTGCCAAGATAATCAAACGCAAGCGACGAAATCACAAAAATTTGGTTTCTACCGAGTAATGACCACGTTCTGAAGTCTTCAATTTATCTGCAGCCTTCAATTTTTTGAAGTACCCAGAGAAACATCTGAATTATGTTAATCGTCAAGAACATTATCATTCACTGCTCCACAAATGAAAAAAAGTGATAAAATTTGAATCTTACCTCTGAGAAAGGTATAAGCGATGAAAGTATTTTTAGACGAATTGATTATACAAATCACCCTTTAATTTTCTATACAAGTCTCTTAAATTGACCTAGGGATGGATACTCTAGTATAGAAACAGCTTCTAACCTCGTCCATAGTGATCCTTCGTCACAAACGCGGGACATCAAGACTAGACGCCTCATGCCCATTGTCTTAGCGTTTCCGCTTGGCCAGTTCTTCCCACTTGGGCATACATAGAACTAGCACTAGCACTAGCACTGACCCACCGGATTCCCTAGAGCTTGCTCTACGTAATTACAAGTCACTAGTCACCATCACCCGTTGGAGATTCGATGGGATGATAAATACCTGGCAGATTTTCCTGTAATTATTTGAATAGGAAAATTCTTAGGTAAAGCTGTAAACAAGTCTTGATTCAAAGCAAAAATTTGAGGATAATTGTTGTCAACGGAGATGGAGGTTTGAAATGTTAAATTTACAAATAAGACCTCCACTAACGAACTCAAAAGAATCGTTCAACTGGATTACTTAATGAGAAATAATTTCCGGAATTTTCGTATTTTCCAGAAGATTTGCACGTGCAGCTGGAGGAAGATGAGCGGGGCTATGAGACATTCGCCCTGTCGACGACTTCCAGTCAAGATGGCGAAGTCGACCCGGATTCTCCATCAAACTCGGGCCAGCAGGACAATAGGGAAACATGGGGATCAAACGCCGACTTTTTATTATCCATTATTGGATTCGCGGTCGACTTAGCCAACGTCTGGAGATTTCCATATCTTTGCTATCGAAACGGCGGAGGTATTAATCTTTTACTTAATTTTTCCTTATGACTTGACTTCAATAGGTTAGTGATGATGAACTTTTTTGAGATGCTGGTGAGTGCGAGGGATGTAACTTTGCTTCTGAATCAATCAATGACATGCCTTTCGTAGGTAGCAATGAAAAATTTTAGGGGGTTATAATAACAAAGAATAAACAAGAAAGGTAACCGCAAATAACTTGTAACGAATTGAGTAACAGCTACCATTATCTATTTATTCTTTTTTATTTATTTACTGCGGCACTGCATAATTATAAATAGTTCAAAACGGCCCAAAGCGTACATTAAATAAAAACTAAAGCAAAGTTCCACCTACTCCACAATAATTATTATCAAATTTATAAAATATCTGGAACGTTCTTGCATATGCTTTAAAGTTCAGTATCAAGTAGCAGTTCCAGTTACTTTAATCAGCCCGAGTTTACGATTCATCATCGTGGAGACAAAAGAACTTAATACCGGGAATTATTTGCAGGTGCTTTCTTGATTCCTTATACTTTGATGCTGGTCTTTGGTGCGGTTCCTTTGTTCTATATGGAGCTCATCCTTGGACAGTTCAACAGACAAGGACCTATTAGTTTATGGAGGATATGTCCTATTTTCAAAGGTAGATCGCTGCTACTTACTAATTAAAAAAATTGTTGATTATGTGATTTGGTATTGGTAGAAAAATGAGTTCGTAATTTTTTCAGGTGTGGGATATTGCGCAGTTTTGGTAGCCTTCTACGTATCGTTTTATTATAACGTAATCATCGGTAAGTTTTCAATTCTACTTATCTTAAATCTTTACTTAATTCTATTTAAATTCGTTACAACTGGTGTCAGGTGTGGGGTTCATCATGTTGCTCGCCCCACCCAAGAAGCCGTTAAGAACCGTATTGACCATACTGGAGGCGAGGTGTATCAATGTTAATTTGGTCTGTAATTTTCAGCTTGGTCGTTGTACTTCTTAGGCACAAGTGTTATTCCGTCAGAACTGCCCTGGTTGCATTGCAACAATACCTGGAACACGGAAAAATGCTGGGAGAATCCGGGAGCGGATCCAAACCAGACCAGCAATTACACCAGGCCTCATCAGGCCAGCAACGAATCTATCGCGACCAGCAAATACACTCCGGCCTCTGAATATTTTCAGTGAGTAAATAATTAGCGCGATTTTATTTAGTGACACAAGATCGAGGGAATTGAAAATCAAAGTAATTTTGTTCTATTTATACTGGTTAACATAATCGAAAATGTTTGTTCGATTAGTTGGCCTGAATAAATATTTCCTTCTTCTCGGCAGATGCGCGCTCAAGATAATTAATCATTAATCTATTTTCAAGGATGAAAAGCTACTTTGATTTACTATTTATTTAAGTGTCACCAGAGATAGTGTTATTATGTAAAAATATTTTTCAGTCGAGCTGTATTAGAAATGCAATGGAGTGAAGGTTTACACGAGATGGGTTACCCGAAATGGCAACTAGTCCTCTGTCTTTTGACAGTATACTCCATGCTTTATATATCGCTATTTAAAGGAGTGAAATCTTCAGGTAGGTCTCTCATCTGTAAACCATTCAACTTGCGTATACATTTAATAAAATGTTAAAAATTTCAGGTAAAGTTGTATGGGTAACAGCTACGATGCCATACGTCGTGCTGACCATTCTCCTGATACGCGGTTTGATGTTGCCCGGCGCGGCGATGGGCATTCAGTATTACCTCAACCCGCAGCTGTCAAAGCTAAAAGAGACTCAGGTACATTTAGTCTATTTCATTAACCAATCCAATCACCGCTCTCAATCGACTACAAAAGAACGTGTGTTCTTTGAATTTTCGACCTTGACCAAGTCAAAGTTAATTTTTTTATCGAAACTTTCAATTTCGTTTCCTTTAGGCCTGCTCTCGATCTTAATGGAATTACTTTTTCTAATCTATTTATTCTAAACAGGCAAGAAAGTTTTGATTCGATATTTATTTTCCCATTAATGAGCGCTCCACAGATCGTTTCCTGTTTCCCCGGTGTTTCTTTCGATCGGATATTTCAAAGTTCGATGACTTTGCTCGGGAATTTTAAGCTTTTCAATAAATTCTATAAGGCAATAATATTATGTCTACCTCGATACAAGTCAGGTAGTTTGATTATTGGACAGACACAGTTTTTTCAGAATTATTTTATAAGATTAATCAAATTTAGGTAAGCCACATGAAGTTCTGATTAGATTTAGTTCATTTGACAACAGTTCCTCAGAAATCCATTTCTGGAACACTTTTATGTTCAACTCTTGCTGTAACTATAATATTAATTTTTCAGGTATGGGTCGACGCCGCTGTTCAAATCTTTTATTCTGTCGGGGCTGGTTTTGGTGTCCATCTTTCATACGCCAGCTACAATACATTCCATAATAACTGTTACAGGTACGCATAAAAATAACTATTCAAACCAGTTAACGCGAAATCTCTCTAATTGGCTAAATTTTTTGTTCCAGGGACTGTATAATAACAACAGCAGTGAACTGCTTCACCAGTTTCTTCTCAGGATTTGTGATATTCACTTACCTCGGTTTCATGTCGCATAAGCACGGAGTTCACATAAGTACCGTTGCTACTGAGGGTATAAAATTATATTTTGTTTTATTCGAATGATACATTTTGAACGCTTCCAGGACCCGGGTTGGTGTTTCAAGTGTATCCCGAAGCTGTAGCGACACTCCCTGGATCCCATTTTTGGTCTATGCTGTTCTTCTTCATGCTCATAATGTTGGGGCTCGATTCTGCTGTGAGTGTGAGTTTAAGCAAGTGTTTTATTACTGGGCTGATATATTGTTTGGTTGCAGATGGGTGGTCTTGAATGCGTGATAACTGGCTTAATGGACGAGTTTTCTTCGTTCTTTAAATCGAAGAAATATTCCAGAGAGATCTTCACCTTCGGTGTGATCGTTGCTTCGTTTTCCGTTGCGCTAGTCAATGTCACCCCGGTAAGTCTCAAAAAATTCTATATTATATGTATATCGAATTTTTGACTACATACAAAGGGATCACTTCAAAATTATATGGCATTCCTAAAGTACATGAAAAAAATTTCTTAATGAGGCCATCACCAAAGTGCAGAAGAAGTAAATGAACCTCCACCCAATCATATGATTATATCTTTGGATGTTATTTCATTATTCATAAATATTTCTTTTCATAGGTAAAATAAAATTAGTTTACAATTGATAAGTTATGGAAACGTAATTTGGACAAAATTATTCAAACTTAAAGCTAAGCACTTGAAAAAATATTTTATTTTTCAGGGTGGTATTTACACTTTTCACCTCTTCGATAACTACTCGGCTGGAATCTCTTTATTATGTTCGGCCCTCTTTGAAGCAGTCGCAGTTTCCTGGTTTTATGGTAAGTGTTATTGTAACTAAGGGAGAACATTAAAAAAAAATTAATTTTTTTCCAGGATTGACGAGATTTTGTCAAGACGTCGAGGCTATGCTCGGTCATAAACCAGGCTTGTACTGGCGGATATGTTGGAAGTTCATCAGTCCTACTTTCATCATTGTAAGACCCTCCCATAAAGACAAGGAATCAGAATTAACCATTTTATTAATTCCAGGCTGTGGTAATGTTCGGCCTAATATACCACCAACCGTTAAGATATAACGACTACCATTACCCAGACTGGGCGGAATGGGTCGGATGGGGGTTAGCACTCTCATCAATTCTGATGATTCCGTTATTGGCTATAATACAAATTCTTAAAACACCCGGTACTTTTAAAGAAGTAAGTTCATTTACTGAAAATATGATTAATTATCTTAAAGCATCTAAAAAAATATTTTCCTTGATGTCACCCTTCCTTTAAGAAGTCTCCACTTTAAAGACAAAACCTGCTCTTTCAGCCTTTTTCTTTTGGTTTTCTTCTTTTGTCAATTGCTTTTCATAATTTGTAAAATGGTTTTCTTATTTATTAAACAAAAATTTCGAAATTCCTCTTTTGCGAAATAAGATTCCCTTTATACCAAATGCTTTCCAATGTTTATGATACTGTGATTTCTTTTCCCAGTATGTCAAATTAACTTTAACAGAAGAGGAAAACCAAAATAAAAAAATACACTGCAAAACAGTTTAGAATTAGATGTTATATGATTTGTACCTATTTTTTTAATAAATTCGTCATTTTTTCTTCACAGAGAATCGCTATAAGCATATCCCCATACGAAGAACACGAAGAGATAAGAAGGAGTAAGTTAGTTAGCAGATTCAAAGCGAAACATTGGCTGTACGTTTAATTTACCTGTCAAAAGTGTTCGTAAACTATTTTATATTTATGTACTAGAATAGGAGATATACGCTGGTCGTATTGTGTGCTTCGAATTTTGTATTATTGTATAGATATTAAGGTTAGGTAATTTTTTTCAATGCAGTGGAACCAGGCCGGGCTTTGACTAGGAAATACTGCAAGTTTTCTTTCCCCTAAAGCGCAGCTGCTCATTACAATAATTATTAAAATCTAGGTAGATAATGTATCCTAAAATGTATCCAAAGCGCAAGCGCCTGTTGATCCCTTAATCTTAATAAACGTAGTATAAAAACGATTTTTTGTTAGAGGTATATAGATCGGTAATATGACAATTATTTATAAGTAAAGAGAACTCATCCTGTATATCAAAAGTGTTAAATTTGATCATGTTAGATAAATGTTTCGCTTAAGAATATTCGGACCCGTTATAATTGTGCAATTTTTTCATCTCATCGTACTCGTGTATACGTACAATAATAATTAAAAACTAGGATATTGAGTATAGGATAATTTTTATTATACTGGGTGTTCGTATGTCGCTTCTTATTATGGGGATGGTGGAATTATAGGAGATCGTAATTTTGAATAAAAGTTGCTTAACCCTTCCAATTTATATTATTTCTAATTTTATAATACAGTGGATCTCGATTAACCGTAGCTAAGGATACCTATGACATAAGTTTAGAAAGAGCGTCTAAAATATGAAGACTAAAATATCTTATGGTCTTCAGTATTATTCAGTATTATCTTATTGTGATTTTCCTTACACTGAGATAAGTGTTTTTCTCAGTAAAGAAAATCAACGGCTGTGGAGGTATTTCCTGCAGAGAAATGTGTGTCTTCTGACTGTCTTGGTTGAATATCTCAAATTCAGCAACTAAATAATTTAGTTTAGCCTACTAAATATTTTGTTGCTCGTTATCAATTGAATAATTTAATTGAAAGAATTGCAAACTCACTTCCGCCAATGAAAAATCCCGGCTCAAAGACGGTTCAATTTTGAATTTCAATTTTTTCTTATGGAAATACTCCAGAAATATTTAAAAATCGTATTTAGATCCTTTTAATAATTTACAGGTAAAATTAAATAATTATTGTAGATAAATAGTAATAAAATCGTGAAAAGAAATTTTAGGAATTATGGAATTTGAAGGATATTTACAGTAACTGGACACGTTCTGTTGAGGAGGTATTGATTTCATAAGCAAATAATATCAAAGTTAATTATTGACAGCAATTACAGCACAATTACCCTACTTAAACCAGTTGTATCGGGATCGAAAGATGTTCTAGTTCAAGTTCTAATGACTTATTTGTCCTTTAAGTTTAGACCGATTTATTCGATGATCTGTATCACTATTGCTTTCTTTAATTTTGTTTTTCAACTTATCATATCCAATCAAATAATATGAAACAATAATATTTTAAAAATTGTCTGTATAACTTCCCAATGAACACTCCCTATAAGAGGCGAACTAAGACACCTGTTATATACACCTAAATAATTGAATGTTTGATAGATTGTGTATATAATATACTATAATATATAATATACCAACTAGTCTTCATTTACTGTTATTATTTTTACGCGCTGTGACGTTTAGTATATAAGAAAATATATGATAAATGTATGTGTCACCAGAACCAGACCCATCATCTTTCAAGTATGGTGAGAAATATTATTTCTTATGGTAAGAATCAGTTGTTATATAACACTTCTAGTTCTAGTTCTAGTTATATCTAAGTAGGTAATAATTATTGTTATTATTACTTTAATTTCTTTTACTTAGGTATATTATAAATAGAGAAGCGTTACTTATTTAATTTTTATCCTACGAGTAGATAGGTGTAAGGATAATTACTTTTCATTGGCTGGACCGTGATGATTAGATCCATGTACCTATATGCTATTATAGTTAACTGAATAATATTATAGAATAATAATAATTAACAAAATAATCCGGATAAATTCGTCCAATATATAGAACTATCGATGTTGTATATAATACATTATAATATAATGAAATCAATGTTAGTAGATATACCGGGTGTCCCATTAGTGCGGGATTCTTCTCTGGCAGCTTCACTTTTGAAGCTATAAAAAAAGATGAGGGAGAAAAATTGTATGGTTTGAAGAGACCTTCAACCTAAAATAATGTTCAGCTACACAGGATGGCCCAATATCGCTGTACGCCTTACAACTTTGTTATTTTAAATAGGACACCCTATATATTATTACATTTTCAGATTATCTGAAAAAAATCAGTAAGAATGGTTTTCACAGTTTCAGTATAATGTGAATAGTTTTTGAGTTATAAACAAGTGAAAATTGCCATTTTCCATTTTCAAAGCAGCTTACAATGAAAACGGCTCAAGACAGCAGAAAAAGGTTTACATGTCCCTATCTTAACTTTTTACAACGTATCCTATGATGTGGATGAAATTGTTATACAGGGTGATGAAAATTTTCAGATTTTTCATCACCCTGTATAAAAATTTAAACCACATGGTAGGATACCTTGTAAAAAGTTAAGATAGGGACATGTAAACCTTTTTCTGCTGTCTTGAGCCGTTTTCATAGTAAGCTGCTTTGAAAATGGAAAATGGCAATTTTCACTAGTTTATAACTCAAAAACTATTCACATTATACTGAAACTGTGAAAACCATTCTTACTGATTTTTTTCAGATAATCTGAAAATGTAATAATATATAGGATGTCCTATTTAAAATAACAAAGTTGTAAGGCGTACAGCGATATTGGGCCATCCTGTGTAGCTGAACATTATTTTAGGTTGAAGGTCTCTTCAAACCATACAATTTTTCTCCCTCATCTTTTTTTATAGCTTCAAAAGTGAAGCTGCCAGAGAAGAATCCCGCACTAATGGGACACCCGGTATAAGGACTAAGAGACTCTATGTCAGGATGCACCAAATTCTTGCCTTCATTTTTGTGAATTCTGACATAATTTTCTACGTTTCAAAGTACATAACGTAAATCTAAGTACTTAAGTATATATTTTCTGAAAATGTCTTTAATTTAATTTATTTTAACAGCCATGGAACAATAAATAACAAGACAAGAAATGTTTGTTTTGTATATTACCTTTCTCGAGCATCCTTCATAACTTTACGTAGGCTTTACTAGAGATAGAACATCGATATTGCAGGCATATAATAAAAAAAACCTTCTTGCGCATCAATCGCAGAAATAGTGTATTTTTATGCGATTCAATAATAAATATTTTCTTCCTATTTTTTTTTTATAATGAATATAATGAAAAAATAATCCGATTTTTTTTTGGGGAAAACTCACCTACCTACAAAAAAAAAAAAAGAATGATACTCTCGTGGTTTCGAACCCGCACCAACAGTTTACTAAGAAAGGATGTAATGAACTGATCCACGATGCGTTTCAAATTTGTAGTGATGATGGGGTAGATATATGTAGTACGTCAGGTACCTACACCTACTCATTTTATTTTTTAAACTAGTCATATCTTAGTTATTAAAAGACCAATTTGAATGCTTTTTTCACCTGCATGTAGGTGAGTTAATTGTCGTTGCGATTGCTCTTCTAATTTTCGGAACCATTCATAATTGAATGTGAAAAAAAATAAAAAAGAAATTGTGAACCATTTCATTGATTTAATAATTTTATATAAGTGTAAGCTAATTATGCACAAGCGAAAAACTTTTTTGTTTTTCGTTTAAAGTGCTACATTAATCGAGGCGAATTGAAGCTAAGACATCAAATTATATGTTAAAGCAAAAAAAAATGGAAAATTTCGGTTCAACTTCTTCAAAAATGGACTCATAAACGGTTATAGAATTGACACATTTTCACCCTTTTTCCTACCCACGACACTGGCTTATTAATGGAAAATATGCTAATTTTATTGCATTAACTCAAATTTCCAATAATTTTCTTCCAATCCTGTTAATTTGATTTCAAAGTTTTTTTTGCCATCTTGCTCATACGGGGGCTCAAAAAATTGGAAATTTTCCGAAAATTCAAATGGCTGCCATTTTGAAACGGCTCGGCCGATTTTGCTCAAGTGCAATACCAGACCACTCCTTGTGGATATCTTACTCCCACAAAAATTTCAGCCTCCTAGATTCAAAACTGCGACCTTAATAAAAAGAAAATTAACCTTAAAAAACAGTAAAATTATTATTTTTATTGTTTTCTTTCAAGTGAATGAGGGGGTTATGCCATCCCGAGGTCTATGTATGTGCTACCAAAGATTATGAAACACTATTCTAAACAGTCCAAAATAATACAAAATAAAACCAAAAATTATCAAAATCGGTCAAGAAATAAAAAAGTTATTGCAAAAAATTGATTTTCAACCCTCAACTTCAACAGCTAATATCTTTGTAGGGGTGTCTCTGAGGAATTATTTTTATAGCCATTTTTTCATTTATTTTTACGAAATTTACCCAAATCCGGGAGATTGCCCACATATTATGGGACACCCTGTATATAAATATACAATTGTGTTATAAATATATATATATATATATCGTGGGCAGGTGAATTTTCGAAAACCACTTTTTCGTAATCTGGGGGTCATGATCGGTGGACATTTGATGAGTTTGGGTGATTTTCGAAAAGTGATGTCGTCCTCAATAGTGTATTTTTTTGTTAAAAAATACATTAACAGGATACTTGAACTGTTCAAAGGGACTAAGAATTGAATAACAATCAACGTGTGTACTTGCACTTGCCCAAACAAACACAAGGTAACAAGAGAGAAAAAAGAGTGAAGCTATGTTGGAGCCTTGTGGTACACCAACACCCTATACACCTTATTTATCTTTAATGTGCTTTGTTGCCTAAGGGTTTGCTATTTTATTAAATTTACGACACATGAATAAATCCAGGGAGTGTTTACTAAATTATCCAGGTCATCCTAGTCGGACAAATCCGCAGCACCAGAGAGAAGATAAACATTATAAAAATTTGGATTCCTTTGACGCCTTCAGGAACCGTTCCAGATCAGCCTCTTTGCTTGATTTTATAGAATACTATGGTTTATTAACTTTTTATGGAACACTGTACCGGGTGGCTCAACACTAGTGTCCACCCCCTAAATCGAGCTTAATTTTAAAGATAAAAAATTGAAACTTTGAGGATTTGTGTACTTGATATAGGACCACGGAATGGCGTAATTAGTTTCATTAAAAAACATTTTTAATATCTTTTTAATAATAACCTTTTCCATGAGTCCATACTACGACACTGTCCAGTCCAGGTTCAGTGTGCCGGCTAGCCCAGCAAGAGCCGTCCTTCTATTTATTTGGGCCTTATTTACTTTGTCATAAAACTTATTGCACCTACCGTTTTCAGATTATATTGATCACCCTATTGCACATCATAAATCACATCATTTTCTACCTGTCATTGCTATATAATTATATTTTATTTAATTAAAGCCTTATAATTAGTTTTTTCACATTTCTTTCAAGCGATTTTGATTTTATTAATCGATTTCTTCGTATGTATTGAAAAAAAAAATCAATTTTTTTTTCGACAATTTACCACCATCTTACAGTTTTTTATCGCTGGCGCCCGAACTAATTTTTTTTAATGAAACTGATTATGCCATTCCGTGGTCCTATATCAAGTACACAAATCCTCAAAGTTTCAATTTTTTATCTTTAAAATTAAGCTCTATTTAGGGGGTGGACACTAGTGTTTGGACACCCGGTGCAATATCACAACCATTTAATTAATCACAATGAGAAGCTACATACTTCGCCAAACTCCCAATGAAGGTATGCAATGTTTTTTTTTTTATTACTGCTTGGATTGTTGACTTCAACAGTATGCAGAAGATAGACGACAAAAAAAGATCGCTGATGCACGGCTTAAATTTTATGAACTTTCAATATTGATTACAGCTGAATTTAAAGCCATTTTTCTTATCATATTGTCAGTAGCAGAGCTCTCGAAAGCGCTGGAAGTTTTATGTACAGGTGTCCCACGACATGACTGCCATAGCTTAAGGGTAGGTGTAATTTTTCAAGGCGATTCAGGATCTGGTTTTGAAATTTTCCTGAGGCCCTTCGTTTCGATTATACAGGGTGATTTGTGCAATTTGCCGAAATCTTTGATGAGCGATATCTTTTGAACGAATTGATCGAATTTAACGAAATTTGGTAGATATGCTCTACTAATGACACTTAATACTTCTCATTTTTCGCCGACTCGAAAACTGCAGGACCGTACTTATTTTTTTGATATCTTTCGGTTTTGTCGAAAAGTTCACCCTGTATGCACTTTATTCAAAGTTTGGTGCCATTTTCTAAAACTACGTGAAAAATGCTACAATTGTGGTAAAAAAATACTTGGCATCATTAAACTGAATCGAGAAGAAAGTTAAGTTTTTTAGTTTTTATTCGGGATTTCAATTCATGTGTTGTTAATAATTTAAGAAAAATCAAATGTGGTTTTTTAAAACTTGCGTATTTTGTAGTTATTTCAAATAAATTTACTTTATCTACAGATTTAGCCAAGATTGGGTACCCTTTTACAGTTTGTTTCGAGCTAAAAATAAGTTTTAACAGCAAAATAAATAACACAATTTAACACCTTAAACCACATAGACAAATAAGTATCCACATAAACGAAACAGGAATAAAAATATCAACACAAATGTTGGGAAGAAAAACTACAATTCAATGCAGGTAATGGTCAAGGAGACCACTCAACACATTTCCTTGACTTATTTGTCTATGTGGTAATGTGTTAAATTGTGTTATTGATTTTGCTGTTAAAACTTATTTTTAGCTCGAAACAAACTGTAAAAGGGTCCCCAATCTTGGCTAAATCTGTAGATAAAATAAATTTATTTGAAATAACTACAAAATACGCCAGTTTTAAAAAACCACATTTGATTTTTCTTAAATTATTAACAACACATGAAATCCCGAATAAAAAACTAAAAAACTGAATTTTCTTCTCGATTCAGTTTAATGATGCCAAGTATTATTTTACCACAATTGTAGCATTTTGCACGTAGTTTCAGAAAATGGCACCAAACTTTGAATAAAATGCATACAGGGTGAACTTTTCGACAAAACCGAAAGATATCAAAAAAATAAGTACAGCCCTGCAGTTTTCGAGTCGGCGAAAAATGCGAAGTATTAAGTGTCATTAGTAGAGCATATCTACCCAATTTCGTTAAATTCGATCAATTCGTTCAAAAGATATCGCTCATCAAAGATTTCGGCAAATTTGCACAAATCACCCTGTATAATCGAAACGAAGGGCCTCAGGAAAATCTAAAAACCAGATCCTGAATGGCCTTGAAAATCTACACCTACCCTTAAGCTATGGCAGTCATGTCGTGGGACACCCTGTATATTACATTTATTATTAATTGTTCGCATGAGAAAAGTCATTGCGTTATTTATCCTTTGACATTCGCTTCTGAAACTGAATCCAATTTTTTATGCTTATGAGTTTCCTGAATTTACTTTAATAAATAAGTTCGCCCTATTTGAATTTTCGTTTTCCAACTTGAGCTACCGGACCCAAATATTGAATCAATCAACATCGAACACCATTAACTCCGAGACATGTGATAATGTGTAACGTCGAGGACCCGGGCCTCATGGTCTGTGGCGAAAAGCCACTGTGTGATCGTCTAGTTTTCCGAATTTCTCCTAATTACGAGACTTAGCGCTTTGACCTCGCGGCTACCTTACTGAATTGTCCTAAACCTGAACTACCTAAATTTTACTTCAAATCGGCCGACGAGTTTTGCACCTTTTCATTGTACCTAACTATTATAATTACACCGGCTTAACTTTCATTTCGCATTTCCACCTGCTTGCCGTCTAGGGATCGAGATAATTTTTTGGCTGTTGCCATTTATTAATTCGCTCTATCAATTCGTGTAATTTTCATTATCGTGGGCAGGATACCTAACGAGTTACTTTTGTCTTTGCATGGAGTTACTGTTTGATTCATGATTTCACATTCTTTCACCCGGTCTGTATCTTTCCATCCGTTCTTGTATATAGGTCACCTATTATTCTCCGTCACGCGGACCGAGAGTGTCTCGGCACAATGCCTGCCCTAACCATCTGGTCAACTTCTTCCCTAGCTTCGCCGTCTCTTCGATGTTGTTAAAGTGCTGGAACTCCACTAGCTAGAGCGCTTCTATTTTATGAATATTTAATGTGCTGGCAGGAATCGTTTCTATTGATGTAACGGCGCGTAGCTGTATTTAATTTCCTAACAATTTTACCTTTAGGTATTTACGTATCTAATGCTGGCACTGTTTGCTTTTTCTATTCGGGCTGATTTAATGAGGGCGATGGAAATATTTTCCATATCATCCTACCTAGGTGCGATCCATTTCACATGATACAGAAACAGTACCATTCATATGCAGGCAGTTCATCAAGCCGATTCATACAGAACTGCATCGAACTTGCCTTTCAAAGCGCGTATACCTCTCACCACTTGCGAGAATCAAACTTTTTGTCACAATTATGGCCATTTGATATTTAAACTGTGATATTGCACAGTTTTGTTAATTTTAATTATATTTAAATATACCGGAAGCGAGAATATTAAGTGGGCTTTATTAAAAAGAAAAGTTGAGTCAGCATAAATAAAAAAACCACATGAATGAGTCCATTATTTATTAAAAAGACGTGATCAAATACAAGGTCTTTTTCGCCGTTATTCAACATATAATAATTGTTTATAATAATTAGTAAAAGTATCCATTATTACAGGTAGTGGTAGTGATGGTGGTAGTGGTAGTGGTAGTGGTAGTGGTATTGGTAGTTATTTTCTTCAGACTGACGTAATTATCATTTTAAACAAGCTTCAGCCATCGCAATAAAAATTATTTAAACAGTAGCTACGCCCTGGTAAATATAAATTTGAGCACAGGTAAAAGTTATTATGTTTTTAAATCATAAAGTATGAGTATTCAAATAGCATAATATTGGGTATTTGGGGTATTACAAGAGACCTTTTTAATGTTCAATATATTTTATGTACCAAGATGAATATATTTTAAACGAAATAAATTTTTATAAAATTAATATTAAACTATTATAGCATAATAATATTGATCTTGATTAAAAATATTGGAAGTATAAGAAGAAAGAATCAAGACTTTAACTGGAAGAATGAATCGGAAGAAGAACTGCCCCAAAAACGTCACCACGTCGCCGATTCCTCAGACTGGTATTACAATCAGGTCAGGATCTTATCTCTGACTCAGAATTGAAACCTCTGACTAAAAATTGTCTCTTTATAAATTTGGGGAACTACCTATTGATTTCAGAATACTTTTGGGAAATTTCTGAGCTTCTTGTAACCTGTAACCTAAGAAGATATCACAATGAAAGTGTTATCACAGTTTCGAGTTTTATTTCATCATCATGACGACAGTTGTTAGCTTTTTATGTATCAAACAATGCAAGGGAGCTGACAACAGTCCTGATGATGGGATAAAACTCGAAACCGGTAGACTAAATGAATATTTTACGCTCTCATATTCATCAATCGGTACATAAGACAATGATAATAAATAAATAGTTATACGTTGTGCGTACATAAAGAGTAGATTGTATAACAATACATTGCATTTTATATGAGACGAGTATATTTTTTTTATATAAAATGGTATACTTGGTGTATAAAAAATTATAAAACAAATTTAATCGCTATGTTAATTTCTAAAATCATCAATAAATTATTCACTTGTAAAGTACAATTATTCGAAGTATGGTTAACGAAAACGGGTCGTTTTATCAATTAGAAACTAATCAGTTCTATTTTGGAATGCCTAACGGTTTTATTTTTCGATTCAACAGCCTGGGTCGCTTATTAGAATTCTCTAAAATGAATTATTCTAGAGTTGTGTAAAAATACTTTTTGAGTCAAAATTTTAGGCCAGGTTGATGTAAAATGAACTTTTAGTAAAATTCAAACAATCAAAAAATTTTATAAAAAATCTACTGAAACTCACAATAGTTGTTTTTATTTTAGGCATGTCATAGAACGGAACTGGAGTCTTAGATGGCATATTATGTAGATCGAAGTGAACAAAATCTGGCAAATAATCACTCAAACGTAAGTTCTAGATTTGGTATGTAATTTTCCCAAATGTTCAAAAAATGGCACCAATTTCAAGATGCAACCAGATAAATTATAATCGAAATATCATAATATAAAAAGTTGGCACGATTAGTCAAGCTAAAAGCTTGAATCTTGCAGCGATTTTTTTGCAAAAATTTACATAGGGCTCTAATAAGACCACTTTATGAGCCAAAAAATGCAAGATTTCAAAACATTCATTTTCATGAAGCTGAAAATGTGTAATTTTTTTATAGGGAAGCTAAGAAGAAAATTTTTTATGAGAGTGTTACCAGGATACCTACCTAACAACTTTTTCACAAACATAGGTCAAGAAGTGATCCATGTCCAATAGTTAAATGATTGGTTTGAACTCGATTGGAAGTGTGATGACTGTTTTTTTTTGTTTTTTTTTTAAACGGTCATTTTTTTCAAATTCTGTAAGAAGCGTCTAGTTCCAAAAACGAAAAAGTCTTGCCAGGAAAAAACAGTGCACATGACTGCTTTGTTCATGACTTCCGAATAAAATCTTTGTTGTACTGTCTGTGAAATTTTTCCAGATCCAAATTTTAAATCAAAATCTTGAAAACGATAAATATGATAATAATAAACGTGACTTGATCCATTTTTTGAACATCTGACATCTCCCAAGAAGAATACAATAAAACTTTTAATAAAATTCCTATGACACGCGCATAAAAATTGGTCAACTTTACAAGTCAGCACATAAAACCTACAACTATAATATTATCACAAAACGTATTTCGAATACGTAAAAAATTAACAACAACAATAAAAAAACAGTCTTATAGTGTTACAAAGCAGAAGACATATCCTCCTTCCTATCATCCTTCTCCTTCCTCTTCGATTTCTTCCTCCTTTTCGAATCCCTACTCTTCGGCGAACGCTCCAACAGAAACAGCGCCTCGTGGAAATCATCCGAGCTCAAGTTCGACTCCTGGACGTGCAGCACCGAGCTCAAGGCGCCGTCAGTCGACGACTTCGGGAACCTGAACATCTCCCTCTCGCGTTCCGGCTCACTGGCGCTCTTGGACTTCCCGTCCTTGCAAGGACTCGAACCGGGAGTGGCGGTGAGGGTCGACATGACCGGGGTGTTGGAGCGCATCAGGGAAGGTGTGAAGGGTTCCGGGGGGAGCGAGTTGCTATTTAGACTGGTGCTGGAAATATTCAAAGCGCAAGAGAGAGGCACTGGAACGTTATTACTCAGGCTTGACGATCTGGATTGTCGCCCTCCGTTGACCAGACAGAGTCCTCCCGGTGATTTTGGTTCTGGTGTGCGAGAAATTGACACGCCGGAAATGTAAAGGGTTGGGGATTTGGGGATGCCGGTCTCGGATTCGTATTCGTTCGAACTGTCTGTTTCTAGGTGGTGTGGTTTGGTTACTGGTTCGGGGCTTTTACAGATTTTGATTCTAAGGTTTGCTTCTCTCCTGCGGATTTTCTTGTCTTCCAGGAGATATTCGCTCGATTTAGAGAAATTCGTTTCTCGATTATGCTTGGGTTGTTTCTTGGGGCTCTGCTTGGCACTTTTAGTTTCCTTGAAATTGTTTTTATGTTTACATTGACTTTTATCATCGCTACTAAGTAAATCGATTGTTCGATTTACAGCTAATTTGGTCAAATATCCACTTTTAGGGAGATATCCTGAACACAATTTCGATCTTAACGAGGCGAAAGTACTGGTAACTTTTTTACCACCTTCGCTACTTTCATCTTTCTTCTTACCAAGATCTTCCGAGGTGGATTTGTTGGTAATATCTTCATCTGTGACCGAGTTTAGGATCCCACATACCTCTAAATCGGCATTGATCGAATCTGAAATTGTGGTGTCTTCAACCGAGCTTTGTCCCTGATAAGCGTCTTCTTCGGGATAGCTCTGCTGCTGAAGTAAAAATTGTTTCGTTTTAGAATCAAGCAAGAAATTCCTCTTCGTGATATCTTCAGGTTTATCATCGTGTTGACTGCTGTGGTCTGAATCGAGATGATATCGAGGCTCATATCGATTCAACCATTTCCTCGAATTACCCCCGCTTCTCCTTACACATAAATCACCGGTTGAATGTGATCTTTTCAAACTTATCTCGTCGTAATCTTCACGATCCTCAAAAGCGAAACCGTTCTCGTGAATCTCAGATATTTGAAACCTCCCATCCTCGTTTCCTTTGCAAGGTCTGAAGCATAATTCTTTATCGGTCTCACTGCTGAACCTACCGGATTCTACATCGAGGGATTTGAGATCTATCTTATGATTGGCTAGAGATTTCAAGAAATAATCGACAGTCATATCGGCAGTTGATTTATGGATGAATTGGTTCATCCGTTCCTCTGATTCAACTAATTGCTTACTAATTGCTGCTGTTGATTCTTGGAGACTCAACTGAATAGCCAATTTGAGTTGTTCATCCGAAGTTTCCTGACTGGAGCTTTGATCAGGTGTTGCGGTATTGGTGTTGGTGATTGTGTCAGTATTAGTGTCAGTACTGGTGTTAATGTTTGTGTCAGTGTTAGTGTTTGCTTGCGCTTGTTTCATCCGATCCTCGATCATTTGCAGACGGGACATTTCAAGAGCGATGATTAGTTCCATATTATAATCTGCTTCTAAAACATATAATCGATAATAAATAGTAGAATAACACAAATAGAATGATAAAACTTACTCTCGCAACCTTGGGATTGACAGAGCAGACCACACTCATGATCAGCTTGACCGCTCTGAGTTATCTGTTTCAGAGTTAGATCGGTCTCTTCATCTGAGTCATACTCTGGCCATTCACAATCCCTCAACCAAGCGCTTGTCTGAGTAAACTCAGCCTATAAGGTCAAGATTTCTGAATAACTAACACCGTTAAAAATAAAAGGTAACATATATTTCAAATAAAAAGTACATTTAACGGAACTTAAAATATAAAATACTATAAAAACTAGTACTACAAAAATAAATATAAATAAACATAAAAACCCACGTGGCAAGTCTTAATAGTGTAAAAAGTATGCTGCGCTTCTCCACTGGAAATAAGCCCAAAAAATTTAAATCAAAATCAAAACAGTAAAAGAAATAATAATTCTGAAAGCTGCAAGGCTTACATTGAAGCTTTTGTTATTCCACTTCCTTTGCGACGGTGGCGTTTCGGGAGGAATCAGACCTTGACTGACAGCTCTTACAAACTCATGACGCTTTCGTCTTGCTAGAGCTGTTGTCTGCATTATTACCGCTTTGGGAGTCCTCAGGTACGGTCTTGCGATCATTTCACTCAATTTCTCAGTCACTTCTTCTAATTCGTTCTGCAATAACATGTCATAAAGAATAAGTAGCATAAAGACTGTCCAGAAACTTACTTGCATGAACTCAAATATTGCCTTATTATGACCGTCATCTTCTAAATAAAAACCATAAACGTAAGAACCGCACAAAACTCGTCTAGCCTTTAAAAGCTCTCTCACACCATCCTCCACGAATTTAGTCCCTTTTTCTCCAGTCTCTGAAATCAATTCTTATTACAATGAAGACTTATCTTTCCCTCTTACACTTATCCACTACCTTCGTTATTAATTTTTTGAGGTCTGCTATTCGCAAGTACTTCCATCTTCTGTCTAACGTTATTCAAGAGCGGTTCTTCAAGTTTTTGACTGTTCTCGTGATTCTTAAACCGCGTGTAGAAGTGAAGAAACCTCGATATTTCCTGCATTTGGTTGTTTTTATCCACGGCTTCAGTTATCAGAGTGTCTTGTTTCTCATCAGCTTTATGGACTGCTTCGAATCGGTTGCATCTGAAGTATCCCCCGGTGGCCGAGCTGTGCTTCTTCCATGATTCTTGGCATACCCAACAGAAATCAAACTTGCACTGCAATAACGTTCAACATTAACCTTTAACAATCTTAAGTAAGAGGAATCAAACCTTGGAGCATTTCATGTGGTTGCATCCTTCATTCTTCTGAATAGGGCTCTTACAATTTGGGCATGGCTTGGAATTGGTGACCAACCATAAAAAATTTGCGGCGTCTTCACTTCCACTGCAGGACGCTCTGAGCTCTTCTGGTTTTACTTCTGTGATTTTGACTTGCCATTCTTGCCATTGTTGGCAGCCGCAAGGGGCGTGAGCTTCACCTACGTCAAGCAATTTTAGATCGATTATTGAGTTATTCAGATAATTGACTTGATTGGGTTTTACCTAAACATTCCCAGCAAAAGAAATGAGCGTTACCACAATCAACAGCGTGAGACGTGACAGGAATTGTTTTATGCTCGTTCTTACTGAGTACTTGCTCCGCTTCCGGTAATTTAACAGCACGACCACAACCAGCAATGGGGCACCATTTGATGCTCTTGTTACTTTCAACGAAGGCCTAGAATGTTATATTAATTATTCATTAACATGTATTGAAAGAATGTAATATTTAAGTTGACCTTGATATCGAATTGGAGATATCGTCTGGCCATATCAGGACTGACTAATTTCTCTATCAATTCTGCAGGCACTAGAATATGGCACTGATAAGCTGGACATAAGATATGATGAGCATCTCCTTCTTGGATTTTTGTTGTCAAGTACTGTTCCCAGCATATTTTGCAGAAGACGTGCTTGCAGGATATTTTAACTGGTTGGTCCCAGTTCAAGATCATTGACAAGCAAATCTCACACTGGAAAAAAAATTTAGTGCTCTGAGAAGAGAGACTTTAGAATATCACTTACCATAATTTCTTTCGTCTCTTCGGTTATATCAGACGCGATGCTCGTTTCTATTGACCCTGCATGTAGGAGATTTGAAGGAGCCTGGACTCCTGCTAATTGGCAACATTCGACTGGATCTTTCATCCATTTTTCTAGTAGTAACTCTCTTGACCATTCTAGGAAAAATCTTACAGGGTTTTGTGGCTGTAATAAGAGATTCGCTTACCATTATTTCTAAGTAGGGCTTCGGCAGTGAATAAGGGAATTTTCAGCATATCTGAGGTGTCTACTAACAGCTGGTCTTTAGCTTCTTGTAAGTCTTGACTTCTCAAGCCACTGTAGACTTCTTGTTCTGTTATGATTTCATCTTCATTCACCAGATCGGCATTGTCAGCCTGCGGGAAGGGGTTATTAATATTTTATAACAGTTTAGAGGAATAAAAAATAGACAGGCCCATTCTTAGGGATGTGATTTTCTGTAAAAAAGTAAGGCGACTTACAAAAACCATCCTACTCTCCAATAACCTAGCGATATCATGATGGGTTCCTCTAACAGCCAAATCACAAGGCGTCAGTTTATCGTTGTTTTCCGTGAAAAGCGGAGCACCATGTGACAGCAGTAATTCAACACATCTCTTCAGTCCTGTAGAAGCAGCCCAGTGTAAAGCAGTATTGCCTTCCTGAAAAAACAGCATATTCAATATAATTCTGCAAGCACCAGAGACCTGAGAGTTTATTAAGTTTTACTTTCAAGAGACACGTTTTATTTGAATGTCCCGAGGGAAACAGAGGAGACGTTATTACCTTATCCTGGGCGTTTAGATCGACTTTCTCTCGTCCCCCGTTCGGCAGAGGGACTCCTTTCCAATAAAGCAGCAACTGAACACAGGAAGCTCGTCTTTCTTGCGCGCTGAAACTCTTGGTCTGGTTCAGTTGACAGGCGCTGTGGAGGACTGATTCGTTGGAGGCGTTCTTTTTATTGGGGTTCCCTCCTAAATCGTTCAGGAATGTCCTGAGGAGGTGTTTCATTCCTATAGAAAAAAATTGTATTCTTTAAGTTCATGTTTTTTTAACTTGTTGTTTATTATTTGAATATCGAGGCTATCAATTTCGTACCAAGATCAAGGTAGGTTGGGGACCTCGTTTCATCTTTATCAAGGCTCATCAGTTAGGTGTATCAGACCAATTCCAACAATATCTATGATAGGTATAATACAAAGAATAACTCACCATGTTTGGCAGCATAATGTAAAGCAGTGTTATGGTTGTGACTCTCGCCATAGCTGAGGTTCGGGTCGAGATTCTTCCTAAGCTCTGGCGAGTTCTGATAGATCTGCATCGCGGCGAATTCGTCACCATGCTGGAGGTACTTCTTGAACTTCGAAGACGTACTTCCCATAACTATGAAGATCCGGATTAAAAATCCGAACTCCAGACCTTGACTCCGAGGAGAGAGTCGAAACGATTAGCGATATGTTTAGGCGTCGTGGAGATTTCTTGTCAAGAAATTGAATGCATTTTAGAAGACTGCTCGAACACCCCCGTCTGTAATAATAATTATGGAATAAAGAGTAGGTTTAAATAAACAATACTGAATGCTAGTACTGGTGATATGAACTAAGCTACCTATATGAGATGAAACAGAGCTATCAGCTAGAGAGTTGAACTGTTTGTTTTGTTATAGCGTAACACTACCTACTTGTTTTATTTTACATTGCATAGTGAACACATTGTTATCGAAAAGGTCGTTACCTCGTACGTAGCGTCAAACCCGTAATAAACCAAAATTGAGTACATAAATTACCTACGTTCTATTTATTATCGTAAAACTAATAAAATATTATGAAGAAAACATTTATTTGTTACTGTTTGTTTTAAGTTACCGCTGCTGTTGAAGTAGGTATACAAGGTGACTAAGAATTACCTATAATACAAAAAAAAAAACTTAAATACAGGGTATCTGTAAATGAATCAATGACCTCAAATAAAAGCGATTAAACGAAACATCTCTTACTACAAAAGTGGCACCTATGAAAACTGTAGCACCTTAAATAAAAAAATTTGAAATTTAACATTTTATTTAATTTTTCGCTTTATAATCCAATAAATGCTTACAACACGTGAAATCGTGATTAATTGAAAATCACATAGAACTTCACATGTTGTCATGTGACTGCGATACATGTAACAAAACACTGACATGTTTCTACTCGTCCTTCGGACTCGGATAACTAATTAAATAACATGTTTCGTGGAAACCCATGTAATTTTTGATAATTATGATTTAACTTGTTGTATTATATATATTGTATTATATTATGTATGATAAGCGGAGATTTTTATTAAAATTGCTGAGAAGTATTTTTTCGAAAATTTTTAATCCATAGTAGTCTATTAGAAATTTTCATGAAAAAAATTAGTAATGTCTTCAGAATTTTGAGTAATTTTGTATGAGGGCGCTGCAATCCGAACTGAATAATAATAACCCAGTGAGACCGTAAAGACCTTCTTCACAAAATCCAAAAAAAAATTCAAAAGCCCAAAAATCGAACTTTTTTCAAATGTGAACGTTTCTAACTCGAAATCTCAGGGTCGCTGGAAAAAATCGATCTCATTTTCGGAATCGTCATTGTTCAATGCGTCCTCGAACAAATTTTCAAAGCCCAGCCTAAGAAATCGATTTTCGTCAAAAATGTTTTTTTTTTGCTACCGATTGGATTGGTCATTTTTTGTCATAAAAAATAATTAATTGTTCAGAACATCGTCTCAGCTATACGCTAATAACTTTAAAACCGTTGAAAGATTTGAAGAAGCAAATAATAAAAAAACGGATATACAGGGTGTTTCTTAAATATTGTGAAAAAATTTGAAAACAAATTCTTCGGTTAAAAATTAACAAAAATATTCCTATTGATGCATATCCGAAAATGGTGGAGATTTTAGGGTTACGCGAGGTTTTTTTGACCGTAATATCTACTACACGGGGCAAATATATTGATTAAATGAACATTTTTAACTGCTAACGTGAACCGTATTCGAGAAAAACGGCTACTTACGATGAAAAACTCGCTTTGGATGTTTCAAAACATTTGTCAAAAAAAATAAGACAAAATTTCTCTCAACTTCTCTCAATCCTAAAATCTCCGCCACTGTAATTTGAACAAAGTTATTTAGCATTAAAAAAATAGCTAATAAAAAAACTGTAAGTATAATCTTTGTAGTATTTTGGAATTTTCACTGTTATTGTCACCAAATAAACAACAAAAAATCCAATATACAGTTTTGCCTACGACAGTACCCTCATATCTTCTTATAAGTTAGATGCGCGAACATCTGCCATCGACGCACAGACTCGCAGGGAGCAAGAAGTTGCCATACTTAACAATGACTTGCAAGACATTCTAACTTGGGGCGATAGAAACCAAATCCAATTTAATGCTAGAAAAACCCAAGCAATCCTTCTCCAAAAAGACCAACGTTTTGGAGCCAGATATGATGATGGCGGGACACTCTCTTACCCCAGCGTCATCTCTTCGTTTACTTGGAGTGAGCCTTGGAGCGAACATGTCTTGGCATGATCATGTTGCAGGTCTGGCGAAGAGTGCTTCTCAAAAACTTGGAACACTCTTCCTCACGAAGAAATTTTATACACCACAACAGCTTCTCCTCTTATACAAGGCTCAAATCCGACCATCCTTGGAGTACTGCTCACATATTTGGAGCTCAGCTCCTAAACATACGCTGAGACTACTCGACTCTATTCTGAAAAGAGCCATCCGCTTGATTGGGGACCCAGATTTGACAAAAACTTTAGACACTCTCGAACATCGAAGAAGAGTAGCTGACCTGAGTCTGTTTTACAGATATTTTAATGGAAAGTGTTCAAAAGACGTGACCCGCTTGGGCCCACCAAGATCAAGACCGGGCAGAAATACACGCCGAGCCGCAGACGCTCATCCGTATCAGGTTCAGCTCGTTACACCTCGTACTACCCTATTTCAGACCTCTTTTATGTATAGAACCGAATCACTTTGGAATAGCATTCCAAAGGGCGTGTTTCCCGAAGTATACAACCTACAGAGATTCAAGGCCAACGTGAATCGACATCTCCGCTCATGCACCGCTCCCAGAGCGTCATAGGGATTTCCCTGCAGTGCATGTGTATTTTCAATAAAAAATAAAAATAATAATAATCAACTCCGACACGGCAACGTAGTCAGGGTATCGAGGAAAACGTTTGGGGAAAAGAGGGTAGCAGGAAACTCACCAGTGGTGAGACCACCGCCGAAGAAAGGTTGAAAATTCAAGGGCAGTACGGTTCGAGACTCATTCAGAGTAGACATGGTCCATCCCGGAAACTGAATAGTCGAGTGTCGGAATAGGTAAATTAAATATTTTGACAATTTTTTTATGGAAACGGTCAGGTTCATGGAAAAAAATAACTTACTACACTGCAGTAAGAAAATGTACCACTCTTAAAAAGTGAAGTTTACCGCAGCATGCTCTGAGTTCGCGAGTTACTGATCACCCTATACATACATATATATACAGAGGTCTAGAAATTCTGTAAATCAACCAAAATCCAATTTTGAGTACAAAACAGCCAGTTGTTGTACCTACTCAATTTTTTTATACAATATTCTTTTTTCTATTATGTTGTTGTTTTGTTTATTGTTTTTTTTTATTTTCCTCTGCCTTGAGTGACCATTTCTCTTTGATTTAAATTATTTTTGGTAGTAATTATGAGTGACATGAAGGAAGGAGGAAAAAAGGAAGACGTGTAATTCGCTCGTTGACACCCATATAATTCCGGGGTCCTGTCTTGTCTAGCGTAAAAAACATCTTGATTAGATCCTCCTCATAAAAAAAGAGAAAAAACAAAAAAAAAATGTAATAAAAGAAAAAACGCATGGGTGAAAAATATAAATATAAAAAAAAGGAAAATAAAGAAAGGGCAAAAATGCAAAAAAATTAAGGGGAAAAGAAAAATACTATTTCAAAAAAAAATCGTCAGGGTTTTTTTGTCTGGTGTGCCTCCATCTAATCTTGCATCTGACCTTGTAAAAGTCTGTGGCTGATGAAGCGAGCGTCAATGCCAAAAATAACACCTACACACAGGTCGAGGCGTTTCAAAATGGCGGCTAGTTAAATTGTTCATAATGATTTGAGTTTTTTTAACATACGTATATGCAAGTTGGCTAAAAAAAAAAACTATGAAACTAAATAACAGGATGTGAAAAACTTTTTTCGAGTTTTAAGGCATGTAGTGTAAAAAAATTGCATTTTCCAAATACCATACAAATACCACCCATACAGCCACAAGCTTTTATAGGAAAAGGGGCAAAATTTCTATATTCATTTTACATTTGAACTGAAATTTTCACAGTTAACAGCTACGATAATAATATGATATGAACATGGAACATTTCAGAACGCCAATTTCCAAAATGGCAAAAATATTCAACATACCTATCTATACTTCAGAAAAATTTCAAGTTTTCGGCGTTAAAAATGCCCATGTAGGTTTATCTGATATCAAGTTTTTTACTCGAAATTTCTAATTTCTGTGAACTTATCAAGGACTATAAATTATAATTTAAAAAATTCCGAATTAGATCCGTCACGAGATTTGTACATAATTACATTTAAAAATCCGCAAAAAATTATTCTTCTCACCAAAATTCGGGTCACAGTTTGAGTCTAGGGGCTGAAATTTTGGCAATAGTTATAATCTGTAGTGAGTAGTCCGGTATATTGCATCAGAGCGAAATCGGTCGAAGTCATTTCAAAATGGCGGTAATTTGAATAAAAAAATTGGCATTATCTTAACCTTCGTAAATACAGGGTGTATCCCGACGAGCAGCCGTATATGGGAAACTACTCATGATAGAAATATGAAAATTTGTGTATAAAAAGGTTTTACGCAAAAGTAACCGGAACTTGACATGATATTTTTATTTTGAACGGAGCATTCAGTATTACTACATTTTTAGTTTGTCTGCAAAAATTAATTTTTTGCATTTTTTTTTTTTTTGGTTAATCTTGATGGTTATCACAGTTTAAGTTTGTAACGAGTAATTTATGAGTTATAAACAAATGAATTTCGCCATTTTTAACTTGAATTTATTCTCTTACGGAGTAAACGAACTCTTATTGTTGAATTATTAACTCTGTTTATTTTAGTCAAATTTGAAATTTTCGGCTTACAAAAATCTCTAAAGTTTTTTTATTGTTGAATATTTATGTAGCCTACAGAGGGCTTCAAATTTTCGTTTAAAAAATTACCAAAAGTCAAGTTGTCTTTACTGTACAGCGTCTTCTTTCAAACTTTCCGAAAAACGTTCTTATCACCATGATTTTAAGGAAAAATTGCATACTCACCATTCCTATTTAGACACTTAGAAACACTTAAAACACGTAAAGAAACAGCAGGGACTGTTATTTTTTTAAGAATTAGATTTTAGTTCCCAACAGACTCTCGCATACACAACATCCTCGCAGAAAAAATATTCTGAAACGCAATTCCTTATAGTATTAGTGACTTATTTGCGATTCAAACCTAGCAACATCCCCCATAAGGTATTAGTCGCAAATAAATAAATAAATAGTTATGTTATTTTTATCCACTCCTACCAGCACAACTACCATGCACCACCAACAAAAGCACCAACATCAATAATTTTTTGAAAAACTTGACTAATACAGGATAATAATACCTATAGTTATGTTCTACTGAAAATAATAAATAAACAGTAAATGATTATTAACACAATCTGTATCGACCAAATAAAACCATTGATAATACCTAATTATTGATAAGAAATGTGTCCTTATTATTTATTTTTAATGACACCTGCGCTGGCGACTATTCGCAATTCTTAAATTATTTAAATCTCTATTCCGACATAAATAAATAAATTCAATAAAATTAGTGGTAGGTTGTTGTAACGAGGCAAATCTAGAGATTTGTTGTGAAATATGAGATGTGGGATGCAATATTTCAACGTAAGGTCAATAACATGACCTTTCAAAATTGGCTACAGCGTCCGCCGTCATTGTTAGCAAGACAATTAACTCAATTTAGAAAATAATTAAAATCGAAGGGGTTGAGAGTATTATAACCCCCTGATCAACCCCCTGAAGAAGCAATTATTATTAGAAACAGTAAAGAGGAAATAATATACCATTTATACGTACCGCTACCTACCCAGAGCAAACAAAGAATGTAATAATTAGAGTCACCCTTAGTCTGTACAATAATTAGGCGTAGAATCACTTGAAATTCTATACAACTAATGATATGTATTACATACGGCGTATACAATGTAATTGTCTTTGAAATGAGTGAGTAATGAAACGAGAACGGTTGCACATTGTAGAAGTAACAAGTAGTATGCGAGAGATCATTGTGAAGCCATACTGGCTCACCTCTATTGTAATCTAAAGTGTTAAATTAAAGGCAATTAAGGAAGAGGACTCACCAAGTTATATAAAATGTAATCATTATCTGGCGTTTTCTTCATTTCGTTGGTGATTTTCTTGACAAGAAACTGACATTTTCATAATACCACGGAAGGAGCTGCGATATAGTCAACTAATCGATCCGGGGACGCACGCGTCCCTCTTCTCAGGACTGACGCGCTTCTTTTGAAGCCCTGCTGTTTCGCGGAGGAAGTCTAAATTATTCAATAGATTTAAAGAATTAAAGAGATAATCAGGCTGGTAAAGAGAAGAGGCACTTGCATTGAATTCGTCATGAGATTCTTTAACAATGCGGACATCAATCATGTAACAATGAAAATCAGAAAGTTACGTGACTGATGTCCAGGTCCAGGAGATTGGCGGCTTGGAGGGGACAACTTGTACTCATTTTTAAACAGAATAATTTTTAATAACGTTATGTTATTGAATATCAAACATAATGATCCAGAACCTTTGATGGTGGGACAGTTCCATATTATGCCACAGGACTCCTTTAATTAACTCGAGTAACAATGGGGATTCTTCTATTACTATTTAGTTACTCAGTTTGCTTAAAAAGATTTATTAAGCCTATAACCTCTTCAGATTATTGGTCAGTTCAACATCCACCATAAAACAATCATTTCTTCATCTCTGTCATTTCTGTGTACGCCAAAAAGTTCGCTTACTTATATGGGACAATTTTTTGTTTTCCATATTTTATGAATTTCTTGTTGCCATAAGTTTTTCCTTTTTAAAAGAGTAAATTTGAGCTATGGTGTGAATTATAGTTCCAGAGAAAATCGCGTTTATCTAATAAACTTCAAAGTTACAAAAACATGATATTTTGAAAACTCCTTAAAAGAGTTTTGCGGGAAATTTGGGCAAAATTCGTTACATTTATTCACCAGATATAATGCCAGTTATGAAAGAACTTAAATTCTTTCATACAAGTGGCCAAAAAGTAGTAAGTTTTAATGCAAAGTAGTAACACTCAAAATATTTCAAATTCAAAATTACCCTGAGAGAAATGAGCAAAAAGTTGAAATTTTAAGATCTACCACTTTATGACCACCTGTACAAAAAACATTTTTTTACATTACTGACATTACATTTGGTGAATATCTAACAAGTGTAGCTCAAATAACTCACAAAACACATTTAGTTTTCGAAATATTATCATGTTGTTGTGATTTTGAAATTTATAAAAACGCCATTTTCTCTGAAACTAAATTCACAACTAATTCACGACAACTTATGACAGAAATTTTCTTCAAAAAAAGATGGAAAGCAAAAAATTTTGTCATAATTATAAAGCGAACTTTCTGGCGGGTAAATTATTTACACCTCGATTTACACGAATCCTCAAAGTTTCAATCTTTTATCTTCGGAATTAATCTCTTTTTCGGGAGTGAACATAAGTGATGGACCATCCATATCTCAAAATATTTACTAAAAAGAAGAATAAAAGTTTGATTTAACAGATGCCATTGAAAACTACAAGAAACTTGAAGGGTTCCATAGACGACGTGACAAGACAACAACAACTTTGAAAGATGTGCTCAGTTTTGGCACTCTTACAACAGTAACGACATTTATATGGAAGTTTTCGTGGATTTTTCTTTCTCTTGAACCATAAAAATGTCAAAAATATCCTGTTTCTAGAAAAATAACTATTACATATAACTTTTAAATTCAATTCCACAATTCTCGCATAAGTAATAACATAACTTAAATTGTGTTATTATTTCTGAATTTTATAAATTTGAGAAAGAAACAATTTTTCTTCTTCTTCATGGGGAAAATCTCTGAACACTAGCAATAAGATAATCTCTGCAACAAGAGATCTGATAAGAGTTAAAACTTGCTTTTTTGAAATTTAATTTTATTTTCAATAAACAGTTTCTCATGTTAAAGCAGCAGTTTCCTTTAAAGTTTGTTACCCTCTGTATATTTATTAGAATCCGAGAAATAATCAAATATTTACATTCATCTCCTGCGTTGACACGACTTTCGCAACCCTCAATAAGAGCGTTTTTATTTCCAAAAAGTCCATATGAACGAAGTGGGTTTGTACATAAACTGACTTTTATATACCACGATCCTTCAACAGGCTCAATTCGAACTAATCGATTAATTGAAAAAGGTTGTATCATGCGGTATATTTCTGAGAATAGGCACTTGCGGGTAGGCAATTCCAGAAGTTCAGCCATTCAACATTTCTCCTTTTATATTATATCACATTTGGCTTAGATACTTCTATAAGAATGAAACCTGAGAGTTTCTTGTATTGGGGACTTTTATGGATTCTTATATCTAAGAGGTCTGCTGAGCTTTAATTTGTTTGAACTGATATTAATTTAATGAACATGAAATTCGATAATAATAATTATTGTGAAGAATATGTCTCAGAAATAGAATAAATATCTAACTGTTATTTCGCGTATAATCCGTCAAAAACATTGATTAAATTAGATCTACTTCCTAGTTGGAAAGGATCTGGAATTGACAGGTAATGAATAGACAATCGGCTAGAATCAAATCAGTTTAGAAAATGTCTCTCTATAAATTGTATGAACAGAAACTTTATATTGAAACATAAAACTTATCCCTTTATTTGGAGCCAATCTAATGACGTCTTTAAGGGGAAACAATGCGCAGTATGCGAAGTCGTATTAAAGTCTTTCCATATCTAATAGATGCACAAAGGCCTTATATCTTCCCCATTACTCAGCGACACTGTCAGAGTTCCATGTGTGCTTTGTCTGTATTACTTTCAATATGTCCATTCCAGCTTAGCTTCTGGTCAAGAACCACCCCAAAATATTTGACCTTGAGCGTAAGCGGAAGTTGCGTGCCACATGAATTTGGGAATTTAAATTAGGTAAACTTTCTTTTCCTGGTAACTAAAATGATATCCGGTCTCAGTCGATTAACTCAGAGTTAGTGTTCATTGCACCAGTTTTTGATGGTCACCAGAGCTGCTTTCATTTGTTCGAGTTCCATAAGACGTTCAGATGATTGCCCGTTAAGAAGATGCACTCCTGTTGTAGTTCAATGTTCAGTTCAATTAATTCAGCAGATCGTTCAGCATCAGATGGTGATAGAATAGCATCCTGCGGGCATCCACGACCTTTCAGCAACAGCACCGCAACTTTTATCCACGAGGATCCTACTTCTACTTGCAAAGCTTTCTATTTCAAAATGCTCTCTATCCATACGATTTATATATACATAGATAGAACACCATGCCTTTTGAAGATATTCCATGATCCTTGTGAAAGTTTTTTTTTCTATCGAAAGGCTCTTCTGGAAAAATAAATGCACAGAGGGTGGATATCTTGTTGTCGATGGATCGTTCAACCCTACATACCACGGCATTCAGAGCAGACTCGGTCGACTTTCTTGGAAATACGCATGGTGGTTTCAGTTTATAGTATACTTTTTAAGGGTTTCTTTCAGAAGAAAGAATGTCGGACTAATCGGTTGGAAAGATTGGTCTATCCTACCTGCTTTTGCATTAAACATTACTTTGGCCTCCCTTCATAATTCTAGAATGTAAGTCCATGCTATACATTATCCTGTAGATGACACCAGATGGTCCGAAATAAATTTCAGTCCATGTTAGAGCAATTCCAGGAAATACTTCAGCAGGTCTGTTGTATAATGTTAGTTACTAATTTTGTAGTTTGGACCACATCCTTGGCAGTGTCCCAGTCGTTCCGCTCTCTGGATTTTTTGTATATCTTTCCCGAAAACTGCCCGCAATAACTTTGCAATCACGGAACGTCTTAGTGGGCTTCAGTTAGTTGCCTCTTCTGATTTAGTGGTATAAGTTCCATCAACCCTTTACCATACCTGTTTGATAAGTTGCGTATGGAGGTCACTTTTGTAATGGAGCTGCTATAATAGATTTAATTCCACTATAACGCTTTGAAGCGGATAGAAGCGAGTTGGAGAGGAAAATAGGATTGGGACTGCACACGACAAACATGATCTAGGTAATGATGGAGAAGCGAGAAGACTAGAGAAGCGTGGAAAAGTTCATATACGTGATGAAAATTAAGGAGAGAAGAGAAAAATAATTTGACAGTTGAGGCAGAATCATTGAAAATGCAACCTCTGGACGTTGAAGCAGACCTATCGTAGGTAGTTCCGATGATAGATGCCCAGAGAGAGAAACGGTCCATATATATAGGTCCATCATGAGCGCTAAAAAAATCCACAGAATAGCATCTCTGTGATTTTAGAAGTTCGTTTTTCTTTTCAAAAGTTTCCTTTCAAACAGTCCAATTAGAGTTCCGATTCTTGTTTGGTTTTTTTGCTTTATAAAATAGTTTCCACTCCGTTTTTTCATACGTTCGAGTGTAGAGGGCCACCCAGATTTATGAATACTGGGTGCAGAATATTTGTCATAAGTCTGGGGACAACATATAGTTCCAACAAAAACCTGAGACCAAGCAACATAAACAGACACACTGTCATGTTATATGAAACTAAGAAAAAATTGATGATTGCAAATTTATGCTCTCATAGAACTGCGAACGTAGAACTGCGAACGTACTGAGATTTTTCAATAGTTCTTTTTGTAATTATTCAATTACAGAACAGCTTTATGGAACACGTGTAACAACATCATAACTAGTAGGGCGATAGGAGTATGTAGGAGTAGGAGAGTTCGTTATCTCGTTTCATAAAATCCGGGAGCGTCAACAATGGAACAAAACAAACCACTACAACATTCAGTCTCTTAACACAGTCCTGATTAATAGTTAGCAACTGGAAGTATCTTCGATGTATCCGTAACGAAAATCGATTGTTATATCTAAATACATAATAACATTTCCTGCTGGAGGTATTCTGTTGATCCTCGACGGGATGATAAGCATGCGCGTGCTGGAAAAGTGGAAATTCGCGTCCGTATAAGTCGGTGTACGAACCCGGCGGCTTCAGTTTCAGTATCGCTGATCCCGGTTTGATTGGGACAGGACGTCGCGAAATGCCCGCCGGGACGACAGTACAGACACGCACAATCATACAGGGGGTGCAAATGTAGGGCGCCGATATGAGAGCTTTTATTTTATTTTCGTTAAATCGCTTCTAGTTTGTTAGTTAGTGGTGTTTATTTTAGATTGGATTCAAATTTAGAAAAACGAGGTTTTACACGGTCTTTGAAATTAAAAGGTGCTCCACGCAGAATAATGAAAAGAAGTTCATTGTTCTTCAGACAGGGTAAGAGGTTATTTGTATTAATCATTTATTTATCTAGTAGTAGTAGACTACTGAATAAAAATTATTTTTTCGCTTATTTTGTAGTTTTTAAAATTTCCCCCCTCCCATACATTAGGAACACTTAATCAGCGCAAACTGTATACAGCCGGCGCGACCAAAACTTTTCATTCACAACACAAAAAATTGTCTGGGAGAAATTTTTTAAATACTGTTAATCCATGAACTGTTCCTGCAACCCTTAAGCGAGGCTTAACCAAACTTTAGAAACATGAATGGCATAATTATGTCATCAGAAGTTCTCGAGAGATTACGCGGTAGGTAAACTTAAACATTAAGATATTTTCCCACTGGACTTTCAGCCCGATGAAAAATATTCATTGTAATAATTACGTTGGAGATCAGTTCTAGAGGGATTTGTACCAAGACTTGCGCACAATACGTTGCTATTTTTTTTTTAATTTACTCAATTATTAATAGGACTATTCAAATTCAATATGTCACCTTTCCCCTCTTCTAGCCTACCTTCCGCGGCAATTCGCATTTAACTTTTTCGGTATCATAGATTTTGGATCGTGGTATTTTTTTATTCTTGAAAAAATGCTGTCATGATATGAAGATTCTCTGGATATACCCCTCGTAAAAGAGCCTGAGGTTACAGTTGGGCCAATTTTGACAAATTTTTATTCAAAACGAATTAAATTTGACAGAAATTCAAATTGATCGTAATCATGTTCGTTCAAACCCTGCACAAAATTTTAAAATTGCAAGGGTTGAATTTGTGATGTTTTAATATTCAAACGATGACTGAATGTTAAATCCGCGACAACTAAAGTACCTATGTGCCAATTTTCTAGTAGATACTGGAATTATGAGCCAGCTGAATATAACCCAAACCAGCTAACTCTGGTCAACGTTTACGTTCTTCTTGAGGGCCGATCCTCTTTTCCAAAATTTTTAACGCAGTTTCTCTGAGATAGCTAACTTTTTTCAAGCCGTTTAAAAGAGACTTCAATTCGCTTCAAAATACCTCCACAAGTCACCCATTGATAATCCAAGTTTACGAGGTTGAAGGAAACTGAGTTTCATTTTAAGAGAGCAGTTGAAAATAAAAATAAACAAAAAGCATGTCTTTCCTTCACAAGACTTAAATTGGCATGTCTGGACGTAGTTTATTGGTCCGTAACGAAGGAAACGACTTCGTGTTTTTAGGGCTAGGACTTAGGGCTGGCTGCTCCGGAGCGCAGCCGACTAAACGGTATAGACTTACAAGATGACCGCTCCTTCATCATACTGTTTATTTGCGGCATTGCATTCCCTGTTTGAAGATACCCGAAAGAAAATTATGGCTGGGAAGAAAACTTTTTGATAGTTTTTTTACTAAGAACAATCAAATTTACCTTCTCCTAAACAGGTTTCATTTATTTCAACAGATGATCAATTTAGAGCATTTAGAAGGAATTTGTGCGTCCTTTATAGATAGACCTTTATGGTGCACCCTATACAGGGTGCACCATGTATCCTTCTCTATATTGCTATCTCCTGAACACTAAGAGATACAGGGTCGGTTAAATTAGAGAAAAGATGCGCAGTTTTGTAGAATTGCAGTCGAATTCATAAAAACATGCAAGATATCTGTGACCGTTCCTGAAATATCCTGAAAAAACAAAAAAATCGAGATTTCCTATTTTCCTCATATCTTTTTTATTATTGGAAATTAATAAATAATTTTTTATAAGCTTACATAAGCCGTTAAGAGCTATCCATCTGACATTTCAAAAATTTTCAAGGCCTACTAGATCCAAGAGTTTTCACAGTCAACTTTCGTTTTTCTTATCGCCGCCATATTATTTTTTTATATCGTTCGATATGAAAAAAATAATGGAAACCAAAAATTAATAAACTTCAAAAAAAAATTTTTTTAATTTTTATTCTTAATTTTTCAAAGAAAACCCTAAAAAAAATCGTTGAAAAACGTCAACATTTGTAAAATACGCCGAAGTAGTGCTTGCCTTATGGTTTTTTAATTTATATATGAAATTCGGTCTAAAAATGTGTTTTTTTTGTAAAGAAAAAAGAAGAATAAAATTTTTTTTTTTTTTTTTTGAAGTTTAACAATTTTTAGTTTTTATGATTTTTTTTATACCGAACAACATAAAAAAACACTATGATGGCCATAAGAAAAACGAAAGTTGACTATAAAAATTCTGGGATCTAGTCGGCTTTGAAAATTTTTGAAATGTCAGATGGGTAGCTCTTGCCGACTTATGTAAGCCCACAAAAACTTATTCATTAATCTCCAATAATAAAAAAGATATGGCAAAAATAAGAAATCTCGATTTTTCAGTTTTTTCAGGATATTTCAGGAACGGTCACAGATATCTTGTATTATCGTCAACGGAATCGAGATGGCCACAAAATTGCGCTCCTTTGGATTTGTTTAACCGACCCTGTATCTGTTAGCGTTAGGAGATAGCAATATAGAGAAGGATACATGGTGCACCCTGTATACACCTAATAGATACCTATAGGGTCGTAATTTTTTCACCCTTCACGTTTTTTGGGTCGCTAAACACAAATATGAGCTTTAGTAACAGAAATTTTGCCTGTAACCTGTTTTTGTAAAAATTTTCTTGAAAAGTATGTATGCGTTTAAACGGTTACTTAGTTATCGTCAAAAAACTGAAACAAAAACTTTTTTGACACTCTATCTCCATCTCATTCTAATGCAAATAAACTGTATATCTCCATCTCATTCATTTAATTATTTTCGAGATATTACTGAGCCAGAACTCTTTGTGAATACGGGCATCTATCTCGAAAACGGTGCGTTTGGGGACCCAGCTTAATCGGAACTTTTCTGCTTATATCACGCACCTTTCATTTTTCGACACATGTTTTAAGACACCCTACCCTGTATATTTATTTATTAAAAGTATACATTAGTTAATTTTATTTTATTAATTAATTTATTTATTTATAAATTTATTCTCCCAAAACTAGTTTTTTCAATTTTAAAAACGCTGCTGTAGCTTTATCTTTCAAGCGTTTTGCGTGAAAATTTTGATTCTTGTAGAACTTAAAAGTAGAGAGGGGCTAACTTTCGAACCGCCTTGGACTAAAGAATTTTTTTTTATTTTTTTTCATAAAGTTGGACTCCCTCTTCATTTTAGTGGCATTTTCAAAAATTTTAATCCACGCCCTGGCGGAGAAATGTGCATGCGAAGCAATTTGAATTTTAATTATGATTTCCCCTCCCCCTCCCCCTCTAATCGAGATAGCGACTTCAAAATTTCAGGCATCATTGAGGACACTGCTGTCTGTCGATGAAAAAAAAATTAAGTCCCTAAGTCGATTTTTTCCATACAAAACACGCGAACACGGACGGCGGTGTATTCGCACCGCGGCGGAATCCTGAAGAAAGGGCCTTAAAATTGAAAATGCGATGTCTCGAGAACCGTTTGACCGATTTGGACCAGTCAAAGTTCAAATTACGCGTCTTCGAGAGCTCTTTATTTTTTGATAGGATATTTACTATGCTCAGAGTTGAATTAAGCGAGTTATGTGCAAAAAACCCATTGCCGATGTCTTTGCATGCTCATTTCTCCGCCAGGGCGTCGATTAAATTTTTGAAAATGCCACCAAAATGAAGAGGGGGTCCAACTTTATGAAAAAAAAAAAATCAAAAAAAATTCTCGAGTCCAAGGCGGATGGAGCCTTTTTTTTGACAGACCCTCTCCACTATAAGGAGTATTTCGATTTTTCGTTAAAAAATTTTCCTAAAGTCGTCTTTTATACAGGGTGAATGTCCGTCCTAATTTTGGAAAAATACGTTTAAAAAAATACCCATCATTTAAAATCACAATTGAACTGGGGGAATTAAATTTTTGTGAGAGTAAGATATGCATAACGAGTGGTCTGGTATTGCATTTGAGCCACGGTGTAAGATATCTTACACCGTGATTTGAGCCAAATCGGTAGAGGAGTTTTAAAATGGCGGTCGTTTGAATTTTCGCAGAAAAATTGGTAAAAACAAAACGGGAAGAACGTTTGTCGAATTTTACAGTATTAAAAAAATAGTAGTTTGTGATAGGTACAACTTGCAAAATTGTGTTTTAAACATGAACCGAAACAAGGCCAAAGGCCGAGTTTGACAATCGTCAGAAGTCGTCCAAAAATATAAATTTGTGAACTCTAGTGATTGATATTTTATATTGTCAAAATGAGTGGCTTCATGAAGATTCATGGAAACTTGCTTTTAATTGTCATTTACGTCACTTTTAAGCACAAGTTTGTAGAAGAAGTCATTTCAAAATTGACATGACAATCAAAACAAAGAGCCAGTGGCGTGGGTAGGAAAAGGGTAAACATTAGTAGATTTCTTTAATCATTTATGACCACATCTTAACAGGAATTAGACCGAATTTGAGTAGAGAGCTGATAACCTTTAATCGTGAAAAATGTAGGAATCAAATAGGTAATCAAAATGGCGGTATTAAAAAAAATATTTTTTTGTGTTCATGTCTCCAAAATTAAAAAAAATTGTTTTTGAAAACTCCTCTAGATTAGATCTATTAAGTTTTAGGCACAAAACTTAGAATCCTCGTAAAACTATAAAGGATTTCCAATTTTTATTAAATAAGGTGTGTAAAAATTTTGTTTGTACCTGTGTCTTTTCGGATTTCGCAAAAACCCGTTCCTGTAGTCACTAGATTACAGCTCGCAGTTTTCATTTTAGGAAACTGAAATTTCTGTAATAATTAGATGTCTGGAGGGAGTTGTTTGGTATCGAATTTGATAAATATCCGTCAAGCTGTTCAAAATGATGTCTATTAGAACTTTTGTGAAATCAGATATTTTTAAAAACCTGTAAATGCAAAAGTAACCATATTTTTCTTTTAATTTTTCTTCCGTACCTGATGAAATGGGGTGCTGAAGTATTCTTGGCATTATTCTACAGTGACAAAGGCGAGTAAAAATCACGCAAATTATTTTTTATACACTTATTTTGATTAGGATCCACCCTCCAAGGAATCCTTTCAGTCAAAGTATCTACTTATGCATACATATCTCAAAAAAATTTATCTACAGGGGTGTGTTGGTCAACACTAATGTATTTGGGCTGCAGTACTCATCAGTGGTGGAGTTCTTTTTCAATCGTAAAACTAGTTGTTCAAAAAATGTTGTAGGTGGGTACTGTTTTATCAGTAACAACCTGACCAAGCTAACTTTGAACGTGTTCTACTATAGTGTTAAAAAAAATGGCCGTCAAGTTAGCAGACCTTTAAAACGCCTACAAATAACGCAAACAATGACGCAAATGTTCTTGATCCAGGCTTGCAACATTTATAATTGCTTCAAATCCCTTCTAAATTAATTTGACGCGGTTATTATCATTTCTGACAGAAAATAACGCTTTAATTATAACGTATCTTGATTTACTCACTGACCTATAACGTCTTCCATTTCAAGGATTTCCAGGAATATCGTTTCAAATTATATCGTAGGTACTTAACCAAGCACAAGCTAAAATAATGAGTAGGTATGTTTGATGTAATTGGAGTAGGTGGTAATTACTTATTTAAACATTTCTTGAATAAACACTTTTCCAGGAACGATAATTTTTCCTTGGGGAGCGACCATCTCTCATCGCTTACGTAAAGGGAATAAATTATGCACAGTTCGTGTCAGTAATTTCATTATTCCTTTCAAGTGAGCCTCTGTAAACAGTATCTGGAACTTTGCTCATTGCCTCGATTACCTAATTGGATTATTCGAAACTAATGTGAAAACTCTATGGCTTGATGTTTTCGTTTTCCCCTCATAATTCCACATACCAACTCGCCAAGGATAATCACGAGCCTAATAACTAAAATTGCTAGATACAAAAATTTAATATACCTAATGGAATTTCGATTGACGCTCGTGTTTGACGTTTTACATCAGGAAAAACGGACAGTTGGAATTTTTCGAATCGAAACTTGAGCTTATTCAGATAGAGAAACTCAATTTTATGTAAAAATGGAGCTAAGTCGCTAGAGAGAATTCCACTTTGGATCCAACGTTTTGTAGTTAAGGAGTGGGAAATCCAGACAAGTTGCCCGGGGAAGTGTCTGCAGTTGATAAATTCCCTCTTGACTTGCTGGTTTACAAGGGAACATCTCTATTTTCTTAAACTTACTGGTGAAGTTGGTGTTTTTTAAATAATATGTTTCTTTATAATGTTATAGAAAAAGTCGATCTTATTTGCTCGAGTGTTTTTCTTGGGTTGAATGTTCAAGTTGACTTGAAACTCCACGGAGATCCTACAAATATTTTATCGTTTTGTTGATCCTTATCTCGATTTGACGAATGGAAAAGCATGTCTGATAAAACAGTGCTGTATAATGTTAAACGACTTCAGAAGTAGATTGTTTGATGTAGATGTAGAACTTCTTTTACATGCTGATTGTAGATGATGATAAAGATGAGTCGAATGCACTTATAAGTAGAATGCAAATTTCCATTTTCTAATGCTTAGTTGGTATCATTCCGACATCACTAATGATTTTAGCGCCCATCAAGTTAAGTCCATTTAGGATAGAAAAACCGTAACAGCTGCAAAAATTTACGTAATAAATCGTAATAACTGACATTTCTTTAACATCTGCAGATGTATAGATGAGATAATACGTTTGACAAGACGGAAAAAATAAATTTCACGTAATGCAAAAAGTAAATTTACAGGATGAGAAAATATTTCCCAAACTTTACGCGGGTGTAAAAAGATTTTATTCTTTTTTTTAATAGTTTATTAGTGGCTGAGATAGGAACGGGGACAAAATTATTAAATTTCTATAGGTATATTCTATTTATTCACATATTCTTAAAGGTGAGAAAAATGTATCCCAAACTTACGAATGCGTAGACATGCCACACCAGTTTTTTTTTTTTTTAATTCGAGTTTAAACTAAGAATTCTGACTTAAAACTTAAAACTAAGAATTACGAGTTAAAGCTCGGAATTCCGACTTAAAGCTCGGAACTACAAAATTGTATGTCAACCACTGTCGTCTAAAAAAAGTCAATAAATGCTTTTGGGTGACTGTCACAAAACAATTTTGAGTTTAAAGTCGTAATTGCGAGTGTAAAGTCGAACTTCTTAGTTTAAAGTTGGAATTCCGAGTTTTAAGTCCAAAATCTTAGTTCAAAGTCGAAATTCCGAGTTAAAAGTCTTAGTTAAAATCTAATTCTTAGTTAAAAGTCGAGTTGTCGAGTTAAAAGTCGACTTAGTTGTGAGTATACCGTCGAAATTATTAGTCTAAAGTCGGAATTCCGAGTTTATTTCGTAATTTAAAATCTGAATTGCGAGATTAAAGTTGAAATTCTTAGGTTTAAGTTGGCGTTCCGAATTTTCAGTCTAAATTCTCAGTTTAAAGTCTGAATTCCGAATTTAAAGTCACAATTCTTAGTTTTAAGTCGGAATTCCGTTTTTTAAGTCGGAATTCTTAGTTTAAAGTCATAATCACGAGTTTAACTCTTAGCTGAAAGTCGGATAACGAGTTTAAAGTCGGAATTTCTACTTTAATTTGGAATTAAAAAAAAACGAAAAAGAAACTGGTGTGCTTCTATGCTTTCACACAAACCATACTCTTGTGCTAAAAAAATTTTTTTCATTAATTTTTCAACTAGTTACCAGTGACGCCGGTCAAATTCATAGATTGGTCAATTGATTGGTCCAAATTAACACATTTCTATATTCATTTTATGACACATTCTTAAAGTAATAAGGCTAAAAAATTTACTTAAGCCAGCACATTAATAAAATGGCGGAAATCTCAAAATTGTATAAAGAATAGTCATTGAGGGATTGATGCACAAGATAAACATTTTCACAGTTAGTACAATAAGTACATGTCATCCATTGGGCTTATGATTGCGAATCGTTAATAATGATGTAATAAAACAATAAATCAAGCCGCGAGGGTGCTGCGTTTTTTTCCCTCGGGAAGTCGGTTGTCAGGCGAGTGTTTCCTAGAGGGCATTGTCTTAATTTATCGCACACAAGCAGCGTTATCTATAGGTATTTTTGTTTATATAAGAAAAACTCAGTTTTTTCGAACTGTCAAAGAAAGTGCCAGATAATTTTTACCAAGTGATGGTGCCCCCGTGCCCCCTAAGCCATCGGCGCTCCTAGACAGCTGCCTTCCTTATGAATATCCGGGCCTGTCTGTAGAGCTTCCTTTTTTCTACAGATTTCTGCTGACTTTATGTTCAGATGTTTTAAGTTTTAATCCACAAAACCATTCTCCTATAAGAATATTCTCTTATTTAAAAAATGCAGAATAGGAACACATTTTGCATAAAAAAATCTGACATTCTGCTTGACTCCTGATGAAGGAAATAATTATTAAGAATGGCCCAAAACCATTATAATTCCATCCTTTCACCGTCACAAACTAAACTGTATGCGAGCGTTAGGATATATCGCCCATAAGCGAACTAATCACATAATCTAATCCATAACGAGCAGCACATTAATCACCATGTACATATCCAAATTACAGGGTCATATACTAAAAGCTGTCGGCGAAGGTGAATAGGTCACGTATTCAAAGGTTTCATCAATGTTCTTGATACACAATTCCATTTCGAATAAATTGCATGGTAGGTATAGAAGTCGAAACGTGATCGATCATATGACATGTCCCTCGCGAATACCTGCCCAGGGAAAAATCGGAATGAAAATTAAGCTGCTTCAGTATGAGAGGACTCGAGCAATAATGCTCGAATATCTCTTAAACAAGGCTTCGAAAGGTAAAGATTTCCCTAGTGCAGGTACGAGATAGAATTACGATTATCGCTTATCCATCTAAAATGGATTGTAATGCGGGGATGATAGAATTTCTGTATTTTTATTGGCACTAAAGTCTAATGGTGTGTCTCCTTTGAGACTTGATCCCACATATTGCTTCGAATATATTTTCTCTCCTTATTGCCATGTACAGTAGTTAAGTGACCTATACCAAAATGTTGTTTCTCTTCATTAACCAAGATTAATATGTACTTTCATTTCTGGAGATTATTCTCCATGAGATATTTCTAAGAGACCAAGACATGCACAGAGAGAATAAAAGTTCCTAAGAACATTCATAATGTAAACTCGAGCAACCTGCTAACCAGTCATGAGTTTTTCCTTTTTATTTAACTTCGCGGATCGTTCATTATATTGTTACAGGAGGACAGAGCAGGGAAACTAAAGACAGATGCAATTTCTTGGTCTAACAATAAGTAATACCGGCGATATTTAATTTCAGGGGTGATGGAGAGAGCCCTATAACGGAGGGGTTGCGCACTGCCCTCGCCCGACTGCGACAGAGGTCCAACAGCCCAGCCAGCCAGACATCCCCTCTCCACCACGTCGCTGACCCCTCGGCTAACGTAAGTCGTCATAACCATCACAAGCTTAAGTAGAATTCATTGCCGGATGGAAGCAAGATCCGCTTGTTTCCTTTTATTATCCTTGACAGAAAATGAATTTCAGTTACACCCCAAATTACCTACCAAGCCAGGCTTCCAAGATGTTTTTGCGTCTTATTTCTCCACACTGTATTTTGCTTTTGGAGTGTCTAGTTTGGGCTTGAGAAAAGTGTCATAAATTTAAGACCCCCATTTCTTCAAAATATGAAGCAATATATCACCAAATTAATCAATCGCATGTTTAAATCTCAGTTTCTCGTTCGCTTATGCGTTGACTGAGGGTATTTTCACGGTGATACCAGGTACTTATATAAAATTTATGACAGATAAATGTCAACTATTTTGTTTCTACCGCTTGGTAGATTTCTCTATGCGCTCATGAAAACGCTCTCACAAGGACAATAATTACATGCAATACTTACTGATTTAAGAGAGCCAATGGTAGATAAAAAGATTTCAAAGTCGTTTATGAATCAATTCACGCTGAAAATCTCCTTTGAGACGAGCTATTTTTTAATTATTATTTTGGGTTCCCAAGAAAGGGCTATCGATACCTTCCAAAAGAGTCGAAATTGTTCGTGAGTACCGCTGAAAAACACTTTAGTCAAAATCTAATTACCATAGTCCCTAGATGCTGTGGTGCGTATTTTTAATGATCAAACTAGTCGTTGTAAATTAGCATAATGAAAAATGACTCTCGCTTTAAAGCAACCACGCAAGTTCTAGAATTAATCCATAAATTCAAACCAACCCCACTATAACATTTAAACGACAACCAGTTATTTTTCACCCAGTTAGCAGATTAACTTGCAATATTGTAAATTATTCCGTTTCAGCAGCGGTTCCTCTAAGTAACCCTCTCTCCCAGGAGACACGAGGTGATGCTGATTTACAAAACTCAGTTACCTCCATAAACTCCAGCCCGTCATTCCGACTGGCTCAAACATTACACCTGGGTCTTTAATATGAAAGGCTACTTCACTCATCCGGCACCCTTACAAATTTCCATTTAGGTGTCCCTTTACAGGAGTCCCGCTTAAAGACAACAAACTGCTTCATCATACGAGGACGGAGATCTCTGGGGACCTATGCGATGGAAATGTCACGAAATGGAGCTGATTCGGGGAGAAAAAGCTCCGGATGTAATATCGCGTTTCCTCCTAAAGGGTGCATGGATATTGTCTTTGTTGATTATTCGGTGACCTAAATATCGTGAGTTTTATAAATTGATTGCGTGTTTTGTTACATCGAGGTACATTTACCAATTTTTATGAAATTTATTTTCGCCTCATGTATGTGTACAATCGATACTAATTTCCTGGTAAGTAAATTAGATGAGACAATAATTGAGACGGGACACTTTTTAATTCTAATGCACACTTTATTGTGATGAGGACATTGAAGAAAATTATAGAAAAAGTTGTTTTGAAGCCGCAAAACTTCTCATATTAATCCTCTCCCCAGCTTAATTGCAACATCCACTATGCAAGAAGTATCCAAATTACCCCTTCCACATCAACCACGATCCTGCAATATTCAACATTATTAATAACCGCTAAATCTCGCTAAATTGAATGAATATATCATTGGCGAGGTAGGCAGAAGTCATGTCTACTCTGCAATTTCTCCACGAGAGGTTATCCTGCGGGTCATCGACCCTTGCAGTCAACGTGCTGCCCTGAATCCGCGAATCAATGAAGGCTGGCCCACTGCAACTTCAGGATAGTTCGGCTGTTATCCTGCCGCAGGATAACTGACTGACGTGATTTCGCATCACGTCATATGGATTGATGCTGTTGGGGGAGATTTCTAAAATGAATGAGATCGTAACAGTCGCAAAGGGGACGCCATTTCTAGAGGATGATAATCTTTACTGTACCAGATTTGAGGGATAGATATTTCCGTGAGCGTTATTCGCTTCTGAAATCCAAGAGAGATGCCTGTTCATTCTCGTTCCTCTATTGACAAACGTAATACTTAAATGGTATGTTCAGTTCTGGAATATTGCCAAATGTCTTTAAAAGTGTAGAGTAGTTTCGATTTTTAAAAATTGTGTGGCATGGAAATCTGGGAAACTACAGACCTATAACAAATATTATCCCTGTTGTGTCAAAAATAGTGGACTTCTGAAAAATCATAGACTTCTTTACAGAAGAAAACAAGTTACTGGACCCTGCTCAGTTTAGTTTATTTTCCTGGATACTCTACGCTGGGAGGCCTTGATCAGGGTCCTTTTCAGGATGTTTCGCTAAGTCTTGCTTGACGTTTTTTGTCTGAAAAGGCATTTTATTGTTACAAAAATTCTTACAAGAACAAACACTGCAGTAAAAAAACATCCGCAGTTGGACAAAAACACGTAAAAAAATACGTATCCAAGTGAGCGTTACAGTTCAGCGCGAGATAGCTGGAGTGTTTCAGAGTTTTACATGCCCTTTGGGCATCGCATTTTGAGAAACCCCCGATATCCTTTTCAGGTGTGCTGTAAAAGGTGAAAGTTCCGACTATTATTCCCTACAAAATTCACTCTATTGGAGTGTACCAATGATCCAGGATCTCGTAGAAAAAAAAAGCACAGTAGGCTTAGTATTTCATAGTTAACGAACAAGAGCTTACTATGTTCAAGGGAGTGAGTACCTGCCATAATTTTCACCAATCTTCTGTTGGACAAGGAACTGGCGGCGAGTGGTGAGGAGCTTCATATGCGGATACCATTAGGCTATGTATGACTGGAACAGGGCAAAATACTCATTCTGAGCATTACCTCCGGTAGGGAGTTTCATAGTTTGGCAATAAAGTAAATTGCCTTGGACAACTTCTTATTGAAGCCGATGATATGACTTTTGAAAGAGAGGGAAATGTCCAGATCAATGGTCAAAAGAAGGTAAGACACGCCAATTCCCCAAAATGTTGAGTTACGTTGAATCTAATATTCTGTGTTTTGTGTTCGTTTATTATTAATCCATTGGAAGTAAACCACTTTCTTGCAGACCGTAAAGGTTCCTCTTCAACTCTGGCAATCCCTCTCTCGTCAACAGCTTGACAGGTGAAAGTAGTGTCTTGTCTACATACAAGCATGTGAGCATATTTGATATCTTCACCAGGGGATCGTTGCTAAACAACAAGAACATCACCGGACCCAGAACAGATTCTTAAGGGACTCTATTTTCAATATGGCGCGAACTTGGTTGCCCATTTTGTTTGCCTGGTATCTATTTTCTAAATAGCTTCTGAAAAGTGCCTGCGGCATACCAACGTATACCTTAAAATTCCATCTTCATCAACAGGGTGAAGTGGTTAATTCAGTCAAATGCATTGCTGAGCTCCACCATAACAGCCGAGACATGGGTTCTTGACTCAAATGTCATGAACACCTCCACCACATCGCAATAAGAGCGTCAGCTGTGGAACGGTCCTTCCTGAAGCCGAATTGTTGGAGAGTAAGGATGTTGTATGTGTTTAAAGCATACAGTTGTGCGTTTCTTCAGTGCGATCTCAACTATTTCGGCGATTGTGGAAATTAGACGAAAGTTGGAGACTCCCTTAATTGATAAGATGTGTTAGTGGAACGGCCTGTTTCCCTGATGATCTCGAAGTTTATATTGTAAAAATTCGTAGACTTGAAGTAGGTAACGTTTCTTAAATCGACAGTTTTTCTATCTAACGTCCGCTAGATGCGGTGAGAAACATACTACCGATGTTGCTGTGAGACCTCCCGCCCCTCGCATACAATTTGTAGCAGCTCCAGGAGGAACAGCCGAAAGATCCGCCACAGGAACCTTCATAACGGAATAGAAGAATTGATTGAAGTCTTTCAATTTCACTTGGTGGTCTGTGTTTACAATTATTTCTCTTATCCATAATTATTTTCAAAGCCGTTTTTCCGAAATTTCTCGACTCGGCTAACAATTTTCCGCAGTATTTCTTCTTTTGCTATCTAAGTACTCTTTATCTAGATTTCGACCAACTCTTTGTACTCAATTTTAGATTCCTCAAAACTTGTAGAAGTCACACAAAAAAAAAACTCTCTCTGGGCAAATATGTAAACCAGGGATTTTTTGGCCTGAAATATATACGTCTCTTCAAGAGGAAAAGAGGAAGACATAATTCTGGAGTAGGTATCAATAAGGCCGAGCTCCAATTAGTTGGCATCACCATCGACGGAGATCTTCGCCCAGTCGATGTCCATCAGGACCTCACGCAGAGTCTTGAGTCCCTGTAAAGTCATATCTGTGAGTCCCTGTGAGTAATATGTTGGGTGTTGGTGACTTCAAACATTGGAGTTTGATCATTCAGATCGCCTGCATGCTATTCTGTCACTCTGGTGTGGGTGCTCATCGATCTTGTGGTAGATATCCAATGCAGTTAAGATATTGAGCAGCTCATACAGTTGTTCTATCTTGCTACCCTTAAAGTCGATGTTAAAATCTCCACACAAGAATACCGTAGTGTATATATTCCGCGTGACTTTTGTCAAAACTTTCCAAAGACAACCAACGAAAGTATGAAGATCACTGGTAGGTGTTCTATAAAAATAAAATTTAAAAAACTAGAATACAAGCGAGGTGTACCTCAGTTCTGTTCTGGGGCCTACAATCTTCGTAGTGTAGCCGAACGATCGCCCTGAATAATATGCTACAACCACCTCGATCATCAGTTCAATCGATAGAGATGGGCTACAGATCTCGCGGCTGTGCGTGTATGCATCCATGTCTCTCTCATGAGTCCATAACAAATGGTTTCCTTGCAATTGGTAGAAGTTTCACCCGCGAGAATGCTCTGGAACTTCATAATGAGAGACAGTAGAAATAGGTAAATGCAAGAAATAATTTACAAGAAGAGCAATAAAGAGAGTGTACAAACAAATGTCAAGCAAGTGTGAATTCTACTCGTCTCTGGAGAGTATGCTATGAAATTATTTTATTTAAAAATGAACTCCATCAAAATTTTTATATGGAAATTTCGAGACTACATAAAAAGTGAGTACTTCTGCCTTTATGAAGCCGCAATTATCATAATAAGGAACCTGACCTGGTTTTATAAAAACTGAAAAAACCTGGTTCAAAAAAATATATTAAAAACTTGAAATCCTTCTTAGAAATGTTATGCTGTATTATTCATTCTTTAAAAAGCAGCTTTCAATTTAACCGTTCCATTCAAAAGCGTTCTTCTCCGTATTTGAATTTTACTCCTTATATTTTTGAAGTTTTAGTCGAATAAGTAAGTACTTTCTTTAAAAATCACATTCAGAGGTAAAGAAATAATTGAATGGCTAAGTGCAGAAAGGGAAGTACTAACATTTTAACGAAAAATGAGTTACACATGCTTTCATATAGTTTCGACCTAGCCCGATCGTTTGGCGCAGAAAAGAAAGTCATGCGATGCGATTTAGTTGTTCTTATAGGCTACGCAGAAAATCCCGTTTGATGCAGAAAGGGAAGTACTACAACAATACTTTCCTTTCTGCTCTTAATAGTTTTAAATTTGCGAGATTTTAAAAATAATAATGGCACAGATAAGGTAACACACAAAGTGAAACTCGCTCTTCTTCATAATAATTATTTATTTACATGGCACAATTAATTAATAAAAAAAATGCGTCGATGCAGATTAAGAGCAGTGCCTACCCAGTTTATATTGATTTTCTCAGAACTAATATTTTGAAGTACTTCCCTTTCTGCACTTAGCCGTTCAATTAGAAAACATGTATTTTTGAAACATTGCACAAAGTCCCATTAGGAATCCCCTCTTGCTTTACTGGAACAAGTAATGTCAAGATAAATTGAAATTTTAACGACGAAATCTTAACTTCCCGTAACGCTTTTCAATTCAAATGCTGCAGAAGTTTGAATCAGTCACAGCGACCTTTACCTGTGATAATTTGACCTTTGAAGCCAAGCGGAAGTTTTAGTTTGCTTTTCATCTAAAACTTAGAGTGAAAAGTTACTAATGATCGAGAGCGCCTTCGAAATTATTCATTACGCTGTTTGTGATTTTAAATTTCAGATTTTTAGTGCTATTTCTTCTAAACAAGGTTCGAATTTATCAGAAAGAAGGAAACACTAATATCTGGAACGAAGCTTTATATTTAAATCAACTTTTTTTCATTTTTATGTTAAATCTTTTCAGGAAGAATATATTCAAATATTTTCAATAATACCTATCGCTATAATACGTAAGCTCAGTAAAACAAAATCAATGCTGGAGATTATTCATATTATAATTCCTAACACCAACACCGCACAAATAAAATAAGTTGAAAACTAGCTAACACATAATCCCTTCCAGTTTGAACTTCAAACTTGCGCTTAAGAGCAAAGTTCAAATTATTCCTCCAAAACCGGAAGCAATTTCAACCTTGTACCGTCAACAAATATTTACGTAGATTTCGAATTAAACGAATTTTAACCACAGACAGGGTGGTTTTATTTCGCTAATTAGTGAACTGTGAGAATCCGCAACAATTCGGTTCCTCCACCTGGAACGGCGGCTCGCAAACACTGCAAATGAGTTTGTTGTTGGTCGTAATCAGTTTGAAAATACACGCACACCGATTCGGAATGCATCACCACACCATCTAAAAGTCTGATTAAATCCCGGAGTTGCATGTTACGGTTAAGCGGATCCTGGAATTTGAAAGATTGACGTCTAATTGCTGGGAAATATTTATTTAGCGATTCGAATTGAATCGATTACATCTACCTACTTCGTATTGAACCGAAAGTTCCAACACAATTGCTACAACTTCACATAAAGACAAACTTATCGTACCAGATTTCATATAATCTCACCACCGAAGCAGCCATCGTTGTTTTTGTGTATAAATTATTACTAACTTCAAGACAAACATAGGTAGGTAGGAAACAAAGGACTGAAATATTATTATCACAAGCCAGGTGAAAGCTATACAGTCAAATCAAAATAAATGGGGTGGATTCCATTGTTCATCCCTTCCAACAGCAACGTCAAATATATTTACGTAAAGGATGGAGTCTAATTGTTCGGTTTGTTTTCTCTCCCAACACTCGACGTAGATACCCCAAACAAGTAGCAACAATTGAAATAACATACTAAACATACCGGCTACGCAGCCCTTATTCAATCATATTCTGAATATTAGGACCAAGCTGTTAATTTCTCTGTATTATGCTTGATGTTTATGTATCTAAAATTAATTATTAACAGCTCTTCACCTTTTCTCTTCAAAAGTGTTGAACATCTCGATGCCAGAATTCTGGATTCCATTTAATTTTACACCATTCCAGAATGTAGGGTTACTAATGTATACAGGGTGCACCTTGTATCCTTCTCTATATTGCTATCTCCTAACGCTAACGGATACAGGGTCGGTTAAACAAGTCCAAAGGAGCGCATTTTGTGGCCATCCCCATTCCGTCGAGACATACAAGATATCTGTGACCGTTCCTTAAATATCCTGAAAAAACTGAAAAATTGAGATTTTTTATTTTTTCCATATCTTTTTTATTATTGGAGATTAATGAATAATTTTTTGTGGACTTACATAAGTCGTCAAGAGTTACCCATCTGACATTTCAAAAATTTTCAAAGCCGACAAGATCCCAGAATTTTCATAGTCAACTTTCGTTTTTCTTATGGTTTTTTTTTCATAGTGGTTTTTTTATGTTGTTCGGTATAAAAAAAATCATAAAAACAAAAAATTGTTAAACTTAAAAAAATATTTAAAAAAAAATTTATTCTTCTTTTTTTCTTTACAAAAAAGACACATTTTAGACCGAATTTCATAGATAAATTAAAAAACCATAAGGCAAGCACTATTTCGGCGTATTTTACAAATGATTTTACAAATACGTTTTTCGACGATTTTTATTAGGTTTTTCTTTGAAAAATTAAGAATAAAAATTAAAAAAAAAAATTTTTGAGGTTTATTAATTTTTGGTTTCCATTATTTTTTTCATATCGAACGACATAAAAAAATAATATGGCGGCCATAAGAAAAACGAAAGTTGACTGTGAAAACTCTTGGATATAGTAGGCCTTGAAAATTTTTGAAATGTCAGATTGATAGCTCTTAACGGCTTATGTAAGCCTACGAAAAATTATTTTTTAATTTCCAATAATAAAAAAGATATGAGGAAAATAAGAAATCTCGATTTTTCAGTTTTTTCAGGATATTTCAGGAACGGTCACAGATATCTTGCATGTTTTGACGAATTCGAGACGGCCACAAAACTGCGCATCTTTTCTCTAATTTAACCGACCCTGCATCTCTTAGCGTTCAGGAGATAGCAATATAGAGAAGGATACATGGTGCACCCTGTATTGTCGGGTTGAAAATGTAGAACAATGGGTCAAAAATTGAGGATTGCAAAACTAAAAACAAAGTTTGGGTTAAAAATGATGACGGTTGAAAATGTTGATTGTGGGGTCAAAAATGAGGATCATAAAGCTAAAAATAAGATTGCGCTTAAAAATTAAGAATGTGGGGCTGAAAATGTAGATTGTAGGGTTAAAAATGAGGATTGTAAAGCTAAAAATAAGGTTCTCGTAAAAAATGAAGACCGTGGTGTTGAAAATGTAGACTGTAGGCTGAAAATGTAGACTACAGAAAATTGGAAATGCAGGATTGAAAAAAAATGTAGGCTGCAGGATTAAAAATGAGGATAGTATGACTGAAAACAGGGTTGTAGAATTTAAAACATTGACAGAAAGTCTCCGCTTTTGCGTTGTATTTTATAGTTTTCTTCTCTCAATGTCAAGAAATTTCAGGTCTGAGGTCCTCGGGTTTACAAATAACATTAACTCTGTGCTGATTTCGAGCATTTATAGAGTTTTGAGACCACTTTCCTTGTTATAAATCTCTTCGCTTCAAAACTATGACGTAATACTGCTTCATATCAACTTCATGCCTGAAGTATTTTCACCGAATTGTTGTTCTAATTGAACTCCTCCTGCAACTCTATGAAAAATGCGAAAAAGTGACATCTCCCGGGAGGTTACATTGGGAGGTTATATTGTAGCGTTATCATTAGAGTATAATGACGTGTGCCTCGTGCAGATCCCCTACCAACACAACATGTAGTCTATGCGTTAGTTGGTTACATCAAACCTAATGTAGAGTCTACTTGACGAGTTATATCCTAAGATCTTGGGAATTGCTTGTAAGGGTAGCTTGATATCCATCCATGTCAAAGTCACTGACACGGTTTTTAAGACACGCTCCCCTGTGACTGTTGCCTGACGTGCAGAATCAGAGAAGAAATAGTGTTAAACAGCTCGCAAAAATCGTCACGTCTTATCCACCCCGCTGCGTTTCCTCTATTGATGGACATGTTGGGAATAAGTTTCGGGTCTCATTAGAATTCACACTGAACGACTAGTGGAGAAGTGGCATACACCCTGCAGCATATAAATAAACTGGCGAAGAGTAAAATTTTTATGCTCGACTTAACAGGACCTTAGTGAATGTATCTCAGGAGAAGCCGCAGAGAATAATGTAATAATGTTAATAGAGAAGCTATTGAAGGAGGGGATGATTTTCAAATATTCTTTTGTGATTACTTAACGCTTATTTTTTTATATTGTCTAAAAAATGGCTGCTTGGATGTGATACCAGGAGGGGGGATAAAAACTCACCAGTTCCCTTGGAGATTTGGTTTTTTATTCCTTCATCAGTAGATAAAGTTGAATCATAACATAAACAAGGAATCGCTTTCACAACGCCTTTCAAAATCATGAACTTGTCAAATCCAGTAACAATTTTTCCACACTAATGGAGAGTAATTTTAAAGACAATCTTTAACAAAAAATGGATCAATAATTAAAAAAAAAATTAACAAGATCAATTGAGATTTAAGCCAAATAGTAACCTGCCATTTCGTTCTCTGCAATAATCAAACGAGCTTTTCTACATAGGGATTAAAGTATTAAAGGGACGGGAAAAATTGGAGCATTATGAACCAATCAGTGACGAATATTTCCAGGGAAACGAGTAAAATTAAATTGGTGAAATACCAGAGGCAGATATTATGTCAGCTCAATATCAGAATTAATCAGTTCCTATCATATCAGCTAACAAAAAATAACAAATAACGCTGTTACAATAATAACATGAAGTTATTGTAATTATTGCATTAGTACCAGTAACAATAAGGTAAATAAAAATGCCACCAGAATTGATTAAAGCTTGTTTGTTATTGTTATACAGTTTCAATATTTTTATTGTTTTCCTTTTAATTATTTATGAGAAAACTTTCAAAACGCTACGACTTGTTATCCGGACGTAGAATTCTAAATGAAATTGTGACAAGTTCTATTTTATGAAGGGTAAATATTGTCTAGTTGGTTCAGCCAGTTATGTGTGGGTGTAGGGCTCGTAACATTTATCTTTATTTGTACATAATTATTTCTATTTACATATTCTAGCTCGCTTGTATAAATAGTCTATATGACAATCTGAATGTTATATCATCTACGTACTTTTACTAAATATGGAAGTCGATATTTTCGCGTTTAGGTATTCCTGTGTTAAGGTAATCAAAGTTCCTTTGACAAAAAATTCAATAAACATCTTCCCTGCTGGCAAGTCTCAGGGGCTGGTAGGTATCAGGACTGAATACCGAGTTTTGGTCAGTGATGGTCACTCAATTGTCTCGTCTTCTTCAGTGCAGAGTCTAAAGTCTTCTGCAAGTGAAGGTTCCCGTCAGTTTTGCATCTAAGACGATACTCAGATACCGAACTTATATTATTCAATGAAGAAAGGTCATCTTTTTATTTTTTGCGAAAAAGGCCAATGCTTTGCAGGACGCACGCGCAGATCGATCATGACGCACCATTCCACCCCGATGTTTATGATACCTCCTTGCATTAGTGCTAAGGTTATTTTTGCATTCTTTAAGCCCTACTGGCCTGTTTTTACGCAAATTAACAAATTTAACCAATTCGAACTAACGGGTTTTGGGAAACTGTTTATAATGGAGTTTTTGTTACCTATTCATTTAAAGTATGTCCACTTTACATCCAGGGCAACTATAAAATTACCACGCGTCAAAATAGGACAATGAGTCTTAATAAGGGTGATCCTTTATGTTTTAGAGGTACATTTTTTAAACTTTCATCAATTTCTACCTCATCCTTTATTTCGGTTTTAACTTCCTTGAATTCTACTAGCGATGAATTCTACTAGATAATTCTACTAGCGATTTTATAGGGTGTTCATTAATTAACACGTCCTAAGTGTGTCGTGGAGCTCGGAACGTATGTCATAACAAAATTTGATTACGATTCGTCGAAAATAATAATAATAATAATAATAATAATAATAATAATAATAATAATCGTTTATTTGCCAAACAGATTATGATATCCATTTACAGGACAAAGCAATGTTTGTTTTCTTAAATACCTATTTAACATTAATAACATATAAAAAAAACACAAAAAACAAAATAATACAGAACTAAGAATTTAAAGAAATAATGGAAAAAATGAGGACATACGTCCCAAAATAAATGTCGATTCGATTGACCAGATACACAAGCAATTAATATTATATTACCGAAAATACGAATAATTCAATAACTAGTGATCCGCTGTCACGGTTATACTCACTGTAACTGGTATTTATTTTGAGTTGTTTTAAAATAACTTAATTTTACTTCCAGTTGTTATCGTCCTAACGTGACAAAATCAAAAACCTGACCTGACCTGACCTGACCTGTCAGTTGTAAAGAGTGAATTAAATTAAGACAAGGTTTTTTGTGTCAGGGCCTACTCCAAAACGAGTTCGTTTTCGAATACCCTTTACTACCAAATTTTTACCCACTCTAGCATCAAAAATGCGACCACATTGTAACAAAAAACTACTGCCAAGACGTACAAAAGTTTCAATTGTTGAAATTTTTTTATAACTCCATTTTTCAGCTCAGATCAAAACATTTTCAAATAAATTGGATCAAAACGAGATATAAAGCGCAATGAAGCGTTAAAAAAAGTTTCAGTTTCTCAGTTGTTATTCTGGATGTCTGGAACGATCGTGAATAGAATTTCCATCCATGCGAACTTTAAAAAATATGCTGAATAATATTGGAACAAATAAAACTGTTGCGTGTTCCCCAACTTGAAAACTTAATAATAAATATTTTCATCTTGCAAATACAATCTGCAGACCTAATTAAAAAGCGTAACTAGCCGTAAAAACTCGCAGAATTTATAAAAAGTATTCTTTCGGTTTAATTCGGAGCTGCCTCTGAAAATCCAGCAGGTACGAGGATCGATTTTAGATTTCAAATCCTCATGAAATTGAGCAGCTTTTCGCTAAACTCTTACAGAATCTGAGATTGAGATGCTTCGTTCATGAATAAGGACCTTCTGCAAGCATCAGTGAAATTACATTTATTTTCTCGATACTACCGGGATACTAAAAAAGGTGTTTCGTTTTATAAAGAAATCCAATTAAGAAATTTTAATTACCTACACAGGTATTCGTAGTTCAGTAATTGTTTCTCTGAGCGCAGAAAAGTTTGTATGTTGCAAAACTGCCTTAACTGATGAGAACAAAACCTTGTCGAGTTATAATATTAAATAATGATATGGTAGAGAAGTTTAATGAGAGGGGCATTTCGTTGTAAAAATTAGGCTCGCCCTAATTCTTCCCGACAAGAGAAATTTTTGTGAATTGTTTTAGGTTTTAGCGCAGCTAAACTTTCAAACGACTCTATTATACAGTTTGATCCTTCATTTTAATATCGTCCAATTTAACATTTTAGGTCGCTACATAAATTTCCCCGCTCATTTTTATATTGGAATAAAAAAGACGAAACACCCCTTCTAAAAATTTATCCCCCGGAGCCATAATCACCATCACCGGAGAGAGAAAACATTCGAGACGTTCTAGATCCGACGTTTTAAAATCGCCCAGTAAGAATGAAGCTATTTCCGCTAGCTGCCTGAATTTACAAAGAATTACAAACGAGCTCGTTTTTCACCCCTTGTTTCTACAAAGATAGATTTCAGACAGCCATATCGTGCATGTACTTTGCAATAAAATGCCGCATAACTTTTCACCTCGCATGAACGCAGTAATATGGGAATTTTTCATTCCTCACTACCCTTAAAATAGCACTCAGTTGCATTGTTGCTGGTGTTAAACAGACCGGCATGTCTAGAGACGTTAGTAGACTCAAGAATATTCATTATGCTTCATGCCTTATCCGTTTTTTGATTTGATTTATTTTTGTTTTTTACAAAGTGGCGTTGGAATGCAAGGATTTCTTTGTTTGAAAGAGGGTGCAAAATTGATATTGTATGTGAAATAACATTTTCGGACGAGAATATAACTTTACGATCCGAATCGTCTCTCACGATGCTTTGACCAATTCTGTGACTGAGAATCTCCAAAACAAACGCTCTAGCAGCTTTTCTACTTGTTCGTTCTTTTTCACAAGTTCATATTTCCTGTCCACGCTGCGCTGATTATCGTCGTCGAGCTATTCACCAATCTTTGCATTAGAATATATATTCCTAGGAAAAGGAGTTTTCTATTGGGGTAGTTTTTAAGGTGTTGAGTAATTGGCCATAGAAATTATCACTTTCCTCTTCAGTGGATTGAAACGTTGGTGCATAGATCTGCACTATATTATTTGTTACTGTGGGTGTGGTGTTGATTAGTATTGCCCTGATACAGCTAAGAAGTGAATATGTGATGTCTTTGTGGATGATACATATAAATATGAACATATAATTCGATTGCCATTATCAGATGAGAAGTGTCCTGATTTCCGCCATTTTCCCTCACAGTTTCCAACACAATCGTTGATGGGTCTTTCCACAGTGTCTCAAGCTTTCCTGCGTTATTGAGGCCCCCTTACATTCCAAGTGCATAATTTCGACAGTTTTTGAGCTGACCTGCCTCCGGGAGCTCATTTTCCACGAAAGTCCCGGTGACTTGCACCTCCTTGGCCAGTAGTCCATTTACAGCCCTGGAGCTGTATGACACCCTGGAGCTGTATGACACCCTGGAGCTGTATGACATCCTGGATCGTCCAGCGGGTCATTTTCCAGTCTCCACATCATCCCATGTTTGGTTTTCTTGGAGCTGCAATTATCATGATGAGGCCCTCTTCCTTCCGTAATCGGTGTTTGATTCCAAACTTGTCATGAAGGTTTCTTCATAAGTCTTAGGTCAAAAATATCAGTCAATAAGGTCAAAAGCCTTTATAAAGTGCTATCAGTCGCAGCCAGCTGACCCTGCTTTTTTTACCAAGTTGTTACTCTTCGATCTATCCTCCTTCCTTATGTCTTGCGTGGTAAGGCTTATTTGACATACCTGAGACAGACATTAGCGGAGATTCTTCTGCTATATTTTAAAAGTATTTCTGCTCCTGCATTCTTTGGTTTTCCAAACATTAGGGGCAAAAGTGCTTTCTGTCCAATATGATGAAATTATTAATACACAGCAAAAAATTTCCAACACTAGAAGAACACTACTCCGAGTTTATATAGGTCCCTCTAGAAGTGTAAATATTTTAACACTAGAAATAGTGTAAATGTTAGTGTCATGAATACACTATAGGGTAGTGTTAAATTGCGGCCCAAAATTTACACTGTGTAGTGAAAATATATTCATCGCAGTGTAATTTTCACTAGGTATTAGTGTAAAAATACCAAAAATAGAGTCACCCACAGTGTTTAATTTAAGGTCATAGTTACACTACTCGGGTTATCTTATTCACTGCAAGTGTAATTACGTAACTGTACAGTGTAATTTCCACTAGGCCTTAGTGTAAAAATTTCAAAATTAAAGTTCACTTACAGTGCTCAATTACACTATTACTGTTTTATTATTCACTAGAAGTGTTATCAGGTAACGTGGCATATTCCAAAAAAAAGCAAAATACCTATATAGCTTAAAAAATTTATTAAAAATAAAAAAAATGTACAGAAAAATCAACATTGCTTAAATTATTTATTAAATAAACAAAAACATAAAACACCTTCCAACGTAACACAGGTTCTCAGGTATACAGACTCAGTTTTGTAACTTGTAACTCTGAAATTCCAGTAATAAGCACTATACGTAAAAAATGTCATGGATTAAAATAATTTGTGATGGGTGATAAGCTGACAAGTTAGTGCTCAAATGAATCCCCTTCCTTTCCTCCTTCTTTCAGGTGTGGTAGCTTTGAAATTTTACATAAGAATAACCCTTATTTCCATGTTCTGGCATAGTGATGAAAATCCGTCGGGCTTTTTCGAAATCGAATGAAGAAAATTCATGAATCATGAAACTATATATACATATTTGTAGCAGTAACATTCTTCGCTTATTCAACGCATTCATGTGTATGAATGCAACTGTTGAAGAACTGATAGGTACCTATGGTAGTTAAAGAATTAGTATGATAAATAATAGTTTGGGAAACAAAACCAACTTACCTGATTACTTTAAACTATTGTTGCAGCTCACTAAATTACACGCACGCTTTACTTACTGATGATTACTGCTGAATGAAAAGATGATGAAACTGCATTGCGTAGGTGACACGATCATGTAACGCGCATGTTCTTTTGGAACTTTTACACTACCTGTGTTTTTTCCATAGCCGCTAGTGTTGGTTGTCACTCAAGTAGTAAGAAAAAACACTGGGAGAGTTTTCTTTACATCGCAAAGCTTTGCTTCGGTATATTTTACTGGTCTAGAGTTTTTGTACACTACTAAAAATCAGTGTAAAAATTGAGTGTAATTTAACACTAAAAATTAACTCTAAATTAACACTACAATTTTTACCGGAACACTAGAAAATTTACACGGGCGAAATTTTTTACTGTGTATTAATCGGCAGATTTGCTTTTTTGCTCTCCTGAAGATTTACCTGGGTAGTCCATTTATTTGGGTATCTATTAATCAATTTTATGCTGGATTTAATGCATTTATCTTTTCTTTTAATAATATTTGACACTAATCGTGCACTTATCCCTTACCAGAAGAATTTATGAACATGGCCTTAAGTTTTGGAGCTGTATACCTACTCGTTTTATTCATCATATAGGCCATTTGTAAGCGCCGCCAGGGTAGATAATTGAACCAGTACACATGTTAAAAAAATCAAAAGACTAACTGCATCAAAAAATATGGAAAAGCTTTGATTTTATAATCTATTAGAAAGCCTCTAATCTATAAAATAATTTATGGGCTTATTTGAACTAGGCGTGATTTATTTTTACCTTTTTCCTAACAGGGTTAACGCAGCAGTGACCGTTAAGTTTTCAGCTGACTGGTTGCCCTTTAAAGGTCTGATCGAGGCTCGATTTGTTTGGTTTTCCGATAGAAATCGCGAAATAAAACTGAAGATTCCGGCGTAATGACTTTACGATTGGAGTATTAACTTTATTTGTTAGGGGACGTGTTCATAAAATAGCTGGATCTGCGCCGTATCAGACTTTACTTAGAGGAATAAAAAGGAATTTGGAGCTTGTAAACTTTCAATTCGTCCAGATCGTATCCTGTCAGTGAAACAAATTGTTATAAAATACAGCGCACTGGAGATACTGAAACAATACAATGTATTAGTTTTAGATTTCCCAGAGGCCAAGGTTGAGTCAATCAATATTCCACGGAACTAACACTGACATATGCAAAAATATCACCCCTTGAATAAATTAGGAATTTTTCCGATAAATCGATACCTACCCCCGAGTATAGCGTGCGCTTTTTCATACTTCCGTAATAAACAATCGGCCATTATTATTATTATTATTATTATTATTATTATTATTATTATCTTCCACACCAAGCAAATGTATTTTTCCTTCAAAGAATTCTGTAGAGTTTAATATAATTAGAACTCCAAGTAAAGGCGCTAGTGTTAGTTCTAGGATCTAGCTAGTATCCAAAGTAATTAAGATTAAAATATGTGCAATTTTCTTTAACTCAAAGCAGATATGAAGAAAATAAAGTTAAGTTTTACTGCACTTGGCGTTCTTTTAGAAGAGCGGCTTTCGAATAAAAATTGATGATCTCCGGTCGTTTGCTAAAAGACACTTCCTAACTAAGTTACCATTTACTCGACTTCTGTTATCCCTGGATGAATTAGCACAAGTTCCCGAGGGGGAGACTTTTATAAGAACTCCATCTATCATTCATTATGATATTCAATTTACCCCCGTTTTTTTTTCGAGTGCTCGATCAATTTCAGAGACCTTGTAGCTTTTAATACCGACTAACGGTTTCATTTAAATGATCGAGTTCGAGGTGACGGTAATTGAATAAGAAAAATGTAAGAAATTATATTTTATCTTTTGGTACAAAGAACGTATATTTTAAGTAGTGCATTTACAGAATATTGTCATAGGTTCTGGGAAAGAGCATATCGTAACGAAAGAAAACTTTGAGTCACTGGCGTGGATGGTAACCAGATGGTGTAAATTTCCAGAGTCACTATTATATTTTTATTCAAAAATGTGACAGTCACTCTTATTCTTATTCTAGTTAAAAAACTATTAATATTAAAAATTCTCAACTAAAAATATTTGAAATATTCTAACTACAGATGGCTCTTCTTCTGGAAAACCATACTTTCACAGAAATTCCTCATAATTATAATAATAACAATACAAACTAATGAAGCTTATAGCTACATCCAGTAATAATTAATTTTATAGCACATTCTACCTCCCCAGTGAGGCTCAAAATGAATCCTCCCGGATCCTTTGATATTTAAATCCTAAGTTATTGTTGTTTACAATTTTACATGGGCCTTTCTCGCAGAAGTTACGATTCTAGTGGAACAAAGCGATCTTAAATACATCGCGTAACATTTGCGTCATATCTTTTGAAGTTCCATAATAAGGAGAAATTGCTTGAGAGAGGCGTATGTGAGGCCATTTTCCTGTCGTCGCCTGATAAGCATATTATCCGACTAAGTAAACTTATAAAAGGCTTTGTCCTGGAAATAAAAGACTTTATTACCAGTTCTCCGTACCAGAACACTCAAGTGGCTTTACTCGCAACAAAATTCCTCCTCGGCCGCTTCAAGCAACTCTTTAAAATTACATTAAACTTTATTTTCCCTTCCATTTTCAATATTACGCAAGATAAATACTGAGAGGTTTTTCCCTAAATACATATTTAATTATATCCCTACCTCTCCTCAGGCAGGATACTTAATTGCATAAAAAACTTGATTTTTCTCATTACGAAAAAGTTTCCTTATTAAGCCTTTTCATGCGCGGTGAGAATAAATAAGCTCAGGATTGATTCCTGACAATCTAAGTCTCGGGAATGAGGTATTCTATTCATGCCTTATTCAGCAATTTCCATACCTGAAACAAATCTCATAATGGAATTTGTTGTCTCGTGGCCTCAAGATGGGAAAGGCGTATCTGAATCGCGTCGGCTGAACCCTTTGTAACACGAACTGCCTTTTAGAGCTTTCAGGTATTAAATCGTCCCTTCTTCCTACAACAGTGAATGCCTAATTGTAACCCATTTCCCTCGTATATCGTCCCAGGAACTGGTTTCTTCCAGAAGCCGTCTCAAAAGGCTCTAATGAAAATTGAATTTACTTGCCACGTTCTAGGATCCTTGATGCTGCTTTGCGATAGCTGCGAATTTCGATTTGAGGGTTTTCGTAGCGTCTCTGCAAGTTACATATATACAGTTCGCTTTATAATGCTTACAACCGTTATAAATTAACGACAGGATATCAGCAGTCTAATCAATATGTCGACCAATATGAAAACGCAACGGACGAAACTTTACCAACTTTCAATGTATATAGAAAACAAAAATTAATCTCTCGGGCTAATTATTTAGAGAGCACTTGATGTTCCTAAAATCGAGGGTGGTGCCGTAGCTATAGGTTGCAGACAATCAGGTGGAATGAAGCAATGACATAATAAAAATATAAAAGCTTTTAATGACAGTTTTTAAAGTTGTGAAATGAAATGGGAGGTAATTTTAGTGATATTTGAATTCAGGTGGATTTACATTTACAAAAATAATTGAACGAGCGGATTACTGAGGTTTCGGTTGTCGGTAGTAATTTTTCTTTCCATTCTTGATTCTTGAGTGGCATTGAGTGAAGAATCGAAATGATAAAAAAAGGTTTAGGAGCTGGTGATAGTAAAACACAAATGGTTCCTGAAGCAGTCCTAGGAGCTTCATAAAAATTACAAATAAAAAAAAGGTAATGAAAGTCTGGAAGAGTGACATCCAATGATACTAAACTCGACCGACCTACCCCCACCCTCTAGGGGCTGGGGGAAGCATCTTTGCATTATTAAAAGAGATTGAGAACCCATGTTTTTTTTTGCAGATTCGTATTTTACGGGTGAAAAGACGTAGGAAATTGCTGCCCCTCCATTCAGGTGGGGCGAGAGGTAAATTTGAAATTTTGGCTGCGAACTCCTATATTTTATTGCATATTCGGAATTAGTGGCTCAAAATATGTACGATTTGTCTTAAACAATGTTCTCGGCGATCAATGTATTTTTTGTGCTCAACTTCAGTATTAAGATGAATGGAAAAAAATTATTTTCCAGAAAAATCCTCCATATTTTACGTCATAAAACCCGAATTTGCAATAAAAAATTATTCTTTCTAACCAAAATTTCAAAATTCAAATTTACCTCCCACCCAACCAGCATGGAGGGATGAGGGGGCAGCAATTTTCCACGTGTTTTCACCCGTAAAATCCGAATCTGCGATAAAAAACATTAGTTCTCAATCTAATTTAATCCAAAATCGATTTTGGAGTAGCCTATTTTTTTGCGACTCCTCCAACTGCTGTTTGTAAGGTGAGCCTGTAATAAGTTCGGGAACTGTTTTTGCCAGGATTCAACCTCGGAACGGGGCTAACGTCAGAGAGAGTCACAAATTTTTTTGGCTTGAAGTTGCTGGTTCCGTGGATTGGTCTAGCTGAATTTTAAAAGTGCATGGCCGCTGACGTTGTAGCCCGCTCGGAGTGGGTTGAGAGAGATAAAATTTCTTGGGCGTAGTACTTTTTAATTGGAGACATTTATTTATAAATGACACCTCTATATTTCTAGTGTATGGAAAGTGGCCACAAGAACAGCTGGAGTATCTGCATCAGTTGGTTCAACATGTTCCAAAAGTGTTTAAACCAGTCCGTAAACAATTCGTACTGAATCCATGCAGAAGGGTGACATTCATAGATAGAGCCTAAGGGTGTGTCGTCCAGCTCGTGCTGGTACTTCATCATTCAAGGAACCACTATGATAAGTGAACCTCGCTCTGCTGCTTGTGCAGCGCCTAGTTGTGTTTTGCCCTTTAGGCCGACTACCTTTCTATGTTTGTGTTGCACTATCATGAGCCCAGTTTCATCACAATTGTACCTGCGTGACGGGTAAAATTTTATTTTCTCCAGAATTGCTTCATAGATATGAAAATACTTTGTAACAGCTTCTTGTGTAAAACTTTTGGCTCCTACGTACATAGCAGGATAGCAGGATACACCCGGCTGAGTTCCCACAGATACTTCTCTGTGCAGTTTCATAAAATTTTTGAGCCATTTTTTTTACCAGCATGCTCCCTTTTCAGCTCAAAAAAAAAGCGAGAACCCAAAAATTTTTGCTCCGTTTGAAGACAATATCTTACCAGTTCTTGCTCAAGTTCTAGGCTCCTACCTATTTTGGTTTTAACTCTTTCGTACGCACGGGTCTCCTATTTTTTGGCATGACGTTACAAAGTCGTTTAAGGGACACCAAATACAGGAGAATTCTTGAAGCTACCCATCTCCTTTGTTTTTGGCATGTGCTAGTAAATATAAGAAATTGTGTATTATTCAAATCGTCCAAATAATCTCGCAACTAATTTTTAATTAATTCCGAAAGTACATCATAGGTCCCTAAAACGGGGATTCCCAAATTAGGGGTCTTTCATATCCCCATATTAGGAGCCTTGTCTCTCTTAACTTTCCAGCCTAAACATGCAATTTAAATTTACAAACAAATAAAAGGCTTCACAGCTTAGCTTAGGTAGATAGAGTGCTTTGAGATAAAAGTGCTTTCTTTGACGAAGTAATTAATTATTAATTTTAGCTTTGATAAACTTTACAACGACACACATTTACTTCATGCAAACAAACACTGCCATGTTTCAAATAAAACACATGAAAATGGCCGGGATACAGGCAACCAACAATACCTTTCAAGACACCTTAAGTCCAAAACCTGTTTCACTGCCTTCTTATAAAAAATGTCGGACCTCCCCCAAATTAGGCGACTCTCCACTGTGTAAATAAAAATTAAATAGCATAAATAAATGATTTCTAACAGGTGAACTGTTGAACAAACTGTCAACTATACCAAAACATTTTTTTGCGTTTTTTAGTGAATATCTATTCCAAGAATTGAGATCGAGACACATTCATATAAATTAAGTTAGTGGTAAGTGTAAATAAATAATTAGATTAGTGTGTAGTGTGTAAGATTAAACTATTCATTTAATAAATAATTAATTAATTGAGTCTAAATTTACTCTATTTCGACAATTCCATTATACAGTAACTACTGAAAAAAATTCTTAAAAAATTTCCTGGAGACTTTTGTGAACACAAATTATAATTATGTAAAATGCGGGTTTAAAATAGAATCAGCATTAGCAAACCTTATCTACCCCGGTCCTCATTTTGTTAACATCTCCTCTATGATATTATGCAAAAATAATCCTCGCAATTAACCGTAACATATGAAAACGTCATCTGAAGAGCGACCTCAAAAAGGACTGATGGGATTTATGATTATATGAACTAAGTTCAAGAGATGAAGAGAATGACGTAGAAGACGAGATACAATAAACAAGATTAAACTCAACCACTCCTGTCTTGCATTTTAAAGCGAGGATTAAGTAAGTAGGCAAGTTTACAAATTACAAGGATCTAGCCTAGTCCCAGTTCTAGTTATTTCCCCTAAATGGTCCTTTTCAAGGATAATACGAGTATGTTGAGGAGCCTTGAGCTTGCCGATGAAACCCATAACTATTTTTTCATGGCTAAATTAACATCGCCTGGTGAACCAATTTAAAATTCCAATGCATGAATTCATATTGTGCAGTCTCTCGAATCGTTTTTGTCGGGTCAGCAATTATTTTAAAAGTTGGTCGCAACTCTTTGTTTGCCGTTGGGTACTTTTGTGTGAATATTTTCTATACACATTGAAATGCACTTATTAAAGAAGTATATTACTACTCTGGTGGACAATATATAGGAATGATTTGAAAAACTAATATTGCGGGTCGTTATTCAAATTGTTTATTTCAGCATATAAATTTATGAATAATGTAGAAGTAGAGCGTAGTTGAAAAATTGGCTTAAAAATCGATCTTGAAGTGCTTTCTGATATGTACGTACGACCAAGTAAGTACGTGTTGAAATTTTATTTCTGCATAAAAGAGTTCTGATTTATTGGATTTATTGGAAGTGTGCGCTCATAAAATCTAGGAAGAAAGAAAAAAACATGAAAGGATTCCAGGTATATTATGTAGGCATAATCTTATGGGAATGAGAAATAAACAATTTGAGCATGAATAAATCGATGGGAAAATTCTCCCATTTCAGATTTATTCAACAGCTTGATTTGAATTTAAATAACTTCACATTATGTGAGAGAGGCGACAACTTAGCTTTCGACTCGATATTGTGAGATATCATAATGGATTCGGCTGAGGAAAACCACTTATCTATATTTCAACGCAGAATGGAAGAAACCACACTCGAGAATAACACCCCTGATATATTATGTGCGTCTAACTTAAACTTATATCAAAACTCATAAGCCTGCGGTTGGGGTTTAACGGAAATTATGCCGAACTTTAAAAGCTTCACACGAATTTAATCTCCTGCTTCTAAAATTTCAGTGAAATGATATTACTTTGTCATTAAAAAAAGTAAAATTAATTAGCTGCCTTTCCTTGATATTGTGCAGATGAAGAGACCTGAAAATATACGTAATGTGAGACTTTCTTTAAAATTTAAATGTCACATGCCAAGTAAATAATGATTTTACAAGAAACATCTACAGTCTAACTGGTTTTAATCTTGTTTATATTCTTTATTACAAGGGCGATAAGTACGCCAAGTTTGACAACTATATAGTCACAGTGACTTTAAATAATTATTCATTGATTTTTTTACCGTAGAAGGAAGAGTTGATACACTAGACTGGTTCTCTCCTGTATACCATATCGCTCTATCCAGTTTGGACCCTTGGAATCTTGAAACTTTCGGTTTTTTACTGTTAAGCTCCAATAGTTCCTCGGTCCTTTTTCCGACGTGCCTTGTATAAAGGCCTTCGAATGGTCTAATCTTGGTAAGTTATGCAATCAGTGCTGGAGGATTTCCCTCTCAGCCCAATTGTGTACCTATTGTTCTTTTGGCAATAATCGGCGGTATGCCAAATGCTGGTTCTGGTCCATAAATTCGAATTGGACATCTTTCCTGGCCAGAGAGTCGGCAAGATCGTTTTCTCTATATCAAAAGTGGCCCGGAATCCAGATCAGAGTTACTCGGTTGCTTTTTGGTAGGGTATTCAATGTTAATTGACAGTACCAGACCAACTTGGACTTGAACAGCTTCTATTATAGGAAAACTAGATGTCAATTAATATACTTTGAATAATGTAATTGACAGAATAATCTAATAATCTTGGAGATCACTTCTCAAAAAACCAACCTACCATTTTGCAATCTCAGGCTGCAGGTTGCTCGGGTGATTAGAAAAATTATTGAAGAATCGGAGAGTCAGGTAAGGTAGAAGTCGAAGAATATGTGCGGCAATGGAAGATTTTGTCACACTTCTTTTTCGCCTACATTTTGGACTAGTTGCACTTTACGTTCGCCCTTTTTTTAGCGTAGTTCTGTAGTTGTTTAGGATGATCTTGAGGATTCTCTTTTTTGTTTTTCTTCAAAACCTGGTCATCATTTGTCTCTGTGATTAAGTCGTGATTCAACACCTGTTTGATTAATCACCCACAACTAAACTTTGGTATCGGCTTCTTACTTTTGTCGTCGTTACTTATTGTTGTAAGAGTACCAAGTCATCCTGTTGGCACTTTCTGGGCTTACATTTTTACTGGTCGTATCTTTTCTTATTCGCTTCTGATTTCGCTTCGATAGTGTGACCACCTTTTCCACTAACAGTTGACCACCAAAAATTCCATCTACTGCTGGCGAAGGGGCGAGTAGAGTTAAAATTACGACGCTGATGTGGTGTTCTGCCAGATGTTGAATCGAGTTGTGTCAATTGAAGAGTTAGCGTGTTTAGATGATCAGTCCATGATGGGAAGTCCATTCAACAATTAATATTATTTCAACAATTTAGATATAGATTCAGGAAATGCTTACCTATTTTTTTATTTAACCTTTTGTAAGTGTAATAGAACTAGAGAATAAAAGATTAATAATTGATTTGGTTTATAGCGGAAGATTATGTTTCGCTGAAGTCAGTCAATTTCCTACTCAACGGGAATAATAATAATCAACGGGAATAATCATAATTGTAATATGTGTTGCATATCTTTATTCCTCTCGTTATAGATTAATCCTGAATTTTAATTAGATTTATAAAATGGTACAGCTCATCGATTAGTTATAGCAGTGACGGCTCGTGTATTGCAAGGTCCGGTAAACTGGAATTTTTTTGGAAAGTCCAGTTTGATATTGTACGGTCAGCTCAATTTTTTTCAAGGTCCGGTGTGACAAAGGCTCGAAAAATAAATCTCGAATTTTGGAGTCAGGACCTTAGGAAATAAAATTTCGAGCTGACATACAGGAGCTTTCAAAAAAATTCGAGCAGGTCAGACAAAAAATTTTTCGAGGTAAAAAATTGAATTGCAAAACTTTGCAAAAAAATCAAGTGAATTTAAAACTACATCTATTTATTTACAACAAAGTCGAGAATTTATCTGCGCCGACTTACATAAGTAAAAAGAAGAAGGCTTGGTAAGTCCTTGGGTTAATTTTCATCATTGATATAAAACGGATAAAAACACTGCTAAAGACATGGATGGTCATTTCGCTTCTATTTGAGCTCATCGGCATGCCCCATCAGCTAGTGCAATTGTGCATCTTTGGCAAAAAAATTAGTCGACTACTTGGTGACGGTAACTACCAAACCAACACCGTAGAGTGTTATAACCTTTCATGATTTGATAGGTCAATCAGGGCGTGCTAGCTCATGCAATTGCTGGCAGAATGCGTTCAGCCCTGCACCATTACCCAAGGTAGTAATAATTCCAATATAGTCAAGAATTATTTAAGCTAAATTAGGTAAATAAGTAAAAAGAAGAAGGCTTATCTAGTGGGTTCTAGAGCTCAGCTATTTATTTAGAAATGGTTGAAGTGGCACTTCACTCACTTCATCTGAAAAGTGCATTTAGATAACAAACAAAACTAAAATTCTCTTTCCGTTAACACTTAAGATCTCAGTATACCTACGTCATATCCATGAACCTTGACCAGGACGAGACCCACATCAAAATTCCCGAGTCTATCAGATTCGAAACGCTTGAAACTGGCAAGATCTGCAGCAAATATCGTCTTAGTTTGCAGATTTAATATTTGCACAACTGCCTATCCCTTGAATTTTAATGTGTGCTCCCAGTTTCTATGAATATTCCTTCAACGACAAGCGGAACACTTTCTCCGGAATAATCGCCCGAAATACGAACGTGTTCAGTAAAGTGTATCGCGAATTAGTTATCGTATCAACGAAACACCCGACTTAAATATTGAGTATAATCCTGATTAAAGGCTGAAAAAAATTATAATTAAAATCCGATCTCCCCGGTGGTTTTAGATCAGAAAATATCCGATAAATAATTAACAAGTCTCGTTAAATTATTCTCGACCGCTTGATCTTTTTGGTGATATGTAGATAATAACAAATGTTACAGTGGTGGTGTGGTTAAGTGGATATGACATTTAATTAAATATTCCAATTTTCGAGTTCATTGTTTGATACACATAAAGGCATTATCAATTCAACTCGTAATACATCCACCTCACCATCCCCCATAATATAATTTTGGAGTTTACTCCACCCCACATTACTATTTTGTGTTCTAGCACTAACTGGTCAACGACTAAGTAAACAGAAGCTGCAATTTCCAATTACTTAGCGAATTACATATACGTCGAATATGGGTTGGTAAATGCATCACATGGGGGCTTTAGAAACAGTCGCAAAACTGGACTTCACACTCGTAATCCATTTAAATGTAGCTACCAGTGGCGGTTTATATGTTCCGGGTTTTGGCATAAATGGATTCAAATTCCATGCACTAATTGAATCGATTATTTAAATTTAAAATTAATCGGTCGGTTAATAGAAACACTACGGGCTTATAGCGCAAGAAAATCGTCCTCAGACCCTCCAATGTGAATAATTCTGTCATCTAGCAAAGCTCATAATGAATGTATATATTATTAGATAAACTAGGCGATCTCGCACTCCAATTATGTTGTGGTATTTCATGTTTAAACATAATTTGTGAATAAGAGCGAATCTATGGTAATAAAGGTCGATTTGTTCTCTCAAGAGCAAATATAATTTCGCTTAAATAAGCTTATTGTAGTTTACTTCAACAAAAACTCTTTTATTATTACCAAGTTTTTTGTGGTCAAGTTTTTCATCTGTATCAAGATAAAAATTTATAAATAAATATAAGATACTTCACATATGAAATATGAAAACTTTTCACTGGTTTACATTTCCCACTCTCTGTTCCTCTATCTTCGCTTTAATTATTTCTCTCATGTAGGAAGACACCAGGGTCCATCAGTTCTTTCGCTAACATGACAGTGACGATATTCTCGGTGCTTATCCTCATCCTATCGCAGTTTCTACCTTTGCCCGTTTTTCGGCTCATTTCTGACATTCAGTTATTGTGTGCTCCAGCTGCCGAAGCACCCGTGGCCTGAGAAGAACTGGGTGGTGTGATAGTCGAGAGTAGTAAAACTCCTTCTAGCTCAGGGTCCGAGTCCATTCTCCTTTGGTGCTGTCTTCCCAATGTTGATATCATCTCTCCATTCCTAATGGACATGACGCTCTTTGTCAGCTGTGAGTTTATCTCTGCATTCTTTCCAGAATTAACTCCTATGTCTTTACTCTGGTCACTCTCTGCCACACAGGTACTGCATAAAGCAATATCGACTTCACCGCGTTTGCTATGAGCTTTCGCTTATCAGATCTCATCCCCCCACCTTCGGCATTACCGCGATTAGGACCACAATGTCCTGCTAGCATTGTCTATGACCATCCTTATATGGGCTACTTTACATCAGTTTCTGGTAAAGAATAACTCCCAGATATCTTATGGTCTTTCCTGCCTCTATTTCTGTTCAGCAGACTCTTAAGTATGATACTCTTCTGTTTCCAGGAGTTGTGGGATACGGCTGCTTCGATTTTCTCTGGGACAAGTAATTGCGAGCACCACTATCCCTAAGTCGTCTGCATACGCCATAATTTTGCCTCCGGGTGTCGTTTGGATCTAAGAAGACTTCCTGTCTTCTACACCTGACCTGACCAGGTGTTAGTGGTGGACTTCTTGAATCTTCTAAGTCGTTTAATACATCATTTTTTTCCGACGAACGATGTTGACGTTGATCTCCATCCGTACAATCCTTGTAGTAAAGTTAAAATAAAAAATTTACCCGACCCAGCCCTGAATCGTCGTGAATCGGATATAAAATGAAAAAATACAGAAATTATCCTATCCAGCCTCGGATCAACACGGAATTTCTGCCGAAGTATGCCATCACCTCACCGACGAATGCCGTTGGAGGTAACCTCCATCCGCATCATCCTTGTACAGTAAAAATGGAAAAAATTACTCTTACCAACCTCTGATCATCGCGAAATTTCGGAAGCAGACTCTCCACACCTCTCTTCTTATTCGAATACCACCGACCTCCACCAGCATCGTAAGACTAAAAAAAGTACAAAAATCATCCTACCCAGCCTTGGCTCAACACGAAATTTCTGCCAAACTATCCCATCATCCACCGCCGAATGCCGTTGGCTTTACCCCCCTCCGCACAATCCTTATACAGTAAAAATAAAAAATTACCCTTACCAACCTCTGATCATCGCGGAATTTGGAGAGCAGTCTCTTCATGAAATACCTCCAAACTCCATCCTCACCGTCAAACGTAAGAATAAAAAAATATCCTTTCCAACTTCGGAACGTCCGAAGTTTCAGCTGAATTACCTTCAAATAGCAGAAAAATTTTAGCATCACCACTTAAGTGATCAACTCCAAGATGAAACGCTGTACCTTCCGCAGAGATTAGAAGCAAAATGAGCAAAGCAAACATTTCCCGAACTGGCGCACTATTACACATGCCCTAGGGAGCTTCATTAAAGTAGTTTGCGGTCTACATTAGGTTTCATTTGAAAGTTACACTTCATGGATGCTTATCAATTACGTCGTTTCTTTAAAAAAATACGGGCCCTTAATTTGGCCGCCCAATATTACATCTACACTGTCAGTTGTTCAATTGAGGTCGGTGAATTAGTTTTTTAGGGGTAGAAACACCAAAGCCGCCCCTGAAGTGAGTCCCTGCTGTTTGAGGTTTATACATCTAACGAAGCGTGGGGATGGGAAGCGCATGCGACGAGCTGCTCCGCAAGATGTACACTGCTGAACCACCAATTAAATAGGCTCTACTGAACATATTTGCCTTTGAAATTCATTCAAACAGGACTTGCCCTTTGCGGACAACTTTATTTCATGGCACTTTTATAACCATCCTTTGATCTCCGAGTTCCAACTATTCGTAAATCGATTCGATAAAATTAGACTGTCTCTGCTGAAATTTACCTGTATGAGAATTTAGAGGGTTTCTTTATTGAATAGAAAACCTTTCAATGAAATTTTGTGACGCGACGCTGAGGGTTTTAGGGCGTCTTTCTTGGTCGATCGAATCTTGCCCCAAATTTTCATGCGGGCTTTTCGTTGGGAACGAAAAAATAATGTAATTCGAAAAATTAAGCCCTGATTGTCTGATTCTTATGTAAAGTGATGAAGATCTTAAAAAAAGTATTGTTATCGAATACAGCTAGTTGAAACGTGATCCAGTATAATTTAATCGACTCAACACAACTGCGGCAGGCATCATCAGTATGACGCTTTCGTAAGCTTCCATGACTCTTAATAATAATTACCACCCACACGATGCTAACAGACCTTACTAACGAGTTTTGGCTGATTTGGCTTTAAACTCGTCATCGTCGATCGTTACAAATTTTTTATAACGGAAACTTTGCTCAAGTTTTCCCACCATTTAAAAATGCTAAGAGTTGGCTCGAGTCTTTGAATGAGTTTTCCTCGATTATCTAAAGCAAGAACGATACACAAGCTGTGCATATTTTTGCATAAATTAATCAGATGTTGTTGATACCATCAAACTACATCAAAACTAATATGTTTCCCGGGCTAATAAATGTACACTAATCCAAAAGAATTTCCCTTGATGAGACAATCCATTGTATTTTCCTTGACACTCCTCGCATGTTAATATCAAAGCGTGCCCTAATTAAAGTGATGGATCTCCTGGCCAGACGTTGGAAACGCTTTGAACCTGGACGGCCTAATTTATGGGCATTGTTTTTGGAGTAACAAGAAATGGGACGATGCGGTCGAGTTTGTTTATTGCTCGCTATAAAAGACTACTAGGAAGTTAATTCATCGCATTTATAAGATAAAGACCCTTTGGGAAATAAATTTGCATTATTTTGCGTGGAACAATTGAAAAGTTCGTTATAAAGGACTGCTATGAAACAAAACTCGCCGATTATCTGCTGTTCCAATAAATATTAATAGAGAAGAGAATCGATTAAATTTTATATCGCCTCCACGTTGAAAGGTTAAGGGTGAATAAACCGAAAACAACCCTCATAAATTTATTGGATTGCAGGCAGTATTAGCAAAGATCTTATTAATTAATATTATAATCGGCTGAATCATAAATCTGAATTTATTTATATCACTCTATGAATATTTTTGGACGTTCTAAATTATACAAACGCATGTATTTTGGTTGCCTCTTCGAACCCAAACATGATCAGCCTTGGATTGTTTTGTTTAAAACGAGAAATGAACACAAACGAGAATGAGAGTCGTGAAACAAAATCAGAAGAAATTACATTGTGAATTTCCTCAGAATCTTACACAATACCGGGTTCCGACAAGAGTGGAGCGGGTCACAAAGCGCACGAAATACGAAAATAAACAAGCCTGCATTTGACTGCGAAAAGCGAGCCGTTTTTCACATCTGCGAGTTGATAAATTTTCAGGCGGTCCGCTGAAATATTGGATGAAATATACAAAAGACAACTACCAGGTGTCGGGAATCGTATAAATAATTCTCGATAAGATTTTCCCGAGAAATGTGACTAGACCCGTTCTAGTCATTATAAATGTGAATTTTCCCCGGTCGGTTTCCACAAATTGGTTTGAGAGGAAAAATAAATAATTGATGTTCTACTTGTTGATTATCAGGACTGAATTAGCCGTGTGGACTTTGTTCTAGGTAAAAATGAAACGTGAAATGAGGTGATGGATTATTTGAAATGTATTTCGTGTAAACTGATCCGCCGTTACATCATGGCTTTTTTTTCTGGGATTGATTATTGAAACTCCAAAGTTCAGTAATTCGGCTTTGATCTGCATTTGGTTTACAAAAATTATGTCAGCGGGTAACGCTAGGGTTAATTATAATTTCCGAAATAAACAGAAATTGTATGTTTTTGCATTAACCAGATATTACTGGTACCTTCAAAGTCACCTTTACGACTTTAAACCTCTCATTGTATAATTTTATTTTCACCAATTCGGAAAACTTAGAATTGTTCCCATCATCTTCCAAGCTTAGATTTTTTATTGTAATAGATTAGCATAACGCGAGAATTTTTTGAAAATCAGGTTATTTTTTATGAATACAGGGCTCCCAAAATCTATCTCTCTAATAAATGGTCAACTTTCTTATTTTGCCAGATACAGAGTCGGTAAAATCGGCAAAGTTGGGCACAATTTGATGCTTTTCAAGAATCAGGAACTATTTTTTTTATTATTGAAATGTACTCAAAAAACTGAAAAATTTCAATTTCTTATTTAGCCATATCTTTTTTATTTTTGAAAATTAATTGATAAGTTTCCTTTCGTAGGTTTATTACATGGACCGTCCAAAGTTATCCATTTGAGATTTCAGAAATTTTCAAATCCAACTGTATACCGACAACAAGGTACCGATCGATATAGAAAAAACCAATATGGCAGCCATAAGAAAAATATACAAGTTGACTATAATAATTCTGGGATCTAGTTGGTTTTATACAGGGTGCACCATGTATCCTTCTCTATATGAACGCCAAGAGATAGAGGGTCGGTTAAATTAGAGAAAAATTGCACTATTTTGTGGCCATCTCGAATCCGTCAAAACATGCGAGACATCTGTGACCGTTCCTGAAATATCCTGAAAAAACTGAAAAATCGAGATTTCTTATTTTCCTCATATCTTTTTTATTATTGGAAATTAATAAATAATTTTTTGTAGGCTTACATAAGCCGTTAAGAGCTATCCATCTGACATTTCAAAAATTTTCAAGGCCTACTAGATCCAAAAGAGTTTTCACAGTCAACTTTCGTTTTTCTTATGGCCGCCATATTATTTTTTTATGTCGTTCGATATGAAAAAAATAATGGAAACCAAAAATTAATAAACTTCAAAAAAAAATTTTTTATTTTTATTCTTAATTTTTCAAAGAAAAACCTAATAAAAAGTCGTCGAAAAACGTCAACATTTGTAAAATACGCCGAAATAGTGCTTGCCTTTTGGTTTTTTAATTTATCTATGAAATTCGGTCTAAAAATGTGTCTTTTTTGTAAAGAAAAAAGAAGAATAACATTTTTTTAAATTTATTTTTTGAAGTTTAACAATTTTTTGTTTTTATGATTTTTTTATACCGAACAACATAAAAAAACACTATGGTGGCCATAAGAAAAACGAAAGTTGACTATGAAAATTTGGGGATCTAGTCGGCTTTGAAAATTTTTGAAACATCAGATGGGTAGCTCTTGCCGACTTATGTAAGCCCACGAAAAATTATTCATAAATCTCCAATAATAAAAAAGATATGGAAAAAATAAGAAATCTTGATTTTTCAGTTTTTTCAGGATATTTCAGGAACGGTCACAGATATCTTGTATGTCTCGACGGAATCGAGATGGCCACAAAATTGCGCTCCTTTGGACTTGTTTAACCGACCCTCATTCCGTTAGCGTTAGGAGATAGATAGCAATATAGAGAAGGATACATGGTGCACCCTGTATATCTCTGAAATCTCAAATGGATAGCTTTGGACGACTTATGTGAACCTAATAAAAACAATTAATTATCAACAATAAAAGATATGACTAAAAATAAGAAACTTCAAATTTTCATCATCAAATTGTGCCCAACTTTTGCCCGTTTAACTGACTCTGTATCTGGCAAAATAAGAAAGTTAGGAGGTAGATTTTGAGAACCCTGTATATAGGGTACCTATACCCGTTTTTAGAGAAAATTCATACTGATCTTAGTTATCTTACGAGATACGGAGTCGTTTGAATTGGGGCAAAGTTGCGTATTTTTGTACTGATTAGTAATGTGAAGTAAAATCTGAGCTGTCATCATTAGGTGTCAAAATCTTGAAAAAAATACGAAATTTGTAAATTTTTTTTGTTTTTTTTATTTATTGATCAATAAGCTAGTAGTTTTTTTTTGTTATGAAATTTTGCAGAAATACAATATTGCGGCCATAAGAAAAAAATTAGGTACCTAACTATTGATTTTTCACCATCTTAATTATTAGTACGCTTTTCAACATGGAATCCAAAAATAAATTTCAAATATCTCTATCACTTTAAGATGGCAAAAAAATTATAGTAATTATTTTTTCTTATGGATATTTGATTTTTTCAAAAAATTATAACTATAGGTACCTATATGCTATAGGTACATTTTGGTAATCATAAAAATCAATTGCGGTCAAAAAGGTAAAATCCAAAGCGCTAATAAGAAAATCGAAAGTTACTATCATTGCTTCTCAATCTAGACGGCTAGAGCGAATTATTTTCGGATTCCTTGTTGAAAAGTGTCCTAGTGATGTTTCGGTTAAACACGACTAGCTTTTTGTCAATATTTCTCTAAAAACGGTCATCCTGTAAATATGTATGGCTAAAGCCAGGAACCAGATAAAGGTAGTTATTTTATAGGCAAATATAAAACACAAATCTGACCTGACCAGGACCTGTAGCGCACGAAAAATGCAGGTCCTGGTCAGGTTTGACCTCATCGAATTTATTTCGAAATTCGTCCCAAGTTTAACTCTTTTTTCTCAATATCAATCTTGTCTATTAAAAATAACTTTTTATGATAATTTAACATCTGAATTATTCATCCAATCCACTTTCAGAGTTAGGTACTAAAGTATTTCATTTTCTACTCAAGATTGCTTTGACGGTGTTACAAAGGTAGCTTCCGGTTTTTTTTTTAATTTTATCTTTAGCAGTAATGCAGTAAGAGCAAGAATTATTTAACTAAGAATCCTTACAACCAACAAAATTCTCTTTACAGCGCCAGTTTTCTCATCTCCAATTATTTAACTTATGAACATTCCGGCATTATTTTAATAATTTCGTAATTTATTATAATAATTTGAACAAGAAAAACGAAATTCCTTAAGTTATCAGTCTAGAAGAAAAGAAGTAAAAGTTATTTCCCCAAATTCATAATTATTAAATATCAAATTTCTTTCTTCAACCACCGAGATCTACAAGGACAATTAAAAAAAAATTAACTCCTTAATCCTCTGTAGATATCTATTTTTGCTAAATTAGCATAAAATTTCCTTTCCGTAAATGCAGATTAGGGGTCGTGCTAGGTCTAGCGCTTCATTTGAACAGCAAGGACACTTGGGTGCATGTGATCCCTTATTTGGCCATGTCTTTATTTGTAACATGAGAACGAGCCCTGAATATTAGATTTTAGTAACCCGGCGGTGAAACGTTAATTCTACCGCACCCTTAAATAACATTTTCGTCCTACATATACAACCCGAAGGATCATTTCCGAGTAAGTCTTCAATGCTTGATGGAATTGCTCACGATACTCTTGATCGATCGGGTGTTTCCGGTCGAGTCTGCTTAGTGTTGGTGAATGTTATGTAAAATTTTTTTGGTGGTTGTAGTAAGTAACTGTGAGTATTTGTTTGAACAGGAGGTTCGGAGCGAGCGGCAACCTGTTCCCAAAGGCGTAACGGAGTGTCCCCCCAGCCCGCGCCCCCCCAGGATGACCGTCAACTCGCAGTCGGGCCCCCGCACTCCCCGGCCCCCCGACGATCTCATCGCAACTGCCACTAGTGCTCTCAGGAGGCTGCATTTCAAGTCCGGCCGACATGCCAAGTCCAATAATTCCAAGCAGCATCAGGTAAGATGGTCTCAAATAAAAAATTAAAAAATAGGTTCACGTCATTCATAATAATTATTATTCTGTTCAGTCTAGAAGGCAAATAATTCAGTAAAATATTATAAAAATAATAAATAAGTAATTATTATAACATTTTCTCGCCCTTTTTGTAGAGAAAAGCTGAAGGATATACTCTTGACAGGGAAAAACCTCTCAACTCTCTGTTTACAATACATAAACTTAAAGAGCTCGCTCTATAGACGTACATTATATCCGAAGTATTCTAGAATGTTACTACGATTTCAACGTTTTTGAAACAAGAATCCATAAATTTTTATCGTCGCGAGAAGTAATGAGAGAGTCGTCTATAAAGCTGACTAGATATCCTCATGGCGTGGAAGTTTATTGTTCCCGTTTCGTCGCTCTTTTACACGGAAAAACCTCCAGAGTGTTGCTTTTATGGGGTGGAACAGTGATCTTCACAGTACGTCAAATGTCAAGGTCTTATTTTGTGTGGGGACTCGTGGAGATAACCCACTACGGCGAATTCGGATTATTATTGTTATTTCCACTCTTATCAAGAATTACATTACTGGATTAAAAAAAATTGCACCCCTAGAGATATCAGAGAGGAATACTCAGAGACGTAAAGGACTTGTTATAATAATAACAATTTTTTTTGTATACACCGTGTTTTATATTAAGTCGGCACTATTGCTAACTTCGTTATTATTTGACCTAGAAAGTCGGTTAAATTAGCAAACTAGTAGTATTTTTTCTCCTGAATAAAATGGCGAAAGCAGAAAAACAATTGAACATCGCGTTTTCGAGATATTCAAAAAAATGTAATTTTTTTAATAGAACACCCTGTATATTTTTAGATGGATCGGTTGCAAATTTTTTTTAAAGGAAAAAGTCTTTATGCACTATGATCCTAAAATTATAAATTCATTAATTATTCATTATTTTATTACTCCCAAAGTAGGCTGCGACAATTATTGTAATTTAGTGTACCCTACGTAATGTAAGGTAAAAAAATTATGTCGTCCTCAATAGTGTATTTTTCAATAAAAAAATACACTAAAAATAAGAGTTGTTACCTTGAAAAGGATTTAATTTTACATAAACAAATAACAGAACTTGTTTGTGTTGTAGAATTTTATTATTTTAGGATCATAGTGCATAGAGACTTTTTCCTTAAAAAAAAATTTGCAACCGATTCATCTAAAAATATACAGGGTGTTCCATAAAAAATGTTCATATTTCTAAATATCTCGAAAACGCGATGTTCAATTGTTATCCTGTTTTCATCGTTTTATTCAGGAGAAAAAGTACTACTAGTTGACTAATTTAACCGACTTTCTAGCTCAAATAATAACGAAGTTAGCAGTAGTGCCGACTTAATTTAAAACACGAAGAAGTTCTGTTATTTGTTTATTTAAAATTAAATCCTTTTCAATATAACAACTCCTTTTTTTGTGTATTTTTTTATTGAAAAATGCATTATTGAGGACGACATATTTTTTTACCTTACATTACGTAGGTAGGTACACTAAATTACATTAATTATTGCAGCCTACTTTAGGAGTAGTAAAATAATAAATAATCAATGAATTTATAATTTTAGGATCATAGTGCATAAAGACTTTTTCCTTTAAAAAAAATTTGCAACCGATCCATCCAAAAATACATAGGGTGTTCCATTAAAAAAATTAATTTTTTTTTAATATCTCGAAAACGCAATGTTCAATTGTTTTTCTGTTTTCGCCATTTTATTCAGGAGAAAAAATACTACTAGTTTGCTAATTTAACCGACTTTCTAGGTCAAATAATAACGAAGTTAGCAATAGTGCCGACTTAATATAAAACACGGTGTATATCCAGCTCGCACCTTTCAAATAATTACACTCCCTCTGGTAGCAATGGTAATTTTAAAATAGCAAAGTTCCAGTTTTCTAGATTTTAATAAAGAACATGAGTTAGCAGGAGGTGAAATAGGAAAAAAAGAAATTAATTAATAAGAAAATATTATGTCTTTGTAAAACGTGACTCTTCAGGACATCCATAATGAGTAGGTGCAAAAGCCTTCCAAACGTAGGTACTAGCATCAGGAATCGATTTAAAAAGAGCAAACATCATCAAAAAGCAGTGCAATGCATCCAATCTAATTTCTCCTCGAGATCTACTTCACAATGTAAACACCTTTCATTTCCACTATCACAAAGCCAATTTCATACGTTGCTCTGAGTCCCGAGGGCCTTCGATAAGGAATTCAGGGAGACCTGGCAGTAAAAGTCGTCGTCACATTTGCTCCCCCCTCCTACTCGTTCTCGTCAAATATAAACTTCTCCTGGAGGGAAACAAATAGACTGGCACTGGGAAACGGCACGGGCACCTGAATAGACCCAAAGTGTAGTCCCACTTTTTTGCATTTTGCATGCCTTTTTCTCTTGTAAAAACGCCACTTCAATTTTGTTTCTGCTAGACATCAAATATTCAACGAGTTACCATGGATGGATGAGAATTATTTATCAAGTACGCACGAAAACACTGACGACTATATCGCTAAGAACTCTGAGATGGATATGTTTTTGTAAATTATACTCTGAGGGAATTCTTCTTGTTCCCTAATTTTTTTATGGAAATATTGTAATTCTAGCTTGGATATAGCTACTCAAACTAATGGAGTATTTTGTTTATATATCCTTTAGAATAAATTACGCTTGTATTTCATCAGTCTGACTGTACTGCTTCAATTGTTATTTTGTTATTAATCTCTTCTTCAAAGGGAAAGTTTTAGGTCCAAAGTTCATCAAAAAGCTTCCCGAATCCCGATCGATGATTTTTCACTACTCCACTCTCCTTGAACAAAATTTACAATACTTTTCCTTAATCTTGTTAGACTTAAGACTAACAAGTACCTAATCCAACTATTTTTTTTTAAGAGTTTGGGTTGAAGCTACAAGTCGTGTTAGCCTATTTTTTTCTTGTTTATACTTTTGCCAATTGTGACTAAAAATATTTTGATTGAACTCACCCTTCACCTGTGTAGGCTACTTTTGAACTACTTCTTATGAAACAATCTAGTCTTTATAGCTGGTGTAACTCACAAGCATTGCCTTTACGTTTTCTCAGCATTTTCTATATAGTTGAAAATTACCCAAGTCAGTGAGTCGTATCACGATTTGTTCATTTTTAGCGAAAAAAACGTTCAAGATAACTTTTCCTTCCTCTAAAGGTCTAGAATCTTCGTGTAGCAGAGTTTTGAAGATTCCTTCTTAATAAGAAGGAAAAGTTAATAAAAGTAGTTTTTCACATTTTTAGAACGCCTTTTTCTTCAAAAGTATCCAAGAGTTTCCTTGATGTAATTCTTCATGTATTTATTAATCTTGCCAAAAAGAATTCAAGAAAATTTTTCCTTCCTCTCAAGGTCTAAGTACGGTCTTCTCGTGGCATGATTTTGAAAGTTTTTCATAGCTAAGATCTTACCAAGAAGGAGAAGTTAACAATCAGTACTTTCACATTTTTTGTTCTTAAAAAGTATCCAAGAGCTTCCCTTGATGTACCTACTTCTTCATGAATTTATGATTCTTGGCAAAAAGCAATTAAGAAAACTGTATCTTTCTTTGAAGGTCTACGGTCTTCTCGTAGCAGAATTTTTAAAGTTTGTTCATACTAAGATCTTACCAAGAAGGAGACGGTAACGTTTAGTGCTTTCATATCTTCAGAAAGCCTCGTCTTCAAAAGTCCTTGATGTACATCTTCATGAATTTATTATTTTTGTCAAAAAGTATCTAAGATAACTTTGCTTTTCTCTGAAGGTCTACGGTTTTCTTGTTGCAGAATTTTAAAAGTTTTTTTTTTAATAATTACGAAGATGAAGAAAGTAACAGTCTGTGCTTCCACATTATTAGAAAGTATCTTTCCTCAAAATTAACCAAGAGCTGTGGGTATTTTGTCATGAATTTATTTTTCTTGGTAAAAAGTATTAAAGAAAACTTTGCATTTCTTTGAAGGTTTACGATTTTCTCGTGTAAAATTTTTTATGGTTTCTTTTTGCTAAGGTTTTACTAAGAAGGAGAAGTTAACAATCAGTGCTTCCATATTTTTAGAAAGCTTCTTTCTTCAAAAGTGCCCAATAGCTTTCCTTGATACACATGACTCAAGGTTCTAGAAAAAAAAACGCTCAAGGGGTAAAAGATGATAGTTGAAAAACTCCTCTTTCATCCATTTTCACCTTTTCTCTTGTTACAAAATTTCTTGTCACGAAGAATTATGCCCTAGCTATAATTAATTATTCATCGTCTTTGACCAGAAATAGTCGAATGAATTCCTTCTTAATTTCTGTTGACGTTGCCTACACATTTTCATAAAATGTTATTTTTTAAAAACCTCTCCTAGCATTACAACTTCCTGAGAATGCTCCCCCGTTATCTTTTTGGACTAGTTTTTCAAATATATTTTGGAAAGCTCCTTCTTGATGTTTCAAATAGGTTGAGGTAATCATCCGTGAGCTTAATTCGCTACATTTTCCAATTGCTTCATGTTTGATCAAAGTTGTTCAGAAAATTCATCCTTCATTGATTTAGACGTTTTTTTAGGTTTCTTCTATGGATCTTGCCGGGAAGAAACTTTTAAACCCTACCTTGAATTACGTTTTAAAAAAATATTACGTTAAGGAAATCATCTAAATTTATTGAGAATGTTCCCCCTAAGCTACTCTTTTTGAAGCGAAACTCGCAAGTATTCATTTTCATTTTCTGGTTTTTAATTTTCCCTTTTTCAAAACCTGATTCAAAACGCGTTCGAGGTTGCCAGTGAAAGTCTTTTCTTATTTTTTTAAACAAATTTTTGCTTCTCAAATCTTTGGGAACAATAATCACCATTCACATTTTCACTCAAGTTGCTCGACTAACGTGTTTCCTATCTAATTAAAAAAAAATTATTCTTTTCAAAGGCTGGTGGAACTTTTATTATGGCGTTATAAGTACTTCGCTGGTTTGATCATTTCGATGAATGAAATAAAATTCTATTCTGGCGCTTTATAATTTTATTGTTCCTTCAAAATAGCTCCTCCAGCGCTAAATTTAATTCACAAATTGCTCGAAAACCTAAACCGTTCTATTTATATTTTCATAGACGATAAAAATCGAGATTTGATTGTCGATATAAATATTTCATTATTTATACAAGTAGACATGCTAAAATGAAAGTTTTCCAGTTTATCATATCGAAATTCCACTACCAGAGCGCCAGCTTTGAGTATTTTCACATTTATTTTAATATCTGACTGGGGCTTTTGGATCTAAGTAATTTGTTGGCTTTCCTTGAAAACTAATAAACGATGAGTGGTTTTGATGGGCGAGAGTACCTACTGAGCTCTTTAAAATATTAAATCATCACTTAAAAAAGACTCCCACATGACACGAAAATTTCTTGACGGCAACATCTTCTCCAGAATCAGTAAAAAGTTTGCCCTACAACTCTTTTTCTTTGTTGTGGATCATCCTACTAGAATCTAAATAAAGATACTCTCTGTTCATTTGTTAATATATTTTGTAACATAACGAAGCCAATTTTAAATCAAATAAAATATAAACGAGTCTATATTCCAATCGTTATCAAATCTGATCACAGCAACTGGTACCGTGATCATGACTGTAAAAGAAACGCAAATATTGAAAATCATTGTGCTTTAAAGCGAAAAATTCCTAAAACTCCAGCAATCTTTAACAATGAGCTGCGTTAAATAATGTGAAGGAGTTCTTGAGAGGAGTTAAAATATCGCTTAAGCCAAGCAATAATCACAACTCCACGGATCGGTTGATATGGCGAAAATCAATATGGCGAGAATTTAATTAGATATAAACAACTTCCCAGACCTGTATCTGAATATCTAACCAACCCTTAGTCCCGAAGATATCCTAACGCAGGTAGAACTATTAATTAATCTGTCAATTGAACATCATCCAATCACAATGGGAGTTACAAGACTTATTAACCTTAACACCCAATCAACTACGACGCCCTTCATACACGAGTAGTTTACTCTGTCACGATCTGTCATTTTGCACTTAATACAAATTGCAAACAGACAAACGCTAAAGCAATTCAAGTGTGCATAACAACATTCCATATGGGCTTCAATATAATTAATTCAAATGCATGTTTGGAAGCGTAGCCAAGGGGCAGAGCAGGACTCTAGAACGAGAGCAATAATTAGTTAGGAACTGGGACGGCAACTGAATGATTGCTTCAACTGTTCGAGTCGCTCGAATAGAAACTACGCTCCGGGTTCGAACGAAACTTCCGATGGTTGCTCCTGATAACATGACTTATAGAACTGCGGAGCTTTATTCAATTTGTATCTGCAAAGGGAAATTTAGTGCGATTCAAATGCTACTAAATCAGTGCCGGCAACCCAACGGGCCGATATCTGAACGTCGAATTCGTTAGGCGAACCTTCAATAAGCGAAGCGCAGACATCGCAAACGTCTGATCTCAACAAATTTCCTCCTAAAGATCCTCACGATTTCTTAGCAGCGCGACAATGGAATAATTAGTCTCCCGCGTCATGTTACTTACGAAACTGCGACAAGAGTAACTGAGTTGAGTAGAATGGGAAGGGTAAATGAGAATGGGAGACCTGTTTGTTTTAGAGCTGGAGGGAGACTAGGTTGAATTGGATGTCCAGGAATGCTGACAGTTGCGTTAGAATTGGACAGGGAGATATATGATATGTTTACTTGATTCACTAGAGGAAGTATTTGACAACATAAACTGGAGTATCATGATGGAGGAACTAGGTGGAAAATAACTCGAAGTGGGATGTGTTGACATAGGAAAAATGGCATTTAAAATGAAACACTATTACTTCGTTATATTTACTGTTGGTTTTGCAGCAATAAAAGTCTTCACATCTTATTAAGATAATGGAGAAGGATGTAAGAAGCTCGGAATTGACGCTATCCCAAAAGAGGGTAAAAAATTTTGCGTAAGTTAAGTTATTATGTTTCTTAAACTAGAAGAGAAAGAATTAATATATTAAGAAGCAATGGAAATGATTGTATATATACCCAGTTTTACATGAAACTTCTGGACAACCATGGATAAAGTTTCCATAGCTCTTGAGTTTTCTGGTCATATTATAAGTACCTACTTCTTTGAAAGTATCAGAAAAATTTTAATCGCGTCAATTTTTTCTTCGTGGTCATATTTTCTCTGTACTTTTGCTTGTTCGTTTCCATCCAAATAGTCTAATCATTCAATTTATGTTTCAGACCGTACCAAAAGTAATAGTAATGGGTTCATCAACAGCATCAGAGACCACCATAAACACAAGCACTGACAGCGCCAACACCATAGTCACAACGATGACAGCAACAGACGGGGATGTGACAGAAGACAGTCTTGAAGTATCCGATAGCGTCGACTATCTCGACAACCTAGGTGACAGCTCCAGAAACCTCGGCCAAATTCTCCAACCGATCCCCATGACACCAAAAACTCCAGCCACAGCGAAACAGACCACCCCTCCGACAGCCAAAAACGACACCAAATTCAACTTCGACGTAGTAAAACCAACATCAGACCCGTCTCGAAGAAATGATCATTGCGGAACACCAAAAAACGGAACACCCAAGAGCGGAACACCTAAAAGTGGGACACCTAAAAGCGGCACTCCAAATAGTGGCACTCCTAAGAGCGGAGGCACACCGAAAACGGTCACCAAGGACGGTAAATTCGTTTTCGAGAGAACTGCCAATGAAAATATGTCACATCATGAAAGGAAAAGCGTCGATGCTTTAATGGAAGAGCAAATTGAGGCGCTTAAAGTTGAAGCTAGAAGGAGAAATAGTTACAAAGCCGCCCAAAATGATTTAGATAAGATCGAGATTGACGAAAATATGCGGGAGGACAGTCCGAAGCGTAGGAGAAGTTGCAGAAGGAAGCAGCTTGAAGTCGAGCAACAAAACGGCGAGCTACCCAAGAGAGTATCTCCGAAGAGGCGAGCTGAAAGGTATTATTTGTTTTTGTTCCCCTGATTGAAATTTTAGCAATTACTAATTATTAAGCATCAGCTGTTCCATTAGTTTAGTTATAGTGTGACAATATTGGCAGCAGCGAGGAACTAATAGGAACCTGAAGCTCCTTTGAACCGTTATATCATCCAGAGACTGATTGTTTGTCAATATTTACAGTTAAGTGACCGTATTGTCAGGGGATATTCCCGGATATTCCCGGAAACGACCACTTACGACTAGATAATTATATCCAGTTAGTTGAGATGATTAATGGTTTATTTTAGACCAAAATACATGAGGGAAACGCCCTGAAAAATGAAACATTGCGAAACTGCGTCTAATATTTATGAATTTTCAGTTATGTACGAGTAGGTAGGTATGTGCGAGAATACTCCTGGCGGGTAAATTTCAGCATGAAGTAAAAAGTAAATAAAGCAACACACCATCCCAGTTCTGGCTGTTTTTAATATAACTCCCCGCCACCGCTTGATGCTTACTTTGAGGGCACTAAACCCTCGTATTCAGTGAAGCCTAAAAATAGGAATCCGTTACCGATAAAACGAAAAATATGAAAGTGTCAGCTCTTGAAAAGACCAATACGCCGGAGGACTTCGTCGTGTACATAAACAACTTTTCTATCTTTTTCAGACACGTGAACTCATCCCCCGAGCTCGATACCGACTCGCCGAAACCGAAACATCGCCATAAGAAGACCTCCAGACGTCACCACTCACCCAGCAAATCGAGAGATAAATTCACCTACGACGAGCAACACATCGCCAGGTACAGGGGTGACAAGAACAGGATGACGCCGCCTCTGCCGGATCTCCGAGTGGACTTCTTCAGCGAGTCCATGGACTGCAGTCAGGTGAGATTTGTTTATTCTTTTCCCGAGACGCATTTAAATATAAACATCTCTTCTCCCCTGTGCATTCAGATCCAAGACGGCGTGTCGTTGGAGGCTCGACGCGGCTCAATCTGTTTAAACAAGTGCTTGCGAGAGGTGGGGGCCCAGTTGGAGTGCTCGGCTACCTCTCCTATAAACGTGACGACGAACCCATTGGAAAACCCAGTGCCGCACTTAGGGGGCGGGCGTCCGCAGGCAACGATAGTAGTGCAACAGCCGTCGTTAAGCCACGACCAGCCCAACGTCGCGACGATTTTACTTAGGAACGGCGCCGAGTTCCTCTCGAACGTCACAACCGAGGCGAAGCAGAGGAAGGAGCACGACAACATGAAACAGCTGCTCGACGTCGCTAATAATCTGACCATTGAGGAGATACATGACTTCGAGATGAGGTGAGTGAGGGTGTTTTCTTAAATTTATTATCAGTGCTTTGTTTATTCTGTGAAAAAGTTAATATACTCGAGAAAGAAACTGTAGTTCAAGGTGTTAGTGAAATCTATGCAAGAGTAGACCAAGAATTTTTCTTCCCTTTGGCTTTAATCTAACTCGAAGGAGCGTAACATTTGCTGGGTGATTGGGCTCTATTTATTCATACGCCCCCAAAATAAAGTTTAGGATTTCTAAAACGCTTTCTAATATTCTAACAAATGAAGATTTAAAGTGAAACATCCCCTTGGTCTCAGAATCGCCTATTGCAAAGTGAAATTTCAATATTAGGTTTACGTTTTCTTTTAATGGTGAAATTTTATAATTTTTAAGAAATTTTGTAGGTATTCTCTTGGTTGATACTTTGCTCTTACGGCTCGAAGGGCACAATATCTTTTTCAAAGTCTCTCGCTACACTTTTTTCCCATAATTTGTCTCCAAGGACCTTTCTGTTGATTTCATTCAAAATAAGTCAACTCTCATCTCATCAAAATTAAACCTGAAAATTATGATAACCAAAAAATTTCACCACTCATCAAACTAATAAATATTTAGGAGCACTTATTGTCTCTTAAATCCGGTTGGAAGAAAGATGACTTCTTTTTATTCCAAATTGAATCAAGTAGGCATTCTGATATTAAATTAGATTTTGCTAATAGAAACGTAAAAAATCTGAATTACGTTATCTTCATCACTTCATTATGAAAAAAGGGTAACTTCAACGTTTCAGATGTGAATTATTAAAATTTCATAGCAGGTTTCTTGGAGCATAAGGATGCCTCCAATGTCGCGTATCATTCGTTCTTTTTCTCCCATTTGTCGCTTATTTCTCATTCGCATATTATGTAATCGAAAAAGATCCTACCTCAAGGATTAGAATTTTGTACTCGCACATTTAGATCATTTATTTTATTTCATTCCAGAAAGCTTGTACACGATAATGGTACAGTTGATGAATGTATTTTTCCGTATGAATTATTCACGTATCTCGTTTTATTTGCATAAAATAATTACATTATTGATAACAGTTCCGAAAAAGAATTCAAATACCGAGAAGAAAGTACACAAAGTATCTATCGCAGTAGGAGAATTGGAACGAAAGTATTTGCTCTGAGAGACGGGTTTCACACAAAGCATTTCTGAGCTGTAATGTTAAACGTGTGGCTTTGTATTCTATTTGAAAGTAAGCCCGGCTCGGTAAAGGAGCAAAAAGTCATGCAAAATTCCTGGGAAGCTCCACGTTTTTTGTTTTTGCTGTGATCAGTTCATTTCAGTTCAAGATGGAGTCGTCTTACTGGAGGGGATTCAGAAAACGACTTGTTGCAATCTATTTGAAAGCTTACTTGAATTATTTTTTATAACTTTTTTGTTTCACTTGCGTTTTAAAGGTACGCTTAAGAGCTTTAAGATGTTTAATTGGATGTAATTAACACTTTCCCAGTATTATGACCTCATAAGGCTTCTCTTGGTCTTATTACTTCAAACACCCTTATAATCTGTCTCTGCTTTACAACTAACATAAATAACTGAAAATGAATCTTAGATCTAATTTCTTCCCCTGTTAGGTAAATCGATTATTAATAATTCATCTTAATAGTAAAATAAAAATGGGATAGATTAGTCTCGTTTTAAATAAACTGGTGAAAGAGTTGTTACTATAATCCAGGATTGAGTCCTTCAACACTTCCAATCAAAATCTTCACAAAATATTGCTATTTTATATCACAATTATACGTCAAGGTGAGCCAAAATTTCAAACGTATCAACGAAATAATTATTCCTTATTTACTCCAAGTAATGGTCCATTAACTGAGACCCTGATCTCCAGTTTCATTACTTCTAAAATAGTCTTGCTGCATCCAGTTTTTATCGGTTTTGTTAACCTTGACGTTCAAGTTTTGAGTCCAGGGCGAAGAGTTTGATGTTTTTTCGCAACAAACAGTGATTAAGATTTGGGCCAGATTTTATGGTGCCAGGTGTGGGGGTAGAATTGAGACGTTCTAGGGTAATTGGATGAAGATTTTTATTTATTTGTGTTAAGAAAGAAGTCCAGAATAGAACGATTTAATCAAGATCTTCTTTCACATATTATTATAGGTAAGTGCTAATCTAGTTTGCAATCATAAATTGAAACGTTCAGAACTAACAAAGTGATTCCTGTGTCTCACTGGTCGTGGTCCTTGTCTTCTAGAAAAAAATTTACTCATCAGAAGTTAGCCCATTTCTTGACAATATAAGCATCTTGATTAAATTATTTTTATTTTAGTAAATTTGATCTCTTTTCAAGGTCGAGATTATTTCAAGTAGTTTAATATCCTCTTATACATATAATTGAAGAGGTTAATATTGCAAAGCCAGGTAGACATGCATAAAGCCTCTCGATTTATCGTCATTTCTTCTTTTATTTTTAATTTTCATTGCTTAACAAAGCTGTTAGATATATGTATAATCGAATCAGGATGTCGTATAACATGTTCTTTTCTTCAATCAAAACTTTGTTATTAGTGTATTTTTTAATAAAAAAATACACTATTGAGGACGACATCACTTTTCGAAAATCACCCAAACTCATCAAATGTCCACCGATCATGACCCCCAGATCACGAAAAAGTGGTTTTCCAAAATTCACCTGCCCACGATATATATATATATACAGTGCATTTATTTTAAGTGTTGCCATAGGGAATAGCATGTAAAAAAATACACCCTATGTTAACTTATGTTGTCTTATACTTTGGAAGTCGTTTTTAGTTTTCAATAATAGTACATGTCATCTACTTTACAATACGACCTTTCAGAAAAGCCGGTCATTGTTCAATTTTATGATACAGGCTGTCCCATTGAGGTGAAAAAACTGTAAGAAACGGTAAGAGATACGAAGTCGGTTAAATTACAAAAAAGTTGCGCTGTTTTGAGACGAGTATTTGGCACTTTTTTTTTCTCAATATTCCCAGAATTTCCTGAAATATCCTGAAAAAACTTGAAACATGCAGATTTATTATTTTAGCCATATCTTCTTTATTATTTAAAAAAAATTATTATTTTTTTGTAGGTTTACATAAGCCGTAATAAGCTACTTATTTGACGTTTCAAAAATTTCCAAAGCCGACTAGATCTTGGGATTTCCAAAGTCAACTTTGGTTTTTCTTATTATCGCCATATTGTTTTTTATGCCATTCGCTATAGAAAAAAATCAAGGAAACAAAAAATCCATCACATTGCAAATAAATTTGAAAAAAAATTTCTTCTTTTTCAAAAATATAGAAAATTTTTTTTTATCGAATGTCAAAAAGTGCATTTTTTAAGTGTGGCCATAGGGTTATACCCTATATTAACTTATGTTGTACCCATTGTAATTTAGTTATTTGGGTTTTATTGTTGTTTTTATTTATGAATAAAAAATGTTCACATGTTCTCTAAAAAATTAATAATTTTAACTCACTTTGTTTATTCTGACTCCTTTATTAAAGTTTAATAATTCAATTGAGGACTAAATATTAAAATTTAAAAAGGACCGGTTTTTGACATGTTGTATCGTAAAGTAAGTACCTTACATGCATGTACTATTGTTGAAAATTTAAAACGACTTCTAAAGTACAATGGGTACAACATAAGTTAATATAGGGTGTAATTTTTTACATATTATACCTATGGCAACACTTAAAAAATGCACTTTTTGACATTCGGTAAAAAATTTTCTTTATTTTTGAAAAAGAAGAATAATTTTTTTTTCAAATTTATTTGCAATGTGATGGATTTTTTGTTTCCTTGATTTTTTTCTATAGCGAATGGCATAAAAAACAATATGGCGATAATAAGAAAAACCAAAGTTGACTTTGGAAATCCCAAGATCTAGTCGGCTTTGGAAATTTTTGAAACGTCAAATAAGTAGCTTATTACGGCTTATGTAAACCTACAAAAAAATAATAATTTTTTTCAAATAATAAAGAAGATATGGCTAAAATAATAAATCTGCATGTTTCAAGTTTTTTCAGGATATTTCAGGAAATTCTGGGAATATTGAGAAAAAAAAAGTGCCAAATACTCGTCTCAAAACAGCGCAACTTTTTTGTAATTTAACCGACTTCGTATCTCTTACCGTTTCTTACAGTTTTTTCACCTCAATGGGACAGCCGTATCATAAAATTGAACAATGACCGGCTTTTCTGAAAGGTCGTATTGTAAAGTAGATGACATGTACTATTATTGAAAATTAAAAACGACTTCCAAAGTATAAGACAACATAAGTTAACATAGGGTGTATTTTTTTACATGCTATTCCCTATGGCAACACTTAAAATAAATGCACTGTATATATATATATATATTTATATATTTATATATTTCATCAAAAACGCGAAATTACGATTTTAAAAACGCTCCTGTAGCTTTATCTTTGAAGATTAGTGAACGAAATTTTGAATCCTTATAAAACTTTGGAATGATGTTTGATTTTCGTTTAAAAAATTTCCAAAAGTCGAGACACTTCTACAGGGTGTCCCTTCAAAATTCCAGAAATCCGGTTCTTGTGGTATCATTTCAGGTCGCAGTTTTCAAGCTAAGAAGCTGAAATTTTTGTGAGAGTAAGATATCCACAAGGAGTGGTCTGGTATTGCACTTGAGCAAAATCGGTCAAGCCGTTTCAAAATGGCAGCTATTTGAATTTTTGGAAAATTTGCTATTTTTTGAGTCCCTGTATGAGCAAGATGGCAATAAAACTTTAAAATAAAATTAACAAGATTGGAAGAAAACTATTTGAAATTTGAATCAAAGCAATAAAATTGGCATTATTTATATTAATAAGCCAGTGGCGTGGGTAGGAAAAGGGTAAAAATGTCTAAATTTCTATAACCGTTTATGAGTTCATTTTTAAAGAAATTGAACTGAAATTTTCACAGTAGGCAAGTACACTAATATACTTTAACCCTTAAAAGTTTCAAGAAGTAAATAAGAAAAATGGCGGAGATATTAATATTTTTTTCATATGATGTTTATTTCTCTAAAATTTTAAAACCGGTCCTGCTATATTTAAAGATTAGGGAACGAAATTTTTTACCCTTGTGAAACTTCAAAATGACATTTTATTTTCGTAAAAAAATTTTCCTAAAGCTGCGTTATTTCTACAGGGTGTCCCTCAAAATTAAAAAAAAAAACCGTCTATGAGGCACGGTTTCTGGTCGCAGTTTTCAATCTAGGGGGTTGAAATTTTTTATGAGTAAGATAGCCGCAAGAAGTCGTCTTATGTACTGTATTTGAGTAAAATCGAGCCGTTTCAAAATGGTAGCCTTTTCAATTTTAGAAAAAGTTGCCAGATTTGGAACCCCTATACCTACCTACCTATAAGCAAGTTAGAAAAACAAATTTAAACCAAATTAACACGATTGGAAGAAAATTATTTTAAATTTGAGTTAATGCAGTAAAATTTGCATATTTTTCATTAATAAGCCAGTGGCGTGGGTAGGAAAAGGGTAAAAATGGCTAAATTTCTATAACCGTTTATGAGCCTTTTTTGAAGGAATTGAGCTGAAGTTTTTCCAGTAGACAACTACACGAATAACCCCTAACTCTGAAAAATTTCAAGAAGCAAATAAAAAAAATGGCGGAGATATTCGAATATTTTTACATGATGTTTATTCCTCTAAAATTTCAAATTTTCGGTTTTCAAAATTCCCCTTTCACTTTTTGCGAATTTATTAAAGGTAGTGTAAAGAATAGTATTTTTTAAGTAAAGTTAGCCAGTGGCGGACACAGAAAAAGGAAAAAAAAAATTAAATTTGCCATTTTTTTTTATTTTGTTAAATTTAAAAATCCATTCCAAGGGACGTTTTCAAACTAAATGAAATGAAATTTTCTCAGTAAACCACTACGCGAATATGACCTGACTATGGAAAATTTCAGAAATCCAATTTAAAAAGCGGTGAAAATATTCATAATTGAATCGCATAAAAATACACTATTTCTGCGATTGATGCGCAAGAAGGTTTTTTTTTTTTTAATTATAATTTTAATGAGTGCTTTAGTACCTATTAAATTTTAAGTAAGTAAGGAATGAAAAAATGGCCAGATGAAACATTTTTTCCACCTCTAGGGCAATGTATCTTCTCGTTTTCTTGACCTGAAATGACCTGAAAATCAGCATAGAGACTACTGTACTCCAATTATTGTTTTGAAATGCTTCCAAATTGCAGAAAGTTCCCTAAACTATTACATAAGGTATTGGATAATGATTCACTCGTAGACCTGTTTTTTGACGATGAAAGTCTCGAAATGCATTTAAGAATCATATTTATAAAATGCATCAAAGTCACCAAAGTAGAATTTCAATTAAACAGAGAATTTCGTGAGAGATTCACATCCAGCATGCTCGGATTCAGTAAACAAGTTGCTTGTGTCTGTTTCAATGGAGACGAGGGTTCCTGAATCAGATTTCCGATCATCTCCATTCTGAAAATCAAGGATATAAATCTTTGTCCTGCAATTTACGTTGGAGTGTATTTTTTCGTCGAGTTCATTGCTTCCAAAACTCATCAAGTCATCTGTTTCCTGTTAATTTGCAAGCGACGTTTCACGATTTCCTTACCCATCAGTGAGCAAACCGTACTGTGACAAATTAGCGAGCAGATCTCTAAGGTACATTTAAATAAACCACATGTAATTCTACGGGCAGGTCAACAACCGATTTTTGCTAAATCGTTCTGTTACTTGTGAAACTTGTATTCACTAAAAATAACGGCGTCATTGACGCCCTAACTGGCAGAAAATCCAAGGCGATCCGTGCGGCTATTTCGAGTTTCAATTACAAGTAGTACAAGGAAGACGCGAAGTTGGTTGGTTACTTTGACAGGTGACAAGAAAAATTCGTTACTCTTTCCGTATGACGATGATATTTCTCAGTATCGCTGTTTTGCATAACGCTTTGAAGATGAACTGAAATTATAATTAGCGCAGGTTTTTTCGTTTTCAGATTCAGACATCCGATATATCATAAAAAACAGGTCAAATGTGACGTCGTGCTTCTGTTGCTTTCAATTATTTCGATTGGTCGTAAAAGACTGAAAAGACTGGTCGAGCGTAATAAAAAACAATAATAATACAAGAGTAAAATTATAATGAGGTCACTCCTGGACGTGTATCTACGTGCACCCGAACGCTGTCCTTGATCTATCCTTCAATTCCGTTTCTCTCACCTACCGAATCGCAGTGGTGTGATAAATTTTCGTCAATACTCGATTATTTATTTAAAAATTACGACTTGTTTATGATAGTCGATCATAGCTTGCCAAAATACACATTAGAACCAATGAAGTCAAAAATAAATCACTTTTTGGGTTATTAAATTTAATCGATAACCGACCGGCTGGTCGATTTCATTTAATTTTTCTCCGCACTGTAAGCGTCATCAGCTAGTTGAAATTTTGCAGGGTAATGAAATAGTTTTATCTCCTGCAATTATCTGAAGAAGCAACGCTTTTAATAAATCCGAGCTAAAAATATAAATGTAGTGTGAACTATTAATAAGACATTACACGAATACTCACTATCACGTCGAGTATTTTTAGTGCATTTATCTATTTATATCGCCTCCATTGTAGCGAGCGTTATAAAACGTGCCATTTATCAAGAAATCCTGTATTTCCCTAAACACTAATAATATGACGTGATTCAGGTGTATTTTTACTTTACCAGACAGTGGCTTTTCTGGTCAACTTCGCGGAATTAATGAACGACGAAATGGATGAGAAAATTACTTGGAAGCGGCTTAAATTCGTTCAGGTTTGGTGAAAATTATGCAATACAACCTTGCGCAAGCAGGTTTGATCCTAAGTTCAACAACCCTTCTTTTAATCAACAATAATTATTATTATGCATTCAATCGATCAATCAATCAAACAATTTTTAGTTATTTTCGATCCTTTTTATCTAAAAAAATAGACAAGGGCTTATTTGTCGCTTGAGATAATTGTTTCTTGCAACTTACTACTACACCTTTTTCAGGAGGGGTGGAAAAGTGGCATGAATTAGTGCGAATGAGAGATAACTGAAATAAGTGATAAGTCATAAGTCATAAGTGGTCATAAATAGCTTAAAAATAATGATTAATTTATTAAGCAAGGATATGAGATGCTAATAATGCGATAAGAGGAATTAATCAATTAAAGTAACTGCGCAAAGAAAACAGAGAATATTTATTTATGAACGAGATGAGGAGAAAAGTAGCGAAACTGATCAAAAAATTAGAAAAACTCTTTAAATATATGAAATATATTGAGAAATAATATATAAATATGAGTTGTAAAATGACAAAGAAGAGGAAAATAATTAAAAGAGTAGGTATAAAAATATTACAATTCTCTAGATCAGCTCAAATGGGATGAATAAAAAATGAAGAAGGTAAACAGGAATCGGATTTAAATGGAAAATGTTTCCTCTCACTCATCAAGACCTCAAGATAAACTGCGCAAGAAAAAGCAGAGAATATTGATTTATGAATGAGATAAGGAGAAAAGTAGCGGAACTGATCAAAGAATAAGAAAAACTCTTAAATATATAAAAAATACATTGAGAAAGAATATAAAGAGTTGGTAAATTTTTTTTTAATAAAAGAATCGGATGACAAAGAAGAGCAAAAGAAGAGTAGGTACTTATAGAAATAATACAATATTCTAGATCAGCTCAAAGGAGAAAAATAAAAAATAAAGAAGGAAAACAGGAATCGGATTTAAATTGTAAATTTTTCCTCACATTCACTAAGACTTTGATTCTTCAGCTTTCTTTTTTTCATATTTATTTGAAAATTTCCATTTCTCGTCAAATATTTTCAGAAAAATACTGACATTGTCAGAAGAAGACTGTCATGTACTAAACATTTTTTTTTGTGCATTTTTATGAAAATTTTTGTGCATCCAGTCTCAATCGTTAACAGTTGCAGTTTGGTTTGTTAAACAGGGTGACATTTCCAGAAAAAATCGATTGATTAAAGAACTAGGAGAAAATAAAACATCAAAAAATCAACTGTCTTGGAGAAGACATCCTTTTTATACTCAAGATGAGTAGAAGTAGAAATATACAAAAATAAAAAATAAATAACATTTATTAGATGGATTTGAAAAATCGATAACCAAAAGGAGAAATAGAAAAAAAATTAGCCATACGGAAGTTTTTCTTTTGTAGAATTTGAAGAATTTCGGTCCTCGTTTTGGATTTCAGGTTCCTCTCATTGTGGTAATATTATCTCGGAGTCTGTCACGTGTGATTATCCGCAGTAATTAGGTCACATGACTGATTAAAAGTTATAAATATAAATGAGAAATGTAATAATTTCTCTAATGTGTATAAGTCCTGGAGGAGATGTAATTATTGTCAGCATAATCATTACTAATGTACCCTCGGGATCGCTTCTGATCCTATTTGTTCTCCAAATGTCGGAATTGTTTGAAACTTTCCCTAATTTTAGATCACGTCTCACACCATTTGATTTCCTATTACTTTGCCTAAATTTCGTGATGAGCATATCTCGAATTCATTATTCCACTCATTATAACAATTATAGATACAGTGAGTCTATAAAGCGTGGAATAAGATTCTATAGAAATCGCTGTGACTTTTGTTGATTTTGTTTTTGAAAAACATTATTTTTTATTGATAACGTCCCAATTTAATGGGGATTGGGGTGAATCTTTTTGAGGAGAATATGAGACAATAAATTTCAAAAGCGAAAAAACAAGAAGTTTTTTGTTTTTAAAGAATGTGCTCATCATTTGGAAGGCCCTAATAAGAAGAACGTTTTCTTAAAGTTCACATATTGCTAGGTACATTCGTAAATTCAAAAATGTTACAGTGTGTTTCTTTTTTATTTTGAGCAATTTTCCAATTAATCAATTAATTTTTTGCCTTTTTATAGTGTACAAAAAAAGTGTAGGTAAATTTGAGATGTTATGACGTTCTTCAATTTACGAAGATACCTAACTGTTCACATTTTGAGAAAAGTTAGTCTTAGAAAGTCAGTAGAATAGGTGTACTGCACGATCTTCTTTAAAAAAATTGGTTTAAAAGCAATTTACCTGAAATTATTCTCCTGAAAGAACCTTTACAAGGACCTAACGAATATCAAAAGTAGAGGGTTGATTAAAAAAATAAGATGAAAAATTATATGTTAAATGTCAGAAGTGGGATTTTAGGAACAAAATCCACCTGTCAAAGTGATTTCCATAATTTTGTTCCAAACTGTATATCGAGCCGAGTTTATGGTTCGAATTAAATGGCAAATGAATGCAAATTCGAAATATTCGTTGTTATGATTTAGGCATTGATCGTGGGCCCTATTTATTAATGAACCATTAATTCAAATATACATCTGCTTTTGAAACAGGAATTTATCATTACGGTATATGGAAATATTTTATTCTCGACACAAAAGCGTCAGCGGAATGATGAAGAAGCGTAAGGACGTATTTTTGTTTGGTTGGAACGTATATTTTTTATACCTCCCCAGGGCTAGCAACGTTTCACTGGCTTCAAGTTGGCAGCATGAATTCGTAATAATTCGCCATCCAGGTTACGCAGCTTACCCAGCGGAGAAACCATTGATTAAGTCTTTAAGGGAAATTCATCTCTAAATGAGAACAAATTGCTGTCCCAAGTCCGTATAACGTGATGAAATATTGAACCTGTTATTAGGAAATGTTAGAGATATACCTAAGCGATTAAAAATTATATTTTCTGTTCTCTCGTTATAAAGGAAAATTTCCCTGTTTCGGTGGTAATATTCCGAATCATTTTTCATAATTAGAGCTCTGATAATTGTCTCACCGGTACCGGTGGTGTAAACGTAGCTCGGAATTAGAGCATGGATTTTTTTCACCCGATTTTTAAAACAGGCAATTTTAAGTGCGTTTCTGAAGTTTTTGAGAAATTGATTGAAGGTTGCTTTCTGCAGCTAATAAAAAATGTTTCACCTGGCTAGGAGTGAAAGGACTTGAACAATACTTAAATCACACAATCCTTCAAATATACTAATTATTATTAATTAATAATATAATCATTAGAGCAAAAATACGAAGTGATTAATTAATTTAACTAATAAAAATCAGAAATCAGCAGAAAGTGAGGTAACTTCCAGAATAAGAAATAAAAAACAAAAAATTTAAGGTACTTCCTCCTGCTCTTCCAAATGCAGTGCGAGTGTTAAGAGTTAATGTTTCAGAGCATGCCTTTCTGGCAATTTTATTCTATCAGCATCCGTATCTGCTTAGAATCTGCAATTTTTATCCAAGTACCATAATAAAAAGCGCCGATTCGACGTTTCACTTTCCGCGGCATCCGAAACTTCATTGTTGAACGTTCTTGGAAATTCTATACGTGACTTGCTCGCTGATGGGCCCGATAAAAGCGACTCAAATTTGAATCGCAATTAATATTCACTTAGAATTTAGGGCCTGGCTTGATTTCTTAGGATGATCTGGATTATTTAGTTAGAACAAAATGGGTCATTGTTTTAAAACAACAATGCCATTATTATTGTATTCCTCCTTTGAGCATCATGATAAATACATCTAAAAAGGCCCAAATTTTTCCATGCTAACAGCTCTAAATGCTTTTTTTTAAGTCACCGATTAAATTTCTTTTCTGAATGGAGAACAATAGTCTGACAGTATGTTTAGGAGAGGAGTGCAAGGAGACCAAGGATGGCCATATTTAACCCTGGTCGAAAACTCAGAGCCTGTTTTGAAAGAAAACACTGCCCTTTGTTTTCTTAGCGTTAAATTGGACGTCATAAAACTGCCCCCTCTATTCGAAAACATGCGTTAGCAAGTTCAGAATCCATCTTGTACTAACAGAGTAATTTTTCTTAATAGAAATCGTTTAGTTTCAATAATAACGAAAACAGTTCTGTAAGGATGAAAGAGTTACTTTGTTGACAACAAAAGAAACCAATCGAAAGCACATTTAGAAGCGAGCATAAAAACCCAGATAATTATTTTATACGTCTAGGAGGAGATAATCAAGTGTTGAAGTGGCGAACTAGGAGAAACCATTATTAAGTGATTGCTTGGTAGCCTGGTTGGAAACTTTCCGAAACTAATCGTCTGTAATCACATTTCAACGGAAATGTAAGGGCAGTTGCCTCGAAACCTTTCCCGGAGAAATTTTAACACTTTAATCTATCCTAATAGCAACACTTTTCACCGTAATTAATCCTTATCTCCTTCCCGAATCGTTCACTTAACCTGGCTGACCGTTAAGCTTAAAATTTTAACTTCCAACTCCGCTCCTGGAGAGAATGCAACTTCCTCCCAGGAATTTTCAATTTCCTTGACTATTCTTAATAAAGCCCAAATTATTACACATCTTCGCGAGAATCAAATTAAATTCCTTGCCAAAACACCATTATCCCAACAATGCTGCGAGTTTTATTATTGTACGCCAGAAGTTACATCACAACTCCAAAAATATTTAAATATTCAACTTTGGCACGAGTATTAATCCCACAATAACACTTAATTCCGGAAATCGATTACGTAACGCCACTACACCTGAGTCCTCGTTATACGTTTTGCCTTAATCCTCACATTAGGTTGATACTTCAAAGAGGAATAATAATAATTATAGGAATCTCCTTGTTCCAGATACGGAAGTCCGCACCACAACAGATCACAATCTGTGAAAACTCCCGGCAGGTCTTCAGGTCGTCCCAATTATCTCTGTCTTCCTCAGCAGCGCTCCAGAGTTGCCTCCATGCCAAATACTGGGGTAGAGGAGGAGTATTATCGACTCAGGCACTTCTCCATCACGGGAAAAGGGATCGTTAATAGGGGAGACAGTCTTAAGAGTCGGCGATCAAGATCTAATAACTCTGTGGCTTCCAGTAATTCCAGGTAAGTTGATTGTTTGTTTCATGCTAGCTCGGCTGATGTGTAATTAGATTTGAGACGATAATTTTGAGCGAGTTAGTGAATGAGAGTGAACGTGACAGGTCTTGCTGAAGATATTGTAATTCTGTCGTATGTAAATGTAAGAGATGCGTTTTGGAAAATTCGCCTGTTTCCTGCAGACTTAGAATAATGTGTCAGAGATGTATAGGTACAGTTTAAACTAGATGACGCACCATTATTTTTTGTTTGTTTTTTATTCTCTTGAATTTTGTTCTCCCCTGAATAGAATAAAACCAGCTCAAGTGGCTTATTCCTCCCAAATTCTTAACAATAGTTCAATCTCATACATAAGCTTCAATTGTTTCATTTACTTGAACAACTGCTTACGCTACTGACGATACTGCAGGCTCTGGGTATACGCGGACTGGCCCTCTCCTGGTTCTCCAGTTACTTGCAGGGTCGAACTCAAGCGGTGGAATTGATTGGGTCAGATGGCCGAGTGACCAGGTCCCGCTTTGCTCCAGTCTCGTCTGGAGTTCCACAGGGCAGTGTCCTTGGTCCACTCCTGTTCCTCATTTTCATCAACGAATTAGGTCCCAAAATAACATCTTCAAATTCCATCTGCGTCAACTATGCAGACGATACAACCATTCTCATTAAGATAAAGACAGGCGACATTTCGGAAATTATATCAACCGTTCAAGACCCACTGGAAAAAGCCTCTACATGGCTTAGAGTCAATAGACTAAAACTGAACTTGACAAAAACTGAATTGATAGACTTTCATTCTTCCGGATCACGTCTACCACCCCTACCTGACATCCCGAATGAAAATTCCCTGATTAAGCCCAGAGAGGTCGTGAAACTTTTAGGCTTTCACATCGATCAAAATCTAAACTGGGCAGCTCACACAGACCTCCTATGCCACCGACTAGCTAGCTCCTGTTTCCTTTTGAGACGACTCCAACACACTGTCTCCCATAATATTCTGCTCTCTGCATATTATGGAAATTTTTATAGTCACGTAGCCTATGGCATCGCCGTCTGGGGTAGCACTGAGAAGTCCCTCAGTAAAGTCTTCCTTCTTCAGAAGAGGGCTCTCAGGATCTTGGCAGACTTATCCATCCGCGACTCTTGCAGGGGACAATTCAGACGACTTGGTCTACTAACATTGCCCGCCCTGTATGTTTTCTCCCTCCTCAAACTTATTTACAAAAATCAGGCTAAGCTTGATCCTTTCCGATTCTCTCACAACTATCATACTCGATTCAATCTATTTAAACTACCAACCCACCACCTCTCGTCCTCTGAAAAGACGTTTACATACGCGTCTATAAAATACCTAAACCATTTCCGACTTGACCCTTCAACCGTCAGATTCTCTCAGTTCAAGTTATATCTGCGGAAACATCTCACAGAGCTTGAGCCATATACTACCATGGACATACTGTCTTCCACCCCCCCCCCTTCCTTCCCGACTTAAACACTTGAAAATATAGATACTTTCGTTTGCTAGTATCTGGACAATTCGACTTAATATGACGATATAGTATTAGGTACTATGTTTAGATAGATTAATGTTTTAATGTACACTTTTTGCTATGTTCAAGCTTTCTTTGTTCAATCGCGTGCGTACGACCTTTTGAATACGCATGCGATTTGTTTGGATTAGTTCGTTGTTTGTTTTCACGACATTTTACTCTATTTAACACTATTGTACTGATGCAATGATTGTTGTAATTTTACGTACAATAAAGAGAGATATTATTATTATTATTATTATTACTAAAATTGAAATTTTTCGGCAAACTACTCATCAGTCAGCATCCACACCCCCATCACACAGACCAAGGTCAGCCTCGACTTAAACACCATGTTATACAGACGACTCCATCACACAGAAGCCTTGACCATAAACACCATGCCAGAGACGAGTCTATCACACAGACTCCCGGACCATAAACACCATGTTAGAGACGACAATAAGTCAAGGCTACCCTGCCAAGGCATTCGTTCCGTGTTCAGTATGAGCATTCCCTTAATACTCAAAGATATGGCGACTTATTGGTAGTATTTAGTCCCCATTTGTTACACAGAACAAAATCACTTCTGGAATGTTAAAGGTACCTACGTGACTGAAACGCTTATGGGAAAAGCCCAGGAATTGTTGAATCTACTTATACTTGCAGTGGTTGTTAATAAATGATCCAATCTTTCAATAGGTGCTTCCAGATGTGTAACCTCCCACAATCTTCAACGAACCATCATAAGAATCGATCGATCTTGATAACTTCCACTTCTTTACGTGCAAATAATATTATTTCAGCTCGTGAATCTATATCTTGGAACATAACGGCGGTGCCATAAAGTGTGTCCCGCAATACACGTACGTGCTTGTCGTCTGATGGATCGGCGATAAATCCTTTTTACAAGGAAACAGCAACGACTCGGCGTGGAATTTCTCGATCGTGAAAATTTTCTCTTTGTTGTTGCGAAAAGTCTAATATTGAATTAGAGAAACGCCATCACTTCATTTATCACGGCTTTTAATAAAGCCCTCTCTCAGATGTAACAGAAATTTCTGCTGCTGCTGGATGTAATCCCCGCTCTTGCCGAGGAAAAATTATTATTTCACCAAATCCCACTGAGATATTGGGAAACAAGGAGTTCGTGAATTTTCTTGAGCTTATTTCTTTAATTCAATTTTGTGTTTCAGCGTTTTTAAATCCAGTCCTTGCTCGTCCTTTAATGCCTCCGGAAAATACATCAATCTGATCAAGCTTTTTGTCCTTTTTTACAGCGAAGCTGTATTGAAAATCGTAGCGCTGTATATTTTAAGCGGTTGTCACGCTGCACGGGTTTTATGAAGGAAACTCTTTTATATATTCCGTTTATAAAAGAATCTCTGATTTTTATGGAATTGTTTGAGTGCCACAATCGGCGGGAGTAAAGGGATAAGTGGTTCAATTAGGAGACAATCAAGATAACGAACTATAAGAGCCAGTGACACAGATCTCCCTTAAGAGTCAAAGAAATACGAAATTCCAGCAATTTATCGATTAGGCTCCGAAAGGAAACGTCAGGCTTTATGGGATCTCTCTAGAGATGACGTTGACTCTCTATATACGTATTGGCGAATTAGGGTAATGTAAGAGCCTGAAGAGCTCGAATTGGTACAATTTCTCGGTTCGTAGGTATATAAAAATATAAGGCGATTCTGGAAGGGAAATATTTGAAAAGAATACAAATCGTGATAAATAAGGAGAGTGCAAATTTGGTCAGGATAATATGTCAACTTGGTTAGGTACCTACCGGTAAGTACGATCGTTTTGATGAAAAGCATTGTAATTTAAAATTTGATTCATTCTTGACTCCAAGTCAATTCGTAGACAGGATTTGACTTGTGAAGAATAGTTCGTCTTTAAACCAGGAGCTTCAATCCTCGATGAACATTGAATGTAGCGAGACGTTCTGAGGTTGGCATTGAAGGAATCTATTCCGATCTTGATCATTTCTGCTTGGCAGGCGTGCCAGATTCGATTCTAACCGTCTTCGGAAGCGACGCAGCAATAAGAAGCACAAAAGTTTGATTTCGATTGGTCTTGCCAAGAAAAAGAAAAGCAGCATCCATCAGCTTTAGAGTCGAATTTAGGATTATTCGGTTATTAGCTTTAGTTGATCGTTAATTCGCTTTAATTCTGCTTAATTTTTGAGGTCAAATATTGATTCATTATTAAATCCAGATTGTGCTATAAATCCACTCTAGAATCTATCGAGGAGATAATGTCTAATCGTCATAAATTTATAAGCGCAATATAAAAAATCCTGTTAATCTCACAAACGTTATACGTTTCATTAAAACTCATATCAGCAGATTAGACCATTTTTGAATGCAAACTTGTTCAGTTTTTTTTTTGACGCTCAATCTCTTAAGTATATAAAATAATAGTCTCATCATTATATGGATGTAGAGTTTATCCGGAAATAACATTCAGTGGAAAGTAAAAAAGTTATGATTAGAACTCTACGTCACTGGAACAAATGGAGATCTGGAGGGTAAAGGATCCACTTCTTAAGATAAGGAGAAGTTCTATTAAACCTGCGACCCGAAATTACCAATCAATTACCAATTCGAGTTAATCACGAACGAATCTACAGAATTTAATATCCGCGTTCCCAAAATAACCCGATAGTTGAAAGGTTTTGGTTGAGCGGTTGGTTGTTTGCATCATTGCACATCGGGCGCTTTGTGGAGAGGAGTCCCTTTGATTTATCTGTCATTAAACTGGGTATAGCGTCACCGGAGTGCGCCAGGAATATGCCTGCGCAGTCCCGGAATCAGGCCTACAGGTGCTAAAACTAATGTTATTCTAAAATGATGTCTTGTGCTCCAACCAACCGCAGTAGTTTCCACCTGAAACCGACGGTGCCCTTTCAGAGAACAGGAAGCCGATATGGGTGAGATTATAATAATTTACATAATACCTAACACCCGGTAGGTTTAATCCTCTATTGATTCCTTGTTGTATTGTTAATGTTCCTGGGGGTAATAATAAAAGAGTTGAAGGTTTTGACAACACAAAACTTCCAGAAAGTTTTCCTCGAGTGCAACTTGATGATTCCAATTCGCCTCTTTGAAGCTTCAGTTAAAGTGTTTGGATTGAAGGGTAGTTTTTCAAGCAGATTTCTTTTAATTACGACTTTATTATTTGAATTCTTTATTATTTAATCCCGGAGTTTTATCTCGAAATGATTCTTATAATTCACAAAATTTCAATCAAAGAGGGGAGTTTTATTGCAGTAAGTAGGTACCTGACCGAGATAATCCTTAATTATCTCATTATTTGAAACTTTCTTTTATAACTAAAAGTCATTAAAAGTCACGTTTTATGAACAATATTTCAATGAAAAGCCGGGAAAATCAATATTTTCGTGCCGCAAATGACCCCTTTCATTTTACAGGTTGTCTCTTCTCTAGTTTCATCTCAGAGTCGATTTAATTTTTAAACATTTCGAAGAGCAAAGCTTTCAAAGTAACATTTTACCGAATAATGAAACTCCGCAATTCACTACTTCCGGAAATTCTGTTCATGGTCCATATTATTTGATCACCTTTCTAGTGGTTACAGCTAGAGGATTGACCAGTTACAGACTGTTCTGAGATTTTGTTAAATTACTCGGTCCTTGAAGTAGCTTTAATGTTGATATAGTATTTCTGAAAATTTAACGGAATTTTTTAAGTATTTTATTGAGAAAGCTAAAGAATCAAAGTTTATAATAATTGCTGTCTATTTAAAGGTTAATTTTCCCTTACTTCAGGACTTACTTCAAGACAAAGTTTTCAAAAATCAGGACTGCCATTGACTTCCAGGATTCACTATTTCTGATATTTCTGTTATAAAGGAATCACGTTCCTTCAGCCTCTATTTATTGTAACAATGACAGAAAAAACAACTTTTCTTTGTAGCGCTTTAAGACAAAGATTTCGAAATTTAGATGGATGGAAACTTCTGCTTCAGATTTTGTCACCACTCCTGGGATTTCTATTAAGATTCAAAGCCATATTTGTTCAACATCAACTCCTTTCTAAAGAAATTTAATCAGTTCCTGCTGGACATCGTTGGTGGTTCTAGTTCTGCTGGGTCAGCTCTTTTTCGCTTCTCTACATCCAACTTATGTGTCTCTATTCTTCGCAGCCTGATAAGTGGGCTATCATTTTAGTACTCTTAATGGCATGACGAATACCAGCATTGGGTTACAGAACAGCGTTCGCATGTTCTCAAATCCTCTTGCTAATCTAAATCGAGTTCATCTCAGCAGAGATTGGGAACTTATTTCGAGCCTTATGAAGCTGCCTCACTTGCTACAAAAAAAATTCTGCAAATAACCGTAACCAGAATATCAATGTAGATATCAAATATGTTTTCGCTCTGTTAAAAGCATTACCGTGTTAAGATCATTTCCAAGTCTTTAAAAGTTTCACTTCGGGGCGGTGTTATTGGTTATTTTAGCTTCGCTTACTTTTAAGTATCTTATTGCTCCAAGTACACTAAAACGTCTTCTCGTACACTAGTCATTTATTAGAATTTAATTTCCTTTGTATTGCGTAAATGAAATTAATTTTCGCAGTACCTATACATTAATAAGAATTATTCACACAAGATGGTGTGCAGGTCTGAAAGGAAACGAGTCTGGGAAAAGCATAAATAAAACAGTAATTGGAGGATTCAGTTTCCCATAATAAGGTCCTTGTTGTTCCGGATATTATACTCGGAATCATGTTTGCTTTGAGGTTCCCACGAGCGCTAAATTACGTACAAGAAATTAGAAGTCGAAACCCTCGAAGCCTCGAGCAGGAGACAACGCAAATCTCAAAGTTGTCCCTCTCGTAAATAAAGTTTATTTTAGTCAGCCTTGTAAACAGTCAAGGTAATTAAATTGTGATTGCTTTTTGTATTTATTATTTAGGAACAGTATCAGAAAGCAGAAAGTGGTTCTCTGTTTTTTGGAACGCACAAGACTTTCTAATAATAATTGTAGAATTGTATCTTTCTCTAGAACAGGGCATTAGTAGAAAAAACAGACATGCTAAAGAGTAGATTACGTCACCAACAAACATTACTACAGTAATTTTTTTTGTAAATTTTTAAAAACAATTTTCCTTACATTTCTGAGCTACCACTGATCAATTTCTTCTCTCAGTGGAAAAAATTTTATCGCTGATTTGTCTCCCTTCTTTTTATGTTCTTATATTTTTCCTTTTTCTTTATTCTTACCCACCCATTCCTGGAACCAAGCGATCCACTTACTGTTTCCTTGAGCCAGGGATCCGTGTGCTAGCGGTTATGTCACTAGAAAATTCAATAGGGCGAGATTGTTTGGAAATATACCTATCTGAAAGTCCCTGCGTAATAAACTAGTTTCTTTAATTAATCCTGCTTCACGATTAGCTGAATGTAATGATTTTTTGCAAAATGACAATCGATTATGTCGAACGAAACACATGATAAAGGGTATCGCTCACTTTCTCGGCACGTCACGCCATTGCACTGTCATTCACATTCAATCGCCTGATAAATGTGAAAATGTCGAATATACTCAACCTTTAAACCTAAAATGAAGAAAAACAAGTTTTCTGTTTCATAGTAACATTGAGGCTTTCAGATTGTTCAAATCCATTAGAGACTTACCTACTGCTGAGTCTGAAGAACATCTTTTAAATTCAAAAAGTTCAAAAAGTTACGAACTTTTGGTCGATGATTGAATTTTTTATACCTATCAAAGTTTTAATGATTTTCTGATAAGTCTGACAAACTTTTCTGATAACTCGAGAATTATTGTGAATACGATTTTTGGCATAACGAGAACTTATTTTAAAATGACGTTATTGGTGGAAGATTTCCTTCTATGTAAAACTGAATAAATTTGACGGAACTCAAAGGATAATATCATGGAATTTTTAAAGCTAATATAAGAAGGAAAACCGGGAACTGATGTTTCCACGATATATTAGAGGGAACTTTTAACGAGAAATTCACTTCGAATACTCCTACCGTAAAGCTTAGAGAGAAAATTATATGAAGATACGGAAATATGGAAGAAGAAATACACTCGTCTTGGAAAAGAAAGACGTCGGAGTAATTATTGCTATGCGGGTTTTTTAAAAGCAGCACGATTAATTCCGAATGTTTTTGTTTTCAGCGCTATTGATTAAATGACGAGTAGGTACCTACATTATATAAAATTTATAAAAGCACTGAAGAAAACGTGAAATTACATCCAGCTGCGTTATGAGTTTCAATGGGTTTTTTAATCGAAATAATTATTTCCAAGCAAAAACTAGGACATTCACCCTCTGGCATAATGAATTTACCATGTTATTTGATTAACGGCTTACATTAATTTCATTTTTTTAAATATTACACCACAGGTTTTCATGAATATTAATAAATCAATAAGCGACACGTTTCAACAAAAGGTTCAAAATGGGATAGGGTTTCCCGCTGCTCCTAATAATCTTCCTCGGTGATGTGGAAATAAATATGACGTAAATAGAGTTTATGGACATTTAATCAACCCATGGAAATATCTCTTATACAGTGTCTGTTGTTTGCGTCAATAAAACCATTTTATGGCCTCCACAATATATTTTTAAAAGCAGTTAAATAATTTATTTCTTATGCGGTAAACAAGTCATAAAGCTCTCAAGATCCAAACGAATTAAATCTGTGATATTATTATTGGTTGGTTGAGAAAATCATAGAAAAAACCTAACAAATCTAAGTCATCATTATTACAACTTAAATAATTAAATAGCTTGAAATGTGTCACATTACGCGCTAGTTCCGCTAATGGGAAATAAATTCTTACTCGCTCAATTATTTCAAAAATTCGAAGTTATCTTTTCGAAAAACGAAAGTTAAGAAAACATACAAATTTTCTCTTGATTCCTTCAAATATTCAAAAAATTCTGTCAAAGTGTCACTTAACTCTCAGTAAATTCCACTAAAATGTTTCATATTTTCTCAATATTATATTTCTAATCTCCTAATAAACGATTTTATTCAGATTCTAGGTACCAGTTTTTTTTTTTTTTTTAACCAATACCCTTAGTAAAGTGACGTCTTTTTAAAGGTAAAGACATTGCTTCGTCTCAGCTCTATCAAAATTGGTCAATAGCGCACAAAATTTAGACAATTTATTCTAAATTCCATGGAACAAAATTTTCATAAAATTGCTTTAAATTCAATCTATTTCCCCAAAATTTTCTGAATATCTTTCTCCAACGATTTTAATAACGACTGCGCACATCAAACCATACAAACACCAACCTTTTCAAAATAAATTTTCGCGTTTGCTTCCTCTAAATTCAAAATATTACAAAAAAAATTTTAATTTACCTAAAATTTCTCCAATTCCATCGAACCTTCTTCAAAGTATCTCAAAATTGCTCTGAATCTCATGTAATTGCTCTAAATTCCTCAAACCTTGTTTAAATTGTCCCAAAGTTACTCTAAATTCCATATAAATTCCCCCAAGTCTTCTGATTATCTTTTCTCAACGATTTGAATAACGACTACGTACACCAATTTCGTACGAACACACCAATATTTTCACAAAAAGTTCTCTAGTCTCCTCTTGCTCTAGATTCAAAATATTTCAAAAATTTATCAAATTCACACAAAGTTACTGATTCTCAAAATCACCGAAAGTTACTTTCAACTCGATATAAATTCCATAAGATCAAATCAATAGTTAAAAAAAATAATATCATTTTAAACTTAAAAAAATGCCATTGAATTTTCGAAGTTGCTTCTTGTAAATTCAATTAAAATGTACAAAAATTTACCACATTCAAGAAAATTACTCTAAATTTCATTAAAAAATCGTTCAATTATTCTCACAAAATTCCTCTAAATTCAATCTGATTTTTGTAAATAGAATTCTGCATTAGAATATAAATTCAAAATTTTCTTAAATATTATCATCACATCTCTCCCTACTCCCCCATCATCTCTTCCACTATTAAGCGAGACGACGCCCGTCAAAGGGTTCGTATTGTGTAGGTATATTATGCGAAATTATTACAAGGAAACTCGTCATCGGAGGGTGTCTAGTTCAAAGCGTCGAATAAGAGAGAGGTTTAATGAAGCAGGTAAGAGGGCTTGGAGCTTCCATTAGGCTTTCAATCACACACAGGACTAAAAGGGCCTCGCTTAGAAGACGACCACGTATGTCCAGATTAAATGACTTAAACGGCACCCTAGTCAGGTACGAGTATTTCGGAAGGGCTTGTTGGATGGAATAATCGATTCAGAGGTGAGATTGACCTGGGTTCATCTTCCGGGTACGTTCTTAAAATTGACGATGGGAAGCTTGTTTGTAGCTAACGAGATCAGGAATATTGATTGTGAATAATTGACACTTTAGTAAATTTTGTTAGTAATTAACAACAAACTCTGCTTGAACTGGGCGGCCTAAGGCAATTGTAAGAAAAAATTGGTAAATTTTAGGTATCAAAAATCGTCAAACAGATGGTCTGATGAAGAGAGAGACATCGACGTTTCGCGGTTTTTAAGCTCATCAGTCATATTGAAACACATCTTTGTTCTATTCGTTCTGAATTCATTTTCAGCGTTGCCAGAATAATTTCAGATATAGAGATGATGGGGTGATCAAGGAATCGATTGGGAAACTTTGCCGGCAATGATAATTAAATTATTTGACTGATAAGGGTAATTACTTTGTTACAGTACGGAGCAACTTCCGGTGGCAGTATCGCAGGCCGGATCAGCCCGAACGTCAGCGTCATGCAGTCTGGCCTCTTCCCGAGAATCGTCGACCAGTGCACCAGCTCCAACTCCATATAAAGTTCTAATGCTGGGGGGGCCAGCGGTGGGGAAATCGTCTCTGGTCTCGCAATTCATGACTTCTGAATACCTGCACGCTTATGATACTAGTATAGGTGAGTAGAAAATTAACCTAATTATTTGTATCACACTTGCGTTACGTACGTAGCAGTAACTATTAGTAACTAGCGCTAGTAACATGAGTTGCTTTCTCTTCATTTTATTTGAGATTGAATTGTGAGGTTTATTGATTGTGAGGGAAGAAGCGAGAGGAGATATCGAGTTCCTTGCAGGATAATTGCGTCTCAAAGTATCGCCTTACCATCCCTATCAAGGTATGTTTGAGTTTTTACTAACCATTAAGTGTTTAAGGGCGAGTAATTATATTTTATCAAGCTGGAAATTTTTCATGATAAATCTGTTTTAGTATTAAATCTCATCTCGGGGTTGAACGAGATTTTAAACTACTTCATTGGCTCTGGAGTTTTTATTATAAAATCAATAAGTCTGTCAGAGCCTTATCAAATTCCCATTATGCAGATGAGGACTTGATACCTTATTCTCTCTGCTAGAACCTGTGATACCTTTTATTCATTTTACCCCGTAAAATAATACGGAGAGGGATTATCTGAGTGATTTTAAATAATTTTACTTGACTCAAACTATGTATCTTCTCTGCTGCTGAATAATAATATCATCTTTATAATCAAGAATAGTACCTACCTATATTCTTCAACGAGCAGAGAGTGATGGGTGTTATTCTCACGAGGGACTCGCGTTGGAATGTCCAAGTTTAGTGAATAATGGTAGTTCTCCGCGAGATAAAGACACTATTTTCTCTACTAAACTGCTAAAGAATAACATTTTACTGGTCAATTATTATCTGGATCCGCTTTATTAATATTTTATTTTTTAAGTATCATTTTACTCATTTTCAGGAATTCCAAGATAAATGTTATAGGATTGTGCCTAACGATTATTTCTCTGATTATAGTAGGTAACGAATTGTTGTCTAATACCCCATGCATTAAACTTTTTTCGCTTGCTCAACGAAATCAACCACCTTCAATAGTTAGATATTATTTAATTTAATCGTAATTACAGATCGCTCAGTAGAAAATCATTGCGACAGAAAACTGCCTGCAATGATTAATTCATAATAGCCAATCAGCATAGCGCTGATTTAAAAGTGATGTTATTGATTTTGGTTTTTCTCTTTGACGTGGTTAAAATGTAATTACGAGCAGTTCCCATTTCCGCAATAACAATTTCAACGTCCACGAAACAAAACTCTAACGCTAATAAAACCTGTCAGTTTAAAAGTACTTTTATGGGTTAGATTTTTCTTTGAAATTTATTTTCTACTGCAATTATTATTGCAGCTCTCGTGCAATAATCTCGTTCACTTTTCAAGCTTCAGGGTAGAGAAGTAGGTAGTAATAATATTCCGTTTATCCTGGCAATATTCCTATTTTTACACAGTCATCAATTCTTATATCAACTTTTCTCATAACAAATTTTATTTCCTCGAGCTCTTGTCTGCTGAAACTGACGATTTCAGCGGAAATAATCTCGCCTTCCAGCTCGCTGTTTTGAATCCTTAAATCGACACAGCTCTTTGTCTCCTAATACGCCATGCATAAGAAATAAGAGTATCGGATCGCTGAGGCTCTTACAAGAACTCTAATCAGAGTATTTTATTAACAAAACGGACATTTTCTGTTTCAACTAATTTCCAATTCCAAGCGCAGTTTCGGCGTTTCGGCCGAATTTGAAAGTTAAATTAATTACAAACAAAGCCAAGTTCGACAGAGAACTCCTGATCCGTGGATATTTCGGGTGGATTACGCAGAGACATGGGGTTTCCTTCACACACTCGTCCTGAATTTCCAGCCTGCGGTCCTGAATCCTTTATAGAACTAAAAGGTTCTTAGTTATGACAGTGAAGCAAGTCCTGAATAAGCAAGTACCTAGACCTATTTGACCTACTCTCCTGTAGCAACAATAATAATTCAGTGAGCAACAAGAAGAACTAGTTAAAAAATAAATACCTGTTATTTAATAATATTTTCAGGCCTTTCAATCAGTTGCAAGATTAACGCGTTGAATAAGTTATTGGGTGTCATTTTCATTATTCATATTCAATTTGAGTAAGGTTCACTGTACCGGATAATAATTCCTGAATACTCAAATTGAATACAGTTGTTTGAAATAATAACACGCATTCTGAATTCACGTATGATACTTGAAAATATGATAATAATTATCTCCCAATAATTGATGCAGGATTTCCGGAAACAATTAACAACACAACTACCTAAAACAACAAACCTGATGGGACTGTGAAAATATTGTTTTAGCTTTGAATAGCGTTTTTTCTGAAAATTCTCTACAATGGCGCTGAATTATGGTAATAATAACTCAGCGCTTGCAGGGAGTTGCAGGAAAATTAAATGCTTTTAAATTCTTATAGTTTGTTTAATTAATCCTGAAATTTTGAAAGATGAAATAGAGAATGGCTAAACTAAAAAATATATTCATTTCGACGAAGATAATTTTTAATTCCTCAGCAGGATCGTGAATAATTTCCTGCTAGATTACAACCAGGATTCCTGAAAAATAAAAGTAAAAAAAATAAAGGTAGGATTTTTTAAAGCTTAAACTAAAAGAGATATTTTTACCTAACTGATACATTGTTGTAGGGATTTTAGACATTTCCAAGCTAAATTTCTCGTCATCAAGTAGGTAGCCTTCAACAAAGTTTAGATTTTTAAACACTCCTAAAATTTCATATGAACAAAAGTTTATTGCTGCGGACGGGAGAAATCTTCCTGGATATCAACAAGAATTCCTGAAAACAGAAAAAATGAGTTTGATATATCAACAAAAAATACTAAGACAATGTTTCCTGAAAATCCTTAAAAGTAATAGAAAAGTAATAGGAATAGGAGTGAGGATTCCTAAAAAGTTAAGGAGTAAAAGAAATCTTATTTTTCAGAAGAATGGTTCTGAAATTATGAGTCTCCTGAAAAGGGTATTTGCTGAACAGTATAACTTGAATGAAGAAAATATACAAAAAGTGCCCCATTAATTAATTGCTTTCAGGAAAATTATCCACTTTCAGTTTTATATGATCTTGTTAAATTCTGGTTTTTAGTCGCAAAAAAAAAAGATTTTCTATGAAAATGTTGAAAAATTCATACCATATTACAAATATTTTTCTAGATTTTCTGAAAAATCTTTTCGTGAACATCAGCAAAAATTCCTGAATTGATAAGAAAAACAGTCTATAAAAATAATAGAAAAGTAATATCAGTAAGGATTCCTGAAAAAGTCAAAGGAGTAAAAAAAATCTTTTTTTCAGCATAATTCTAGAACCGTGGCTTTGAAATCCCGAGTCTCCTGAAAAAAACATTTGTTGGATAGTATACCTAATTTATATGAAAAAATAGATAAAATGTTCCCCAAATATGTATTTTTAGGAAAATTACCTATGCAATCAATGTTCCATGAATTTTTTTATTCTATTTTTCAATCGTTATAAAAAAAGCTTTTTTATATTTATTTCAAAAATAGCTTTTTGAAAGTCCTGAAAGCCCCGCACTGAAAAAATTACAAAAGTAATATCACTAAGGATTCCTGAAAAAGTCAAAGGAGTAAAAAAAATTATTTTTCAGAAGACTACTGAAGCCGTGTTTCTGAAATCCCGACTCTCCTGAAAAGAGAAAATGTTGGATAGTATAACTTGTATGAAGAAAATATACAAAAAAGTGCCCAATTGAGTATTTTCAGGGAAATTATTCCCCTCAGTTTTCCATAATTTTTTTTATTCTATTTTCCAGTCGCATAAAAAATCCGATGTCTAATCAAAATGCTGAAAAAGTCATACGACTACAAAGATTTCTTGATCTTCTAAAAAATCTTCGTGGCGATCAAAAAAAATTCCTGAAGACTGTAAGAAAATGCGTTAGATATATTAACGCAAATATACTAGAAAAAAAGATACGTGGTTGTGATTAGACTCCCGAGTCTCCTGAAAAGAGAATTTGTTGGATTATACGAAGAAAATAGACATTTTCTTCGTAGTCAAAGTATTTTCAGGAAAATTATCCCCTTTAATTTTTTTTTTTTTTTTTATTCTAGTTTTCAGTCGCAAAAAACGATTCCGATTACCAGTGAAAATGCGGGAAAATTCATATGATTACAAATATTTCCTGAAAAATCTTTTCAATTCCTGAAAATGTGAGTATTTTATAAAATTTTAAATCTGATCCTGAATTTAATTCGGGACTGTTCGAAACTTTCAGAACATGATGGATTGTACTTTCTGTGATGTTGACACAACATGTTTGTTATCCAGGAATCATAAAGTTTTTATTATCAAAAATATATTCAATTGAAAATATCCTGAAGAATGGAGGCATTATCCACCTCGTCATAATCTTTATTTAAAACAGGAATCATTGATGTAGTAAGGGTTTACGACTTATAACGTCATCTTGGATTTAATCTAGGATCAAATAGAAATAGCCGAGATAGCTGTAAACTGCCTGAAATGGTACAAAACTGCTAAGAATTTTAACAAGTAATCCTGAAATAGCACGATTCGTCCTTAAACCCTCGTAGAGTTATGAGAGTTTTTAAGGACAAGAAAAGTTTAATTGAATCTTATGAGACAATAAAAAATACTATCGCACTTTCAAATATGTTTTTAAGAATCAGATTAATGAATGGATAGATAAACAAGAGGAAAATAATATTAAAAAACTCAAAATAAAAGCGAAAATTACGAACAATTGAATGAAGTCTATTTTATTACTTATTTATTTTAGAGGTTTCGAGATTTTTGAAAGCAAAGAATCGATGCAAACTTTCTTAAAATGGACAGAAATTTCAGGAGATATCGTTTTACTTTTTACTATTTTTGAATATCAAATTAGGCCTTGATTTACCTCCATCTAACGAGCGAGCAAATGCATGCACACAAACAGGAATCTTGTTCTATTATAACGAACAGTAACGAATAAGTGAGAACGCTATAAAATAAAAAATACGAATAACGAACCCAAACAAGCGTTAATAAACGTTCGAAGTGTATTCACGTTTGTTTGATTATTTGCGTCTTCGCTCTGTTTTGTTTTTTCTTGCGCGTTCCTCAGATCAGAACACGTCTTTGGTCCTGAATTTTTCTGAATTGCAGAAAATAATACTAGAAATTTCAAAGGATATTCATTATAATGTATATTTCAAAGAGGATTCCAAAATTATTATTAAACATAGGTGTCTATTCTTTGCAGTAAAAGCAAATAAAATTCTGAATAATTAGGTGTTATGAAAAAACTTGACTGAAAAAGGTAAAAAAATGTGTTTTCAGCAGATAGAATGTCCGAAATATCAATTACACAAGCCTAACTAATCTTGTGAAGCTGGATATGACGTGCTTCATATGTAATAAAATCAGCACAAAGCTTCATCAAAAATTCCTGAAACATTCAAATAGGTACATGTAAAAAAAACCTTCTTGCGCATCAATCGCAGAAATAGTGTATTTTTATGCGATTCAATTATGAATATTTTCACCGCTTTTTAAATTATTGGCTTTCTGAAATTTTCCATAGTCATGTCATGTTAGCGTAGCAGTGCTTTAATGTGAAAAATTTTCTGTGATAATTTCATTTCATTTCGTTTCAACACGTGCCTTAGAATGGATTTTTAAATTTAAAAATCAAAAAAATTGGCAAAATTTTACAATTTTGTCCCTTTTCCTATGCCCGCCACTGGCTAACTTTACTTGAAAAATACTATTTTTTACACTACCTTTAATAAATTCGGAAAAAACTGAAAGGAGAGTTTTGAAAACCGAAAGTTTGAAATTTTAGAGGAATAAACATCATTTAAAAATATTCGAATATATCTCCGCCATTTTTATATTTGCTTCTTGAAATTTTTGAAGGTTAAATGCTATTAGTATAGTTGTCTACTATCAAAATTTCCGTTCTATTCCTTCAAAAATAAGCTCATGAATGTTTATAGAAATGTAGACATTTTTACCCTTTTCCTACCCACGCCTCTGGCTTATTAATAGAAATGATGCAAATTGTATTGCATTAGCTCAAATTTCAAATAAGTTTATTCCAATCTTGTTAATTTTGTTTAAAAGTTTTTGATCTTGCCTATTTAGGGGTTCAAAATCTAGCCATTTTCCAAAAATTGAAAAAGGCCGCCATTTTGGAATGTCTTTACCTATTTTACTCAAATACAGTACCAGACGACTACTTGAGGGTATCTTACTACCAAAAAAATTTCAGCGCTCTAGATTGAAAACTTCGACCAGAAACCGTGCCTCACGGACGGTTTTTTTTCTGAAATTCGGAGGGACATCCTGTAGAAGTAACACAACTCTAGGAAAATGTTTTTTTCGAAAATCAAACGTCAGCCCTAAGGTTTATAAGAGTAAAACATTTCGTTCATTAATCTTGAAAGATGAAGCTACAGGAGCGTTTTTAAAAATTTAGAGAAATTAATTTAAAAAAAACATCATGTAAAAAAAAATCGAATATCTCCGCCATTTTTCTTATTTACTTTTTGAAATTCTCAAGGGTTGAAGTCTATTAGTATAGTTGTCTACTGTAAAAATTTCAGTTTAATTACTTCAAAAATGTACTCATAAATTGTTGGAGAAATTTAGCCATTTTTACCCTTTTCCTACCCACGCCACTGGCTTATTAATAGAAAAAATGCAAATTTTGTTGCATGAAATTAAATTTCAAGTCATTTACTTCTAATATTGTGAATTTGATATAAAACTATTTTTCTATCTAGCTTATACAGGGGTTCAAAAAATAGTCCTTTTTTCAAAAATTAAAATGGCCGCCATTTTGAAACGGCTCGATCGATTTTGCTCAAGTGCAATACCAGACCACTCCTTGTGGATATCTTACTTCCACAAAAATTTCAGTCTCCTAGATTGAAAACTGCGACCTGAAATGAGGTGACAAAAACCGGATGTCTGGAACTTTGAAGGGACAGCCTGTAGAAGTGATGGGACTTTTGGAAATTTTTTCAACGAAAATCTAACGTCATTCCAAAAATTTGCAAGAATCCAAAATTTCGTTCACTAATCTTGAAAGATGAAGCCACAGGAGCGTTTTTAAAATCGAAATTTCGCGATTTTGGAGAAATATATATATAAATATATATATATATATATATATAGATGTAAAACCTGTACCTTAGGGCTTCCGTTTTATATAAAAAGCATACGTTGTGGCCTCATATATGACGCTATCACCTCCGTTTTCGGAGGTCATAACGTTTACCATGAAATAGAAGAGGAAAGCATTCTTCTAGGTCCCTGCTATCTTTATCTAGAATTTGTCTCGGAGGTGTTAAGATCGGTGTTTTATCGCAGAATATCGGCTTGTAGTTCAGCTGTTGACCGTGAGCGCTAGAGTCCTTTTGCGAATTTTGATACTTCGTACGTTCTGACCTCCGTCATATTTACTCTACTATTATACATAAAAATCCAACTTTATAACCTCCTCCATTTGGCAACATCACAACAGACCATGTTCGTCTTTTAACCGCGTATTTTCATGTTCTTATTTTATTAGGTTGTAGGGTCGCGAGGAGGCGGAAAAAAAGGAAGGGTGAAAATAGGAATATTTATTTTGCGGAAATTCTATTATTTCGTAGGTTATGATTGCAATTTTTTTTGAGAATCATAGAAAAAACAATTTATTATAGACAGCTTAATAAGGGCTATGATGTATCAATTTATCTAATTTTTACACACTATGTAATCTCTATATTATACCATTTTAAAACAGAAAATGTCAACACTACATTGTCGTTTTGTCAAAAACGTTAACTTTTATGTCATTTTAACAGTATAATTTTGTGATTACATAATGCGTAAAAATTACATCGATACATCATAGCCCCGATTACCTAACTGAAATTTTTAAGGATGTAATTTTAAAAGAGCGGAAAAAACCGTTTTGACAACATACTAGCAAACAAATCATATTCCACGACAGAGAAAACAAAAAAAAATATGTAGATGAAACTTAAGTTTTAAGAAAATTTAAAGAATAGCTATTTATACAGGGTGCTCTACAAGCTCTATGACAAACTTTGACAGATGGTAGGTTGCTTGATTTTAAACATATTTTTTTAATAAACATGGGTCCGATTCGTTTTTGTTTAGAAGTTACAAGCATTTAAAGAATCGTATTTTTTCATAGACATTTCTTAGAACACGACCTTTTAGAGTTTATTGATGACGTGCAACTCAATATTATTCAAAATATGTGATATCAGCATGACGGTGCACCACCACATAGAGGAAGACAAGTTGCTGCTTGGCTAAATGAACATTTCCCGAATAAATGGATAGGTCAAGGAGGTCCAATATCATGGCCACCTCGTTCTCCCGATCTGAATCCTCTGGATTTTTATTTATGGGGACACATGAAGCAGCTGGTCTACCATGTTGAAATCGCTACCTATCAGCAGTTACTTGCAAGAATTCAAGATGCAGCTAACCAAATAAGAAATGATCCAAATCTCATTCTTCGAGTGACCGAATCTTTAGTTCGTCGATGTGAGGCTTGCATTCAAGCTGAGGGTGGACATTTCGAACAATTTTTATAGTCTTAAGTTTTGTGATTATCATTTAATTTAAATTTTTATTGTTGATTGTTAATAAAGGTTAAATGCTTGTAACTTCTAAACAAAAACGAATCGGACCCATGTTTATTAAAAAAAATATGTTCAAAATCAAGCAACCTACCATCTGTCAAAGTTTGTCATAGAGCTTGCAGAACACCCTGTATTAGTGTTAAAAGTGAAGTTTTATTTTGTGAGTGAAAAGGTTTGTGAAATGAGCGAAGCGTAGAGGAGCGAATTTTACAAATTCACGAACAAAATAAAATCATTTTTAAGACGAATGTCATGCAATGGTTTTTGTAAAACTGCTCTATTGTGATAATAAAATTGATGAATTTAGAATGACACTCAACATCAAATTGCATTTTAAAATATGACAGATAAGTACAAGTAGTGTACTATGTATAGCATCCGTTGCCGACGCTATGGTTACTAACAAATGCGTGCATACAAATAAAAGAGATGTCATAATAATTATTATTGATTGCAATTTGTGAACAATTATTATTGTCTTGAATTCTTGACTGGGTACTTATTTTTTATTAATATGTTTGCCAGTAATAAAAAGAATATGAAAAAATCTTACTACCTATAATTTTGTCTGATTTCATCATGAGAAAATGTGGTTTAAAAAGAAAATGTAAGTATACAGAAAAAGTAGATAGAAATACTTTTAACACTCGTGTTTTTGTGTTTAAACAATCACTTTTAACACTGTCAGCTGTCGTTAAAAGTATGACTTTTAACAGTCATACTTTAAAAAAAGCTGACTTTAAAAGTCATACTTTTAACGACAGCTGACAGTGTTAAAAGTGATTGTTTACATGGAAGCGTGTATAAACGAGTGTTAAAAATATATTACAACACTCGTGTTAAAAGTATTTCTGTCTACTTTTTCTGTACTTACATTCTCCTTTTAAACTACATTATCTCATGATGAAATTAGACAAAATTATAGGTATATAATATGATTTTTTCATATTCTTTATATTACTGGCAAACATATTAATAAGAAATAAGTACCTAGTCAAGAACACAAGACAATAATGATTGTTCAGAAATTGCAATTAATATTAATTATTATTATAGCGTCTTTTTTGTTTGTATACACGCATTTGTTAGTAGCCATAGCGTCGGCAACGGTTGCTATGCATAATACAATTATTGTACTTATCTGAATATTTAAAAATTCAATTTGAAATTGAGTGTCATTCTAAGTTCATCAATTTTATTATCAAAATTGAGCAGTTTTACAAAAACCATTGTATAATATTCGTCTTAAAAGTGTTTTATTTTGTTCGTGAAATTTGTTCAATTCGGTCCGCTACGCTTTGCTCATTTCACAAACCTTTTCACTCACAAAATAAAACTTCACTTTTAACACTAATATCATAAATAGCTAGGTATTCCGAAAATGTTTTTAAACGAGACATTTCTATTATTTATTAGTTTAGGGTGTTCAAGTGTCGATTTACGAAACAGGTACCTAATCTTTTTGCAGAGTGGATCAATAATTTCGAATTTTTGTATACAGGCTTTCTTTAAAGTATTGAAAGTATCTGAAGAACAAACTGAAGCCAGCGGGCTTATTGTATTTCTCACATTTAGATTTTCCTTGATTAGAAGAGCTCCGTTCCTTTGACAAGGTTCAGTAGTCCGCTAACCAAGGTATTTTCCGCCAACAGGGTCCCGGGACTGAGTGGTCCCAGGACCGCATAGCGCGTTCTTGCGAGTGCTGGACACTCGAATATCACTCACATGAGAAGCTGTCTCATCTTCTTCATTGCAGAGTCTACAAACTGGTTCTTCTCTGTATATCCCCAGCTTATGTAGGTGTACTCTTAGGTGGCAGTGTCCTGAGAGAAGACCCACCACCGTTCTGATCTGCATTCTGTTTAGTTCCAGTATCCGTCTGGGAAGGTTTTGAGAGATTTTTGAGATATTTTGCTTCGCGTTATGGAGCGAAAAATTATTGGAGCTATGCCCGATTCCGCGTGTTCAGGTTTCCCCTCGTTCCTTCGCCCCTAATATATCGATCCGCAAAAAAATTGTCAGAAACTATATTAGAAAATATAAATATACATGGGCGAATATTTTCGTCTCTGTAAACTCATTCCTTTCCCCTGTATTATGCCTTCTACTCCGCCCGTTACCCTCGATGACTTTCGTTTTGGCGAAAAGAAACTAAGAACCAAACGGCGACATCTCGGTGAGTAATGGACGGATTCGCGATAGCGCCACACCAGGCTGTGCGCTTTCACGAGATCTCCCTTTTTTACCCGATTTTTTTTCCGAAAACTCACAGGTAACCTAGGGCCAAAAAACCGTCTTCTTAATTTTTCATACCTGATTTCTCCCCCCTCTCCGTATTCGAGGCTTGCGCCAAGTCGGCCACATAACATAAGAGTGGTCCACTAAGTTGACTGAACTGAAACGAAAAAAATTCAAAAAAGCGAGTGTCGTTTTTTGAAGTTTATCACGCTAGATCTACCCCTATATTTAAAAACATTTTTATGATAAAGGATCTTTCATAAAAAAAGGCCGAAGCTAGTCTCTGTTTATTATAATTGGATTTTGATTAATATGTAGCGGGTGGTACGAGAAAGTAAAAAGTTACGCGAGAAGATATTTATTATCGTTAAGGTATTTAAGGTAGGAGAGAGACAATAATAAATCTATACCAGATAAAGGCAATTAAATTTTTAAAAGACACGATTCTTATTATCTTTCTCACGCACAAACACCAAGGTACAGAGTTTAAATTAGGCGCCAAATTCCTGTACTAATGCGAAACTCTCTTCTACTGAAAGAGCTAAGCTATAAAAAAGTATCAAAAAATTCGCTTACGATTTTGATACCCCTATGTTGAAAAAGCCTTGAATTCAATAAAATTATATTTACATTAATATTTGCAAATTAAATGACAATAATTGATTTTGTATCCTAAAATGTATGGGGATGTCTCTAATTAAATATTTCAATATTTCATTTGACAATTTAAATTATCAGACTCTAGCTGAGTTGACTCTGCCGTCGTTTCACAAAAGTGTTTGACATTAAATATAACACGGCAATTTCATTATTGCGAAACAATAAAAAATATTAATAGTTCACTAATTTCACTTCCAGAGGAAATGCCTTTCAATAACTGGGACCAAAATCTGATGTTAGAGAAATTTAAGTTTGATAATGTTCATTAGTTCGCCGGCTTTCTTCTAACTCAGCTTCCGGGAATAAGTAGTAAAGTTTGGTGTTCTTATAGGATCTTTAGTAGTAAATCGGCGCCTGCATTAGATTACCTTCTAATACCTTGAGCCGACTCATAGATTGGAATCGTTTATTTGAACTAGGCAGTATGCTTTTCCCAAAAGGTGAGGAATTGTTTCGCCTAAGCTGGTGATGGTGGTGTAACGGACACTTTCGTTTAAATAATGAAGCACCCAGGTATAAGTATAGGACATTTTCAGCAAGTCCGCATATTATTTCCTGTCAGTTGATGTTAGCTCATCTATCAGAGGTTCGCGTCTAGTTCTGTCCTTTTCATTTTATTGTGTCTTTTATTTGCGCCTGCGCTTCTATAACCGTTTTTTGTTACGTGTTTCAGGTCACTGTTTGCTTGTTAAGCGGGATATATGAATTTATGAAGTCGTAGGCAGAGCTCGACATTTTAGATACGGTCACTGGGAAATGGAGGTCGCTAGCCATTTCGAACTAGTTATTATTTTTTCAGTGAAATTTTTTCGCGCTAATTACTTTAGTGCTGATAGGCCGTTACAAATCAACAATTGAATAAAATCATAATGTGTTGAACATTACAACATAAAACTGTAATTTTCATATTCAGCTTTTTCTCCCTTATTTAAAAAATTTTAATTTAGCATCTGTGGAAATAAAGTCGATCTTAAAATAAATCTAGTCTGGTGGTGTTATTTTACTTGTCTGCACAATATTGTTTTATTTATTTATTTATTTATTTATTTCTAAAATTGTGTTTATAAATAACTGAGTTAAAGCGTAGTCCGTTTTTATGACACAACCTGTATATAATAATTAATTTGTTTCTATTTTTTTTTGTTAAGTTTTTCAAAAGATAATAATTATTATTGCAATTTTAATTTCTTTTATCACGTTCAGTGCTTTATTCAAAATAAGCTTTAAATTGTGTGTAACTTAGTTTTAACACCCTTTAACTAAACATAATATCACACATAATATACATTTTTAGAGTAGAAGAAATAAATTTGTCATTTTCGACTTACATTAAGTCCTAAAAAAAATTAAATCTTCAATCTATTTGAACTCAATGAAACAAGAATGTTTCTGGCGTAAGAACAAAAGAACACAATAATGGCAACAGCGTTGGAGGTCCAAGCGTACGAATAATATAATATATTGTAGGAGGTAATAACGATCTAAAAATACCAATTAAAATTATATATTTTTTTTTTGGAAATCGTTTCCCCTCGACCGAAACCTTTGTTATATAACTTCCCCTCAAGTGAAATATGGTTTTAGTTTATTTATATATGCATCCGGCATACCGGAGGCTTGAGCGCCTGCGAGTGTCGCGGAGGTCTTAGCGGCGCAAATGTACCTATATATATATAAATATAAATATAAAGGAAAATTTTCTATTTATCCTTCTATATAAATATATATATATATATATCGTGGGCAGGTGAATTTTGGAAAACCACTTTTTCGTGATCTGGGGGTCATGATCGGTGGACATTTGATGAGTTTGGGTGATTTTCGAAAAGTGATGTCGTCCTCAATAGTGTATTTTTTTGTTAAAAAAATACACTAAAATACGTTACAAGCTGGAATGTAACTGGATAATAATTATAAGCATCAAACATAATGTTCAAAGACTCCTGATGAATTTTATAAAAGTACCTAAAATATAAAATATTTTAGTTATTACTATAGAAAAAAGCAGCAAATGCTAGGTATACCTAGTTACCCATAGGTATATAGGCAATCTATGATTCCTGCGAAAGGTAAAGATGCAGCTATGTTGAAATTTGAAATATACAACGCCTTGAGTTGCAGCAAGAATTCCTGATGGCTATAAAAATGATGCAAAAATTTAAAATATCACATAATATTTTTAAAGAAACTCTCTCGCGTTGAAATTCCGTCGCAATTATTACGGATACAAAATAATGAAACCGTCCGTTCGTATATAGGTAGGTATATGCCCTATCGCATCTAATATGCCCCATAGACATATTCGAATAATGCATTAAACCCCCAGGAAATTTCCGCTTGGACTCGCAATTTCATAAATTGCCCATTGTTACTCCTAACGGCGTATAATTGATCTATTCGAAACGGGAAAGTTATTTCCGATGAATAATTAATTAAATTACCCCAAACAAATACAGTCACTGTAGGCCCGAGCTTCCTATACCATTATTTAAATGGTAACAATTAAAAATAACGAGCACCATTGTTCCCATTTACATGGAAAAGCAGGATAATTCGTCCTGAAAAATTCCCCTTTTCTTCTCTTACAGTGGAACATTATATTCCAACTCTGGATTATATATACAATGCAGGTATTATCAGTAATTGGAAAGATAAGGAAAATAAAAAGTAATAAGTATAACACAGGGTGTTCCGTTTCCAGAGTGCTATTTATTCAGTGTTTTATTTTTTCAATTACTAAGAGGGAGAGCCCATCCGTTCTCTCTAACTGGACATTGGAAAAATGTTCCATTTCATATGATGATACGCTATTATTTGTATTCTTATACGTTCCATAATGTCGATCGCAACACAGATCCCTGTGGTACGCCTTCTTTTAGTTTGCTTGCCTATTGGATAATTATTGTCATTCTATTGGACAGATATGATCAAAATCATATCTCTTCATACGTATTAGCTACCTTCACCTATGTAAGTATTTTTGTTGTAATCATTTGACATTGTAAAGGAATTTCGATCGATTCCACCGAATGGGTTAACGTGTCTGTAACAAGAAGTAATTCATCACGACAGGCCATGCATAATTAACACAACAAATCCTTTCTAGTACACATTTTAGTCTAACTTTTGATTTATTAACCGCATTTACAGTCTCGGACAGATCATACATCATTCCTTCTATTATTATTCCCTTCAAATCGCGCCAAGGAGCCCCCAAACAATGCAGATATCATCGCCCTTTCAGGACCAAAACAGGATTACAATATGATCCCGCTTCCTGCCCTACAGTTCGTTCATAAAGAACTAAAACTTCAGCAATAATCACGCCTTTGATACCGAGAACAAGTACAATAAAACTGTAGTCCATTTTTGTTACCGGGGTTGACGGTGTAATGATAGATGACGTAGTAATTTCTCACCTTTTTTCCTACCCTTCGGGTAACTACTTGACGACAAGTTTCAAATATGATCACGATTCGCTTTCTTTACTAATATTAATGAGATACAGACGTAGGATAATCAAAATTAAAAAAAAAAATCTCTTCAGGAAAATCGTGTTGATCATTTCCGAAATCGCGGCAACTTTTCATGTAACTTTCCCCTGAGCTTTAAGACCAGAAATAGGAAACCTCATCAGAAGACACTGATAAATAAATTTTTAGTGAAATAGGCAAAAGGGGTAGGTACCTACTAATTTAGGAACAAATTCTTGATATTTTGGTCAGTCAGTAAAATTTCACTTTATAGACTACTTTTCAGAGATGGAAATTGATTTAAATCCATGCTCTTCAACGCATATCTAAAATATAATATTAAAACAAAATTTTTCAAACACACTCCTCAGAAGAAATTGTATCTAATTATATTTGAATCGATTTTTCTTAACGTAATATGTTTCAATATTTAACTTTTTGGAACTTTTCCTTTGATGCTTTGAGTTTCCTTTGCTTTGAGAGCTTTGAGTGCTGAATCAGAAGAATGCTGCAAGTCAAATCTGAGTCAATTACGCAAATCTTTCTGTAAAATTACACTTTTATTGCCGTCTTTAATGCTTTCGAATCACGTTAGACCATCAGTGTCGTCCAAGGACTCAAATTCTATCCGCAAAAAGAAATGAACAGTTTAATAAAAAATCAATGTTTCCTGTACACGTAGGTGTATCACGCTCCTAATCCTTGAACATCATCCGGATGTTTCCAGTTGTGGGATATTCCTGTCGGACTTGTATTTATCCCTAGATAACGTTTCCGTGATACAGAATAATGCTCGCTACAATGGGCCTCGCTTCATTATATAATTTCGTTATCATTTACCACCAAAGCATAACAATACCGCAGACGTTCGGGCAAGTTGCATGACGTTTCTCTCACGCCATCTCCAGATACCGGGATTAGAGTTTATGATGGACGGAGCGGGAGCTTTACGAGTTTTTAACGGTTGTTTTTGTTTTGTTTCAGATGACGAGAGCGGCGAAAAATCCGTGTCTGTTCTGCTAGCTGGGGAGGAATCAGAACTGATTTTTATAGACTTTGCTACTGCTGATTTGTCGGTGAGTAGTTCCAGGAGGGCTCTGTTTTTAAAACCAAACTCGGGGGAGAATTCCGTGACCTGCTTTTAATATTTATTATTACAAGAGGGATAAAATTTATCTTATTATCAATTAATTTGTGGCCTCGACACGCCATCGAAGCCTATCAATATTTAATGCCTCGAATAATAAATGTGGACACATCATCACATGAATTAAGAATATAGTCATACATAAGACGACACATAAGATCTACCTACCTACGTCATGCGCCATTAAGGTAATTTCATCTAAATGCCAGCCGTTATAAGTAATCGTCCCTCAGGGACGTCATATACGCGACATTAGACCCCGCATCCTGAATTAGCGAGGGGAAAACATGTAGTCCTATAAGTCACTGTCTCCGGAGTTCTAGCACTGGCGTGGGAACTAACAAATTGTCCAATTTCCTACGAAAATATCACGACGCGGCTTTAAAATACTCCCGCTCTCATGCTTGAATCGCTTTTTTTATATTTCAATGTGAGATTTGCTTGAAAGCTGGATTAAGTTCCTCTCAATTATACACACAAAAATGGAACATTATTACACCGTGGATGATTCAAAATTATTTAGTTTCTTTTCCCTCAATAATTATTGTTGGTAGTCTTCATACTTTCAGTCGCCATAACCAGAAAACTGGTTCCAACGCTTATTAGGGATACACAATCAATAAAATGTCGAGGCTTCAAACTACTTGCAACTCACACTGATGTAACCGAAAATGTCAGTCTTGAGCTAAATTTTTAGTAGATGTACTACTAAACGCGGAATTTTTTTTCTAAGTTGATTTTTATTTAGGCAACATTGTGCCTCTACAAGAAAATAGTCATTTTTCATAAGATAATTCTAAATGCTTGTAAATTTTTGCAGCCGGATAGTTGCATAAACAAGTATAACGATCCTCATGCTTACTGCGTGGTTTACTCGAGCTCAGACCGAGCGAGTCTCACCTGCGCTGAGCGCATCCTACAGAAGTTGTGGACGCTGGACACAATCAGCACCAGGGCCGTCATCTTGGTCTCCAACAAAGCCGATCTGGTCAGGAGCAGAGTAATCACAACTGAAGGTAAGTAGATCATAAACATTTATTCCAGAACTCCAGAACCAAATTATCATTTGTTTGAATACAAGTTAAGGAGAAATTTAGTTTTCTTCTTCTTATTCGTGGTGGCTAAAGAAATTAATATGAATCAAATTGGCACTCTTTCTGCTACATATTGTTGCAGATTCCATTCGCACCATTTTATCGTTTTTGTAAGAGGTAAATGGTCATCTAAATCAAGTGGGCACTTTTATTGCTGCAGGTTTGTGTAGATGGTGTACGCCGGTTTGTTGGTACGCACTGCTAAGAAATCTGGAAAACAGGAAAGATGGACCTCCTGTGATTCTATTCTAGGTCCTTGAAATTATGATTTTTTTAATAGGAATTTTAGGATATTTGTTAGGCTGAGGGTGGGTTGGAATACGCGCCTTTTGTTGTACCTAATAATATAGTAATTTGAAATTAAATTTACATAATTTTAAGTCAACACCATAGCTCGACATGTTGAGATCAAATTTGGCTCCCCAACAGTTTCTTATGAAACCTACTAGGAAGATTAATCAACTAGGCAGTGGGTTCGATGTTTGATCAATACCTCCTTGAGACTCTTATTATATGCTTAAGTTTAAGCCTATTATGTTTATTCTGCTTAAGCTCGTATTAAGCTTAAATATATTCTTAAAAACCTATATGTATAAAAGTTATGCTTAAAAGCCTAATTTCAACACAAAACTTATTTAAACAGTAAAACTACAAAAGCTATGGAAGTGTCAAACTATGGAAGCAATAGGTCAAATTATTCGATGAATTTCTTAACTTAATGCAACAGGTGGTGAGAGCTCCGCGCTTTTGAAGGCAAGTTCAATGCAGTTCAATCGGCCGGGACTGCTGCATGTTAATATTTCTGTTGCTTGTGGTCGCGATGGTGTTGGGCTCAGTCGCGATAGCGACTGTGTTGTGTTAGCCCTGATGGAACTCGATCTTCGCTTCGATGTTCAAGTCTGATCTCTCATGTTGCAGAAGTGAAGATCCCAGACAAGTGAGATCCCACATAAGGGAGATCTCAGGCAAGGGTTGTCCCAGATAAGGGAGCCCTTCACCGAGCGGTTGACGAAGTTTTTAGCTGCTCATCTCTCTACCACTTTAGACGTCATCTCGCGCATGCAAGATCATCGAGAAGTGAGGCGACTGAACGGTGACGCAGGTGTAATGCTCGGCCGAGATTTTACAGAGTGTTCCATGAATATTAAATACATTGGACTCAAAAATTATCGCTATCTAAATAATTGATTAAGTGAAGAAGTAACGCTTGCTGTAGACATAGAAACCGTTGCATCCTGTATATTGCTTTCTCGTTCTATATACCTTCATAATCTTTCTAAGGTAAGAGGAAGCTTAGAGAGAATATCATAACGCAGTTGCTTAATTTTATCCCCAAGAGTAATCAGCTTACAAAAATATTCCATCTCCAACTTCGACGCACGTTTTAGATTAAACTCTTCCTCCTATTTAAGGATGATTTGTTCGTACTTCAATCGGAAGTGTTACAATCTAAACCATAGAAGAAGCACGCCACGAAAATTTAATTGGACCAATTACTATCCAAGCACGGTTACAACTTACGCCCAATAGAAAGACGCATTAATAAGAAAGACACGAAAACATGTTTCTGGTCAGACCAATTCCCGACAACTCTCTTTTAATTTAGAATTAATTGAATCTGGAAGTTTCACTTGAGCAAACTTTGAGTGTTTTTTTCCGGACGGATCCTAGGAGACGAGATTTAAAAATAACCGGGTCTTTAAAGGAGAAAAACACAAGAATTCTTACAGCATCAATGTCGATTTCTACCCGTGACCAAACATATAATTCGCACACAGAGCTAACTTGGAATAAATTAGTTGGGGCGTATAATTCCGCAAAGAAACTTAGTTTAAAACGTGTTTCGCAAAGTAAATAAAAACACACGTCGAGCTCAGTTATTCGAAAAGTTGCGCCAAGTTTTACTTGCTCTTTACTCTGGTGATTTATAATTTGAAGAAATGAATAATGCCCTAAATAAGTTTCCCGGTTCTCTGACTCTGGAACTTACTCTAGAAGTTCGCTTCACTTTATTCATTACACCTGAGTTCGGCGCTTAATTCATACATCCAGAAAACTTACCTGCAGACCTCAACCTCATCCTGCTAGGCTATACTTACTTTCAAAACTGTACTAAAGTTGTCAACCTGTCATCATCACATATAACAAATATGTCTGGCTCTAAATTGGAAATAAACGAGCTATGAAAAAGTCCATTTATTTAACTTATTCCATCAAAAAAATTTGCTGAGACTAGACATCACAATAAGAACGCCTTGTCCAATGTTCCGCTACATTAAATCTAAGCTTCATTTAACCCTGAGAAATGTCGTCAATTTAACGTTATTGCAGTGACCAACATTAATTTTAAGACCCGCTCAGACGCTTTAAATCGTCGCAGATTTTATCAAACAACTGAATCCAGAAATCAGTCACGGTTATTCAGCTATACTTTCTTGCCAAGTGTAGCAACTTGAAAGATAAAGAGAAGAAGACTATGGAATTGAGGGTTAATTAATAATTATTACTAAAGACGCTTCTAAACTAAAGGGTCGTTACTCGTTGATCACGAGTTCAATCGGGTTCAAACCCGAACAACTTTGTAATGAATTTCATCAAACAATAAAAGGGTAACAGTGTAGAGGGAAGGAGTTATCTACCCCAAGCTACTAAGCGTTATCAAGGTCCTTTTCGCCAATTTCCACTTGCCACCACCACCCTACTTCCATCGCATATTATATTTTTCATAAACTGAAGATGAATCTGAAAAATAGTGCGGCCTAGCCAGGATCGAACCTACGATCTTTTTTGGATTCGTGGCCAGGGGTCTTCACCACTACACCACGAAGACACCTTCATCAAAAAATACTGTCTCGTTTGATTTTCTCTGAAGTTACCTCTTTAACAGCTTTCTTCCTTCAGTGAAATTAATATTGTTGGCGTTGCTGCTCTCAACATTCGGACTTCCAATCTCCAAAGCTACCAGATTCATAATTTTACCAATTGGTTTCTTATTTACTCTGTCAATCTTCTAAACAGCTTAGCTCAATGATAAATTTTATGATTCTGCTTTGTTGCTCGCTAATCAGTAAAGACTGTAGGACTCATCTTAATTTTATCAAATGCTTCTTCTTCTTTCTTCTATTAATTCTTCAAATTTTGAGCCTTGAATTAATAATTCCTCTCACTTCGACTGGCATGCAAATGTCTTCGTAACTGATAACAGGGGGATTGGAGAATAAGTTCATAAGCAGCGCGTGTTCTCTTATCGACATCCTCAGGTTGCGTGTGATTAATTTCCGTTCCGCTTTAGGGTGAATTACAATATCCTTCTTAGAAGACAAGTCAATGATAATTATATCGATCCTCCTCTGCTACAGTTCAAGCCGTTTGTTAGATACAACGATGGTAAGACGCAGCTTGTAAAGTTAGTTTGCTTATTTTACCCGAACTCGAGGGGAGATTTTAGAGTTTGTGTGAGAACAATTCATTACAAACACATGGTAAATAATCGCACTTGTACCAACACCATAAACTAATTATTACTTCAGACGTAATATGCAAATTCAAGCTTGATTTTCTTGCTTGTACCGTGAAATCTTCATTGCTAGTCTGAAATGTCTCCTATTAATAGGTGGCTTGTTTCAGCAGCTTGAATACATAAAGGTATGTCCCCTTAATGTTTATATATAATCAGATTTGCTTCCCCATTCATAACACCCACGTTGTTCTCCTGTAATGTTTCCTAGAATATGATAAGCGTTACAAACGGAGCCCTTTATGTTGTCCCAAGCGAGTCGGTTAAGTGATTTCTTCACTACCGGAAGGACGAGCGGCAAGTTATCTAATTAAAACTTCATCTATCAAAAGCAGGTAAGTTATTGATAGCTGAAAACTTGGTCCTGCCTCTGGAACTAAAGCCTAACTTTACAGTTTGCTAAAAAAGTTTGTTGATTGTGGAAATTGAAACTTTACGTTAGGAAACATGAATTACAATTAGGCGTGACGTGAAAGGTAAACTATTTTTCTTTCAAGCTTAATTGGATATTTCGTTTCATTCTATTACAGAATGAGAGTTGTTGACATGAACCGCACCTTCCGAGACTATATACCCTTTCCGTCATATTTTACAGCACTGCTTGTAAATTCTCAACTTTATGAGCGTTCCAAACACATTAATACGTACAACTATTCAGCAAAGTTGTGCACGTAAATGAATTCCCGCAATGCAGAAAATTTTCCGGAGTTGCACTCGCATTGTTAAAGTCACATTACATTGTCAGGAGCGGCCGTGTCGAGACCCTCCCTCTTATGGCTTGAAATTTTCAAGCAATCGAGTGAAATCCTTTGAAGCGCCTGATTTTATTATAACTTGAAATTTCCAATGAAAATCTCCTGTAGCCTGTCGAGAGGGCTCTTTGAGATTGCATTGACATGAACCCTTTTAAACACTATCGCGAACTTCATTAGGCGAGCTAGATATACGTATATACGTCAGCGACCTCTCACGATCTGGTCGATGAACTCCTAGTTAGTTAGACTTCTTTTCATAGCCGGTGAAAGGTCAGACATGCCGGAAAAGCGAAAAAGGAGAGATTAATTTAACACTTATTATTGCCGCCCTTAAATGTCTCTCTAGGAACTAAATTTAGATGGCAGTGCCTCCAGTCTCAAGAGAATGGGGTTAATTGATTCGGGCTCCTTCAAACAATACCTTGTTCGTTCTTAACAGAAATATCATTGATCTTTCAATAAGGTACCTTCATACCTATACCTACCTAGTGTATTTTATGATAATCATTGCAAGAATCAAAGATTAGACAAAATAAATAAACTTAGGCTGTTAACAGTCTTCTGTACTTCCAGGAGAGCTATACTGAAACCATACATACAACAGCATGCCACCAACTTTACCCTTTTGGGAAGCAATTGGGACAATGAAAAAATTTCAGCAGTGCATGCAGATTTATCCAGAAAAACTGGAGTTAATGAACAGTGAACAATAATTTTAAAAAACGTTACCTAGAGGATAATTATTAGGAAGTTCGCAATTAAACGCAAAGGGCTGTGACACCGATGATGACCCACAAGAATAACCAATAAACGTTGACAATTATTAACATACTGAAAATTAACGAGATCTCAGATTCTTTTTTTGTCCTTTTTGTCTCTCGCGATTTTGACTTTTTCAGTCAAGATATTTATCTGCACGATCATAGTCTAGACGCTATGTGGCCGACGCACTACACAGCATTGAATTCCGTAAAAAATTCCTTACGTATGCTTACCTAAACGATCTAGAAATGTAATGAAAACTGGCCACAAACAATACCGTCCCGAGTTCCATGGGGCACGAAGAAATAAAAAATTCCGTCAATGTTCCCACCATTCTGAATACAATGCAGATATTTTATGGCTCAGACTAAATCTAAAAACTCAATAAATAAATAATATTTGATGAATTTTATTGGGATTTAGGTTCTAATTTAAATTTGCCACTAAAGATTCTTTACAGAACAAATTAGAAAACTTTCGTACAGCATGCGAGGAGAAGACTGAAGACATGGACGGTACCGTTTCGTCCTTATTATGGACTCATCAGCATATCATATCAGTCAGATCCAAACCACACATGCTATACGAAATTTGGAAGTTATATCTATTCTAACTGGTGTTTTCGTTTTGTAGTGACTTTTAATTTTTAATGAGCAAGTAGGCAACCAGAGAAACGTGCGTGTCTTTTATATAGTATTATCCTCGCTATAACAGTAGAGTTGTCATGGATTTATGAACTTTTACACTACTAATGCAGAGGTTTTATTATTTCAAGAACTACACATTGATTCTCATAAGTATGTACCTATCTACATTCATTTTCAAGCTAATTTTATTGAATTTTTTACTAGTGTATTTATTAAGTAGATTGTTAATACACGAATTAAGCTGTTATGGCACATTCTTTTGGATCTGACACATGGTTTGGATCTGACTGATATGATATGCTGATGAGTCCATAATAAGGACGAAACGGTACCGTCCATGTCTTCAGTCTTCTCCTCGCATGCTGTACGAATGTTTTCTAATTTGTTCTGTAAAGAATCTTTAGTGGCAAATTTAAATTAGAACCTAAATCCCAATAAAATTCATCAAATATTATATAATCAAATAATTAGTGGTTCAATAAAAATAATTATAAATCAATAAATAAACAAATTAATTTAATGAGTGTCATTTCTATTACAAAGAATTTACTTGTAAAAAAGTTACAAGTAACTACAACTTCTCTCCTTACATTTCTAAGTCATCCTATAACCAATTTTCTAAGATAAGTAAACTGGGAACAACTAGTCAAAGTCTCATCCTGTAAGTTTCTAATAATCTTATTATCCCCGTCATCGCCATATATACCAACATCTAACACTCTTGACACACAAAATAAACAAGAATGAATCTAATCACGTTCTAGAATAATCACATTCACCAGTAAATCATAAGAAAATTAGAGACTTAGTGAGAACAAACGGTCTGTGTTCTTAATCCGAGCACTTCAACCCCTAGGCTTATATTTATTCTGTTATGGTTTCTACCACTTCATCTTAAATGATTAAATGAGGAAAGGCTCAAGAGAGATCTCTGATTCAACCATGTTCTAGCAGCAAATAAGCCTTTTCTCATCGCACAACTAATTCTAAACAACTAGAAGTGAAGTTCTCTATACAACGAACATCTAGATTCTTGAATATCAAATAATCCCATTCCAGAATAAAGCAATCAGTGAGATTACTAAATTATTAGTTCAGAATATTAAATCGATTTGTTTTCTGCAAGTCATAGTGGGAAACACCAATTTTCAAACGTACGTCCAGAGGGAAGTAAATCGATCTGGTCATTTGAATTGAGTACAATACTTTCTCTGAAGACGTCGGAAACGAACTGCCATAATCCTGTTTCGTGACTTCGAACATTATTTCACATGCGAAACCTTGATTTGTCTCCAGCTTTCTCTCCTGTTTATGCATCGATTTGCTTCTATAGCTGCCTGTAATAATTCTAGGCGGCTTCCAAAAGTCAGCCTTCCATAAGGTTAAGCTCGAGTGCTTGGCAGATACACGTCCTGGACAGGAGCGGCTTTGGATTTAATTAAAAAAATAACACTAAAGAAAATAAGATATTGATTGATAATTAGTAGTAGGGGTGCGTATAGACATCGATGAAATTGCAACCCTTAACCTGGCAGAAGTTTGTGTAATTCTGTCGAAATACCTCTTGCATAATCTGCGGATCGAGGTTTTCCCTCAAATGCCACCCTGCATCGTTCCACTTTCACCTCTGGGGCGGCGAGCGAATTCATGGAACTTCGTTGCTTATAATCCCGCAGTATCTGCGGTATTTCAGCGAAGGGAAATATCGTTAAACCCCGATATCGACTCGGATTTCCGACGGTGATTGAGTGACAGCACCCTGGTTGACAGCCGCCCTCCGGAACAAGAGCTAATAGCGTCCCAATTATCCACGCGTATTCCACTGGATTAATTACAGGGATAATCGCTTTGAACACGGTGGAATACCTAACTTGTCTCTTATTTATATAAAGGCGCCATTTTAGCGACACATCCTCTGTCATCCATCGATCGAGTGTTCAATTATCCCCATGTTAGGGGACGAACTGAAATTAATGGCTTTAATTCGCGCACAAACCACACAGGAATTGAGTTCTGGGGCTACTTTGAGAGCCACTAAATAGTTTACGTTAGAAACATCAAACTTGCAGTTCTGTTGTTAGACGAAAATTTTATTGCTCAGGTTGCAGCGTTCGGGAAATATGCCGCTCTGACATGACAAGCACTGGAATTTTTAATAACAGAAAACAACAGACAAGTTTAAAAGGAATTTATATTTATACTGCTTACTCTGCAGGTGAAGTTTGAAGTCTTCAGTTAACAAGGGAGCGCTTCGGTTGTCAAATATTCAAGCAAGTACGGCTAGAATAAACAGCGTGTAGCAATGGAACGCTTTTATTGTTTTTAATGATGACATTTTGATATTGTCTTAAGTAATTGGCCCTTCTGGGAATATTAATTAGCAGTACTGATGATATGCATGGACACCTAAATATCAGACTCGTTTTCCGGAGGAGTAGCAAAAGTCCCGAATATTTTCTGCAACCTTTCTCCAAAATCGTAGAAATCTTTTTAAAGTTTTTGTAAGACTCCAAGATTCATTCTCTTATTTTTACCATTATATTAAGAAGTACGTTAGGGCTCTGTCCTTGGGGCGTTGCTGTTTTCGATATACGCAAATGATTTGTGTGACTGCTTGACATTTTTCGCCTACGATATTAATGTTTCTGGTGAACAATTTTTATACAAAACAATCTTGCACCAAAACTGCGATCCTACTTACCTTTTTATCCCTTTGGTGTGTTAATCTGTTTCAAAATGGAGGTCGACTAAACGCGTTTCAAATTATTTCCCTATATCACCGTACCTAATCACGTCTAAAATCAGCTAGTACCAAATCAAGGCAGGACTCTTTGAGACAAATCGCGTGAATTAAACGATCAGATTGAGGCCTTATTTCACGCTCGTAGATTAGATTCCCCACCTCCATAAACCCAAAGGCCCCTAGAACCATCAACCGGCGTTTAATTAACTAAACTGATAATTCAGTTTCAGGCTATGAAACGGGGTAATTTTTTAAATCAAATTTGTCGGCAATCACCACACGCGCTCATGGATTGGACCCAGTCACGAAAGGCTCATATCTGCTCATATATCAAAGAGCTATAAAGGAGTTTAAGGAGTGAAATTGAAGCGGTTAGTGTTGTGAAAGGGTGCTTTCCCGGAGAGACAATAAATTTGATAAAACGGTTCCTTCGGTAATAAAATTGGGATCGGGTATTCGATAACACTGGCTGGAAATATTGTTGCAGGAGGTATTTCTAGATATTTGTTATTTTTCTCTTAAACTTGAACCGTTATTTACGTAACAGTGCAAGGATTTTAGTATGCCACGCAGTTGTTGGTTGTTATTTCGGTAGAGTGAAATATGTATTGAAATGAATTTGGATCGCATAAACGAATAATAAAGTCTTTTGTTTGCCACAGTTTTTGATCAAAATCCTTTCATCTGCATGTTCTGTTTATTGTTTGTTTATTAAAAGTTGGTTATTCATAAACCGAAAACTAGCTTTTGGGTGACCTGTTTCGAAAATAAGGAAAAGTTGATGTTTATCATTTATTTTTACATTCTTTTGGAAGGAAAGGATTCCATTTTTTCACGATCAATTTATTAATAAGTCTAATTGAAATACGGCCAAGATGAATCCTTACAGAAATTACTGACAAATCCTAATGGTCCTCTCATTGGTTTCTCGAATCACGGAAAATCCTGACATTTGACAGCTCTGTTACATGTCACAACCGTCAGTGATTTGTTGCGTTTAAGAACGTGGTTCGTAACTCCTCCATAATATTCCCGGTAAATGTTAAGGAGATGGGCCACTCGCATTGACTTGCGATTTTTACACTATTCAGTTGCGATTTTTATGTAGTTTCACATTTTGAAGGTGTTTTTTCCCGGTGTTATCCCAACAAACTTACGGGACCGTGGAGCGAATAGGGGTGCTGGGTGGGTAAAATACACGCACTAGATTCTATTTTCGCTAGTTTTGAGCACTTCTATTAAGGTCACTTTAAAACTAAGGTCACTTTTTTCTAACAGAGAGACGCTTCGTTAAGGTCATCCGAGCAGAAAGGCATCACCGCTTGCAGATAGCTTCCTCAGTCCGTCCCTGTCGCCGTTTAAATTTCAATGCGTAACGTTGCGCATAATATTGCACAATATTACATCTTTTTGTGGTAGCCTACTTCCCCTTGTCCCCCCCCCCTATCCTACCTCATTTCCCCTCCCATTGTTATCTCCCTTCCCAAGCAACGGAATACAGTGTATTACGAGAACGATTTACGCATTTATGGAAAATTAATTATACACTCACCTGTCCTCCAATTATACAAAAACTGTCCTCCTCGGTACACCTCGGTACCGCGGGGAAGTCCCTGCCTGCCTACGAGCGTTCACGTCGTTCAATGAGCCAGGCCAACTTTAAACTAACTCTTTCCGAATTCCGATACAATTGTGAGTCTATTACATGTTGAATGTTTCAGTTGCTCTATCGCGACGGTTTTACCCCTACGCTGGCCCCCCTCCACTGTGTTGAATGTTTCGTTCGATCTCGATTCATATTTGTTTATTTACGTGTTTGAATTTATTCCCATTTACTTCAAGGGTCGCCTTCCGCTTCCCATTACCCATTCTGGCGTTGGGTTGCCGTCTAACTCAATGGTCTTGACGCAACCTGCAACCTCCGGCGATGTCAGTGACCTTAGTCACTACGGCTGCTACTAGTGTATTACCTATCTACTGCCAGATCCGTATTCGTATTAGATATAATTTTCACACGTTTTCTTCTAGACCCTATATAACTCCCTTATTATACATTACCGGCGGATAAGATTTTTACCACGAAGTTCCTAGTGAGTAGACCTATCGCGTGGTTTATATAGTATGTTGGAGTGCGAGTGGCCCCTGTTCTTAACAATCACCATATTCCCCTCTCATATAGACTCATAATAAATCGATTTAGGTATTCGAAAATACGTCAAATGGCACAAATCAAAAATTTATTTTACTTTAGAAAAAAATTTGAGTGAGGAATTTCTGAGAAAAGCCAAAATTTACACAAAAGGCGTCACTAAAACTACAGAAAAGGATTACGGATTGACCATATTGTCATATTTGACCATGACATCTGTTTGGCCACGAAACTTTTTTCCAGCACCACTCTGCTTTTTTATCCTACTTCTGTCTAAATTTCTGGACAACACATTTTCTGTTCGGTCTATCGGTAGGTCTCTGTTTCCCACGAGATTTCTTCCTATGGGACCTCAAAAAAAAAGGTTTCAACTCCACCAGAATCTCTGGAAATACAAATTTTAAAAAAATAACCGACAGAATCGTTCATTTTAGATTTTGAGAGTGACGCATAAAAATGTTTGGACTGAGTAGCAGTAGAAATAAGTAGCAGAATACCTCTTACCTCTTCAAACTATTAAAACTGTGCCTCAATACTTTTTCTTGCCATCATGTCACTGTCACTTTCCTTATGTAAGAAGCATATAATAGAGAAATGAATAAAGGTAAAAAAAAAAGCAGCAAAACGTTTTAACATGAAACGTTATTCATATACCTCAAACCTCAGAGAATCTTCTGCTTCGATATATTAAATCAATCTTGACAGCTATAAAAGTTACAAGGTAGACGTTATCAACAATATTTACCGGCACCATGCTCCACGAGCTTACAGTAAATCTCAGAAGAGATATGTATTAACTTTTCAGAAAATATACGCCTACCAGGCGTAACATTTTATTGTTACATTGGAGCCTTTCTCCTGAGGAACTTCTCATTGAAGCCCCCTTAGACAGGGCCTATAATATATCCGAAATTCACCCCGAGTCTTTTTTCCCGCTGGCCGCTTAATTTTTCCGGCTGTGGTGGGATATTTCTGCGGATTAATTTTAATTTCAGTTCGTTAGGTTCACTCGAAGTCGAGGCTACGAGTTCTCAACACGGGATCATAAAATTAATAAACAATTTTATACAAATTATTCAAGCGTGAGGGATGCCGGGTAAAATATCATCAACAACGGAAAATTACAGCTGAAGAGAAATGATAAAAGCCTTCGTTATCTTCGTTAGATTTTACGCGGCTTTGGAATTCATAACGAATTTATTTCTTATACTTTACCATTAAGTTAATTTCGATGTCTTATTTGAATGAGACGTCTGGACGCTTATACAAATTTATTTAGACTTCATGTTGAAATTGAATTCAATTAGCGTTTACATTTTGAAGTGTAATTATCAATTACGGGAACTTCTATAATGACTCGCTACCGAATTAACTATAGCCTGGAGCCTGCAAGCGCCTCTATAACAGTATAATAGAGAAGATGCAGGTGAAGCAGATTGCAACCTTTAAGCACGAGTTAACTAACCATTGATTAGGGCTCGATAGAACGAAGTAATCCCAGAACAATGTTTCGTGCGCTTGACAGAGTAATCTCGCTGCAGGGATAGATTTCAGCTTTGTGGAGAGCAAAGACTTCATTGCCGTGTAACAGCAATAATTAGAACCAGTTGCTAACGCAACACACCTACCAGAAGGGGTGGTAACCGGCAGTAAACTCCCTTATCTCGGAAGTCAAAATTTATGAGGATATCTTACTTAATTAACTCATCTAAAACTAACAGACCTCTACAAAAAAATCAACGAAATAATTTTTTGTCAAAAAATCCACCTAAAGTGCAATAAATCGATGGATTTTGAAGTTTTGTTTCAGAACATTAGTTGACTATTAATAGACCTGTTACTTGGGCACACTTTAGTGGCACAGATACAAACCCGGTTTATTTTTTAGAACTTTTTTATAGCTCCTTTGTTCAAACGGTCTTCTTTTGTATACGAATGCGCTAGCTAAGCGGACGTGGGCACAGGTTCATGCGTGTGTCCGCTAAGCTAGCGGAACCGCATTTACTCAGTTCCAGTACGCGCTACAAAACCAAAAGTGTGGTGGATAAAATATCTGGAAAAAGATACCAAAAATTAACCGAGTCTGAACCTGTGCCGCTATAGACTGCTCGCTCTCTTGACTCATTCCTGTTTCTAGTTTTTGGAGGCGCTCCTTCTATCTTTTTGTTTATATCTGGTCTAAAAGTCACAGGACCGAAACAAGACTTCGAAAAAAAATCATCTTTTCCAAGTCAAGTTATAATACCTACTTGACAGCTGATGCTTAATTTCTTCTTGCACATTTTAATAATTAATAATTTTTCAAGATTCAAGCTCCCTTTAAAGTAAGTTTTGTGAATATGTTGAAAAAAGAGCTTCAAAATTGCCTTTTTCTCCACCTGAACTCTTGAATGATGCACTCTTCAATAATTTTTTGTAAAGTAACTTTATTTATTTTTATTGAAAATTATAATTTCCCATTAAAACATCCAATTCGAGCAATTTTATCTGCCATCGACGTTATCATTCAAAGTTAGTTATAATTTCAGCGACATTGTCATTAAAAAAACTTCAATTTCAGCTAATTTTTGTGACAGTGCAGGGAGCAAAACGTTAATTAAAAACGCTCCCACACATATCCATCATCATAAATTAAAAGTTGCCCGTCTAGGTGTCTTGGGTCCACCTAAGCGTGTAATTTTCGGGCCGCAACACGTGTTAGAGCCATAAAACTTCTACAATACGTGCCGCCATAACTTTACTGCCCAATTTTCCGACAACTTTGTATGAAATACGATTTCATGATATTAAACCAACATGTGTCAGTTTCAAGCAAATTACCGCAGCTATTGGATCCTGACCCCATATAGAGACATCCCCCTGGGAAAAAAACTTCTGGATCAATCGGAATGATATTCCGGATTTAAAATTCATATTCAGGAATATATTTCTGGCATGTGGAACAGTCAAACAGCGGAAAGTTTAATCATTATTTGTCCCGTACTCTCATTTCATAATTTACATTTATTATTAATTATTGCATATTAATTTAATCTGATCTTAGAAAAACATTTTTACTAAATCCTTGTTTTTTTCAGAAGGTAAACAAATGGCAACATCCTACGACTGCAAATACATAGAAACTTCAGTGGGGATAAACCACAACGTGGACGAGCTGCTGGTCGGAATTCTCACCCAAATCCGGCTGAAGTTGGAGAACCCGGAAAAGTCGCGTGACCTGTTCCGGAAACGAAGTTCCTCGAAGAAGAACCTGCACAGGAACAAGTCACCCGCCTCGGGTACGGGAACTCCCATTGGAAGCGCACAGAACTCGCCGAAAAAGTATCGCGGATCGAGAACTTCGGCCAGTCTTAAGGTTAAGAATCTGCTGGGGAAAGTCTGGGCCAGGGATAGTAAATCTAAGTCATGTGAAAATTTGCATGTTCTTTAATGGGCTTACTCTTCACATAAGTTTATGGTAACTTTATGATTTTTTAAGTTATGTCTCGTTTATCGATCGATGGTGGAAAGTTTTCTCTCGAGTATTTCGTCACCATAAATGATACAGGGTGTTTTAATAACATCGGTTCATTCAGCTTCTTCAACGATTTGCTTATAACAGAAGTTTCAAGTACCTACCTAATTTAAAAAATCCTTTGTTGTCATTTATAGAATTTGAAATTTTTCATTTTTATCTTTGAAGAAAAAGAATAATAATTTATTTACTTATCATATTGTGTACTGGGTATAAATGAGATTTTTTACATCATGTTATTGCCTAACTGAAAATAAAAATGAAAGCAAGTCGTAATAGAGTCTCTATAAACAGACAAAGGGGAATCATATTTTTCGAGAAGTCAAGCGAGAACACTTTTTACCATCCAGTCGTATTTTTTGTGTGAATAGCGCCCATTCCTTTGAAGGTGACAGTTGACTGAATAAATAACTTATTTTCTGTACCGAGGACGCAAAAATAACAGCTATGTCTTCGAAGATCATATCAGAATACTTCATCTCAGCCACGCGTATATTTGTTAACTGGTCAACCAGAACGTCCCCGGAACGACTCAAAATCGCTCAAAAATTTGAGAACGTTCCAGGGACAACAGTACAATTCCTATTGTGATTTTGTATCTTGTTAAGTACTATTAATTTAAGTGATTTTTTATATACCTACATATAGTTGTAATGTTTGCATTTTTTGTATTTGTTGTATTTATTCTATTATTATTATTAAATTATTATTACTATTATTAAATACCATTGTTTTATACGTCGATTTATACTTTTAACATGTCTTAGATTCTACTAATACTGTTTATAATAATAATAATAATAATAACACTGATGGGAAAATAAGGTTCGCTTGTAATCATAAAGTGACACGTTATTTTTAGACATAGTGTACCCTTTTTACATATCTGAATGTAAGTGTAATCTACCCTAAGCCTAAGCACACCCATTTTCACGGGTCCACAACACCAACCTTCAATTTATTGTTCACACTACTGATGAAAATCGAGAGTAACTTTGTTATAGATGTGATCAATATTTAAATTTTTATATCCCCAGCGTTTCATTATTAATTACGCTTCCGATTGAGACAACAAACCGATTTAGCGCATTGTTTACATTTTACCTGTTATTCCGATCGGAAATCCATAAGGATTAATTATTTAATAATAACAAGCAGGTTTATTTTTTGCACGTTCTGTAAATATCTTTAGATTATGCTAAATGTAGAACGATTTGACTATTATTAGGAGAAATGGGGAATCTAATAATATTATGGGCTCAAAATCCTGAAAAAAAATCGATTTTTTATTTCCTCCGTTCAATAATTTACTGGCCAAAAATGAGTGCCTAGCACGATCTTGAGATTGATTGCATTCATTTGTACCCCCCCCCCCTCATCTCAGAAGAGCAGAATAAAAGTCAAAATAAAATAGGTTCCAAGACTGACCCTTGAGGCACTCCCTGGGGTATTATTGCGCCATCTGGTCTGCCCCATTCTGACTAAATGCGCTCTTGTTGTAGGGGAATATGACAAAACTAAACTCTGTACTATAAATATGAAAAAAAGTTTGTCCAATCCCAACAAGAAAAAAATTAATTATAGAAATGTTGTTTTTGTTCAAGCTGATTCTGTAATCATTCGGGCACATCAGCAAGCTACACATTTGTGAAGTAGATGATCCGTTTCTAATTACATGGTTGCTAATCAGTAACGCACGTTGCCTTGACCTTATTGGCAGGATAAACTATTAGAAGTGGGTTTTTGGGTCACAATTGAGCATGTTTTTTACCAATTGAAGTCATTGTAGACCAAATCGATGTTTTGAAAGAAGTGGCAGTATCAAATGACATATGAGTCATATGATGTAATACAATGAGAGCCATTTTGATTTTGCTGTTAAGTAGTTTCTTCTATTGAGTTCTTCAACGGTACTGAATCCAAATATCTCGAATTTTAAGGTGGATTTTTCTCCACACGTTTTTTCCTGGCCCCTATTATTATTCTCATTGTCAGATTAATTATTTCCTGCGCTCATCTTTTTTAAAAGATTAAACTTTTTCCGTTCGATATTCATATCCTGGTCTATTGCGGTCAAAAAAAGAAGGAATTATTTGAATTGCTACCATTCATTCAACTGACTTTGGTTGTCGATTTAATGTGACTAGCGACCTGATAATTTTTTTTTAACTATCTGCCTTGTTGGAAAACTTAGAGCTCATATTATTACAAGACTCCTCAGGGGTGTTAATTTAAAATGTAAATATATAGAATATCGTTCACAGATACTTTAACACGGTATTAGAAGTTGCTTACATTTCCTCTTATTTTCTTGTTATATAAATCCCCCTTCATAATTAGAGTTTATTAAAGTTCTTATAAATCCTTTTGCCAACAATCTGTACTACTAATATGCAAATGTTTATAGAGCTCCCAAAAGCAATTTGTATGATAATAAAGGGACATCAGAGGCGCGATTAAACCATAATAGTTTGTCGTGAAAGTGAAGTAATTAATTCCAGTTTGTTAACTTTTTTGTCAACTTTATTAAGATATGCATCTCAAATTGTATTTATGTGCAAAAACTAAATTAGTCAAATTGTAATTTAATGAGGCAATAAGCATAATCCCTTATGAGAATTCAGAATTAATCAAATCGGGTCCATTAATCGTTAGTCTAAGTAGGTAGCTAGCTAGCTGTATTTGTAATATAGTGTAGAAAAGTTGTATGATAGTTGAATTTATCAAAGTATTATCTGATTGTTGTTATTAGGTTGTATTTAAATGTTTGAGAATTGATTGGAAAAATCAAGGTATGGCTTTAAATTGTTCAGTTTTTTTTTAAATGGTGATCAAAAATTTTTGCAGGAACTTTATTCACGCGCAATTTATTATTTACCATCACTTCTGGACAATTTTTTGTCACAATTCTGTGAGGGGTTTAATTTTACTCTTTTTGTCGTTCCATAAAAGGTCATTAAAACGTTCGCTAATGGAATTTTGTTAAAAAATGAATAAAAAAACAACTCAATTTAAAACAATAATCTGGAAGTTGGGTAAGGCCTTCTTCACAATAATTATTCTTTGGAGAGCAAGGTTTCGATAGAATTTCGAATAATTTACTTGAATAATGGGAAAACGAGAGGATTTTCCAGATCGGTAGAGCAAGATTTATATTCCTGACAAGAATCTTCTTATAATCTCTTTTAATAGAATGATTGTAAAAATGTTCAGAAACGTCCAAAAATATTAAAACTCTATGAAACCATTATTGCTAACCAAGAGCCAACCCCATCCATACAAGAAGGAGAGGATTTACAAGATTGAATCGAAAAAAACAAAATAAATTTTCAATAGATGGTACCGAATAGAAGGTACCTTCTTAAATTGACAGCTTTTCTTGAGTTATCCTTCGGCTGCATTTGGTTCAGCTGGATCTAGTAAGAAAAACTGTAACTGCCAAAATTTTTGATCACCACCGGTCATTAATAATAATCCTTCAAACAATTTTGAACCCTAAATACGCTTCATATTTAGTTAGGTAGTTATAAAAAGTAATTGTTAATATTGAAAGCTAGAACCATGACCAATCTTGTTCGGGACTTTCCATCCCGATTATTATAGAACCGTGACGCAAAATGACTTAATTCTTCGGCAGCTTGATGGGATCCATTATTACATTATCAGTTCAGAGGAGGGAGGTCAATTTTACAACCAACTGTCCATAATTAGAGGTAATAGAGATACGACTAGTCAAATTAATATCACGTTTTTTACTTGCGATATACAAAACCGATTTCGCTAGAGGAATAATAATGTTAATCAAAATGTGTAGAGAATTTGACCAATTTTTGTTGTGCCTTGAATAGGCTTTGCGGTGTAGTGTTGATTGATTATAACTAGAACTGCGGAATGGCTGATTAATAATAAACATGATTATTATCAAAAATATGTGGATTTATCCAATAATTTTCCCCCATGTAGACGCAGCAGCAACGGCAGCAGAGCAAGGGTAGGTAAAATTGAGTTTTGTTGATTCATTGATTGATCCATTGACTGATTCTAGATCTAGACTAGACGATTATCGAATGAACTAAGGGATGTCTTTGTAATTTGTAATAATAATAGAAGAACAAGAATCAGTATTTATGTAATATATTATATAAAATATAATAAATTAAAATGAAAGTAATATTTAGTAAGTTATTTGAATTATTATTAATTATAATGATGATAGAAAAATCTTCCATTTTTGTGTCATTTTGTATGTGCTTCAACCGTACCTACTTACTTATAAATGTATGAACACTATAATAATACCGGTGCCAAGTTTTCACATAACCAATTTTGATTGTTTTTTATATAACCATTTTCTTTCATTAATTATTGTGTATGATATATTATCGTATGCTATATAATATATGTATTTTTCTTTTCTTATATTATATTGTCTTTCTTTGGTGGAGTTATTAGAAATACATTATAATGTACAATGTACCATAATAGAGTGAGAGAATAATTATTATGAAACCGCAAAAACTTTGGAAGTGTATTACGTGTTGCCTATCATAAAAACTCTACAAAATATTTATGAACAACACCTGTTGAAATATACTTAAACTTATAGTTTCTTGATTAGCGATATTTTAACGAATTCGGTTCGTTCTTTCATTTTCTTGCATTTTTTTTTTCTTTAACAAGTTTTCATAAAAAAAATTGCACCCCCAAGGTGATTTCAATACTATTTGGACATGCTTATGAGTTAAAAACTACTCACCTACCACATAATCCCCGAGGGAATAAACGATTAATTGTTTCCATAAATTTGTTACATTTTTATTATTCGTTGGTCATTAAACACACAAAAAAACAATAATTTCTAGAACCCCAGCGACTCGTGAATACTTCCTTGAAAGTGTGTTTTTTAATATATTTTTGGTTCTCCAAGAGTTAAAGTTATACCTGAGGTGATTTTCTGTTATCAAGTACACCACTTTTAATTCCCGCTATCAAATTAATAATTATCAAAATCTGGAAGATACATGAGTAAGCCTTTGTATAGCTTGTTTAGATTTCTTATTTATCAGGCTTGTCTGTAATTTTTTTTAATGTAAATGCCTCTTTGGTTGTTTTTTTCTTTTCTCTTTATTTTTTTTTTTACCTTTTTTTGTCACCCCTCGTCATAATTTTTGATCAGTTTTTGAATAAAAATATATTTTACCGAGAATGGGAACCATTTTTAGACAATTTGCGGGAGTAAACTGTCAATTTATTTCCTCATGATATCGAATATTCTTTTTAATTTAAACAATATTTTTGCATTACTGAGGTGAAAAGACATTCTTTACGCACTAGTAGAGAAAAATTCTAGTTTAATCCCTAACAGAATAATTATAAAAAATTGTTACGTTTGCATGATTAAATGGGAATATGTGGGTTGTCTCTTTAGACTTCCTAAGATTAGGAGCGTACTTTAATTAATGTCCGGATGTAATGTGCGCAAGAAAAAAAAAATTCTTGGGAATTTTTTTTTCCATAAACTTGTTGCTCGATTTCCTTTCCGGATTCAAAAAATGAAATCGTAACTTCGAAATTTGCATCTAATTCTTGTTTCAGATAGAGTTTTAAAAATAATTGTTTTTTGCACTTCTGAGGTCAAAATAGTCAAAAAATCACCATTTGAACTAAATAAAATATTGTCTAGAAGCCATTCACGCATAATATTAATTTACTAATAACCAATTTCACATAAAATTGTTGCATTTTAAAATGTTTTAACCAATTTCCTTAAAAAATATTAAATGCTCTACCTTACCAGGCTAAAGTTCAACCTCGCTAGGCAAACTCGGGAATAAGATATTTATCAATCAATTGATTTTTCCCCAGGTGATGTCCAGGGAATAAGCCTACCTATAAGGGTCAAATGACTTACTTTCATCCCTTACGCGTGAATTCTTTATAGCAAGGGCAAAAAACAGGGTAGGTCAAAAGGGTGAGTAACAGAATAACGCATGGAACAGGATTCAGTCAACAAAGTTGCGGAAGTAGAAAAATCGAACAAAAGTTTAAAACGGCCCTTTCTAGCATTAAAAGCCTCAAGAATAACAAATAAATTATTTAAAACCACAACATACATCACAGGGTGTTGTAGTTCATTCACGAAAATCTGTCTAGTTTCTTTTAAAATAATCTTGTGCTAGAGCTAGAGCTAGCCCAAATTATTAAGGACGTTTCGAGGAAATTATCAACGGAAATGAGGCGGATCTCAGAAAAGAGTTGTAATGATGCTTTTTTAATAATTCCACCAAATAAGTTTTACGTGTTCGGAACACAGCGGGTAAAGCTTTATTAGACATAGTCAATTTGGATGTTACTTTTTGTAAAATGCAGTTTTTCTTAACTAGTTTACCGTATTATAATCAAAGCAAGATTACTGATGTTTACCAATTAATCAAAACAATTTGGTTTAGAATCATTATACAGGGCGCAGAGTTTCTTTTTTAATGTTTTATAATATGGTTCTGCGATGTAGCGATTTTCTTTACTTATGCTGCATAGTTTTTGTAAAGCCGATCGCCATCACTTGTAATTTCATTACTTATAATGCACAATTTGGAATTTTAGAGTTTATAAATTTTTAATCTGTATTATATCAAGTGTAAGAGAAATTTCTAACAATAAAGTTTTTCTGTCAGATGCAGTATTTTTATTTTCTGTTATTCTCCTTTTATTAGTACCCTCCATCCTGAAAGCAGACTGAAAATCTGAGAATAAATAAAATGTTTGGGGGTAAAACTCATTTTTCCATCATTCATAATTAATTTAGAAGCGTACAAATAAAGCTCTCTAGAACGACCAACCAAAGGTTGAAAATTCGAATTAATAATAATGCCACCTTTTCATTCAACTCGGATTCAATAAACCTTATAAGAAAGCCCAACACGCAATTAATTTCAGGTGTCAGGGAATCACTGGAAAGTGACTTATAAATAATTAAGTCTAGATTTGCTTTCATCTCAATACATCAAACAATAATGGACAAGACCAGACGAGCCGTGATAAATTATGGCAATAATGACAAAAAACTTCAATTAATAAACTGGAAATTGAATTAATTTGACTACCTGGAACTTTTGATTCACACGCAGGTATATACCTACGTCTAATAATAACTGATGGATAAATTATGCAAAAATTTTAATAAAATGTCGATCAGTCAGAGAAAAAATTTATTAAATCTGTCTGTGATATAATGTAAACTAGCGAGTGGTTTTTAAATTAATCAAAGTCCATCGATGAATATTTCACGATAGATAAATCAATCCAATTTTGCAAAGTCCCAATCAACTTAATAAATATCTCTCTTATGGATCCTGAATTAGTGGTGGATTGATCTTATCTTTTAAATAAGAACGATCCGGTTAGCTAAGCAGCCTTTTTTCAAAAATAAATCCTCAGCATCCACCGATACTCATGTCATTAAAAAGTTATTTACTATTATCTTTTTATTGAGAAATAATAATAGCAACATCAATGTTCTTGTAAACCAAGCTCTAAAGTCACCTGATTCTGAGAAAAGTAGTAACCGTGCGAGAGTGGGGGTAGAACAGCAGATGCGAAGAGCGCTCAGCCATTTTCGCTCATGTTTGCGGGCAATTTTTACCTATTTTTCTGAATTTAAATGAAAAATGAAGATTAACGTTTTATAGCTGAGCACGTCAACTACTTTCTAAATCCGTTTGAGAAGTTCTAATCGGACGACCTCTAGAGCATCCAGTCTAGCTGAAAAATATGGTATGAAGAACTTCTGATTGCAATTAGGTATTACGCGAAAACAAAAAAACATTATAAGTAATTATTAAATAAATAATTGACTGATTAAGTCTGGGATTACTTTATAGACGAACCTTGTCAACGTAAATCCGTTACAATTATGTAAATAAGAGAGCTAATTCAAGCAATATAGGCAAATTATCTAGTAAGTATCGCTTAAATACTATTCGTACTGTGCACACTTGGAAAACAATGACCATCAAAATAGTGCTGCTGTAAATTGTCAATAAACTTGCTCAAGGAAAGAAGTAGTGGTAGAATGATCTGGTGAATCAATTAATCTTAACTAATTAGGAGTCATGAAGCCGAAAAACCCATGGAGCGCATAGATCGGAACCTGAAAATGGAAGATCTTGGGGTAATTTTCAACTTTGTTTACGACTCAATTTCGCACTATACTTATACAGATGGAGGCTCAAAGTTGCTATAGTTTTCCAAGTGGGAAAAATATTAAAAAATACAGCGACAAATTCGTTAATAGAATTATTGTTATGATATGAACGAAGCCAATTAGGAATGCATTAAAAATATACCTACCTAGTGTTTACTTTCGCCCAGCCATAACCTACTTGAAATAATGTACTTCTGAATCGAGTCAGCGTGGAGCTTTCAATCAAACTTGAAAAATTCTCCACTGCAGAGGTCAGTTTTGTTATTCAGAATCGCAATTTCACCTACTTAACGACATATCGGGGTCGTCTAAGATCTCTAAACGTATTATATTCGATTGTACATTTACAGTGAAAATGCTATAAAAGGCAGGCTTTTCTATCAGCTTTTTTCAAAACGCTTATTTTTGAAATTCCTTTTTTTAAATTCCTCGCAATCTTCAACTTTCTTATTCATCCTGAATAATGAAACGATTACCTACCTACGTGCAAAAATCAAATTTTCAAGCCATGATTCAACTTTTTCAGTAGGTCACTCCATTTGACTGATAATGCTTTCTAGGAAACAAATTTAAACGGGCTGCTTATCGCTGTCTATATAATGTTTCCATAATCGAATTTCGCACGGTTATTATTGAGTTTAATTTTCAGGTTGGAGGCTATTCGCTAATGGAAAATTAACAAAGTAACTGCTCTCTTTGCGTGGGTTAAAAAGACTTGAATATTAAATTAATTACCTATTGGCTGTCCACCTGAAGACATGTATAAGCAATCTAATGCAGAGATGAGAACACCTCCTTTCAAGAGCACTTTCTAATCTGCAATGAATTCATTAATATAATTATTTTATAGATCATTTTCTAATGTGAGTGAATAAGATCTATCATAGTGTAATTATAGAATGGTATTTAGTATTTAGCATTGTTAATTTAATAATATACCTACATAGAAGACGTAGACGTCTGGCGTCAGTATAATAGGTACGTTATACAGTGACCCAGTGAAAACGAAACGCACTTCTTTCCTCATATTTATCTACTAACTTGACTCATCAATCTTTAATACTTCAATCAATCCGTTTTTGTAATTCTTGTAAAAAAATTAAATAAACCTTACCATTTGAAGATTAATGAACCCCAAAAAACTACCAAAAAAGCTAAAGCAATTCCAGTCATGTTATGGACAAGTCAACTTTACGTCCAAAATCATGGGACGAGCAACGTGGTTCCGGTACCACTTTGAGTACCACCACCACGATTAAACAATGGCCTGGCAAAACATTATGGCACAAGTCGTGGCACAATCTCGCCCGAGGGAGATTCCCGAGACGGGTTGCTTTATTTTTTGTTTATTTTACTTTATTTCGTCCAAATTTGTATCATGTACTTGTTGAACTTATGAGAGACTTGCCAAAAAACCAATTCTTGTATCACTCAATTACTGGTCGTAATTTTGAGAGTGTGAAACTGGCAACTGTATAGAACTCATTTGTTTGGCCCCTAAAAAAAGTTAGGCTGAAACTACCGCCACTCGCCTCCAAAAACCACCCCATGGAAAAGGAATTTTTTGTTCTTTGCTATAGGCAGGTAATATTTGAGAGGCTATAACATCGTAGAGAAGTCATTTGGACTCTATGTTTAATAAAAAGACGCTAATTATTTTCAAACTTTCTACCCCGCTGCATCCTTCCGGGAATAATTACTTGGCACCTTGTATGTTCTCGAATAGTTTACACATGCACTTTGTCATTGAGTATGCGTTCGTAAGAAATTGCGTTCTAAAAAATTGTTTGCATAATTACTGGTTCTCACAATAATAATTATATTTAATTAGACTCTAAAAGAAAATTACTATAGAAGCAGAAAATTAAAGTTAACATGGAATTAATAAACATTTATTAGCCACTTAACGTGCCGGAAGACAAATAGCTCCTCTTCATTAACGACTAAACGGAGATGTTTTCCAAGGGAAGTTCTAAAAGGTTGTCAATTTGTTTCGTTCTTGTTGCGGCGCTGATAAAAGATATGTGTTTTGGTACGAATGGTTACTAAGGACATTTCGAACTTCTACAATTCCCGGCGTCAACCCAGCAACTTTCCAGTGATGGGCAGCATCTGCAAGGCCAAATTACTTCTCTTCTTAACACAAAAAAATTCCCTCCACCATTCTCATTATCTAAAAAGGAGAAAGTCACTTTATTCATGAAGCTTCAAAAATCAAACTTACAGGAATTTAGGTGAATACTTAGACTATTAAATAAAAGATGGACCAAGACATAAACACTGAAAAAGTGTTCCGACATCCCTCTCTCTCCAGACAAGACTGTTCAAAACAATGAATGCCAGATCAATAATGAAACTGGCACTTACAATGAAAGAGCGCAACCTCTCCAGTGTTATTGGTGGGCAATAAACATCGATGGATCCCTTATACCCGTTTTACTTTGCTACATCTGGCAATATGAATGTTTACATCCTGTCAGACCGTTTGTTTACATAATACCATAATAAGAGTTCGTGTTTTTCAAACAGTTGTAAGTTCCTTGTTATTTACATTTTCAGCTCTAGCTTTCACTCGTTTTAAGCTTTAATAATAAATTTTTCAATTAAGTTAAAAAAAGTGGCGAAAACGTGTTCTGTTTGTGAGAAAACTTCGAAAGAAGGTAAGTCTATCAGTTTCCTACGTAAGCAACGCAAAGCCGTCAATCAAAACAAAGCATACATGGTCATGGGAGTAGCGTAGTGTTTAAGTGTTCTATCTTTTAATTTGTGAAAACAATTATTGTTTGACAGTTTTTTTTCATTTTCGAAAGCATACTGAATACCTACTGAATACTTTGAAAAATGCAACTTGAAAAAATTATTCCATTTAAATAAATAAAAAATACTGACTTTTTGAAAGTATATTACCTATTATTATTGTCAACCTCTAATTTAAGATAATCAGAATATGGAGAGGGGGAATAATATTCAAACAATATCATCAAAGAATATGAAATAGAAGAGTTTGACCCGGTTGCACGAACGTTAAAAAAATTTCAGATTATTACTAATTTTAAGGTGCAAATTTTTAAAATATGGTGAACTTTTTCCATGATCTTTCATTTTTTATCGGCAATTAATTCTTCTAAAATTGAGACGAATTCAGCATCCCAGCAATATCAGAACAAAACTTTAGTAATACAGGGCATTTTAAAATTAGTGATTAGGTATCTGACATATTATCAATTACGTTCGTTTAATTTATTTTTAGAATAAAATCAACTAAATATGTAAGAAATTGAAAAAATATTTTAGGTACCTACTGATGTATATTGCTTTCCGACTTTCCTATCGATTTTTTATTTGCTAAATTGTTATTACCTTTTTGTACCTTTTATTTTGTATAGGTAGGTATAAGTATATATTTTCTTAATTTAATATCTATTAGTATTCCCATAATTTATGTTTTTTGTAACAAAAACTGCAAATAAAATAATAATATTATGAATATTATGATCATTATTATAATTTATGTAATTATTACATTTCCTATAACTGAACTCGAGCGCGCCACTGCCGTTGCGTTCTGTTTGTTTACGTTTTACGTCGTTCCCCTTACCCCGTCAGAAGTATCATATGAGTGCGAGAGAGAATATCAACAAACCAAAACTGACTTCAAGCTAAGATAGGGAAGGCGCGGTCCATATTTATTAATATAGTCTAAGGGTGAATACAATCTGACGAATACTTAGTTCGAAATTTACAATAGGATTTTACTCTCGACTTACCAATAACGTCATTAAAGGTACGTGACTCGATTTCAGCCGTATCTATTTCATTCTTGAGTAAAAAAATCAATAACATTACCGCTCCTGATAAAATCTTCATGATGAAGTCTAAAGTCTTCTACTTCTTCTCCTACTTGCTTCTCCTACAGCAATGTTCTTGTGGTGGTAATTGCTTGATTATACTTTGTCCGTTATGCTATTTCTCTTTATATAAGGTACACGATATGACGATATGAGTTGAGCGATTATCGCCTTATTAAAAAATTATAATAAAAAAAAATTATAAAAAAAAATATAAATAATTATAAATACTAGTAGAATATACCATGAGTTAATGATGATAGATATTACTCACGAGGTAAGTAATAATTTTTTTTTATCTACCCACAGTATTTTTTATAATTGGCTCAATTATGAGTAGGTATTTCCGCTATTTTCAAAATATGCTCACTGAAATTTTTCATAGTGGATACTGAAAAAAACCTGATTTTTTAAGAAACGTGCCTTAATAAAGTGGATAAATAAATTCAGCAATTTTGTCCCCTCTCCTGTCAAAGGCACTAGCAAAGTAATACCAAAAACGCAGTTTCTTTCCACAAGTGCTTCTCTATGTATAATATTTTGTTACCTAAGCTTAAAATTTCTTCAACTTTTATATTATATATACAGGCTTTCAAAAACACCACTCTTTTTAAGGGAATTCAGATTGCAGCTATTTTGATATGACTTGGATTTGGGTGAGGAGAAACGATATAGGTACATTTGTACCCTTTCCCGTGTTTTTTCAAAGAAATTGCAACATATTTTTTTCATATCAAATTTTGTATTCTGATTACCGATTGGCTGAAAGTTCCTAGAGTAAAGTAAATGGTCAATGATTAGATATTTTATTAGGTGCAAAAATTTTCTATTTTTTCTATTTTCTCTATGAATATTGTCTCACTGTTTAAAAAATACTAATAAATATCTATGTATTGTCGAATATGAATAATCGAATTTGACTATGAATCCTCAGAATATTCCTCGGCTGCATTTTTTGGTGATTTTCAAAAGTGGTGTCAATGTGTCATCCTCAAAAGTGTATTTTTTATTTATTTCTGTTATTGTTTTATTAAAAATACGAAAAATAGTCAGAATCGGTGAACTTTTGATGCTTTTGGGTAATTTCCATCTCTGAAAAATAGATTATGTTGTTGATCAAATTTTTCTAGTAAGAGTTATTGATATTTTCGAAAATAAAGGTATGTATTTTACTCTTTGGAAAAATTCATCTTTTTGGGCAAATCTCGTACAAGACTAAAAAAATTTGATATTTACCTTATAAATTTCATGTTTTAGACCATGCAAAACTTTTTGTGAGCTGAAGAATAAGAATAAGAAAAAGTTTTCCATATGACTCCATCTTACGTAGACACAATATAACTGTACCTATAAGTACCTGTACTTACCGATACTGTCTGTCCCGTAAATATAAACCCAAAAGGCATATAGCCAGGTACAAAATTTGAAAATAATTCCTTTTCTCAGTAAAGATAAGGTCTTCATAGAAATTTTCCGTGTTTAGTGGGCTGTGAGTTTTGAAATTAAAGATATGTTGTCGTGCATGTTGTTTTTTGCATTTCCTGGTGTTAAATTACGTTACTTTTTATTTCTTTTGTTGTTTCTTTATTGGTTGTTTTTTTATTGGTAATTTTTTAGTTATTATTATTATTGTATCTATTATTGCAGCTAAAAAATAAAACTTTGAAGCGATATATCTCGAAAACGGCCATTCTTATCGATTTTTTTATTGAAAAGGTGCATGCACTGCGGGGAAGTCCCTATGGCGCTCTGGGAGGGATGCATGAGCGGAGATATCGATTCACGTTCACTTTGAATCGTTGCAGGTTGTATTCCTCAGGAAACACTTCACTTGGGATGCTATTTTAAAAGGAATTCGGTTCTGTATTTGAAACAATTCTCTAATAAGGTGGTGCGAGTTGTAACGAGCTGAGCCTCAAAGGGATGAGCTACTGTGGCTCGACGTGTATTTCTGCCTGGCCTCGTTCTGGGTGGGATCAAACGGGTCACGTCTTGTGAACACTTCCCATTAAAATATCTGCATGTAAAACAGGCACAGGTCTGCTACTTTTCGTCGATATTCAAGACTATATAAATGTTTAGTCAAAGTCGGGTCTCCGATCAAGTGGATGGCTTTTTTTGGATGGAGTCAAGTAATCTCAGTGTATGTTAAGAAGCTGAGCTGCAAACGTGTGAACGTACTCCAAGGATGGTCGGATTTGAGCCTTGTGTAAGAAGAGCAAGCTGTTGAGACATATAAAATTTCTTTATGAAAAACAGTGTTTCAAGTTTTTGAGAAGCATTCTTCGCCAAACCTGCAACATGATTATGCCAAGACATGTTCGCTCTCAGACTCACGACAAGCAAACTAGGAGATGACGTTGGAAGATCCCGCCATTACCGTATCTGGCTCCAAAATTGTTGACTTTGTGGAGAAGATGACAAGCTGCTATTCTCTTGTATTTCCTTGAATCTTGTACCTATCTCTTAAATCTCTTGTAGATCGTTTTTTTTTTATTGAAACTTGTTGCTCTCTGGGAAAATTTGTGTCGATGGCCGAAGTTCGCGCATCTAAGGTAGGTATAGGAAGATATAAGTGTATGGAAGTATATTGAGTTTTTTGTTGTTTCAAGCAGATCCCTAGTATGTAGTATAAGAAGAAAGAGTGTCGGAGAAAAATGGATCCCTGAGGTACGCTGGCATTGATAGACAAGGTCTCTAAAAGAGCTCCATCGATGGGCACCCGCAAAGAGCGACCTCCGAAGTCCGAGGTAACTCGCAAGGCACAAGCAGAGCTTAACAGGCATGCCATAACCTGCAGGTTTGCCAACCATCCTCCATGCCAGACATGATCAAAACCTTAGCAAATCCTTAGATATCCAAAGCAGCACAACTGGTCGCTGGAACGTAGCGGCGAGTACCCAAGGAACTTTTAAGTATCTTGCCACTAGTCACTGCACGTTCATTTTCGATGATTTTTAAATAACAGAATTGCAATATTTTTGTCTAGTTCTTCGGATTTTTGTTGAAAACGACGAAGTATTTTTGAAAAATAATAAGAGAAAGAATTAAATTCTCCATAGAATGAAGTAATAGTTTCTTAAATTGGCAGACAGGCTAAAAAAATAAGTAGCTATTTATTTTAAGGATCATTATCCCTTATAAACCCTTTGAAATGCTATAATTTATCTCTATACATATACTGTCAATGAATGATCATACACACACAGTTAAATCACCACATTTTGGGGCTACCTACACGTCTCTGCTCAGTGTCGGTTCTTATGCGAATCACCCTGTAGAGAAAAAAGCGCCCCGTTTGGGAGGCTGTAACTTCCAAGCGAATGATTATTGAAAAGACACTAATCATTTTCAAACTTTCTACCCCGCTGCATACTTACGATGCATAATTACTTGACACCTTGTATAACTGTCCTCGAATAATTTACATGTATCATTGAGTCTGCTGTTCAGAAATGTCGCTCGAAAAAAATTGTGTACCTAATTATTGGTTTTCAAAATGAATATATCATTACACTGCAACAGAAAATTACTAAATTTTAAGTAGAAGTAGAAAACTAAACTAAACATGTAAATATATTTACTAGCCATTTAATGTGCCGGAAGAAAAATAGTAACAAACTCCTCTTCATTAACGACCAAACGGAGTTGTTAAAAGGTCCATAAATTTTTTCGCGATCCTGATTGCAGTTCTTGGTTTTGATAAGTTTTCCAAGGGAAGTCCGAAAAGGTTCTTAATTTGTTTCCAACTTGTTACGGCGTTGATAAAAGATGTTTGTGTCGGTACGTGTGATCCTGTAGGAAACGGGTGACAATTCAAACATCTACAACGGTGGGCTTCAGATGAAACAGGCCTTAGGTGTTGAGCAGCAAGGCCAACTAAAATTTGTTCTTAACTTAAGTGTTACTCTTACCGTTCTTCCAAACTCTTCGTTTGAGACAAATAATATTTCGCCATTCTCATCATCTAAACAGAACACAGGAGAAAATCATTTTATAGGTATTCTTGAAGTTTGAAAATTGACGAATATTTTTCGAAATTTATGTTGAAAGGGTATGTTACTTTTAAGTAAAAAAATCAGTGCGATTAACAGTGCTCCTGATAAAATCATCATGAAGTTTAAGTCTTCTACTTCTTCTACTACTTGATGTTCTTGTGGTGGTTACTTCTTGATTACATTTTGTCCGTTATGTTATTTCCTCTTTATATAGGTAATGTAGGTACACATATACAGGGTGTTGATTTTCAAAGCGGGCCATAGGGGATTAGCATTGCGAAAGTGGTTTTTGAGGATTCCTGCTCGCCGTTTAAACTGACAGAAATGGTTTTGGTATCAAAATGAAGCTAAAATTATTGCGCATAACGCTTGACATCAGAAATTAATTTAATTTCACGTTGTTTTCTAAAATTCTTCAGTAAAAATTCAAGTAATTGTTAATGTTTAATCACAAAATAGCATGCCTTGCCTAAACAATAATGACGTTTCTACGTTTCGACAATCCAATAATAAAACTTTATAAGTCAGTAGGTAATAATAAAGTCTGGTTCTATTTAAAAATGGGTTATACAAACCAAGAAGAGTCTTTATGGTGAAAACCTACTACAGTGTAGCCAGTTACAGGAGGGTTCGCGATTTATTTGCCGTGAATTTTTTTTAATAGACCAATGTTTTATTATTGGATTGTCAAAACGTAGAAACGTCATTATTGTTTAGGCAAGGCATGCTATTTTGTGATTAAACATTAACAATTACTTGAATTTTTACTGAAGGATTTTAGAAAACAACGTGAAAGTAAATTAATTTCTGATGTCAAGCGTTATGCGCAATAATTTTAGCTTCATTTTGATACCAAAACCATTTCTGTCAGTTTAAACGGCGAGCAGGAATCCTCAAAAACCACTTTCACAATGCTAATCCCCTATGGCCCGCTTTGAAAATCAACACCCTGTATGTCGATATGAGTTATTGTACCGGGTGTCCCAACACTAGTGTCCACCCCCTAAATAGAGCTTAATTTTAAAGATAAAAAATTGAAACTTTGAGGATTTGTGTACTTGATATAGGACCACGGAATGGCATAATCAGTTTCATTAAAAAAAATTTAGTTCGGGCGCCAGCGATAAAAAACTGTAAGATGGTGGTAAATTGTCGAAAAAAATTGATTTTTTTTCAATACATACGTAGAAATCGATTAATAAAATCAATATCGCTTGAAAGAAATGTGAAAAAACTAATTATAAGGCTTTAATTAAATAAAATATGATTATATAGTAATGACAGGTAGGCAATATAATCTGAACAATATAATCAATATAATCTGAAAACGGTAAGGTGCAATAAGTTTTATGACAAAGTAAATAAGGCCCAAATAAATAGAAGGACGGCTCTTGCTGGGCTAGCCGGCACAATGAACCTGCACTGGACAGTGTCGTAGTATGGACTCATGAAAAAGGTGATTATTAAAAAGATATTAAAAATGTTTTTTAATGAAACTAATTATGCCATTCCGTGGTCCTATATCAAGTACACAAATCCTCAAAGTTTCAATTTTTTATCTTTAAAATTAAGCTCGATTTAGGGGGTGGACACTAGTGTTGGGACACCCGGTACAATGAATCAGCCTCAGGATAAAAATAATTAAAATTACTGTAAGTTAGTATGTAGATAAATAAATATTTATAATAATTAAGTGCATGAGTAATAAGTAGTATTGTCTCATTATTGGCTCAATTTTGAGTATATTAAAATGTATTATTTTATAGTGGTTACTTAAAGAAATTCTATTTTCTATTAAAAAAGTTCCATAAAATGGATCTAGAAATTCAGCAATTTTTTCTCCTTTCCTCTCAAAGGCACTAGCAAAGTAATTATTTAAAAAAAAAACAGTTTTTTTACAAGTGTTGTATCCTATCCTGTTAACTATAAGCTTCACAGTTCACAGCTACGAATTTCTCTTTATTCATATCATCTGACAGGAGATTTTCATCAAAATCTCAGAGAAAATTTGTTTCAGAAAATATGCACGTCGGTATAAAAATCGAAAATTTCGTGAACAAATCGATGTCTTTAGAATGGGACATTGGGAAAACGCAGCTTACCTATTACAATATCTACGGTCAGAATATCAATTCAGTTAGGTCAAAAAATCCTTAGTTTTCTCACAACACGCTGATGTTCGTGAAAATTCGTGTTTTGCTATCGATGGGTCAATTTTTGCCAAAAACAATTATCTTGTGCTTGACGCTAGGACGTGGAAAAATAACGCAAAATATAGGCCTGGAACAGATGAGCGTATAAAAAAAAAATTTGAAAAAAACGACACTAAAAACTTTTGCTCGAAAAATTACCTTTCTTCCTCCGAAGACGAGGAGAGCTACAGAAGACACGGCAGTTCTGAACTTCTCTCAGTTTCTATTATCTGACGAGAGATTTTAAAGTCGCAAGGAAACAATCACTCCACAAAAATCGATGTCTTCAGAATGCAACGTGCTTTGCACCCACCTCAATTATAAAATGTTGAACGTCAACCCCCTGCATGTGAGACATCATTGGAAAGCCTTTGAAAAATGCTTTCCAGCCAAACAAAGTGACATTCTACCAAATATGTTTTTATTATATTGATACAAGTGAATTCGATTTAATTTGAAAGAAAAAATACCTTAACAATTTTTTCAATAGAACCCGTTTTTAAAATGGTTTCTGTTATTGTCAATAATATGGTCTATTTTGGAACTTTTTCCGAACCTTTCCTAAGGTGCCTGTGATGGGGTCAGAGATCGACAATCGCTGTAATTCTTTGCAGTAGTTACTCTAGTGAATCTGGTTTGGTTTTATAAAAAACAGATATCATTATCAAGTAACCCCACAAGAAAAATCCATTGGAGTCGGGTGATCTAGGAGGCTTCACATGGTCCTTTTCTGCCAATTCATTGATAGAGATAAGATTATTCAGCCATTTAAAGGTTTCAAAGCTCGTCGCTAAATCTGAAATTTCATAATTGGGATGAGTGGAGCTTTAAGGGTTCACGGGGATGAGTCATTTCTTACGTCATTTTGTTTTCCCCTCCGTATTAACCAAACGGTTTTTTGAGATTTTTGATATATTTTTTTGTTCAAAGATCGCCATTATGTTTTTAGACATTAAGTCTAAAATGTCACCTTGTATAAGAATAACATAACGCTAGGCTATAAAATAATGTTTATCATATGTAGGAAGTTTCTTAATCTTATTAACTATGTGATTTCGTTATCAAGCGGAGAAGTTAGATTTGCCTAATGGAAACGGCTTCATGTTGTACAAGCTCTAAATAGAATAATTTAAAAGATTTGTACCAAGAATGCCCATTAGATACAAAGTTAGAGAGAGATAAGATCGTGTTCAAAACGGCGGAGAGATAAAACTGTAATAAGAAGTAAGAAAATGCTCGGAGTAATTTATAGTCACGGAAATGTAACGTGAAACAATGCAATGTGACAACGTTATGCTTGAAAAAAGCTCGACTTCGTGGTTGTGGTACTGTAACTGGTACTAGGTAGTATTATACAAGTAGGTACTGAATACTGATACTAGTCCTAGCAGTACCTACCTACCTACTTCGAGGTAAGTATTAATTACGGTTCTAATTGCTCTCTTTAAGAAATTATCCGGAAATTTATACGAGGAATGCAAGACGCAAACGCAGCGCTAAGCTGCTACAACAGCACAGTTCGATATTTGATCTGATCTGGAGCAAAAACTCTGTACCTCCAAGAGTTTGCATTGTTGTCGCAGTCTTAATTATATGGGAATCTACCGAGTGTACAGTTATTTTAAATGCAAGAATGCCATTATATCGGATCATTCGAAAAAATGTATTAAAACTGATTCGAAAAACTGTAATGGATAATAGATCCAGTTTATAACAGTTTAGAGTATTATTGTTACGTCACGTTTTAGGGTCACTCGAAATCGACTCTTGAATATGTCCGATCCGATGGTCGAAATCAAAGTGAAACATCGATCTTTGCGATCACTGTCGTTTCGATCACTTCTTGAATTCAATAATAATTCAGCTCGGATTGCTTTTATCTTCACGCGATACTCGCACCACAGGTCGCCATGAAAGTCTCCTCTTTCAGGGTATTCAGGCCACTCTGCTCGAGTCTTGCGTCGCTTTTAACAATGACTTATGCTTCGGACAAATTCGTTTTTGATTAGTGAAAAAATTCTCGAATAAATTGGGTATGATCATCTTAGGTAAGGTTATTTATCTTGCATCATAATGCAAGAAATTGAGTTAATATCTTTTGGTGAAAGCGACTTTTCTTTAAATTTACAAGTAATACATTATTTCTATCTATCTACTGTTAAATATATTACAGACTGTACTTGTAAAAAAGTAAATTGAAAAGTTATAACTCTATATTTTTAAATTATATCACTTTAGTGTAGGAGGATAAAGAAGACCAAGTAAGCTGAAAAAAAACTTGAATAGGATCTTACTTCTCCGGGACCCATTTTTATATACAGGGTTACTGGTAACTGGATACATTCCTTTGGTGATCTGATAAAACAAGAGGTAAGGAGTAAATTAACCCCAACATGCACTATACAAAACTCAATAGATTTTGAGATATTTCGATTTTCAACTTTTCTTAAAAAAATGGTTTCAAATGTCTTGAAATGTAATTTTCAAAAAATCTATTTTAAATTTTTGATTTTTTTTTTTGCTGGAATACTTGTCCAATACTATGCTTCCTTCTGGAATAAAAAATATCCTGAGGTATTTCGATCGTGTGAAAATTTCAAAGAAAAACTTTCACAAACTATTTTTTTTAAATAAGATTTAAAAGTTTTTACAAGTTATTTTTGCAAAATTGTCAAGACAACTTGCGTACAAATTGTTTTAAAAACTTTCTTAGTGTAGTAGCTATCTAACAAGGTACGAATCTTGTACAAGAATAACAGAATCTCTCCGCTATGTCCTGTTACCGAGGAACAAATCCTTAAGTCGGGACGTTTTAAAAAAAATACGGCCCTGAACGGGGGTCTTAAAATTCTCTGATCCGGCCCATTTTCAATAGGTCGTATTTGGGGGTGACGAGCTTCGTCCCTACCAAGTTTCGTCCCGATCGGTAAAACTTTCAGACACTTAGAGTGGCTATTACTAGGCTATTCCCGAAAAATCCCGAAATTCCCGAAAAAATGACACTTCCCGGGAGCGGATCCCGCTCATTTTCAATGGGCATCGTGCCACGGTGTGCCTCTTCAATCGAGCCAAATTTCAACTTTCCCACATGAAAACTGGCGGCTCTAGAGTGTTTCCTAGCAAAGTCACAGAAGTTTCGTAAGTATACGTATTCTTGTGCCAGAAAAATGTCTGTCTGTCGGTCTGTCTGTCTGTTACTTTGCTAGGAAACACTCTAGAGCCGCCAGTTTTCATGTGGGAAAGTTGAAATTTTGCTCAATTGAAGAGGCGCACCGTGGCACGATGCCTATTGAAAATGAGCGGGATCCGTTCCCGAGAAGTGTCATTTTTTCGGGAATTTCGGGATTTTTCGGGAATAGCCTAGTAATAGCCACTCAAAGTGTCTGAAAGTTTTACCGATCGGGACGAAACTTGGTAGGGACGAAGCTCGGGACCCCCAAATACGACCTATTGAAAATGGGCCGGATCAGAGAATTTTAAGACCCCCGTTCAGGGCCGTATTTTTTTTAAAACGTCCCAACTTAAGGATTTGTTCCTCGGTAACAGGACATAGCGGAGAGATTCTGTTATTCTTGTACAAGATTCGTACCTTGTTAGATAGCTACTACACTAAGAAAGTTTTTAAAACAATTTGTACGCAAGTTGTCTTGACAATTTTGCAAAAATAACTTGTAAAAACTTTTAAATCTTATTTAAAAAAAATAGTTTGTGAAAGTTTTTCTTTGAAATTTTCACACGATCGAAATACCTCAGGATATTTTTTATTCCAGAAGGAAGCATAGTATTGGACAAGTATTCCAGCAAAAAAAAAATCAAAAATTTAAAATAGATTTTTTGAAAATTACATTTCAAGACATTTGAAACCATTTTTTTAAGAAAAGTTGAAAATCGAAATATCTCAAAATCTATTGAGTTTTGTATAGTGCATGTTGGGGTTAATTTACTCCTTACCTCTTGTTTTATCAGATCACCAAAGGAATGTATCCAGTTACCAGTAACCCTGTAGATAAGTTAATAAATATTATAATTTTTTCTGATAAAGAACAAAAGTTCGAAAACGTTTCGATGAAATTGGAACATGAGAGCAGGAGCTGGGCAGGGCTTAAGGGCTTCAAGCCCTCTTATGAATTTCAATTACATGATGACTTGAAACCCTTTTTTTAAAAAAGTCTTTTTGGGCTTGAATTCCTATATAAAATGGCTTTGGAATTGTGAATGCAAAAAAAAAACTTCAATTCCTTTTGAGGGCTTTCAAAGCTCTTGAGGGCTTAAAAAGGATTCAAGCCCTTTTTCATTCACAATTCCAAAGCTCTTTAAAACAAAAGTGTGTGAATATTTTTGCTAGTTCCATCCTGCTGCTGGGAATACGGAAGACGGTGGGAGGTCTTGAATAGGGATGTGCGATTTAAATCGATTCTCAAAAGAATCGATCTTTTGAGCGGCGATTCTCAATTTTTTGAATCGATTTGTTGTTCCGCGATTTTTTATAGAATTCTCAGCAGCAGGATATTTGGGAAAAATATATTAACAAAGGCTTTCAAGCTACTTTCAAGGGCTTGAAGCTCTTTTGCAGAACTTCCAGCTCGTCTAGAGCTTCAAATGTTTTACAAACGAGTTTTTGGCTTTCGCTGCATTCCTTTTCAAGTGCATTGGATAAAATCAAGGGAATTTTGACCAGATTTCCTCCAAACACTTTAAGTTTTCGAAATATCGTGTTTTTTTGCGATTTTGAAGTTTAGATGAACGCCATTAACTCTGAAACTAAAATTCACACCACGGATCTAGTGTGCTCAAATTAATCTTTTAAAAAACACAAACTTATGACAAAAAATGTTCACAAAAGATTGAAAACAAAAGATTTTCCCATATCAACATTTACCACATTCTGACAAGAGAAATAGAATTTTCATTCTATTAATGATTTTCACAAAAGCAAATTCACTGCAGTAAATGAGACCTAAATGGAATTGATCGATGTCTGGGCATATACCAGGAGGTGTTCATATACCACAAGATTCAGTTACACATTCCACATAAGTATTTTTATATTTTCTACACTGAGGAAATTTTTGCATTGGCGGAAGTAAATTTAAAATTACTAATTTTGCCAATTAAATCGTTTAATTGAAACGAGCAACTAAATTTTTAATTGCTGAATTTGAGGTATTCAACCAAAAAAGATTTGCCAGAAGATACCGCAGAAGTTAGTATGCAGGCTGGAGCTGTGAACGATATAATAACTCAGTGAACCACGCTTAAATTGCTTGCATCAAATTACCTAATTCAACTATACCAAGAACTGCTGTTAGGTGCTCGCAATATTACTTAGGATTCCCTCAAACCAATAAAATTTTTCTTCCAAATCAATCTTACGAATCTAAGATTTCATTCTGGAAATGGAAATGTTGTTGAACCAAAAAAAATCTCTGGAGAAATACCTCATGCATTTCTTTTATTTAAAAAAAATTCCTCTCAGTGTAGGCCTGCTAATATTCCGAAAAGTGAAGAGGTGTTTTCGTTAGCGCATTAGTGTCAACAAATTAATCTTAAAATATAAAATAAAAAATATGTTTTATTGTACCTCCAATTTTTTTTTTTTTTATTGAAACGAATTATTGGCAGATAGACACGTTAGGTGCCACTTGAAACGAACTATTTAACCCCTAGAGGGGAAAAATAGTCGCTGAGAGCATGAGACAGAAAAAAACAAGGGTCGTAGGTTGAGTCGCTAGTCTAAGAGGGTCAACAATAACAAGCGGGTCAGCAGAACAACAGGTACTCTTTATTAAAATATAAAATATATCACAGTGATTAATATTAAACTCTTGAGCACGGTTAACAGATAATAAAAAAACAAGATCGTGCGGTGCTAGTCGAATGAATGGATCGGGTGCTAAGAGTTTATAAGGCACTTATCTTCGTATGGCTTGGCTCCAGGAACTTGCTTGGTTTGAAAGGGTGACTTGGTATCCAAGAAAATCTGCCTTGGTACGTGGAGTTCTTCTCGGTACGAAAAAGATGGCCTCCAGGGAAAAGAGTGAACTCCAGGGAAAAGATGACCTCCAGGGGAAAAAGTTGCCTCCAGGGAAAAAATTGACTCCAGGGAAAAAGCAATCCGTAGGGAAAAGCAAGCCAAAACGTGAGGGATGGTTATAATAATTTAAGTGAAAGTTCACAACGCCATTTCGCTAAAAATTTCCTGTGTTTGCGGAAACGACCTTCCTCTAGCGAATTCCAGGAGAGAAAAAGAAGGTGAAAACGCATTCACCTGCGTTCCAGGTTGGAATTCGACAATCGATGTTACGAAACTCGAGGCCGCCAGCCGGCTGTGTTGCATTGCACTAAGACCCACTATCACTCACTCACTGCGCGCGCCCGCCGTTGTCTCCGCGTCCCCGGCATTTAGCCGGTACGTACAAAATGTACGTTACAAGATAATTGAAATATTAATGGAAGAGCATATTTTCTATCTTTCTAGTGTGCATTTTCAGCAAAAAAGAGTTCAAAAATTACTCTTATTTTTTCATATTTTTAGCCCCTTAAATGTGGAGAGCGGCTATTAATAGTCGTGCTGACAAATCGATCACGTCACCGGCTACTAAGCGACAAAATGGGCGATTTTTTTACGAAAATCACAAAAATCATATTTATGAAATAAAATGTAATAAAATAATAATAAAAATAATAATAATAAAATAATAAAGAAATAAAAATATTATAAAATTTCTGAGATCAATAAACTTCCGTCACACAGCTAATAGCTTCAAACTCACAGCTACTTGCGTCATTTTTTCACCCTCATTCCAATTCAGCACCCCAGATGCAAGATCTCCAAAATCAAAAAGTCCAATTATGTCATCTGATTGGGAACCTTGATCAAATGAGACCCAAACACCAACCCGCTTAAATAGTTATGAAATAATAAATACCTACACTTTGCAACAGTATTGAAAAAATGAAAATATTTCAACATTTGCATAGGTACGAGTATATTGAAAAGTACAAATGTTTTTCAAAATTTGGTCTTCTGGTTATCAAACGGATTTCAAGATAGGGACCTGAAGAGTCTTTAACTGGCTAACGAAAATCAGTTCCAAAATCCATTTATGGCGGTTGAATTAATTTTGAAAAAATGCGGTGGAGATAAGCGGAGATATGAAGAGATCTACTGGAATACCTCTGAATCTGCAAGCTGCATATTAAAACGATGGTAATAAATTATTCCGCGAATTATATAAAATGAATCTTAATTAACAGTAAATTAAACAAACAGTTATTAGGTAATATTATTGTGGAACGTTTAAAACCATCAAAAGAAGAAATCGCTATTTCTCTCACTCCATAAATTATGATCATTTCAATATAACTGGATCTCTTCGTGTCTAAGAAATTCAAGAAATTTGGTCGATCTTTTGGCGTGTTGCGAACGACGACCATTACGGTATACGAATGCATTCCATTTATTTATTTATTTATCAGACTAAATTGACTTTTTGCAAGCGATTATAAACCTGAAATATTTGCTAATAATTCTACGTTTTATAATAATTGCCGCGAAATCGTTAGTGGTTACTACCAGTTATTCCTCTAGTATTTTACAAAAAAAAAATGTTTATCGTATATTTGACGATGTTTACTACTTTACTACTACTGGAAAAGTAGAGTACTATAATATAGTACTAAATATTACATTATAATATACGCATCAAATAATTTTATGCATAATTATCGTTAAACGTCTAGGTCTAGGTAAGTAGTAAAAGTTACCTAATGAAATTACTATAAGAATTTATAATTATTAATTTTCAATCTTTAGTTTTAATAATATGCTACAAACTACAAGTAATTATAATATATATTCACATATTTATGTAAGTTGTAACGATAAATACTCCGACATGAATCGATTAGCTTCATTGCGATCGAATAATTGTTAATAATCTCACTCATGCAAGAAATATACAGATTATCTGTATTATAACCAAATGCAAAACTTATTTGATGTCCTTTTTTCTAAAAAGCAACTTTTTTTGCTTCTACTCCCTTCAATTCGAATACCATTTGGCTGATTAGATTTGAGTTGAATGAAACAATTGAACCGTCATGCATCAAAAGATGAAAAGTGTGAAGGTCGTAGGATCGATCCCTGCGGTGTACCTCTTGGTCTTCATGAAAATAATCTTTTGTTCTTCTTGAAATTGATTTACTAATTAGAAGATAAGTTGTAAGATAAAAACTGTGAGTGAAATAAGAATAAATAAAACTCTATGATAAAAAAATATTCTATTTGAACTTTAAATTAAATTTAATTTAAATTTTACTTTAATTTAATAAATTTAATTGACTTCAACTTAATTTATATTAAGTAATATAAATAATATTAAGTAAATATAAAAAGTAATAATGCTCTTCGAATCGAGCTCTGTGGTACATCTCTAGCAGTCGCAAATAACTGAAAGTAATAATATCCCTTCCCCACCCATAAATTACCATCAGGTACCAAATCAACCTCTTGATATTTACCAAGGGCGTAGTTTTACCCTAAAGTGGTAGAGGAATTTTTGTTTCTTCCCGAGAAGCAAAAATTGTTCTCAACCCAGTGGATGCTTAGGGGTTGTTTGTTGGGGCAAGATCCGGTCAGCACAATTTTTTTGGGAGGGGGGGGGGGGCGACAAGGTCTGGTCATCTAGAATTTTTTGCAAGGTCCGATTTTGGAAAAAGCTCGAATTTTTGAGATGACCGGACCTTGCAAAAATCGCATTTTCCAGCTAACCGGACCTTGCAAGAAACCACATCTTGCAAGAAAAAAAAATTGCAGCTGATCGGATTTTCACCAAAAAAAAAATTAACTGAAAAAAAAACAAAACAAGTCGAGCTGACTGGACCTTGTCAAACCGGATATTTAAAAAAAAATCGAGCTGATTGGATTTTCATAAAATCCAAAAAAAAGATTGACATTGAAATCTGACGAGCTGGCAGGTTCTCGAAATAAAAAAATCTAGCCGACCGGACATTGTCCTGTGTGGAATCTACTCTGCAATCCATGAGCCGCTAATGTCTCAACTCTTACTAGGTAGAAGCTCCCTATATTGATGACATAATCTGAAGGTGCTTTTTTAAGACTAGCAAAACACTTGTCCAAAAAAAGAGATTCTCGGGATACAAAATGGTTCATAGTTCACATAGGAGCTATCAAAGTTCTATTTGATTGCAATCTCACTCCACAAAGACCAATCCTCTTGATTGCGTTAGGTTGTCTTGCATTTTGTTCAAGAAGTTGATTTGATCAAGAGGGAAACGCTGAAAAAGAGTGTTTTGGTAGTTGGCTGAAATCAATTTAACAAAAATTCTAACACTAATCGTGCGGCAACAGAAAATCTTTACGTAAATGAAGACTGCAACAGTGCAGGTAAACGTCGAAATTCTCAGACTAGCAGTAAGTCAATCAAAACTGTGATTTTATTGCTCCTTTGGAAAGGTTTTATTCACGAGAACTAGAGCACCTTCCTTAAATCTGCCATCATCTATCTCTTCTTTACAGGATACTCGCATATCGTCATTATGATAATTGATTACATGACTTCGTTCTTGCGCCGCCAACTTTATCAAATGATTCATCTGTAAACTCTAAATTTCTGCCTGACCATTTTTGGAAGGAGCTAATTTACTTAGGAAGGAGAAAACTGCGAAGGTGTGATTGATTCTCGGTACAAATAAAATCTTCTAATCGATTACCCGTGAGGCTAATACCGACACAGTAACAAACTGACGGTGTCCAAGAGGTCGCGGTGTCTTCAGGTGGTCGTCGACTGGACACCATGCAAGTGACTATATAATAATGTCAGCTGTCCGTAAGTAGGCAAAATGCAGCTCCAGGTCACTGCAGTGACCTCCTTCAAGGTCAACTATACTTCCTTCTTCGGCCGCTGAAAGTTGCTATTGCCGGTGCCACCGCCTCATTGTCTTTCTTCATCTTCATTTCACCGCGGCCAAGCGCATCTGAATCGATTCATTCGGTAAGATCGCGAGGTTGATTAACAATAATAATTCCTAATTTCCCCTGAACCGAACATCTGCTTTTAGTTACTCATTATCACTCAGTTTGGAAGTAAATTAGAGCAGCACAACCAAGCGGCGAGGACGACGACGTCTGGGCTTTTGTTGAGGTTTACAAAGGAAACGAAAGAATTTAATTTCCCTGTACGGTGTTAATTATGACAAAAATTAAGTAAATAAACAGTTTCTTTGTCGCTAATCTGAGACGTATATCAGAGCGTTAAGTCTAGATCGATCGAATCGAGATTATCGTGAAGGAAAGCACTGTTGTCGTGATAAATTGCTTCTGGTAAAGCCGCATGGAGTTTATTTGGAAATTTAGGTCAGCAGACCGCGTCGTATATCTCCTGTCTTCAGTAATTAGCGCAATAGTTTTGTGCGGATTGCGGGAATATTTTTAAAATGATTGACAATAATTATTAGCGACTTTCTAAAACATGTCTTCTTGCGTTCGGATCCAGACACACCTTTGTTTGTCTTTTATTCATTCGCGTCGATAGATAATAAATATGCTAATCCGTAGATAGATTTCTAACAGATTATTTTTGCTTTGCTTTGACTACTTAATAGTTAGGTTTCACAATAATCACTTGGAAACTATTCCATTATTCCGGTTTCTTGATCATAAATAACATCATCAAAGGAACGTACCGTAATGACAATATGCAGCCGCAGTATCGTGCTGGAAACAATCAAGGTAAAAATTCGATTTGATTGCATTCTAGAACCCCAATAATTACCCATACAACTCGCATCGAATATTTTATTGCGTTTCATTCACCCCTTAAGTGGGGGGGTATCTGTATAGTCGAGCTGCCAAATTGATTACGTCATGGGCTGAGCGACCGAGAGAGTATTTTTCCGCTTCCCATTTTTTAAACTACGATTTTCTCCCTTTATTTTATAACTTCCACCACACAGTCGCAAAATTGAGATCTTTGAACTCAACCACGGATTCGCCCCCTTCCAACTCAAGATGCCCACATGCAAGATCTTCAAAGTCAAAGACTCCAATTATGACATTTGATTGAGACCCCTGATCAAGCGAGAGCCGAGAATCAAAAGTTTCTGAAAATCCATCACAAATGATATACTATTTAATTAAATAGAATATTTTGCAAGTAGATTGCATCAAAGAGGGAAACGAAAGTATAGACCCACAGAAAAAGAGGTATATTCCTTGGGGATATGAACGACCCAATATTGCGTGCTCCTTCTATTATAGAGAGACGCTTTTTTGTCATTTTGGCGTGAAAATGTCAAAGAATACCAAGAATACCTGTAACATCCAGCCCATTTTGTGGTTGATAGTGGCTTGATAATTTTTTCGTTCAATAAAGGGGAAAGATCTTTGGCTAAGAAGCTGGATGAGAAGATAACTTTGGATGTCTTGAAATCTCCATGACAGTGACTGAATACTCATTTTTGACATTTTTTAAGAAAAAAAGGTTACCGGTTCTACTCCTGCTTATCGGTGACAATCACCTCTTGGATGAAATTTATCTTCGCGTCGAGGGGAATGGGAAATACGAGCATTTTAATTTTTCCTAGGACCAAAGATGGAAAGCTTCCTTAAAATTGATATTTGGGAGCATTTGACTTAAGGATACTTTTCCTGAAACATCTTTCTCATTAATATTTAAGTTTTTCATCAAGTACCTACTTGTATAATTTAAAAAAAAAACCTGGGCCTGAAGTGAACAAATTAATTGTCTTGGAAAGAGTGGTATCTACTTTATTTTACATGGGCAGGAAATGTATTTCACTTACGTAATTATCCCGATTTTTTACGTCCATCCTTCATGTTCGGTAAAGCATTTCTGTCGATTAGTTCCCACCGTAAAGTCGATTACAAGTGCATTTTTCATCTCACCCAGCGATAAAGCGTAGCAATTTTCCAAACTAGAAAGTAAGAAATTACAGGTTACTAAACGAAACAGCTTAATTGATCCAAACATTTAAGATTTAAGATTTATTTTAATCCTATAGAATACACTTTGAGCAAGGAAACCCGTAATTATTTTATATAAATTATTATACTTGTTCCGATGATAAAGATCACTCGCTATGACCCTAAATAATGCGAGGATACACGAAACTAGGCCCGTATTTTATGTGTGCCAATTTTGCCAATAACCGGAAATTTCTTTATTTAATCATTATCTTCTTATAGACTTATTTTCATAAAAGCATTATGATTACTACCGTCTGAAACCCATTAGCTGCCGCTTCTAAATAAATAGAGATGGGTGGCCTAAAACGTAAGAACTTTCAAAGATAATATAAAATAATATTGACAAGCTAAAAATAGAAGAATTTTTAGACCAAATATTCTCAAGTCTGTTATAGAGAGTCCTTCTCAGCTTCTCCCGCTTTACCTTCATATTCCTTATAATCCCATTCAGGTGTCGATTTTTTGGCTTGGAGAGAGGAGAGGCTGGTGATCCCGTCGAAGGCCACCATGCCACTCATTTTTTCCTCTCTCTCGCCTACGACCAAGGTGCCTGGTGGATAAGAAGTTTTTAGGAAAGGGACGCGGTACCTCCGCAGCCGTTTCATGATCCACCCTCTCAGGAAACCCTTCACCTCACGCCCCTCCCTCTCTTCTTCCGCTGCAGAGAAAGGGAAGTAGTACGTTGAGAAGGTTAAGAGGGAGGCAGTTCTTTTTCTCGAATAGTAAGAGATGCCGTTACAACTAGAGGTTGAGGTTGTAATCAAAACAATTTTCTTATCATTTTGAGTCCCAATTTCCAGTCACGTTGACCTCGACAATTTTTTCTTCAATTTTCAGATTGTGTAGGTATTGAAAAATTCCAAATTTGCTCATGAGTTTGAGTATAATCGCTCATTTTTAAGCTTCATCTTGTTAACTCTTCCAGGCGATCACCATTCCAACTCCTGAGAACAATACTTCACGTTGCATAACTCCGATAATCTGGCAAAAGCTCATGTGCCCAAGGCAGTGAAGCGAAGTAAGCATTGCTAAGTCAGGTTTCTTCAGCAATGTATCAGAGAGAAATAAGAAGAAATGAACCATTGAAAATTGGATATAAGATAAAGTAGAAAAAATATAAATCGAGGCGGAATTCTTGAACTCAAGACAGTAAGTCTTGGCCGTTCAAGTTTGATTAAACATAGAGTAAATCATAAAATTATAATTTATGGTTGAGGATTCTGGAACTTTTCTCTCATTTCTTCATAATACCTATTGATGATTCATTTCTTGATTTTTTTTCTCCTCCTCTAGCAGTCTTCTCCCTTGAAAGTTTCTGCCTTAAGAGGCATACTCAATAATTTTTATTAAGGGCTCGTTCTTCATGAAGAAAGTAACCCTCCAATATAAATGTCATTGGTGGTTTCTATCTTTTTTTCGTTCTTCTCTTCTTCTGGAAGATTTCTCAAGGGGTCTTACTTTTAATCTTCGGCGGAATACCTATAGCCTAGTCGTTTATTTCGGACGTCAACTTTTTTGCTTCCCTCCTGTTAATGAGTAGACAAGGTAGGCACACTAAGCGTCCACGCCTCATTACTGCTTTCTATTTCCATTTATTATCTTTTAAATTTTCCACTACTTACTTTGTTTTTCATGACATCCTCCTCCTTTCTATTACTTTTAGTTCGGCTTTTTTTCTCTAATCAAAACAACAGATCCTCCTCGTTTTACATTTTTGTTTCTTTTTTCTTACCTATCGGGCATGCATTGTGTACCTACATACAACCATTATTCCAGCTACGACCAAAAAGATCTCTAAAACGTTGCAACTCCCACAGGGAACCCTTAAAATTGCTGAAAATTGGTGCCTAATGCATAATAAGCAGCATAACTTTGTGGATCATTTATGAGCACTCAGTGTAACATAATAATTACACGTTCAAGAAATCTAGTGCAGCATAATATGCTTCTACAATGATAACTAGTTATGCCGGTATTTATTTTTTTTCGTTATATTATGACTTATTCTTGAAATGCTTAATTAGCTTTTAATGCACGAATTAACTCGATCGATGCTCTCATTACGATGTGCGTTATCCTGACGAAGAGAACTGCTCTTAACTGTCGCTATCGGATCATACAATACTATGTTGCCAAGTTTTCTTGAATTTGCATACTAATTCTCGTAAACTCTTCATAATTACCTTAAAGTATTATAAAACAATCAACCATTTTTTATCTATGAAGATGTGGAAATAATCGAACTTTTGGTATTTGTAGACTGTCTCTTTGAAGATACTAACACTTTTGAAAAGGGGGTCAATATTTTCTTACCTACAATCGTTCTAGGACTACAATAGCCTTGCCATAAAGAGAATTGACCTTGGAAGTTAAAAAAAAAAAACAATACTCATGGAAATAACAGATAAAAATTACTCCGGTCATCCTGATCTTGGATCCCCGAGAAAGCAAGCTGAAGGGGATCTTCCTCCAAGTGATTTTCCCCAAAGTATAACCGTTCTTGGATGATGATGGTCCCGCGTTAACTGGATCATAGAGGAAGCAAGTCGAAGAAATTGAATCTCCAGGTGATATTTTCTAAAGTAGGTACTTTTTATAAAGTTGAAGGTCTTGGAAAGATGACCGGCTCTGATTTAGCTGTAATAAAGCTTTTTAGTTAAAAAATAGTAGCCCCCATTGAAATAATGATATAAAATATCTCTGGTGACTCTGACCAAGTAAAATTTTCTTCAGTACGGCCGTTCTTGGATGACAGTGATTCTGTCATAGTCAGAATTGTTCTTGGAAGTTAAAGGAAAAGAAAGCTCATCGGAATAAGGAATGAAAATGACTCTGGTCATCCTGGTCTTGGATCCCCGAGGAAGCAAGCTGAAGAGAAATCATTCTCCAGGGGATATTTCCTAAAGTACAACCGTTCTTGGATGATTAGGGCCCCGCGTTAACTGGAAGCAAGATAGTTATCTCAAATAAATGGCCCTTGTGTAGATAATAATACCCTCTGGTAACTCTGGTCTTGCATTTTTTCCGGAAGACAATTTGAAGCAACTGTCATAGACAGAATTGTGCTTGGAAGTTCGAGGAAAACCATTGCTCGGGTAAATAACGGATCAGAGGTTGTGGTCATCCTGAACTTGGATCCTTGAGGAAGCAAATGAAGATACTTAGTCTCCAGGTGATGTTTTTCAAAGTACAACTGTCTTTGGGAGATAACGGTTCTGCTTTAGTTGGTGTCTCTACCCTTATGCTCTGGGAAGGAGACAAGTTGAAGAAACTTCATGTCAAGGTAATATTGTCTTCAGTACGGTCGTTCTTGGACGACAGTTGTCATGTCTTTGATAGAATAGTTTTATTTTTCGAAGTTAAATGGAAGCAGGAGTATTGGAAAGAGCAGCTAAAATTACTTTAGTGATCTTGATCTTCGATCCGCGAGGAAGCAACAATGAAGAAACTTAGTCTCTAGGTGATATTTTCCACAGTACAACCGTCTTTTGAAGATAAAGGTTCTGCTTTAGTAGATATTTACCCTTATGCTCTGGCTAGGAGACAAGTTGAAGAAAATTTATGCCAAGGTAATATTTTCTTCAGTGCAATCGTTCTTGGACGACAGTAGTCATTTCGTTAATAAAATAATTATACCTACTTCGAAGTAAAAGGGAAGCAGGATTATTGGAAAGAAGGAGTGAACATTATTCTAAGTATCCTGATCTTGGATCCTCGAGGAAGAAAATGAAGAAACTTAATCTCCAAATGATATTTTCCACAGTACTACCGTCTTTTGAAGATAACTTCTACTTTAGTTGGTGTTTATACCCTTTTGTTCTGGTCAAGAGACAAATTGAAGTAACTTCATGCCAAGGTCATGTTTTCTTCAGTACAAATCGTTCTTGGACGACAGTGGTCATGTCGTTGATGAAATTATTATTTGAAGTGAAAGGGAAGCAGGATTATTGGAAAGAAGGAGTGAAAATTTTTCTAGTGGGTCTTGTCGTGAATTCCTCGAAGATCATAGTTGAAAAAACCTTATTTATAGGTAATATTTACCACACACTATTTACCACTCTTGAAAGACTGCTCCCTGTTTAAGGTGAAATGAAGTTTGGCAAGTTAAAAAAAGTAGTTTCCAAGGAAAAATTGCTTAAAAATGACTCTGCTCACACCAGTCGTGGATCCTTCAAGGGGGATCCTTCAAATTGTGAAGGAATTTTCTGTTTTATGGTGTCTTCACTTTCGATAGGTTTTTGGGATAGTCAAGTTGCGTAGATTCGAGGAAAAGCAGTTTAGAGATCCTTCTTCTGCATTGACCGAACCAACATTTTGTTCCCGTTATTTAACATACCTAAGCCCAAATAATAGTAGCGTCCTTGACGGTGCTCTTAATCTAAATCTTACTCTAAGGACGTTTTGGCACAGCCTTCATTAATGCAATTTTTCGATATAATAGATTTTATTATCTTTTATTATTATTATTATTATTATTATTACCACTGATACCGTTGTTTTGCGTTTTTTTTCCATGACTCTATAGAAATTAAAAGAAAAAAAAAATCGTGGTATCGGAAAAATTTCCTCAAGAGTGAATCTGTCGAAGTATACATGGCATCGAGGCGTGGTCAGTATCGGCCGGAAGACAGCAAGCAAGCAGAGGCTTACTGGAGCACGAAGGCAAGGAGTAGCAAGCGAGGACCGCGGTTATATGTAGAAGAGGAGCCCCCGATATGGGACAGTTAGTGTGCCGGACCTAGAGCTGTTCGCTCTCGCGTAGTCTCGCTAGCCCGCTCGATCTCGCAGTAGTGCCCCGCTCTAGCACCAGATCGTCAGAGTCCTTCAACCCCGCAGGACTAGTACCCTGGAACTCTGGAACAGGACGAGGATTTGGGAAGTCATGGAACTGAGTAGGAGACTCGGTGATTATTTCGCCGTTATTACGATAATTCTAGCCCTTACTACCGGTAAGTGATTTGTTTTGTTATTATTTTTTTTTATTGCCTACCAGCGAGTAAGAAGAAACAATTTGAAAAATTTAGGTCCTGGGTATTGATAATTCAATTATTTTTGTACGTTAATGTACTTTTTGTAACGATAGGTAAGAAGAAAGATGAAGGGAAGATAAAGGGATAAAGGAAGATTTTTTCTTGTTTCTCTCAAAAAAATCGTCCTAAAAATTTAACAAGGTAAGAAGGTTTTCGAGATTCTGATTTAGTCAATCGAAATAGCAACAAAATAGTGACATTGTATCTTACCTGTAATAAAATATTAACTTTTTTGGTGGAAATTAAGACAAAGGTAAAGATATGAGTAAGTAATTTGGTGGTTCTGAAGGACTCGATTTTTCCCCTCCCAATTTAAATAATTAGTCAAACAACTTACCTTTAGATCCACATAAAAAATTTTCTTCTTTTGATTCTTTTGGATCAATAAATTGGATTTTATTAATTATTTACGAATGAGAAACATGAGAATTTTCTTATTGTCACAACTTTTTGAGAACTAATCAAAGAAAAACTGCTTCAATTTTCCATAAAACTGTTAAACGACAGTTTGTGAGCTCATCCGAAATTCTTCGTAAAAATTATTTATCCTTAATCCTGAATTAAATATAAGGACAAGTTTAAATTTTCTGATTGGTCCGATTGGTCAAAATTTCCGTTAATCCACCTCCTGGTAAATTATTGAAAAGATTTCTTTGTCTCTTTGTGAAAACGGGCTTACTACTAACGAAGTAGACGAGATAAAAATTCTACAACCACGTAGTTACGTAGACGCGTGAAAATTAATAATAAATTTTGAAATATGTAAAACTAGTTCTGATTCATTGCGTCGAGTATCCAAGAAGTGTATCTTGGAAATACACCTACAGAGAGATTTATCCTTAAGAGAAATAAAGAAGGTAATAGACGATAGGAGTGAAATTAACGTTGGCGTTGAAGAATGGTCCTGGAAGGATTCAAATCCCGTCCTGTACCTGATAGCCTGAAAAGAGAGGAAATTATATTCTGTAGTGACACACCTCTGTAGATCTGAATCACACCGTCAGATTGGATCCGCCCGCCGTAAATAAAGCAGATTTAGTTGATTGAACTCGGAATAAATATCTGCACATTACCTATGTAGTTATATCCATGCAGTGGTATTCTGTTCTATTTATATATTCCAACATTATACAGTATGATATATTCATACCTATTGAAATAAATCGATTTCTTAGATCAATTCTGGAAGATACGAGATTATGACAAGATTATGAAAATTCCTCAATCGCCTACGATTGAGGAACTCCTTTTTGGGAGGGGGCCTAAGTAAGGAAATTTGTGAGGAAACCAGTTGTACCTATAAGAGAGTTTCTTCGTTATCTTACATGAAATCTACTCCTAATTTAGAAGGGAACGTAATAAAGAACGAAATTTTTTGCATTCTTGAGCAGTCGTCATTCTCTCGGCGTCAGCAAGTTAGACATTACTTCTATTTTGTACTTTACAGAAGTTATTCATGAAGATTTAGCTACCTGGAATCCCCATTGAAGATCTTAACTGCATAACCAATTATTTATATACCACAAAAGTAATTTTACCGTATACCATACCTGAAACTCGTCAATAACTAATTTCGATTTCTTCCATTGGTGGGTCATATAAATGTTACCATTCAACTGCTTCGGAATTTTTTTGTGATATTCGACATATACTGCGCTATTGCACCTCAAACTACCAGTTGTGGTGGAAGTTGAAACCAGCAGCTTCAGCTTAATGAAGGTGTCCCTCAAGGCTCCATTCTTTCCAGCATATGTTTGTCATTGCTGAGGAGAAGAATGATGATGAGTAAAAATAAAATTTGCCTGTGCTGCAATAATTATTATGTCACTTGCTTCTTGTTATAACTGCTTTTCCAAATGAAGAAAGGATGGATACCACTTGCTATTACAAAATTGGGCGTTGATTCTGTTGCAGGCTAGAGGGTTGTCGGTTTCTAATATTTCACTATTTTTGACTTATCTCTCAACGTAGTTAATTTTTTTTTCTCATTTACAGGTTAGTCAGGTCAGACTGTCTTAGTTAGAACAGGCCACTTTTTGAAATCATGAGCCATGCTCATATTAATAATCATTAGGTCACATTAGCTCATCATAAGTCATATTAAATCCCCCAATTTTAATTGGCCAATTCGATAGCGATCATAATTTGGGTTGCGGGGGTGGAAATTATTGATGGGGTGCCTCAGCCAAGTTCCAACTTCCAAGATACCAAGTTGGAGATGGAGTTGATAAAAATGTGAATTTTAATTTTTTGTAGCACACAGTTTCACATGTAAGGTACATTAGGGCATTTTGCCTCCTAACAAAATATTTAAAAAAAACCGGGGGAAGATAAAGGCAAAGGTAAAGTAAGGTAAAGGAAGGAAGGTTAAAATCCTGTCAGGGAAAGTAAACAATTTGGAAGGACATGTTCTCGTAAGTGAACTTTGTAAGTATACGTCAGCTGAAATGAGTAAAGTGCCACTATATTGCTGATCGAATTTTTTTCTGGGTCCGGTTTGACCTCGGGTTTGATCAGATCCGGTCAAATCAATTCTCGCAAAGATGCATTTTCGAGCTCGGAAGACCTAGAAAAAATAACTAGAGCTGACCGGATTTTGCAAAAATCGAATTTTCGAGCTGACCGGAATTTGTCTAACCATCAGACATTGCATACAAAAGTGTCCTACAAGTCTTAATACACTTAGCAAATGTTTGGATACACGTCAATTAAACAAGGGTTCGTGACAGAAAAGACCAAGACCAGAATATCTTTAACCAGATCGTGAGGAAAAAATATGAAAAATAAGAGCTTTCCGTAAAAAGCCATAATTATTACTATTGTGCTGAAAAATTTTTATCAAACTTTATGGTGAAAAAAAAAACTTTAAAGCTTGGAAAATGGTTATAAGAAAAAAAGGAAACTTTTCAAAAACTATAAAGGTGTTGTACCCAGAGGTATTTTTAATTATATTTTTTAGCTGAAAGTTTCTTTCACATGCCCAATTATTCATTCTTTGCACAAATTGCACTGTGAAATAGCTTGATATAATCACAGCGATTCGTAGGGAGCCCCGTGAAATTTAAATTCCTATTATTATAATTACATTTTAAGCACAAACCCCAAAAAGTTGATATTTTAATAATATCTGAAATCTGAAGAGATTATAGAGAGCGGTCCAAAACAAAAATGCACAGACTGTTTTATTGGACCTGATGGGTATCTATTCCACGTCGGAGAATTCAAAGATTACCGGCACTGCTTATTAGGTACGAGAATAATGGTCAAGAATTATGATGCACCAGAAAAAAGCAATTTAAAAATCGACTCGTATGAGTGGCACTGGCACTGGCACATTAAAACAGTAATACATACATACCAACGAGATGTATTTCACGTCTCAAATTGAAGCTGCATTAGCGACATGCAATAGGCCCATAAACTTTGATTTTAATAATAATTAAGCCCGCGGGGATGAAAAGATTTAGTCACTTTTATCATTTGCACTACCGAAGTGAACTGATAAAAACTTGATGGCTTCACTTTGAAACAGTAAACGCGTCTACGAATCTATAAAACATTGCCACAAAAATAAGAATAACTTGAAACAGCGTTAAATATAATGGTTCGTTAAATAACATAAACATACCGTAACAGAATTGACATAACAGAGCGATTAAGATTGTATGTATAATTAATGTTTGAATTAAATAAATTAACTAAGTCTTCAGGTCAACCTCATGAATAACAGAAAAATTTGCTTAAGAACCGTTTAATTCCTTGTTAACACTTTTAAATTTGTATAGTTTCGGAATTAGAATTTTTATTGCTCGTAAATAAAATGTTTTATTTTTAACTTATTGACTATTTTCCGGCGCTGCGTTCTGTTAGTAATTTTTAGACAAATTCATTAATAATTCTCATGCTAACGATCGTAACGATTCATAGCTTCCCAAGACATATCTATTCATTAATAAAATGCAAATATTTTATTTTTAGAACATAACATCTCCAAGATACTTATCTGATTCTATAAGTTCCCAAATCAATTATCATTTGGACTGAGATTCCATAATAACATAAATATTCTGGTACGGATCTTGACCTAACTTGCGATCTAGCAATAATTACATAATAATCTAAAAAAAGAATTGATCCTATATACAACCAGTTTACAGGCTCTTCTAGAACTCAAACATCAAGAAATCGTGCTGGCCAAGTAGCTGGTTAAAACTAAAGGTCATAAACACTAAAGAAGAGGAAGAACATCAAGAATTTAGATCATCCCTTAATAAGCCCAATATTGCCAATACATATCAAAACTTCAGTCCCGTGACTAAATAGCGCGTGACAAAATAGCGCATGAATAATAGCGTGTGGCATAATAGCGCGTATGTACTTAAGTCAATAAGCGTGATAATTTTCTGTAGTATATTTCAATAAAAAATTCCCGTTTTTTTTTGTATTTTGCTGACTTAAACTATAACTTATCACATACTGTTTTTATGTTGTTTGTACTTTTCTCATCATAATTTCGCAAAACACTGTGCTGCTGATGAATCTGTGTTTAAATAAATAAATGAAACATCTAACTTTTTTATGCCAGTTGAGATAGATGGTTTCCTTGCACTTTACGTAGTTTGCGTGAAATGAAAAGTGCAACTAATGGATCCCTCCTGAAAAAAATCAACAATAATATTTTCTACTTAGCTCTAGATTGCTTTCAAAACGCGTCAATATTCGGTGAAGTTGATCGTAAATGAGTATGTGCTTCTTTTCAAAGATAGAGGCATTCTATCTAGAAAATTTCCCAGATATTATTTAAAAAAAAAAAAAACACCATGTAGGTTAAAAATATAGGTACAGTTGAAGGCGATGTGAGATTTCTTTTTTTCACCCGTTATTTTGTCACGTGACTTGGACTTTTGTCACGCGCTATTCTGTCACAGCTCTATTCTGTCACGCTATTTTTCAAGCGCAATTTTGTGACCCCCTATTTTGTCACAACGCTATTATGTCACTCGCTATATTCTCCTAGCGCTATTATGTCACGAACTATTTTGTCATAGCCTATTATTTCCACACGCTATTTTTCATGCTCAATTTTGTCACGCGCTATTTTGTCACAGCGCTCTTATGTCACACGCTATCTTATCCATGCGCTATTTTATCACCAAGTATTTTGTCACGCGCTCTTTTGTCAATGCGCTATATGTCACACGCTATTTTATCCATGCGCTATTATCTCGATGCGCTATTTTATCACTCGGTATTTTGTCAATGCGCTCTTACCTCGATGTCCTTATTTTCACGCGGTATTTTGTCACTTGCTATTTCACTAATTTTCCAATGCGCTGTTATGGCAGGCGACATTTAGCTACGGAGTCTGCTCATTTATATTAAAATTTAACGACCAGACAGAAAGATCCTGCTAAGTTTGTTCTTTTATAAAAATCACCCTTCTCAACACTTATCTTCCTGAGATTTTAAATGTTTTCCCTTCAATCGCACTTAACAAGTATAAATGGTATCTAACGTCTCTACTCTCGAGGATTGGTCGTCTGATCTTTTTCTGATGATGGAGTCTGATTTATTTTTTTCCTTCGTTTCTCATGTGATTCAGTTCCGCTCTCTTCAATCCTCTCAATATATTTTTAAACTCTCTCTTTTTTCAGTAAAAATCTGCTCTATATGAATTTTATCCTTTTTTTTAGTTCTTTATATAGTGTGTTTCTATAAAAAAATACGCTGTTCTTCCAGTAATCCGCGGATGCATATTGTGGTTCTAACGTATAAGAATTGCAAATTTTCGATAAAATTCAGCTAAAATAAATCCGTTTCTCCGGTTTCTCCGCACTTCATAAATTATTACATTGTCTTATCGTAAATACAGAACTAGTAAATTTAAAAGAAATGGTCATAAGAAGTCGTATCGTTTCGTATTAAATCTTATTATGAATAAATAATATAAGTAAATTATAAATATTTTTATAAATTGATGAATAAATTTCATGGGAATTCTTATAACCATTTTAATCAATCAGTTTAGTTATGGTTTATTTCATAAACTACTTGCAAGTAGCAGCAGCTTAGATTAAAATTGCTGACCTGGACAAGAGTGTAAGAGAGTGATTTGCTTGACAGTTTCCAAGTACTCATCGTACTTTGCATAGCAAGACCAGTTTTTCTCGCTTAATTTATTTTAATAATCTCCACTACCTAGGATAAAACCACAAAATCTTCATAAAAACAAAGCGGCTCTTCAATGTCTGGTAGGTAGCTATTTTCGCAAGTCCCGTTCTAAACTCTTTATGTACCGATCTCCATCGAGACATTTATAAAATACGAACGGCTCTAGTCTCACTCAATTTCATTTGAAAATCCCTCTGCACTACTTATTATTATTAATGATTATGCGAGACTCGGAGACTTTAATGATCCATAATGGAAGGAAATATTTTTTTTCATATTTCTATTATTTGTAACTTACACGATAGTATTTAATTATTATTAATTACCTGTCCAATTAAAAGTTATAGGCAAGATGCAGTTATGAAACATTACAATATTAACAGTATAGTAATGTTTAAAGTAATTTTTAATGTTAATTTACTTAATGGTAAGTTTTTTCTTAATCTCAGCAAACAAGACCACCAGATGCAGCTGGTACCGTTAGGTACTAGTAATTTGATTAATGAATAATTAAACAAAGAAAGTAAATATAAACCTTATAAAGCAAACACTCTATGATTTATTCAACGATTGTTTTAGGAGACACTAAAATCTTGTGGGTCATTGTATTTCTAATACCGGAATTGGATACAAAAGTGGCACGTATTTTGGTCTCGGATTTATTTAGATCTGCTTCGATTTTATTGCTTCGACTTCGCGTGAATGTTAAACGTTTTCGGAAAATTAAAATTCCCGCCGCTTAAGACCGGAGAAATAACACTAAAATTGCTCTTAAAATTCAGTTTATGTAGAGAACTTTCAGGTCACTTGGAAGGTATATTAAATTTTGAGCTGAAACTTCTAGAAAAATTTATACTTCAGTTTTCGAGCTTTTGTTAGCTATTCGTTTAGGAACGAGTCTCCAGAAAAATCTTCATAAACTATTTGAAAAATTATTTGAAATTCCTGACAATTCCTATACTTACGCTTCTTTTTCGACTAATTTGATATTTTTGTACTATTTTCACTACAATTTAACGAGAATTACCTCCTCTTCATTAGATTTTCTATGTAAGCATCGCTTCCAATCATAAAAAACACGCTTCAGGGACATTCAAATTTTTCTATTCATATTTTTTTCTATTCTATTTCGATTTTTCTCTCGATCAATTCTATTTCCAAACAAGGACAAATCTGCTTCTTTCAAAATTTTATTCTAGAAGAACTGGAAAAACTAGAGAAAAACCATTTCTTACACAACAATAGCTTATTACTCCCAGAAGCAGGTGAGTGGTGGAGTAAAGATAAAAGCGATGACTCGAAACGAAATTCCAGATAATTCTCATGATGAAATGAAATGAAAGAAATAACTATAACACTCAATTCTGGAGAACAGCTGATATGAAGAAAGAATTGGTCAGAGACGTCTCCATTGTTTTTTACTCCTTTCAGTCATAATTTCTTTAGTGATAGAGTCTCATATTTTGATCTCACTTGTCTTTTCTCAAGTTTTTAGAATTTTTTTTATTAAATTTTACTAAAGTTTGTTCGTTTAAATCATAAAAAAAATATGATTTAGGATTTCAGTAAACTATAGAGCCAACCGAGGTAGAAGAGACACGTGATATTGTCATATTGTGGTGAAAAAAACGTCGTCTTTTAAATACCTACCTGATATAATATAACCTTATTAAAGACAACCAATAGGACTTGCAAGAAGTGTTGAAATTCTGGTTGTCAATCTGATGCCTAAAGTTTAGTTCGCTCCAAATTACGTATTTCTTAAGTCAATTTGACGTCTTAAATTTTGTAGTTTTTACGTAATTTATACGTGAATAAATGACGTCTTTGATCTGTGATATTTTTTCATCATTAGGACGTCATTTTCACGTCACTGTAAATGTAGTAGAACACCACAAAATGACGCTTTATGGAACGTCATTCGCTCTGCTACATAGGAAATTTTTATTTCTGATGCGATTTTTTATAATAATCTTTATATTATATTGGACTCCTCGAAATTATTTTTAGAAGCTCAGTTCTAAAATATTTTATTTTTTTGCAGGGTCCGGTTTGAGAAAGTCCGGTCAGCTTTATTCTTGTTGCAAGGTCTGGTTCGACGAATTGTCAATTCGAAATTTGTTTTATCAATGACGAGCTCAAAGATTTTTTTAAGGTCTGGTCAGCTCAATAAATTTTTCGTTTGGAAATTTTTTTCAACGTCCGGCTAGACATGGCCCGGTCAGCTCAATTTTTATTTTTATTAGACTGGACTTAATCTCCTTTTAATCCTAATGACTTTTAATTATGACCTAAACTTTAGGTATAGTTGGACCAGAGATATAACGAAACGACTTCTGTCATTTTATCAATTTTTGGATTATTGAAATATTGTTGTAATCATAAAATATGACAGTTAAACAATTAGATTTTTTCGTTATATCTCTTGGTCGTCTATAAACCAAAACTTAATTCAATGTTGTTTCAACGGATTATTGGGCTTCTATATCTTTTATATCCTGATTATAATTTGTTCTCAAGTTAATGGGAGAAAATTTACATTCTTGCTCAGTGTTCATAAGAAAAAAAATTACCACGATATACAGGTGTCCCAGCTTATTCGAAGCGGTCTCTGTAGGCCAAACGATGGATTTTTACCAAAAAATTTTTGCACATTTAAGTACAGGATCACAATGGCCAAAATTTAAAATTATTTTGGGGTATACAGAGTGTCCCATATGACAGTGGTATATCAAAGTTATGTTTTTTTAAATGGAATGCTCCTAGGTTATTGCATTTTTAGATTGTCTGAAAAGAGAAAATAAGATTGGCTTGTACAGTTGGTGTTTAAATTCAGAAGTTTTTGAGTTATAAACAAGTGAAAATCGTCATTTTTAAGTTCAAGGCCCTGTACAACGAAAACGGTTCAAGATAGAGAAAAACGGCTTATACATGTCCCTATTTTAACTTTTCATGTACTATCCTATGATGTGGATGAAATGTTTATACAGGGTGATAAAAAATTTGAAAAATTCTGAGATTTCTCCACGCGTCGCCAAATAAAAAAATCAAAGAAAGTACAAATGTTCCTATACCATAGGATAGTACATGAAAAGTTAAAACAGGGACATGTAAGCCGTTTTTCTCTATCTTTAGTCGTTTTCGTTGTACAGGGCCTTGAACTTGAAAAATGACGATTTTCACTTGTTTATAACTCAAAAACTTCTGAATTTAAACACCAACTGTAAAAGCCAATCTTATTTTCTCTTCTCGGACAATCTAAAAATGCAATAACATCGGAGCATTCCATTTAAAAAAACATAACTTTGATATGCCACCCTCATATGGGACACTCTGTATACTCCAAAATAATTTTAAATTTTGGCCATTGTGATTCTGTACTTGAATTTTCAAATTTTTTTTTGAAAAAGTCCATCGTTTGGCCTACAGAGACCGCTTCGAATAAGCTGGGACTAATTTGACTTAAAGAATAAATACCAGAATACTAGGAATACTAGAATACTGTACATAAATTATTTCGACCTATTTTTTCCATTACCTACTTTACAAATAATCTGGTCAAAAAGTAGAGAGAAAAAAACAAGAGAAAATTTAAGGGCTGTACGTTAAAAACGTCAAGCCCTAGAAGTGATTCTGTTTAATTTATGGACTCCTTCGGTTAAATTTACTCTAAAAACTAATTTTCAGAAAAGCTGGAAAAAAATTATAAAAAAGTCAATTACGAATAAATGCTTCAAATCGCTTCAAACTTATATTGATTGGTCTTACATATATCGATTCATAAACTGCATGCTTACAATAATGATCATCACCTGTTTCTTATGATTCTATAGAGCTGTTCCAATTTTTCTCAGATTCAGTTTTCCGGAGATTGTTTACAATCCTCTTTCTATTTACTCATATAAATCTTGTCTATAAAAAAACTGGATGAGAGTACCTATACTAGTAATAAATCGTCTTTTCTTATAATACTTGTAGGTAAAGTTTCAAAAAAATCATGAAGTAAAAAATTTATCCTGTTTTTTATGAAATATTTTCTTATTGAAATCGACTCAAACTGGATTTTTTTGACAGGATCTTAAAGGGCTGATAGGTATAGAAAAATATTTTTTTGAAGTTCTGATATGTTTTTTCTATTCCGAAAAAACATCATCGGACTGAAAATAAAATGATGAGGAGTGAACTTAAATACAAGAGGGGGATATACCTATTTATTCCTGATCAGTCTCCAATCAAATTTTGAGTTTGAAAGTTTTTAGACAATATTTCTTGTTCATCTATTTAAATCTTGCAAAAAATTAGAGAGAGAAAAACAAAAAGGAGTCTATTTATTTAAAAAATTGAATTTATCATTATAGTAGAGCCATTTTTATGAGACTTTTCTTTAATTTAATATCTGAGAGTATTGTTTGAAATATATGTTACTAAAATAATCGTCTGTGAGATTGCAAACACTCCAAAGTTTTCCTGCTGACAGCTAGATGAAAAAAATTCAGATGGAAATTGTAGATTTTTTGAAAATTTTAGTCAATATGTATATTTATGCACCTCCTTGGCATTTGTTTAAATCACACATCACATTTAAGGATGCATTTCGTAGACTAGGTAACTAATGCTGCGTAGAAATGAATCCATGAAAGAAACGGCTCTTTTGTTGCCTTAATTTCTTAATCGTAATTGCTACTTCTCATCATAAGTGTTACAATAGTAAATAATAAGATCACTGTACCATTTAAGATAACGATAACAATATACACTCCAGTTCCAGTACCCACCAGTGTCAGTACAATAGGCTGAATAACAAAACAAGATCGTCTACCCAGCTTTCTCTGCTCGTGACTCACATACCTAGGTATACTTATATATCTTCCGTATCTCTCATGCTAAATCTCGCCAAGATGTCATTCCGTTTTCCATTGTGGCAAATATTTTAGGAGTCGGAAAGATTAAAAATCAAAGACCATCAAAGACGATCAACAGGTGTTGTCAATCTTGCGAGGCGTCTGCTAATCTGTTTCGTAACGAGGATTAAGTTTCGAAGTCTTTAATCCGCCGGTCACAGTTGACAAGTTTCAAGTTCGACAGCCTAGACGTCTGTAAATGCATCACCATCGCGATAACTAGTTTTACTCTCCATTACGAAGCGATTTAACCGTCGGTATTAATTATTTATTATTATTGTCATCAAATTTTTTAGTAATGAAACTAAAAGTGACGATTTTCGTGTGAAAGATCGCAATCTGCTGTAATAATTTCATTCTTTTTTTACGCCTATTTATAATACGTATGCGTGTTGGATGTGTGAGATGGGACTCGCGAGGGCGATAAACTCATTTTCTAGCATCAAGACAAAAGCGGCGGTAGATAAACCAACCACATTCAGCTCTGTTTAATAACATAAAACATGTACACTTGTTAAGAAGTACGACGAGTACGTACCATAAATATAATAACTAATGTGTTTTACTACTTTCATATTATCAAGTAGCGTAATCTACAGATGTAATAAGTAGAAGAACAAGAAGTGGAAATAACAGCTTAGCTATGCAGTATGCTTTTAGAATAATAATTGGATTAATAAAGACTTACGCTTTGGTTACTTTTGAATCTTCATAATTTTAACAGAAAAATGTAAGAACCCCTATCTCCAAAACTTAATCACAGAATGACCTTGATTTCATTTATTTAATCCTCGTGATTGATTTATCTTTTGAACAAATTTTTAGAAAAAATTATGGTGATTTTTTTTCAAATCTTATATTACAAGTAGGTAATAATACAAATCGAGTTCAAAATCAATGATTATATTCAACTATTAAAAGAGCAATTACTAGATTTATCGGTTTATTTCCAGCATCCACGGCAGCCTTAAGAGATTCCTCCTGCCCCCGCATCTGCACGCCGCACGCCTACGGCGATCCTGTCTGCGGCACCGACGGCGTGATCTACTCGAATATCTGCGAGCTGAAAAAACGCACTTGCGGAAAAGGTAGTCTTCCCCATCACCCCTCTTAGCTCCTGTAACAGCAGTGAAGTTTCCAGGTGTCAAATTATCCCCCGATCCTGGACTGTGCCAGAGATCATCGGGCTCGAAATGCGAGCACCGCTGCAGCAACGAGAAGGACCCGGTTTGCGGCACTGACGGCAGGACCTACCTCAACAGGTGTATGCTTCAGGTCGAGATATGCAGGTATCAACATTGTCTTATAGTTATTTTATTATTAAGTTTAGTGTGAGGACCAACTGGGGGCTATCAAAAACATATTTTTTGTTCCGAAGGGTTTTGGATTTTTTTTTTTTTTTGTTATAGGACATTTTGGTGAAAAGAGGTTTTCGGGTTTGAGGGAAGGGGCATTAAAGGAAACATCTGCGACGACCGAACGGTTACAAAAGTTACAGCAGACACTCATGCAGTGATGAGTAAAAGAAAGACCACAAGGCCATGATAGTTTTGATCATGGTCTTGGTCTTGCATGAACAGACTTGGTTCTCGAGTATCGAACTCGGCATATGTTAAATAATCCATGGCTTGGAGACCCAAAAATTGAAATGCTCAAAAACCCACATATTTTTGTTTCGTTCTGTAAGTTTAATGTATTGTTATCTACATGAGGATCAACTGTGGGATATCAAAAACATATTTTTCGCCCCAGCAGTTTTCGTGATTTTTTGTTGATGGGAAGATTTAATGAGAAGAAAAATTGAATGTGGGGTGCAAAAGGAAACATCTGTGGCGGCCGAAAGGTTGCAAGAAAAAAAGGTCATTATATACATCCGCGGCTCCTACAGTTTCACTATGGCACCTATATAGGGGTGGAGGACATACCTATAGTAACACCAGGAAGGTATTAATTTGCTTTGCAAATGAAAGATAAGCGAACAAAAGGGCATCAAAAGAAGATCTTCCTGAGTGCGGACCTGTTTAGAACAGCGAAAATCACAATAAACATGCAAGGTCAGAGTGTCGAGTGGACGGCGGAAACTCGTAATATCAACATCAGAGCCGGTCTGGTAACATATACGCAACATACATGGCATGCAAACGTAGTCGGAATATAATAGCGAGTGATGTCACGTATTTTGGAATATAAATGCAAAATAAATGCAAAATTCAAAATAAAAACTGTGCTATTGTTAATCTCGAAGATATTCCTTGCCCTGAAAGTGAAAAAAAAAATAGAAATTCGACCGTAGTGCCAAAGAGGAGAGTGGTGACCTTGATATTAGTTTGCAATGACTGTTTTTAGCTTCTTACCCACCCAGCATCCCTATTTCACTCCTCCGTTCCGAAAAAATTGATGAAACGTAGGAGCCGCGGATGTATACAATTACCGAAAAAAAGTTACAGAAACTTGGTGATGAGTAAAATCAAGACCCCAAGGCCATGATAGTTTTGATCATGGTCTTGGTCTTTCATCAAAAACTTGTTCTCGAGCTCCGAACTCGGCATGTCAAATGATCCATGTCTTGGTGACCAAAAAATTGACAATGCCCAAAAAGCACCACATTTTTTACCGTTCTTGAGTATTGGTGCCACATTTCGAAATTATTGTGTAAACGAATCGAACTTTAGTTTTACTAAAAAGGCAAATCGTGTGATCAATCATCGATATACTGCAAGAGCCCATTCTTTCATCAATTACAGCTCCAAAGTCGGTTAAAAATACAAATAAAATACTTGAATTGTTCATTTCACACCGACATTGCTTGGGATAATAAATTCATTTAAGTAGAAGAAAAAATTGTTGAGAGAAAGTGCTTAAGGTTATCAATTCTGCTGGGAAATTCCATGATTATCTATTAATTCCAGGTTGGGCATCGATCTCTCCCATCTAGGCTCCTGCAACAACATAAGCGCCCATCGCGAGAACTGTCCCGTAGACTGCAAGCAAGCTCCCCAAGACGGACCGATCTGTGGTAGCGATGGTAACGTCTACAAGAACACCTGCCAGATGAAACTGCTCACTTGTGGGTAAGTTTTTCTCGACTTGCTCAATCACCGTAACGATATTTACCATAATTTCAGGCAAGGGGTGGTAAGGACCAACAAGAAATACTGCCAGACGACCAGACATTGTCGGGAATCGTGCTGGAGAAACGCTAGACCCACTTGTGGATCTGATGGGAAGATCTACGCCAACGTGTGCAGGATGAAAGCTAAGAATTGCGGGTTTGTGTTACTGTGTGATTAAATTTTTTTATGATTATTATTGGGTTGGTTTTCAGTAAGCATGTCTTTGAAGTTCCAATGGCTTACTGCGCTAGCCAGGAAAGGACGTCTCATAGCGTGGGATGTCCGCAGAATTGTGACGCTGATATCGAGAAGCCCACTTGCGGTTCTGATGGGTATATCTATAGAAGTGAATGTGAAATGAAGTTATTGAATTGTGGGTAAGTAGAAGAAGGAATTATAACTTTCTATTCTCGATTCTCTGGTCTCTTATTTATAGTCTCTGGTGATAAATCTTGTCTTGAGAATAAAATTCTTCCCCGGCTTTTACGTTCATCATAGTGTGATTAAATTGTATAGAGAGTATTATAGACGACCGCACACTCAAGATCATTACCATATTTTATGATTATATTAATTAGCAGCAAGTAAAGTTATCGGCAATAATTAGTTCTTTTAATGAGGTGGAAGAAGTTTTTAATGTACCGGTATTTGTGCTTCTAAGCTTACATAAATATTATGTCAAGCAAAATATTTATAAAAGTTTGATTTAATTATCAATTTAGTTAAATTTAGAATGCTATTCCTCAATTAATAAGATCGTTAAATAAGATTGAAGATCTGCTCAATTAAATAAGTTGAAAAAATTACTTAACTGTATATTTCTTCTGCGAGGATGAGTACCTAAATATTCTTGTGTTTTTATTATCCATCATTATTAATATTAAATTTCTTTATTGCGATGAGAACAGAAAATAATATCCTTTTATCAGCTATCTTTGAAGTTCTTGACTTTCTCAATATGAAAATAATCTACAAATTGCAGAGAGACCTGATTATAACGTCACATTTTGGCCATAATTGTTCACTGACGTCAATTGCTATAAATGACGTCTAAAACACGTCGTTTTATGGTTAAATCAAAAGATGTAGCTTGACCATTTTATCACGCCGGCGTAAGTGACGCGTGATATTAACGTCTTATATACGTGAAACCAGAGATAAGGGAAATTCGGGCAGTAATTTTTTTCAATACTCTAAAGAAGCTGTATTTAATAAAAAAACGTCTCATTACGTTTTATGCGTAGTTTTATATCGCCATCCGTCTTTACCTTCGTAGAACACCGAAAACTGACGTCTTATGGACGTTGCTCTACTTGAAGAACTTGACCTAATAGTCATTATTTATGAATCGATTGATGAAAGGGAAGGGGAGGGGGTTCTTTCAGAATTTTAGAGGTGTTGTCGTCTGAGAATGCGAACCAAATCGTTAATAATGTTGAGAGTACTGACCTATCTTTGAGTCGTCTTTAATAACAAGTCCCGAAACACGCTTATAAAGTAAAGACGAAGACAGTTATTAAAAAAGTGTGTTCTCACGACTTATGAAATTATTATTTTAGAATGGGTTATTAACCATTTTAATCAGAGTGTTTGTACCTATATCACTCTACCATAAAATAAACCTGTTTTTATCGCATCTCGTTATTAGTATAGGAAAATACACGAAAATGTAATTATATCTAATTAAAGATAGTGTCTGGATGGAACAACTACTGCAAGTTCATCGCGATATCTCAATGACTTGGTGCTTTTTGTGAATGAAGTTGTTAACCGCAAGCCCAAAAGTTAAGAACCTTTTTAAATGGGAAATAACCATCTCATGCTCTAATGGTAGTAATGGTACCATTAACAATAATAATAATAATAATAATACTCAGAACGTTATTATTATATTTAAAAAAATATATATTTCACTTCATTTTTTCAATACAAATATTGATGTTTCCTATCCTATTACCTCCATTCCAGACTACCCATCCCTGATTCCTGTCACTTTCCCTTTGCTTTCAGGATAATTTCCCGAGTAGTGGACTCAACTCCACTTCACATGTCACCTATACTCTCGCCTCCCTTATAGAGGATTGTTCTCTCTTCACTTCGTCCTCGTATTTCTAATATAATCCCCATGAGTGTGAAAAATGTGAGAAATTCCTATTTTCCAGGAGATCAAACAAACGCGTCCAGAAGGTCGACTTTGAGAAGTGCAAATCCAAGTTGAGTAAATGTCTAAGGACGAAATGTTCGAACAATTTCGACCCAGTCTGCGGCACGGATGCCGAGACCTACAACAACGAGTGTCAGTTGGGCCAGGCTACTTGTCTGAAAGGTGTCCAGTTTGCTCATATCGGGAATTGCACGTCTTTGAAAGAGGAGCACTGTCCCAGCAATTGCGAAAACGAGACCGAGGATCCTGTATGCGGGTCTGATGGAAATGTCTATAGGTAGGTAAATGTTTTATAAAAAAATTACATTAAATCGTTCCTATAGGAATCATCGGGGGACTGTGGGTCAGTTACCATGAATGTAATAACAGATGTACGATGAGGGAATTTTATAGCGAGTGTGAATGTTCGTTTTCGTTGTTAAACCGGTGAAGCGGAATTTATGTATTATTTAACGACCGTTAAATAGCCAAGTAGTGGATATGTTTTAGCAGAAAGCAGAAGATCATAAATAAAGACCGTCAATTACTTGTATTTATACCTATACCTACCAGCGCCAGCACCACCATCAATTATGAAGAGTAGGTGGCACACTTGCAAATCAAGGTCATTACCAACTAAAGGAAAATCATTACTTATTTCGTTGTTCATGTAAATTATTAATTATGATGCCTTTCGAGGCGATCATTTCTTGCAAAATTTGGTTCCATTTATTTTTTATTTTTTCACCCTTCATACTTGTTGAGCTCACAATCGCTGCTACAATTTCATCTGGACAAACTAACTGAACAAAAATTTAAAAAATGGGAGTAGCCAATCAATTTTTGGCAACTCTTGGGAGCCATACACCCATACCTTCAGTTTGAGTTATGTCGTCATAGGGGAGCCCCTTTGGAAACTTCTCGGAAAGGGTTGCCTATATACCAAGGGCAAAACCCCAAATTTGCTGTTTTGTGCCGGTTTTTTATGCGTTTAATTGCATTTGATTCCATTTTAGCTCTAATTTAACTAACATTCCTCAAAAAACACAAAGCCTATGTTTATTTTTTTTCGTCTAAAATAAATCTCAGTCCACTTTGGGCTAGTTTCTGAAAAAAGTTTTGTAATTTTGAAAAAAAATCTGCCAGAGCTATTTTGGATTAAGTCAGTTTTGCCGACTTTTCACGTACAAGATCGTATTTACCTTTTTGTAGACGATGCTCTATGTCATACTATTTTGCCACTTTTACGATCCAAGAAATTTTGAGGGAAACAATTTTCTCTACAAAAATTGACAAAAATCGCCACTCTTAAGCTTTTTCCTATAGCAGCCGCTCACCTAATATATTTTCCCGAGAAACTATTTCTATAGTCTCTGCTTTCCTCAAGAAATATTGTCGAAAGAATCTCGTTGCATCGTACCCTGACCAAGAAAAGTCCAGACAGTACCATGTAAAAAATACAGCCCTTAACGGGAGGCTTAAAATTCCCGGATACGGCCCATTTTCGACAAGTCGTATTTGGGGATTCCAAACTACCCTTCTGCTAAATTCCAACTCGATTGCTCGATTGGTGCCACTTTCAGACACTTAGAGTGTTTCGCAAGATCTTCCCGAAAAATACCAAACTTACAGAAAAAAAAAATCCCCGGAATGGATCCAGCTCATTTTCAAAAAGCTGCAGAGGGCAGCGCTCTGTTTAAAATGAGCCAAATTTCAAACTCCCAGGACGAAAAATTACGACTTTAAATATAGAGTTTCAAATTTTTCCCCTGGGAGATATTCAAAATCGCCTAAAATGAGACCTACAATGATCTGCATGCAACCAAAAATATATCGTCTCTAGATGTGATACTTAAGGAACTCCATTTATTGACAGCTTCCGCTTCAGCAATATCAACAATTTGTCACCAAAATCTCCCACAGAAACTGCTCTTTTCACTATCTCTTCTATTTTTGTCTACAGGAGTCTGTGCGACTTGAAGAAACAAACATGCGGCCAACTAGTGATCCAAGTTCCTCTCCACCATTGCAGAACGACAGCGCTTTGCAACGAGAAATGTCCAGATGACAGAAATTACGTCTGCGGTTCCGATAATAAGATCTACAAGAGCGAGTGTGAAATGAAAAGGGACAACTGCGGGTACGTTTGATGATTATTGTTATTCAACTTTTAGTAATTTTGTTTATCTGATCAGGAAACACGTTTTCGTGGTACCGATGAAAAGGTGCCTGGCAGGATTCCTGTTCAGAGGGTGCCAGAGAATATGTCCGACTTATTACGACCCGGCATGCGGGACCGATAATAAAACGTACAGCAATTCCTGTTTCCTGGAAATAGAAAACTGCCGATCGCGATCTCTAGTTACCCTAAAACATATGGGCACATGCGCGGAGCCCATCAACGAGATACCCAAGAACTACCTGTACTGAAAGCTTGATCGACGATGGAGATTCAACGTGCGCCACTGGAAACTATAATTTATTTAATTATTGTTTAATTTATTTTTTCTTGCCAGTCAGTATCGTTTGTTTGTTATTGATGAGCAATAATTATAGTTTTCAGTTGTTTGATAAGAAGACTATTAGTTAGGTGAAAATAGGTGCGTAAGGTATTTATAGAGCATTATAGATAGGTAGTTTTTCCCTTTTATGATCTTTTTGTATACGACATCTTGTTTTAATTATTTTTAACTGCGCATAAAAATAGTTAAAAGCGATTGGTTTTATTTGTGCCAACTAGAATCTGTTTGAACTTGAAAGATGCGATTTGAACGTTTCTTTCGATTTCTATTACTACTGAGCTGTGTTGTAACTGCTATGGATTTAAGTTTTTCAAATATATTTTCAACAAATCAAATAATTCGTTTTAATTTTTCCAATCAATTTTTATAAATCAATTAGTTCTCGTTCTCTGTCTCCTTCCCTTCCTTACGAAAAAAAATTAAGTACCGAAATCAGATCAGTTGCTCATTTCCAGGCACCTAGATCACAACTTTTTTCTTTTCATTTTTACCAGACTGTAGAACAGAGACATGAAACATAGAAAGATCAGAAAGATCAAAAAATCACAATAAACCAATTAAATTTGAGGTAAAACTAAAATAAAGAAAATATTTAAATAATATATGTATACAGGGTGATTCAGGTTTTACCTTGTTAACTCTAGAGAACGATAGAGAATCGAAAAATAATATGAGTTTGCTTTATGAACTATATACGGGAAATGCTTCGTTAAGAACATACAGGGTGTTAAAGTTTTAAGAAAAAAATCGTATTTTTGAAATAGGTATATAATTTTTTTTATTATTTTTTTTTATTTGGCATTAATTAATTAATTATAATTCCCTAAAGCAGTAAACTGCTATGGAACAGGTCAAAAATCAAATACAAATTAATAGAAATGTACACATACAAACAAAATGAGCGAAAAACAATGCAATAAAGTCAAATTCATAAAATAACAAACACCTAGATAAAGAAACTGGAGACGACCAGGATCACTGAGCGCAGGAAATACTTTTAAAAACTTCATCAAGAGAATAAAAGGCATGAGTCACCAAAAAGTCCCTTATCTTCAATTTAAAATCTTTCAAAGGGAGATTTCTAATAGTAATAGGCAGTCTGTTGTACAACGTCGGTCCGTAATAGTTAGTGCCCATTCGAGCCCTATTTACCCTATTGAAATCCAGAAATATATTGTTGCCATTCCGCGTGTGGCGAGCGCTGACATCAGAGTGAATCATATAAATGGAAATATGTTCTTTAACATAAATTAAACAGTGATATGCGTATAAGGATGGAACCGTCAAAATACCCAGTTTAGCAAAACTGGGTATTTATATATAATTTATCTATAAAAATTGGCTGATTGGAATAATTTGAAATTTTGAACAGTAGTTGTGCTAATTGAAATATATGATTTGATACCCCCAATGAAGAATTCTTCAATCCAGTGGCGGAGATCTGGGCTTGTTCTTACTTTTTTAATAAATAATTTACACGCCACTGACTTTAATGAAAATTTGTTATTTTTGTTAGATACCTCATGTTGTTTAGAGAAGAAAAGTCATCGTACGTTTTTGTTGTAGGATGCACTGTTTCCGAGATACTTCACAATGTAGGAACCCGTTCGAGGTAAAAGATCATAAAAATCAATGCTATTGAGTGTTTCCAGAAATTAATCATTTTTGTGATCATTATCATTGAACCGTTCTGCATTACAAAAAGCTTGCATAAGTGCTAACATTGTGAAGTATCTCGGAAACAGTGCGTGCTACAACAAAAACGTACGATGACTTTTCTTCTCTAAACAACATGAGGTAGGTATCTAACAAAAATAACAAATTTTCATTAAAGTCAGTGTCGTGCAAATTATTTATTAAAAAAGGTAAGAACAAGCCCAGATCTCTGCCACTGGATTGAAGAATTCTTCATTGGGAGTATCAGATCCTATTTCAATTAGCACAACTCCTGTTCAAAATTTCAAATAATTCCAATCAGCCATTTTTTATATATTTCAAAAATACGAATTTTTCTTAAAACTTTAACACCCTGTATTTTCTTAACGAAGCATTTCCCGAATATAGGTAGTTCATAAAGCAAACTCATATTACTTTTCGATTCTCTATCGTTCCCTAGAGTTAACAAGGTAAAACCTGAATCACCCTGTATAAAAATAATATAAACAGATACAGAGAACTTCTTCCACAAAACAGATCAGCTTAGAGGCAAGTCAGACTACCAGAGCACCAATAAATATTTCGCGAGCTACATAGAAAATGCACCACTCTGAAAAGTATAATTTTTCATTCTACTTTTAACTAAGAAACAAAACTAATGATTTGTAAAATCACTTCAATTTTTTCCAAAGTCTTATTTTCAAGAAAACGGTAGATCCTTCTCTTAATTGTTTCACAGCTAAGATCTGTGTAAAGAAGAAGTAATATTAAATAAAAAATAAATAGGGTTATCCTAAATACCTAAGTGCGAAAAATTTTAGGGGGTTTTTCCCTTTCATTCTAAGGAAAAAAGTTCCTACTAATGTGGGTCCTAATGAACCCCAAATGAAATTTTTAGATGTGTTAAAAAAAGTGTTCAAAAATTAATATTCAAATATTCCATTTCATTTTTGAAAATATCTTGGGAACTTTTGAAATACAGAACTTTTGTACATGTCAAATCATTGACATTAGATGCATTTTTAATACATACCAATTAATTTTTTTTTCATGACATGAATTCCAATGGCACATTGTGCAATTTTGGAAATTTTAGGATGAAGCGAAGTTTTTTTTTCACCCGTCATTTTCCGACACTTGCTTTGAAATATCCAAGGAGAGTTTTTCAACCTAAATTAAATGTCCGTTTCTCTCGAAAATTGTTCACGTTAGCAATTATGACCAAAATACCTTTTTTGTGTAGAAAATTTTGGCGGTTTAAAATGAGCTTTAAAAATGTTAGTTTTAATTGTTGAGGGAATATTTTGTAGGCCAATTTTCAAGTTTTGCAGTTTCCAAAGTATCACTTTTCACGCTGTTTTAATAACACTGCTCATTTTAGTGAAAGAAAAAATTATCTGGGAGTAAATAAACAGTTTTGTTTACTGAAAGGAATTAACAAAATTCTTGTAAATATTTTTTTGGTGTTCTATTTTTTAGTGAATGATAGGTTGTAACTTTTTCCTTTCACCATTGAGACTAAATAAAAACTAATTTAGTTAAAACTGGATGAATAAATATTTCAATGGTATCAAATTTCCAGTAAGTATGACTTTTCATGTTGTTTTTTTATTGAAAATTTTGTCTCAAAGACAGTACTAATAATAGTAATCAATTCTTGTGTGATTATTTTTGCTATTTCTTCTGAAGCCCCAATACATCAGAACATATTAAATGGGGAAAATTGGATCATCGATTCCTGGACCTCATATCAAATTATTTAGGAATTCGGCCAGAATTAACTTTCAATTAGAAACAAAGCAGAAATATTTATAAGGTCCCTTTAACCAATGAAAAATTAATGATTTCAAACCAATTTAGAACAGTTAAACTCGCCCTTCAAAGCTTTTTTAAATTAATGTAACTTATTAATTATTATTGTTAATAGGTAAACATGTCCTAGGTTAAGCCACAATCAGAATAATAAAAATACTGTGGTTTCCGTATAAATAATACACTTTATGAATAATTAATTCATTGACAACAACTTTTTACAACTTTCTCGCTTTCCTAGGTCGAGGTGGATTCCACGAAACCCTGGTGTTATCTGTGATGGAAACTATTTGTAAACCGGCCATTTGCAACCCTTTAATTGCGCTCTAAAACATAGAAATTGATAAAAAATTAAATGGTCTTGTTTAATTAATGCTCGATTAAATTTTTAAAGAGAATTGGATCGAAGTTGAGACTTTTTTTTTAAATATTAGACTCTTGAAAACCAGCGTACAGGCACATATGGTGCCTCCTTGCTGGAAAGTTTTTGTTGTTTATATTGGTGTCATTGAAGTTGATAACAACCTGTTGTAATTAATTTGAATATTTCGATATTATGTATGTGGTGGTGAAAAGTTATTTCTGACAGTTTTGTTCTTATAGCTTCACCATCAAATTTACATAAATTTTTCAAAAAATCTTATTCAATTTGTACTTTTTTAGTGCCTATGTTTGGTGCCCGGAAATAGCTTGTACCTAAGAATAACACGTACCGTTTTTGAGATACAAGGTTAAAAAAAAGTTACTTTTCCAGTTTAAAAAAAAAATCTCAGGAACCGTTTGATGAGATACACAACTTGGCTTTTATACATGTCATATGATTGATGCTAGCTACCTTTTTATTCCCATATAATTTTTTTTTTCATGTGCCGTTGACGAAGATTTTAGGATTCAAGGAAGTTTTTTTGCCCTTCATTTTTTTATACATGTTTTCTTCGTCATAAGTGGCCATTTTTCTCAAAAACGGTCAACTTTAGCTTATAGCTGTTAACCATCAGTTCCTTTTTGTTATAGAAAACATGGGCTATTGTATAGGGTTTCTTAAAATCACATTTATCCCAGGGTGGTATAAGTTAGGGGGTTGAAACCCTCAGAGTACCCAAAATTTCGGCCACTCAATTTCCTTAAAACTATTTTACAATAAAAACATGGTAACTAATGTGCACAAAGTGTATATGAGATGAGAGCTGAACATCGTGTCTCATACGCTTCTGAAAACATTGGCAAAAAACTAAAGACAAATACAACTTGACCACCTGTCTTGAACACAGGATGTCTGGGCATACAAGTTTGTATAAGAGGAAAAACGAGAGTCTCTTTTTTTCTATTCATAGGTTCCTGATATAAACTTTATGTTTCTAAGGACCACAAATAAATAAACTAAAAAAAAAAGTAGAATCACCTCTTTTTCTAGGTACATGCTAGTTCCGGGCATCCTGTACATTATTAAACATTAGAAAGAGAGCAGTGTTTACATGATAAGATCACCACTAGTCACTGCATTTCCAGAAAAAGTACTATGAATATTTCTTTGGATGCCCGGTAAAAGTCAAAGAGAACTAGACTTGAATAGTTATTCTATTCACTAAAACTTGGGTTAATTAAATGAAAAGTTTAGTGCATAAAAATTAAGTGTAAACATGAAATAAGTATTATTATATGATATCAAATAATTGTGGTAGGTACCAGATCTATCACTAAATGAGATTGACGAGGTTGAGATTGAAGGTGAAATTGTATCATTTTCCTGTAACTTATGTGAAGTGTGCTGTACAAGCGCTCTATGGATCCTTTTTGTGCATTGTTGTAGTAGTTGTCATATTATAATACTTATTGTTTTTTTTTTTTATTGAAAATGCACATGCACTGCAAGGAAATCCGCTCTGGGAGCGGTGCATGAGCGGAGATATCAATTCACGTTGGCCTTGAATCTCTGTAGGTTGTATACTTCGGGAAACACGCCCTTTGGAATGCTATTCCAAAGTGATGCGGTTCTATACATAAAAGAAGTCTGAAATAGGGTGGTACGAGGTGTAACGAGCTGAACCTGATACGGATGAGCGTCTGCGGCTCGGCGTGTATTTCTGCCCGGTTTTGATCTTGGTGGGATCAAGCGGGCCACGTCTTTTGAACACTTTCCATTAAAATATCTGTAAAACAGACTCAGGTCAGCTACTCTTCTTCGATGTTCGAGAGTGTCTAAATTTTTTGTCAAATCTGGGTCCCCAATCAAGCGGATGGCTCTTTTCTGAATAGAGTCGAGTAGTCTCAGCGTATGTTTAGGAGCTGAGCTCCAAATATGTGAGCAGTACTCCAAGGATGGTCGGATTTGAGCCTTGTATAAGAGGAGAAGCTGTTGTGGTGTATAAAATTTCTTCGTGCGGAAGAGTGTTCCAAGTTATTGAGAAGCACTCTTCGCCAGACCTGCCACATGATCATGCCAAGACATGTTCGCTCCAAGGCTCACTCCAAGTAAACGAAGAGATGACGCTGGGGTAAGAGTGTGTCCCGCCATCATCATATCTGGCTCCAAAACGTTGGTCTTTTTGGAGAAGAAGGCTGCTTGGGTTTTTCCAGCATTAAATTGGACTTGGTTTCTATCGCCCCAAGTTAGAATGTCTTGCAAGTCATTGTTACATGACTTGCATGACTGTTGTGTGAGTTTAGGGTAGATGTTGTTTGTTTTGCTCGACTTGTTAAAAACATGGACATTATGACGTATATTGACCAATAAAAGACTGATCAATTGATTGACTGATTGATTATGAACACTCTATGGTTTAGTAGTCAGCTCATAAACAACTTTGAGCTGTCTTTAATCAGACAATCTGCACAACAGATGATTTTTTTATCAAAAAAGGATTCACCACCGTTGCAACTCATCAATAATAACAAGTTATTGTAATATACAAAAAAAGTCTCAATTTCGATCTCCTCTCTATAATAAATCTTAATAGATATGTACCATACGTCCAGGTCCCAATCCTCTCACTCTAACCCTCACAGTGCGAAATCCTCTTTCCAAGGCGGACTAGAAAAAAAAGAAAAATGCTCGTAAATCTAACATAAGAACATTACAAATATCACAAAATAAATAAAACCGACATACCGTTCCTACTGTTATAGCGGTCGCTTGAGCTGCTATGTTGGTTCCTTTTCGGGTGTTCTTAAAACCCTCTACACCGCATGATCTCGTCAGTTTTGGTACACCTGGAGACAAGAATTATTATTCATCATTACTGCCATTGACCAAACTATGGACTGTTCTGTTTTGATTAAGAATCAGGTAAGTAAATCAGCACTTTCTGCTCTGAGGAAAGAAGTAAATATTACCTGGTAGGGTCAATATTCGGTCATTATTTACATCCGCGGCTCCTACAGTTTCACTATGGAACTTATATAGGGGTGGAGAACATACCTATAGTAACACCAGGAAGGTATTCATTTGCTGGGCAAATGAAAGGGAAAGCCACAAAACGGTGTAAAAAAATGGTTTTGAGAGTGCGGAGGAAGTGCGGTCCTGACAAGAGGCACTGATTAGATGCCGCGATCCCGGATAAAACCACTTCACCATAATTGCCAAGCATTCTATTCTGTGTTAGAGGTTCACAGAGGCGGACTGAGCGATATATCCGCTTTCATTACGTGTTCAGTCCGCACAGGGATTGATGCAATGATTTTCGGATTATAAATTCAAAATAAATGCAAAATTCAAAATAAAAATCGTGGTACTGTTATTTTAGAAGATTTTCCTTGCCCTGAAAGTGAAAAAAAAAATAGAAATTCGACCGTAGTGCCAAAGAGGCCTTAGTTGTGACCTTAATATTAGTTTGCCATGGCTGTTTTTACTTTCTTACCCACCCAGCACCCCTATTTCGCTCCTCGGTCCCGAAAAAATTGATGAAACTTAGGAGCCGCGGATGTAAACAATTACCCAATATTCAAAATGATAAATGGCTAATCTAAGTAAAGCTAGAAACGTTTTCGTTTTCAATTTTTCAAACTTGATTTTTTGCCTCTAAGCAACAAATTCAGTAATTAATATACCCACCCAGTAATTTACTTTGAATTGGACTCATTAAGAAGAGAGAAAGATTAAGGTATGAATGAAAGAAAGATTGGGTACTTCTCTCACTTACAGAAAAGTACCAATTTCATTACATTTTGATTACCTTTGGAGTCTGTTAGGACAACAATTGTATTATTAGGTGAAACTCTTATATTGAATATTGGGAGATCTTTGAAGGGAATTCCATTAAATAATCTGTTCGGTAGCTCTGCGTCGGGAAATATATTATCCTTCCTAAAACATAAATGGTGTCCATATTCGATTGAGATTTGAAAGTGAGTTGAAGAGGCGGACTTACTGGTATATTAGGGTGTCTACATCGACGGCTTTTTCGCCGACAGTTCCTTGGTCGGGGGTCGGGAGAGACCTGAGCATTTCCCTTCTATCTACAACATCCCTGAATTTTTGGCTTGCGGTGTGGAAGTAACCTGACTGGACTTTTAAGGTGGTAAGGTTTTCTGGGGTGATTTTTCTTAACGTTCCGGTTATTATGTTTCGCAACATTTTAGTTATTTTGCATTTATGAAAATTAATATAATTATTGTTGACTTTTTATTTTGTTACTTTTGCTGCAACTTTTTTAGGTTAAATTATGCAATATCAATGTCAAATGAAAAATAGAACGTCATACGTCATTGCTAAAGAGCCGCAAACTTCGCAATACTTCGCATGCGCGTTACGCGTTCTTCTTCGAACTATAAGAATTGATTTTTTGAATTGGAGATAATTGAAAATAACTAAAAAATCTGTTTGATAGATTATTTTGGTCTCAGTATGAGGTTCTTTATCAAAAATTTTCAAGAAAATTACATCATCGTAGAGTATGAAACATCCAGAAGGACTAGAATGAAATTACCTCCATTCTTTACGCGATTCTTTACCGGTAAAGAATTAATTCTTTACATGGACCATTTTTGAGGTAAAGATTATAAAGAATGTAGACAATGTAAAGTTTTGCCTTCTGCCACCATTGTCTATGTTCTATGATATGGAGTGGTGTGGGATTCCAATTTACCATAAACATCAAATAACATGAACAATTGTTTTTTATTCAAGTAACAAAACAGCATAACAAAACCAAAACAACATGAATTATATTATTATTCTTGTATTGGTTTTTAGGTTCTCTCAGGCTTACTTTTGTAGTTATTAATAAATAGTTGACGTTTCGGGATTGATTAATCCCTTGATCACATATTTAATTAATAAAATAGATACAATAAAAATTATTTTAGTAAAACGAAATTATAAAAGTATGACATTTACAAGTCAAAATCTAAAAAATGATATTAAAAATATAATAAAAATATTTTTTAGATTTTGACTTGTAAATGTCATACTTTTATATTTTCATTTTACTAAAATAATTTTTTTGTATCTATTTTATTAATTAAATATGTGATCAAGGGATTAATCAATCCCGAAACGTCAACTATTTATTAATAACTACAAAAGTAAGCCTCAGAGAACCTAAAAACCAATACAAGAATAATAATATAATTCATCTATACGGCAATTGGTTCAATATTTACAATTTTATAACAAAACAACATGTTTATAACATATCCCTATTTACTATTATTCAAATTCTTTACGTCTTCTTTACATTCTTTACGTATTGTTTATATTATTACACATTATTTACGTCAAAACGTATACAGGGTTATTCACGGTATACGCCACGGAAGTTTATGGCCGTGTCCCGTGTCTCTGGATTTTTTTATTTTTTTATTTTTGGAGTGGATAGAGACCCGGCAGAGGTACGTTTTAAAATTATATTCATAATGTACAGGTGTCCCAAAAGCATGAAACATATCAAAGTTATGTTTTCTTAAATGGAATGCTCCTATGTTATTGCATTTTAACTATTTAACTATTTTAACTTTTCATATACTATCGAATGATGTAGATGAATAAATGTTTATACAGGGTGATAAAAACTTTGAAAAATTCTGAGATTTCTCCACGCATCGACAAACAAAAAAATCAAAGAAAGCACAAATGTTTCTATACCATAGGATAGTACATGAAAAGTTAAAATAGGGACATGTAAGCCGTTTTTCTCTATCTTGAACCGTTTTCGTTGTACAGGGCCTTGAACTTGAAAAATGACAATTTTCACTTCTTTATAACTCACAAACTTCTGAATTTAAACACCAACTGTAAAAGCCAATCTTCTTTTTTCTTCCCAGGCAATCTAAAAATGCAATAACATAGGAGCATTCCATTTAAGAAAACATAACTTTGATATGTTTCATGCTTTTGGGACACCTGTACATTATGAATATAATTTTAAAACGTACCTCTGCCGGGTCTCTATCCACTCCAAAAATAAAAAGATCCTAAAATCCAGAGACACGGCCATAATCTTCCGTGGCGTATACCGTGAATAACCCTGTATAGACTGAATTATCATTGGGCGTGTGCCATTTCGCCAGCATTTATTATGATTAAAATATTACTATTGAAGTTTTAATTATGTACGCACTGAACAATTAATATTTTTTAATAATAAAATGTTATAATGTTTGTACCTGAACTATAAACGCAAATTAAATATAAATATACAGGGTGGTCCAACTTAAAACGTCAGGACTTTACCAAACGATAGATAACGTTAAAATAATGCCAGTTTCTCTAATACACTTATAGCCGGGAAAGCTTCCTTTCCGAGATACAGGGTGTTGAAGTTTTGGGAAAAAAATAATGTTTTGCGAATGTTCTCAAAACGGCTGCTTTAAAAAAAGTGAAATTTGGCACGCAGCATGAGCTAAGTATCTTTCATGATTTACGGCTTATGGTGATAAATTGCGAAAGCCAGCGGCGGAGATATGGGTGTGCCATCACCCCTTTTCAAAAAAAAAAATTGACGCCACTGACTCTATGGCAAATTTAATAATACTATTCAATGCCCCATGCTTTTTAGAACAAAAAAGTACTCTTTAATTTTTTCACAAGGTTTTCGAGATAATTCAGGTTTTCTTAGGTAATATCCGTAGCCATTTTAAGAATAACAGACAAATTCTAATCAAATAACTTTTACTTAAATAATTAAATAACAGAAATAAACAACACCTAACTAATGTAACAATTGTCAGTAACCATAGAGTCAGTGACGTCAATTTTTTTTTTAAAGGGGCGATGACACACCCATATCTCCGCCGCTGGTTTTCGCCAATTATCACCATAAGCCGTAAATCATGAAAGATACTTATAGCTCATGCTGCGTGCCAAATTTAAATTTTTTTAAAGCAGCCGTTTTGACAATATTCACAAAACATTATTTTTTTTCCCAAAACTTCAACACCCAAAACTTTATCTTGGAAAGGAAGCTTTCCCGGCTATAAGTGTATTAGAGAAACTGGCATTATTTTAACGTTATCTATCGTTTGGTAAAGTCCTGACGTTTTAAGTTGGACCATCCTGTATAAAAATTTATTACTCTTATGTCCGTATTCATCAAACTATAACTTTGGGGTTATAAACAATAACGTTTTCTGATGTTTCGTCAATTTCCGTCGATGTTTCAATGGTTATTTCATATTTCCATCTCATCAGTCTGACACAAGTGACACATCACCTTACCATACTAGAAGAGTGTGCCGATCAGAAAGAAACTTTTTTTTCATAGAAACTCTGCTTGTATTTTGAATTTTCTGACAACTGATTGGTCTAATGCTCAAACCCTAAGAACGGTACGAATTTTTAACCAATCACATATGCACCAAAATAATAACCTCAATGGTTATATTTATTTTTATGAATACCGGCCTTAGGGAATACTTCGTTTCATTTGTGTGCCTAGTTGCCCAACTACAAAAATAAAACTTTTAACAGGTTCCAAACAATCGTGGTGTGTAAGTAATGTCATTATAGATATATGTATACAATACTTCTACTAAGCAAAGTACCTAACTAAAAGTTCACATATGTGACATCATCGCACGAGACTTTTGACTATACCGTTCGAGTACTGTGTTTCTATACAATATTTTCCATAGGTATATTATTTTTGGGTATTTTTTTTATATATTGTTAATCCTATTGAAAAGATTATAGAAACTAGCCCATTAAAACAACTTACCATAGAAACTATCAATTATCAATTATTGCAATTCGACTATGTTAAGAGTTTCAGTACTTGTACTTGTACGGTATAATATTCCCACCCCCATCATATACGCTTTTGGTAAACGCGAAACACAACGAAAGCGTCACTTTAATAAAACATCCGTATACTTTATAATTGGACATTGACAGTTTATATTGTTAACACTTGCAAACTGGATAAATTTAAATTTTTTGAATTCACTTGATTGAATCTTGATTTATATCGATAGTTGTTGTGTTTCAATAAGTAACTATTACTATTATATTTAAAATAACTTTATTAGTACACGTCATATTGGTTTAAATACCGAAACATAATAAAATATCATTTCCAAACCCCCATTATATTACGGTCGTGTGGTATGTAGCTGTCACAAGCCTGACGTCACAGGATGCGCGCTGACAAACCTTGTTTATTTGCATCATGCTGCTGAATGCTGCAAATTATGACGTGATGTAGATGAGAGTCAGATCTGTTATGTCATTATTATGTACGAAAAATTGTGAAATTGACTGACATCTGACAGTTGAATGTTGACAGATACAGAATAAAAAATGAATCAATTATTAAATTAAAAATTAATAAGAAAAAATATTGTTTTCCAATTTCGTGGCTTTAGTTCATAAAAAAAACCGTAAAATCTAAAAACGGAATGACTGAAATTCCGTAATATTTAATTCCGCGGATGTGTTTGTGATGTTTGTGATAGTGAAACGAAGGCAGCTACAGCTAGAAATTCCGATGTCCTGCAATATTGTAAGTACAGTACCCTCACATTATTCACTACATTTCCAGCATTACAAGAAGTATTGAAGCACTTTTTCTTTTATTTTACGACCAACAAAGGTTCCCTGAACTCTCTTTTACGAGTCGATTGTAATTTGGGCGGACACTTCATTTATGGCTTCCCTCTAAACCCCAATTGATTAACCTGCCAACCAGGAAAACATGAACCTAACATTTTTATTTATCTCGTTTATCATTACATGATTTCGATTTTCTCGATTTAAAACGTTGTGATTATTTTTGTCAGTTTTTTTCGTGTCGGAATTTAAATATTGCAAATTGTGAATAGCGCCAGCGCCAGCGCCAGCTAAGGGTTGTTATAAAAAAAGGGAGTGTATTGTTTTGCCTTGGGGTAGGTTCTTCTAGGTTGAGTGAGTTGAATTGAATTATTGAAATTGAAGCATGCCCAAAATTGGTTTTGTCGAGGCTAATCGAAATATGTATTACATTCCATTCCTTATTGGTCGAGAAATAGAGAATTATGTTATGATTATGATTCAATTATTATCAATCAATCAACAGTTTTATTTTTAATTAATAACTCAATAATAACTCCTGCAAGACACAAGAAGAGTGAAGACTCTAATAAGTGGTTCTGTGAATGTTCTGACATCATTGGTCTTCTATTATTGTTTTTATTTATATTAATGTGTCTATTTTAGTATTTCCATTAGCTTTTAATTGTGAGAGTTCTATGTCATTATTAATGAGTCACATATTATGTCAGAACTCATAAGTCATAATGGAAAATGAAATAAAATAAATGATAAAAAGGTCATGAAAAGATCTAGTTGCATTGCAAGGTCAAAACAATGACATAAGTGGTTTATATTAGAAATTTCTCAAAAATTCAGGAAGTACTTAAGTGTAAGTAGTAAGGTACTAATCTAATACCTATCTTACAGGGAGGGCCGGTTTTGCGCCCATTGGAAGCAATCTGAAAAAAAATTAGGATAACTTCAGTGCTTGCTGAAATATCCTGGATAACTGAAAATTATCCTATTTTTGGCATATCTTTACTATTATTCAAAATAACTCAATAATTTATTGTCACTTTACACATAAATCTTCAAAAGCTATCCACTTGACATTTAAAAATTTTTCAAAGCCGACTAGATTCCAGAGTATTCATAGCCGCAACTTTTGTTTTTCTAAAGGCCGCCATATTGTTTTTTTATGTCGTTCGCTATAAAAAATCACCGAAATCTAAAATCTGTCATATTCGTAAAAAAATCAAAATCCTATTTGAAGAAAGTGAAATGTTTTTTCACAGAATGACGTCAATATGATATTGATATTATGATATGACGTGATGGTTTTTTATGAGGTGAAAGAAAGGTAATAAATTTTTGGCAAAACAGAAGAATCAAATTTTGAAAAAAATTTAATCTTACAGACTTTTGGTTTTCTCAATTTTTTTTAATACAGAAAACAGAAAGACATGAAAAACATTATGACGTCCATATAAGAAGAACAAAAGTTGATTAAAAACCTCGTTAAAAACTCTTAGATCTAGTCCGGTTATAAAATTTTTTGAATGTCAAATGGATAGCTTTTGATGACTTATAATCCGTCACTGAAGGTGAAAATAGGCTATTACCAAGCTTATTTTACCCTTAACAGCAAAAGTGGCATGTGCTCGTCTTGCACTTTTTGCATTTTAGGGGTAAAACCTCGGGTAAAACCCACCCCTTTTGCAAAACATTGAAAAAAAAATGCAAAGTAAAGCAATCTAATCGGCGGGAATCTTATATTCTGTATTATTTTGAAGCACGATTTATGATTTCCATCAATTTTTCAACCCTTAGAGACCATCCCTTAAAGAATCATGAAAAAATAGTTGTTTGTCTCCCTGAAATATTAAATCGCTCATTAAGATTAGAACATTACACAAAAAAATTGTTTACTGCTTGTGGTAGGTATAATTTATTGATTCTCTATGAATCAATCAAAAAAAAAAAACCCTAAAAACCGCCCCTTATTTTGAAATCAATGGAAAAATTATTTTTTTAGCAGCTTTCATAATTTTATTGTTTCAATTATTGTGCATTTATAAATTAAAATCTTATTTACTGATTATTATTATAATTTTGACAATAATTTAATCTCGATTTTTATACATAATATTAAAATTATAAGCAAACAATAAATTACTTACTTATTAATAAATAACTTACCACGTATACCTAAATACCTAATACCTACCTATGATATTACACAGATACAAAATGATGCTCCTAAAATTTCTCTAGTAAAATGCGAATTGTTTTTTTACGATAACTCCCTAATTTTTTATGTTTTGGGTCCATCCAAAAACGAGTTTTGGATATAAAAATTACTCAAAAATCCATCATAAAAATCACACATCCAAAAAAACATCAAAAAATCATAAAAAATACATTTTTTGAGAAACGTGAAAAATTCTGTTTTATTTAAATCGTATTTTTTGACCTCATTACCTGCACTTAAAACTAAAAGAATATATTCCGCAGGGATTACTATAAATTTCAACTTTGGTGCAAATGACGTGGGTTTCATTTCTCACTTTTTCTTAAACTTTTTTCTTACATAACACATCATCATACATCAGTATGCAGATGTTCTACAAAGTAAGGGTTGAAAACATAAGTTTTATACCTAACTCTTATTTGAAAATTTGGAAAGTGTTATATCGGTATTTTCCCAAAAATGTTACGGTTTTCCATTATTCAACCTCAAATACTTACGTTCGAGTAACTCATAAAAAAATTATACCTTTAGCCTCGCCTTTAGCCTTTAGCTAGCTGTAAGTCGATTTGGATTCAACTCAAAATGTTCTTAAAAAAAAACCTATCCCTTTGTTTTTTATTAGCTTTCATTTTGGCAACAACTTTTTTTTCAAAAAACGTGTAGAGTTTGGGAGTTATTTATATCAAACAATTTCAAAACATGCATTTTTTGATGAAAAATCAACATTTTAATTATCGATAACTCAAAAAATATTGAGTTATCGAATAGATTATCTTTATATAGAATGTATTTCGCGTAGAGTTAGTCCCTTTATCGATTCCAGGGGTTATTTTTGATCAAATAATTTCAGCCTCCGAGAAGGGGTTGCATCCACCCTCATGGTAAAAATATCATTTTTGTTACTTGAGACTTGAGGCACCCTCTAACTACTTACCAATTTTTACGCAAATCGATGCAGGTTGAAGCTTTTCTGAGGGGAAAGCCTTCAGTGACTGTACTATTATGTAAACCTACAATCATAATAAAAAATTATTTTTATATTTTTAATAAAGATAGGCCAAAAGAAATCTCTATTATATTCAGTGTTTTCAGCATATTATTTCAGCCACGACTGAAAATATCCCTATTTTTTTCTCATATTCTTATTACGCATGAAATTGAGGAACTTTTCTCCTCGCTTTTCTCTCATTTAACCGACTCTGTATAAATCTTTAAGGGTTTAAGAAATAGATCCCAATGTCGAGCCAGTTGAAAGTGACCCATTCTGTATATTTAGAATTTAGAAAATACATGAGCGGCAAAATTTTACACAATGATATAAAAAAATTATTTCTGGACGACTATTATTGAATAAACGATCAATAAATTTTCTTCCGACGTATCGAATGGCCAATTAAAAATGAATGCTGTATCTCATAAAGAGTATGTTGAGACTTGCCGTTACGCGCACTATCTTTTGTTATTGTTTAATGATTTGCGTTTTAAAATTGCCCAGTAAAATAAAATCCTCGTGAACTTTTCTCATCAAGGTATTTTTTACTGAATTTACAACATTAGAAATAAATCTTAATTTAAAATTTGACAAAAAAAAACAAACAAAAGTTAATTTTGAAATCGTGCGCGTAAAAACCAAGGAAGTTTCCGTCAGTAATTTATAGCCCCCCCCCCCTCATAAGTCAAAGGACTCCCTATTCAGAGGCCCGAGGGTAAACGCCCTTCCACAGATGGGAATTCCACATGAGATGCGCATCATTAAGAGCACAAGGCTCCCCAGTGCCAGTAGATTTCCGCGAAATATGTAAGCGTCGCTATGGACCGAGCGCCACAGCCATATCGGTTATATGACTGCCCGACACATTTGGGTCATTATTTACGTTCGCGTGTCCTACAGTTTCACTATGGCACTTATATAGGGGTGGAGGACATACCTATAGTAACACCACGAAGGTATATTTATTTGCTTTGAAAATGAAAGGGAAAGCAAAAAAACGGCATTAAAAACCGCTTTTGAGAGTGCAATGAAAGTACGGACCTGGCAGAAGCGCCGATTAAATACCCCAAGTCTCGGATGGTCGGGTGTAACCACTTGACGACAATGCCAAGCGCTTCGAAACGTATACAGACACTTACTCGCATTATATCCTCTTTCTCATATCGTGACCAAACCACAGGGATTGATGCAATGATTTTGGGAATATAAATGCAAAATTCAAAATCAAAAAATCGTGCTACTGTTAATCTCGCATATATTTTTCTTGCCCTGAGTGTGAAGAAAAAAATAGAAATGCGACTATAATTTCAAAGAGGCCTTAGTTGTTACCTTAATATTAGTATCAATAATAATAAGACCTTAATAACAATATTACAATGGTTGTTTTTAGCTTCTTACCCACCCAGCACCCCTATTTCGCTCCTCGGTCCCGAAAAAATTGATGGAACTTAGGACACGCGGATGTAAATATTTACCCAGATTTGGGATGACCTCTAAGGAATTTCCCATTTCAGGAAAGCCGTTTGCGCCCTGATCTACGAGTAGGAGATCTCCGAGGCGTTAAATAGAAGTACATTTGTGTCGATACCAGACCACTCCCAACTCAGCTCTCTATACCTACTGAAAATTGCGACCTGGATCGTGGTGAGAAGAATGTTTTTTTTTGCGAATTTTCAAAGAACACCTGTTCACGTGACTTTCGGCGAAATTTATAAACGAACATTCAAAGTACTAAACGATCCAGAGAAATACAGTGAGTTTGTAAGTGACCACAAAGATTTCTATCAGGTTGAATCCAATCCAGAGCCTTCGGCTCTCTTTCTCGACCAATCAACTGCCTTTTCAAAGAACAGTCACGCTACCTACTTGTCTCTACTCTCTACTAAATTCGATTTTGCCACTAAGTCATACTTTTCTTCTTTTACCCGAAATTTAAATAAAACGAGGTCTGCAAAGCCGCTAATAATTCGAACTCGCTCTTCTTTCCATAATATTATTTTCTAAGGAACGGAAACGAAGAAGTCATACTCGTACGTACTTTGGAACTTTGAATTGGTTGTAGTAGGTAGGACAAAGTTTCTTAGATTGTCTCGTTGTGGTTTAAAAATAAATCGAAACGATGATCGTTGCCATTGTTATTGTTGTTATTATTATTGTGGTTGCGGTGTGAGTCTGGCATACCTTCACGACCGAGTTCACGACACTTTTAACAGGAAACGACATTTCTACATTGTCCACGCACACCTATCATCCAGCACCTGCGAAGGAATATTTATTAATCCATTTCCTATCATCGTTCCGAACCGTAAACGTACCGAGCTAATGATGAGTAACGATCCGGCTCGTACATACGGTCAATGATTATTTTGCAGACACCTCACTCTCCGGGGAGTACTTCTTTCTCACAAACAAGACAGGCGACGTATAATTAGATTTAAAGCTCTTCGGACGAGGGTCGCAAAGTCCGCTTTTGACGTTATAATTTCTTGAAATGAACACATAATTTATTATACCTAGTCTAGTTGCCCAGTCAAGTTGCAGCAAACATCGGTTTCAAGGACCGCGGGGGTCGGGAGGGTGTAAGGATCTTTTTTTTTTTTAGTTTTCGGCGCATATCTCGAAAGCGGTGCGTCGACCAGATCATTTGTGAGCAAAAAAGAAAAAAGTTACTCGATATGAATTTTTGAAAGATTAAAGCAATAGTGCATGATCACCTTTTCTTCTAACAGCACGTCCCGGTTAAAGTAATCGCAGAAGGATGTCTTTATTTTTTGCAGAAATTGACGTATAATTCGCCCCCCTCCGTGCCGCTTGTTTATGGAGTCGATAACTCTATGGAAGTTACGGAGTAGACGTTATAATCCGCACGTATAAAATCAAAGACACGCGCGAATTAGTTACAGCTTCATGTATTTATACATATTTTAAAGTCAGGTCTAATGGACAGTGCTGTTCCAGGGTCACTAGCTACTTACATTTCAGCTAATTTTGATGTTTATGGTGTGTAATTCGAAGGAGGCATCTGCACGATATCAGCGTATTGTGTTATCAGTGCGCTGATTAGACAATAAGTGGTTAGATGTTCGGGTATAATGAGGCGGAGTCAAGGTACGAAACTTTTTCAATGAACAAAAGGATACCATGATTAGTGATTACGAAGTTAGTTGAATTGAAGACCCTCTCGAAGAAAAACAAGCGCATGATTAGGATTATCAAAGAAAGTTATAGTGTAAAAGACTAATTAAGTATTACTCGACGTAAAAGCTGAATCGTAATCAATTGCATGGATAACGTCGAATAAACAAATGAAAGTATGAATTTATTACGGGAAAAAAGTGCCCGATTGTCCCGACTGCGTCTAATTAGCGTTATTATTGTTCTGGGAACTTTCATCATGTTGCACGCATGACCCAAAAACAAACATTCTTTTCCTGTGCGGCGTTATTGTAATATGTTGTTGTGCTGCTAATAAAAAAGTTATTGTTCAATTTTTTTACAGCTAGACGATGACAATGATGAGGGCATTTCTTTCTGTTCGCGTTCTCTCTTGTATGTAAATTTGCGAGCATGTGTTTACGGTAATGGTGAAATAGAAATGAACGGGAATTAATTAATTGGTCTTTGTGCTGTGGTGGCGGTAATGAAGCTTCAGAATCCAGGCTGATGAACGGTCTACCTGCATGATAGATTTTTTTGTGTTATCCTCTTCCACGCGAGGGGAAAACGTTAATTGATATTTGAATGTGTTCGGTTATGAGGGCTCAGTCAGTCTGTTTGTAATGATGAAATGGCTCATCAGAGCTGAAATTAAAAAAATACCGATTTTATCCCAAATTTAGAACCTTGATAGTTTCGGGGGTGGGTAATTGTATTTTTTCTGCGACGGGCTATAAGTTTGACCTTTTTTCCCCGTTGACAGGTAGAAAAATGCCTCATTATATGAGCTGCATCTTATCGGGGAAATAAATGAATTAGCAGGGAAATAAATGAGTACATACTTATTTCCCCGAAATGGCGGCTTAGGTATAGCTACTATTAACACTCAGATATCATTAAATTTATATAAAATATACGTAAAGGAAAGTTAGGTACCTTATTATCCAAATGGCAATTATTAAGGGAATTTTCATAACAATCACTATCCATATTATTAAATTCACTCATCGAAAACTAACTTGCAATCTTTGCAAAACTGTCTTCAATTTTAATTACATTAATATGACGTTTATGTAATAATTAAATCGTTTCGTTACCCAGGCAACGTCAATTACGATAAAAGACAGTGTGAAAATCCAAGTTTAACATAAATCATTTTTCCGACATAATTTTCAGTTATCTAACTACGTTTTTCGACATTCTAACACTGATATTTCTTCTCGCAGAAAAAAATTGTATATTACACACGAGAAAAAAGTGCGATTTTAGCTCTCAATGTGTTTGTCCCCTCCGCTAAACGCGTCGGGGACGAAATCACATCTCGAGCTAAAATCTATCACTTTTTTCGCTTGTATAATAAATAGTATATTATTTTATACGGAGGGAAAGTGACACTTTTCATGGCGCGCTCGTGTTTATCAGCCGAACGAAGTGAGGCTGATAATAGAGAGCAAGCCATGAAAAGTCACTTTTCCTCCAAATAAAATATACTATTTTTTCTTCAAACGTGGGCAAATTTAAGCAAGAACATCATTTTTAATTATTGAAGGAAAGCGAATTTTCAAAAGGTTTGGACTGGTATAAGTAGGTGAGTATGGAGTATGGGCTGCTTCTATAGAAACGCGGCGCTGTCAAATTGATACTGTCATCAACGTCAGTGAACATCGAGAAATTATTATTGAAATTATTAAAGAAAAATAATAAAATAATAATTATGTAACTAAACTACTAATCATCGCAAAATCAAAATTAAAAACGTTATAAAAGTTTGTAAGTAAGTTATAAAATTAATGATAACATCTACCTACCTCTTGCTAGACCCTGCTTGGTCAATTTTTTAATTTTCTGTTAATGATGATGCCAGTCAGTCAGAAGTTGAATGTTAAATGTGTAGGTCATTGTAGGTAGGTATACCTATAATATAACTGCGTGCACTAATACCTACCTAATAATAAAAATATAAGATGTTGGATTCCTTTATGTACCTAGGTACCTATATGGTTATAATTATTATCCTTGTGTTCAATATTCAAATTTCAATACGGAATAATAATTATTTTTGTTTACCTCGCAATAACCCAACTTTTTTTCTGACGTTTGAGCCGACTGAGCCGAGCACGAGCTCGACTCGACTAAAGTCGACTGTCGACCGTCCGGCTTCGGGTATAATTATGACGTTTCACAGAATTACGTCGTTTCGGTGTAGATTTTCCAAAGATTATGTTTGATTAATACCGAATTCCTTTTAACCTTATTAGATAATAATAAACTAGAGAGTTTTCATATCTTAGGTTGAATTTTATTTATGAATATACGGGCCTATACATTAATAAAATTTCAATAGTTGATTCTTAATACAGGTAGCTATGTGTTTGTATGTTGATGTTGCTATGGCACCACTTTAGCTCCGGCGGAGGTAAAGTGTTGCTTGGCAACACTTTAGCTCCGGCGGAGGAAAAGTGAAACTTTGAGACCGGCTACTGAGTCGAGTAATGTCTGATTTACTGACGTTTGAAGAAAATAACTATTTTTTTAAAGATAATTTTCTACGATAAATTCGTGATATTTTTTTACGAATTTCAAATCTCTGAAAGCTCCAAGTAGAGAGATCAAATTGGGAATCAGACTTTCCCTCAGTAATATGAAACTATCTTTCCACTTGAGAGTGAAAGAGAACTCTTTTTTATAGAAAAATAACGCGTTTTTTAATTTTGAAAAAAATATGTTTTATTTATAAATTTGACTGTCTAAGATCTAAAAAATATCAAAAATCATAATTTTAAAATAATTACATAAAGCATGAAATAATAGTTAATCACTTGATCAATTTCAGTCCCTTCATTTTAATTTAAACAACTCATTAATCTTGGAGGTACGACACTAGAGATAGGCTCTTTAGTTGGTGGATTGCAAAGATGTTCGTTTAGTCCTTTTTAAAAAGTTCTTAAAAAAATAGAACTTACAGCTCGCTGGTGTTATTGCTTAGGTACTCCCGAATTAAGATGATGCAATAGGTTAAACGGTAATTAGTTGTTTTTCAATTAAGTACCACAAGGCAGTCAGGCGAAGAGCTTGAAAATTGAACTGCTAAAAACGGCGACCACAGGGTATTGTTGTGGGTTTAAAGAGTCTATTGAAGATAGCACGCAGCGTTTAATGTCAGAAATCGAAAAACAACAAAAGTTGATATTAATATATTGATTACTAACGACATTCTGGTTTAATTGACCGTGTTAGTGAGCTATTTGTTGCAGATATTCCAGCCAATTAGGTAATTGCGTCGACAAACAACTATGGCGTCGATCATTTATTCCGAAACGCAGTTTCAGGTGAGAACCACAAAATTTTCTCAGTTTTTTCGTGACGTTTTTCCGCCCGCGACCTTTTTTCCATAACATTTTTCTGATCCCTTTTCCATGAAATGTAGATCTTTTTCAAGTTTTTTCCGACCGCGCTATGCTTATTTTTTCATTAGAATTCGGATGTAAAGTAAACAGGATAGCCCCTTATTTTTTCGGGGCATTTCCTCCTACCCCTTGGAAATAATAGGGGTGTAATCAGAAATTTTTATCAATATCGGAATAGAATCAAAAAAAAAAGTTTTTTGCTAACCGGCTAACCGACACTGCTTAGCCGGTAACTTCACGATACTCCGCATGCGCATTACACGTTTGTTGGTCTTTCCCAGATTTGGGTGTCGATTGATGATGACTTTGATTTTGAAATCTAACGCACCAAAGAGGTGCGGATCGGGTGGATCGGAAGAGGCTCGGGAAGAGGTGGGCCCATTCCATGGCCTCCCAGATTGCCAGATCTGAATCCCCTGGATTACTTTTTCTGGGGCTACTTGAAAGAAAAAGTTTACCCGTGAACCAGTTTTGAAGGAAGAAGATGTAGTATATAGCTCGTGTTCACGCTTCTGTGGCATTATAATAGAATAAGATGATCTTCTATTATAAAGAGTTCGTGCTGATGATTGCTCGTGCGAATCTTTGCCTTGAATTAGGAGGCGACTTATTTGAACACATTCTGTGAGAACAAATAAACATCTTTTTTTTAATATCGTTATTGCTTTGTTGAAATGTTAAATTTTTGCTCTTTTCAACAACAACTTTTTAACGAAGCGCAAACGGAAAAATTTTCACTCTCTATTTTCAATTTTTTTTAGCTCTGTTAATCGAATCTCAAGAGCATGGGCTTCAATTTTGAGACACCCTGTATATCGATATAGTTCTCGGGATGCTCATTTTGACAATGATTTTACGGGACCATGACTTTATGACCTATTTCTAATATAAAATTTTAAAAACCATAATTTGGATCGTACCCATGAAGTCGTGATATAATTTGAATTAAAGCCCAAATAAAAAATTGGTTCTCAGGTTTTTTTGACGCCTTTCTATTTTTTCATGCTTATATATATATACCTCTGATATAACTAAAGGTTCACGCGGGGTTTCATCATAAAAGTTACAATTTTATCTCGAAAGCGAAACGTACTTCGAGGAATAGAATTTAATTTTCGGACTCCACGGCCCGATTTACCTTTGAAACCATTTTTGGTTTTGAAAAATTGTCGAAAAAGCCGAAAATTTTGAAAAATTGCTTTGGTATAAAAGTAAAACGGAAAGTCCTAGTCCTAGAAAGAACCAGTTTCGTTTATAAAATCATCGAGGTCCACTTAAAAATATAAAATTCATAAAAATTCGAGCAAGAAGTTTTTTGTAATTTTTTTTTTCGAAATTTTCAACAAAATATCGAATCTCTTACTGCTCCCAAATGGCTTTTTTTAGTAATGTAAGTTACTGCACGTTATTTCGTCCATGAGGTATAGATCATTGTAAGGCTGTAGGGGCTACTCTACCTGTTTCGTATGTAAAAAATAAAAACCATCATCAGGACTGAAAATTCGAAAATAGTAAAACTTATGATAGAAACTGGGGTAATATTTTTATTTTTTGTTCAATTTTGTGCAAATCAGTTTTAATTGATTTTTTTTTAGTTTTTCTTTCTATTTAGGTACCTATGTAAATAAATCTATCTTCAAGGTAACAAGACGAAGGTTACCGTCTCTACTCGAAAGTGATGATGAAACACAGAAGAGGTGAACCGAATTAAAAAAGTCAAACAAATTAAATAATGGTGGATTTATCAGGAATTAAAAAAAATGTGTCCTATACTGATACGAGCAAGTGATAACCAGTGCTGGTGTAACAATAACAATTTATAACCGGATTTTTTATTTGGACCACTCTGTAGGTAAAATATTTCCCTAAAATTGCAAAGAATCGAGCTTTCGTCCGTGACGCCGCGATGCGATAATGCTCCGATGAATAATAATAATCCGACAGTTCGCGTGCTACTTCCGAATTTTTCATCAGTGGGAGTAGAACTTCCGTTCCGTCTCTCGGTCCGATCTCAAAAGCATTCTGCTGTGCTGCCTCTGCGATTTCCTGATTCCGGCGACGGTCTGCGGAAGAGCGTCACCATTTTGGGGGTTGGCGGGACGTCGGGACGCCGTGTACAGGGAGTAACGATTAAAGGGCGACGAAGGGAGGAGCGCGTGCGCAATCCGGGGGGGCAGTCAATGGGTCTGTGCGTGTTGTCTGCTTGTCTGTTGTCTCTTGTCTGTTGTCTGCGAATCGCGGCGATATCAAGTTGTTACAAGTTGAATGCAAATAATAATAATACCGGAGTGGCTCAAGTTCAGTGCAGCCGGTCGGTCTGCCTCACTCGGTGTTTATTTATAAACCGCCTTGTTCTTCTTTCCATGCGATATTATTTTTAATTTCGTCATTGTGTTGTGGTAGTACTCTGGTAGGTATTATACCTACTAGTACCGGTGCCGGTGTTCGTGTTGATGTTCTATACGATAATAGAAAAATGTAATTAGGTAGGTAGTCGCCCCGCGTAAAAAAAATTGGCAACCAGATCGATTTTTTTTGCAAATGTGCGTGTGTGGTGGTGCGATATAATGATGGTCGAAAAAGTGGAAGGTTTTCTCATGTACCGGAAGCCCGTTTACAGAATTTTTCAGTACCTGGAAACGTAAGTTCTCTTTACTTATCTTTTTAATAAAATTGGGGGGCTCTCTAATTATTGTTCTGCTCCTCTAGCTCTGTTAATTGATTGATTGGTTGCAGAAGTTGCAAAATTTTTGTCGATTCAACCAATGCTATCGCGAGGTTTATTATAAATAATAAGCAAGCAATTATAATGTTGACTTGACGTGATTCGTGATTCTATTTCCGACATCAATTAACGATGAAGTTAACTTTGCCGATTAATTAATTGTTGATGGCTAATTTGTTTTTTTTTATTGTCGTAATAAAATTGTGTTTCGTGTTTCTAATAGCGCCGGAGTTATTTTTGATGCTTATTTTTCAAGTGCACTACCAGTTGCGTATTTTTTTAGTTCAGTGTAGCCTCGAGTGTAATAATAGCAGACCCACGTCTTCATTTTCGTTACGATTTTTTTTTGCTTGAAAATAATATTGTAGCCGGAAATGCCTGACCTGGTCAAGACTCGAGTCATCAATATATTGGGCCTATCTCAAGCATTACGTTCTACCTCCCAATAGGTATACAACTTTCTTATTTTGCCAGATACAGAGTCGGTTATTAAATGGGCAAAGTTGGGCACAATTTGATGCTCATCAAGAATCGGGAACCAAATTTTTTAAAACTTCAGCCATTACTGAAATATGCTGAAAAAACGGAAATCGAGATATTACTTTAGCCATATCTTTTTTATTGTTGAAAATTAATCGATGATTTTTCGTAGGTTTACATAAGTCGTTAAAAGCTATCCATTTGATATTTCAAAAAATTTCAAAGCCAACTAGATCCCAGAGTTTTCAGTCCACATGTGTTTTTCGTATGACCGCCGTATTGGTTTTTCATGTCATTCAGCATTAAAAAAATCATGGAAACCAAAAATTAATAACATTAATAAAAATTCAAAAATTTTTGAAAATTTTTTTCACGAATGTTAGTAATTTTTGGTTGATTAACGACTTTTGGTATACCTACGAAAAATCATCAATCAATTTTCAACAATAAAAAAGATATGGCTAAAATAAGAAATCACGATTTTTAAGTTTTTTTCAGGATATTTCAGTAATGGCTGAATTTTTCAAAAATTCCTGATTCTTAGTAAGCATCAAATTTTGTCCAACTTTGCCCACTTAACCAACTCTGTATCTGGCAAAATAAGAAAGTTGCCCGTATTGGGAGGTAGATTTTGGGAACCCTGAATTGGGCCTATCTCAAGTATTAGATAGACTCTTCGCTCATCCCACAAAAGATCTATGCCACAATTGAAACCATCAATGAATGGTCACTGCCAATTTTTAAAAGTTATGATAAGGGTAATGACTCGGGTAGTGAGTTTTAGAATTTTCTGAACGCGCAGGGGTGAGGACGATTTAAAGGATTAAAAGATTTGACTACCAGAAGCTACAGCAATTTTTGCCTTACACTGTATTTTGTGTCCGAGATAAGAATGAACAGCATGCCGGGATCTCGGAAACCGTGGAAGGTCGGTTAAATGGGGAAAAAGTTGGGCAACCAGAAGGACAATTCAACGGCAGAAAGAGATTTCAAAAATTATTTTTGATTTTTGGAGGAATTTGATTCCGAAAAAATCCAGGGCTGAATTTAAGAAATCGAGGTTCAGTCAGAAAACTGACATCGCAAACATAAAGCTGGCCAAATAACTGCAATGAAAATGTCGCGGAACATGAGTGGTTTCAGTTTTTCACAATCTTCAATAATAACGTCAATAAATAAGAAAAACTAAAATTGAAAATTATGTTTTTTTCAAAATAACTCGAAAATCAAAATATTTTTTGAAATCTGTTTCTGCCATTGGATCGTCCTTTTAATTGTCTATGTAACTTTTTCATCATTTCACTTTTATGCAAAAAGTTTGGCACGTATAATAATAATAATGCGTATGTCCGGACAAATTGGCCAAAACCTCGACCAAAACAATTCCACTTAGATAACCTTTCTGGTGACCTGACCTGACCTGACCTTCATCAATGAAAGTGTTCCGCAGGTATCCTTGTCGTGGCTCTTTTTTGCTCTATACTGCTTATTCTAGTTGTGTTAGTAAAAGCGTTTTTACTCTACTTCGTGGCTTTCTGCCTGCTTTGTAGAAGGAATTCGTTGGGGAAGTTTTTCTTCCTTAATGCAGGTGTCCCACAGGGTGCTATATCATCTGCTTGCTGCTTCTACTCAGAACTTCTTTGCAAAAAGTTTAGCACGTATAATGTCTACGACAGGTACAATTGACCAAAAAATTGTCCAAAGCAATCCACTTAGCTAACTTTTCTGGTGACGGGTGACCTTCATCAATGAAGGTGTTCCGAAGGTATCCATGTCGTGACTTTTTATTATTCGAGTTGTGTTAGTAAAAATGTTCTTGCTCTACATCGTAGCTTCTGCCTTTTTTCTTTGTAGAAGGAATTCGTTGTGGAATTTTTTCTTCCTTAATGCAGGTGTCCCACAGGGTGCTATGTCATCTGCTTGCTGCTTCTAATCTATTTATAAACTATTTCTGTTGGCATACATTACTCAAAACCTCAAAACAGTACAATATTTCGACCTGTTTTTATTTTGTATTAGTTATTAAAACGTTCTAGTCTCGATCCGCTCGACTACGTCGAAACTATATTTTTGGAAAATCTTTTTCTTGGATAATTTTGGAAAATCTTGGATAGTCTTGGTCGAGGTCTTTGTTTTGTCTGACAAGTTTTGGTCTCGTTTGCAAAAGAATCTTGCGGTCTAGCAGTTCCATACGGATTATTGTCAATAATTTTTTTATGTTTTCAAATTTCCAAAAATTATGATCATTTTGACTAAACCCCCTTGGTATAAAGAGCTCGGTAAAAACTGCGTTTTTCGAGTTTTTTTTTAACTGGGGACCCTCCACTTAAAGATACTAGAGACAAGATGTTTTTCAGCCAGCGACAATCTAGCTACTCGGTCTTGTTCTTCTTCTCGTGAACATGGTCTTGGTTTGGGTCTTCATACTGCAAGCAGAGTACCTATTGGTCTTGGTCTTTAATTTTCTACAAGTCCACGTATAGCCTGTCCGGGCAATCTTTTTGGTAGAATTTTACTAAAATTTGGGTGTCTCTAAGGACTCCATGTCGCCAAAATAATACCTACTGTTCAGTAACGTATAGTTTGACAGGTGTAAGCCAAACTGTCTTGCGTTTGCCTGGATCAGTATTTCTTCTTCCAAGAGTACCAATTATTCCATTGCTGAGAAAGTAGTCAGTCTAAATTTACCTTTTCTGGCTTAATGTGAAGAATCTTTTCGGTGCTTTTTTTTCAAAAGGGGTGTTTTTCCCCTTTCTGTCCCAATTTCACTTATAGCTTGTTGGTCAATTTTCGTCTTTATCCATAAAAGTGGCCATGGTATACTCAAAAATTCAATAAAACAACAATCAGTAGGTCAATGAGTATATATTTTCTTTCAAAAATTTTCAGGAATATCTTGTCGACCGGTTTCGGGTGTTAACCCATCTTCAGGACAATTGTCAGTTTACAAGAGTCGCGGTCCACACATAAAGGGTATACAATTCATGATTACAAAATATAAGCCCAGGCCTGATGTAAAAATGTAGGAACACGTGGTCATAAGATCATAAATTCTCTAAGGTACTTCCAAAGAACAAAAACACATATAAATAAAATCAAAAATTAAAATTATGTCATTACAGACTTGTTTAAACCCTTCCCGAGTGGAAGGGTGGCGTTAATTGACTTTAGGGGTTGAAATTGTAAAATTATTTAGTACAAGTAAAACGGTGAACCGACGTGAAGCGTCGATCCCCGGTAAATGATGTTTTGGTAAATCCCCGGTAAATGATCTTTTTGTTTTTTGTTTTTTGTTTTTTGTTTTTTGTTTGTTTTTTGTTCTTTGGAAGTACCTTAGAGAATTTATGATCTTATGACCACGTGTTCCTACATTTTTACATCAGGCCTGGGCTTATATTTTGTAATCATGAATTGTATACCCTTTATGTGTGGACCGCGACTCTTGTAAACTGACAATTGTCCTGAAGATGGGTTAACACCCGAAACCGGTCGACAAGATATTCCTGAAAAATTTTTGAAAGAAAATATATACTCATTGACCTACTGATTGTTGTTTTATTGAATTTTCGTCTTTGTCTTGTTGTCATGGTCAGTTCTTCTATAAAGCTAATGTTATCAGCAGTTGTTTTTGTACCATTTTTTGACTATCTTGACCATACAATTCTAGGTCTTCCTCGTGCCCTATATTGTAAGTATTGGTATTCCACAGGGTTCCATGATATTCCCTATAATATTTTCCTTCTCTTTATAAACGGCGTTTTTACCACCAATTGGAACTATGTGTGTACATTAAGAGTAGAATTTTGCCCAAGTGATCGGAGCTTATTTCTTTTTGATAATTCCCTGCTGCTTATAGATGCCGGCGTTAATAAAACCAGATTATGGTACGGTCCAGTATTATACCTGCCACCTCAAATCAGCCACTCACAAAACGACAAAAAAATTATGTTTACAAGTAAAAAAATTGAATAATAACAACTCCCGAGTTATGACGGTTAATATGCGTACCGTACTAGGTATAAATAAGAGAACGGGTCGTTACAGAACCAATTATTTACGACCAGTCCGCTCCACTCTGTCCGGTTTAATATTTATAACGCGCATACGTGGTTACATTTTATTTTATGCAAAACTAGTCTGCATGTAATTTCGCAATCCACGGACGAGTTTGATCGATATTAGCGCATCGAGCTCCGTCGTCCGTCGTTATTTTGCCCGGCGATACCATCTTTGGCGTTGGTGCTTATTAGACACGCACAGTTTCCCAGTTAGGCCGCATTGTTTGCCGGAGCACGGCAGACAGTCGGTTAGACAGGAACACGGGAAAACTCCTGCATAAATCACCTTCCTATTAAAATCTTGGCGACAGGCAGCCGAAGTGGTCGACGGTTGGTTTCACAATTGGAAAGGCATTCCTGGGATTCGTAAACAACAAACAACGCACAGATCGATCGATTTATCTAGTTGAAGGTGCTCGTTAATCTTGAGCGTTGCGGGTGAATTATTAAGTTATCATAATTACGGTTTGAGAACGTATAGACCGCTTCAGCCCGCAGAGGAAGGAATGATAAGGAGAGGTGGTTTTTTTTTCGAACGGTAGAGTGAATTTCTATGTTTGCCAGAATTGTCTTGGAACGATACATCGATACATGATAATATAAAGACCGGGTGGAAGAACCCGCACAAGTTCGAGCAGGAAAAATATTTATGGTATGACGGTGCATGTTTATGGTGGTTTGAATGTTTACGAGAAAAGTTGTAGCAGAAGGAAATTGTGTACATGAACAAAGATTTTATTCTTCACTTTTCTCCAGTGTGTGCGAAACAAGTACTAAGTATATGCTATATGCGACCACCATGATCGTCGTGTTCTTGGTCTAGCATCAACAGAGGTAGTCTTGTATTGGACTGGGCTGTCAAGTCTTGGTCTTGTCTTTGACATTTGGTTTTTGTCTGCCAAGTCTTGCTATTACCCGTCAAGCCTTAGACCAAAACAATTTTGGTCGTGGTCTTAGTTTAGCGTCAATAGAAGTAGTCTTGGTCCTTGTATGTCAAGTCTTGCTCTTGACTGTCAAGACTTGTTCTGGTTTGCAAGACTTTTTTCGATCTTATGGTTTGGACTTTCTACAAGACGTAGGCCTAGACCTCGGCCAAAACCGATTTTGTCATTATACTAATTCTTTTCCATACCAAGGTCTTGATTCTTTAGACTTTTGGTGGACATTTAAATTGGAGCAATGAGTTATTCTTAGTCACCGTTACCAAGCTCGAGTCTTCCAGGATCGGTTATATTATCTGCGACCGCTTTCTTTGAATACGAGACAACTCTTAGTACTCATTATGCACGAATTCCAGATTTGTTTATTGTTTTTTATGACTAATAAAACGTTTGAATAGTTCTTACAATTCACACAATTAAGTTGGGTACGTCCTGTGTACCAATAACGCGTAAACACGTTAAATATGCCCAAGTTTCCGGCGCTTTAACCATCCTAATTAATTATTCGTCGTCGCTCGCCAAAACGTGTCGAGAATCGCGAACAGTTTTGAGCGTTTCCTGACACGTCACGACCGTTTCAGAGATGACAACGAACAAATTCATCCGGCTCGGTCTGCATTTTCTCCTCCACTTCTCGGAGCATTCCAGCACACAAGCACCAACAGCTCCAGCGGATCAGGAATTAATTTCTGGCTCGCTAAATATAAATGATAAATGTAATACAATACGGCGTAAATGTGGTCTTGAGCTAGACCCCCTCGGCGTCCGTACATTGTGTTTGTTTTCCCCGATCAGAAGAATTAAGGAAACTATTACTCCCCCAGGAATTAAGTCTGAAATTACGTCACCCCTCGCTTAATGGCCTGGGAAACGTATGTGATCGACACTAGCCATTTATCTTCTAAAAGCATTTGCTAATATTTGATTTACTCCCGTGACAGTACCATAAATATTATTCCACTTTCAATGAAGATGACTTGCTTTATTAACATCGGCCGTAAACGTAGACAAAAGCACAAAAGACCTCGTGGAGTTTGAGTTACCTACTGCCACGTCTTCAATGGTCAATAAAAGACACCATTAGTATCGCGAGTCTTTCATCTTAAGAACGCTCGTGCATGTACTATCTATTTCAGATTACAATATGTCCCAGACAGCAGACGGGCTCGCTTAGAATGCGCGTGAAATTTTTCCATCTTTCAACTGAATCTCGATTTAAAAAAAATAAATCAAAGATCCGCGAAGATTTAATGATAGTCGATCTTAGCTTTCTATATTTTACACGAGATTTTACACTCTAGGTCATACTGTGGAGTTCCTAAATGTAACATGGAGTAGAAGAATAGATGACAAATTGGCGCCCTGTGGGACGCTTATGTTGGTAAATGTTAACTACCAGCAAAAATATTGCTCAAATGGGAGTTTTTTTTTAATCCAAAACGACCGAGACGACAATGAAGAGTGACAAAAAACCTTTTGACTGATTCAAGTTGACAGTTGACGAGACCTGCCTTTTTGTTTAAGAGGAATATCCAAGACCATAAAATGAATAGGTGACAAATTGGGACCTTGTGGGACGTTTGTGTTGGTAAAGCAGAAGGAATGTCCAAATGGAAGTTTTTTCATCCAAAGCGACCGAGACGACAACGAAGAGTGCCAAAAAACCTTGTGACTGATTCAAGTTGACTTTTCACCAGACCTAACTTTTTGTTCTGTTAATTCCACCAACAGGATTGCCCAAACAGACAAGTCGAAAGAATTTCACAGAAAAAAGTAGCTGGAACGTTCATCATCCTGCTGATTTTAGTACAGTAATGACGTACACTCCTCATGCCCTAAGTCAATAGACGTGCATTCTATCTGACTGAGCAGGTACAGGAAATCACGGCATAGAACTCGTTTATAGTACTGGCACAAAAAAGAAATAGCACGATCTCTGCTAACTTTCGTCTTTTTTAATTAGTCCAATGAAATGGTCGCAAAAAAGGGCTGAAATTCTCTAGAACTAATTAGAAGTTAATGAAATTTTAATTGTAGATAGGGGGATGCAACGGGGTGCAACTTGAACACCCCAAAAGTTTTCCCCTCGAGTTCCGCAAGGGGTGACTGGTATCTTGAATTTAAGGGGTGCAATCATGCATGTCGGTAAATATTACTCGTATGTGAAAAATTATTGTTACAAAAAATGTTGTTTTAACGTTAACAAATTGTCAAAAATAACACTTGAGGGTGAAAACGGTTTTATCGATTTTACAACAAAAGGACAATCTAGGAAGTTGTAGCTTTGGAGTTTGTCTACACATCCGCGTCTTGAAAATTAATTTTGCATGCACGAAGACAGAGGGCAACAAGTCGACCGGCGCCAATTTTTTGGAAATTTTCAAGTTTTGTACAAAACTAATTATTCTACTTACTAATAATTACTAACTATTACGTTTTCACCAAATATCTACATGATTTTGGGATTTTCGGGTTCGCTGATTAAGAATTCGATATCCAAACAAAATGCAGATCCATAATACGGCGGATTTTTTTATTTTAATTGATCGCATTTTTAATTAGAGCTATGTGCAAAACTCAACAATTTTCAAAAATATTTTCACTGGTTAGGGTACCTGTATTACCGACAATGACTGTTACTTCCCTAGTAAGCGTCCGCGTCGGTAATACAGTTACCCTAGCGCTGGTCGACTTTTGGCGCCCTCTATATTCATATTTCGTACCACGCATGCAAAAAAATGGTTTTACAGGAAAACTGAAGAGCTACACTTTGTCTTAATATATTTTCGACCTCGACGGACCGTTTTCTTAAAAGGTCGCAAGACTCATGATCTGTTGATTCTCAACCGAATGATAATTTTCCACATAGGTAAGTACATAGGTACTAGCAATATTCACCGAGATGCATGATTGCGTCCCTTAAATTCAAGATGGCGGCCACCCCTTGCGGAATCCGAAGGGGGAAACTTGTCGAGAGTTCAAGTGGCACCCCTCTCATTTGAAAAGGACTATTTGACTGGACTATATCAGCTGCGCACGCATCCTAGCGTCAGCCTCGTAGCGAGCTGCTCAGACAGCAGGCAGAGCAGAGCGACTCTGAACAAACGCCTTACACGACTTGCGCCTTGCCATTACAAATAAGTCAATAAAATCGTAGAGAAAATAGCGTCTTCTACTGGCGGAGAATTATTCACTTGGATCATACGGCTCGTGTTGTAATTTTCGTCCTGAATAATTCAATCAACTTCCTGAAATTAACAAACAGATTCAGATTATTAAATTCAAGATAAGCGGATCATAAATTATTTATAGTCGAAAAAGCGCGAGAGAGCGAGAACATCTCCTTCAGCGATCGGGGCGCAGCAATATCATCAATTTTCTTCCGCGTTTTAAACATCAATTTTACAGGTTCCTGAAGGCTTCGTTTCGAGGTTCACGGGGGCATAAAACGACCGTTCAACCACAACTAAATTACCTCACCATCGGCAACGTTTGTTAAAACTCGTTGCGACCAATAATAATAAAACTATGGCATCGTGGCGGAAACAAATTGGCAACCCACCTGACCTGGTGGCGACCGTAGTTGCGTGTCTTTGGAGCCCGATTGTCATGACAAGACGTAACGTAAATACGTAATAGTGCAGAGTGTACAGGGACAGGTGACAGGTGGTTTATGTAGGTTGGCAGCAGCGGACGTTAAGTAACTGTCTCAAATAAGAAGAGTAAAAGTAATTAATTATAAATTGACGGAAATGTCACGAGCACTCTGCAAAATTAGGATTGTTTCAACTGTCATGTGCATGCGAATGAGAAGGAAACATTGCGTGGTCATGGTATTGATTATATTCTTGGCGAATCAGAATAATGTTTGATGTTCAAGACAATAAGAGATAACCAATTCAGGGGATTAATAGAGAAGAAATAATGTAGACACAGCCAGCCACTGCCGGATTTGATTACATGCACACAACTAAAAATCGCACCTCTTCCGATAAATTTAATCAAGATTGCTCAGATTCCAGACGCCATTCAAGAAGTAGTCCCGATCTTGGCAGGAGAGCTCTTATCGCTTCGCTTCGTCGAGCTTCCGGGACAGGAAATTAAAAACAGCTCCTATCTTCTCCCTTCACGGAAAGCAAACAACTCCGTTGAGTCGTTGAGTGCATGGCTTACATCATCACTCGGGGTGCTCGAGCTCGAGTGTGTCGTGTCGTGTAATGTGTTGGCATATACACACATAACATACACACAAAGAGATAAAGGCCCTAAACAAAGGAATTGCCAGATAACACCAACACCAACACTAACACCAACACCAACACGGTCGTTCGATGAAAGCTCGCCAGGAATTTGGACTTTACGTGAAAATTAACTCTGCCGCTAAATTATAATTTACTGCAACCATGCACAGCGCTCTACTTTGATTTGATTGACTAGTTTAGGTAAATTAGAGACGAATCGACTAAGAAGTGATAAGGTAATAATGTGAATTTCCGCGGTGAAGAGGTAAGAGGACTCCCTTGGTGGTAAAATCTGTTCCTAACGCGCAAGTAGATTAACCACGAAAGGGGATGACGAAACGAGATAGGGAAAACTTTCATAACATTTCTTGCTCCTTGTGTTACCGACGAGACGACCCTCGTTTCTACATGCTCTAATCTACAAGGTGTTGCCTTTCCCGTCGTCCGTCGTCCGGATTAAATGAAATTCCAGCCCTTAGGCTTATGTTATGTTATGGGTATTATTAAGTAGTAAAATTGAAAACGGGTCCGGATCGCGGAAAGAAAAGCGTAGGTATCGCGTGAACGTTTCTCATTTCCTGGACGTGATAAAAATATCCTATTGTTTACTGGTGGAGGAAAGTGCAGTTTTCTAGCTAGAGTACAGTGAACCCGCGAGGATCTGTCTAGCTTATCAATTGAGTCACTTGGAAATTAGATGTTATTAGAATAATAAGCATAAGCGAGGCGGCGTTACGTCTTGTTTTCCTTCTGTCTTATTATTATTACGTTATTACAACACTCAACGGAATTACATGAGAGAGACTTTGAAAGCTGAAAGTAACTTTTCTATAATTAAATGATCAATTATTGATTTACTTAAAAAAGAGAGTTTGTTAGAGGAGAAATGCCGCTCGAAGATTTAAAGTTAGGGGTATTTACAATTTTGAGTTTTGGTCGTTGTATCTATAGGTATGTGTGTAACTGTAAATCCAAGAACGGCGATACGAAATATAATTCCCTTTTTCCTTGATTTTCTTTCACTCTGGTCGATTTTACATTATTTAGGGGTTGTGAATATGCAAGCCCAAAACTTCACCCTACATTGCGCGGAATTTTTATTTTGAACTTTATGCTCAAATTTTAGCACTTTTTTTAGTTTGTTGCGGTTAGTAATTATTTTAGTAATATCGCTTGAAGAAAATTTATACAAGCTGGCAACGTAGCAACCATGCCACCCAACGAGCCCTTGCTGGGGCAGGAAGAAGAAGAGAGGAAGAGACGCATCGGCATCGAGACGCTCGTCAGAATCGGACACATAACACGACCGGCAGGTCCGCAAAAATCGATACTCGCGAACCGGTCACCGGTACAATAATTATTATTGTTATTGAATTAAAAGTTTAATTTATCAATATATAATCAAAAATCAAAGTCTCGTTTCTAATCATAATAACATATCGCATTCAATCGAATATATCGAAAATCAATTGGTCCTTCGAGAAGAAACAATCGAACCACGCGTAAATAATCAAAATCAACAAATCACAAACATAGTTTTTGACCTAAATCTCGAAAGGAAAACGTTTTTTTCGGAGGTAATTTTTTAGTGTTTTTTTTTTTGAAGATTAACCGTTCCACAACTAGAGCTGCCAAAAAACCTATTTCCATACCTATTTAGTAAATAAATAAATAAATATCGTATGCCTATGGTAAAGCCCATGTGTCAGAAGTTTTCAAGTAGCCTCAAGGGCCTCTGACGTAACCTAACGACTGCTGTGAAGCAGCCGGGACCCCCTTTTTACCGTACCTCCCGGAGCACGATCAGTCACCGAACTTTTTTTTACCACTATCGAGTTTGGTCACCCATCCAAGTACTGACCAAAGCCATGCTGCACTTTAGAGATCGTTTAACCGAAACTCTAACAGTTTGGCTATGTGACTGATTGAAAATTGAAAAAAAAGTGAAAAGTGACATAGAAAAAAACAGAGGGTGAGGAAATCAAAACTAATTGTATCAAAACCTTCCAAAAGAAACCCCCCGCACGCAGAATTGATGAAAATATGTTTTTTTTTGCGCTCTACCGGCGGAACCGTTAAGTAGTCTTAAAAAAAAACGTTATTTATGAGAAATGTAGTAAATTTTGTATACTTTAATTTTGTATAGAATGGACTCGTCAAAAAAAGCTTTCTTTGTGAGATTTAGACCAAAAACTACAAAAAGTATCAAAAAATTGGGCTAAGAGTGCAAAAAAAAAGTTCCGGGCCAACTTTTTGCCAACAAACTTCGAATTCTCGTGTTCAATGACCAAAAAAATAGGGAAGGTGAAAAATCAAAACTAATAACTATTGCAAAACTTTCAAAAACCCCACGCAGTGGGAATGTTTTTTTTTGGTGCGCTCTACCTGCGGAACGGTTAGTTAGTCTTCCAAAAAAAGTCTTGTATGAGAAATGTAGGAAGTTTTGCCAAATGTGATTTTGTATAGCAAGGACTCGTCGAAAAAATGCTTCCTTTCTGAGATTTAGACCAAAAACTGAAAAAAGTTGAAAAGTTTGGACCAAGGGTGCAAAAAAAAAGTGCAGGGCCAAATTTTGGCCAGCAAACTTCAAATTCTTGTTCAGCGATCCAAAAAAGAAAAACAGAGGGCGAGAAAATCAAAACTATAACAAAACTTTCCAAAACCCCACGCAATGGGAATATGTTTTTTTGGACGCGCTCTACAGGTGGAACGGTTCGTCTTGAAAAAAACCGTTATTTATGAGAAATGTACATATAGGAAATTTTGTCTACTTTTATTTTGTATATTAGAATGGACTTGTTGAAAGAACGCTTCCTTTCTAAGATTTAGACCAAAAACTGAAAAAAAGTGCAAAAAATTTTGGCAAAAAGGGCAAAGAAAAACAAAATTTTGACCAGAAAATTTCAAATTCGTGTTCAGCGACTTAGAAAACATAGAGGGTGAGAAAATCAAAAGTGAAGCAAAACTTTTCTTTGAACCCCCATTTTATTCCTAATATGCCCAGCCTAGACAGTGTCACACGGCTTGTTTTGAATTTGTCGTCTGTATCGATTGGGTCTGCATTTTCACGCCGCCTCCAACCGATCGATTGGCAAGCACTACACACACAGTTTGTCAGGGGACCAAATATTTGGACTGATTCGAGGATTAATAATTGTTGATCGTGCATGCTTAATTAAACTTGGGATTAATAATTAATATTATTATAGATGTTATTATAGGATGAACGACCAGTTCTTATGCCCAAGATTGGAACAGGAGCACATCAGAGTAAACTCCAAATAAAGAATGTATTGACCTTACATCGCTGTCTCGACAAATTGATAGGTGATAGGCACTTGTTCAATTATTAACGAAGCTCTAATAAGTTTAATGTTCACTTTGCACGATTTAGGTAATATCTGACGATTTCCGTCGAAACGAGTAATTAACGAGGTGTAAGTCTCATTAGTTAATGTTCTATGGTTCAATAACAATACGGGGTAATTTCATATCTGACGACGATGCCAGTTTTGAGGGAGTAGCTATGACGACTACAACGACGAATGAACGTATCTCTCGGTGGTCCTTCTCCCCGCGTTGCGTTCCAGTGTGCGGCCAGGAAAAAAAATGTCGATGATTGCTAATTGGTGTTTAGTTAATTATCATGATTCTTGGAGTGGATAATCAAAGACAAAAAGGGAGGCTACCATCCTCACACTTCTTAAAAAATATTAGCTAGCTGGTCCTTCTATCCCTTCGAATTTTGATTATTTTTTCTATTTCGTCTCTATTTCTAGAGGCGCACCAAACACTCCTAGTGAAGAAGAGAGGTCCCTTAATGCATGAATAAATTGGAAAAGTGTCTGACATGGATTACGTCATAGATCTCGTTAGTCGGTACGACGAAAAATGAGAACATATAAGTGTCATAAATTTGAGTGAGCATCAGCTTACCAAAAATAATTACATATCGGCGGAATATCACTTTTATCCCTGTTTTAGCGTACAGAAAAGGCTCACTTTACGTACTAATTTAATAGGTTTGGGCTTCATGAATATAATTAACTCTAATGCGATCCAGACTCGCGTTTAGACTCTCCGTCGGAGGCCAGATCTCGTTATCGACCTAGTCGGTCGCTTTCTCTCCCTTTGTCCTCGGACGCCTCCCAAACATCTTCTCATTTTTCCTCCCTAAATGGGTTCGCGATCTGCGCCGCTTCTCCGCCCCCTCGCTCCCCCAATGATAAATGGGTCTGCAGGACTCGCGGAGGAGTCCCTGCTCGGTCGAGGCGATCCTCTAACCTAGACAGGATTATTGATTTTGCTCCACCGGCACTGCGGGTGCGGTATTGGTGCATTATATCTCCCGATGCCGGGATGACGTTGCGCTTGATACTTCCTCTGTTCCAAGCTGATGCTGTTAGCGTTTACGCTCTATGAATGGGTGTGTCACTGATAAGGTTGCGATGTTATTATATTTTTCCTTTATTTTTCCTTCGTTACTGTAACTGGAACTGTCAGTAACGGTTGTTTGTAACGGTCTTCCTGCTCGATACTTCTTGTTCGAAGCGTTTGCTGTTATATGTTCTCACCGCTTAATATGTGATGATACTTAAGCCATTTCACCGGTTGCCTAGTAATTTCTTATAATGACCGATTTCAGTTAGTGGACATAAAAATTGTTTTAATCTCCTAGAAACCTATCCCGTTACTGTAGCTGTCAGTAACAGCTTGGTTTGTCACGGTCAGTTTTACTCGCCGTATCTTTAAGCGATGCTTTTAATTTTTAATCATTATTATTCAGACGTGCCAGCATCACTTATCCATCTTACCTTCTTTCTACCTTCTTCTTCAGATCGATTAGCTAAGTCAAAATAAATTATTGAACTAACTGCAAGAATTAGTCGTGATGATATTACTGAAACTGCCTGGAACGTAAAAGTAACGAGACTTCTAATAAATGTGGGTATTAATAATTACATATTTTCATTTCGTGCGTGATTTTTTTATGATCCTGGAACGTGACTATGTAACTTGATACAGCATCTTATTAATTTTTATTGCGCTTATGATGGGTACAGGTTTGTTGGAAGGTATGGGTCATTTTTCAGTCTGATGGTTATCTTCTTTATTTTTAACCCGCATTTCAGTCGGGTTATTTTCAGCCGTAAAATAAAGCCAGTTGAAATGAAATTGCTCGAAGGGGGTACTTCTTATGATGATATTAATAACGACGACACACACATCTTCATTTGTCCGGTTGCTATTAAATTATAATGGGCGCAGAGACGGCGGGGACGGGTAAATATAAAATTTTTCAGAGGCAGGTGTTTGTTTTCATGTCTATTAGTGACGTCTTGTTTTAACAGTATCGCATGATGTTTACTTCGTTTTTATTACGCGGTCGTAAAACAGAGGGAACCTTACCCCAACCCTTTTATTATGTGACGGAACATAAGACGAAAGTCTCGGTTTCAAACAAAAGTCGTCCGAAACGAGATCTGTCGCCGCCCTCCATTTGTCCGTTGCCCCGGGAGGACGCCGTTCGGCTGACTCGCCCTCCTTTCCTGGCACCGGCACCGCATGGGGTTGAAATAAAAAATTACACATGAATCATGTTTTATAGACGAGGGGACGGATCTGGGTCGCCCCCTTCATATATTATGAACGCACGCTTCTGTCGCTTATAGCAAGAGCAAGAAGCGTATCAAATTTGCAAGTTTAATATCGCCTACCGTTTTGTATATAATATGAAGATAAATAAAATATGTCCAAGAATATAATTTATGTGTACAGATTCATCGTGCTCGAAGGACCAAAAGTTGAAGCGATCGCGTTACCTCTTTCGACTCTTTTCTTTCAGTCCAGTAATAATAATTGAAGAATGACAACGTCCCCGGCCAACAAAGGGGCAGGTCAGGCGAAGATTCGGCTCTTTTTTCAGGTTTTCAGGTTGTTTTTCAAGCCGAGCGATTCCGATTTTCAGTGGGCTTGGCTGAGTAGTAATATGACTGAATTGTGATGCTCCATGCTCCGCATCGTGCAGATAAAAGAAATAGTCGTCGATTTTCATCATTATTGGGAGTCAGCGGTCCGAGAGAAAGGCCGACTCGAAATAGACGACGCGCGTCCTGACTGTTTTACGTGGGAACTGGGAACTCTCTTGAAATTCTTGAAAATAGAAACGAACAAAAGTTTGCTGCAGCGGCACAGAAGCAGGATGCTGTTTATCAAAAGCTAAACCGCTGTTCCGTACTGACGGATTTCGGTCGTAACGACGCGCCGATGATTGTGGCTGGTTATTATTAGGACACCGTGACGACGGCGATGCTCTCGACCTCATCCTCATCTCGTAATAAAGTTGTAGATAATTAGTTACACTTTTAATAGCTCATAGTAATTGAAATGAGTCACTAATATCCACCAATCTAAGTAATGAACTGACAGGGAAATGTAATTAAATTACGTTATGTAAGTATCTAGTTCACTCACGTCCCAAGTGTAGAAGCTTTAATATCTGGAAGCTTTTAGTTGAAATTTGCATTTCGCCTACTTTTCTCTAGAGCTACATGTAACGTTGACAGAATTGTTATTGGAATCGGGCCTCAAAATGTCTGCTGCATTTGTAAATATGCAGTTCCTTCACAGACTTTGTGCAGCTGTTACTTTCTATTACAACATGCAACATTCTACTTACATTGCATCAAAGCCAACATTAATAATTCCGTCAAGTTGGTAGAGTTACATAGCTTCAGCATGTATATTTTGTGTTACTTACTGTTACTTACAACATTAAAAAAAAATCTCCAGTAATTAATTGTCTAATGTTTACAATTTTCTTATACGGCATTGTTGATCTGGTGCACGTCAGAGTATTTTCAAAACATGGTTTTTCATTGTCAATATTGCCATTAGAACATGCAAACATGCAACTTTATTAAGTACTCATCCAAAGAAAAAATTATCGGACTGCATTTATTTTCCAGGATTATTAACCAGCTGCAATTAATATTCTATACGTTCGCTCTCGTATTTCTCAACATTGTTACAACATTAAAGTTATCTGTAAATTTTTTTATTGTAATGTTGATCTCATCTACACCTTTTATAAACATCATCGACAATTAAATAATGATTGGCGCGATGTTTTGCTACAACATGCAACATTTATACATATTTATACCATACCTAACTGAATTTGGTTTTGCTACCTGGAATCCTCTCCAAACTTTACAAACTTTTCAACACCCCCATCTCCATCGATCTTCATTCTATAAGGTTTTAGTCATTCATCTGCCCACCATATGCAGAGAGATCAGTTAAGGAACTGAATAATAAGTCATATATCGGAAACTATTGGTGCTGGTTGTAAAAAAAAAAAACTTTTCATAAATACGTGACCTGGCAAATACTTCCCCTAACCCCTCCTTGACCTTTCTCTAATATCTTCCCATGAACTTTCACAAACCTTTCCCAATCCTTTCCAAAACATTTCCCAAACCTTTACCTACTTTTTCCATAACCATTCTCTAACCTTTCCCTAAATTTTCATTACATTTCCTTAACCCTTTCTAACCTTTTTAAATTTTTTCCAAACCTTTGCCTAATCTTTCCCTAACCTTTCCCCAACCTTTCCCTAACTTTTCCCCAACCCTTCCCAAATTTTTGCGTAATATTTCTTTAACCTTTCCTTAACCTTAACTTAAACAGTCCCTCGTTGGTCTGTGAACACCGAAACTGACTTATATTTTGACAAATAATTCCTCATCCTTACTTTCTTATACTTCCCCTAACGTCCTCGTACTTCTCAAGTAATTCCTTGTTGTAGCGTTGCCGTTCCAAAGGGGGTGAATGCCAAAATTTGTCTTTAACATTTCCCTTAATTCCCATAAAATTTCCCTAACCTTTCCATAACCTTTTCCTAAACATTCCCAATCCGTTCCCAAACTTTTCTGAAACCTTTCTTTAATAGTTTCCTACTCTTTCCCAAACCTTTCCTTTCCATAACCATTCCTAACCTTTTTAAATTATTTTCCAAACCTTTTCCTAATCTTTCCCTAACCTTTCTTTAACCTTTCCTTAACCTTAACCTAACCCTTCTCCCGCAGTTCCTCTTTGGTCTGTGAACACCCCGGGACTGATTCATATTTTGAACAACTAGGTACTTCCTTTTTGTCAAATAATTCCTCATCCTTCCTCCGTAGTTTCGGCTTTCTTGACAATTCCCTTTAATTCCTCCATACTTCCTCGTACCTACTTCCTCACACTTCCTCTAACTTCCTCGTACTTCTTCGTACTTTTTCATACATCCTCCCTACTTCCGTGCTCTTTGTCATTCCTCAAAATATTTCCTCCCCCGTGCACACCTTCCTCAGTGGTTTACCCTTCGGCGAACACATTTAACTTTATTACAAATAACCGCGTTGTATATTTCCTCGCTTTTTCTCCTATAGGTACTCTTCTGCTAAAAATTGTTACAATATTTTTATAGGATTTAATAAATAAATAATAAAAAAAATAATATAAATCATCCTGGTCTTGGCGGTTTGATTTTTGTCTAATTTCAAACGTCATCATTAAAAATTCTTTGCCGATTCTTTATCATCAGATTCCCGCACCTATACCTACCTACCTACCTGTGTCGTGTTATAATTATATACATAATACGTCAAGTCAACCCCGCATAATCATCACCGACCCCCATATATACAAGGATCAAGCTGTCATCATCCGTAAATTCCTTTCGTAGCATCTCGTAACTTGTAAATAGTCGAGGAAAAAATCGGAGCCGTTCTTCTGGCTTTTTTTTTTTATCTCCGCAAGGGGTGGTTCACAATCTGGAACATTTTACAACGTGTAAACAGGTCTGTCTGATGCACAATAAATTCGTTTCTCGATACGGTGAATCAACATCTATCATCTAACTACCCCTCTATATATTTTATTATAACATTAAACAGAGCGGCTTATTTTAAACCCGTGTATTTCTATTTATAAATGGGGTGCTTCTCGGATCGTGGAGCAAGGGGGCAGATGTTCTTTTATCAGGAATTTTTGATTCATCATCTTGATTATTTATTCGAGCCTTCAGACTCGAACGACTTCAAACCTGTGACTGTCATTCATTGTTGTCTACCTAACCTACATCAGGATCTCATACCTATAATAATACGAGAATCACAATTCATAAAAAAACACGATGGAAATAATTGTGCCTTAATAGAGAACAAATGAATGTCTCAGATTATGGAAATATTTTATGTTTTTTTTTTCGTTAAGGGTGATATGCTTACGGGTGTGTGAGTATCATTATCGTAACATAATCAAATTATTATATTGATTGAGAAAGTAGGTATTGATCTTGATCATAATTTTAGAGTAAGGGTGTATCGATTTTTTCTTGTGAAAGGGGGGTTGGATCAGCTCTTGATTTTAGCTTTAGTTATCTTCCAGACCTGATGAAGAACCCGGCGTGTTTTAGTAATAAGGGTAGAAACTGTATTTTTAAATACGAAAAGGGGTTAATTTCGCTTTATTTAGGATATTTTGTAAAGTTTATTTCTTGAAATAGTCGTTTTCGACGACCACCTGCGAAAATGACAAATATCACTCTAGAGTTGAAAAGTAAAATATCACACGAGAGTGGTATGGTATATGATTAATCAATAGGCTAGTTAAAATCCTGTAATTTAGGCAACCCACAATACAGCAGATATGCATAAGGCATTGCCAACTTTATGGAACTTCTATCTCTTATAGAATTTTAAATAATATGTATGTACTATTTTATGGTTTTTGTGTTATAAGTTTATTGACACAGATCCAAAAGTTTATCCGACTATTTCGAAATATTAATTTGAATTAAAGCATACATCCATATTTGCGCTCATCTTATTGTTATATCCTCGATATTCAAAATGTACAAATAAATAACAAAGAGAAATCTCCCTATTTGTTGCAAACTCCATTATACAATTAAAATTATAGTTACCTACCTAATAATAATAATTTGACCTACTTTCAATTTCTACAATTCTAGATTGTTGTTATTTCAAGTTTTTCTAATTCAATCAATAATTTTCTTTGTAAAGCTTTCAAATAACAGTATTAAAAAAAAAAATAAGATGCGCATTAATTTGTAGTCTTAGGAAAAATAAAGTACATTACTTGTGTGGAAAGTGTCATTTCACACTAGTGAGATTGTCGTTGACTCGGTTGCCGCCTCGTATACGATATCAATCTCCCACTCGTGTGAAATGGGTCATATTCCACAATAGTAATGTAATATATGTACTATACTTTTGTGACTCCCGCGCGTGAATTTGGTCCCCGAATTGTATGAAACCTCTAAATTTTCCAGAGTTCTGAATAGAACTAGTATAGTTCTAGAGTTCTGCATAAAATTTTTAAATAGTTCCGCATCCGCGGAATGGAAAGCCCTTTCATTTAAACGCAAACCTCCGTTTAGAACGCTAACTTCACACCTCCCCTTAAAAAAAGAGTTCTGATGTGATGATAAGTGGCAATAAAATTTGGAGTTCTAGATGTCCTGTATATTTTCGTAAATACACCTAGTTCTGAGTTTTTTTTTTTTTGAAAAAAATCGGCGAAAATAAGTTCTGACTAGAGTTCTATCTATCCCCTGAAGAGTTCTATAGAAAAAAACAAGAGAAGTTATGAAACAAAAATCGCCGAAAATAAGTTCTCATTATAGAGTTCTGGGTATATAGGAGAGTTCTAAAGAAAATTTCCTTGCACTTTGTCGAAGAAAACCCATAATAGTTTGATTGTTTGTCTCCGGTGGCTAGCCAGGACTCTAATCAAAACTCATTTTCTGCGATTTTTGTGTTCAGGTAACCTTCCTGGCAATCAGTTGAGCTTTTAGCAAAGCGAAAAAGAACTTTTCTATAGAACTCTTGGGACTACCCAGAAATCTAATCAGAACTCATTTTCGGATATTTTTTCACAATTTTTAAAAGAAAAATTGCAGAACTATACCAAAATATACAAGAACTCTAGAACTCAATTTTTTTGAGAATTTTGTATCGCATCAGAACTCTTCTTCTGAGAAAAGTGGTGGCCGCGTGAGGTTAGCCCCCGAAACGATTTTTGGTGTTTAGGGAAGGTGTTTAGGGTGTTTCGAAGGATGTTTAGAGAAGGTGTTTGTGTAAGGAACCATTGAAAATTTTTTTATACAACAGAACTTTGTGAAATTATGAAATTTAATGTTTTCAAACAATTCGGGGGCCAACTTCACGGGAGTAGTTTTGTGATTTACAAAATTACCTCTACTGCATAGAAGAGGCATTTTTTTTCTTGGAGGGGGTTATTTTCTTGAAATCTTTTAAACATGCCTCTACACTTTTAACCCCCCTCCCTGAATGATTAACCCCTCAATTTCACAATTATTATTGCCACTACTGTTTTAATTGAAGCTTCTGTGAAAGACAGTTAATTTTCATCCCCAAATTTGAATAAAAATTGCTCAAAATTTTCCGTTTTTATAAAAGAAAAAGGAGTGGCGTGATGATCCCACGAAAAAGGATTTTTTCGTTTTCTTTTTTTTTTCTTTTTCTTGATTGAAACAAACTTTTTCGTTTCAGAATTTTAAAAATCCTACTTTTTCTTCAAACTTTTATTCAAATTTTTCCTCTATTTCAAGTATAGGATAGAGGAATTAGAGGAAATAGAGATGACTGTTAGAATTCTTAGAGGCAAGCTTTGCTATAGTTGTGATTTTCTCACCCTCTATGGTTTTTTGGGTTCTGAACACGAATTTTGAACACGTAAACATTTGGCCCGGAACTTTGTTTTTTTTTGTACTTTTTGCCTAAATTTTTGCTCTTTTCTCTTTTTTTTTGCCTTTAGGTATGTATATGAGAAATGTAGGAAATATTGTCTTATTAGACACTTTAATTTTGTAATGAATGGGTTTGCCGAAAAACGCTGCCTTTCAGAGATATAGGCTAAAAACTGAAAAAAGGGGCAAAAATTTGGGCAAAAATTGCAAAAAAAGTTCCTTCTCTGAACTTCCATTTTTTTTTTTAAATTGATTCCGGACCCCTTTAGTCGATAATTTCAATTTCATGATCGAGCTTGGTGGCTTTCCAATTCCAGCGGGCGTGTTTGGTAAAATTACAAGAACTAAAGAACTGGAATGTTTCAATTCTACCAAAAGAGGAAATATAAAGTAATGAATTTATAGTTTTATTATGGCAGCAGATGTACTTAATTTTACATAAAATTACGCTTATGATGTTCACAGTAATTGCTACCAGTAGTAGCGCCCGCCAGTAGAGTGGCTGCTCTTATTATAAAAGCAATTTCAGTGCTATTAAAGGAAAAACCTGGACGTCCCCGCCTAGTCATTTATTATTACTATTATTTATTCTCGTTATAAAATAGGAACGTAATATGATTCACTACATAATAATCACATGTTGTCGATTCAATGAACGTAAAGTATGTAACAATAACTCATATTTCACCGCTCGCGAATGCACCAACGAAAGGTTCCCACAAGTTCCCGTCGACTATTATGAATGAATAGAATGAATAAATGATAGAAATCGACCGAAATTATCGGTCATAATCGGCGGATCGTCCAGATAAAACGTTCACGCTTGGAGTTTCCACGATTAAATATGGACCCCCCATGTAAGGGGTGAACCACTTAAGCGATTACTAAACCATACGGTCGCGGAAGCAACGGGAAACCAACCCCGGAACTATTGGGCTGTCCCTTTTCATGGCTCGATGAATCATAATGCGTGCAGAAAAATGACCAGATATTCACCGGTATATGAGAATTTTGAAAAATATGACTGTCTGATACTTTTTTGCTTAAGTGTAAATAAATAATTAGTGTCTAGTATATAAAAATTTGTTAAAAAAATACACTAATAACTAGGTATTTAGGTATTTAATAAATAATTGACTAATTGAGTCTAAGATTACTTTTAGACTTTTCAACGTAGATCCATTACAATTAATATGATCGTCTGTCTGACTGAATTTCTGTTTGCGTTAAACGTTAAATTCGTAGCGAGTTGCCAGGAGGAAGTGGGAGCAATTCCAGACATTCATCCCGAATACCGACGATCGACGACCCGGAAGTAGATGAGGTGAATTAAAATTTTCCCATCTTCGGGTTTTGATTCGGATCAAATGTGCCCCCGACAAAAGACCCAACAATAAACACCGAACACAATTCACTTAACACGATACCTGTCCAATCGGCCTGGAAGATTAATTATAATTAAAGTAACCGGAGACTTTGTTTGCCTACCTGTAGGATGGGGTTTTATGTTTATTTTATTACCGACTGGCCGGTTCTGCTGTTTACATTTTGTTGTAGGTGATTTCTGAACGCCCACTCGGGTTACTCTCTTCTCTAATGAAAGCCTCACTCGATCATCCCGGTCCGTCTCGTTCGGACAGACTGCCTGATGGAGAGTGGAAAGCCGACTGAAACTGTCTGTCGGTTCGATTGTTTGGAGTTTATTATCGAAGTTCGATTTTCCTCGTATTTGGCGATTTAGGAGAGTGCGAGATGCGGAAACGGAAACGGTTTCGTGTTGTGGTCTCGTCCGATCGAACGGTCGCTCTCTGCAAGAGGGTTGTTTGTTTGGCGTTTTCGTGTTTTCGTTGCCGTTTAGGGTAAGTTTGCTTTGATGATTGCTGTAAATATTATGGTCGTTCCTGTGATATTGAGAATGATTAAGATCCGGCAATTTCTATCATATATTTGTCATCACTTAATTGCTTGATAAATAAATATCATTTAGGAGATATTTTCTTGCAAAACGGTAACATGTTTCGTCATATACATTTGCAAATTATTCGTCTGATGATGTCTTACGGTGTCGAAACATGTACTCTACTAGTTTTTGCCAAAAGTCTAAAATATGCAGAGAAGTTTCAGGTCCTGTGTTTTTTAGACTGGCAACATAGACACCGCAAGTTCTTATTAATTCTTCAGCAGTGATTTCATTTACAATAATAATCATCACTCAGATCAAGCCTCGTTTAATTTAAATCGACGCTAATTACAAACAACACACACACAAGTCGTAAAATCTTTAACAAGAAGCAGATATTGAAGAAAGTCCAGTACGTAAACTGAGAAAGTTAGGAGGAGCGGTTAAATTATTCTTATCAAAATTTTAGATAGATTAAACTTCATTTTACACACTCCTTGTCGGGGAGACTTGAACATGATTTAACTCTCGAGAACCGCAAGAATTTCCGGTGGTAATAATAATAATGATAATCGTTTATTAAATAAATCTTGCACATTGTGGGCAGGTAATTCTTACGGTAGATCGGACCAGAGCCGGGAAAGATGCTATGTAGGTTTGAGAAAGTACGAGTTGAACCTGGTCAATGTGTCAAATCGTCTCATCAATCTCGATTTAGCTCGACGAACCGTTAAATGATTCATCGTCTATCAATATTTTCGTGCCCGAAACTCTAATTCTAATAATACGCGAGTTTATAGACACGACTCGAAATAATCGACTTGTACGATAAGCGATCGGTGACACGATTATTATGAATGGGCGAAATTGGCTCCTCTGATTGCTAAAAGAGATTGATTGATTTTATCGTTGAATACGCGGATCGATTTTTTTAGTGGTTTTTACAGTTGGAACTTCGCTCAATACAGGGTGCACCATGTATCCTTCTCTATATTGCTATCTCCTGAACGCTAAGAGATACAGGGTCGGTTAAATTAGAGAAAAGATGCGCAGTTTTGTGGTCATCTCGAATTCGTCAAAACATGCAAGATATCTGTGACCGTTCCTGAAATATCCTGAAAAAACTGAAAAATCGAGATTTCTTATTTTCGTCATATCTTTTTTATTATTGGAAATTAATAAATAATTTTTTGTAGGCTTACATAAGCCGTTAAGAGCTATCCATCTGACATTTCAAAAATTTTTAAGGCCTACTAGATCCAAGAGTTTTCACAGTCAACTTTCGTTTTTCTTATGGCCGCCATATTATTTTTTTATGTCGTTCGATTAGAAAAAAATAATGGAAACCAAAAATTAATAAACTTCAAAAAATAAATTTAAAAATTTTTTATTCTTCTTTTTTCAAAGAAAAACCTAAAAAAAATCGTCGAAAAACGTCAACATTTGTAAAATACGCCGAAATAGTGCTTGCCTTATGGTTTTTCAATTTATCTATGAAATTCGGTCTAAAAATGTGTCTTTTTTGTAAAGAAAAAAGAAGAATAAAAATTTTTTAAATTTATTTTTTGAAGTTTAACAATTTTTAGTTTTTATGATTTTTTTTATATCGAACAATATAAAAAAACAATATGGCGGCCATAAGAAAAACGAAAGTTGACTGTGAAAACTCTTGGATCTAGTAGGCCTTGAAAATTTTTGAAATGTCAGATGGGTATCTCTTGACGACTTATGTAAGCCAGCAAAAAAATTATTCATTAATCTCCAATAATAAAAAAGATATGGAAAAAATGAGAAATCTCGATTTTTCAGTTTTTTCAGGATATTTCAGGAACGGTTACAGATATCTTGTATGTCTCGACGGAATCGAGATGGCCACAATATTGCGCTCCTTTGGACTTGTTTAACCGACCCTGTATCTGTTAGCGTTAGGAGATAGCAATATAGGGAAGGATACATGGTGCACCCTGTATAATCCCCTCATAAGATTTTATTTCATCGTCTCGAAATCGGAATTTTCCGGAGCAAGCCAAAATTTTTGGGGTTGTAGGTAGAAGGTAAAAGATGAAATTTCCCTTGGAACTTCGCTCAATGTAATCCCTTTCGAAAAGTTTTATTTCAACCCCTCGAAATGGGAATTTTCCGGAGCAAGCAGAAGTTTTGGTGGTTGTACATGACATCAAAAGATTAAATTTCCCTTGGAACGCCTTGAAATATCAGAATATTCCGGAAAAAGTCGAAATTTTGGGGGTTGTAGAAGACACCAAAAGATGAAATTTATCTTCTAACTTCGCTCAGTATAATCCCTCCAAAAGATTTTATTTCAATTCAACGCCTCGAAATCGTAATTTTCCGGAACAAGTGGAAATTTTGGGGGTTGTAGAAGACACCACAAGATTAAATTTCCCTTGGAACTTCGCTCTATATAATCTCTTAAAAAAGCGTTATTTTAACGCCTTGAAATCGGAATTTTCCGGGTTTTTTTGAGGGCTGTAGAATACATTAAAAGATGAAATTTCCCTGAGAATTTCGCTCAATATAATTCCTTAAAAGACGCCTCGATTTTAACGCCTTAAAATACCTAGAAATTTTCCGAAACAAGTCAAAATTTTTAGGTTTGTAAGAAGACGCTAAAATTTGATAGAACTTGTTGAGGGAACTTCGCTCAAAAAAATCCCTAATACGGTTTTATTTCAACGCCTCTAAATCAAAATTTTCCTCAAAATCAAAATTTTGGGGTTGTAGAAGACTATAAAAGATGAAATTTCCAACGTTTTCAACCCCCAACCTTATGGCGGTTTTCTCGCGATAATTATTTTTGTTCCAGATTCAAATGGACGTGCTCAGAAATGAATAATCCTCGATCACTGAAAATCTGATCGTCTTCTGATTGTGGTGATAACATTCAGGAGAACTTGCAGTACAAAAAAATTACTCTAAAATGGTTACCTACGTTTTTAAATGATTGACTTTCTCCTGAACAAGTTATCCCATTTTTTTTAAACAACCACAATTTTTTTTTTTTAAAGAGGGAGCATCGGTCTTAACTATGTAGGTAAGACAAAGTCGCTCCACTCCGGTAACACGGGATTTCGAGCATCTTACTCATTCACCCAGCTTCAAGTATGCCATTTAAATTTAAACGTTCGGTCGCTTGTTTTATTTTTCACATACATTCGAAAATGCATCCGAAAAATAACACGAGCCGGTGAGTTTCGAACTCGCGACCTTAGGCTCGCTAGGCAGCTGACTGAACCGCAAGCAAAGAATTATTCTGTAGCGTAAACAACTAACCCCCTTCCCCTAAAATCAAAACGGCTGAAAAACCCTAATTGGTTGGAGGTTGGAGGTCGGAAACTTTGGAGACAACTCCCAAACAGCTTGTTCCCTACAATTTCGTTACAACGAGAATGTCGTAATTACAATTCCTTATAACCGTGCTCGTATATTTACAGAGGAGTTTATTTTTGAGAATGGCACTTGGTCAGTAATTAACAAAGTTGTAAGGCTTGTTAATGTTTCGATGTTCAAATTACAAGCCGGGTAATAATCGTATCGGAGCTGACGACGACACGATCTTAGGGTGAGTACTATCTGACAATTATTCTTCCTTCTCTTCCTAGCGTTGCTATGTGTTACAGTGTACTGACAGGAAGGAAATGGTAGGTTAATTATGACCTTCGAGACCGCAAAATTAATGTAACTAATGATCATTATAATTATTATTGTATTATGATACCAACATCACCAACCAAAACCAAACGATTGATTAATTATGAAATTATCTGGAATGACGGAATTAAACATGTAAAAGTGCCACTTTGTACGCTAATTAAACAATAACTGCGGACACCGGCAATCTAGACTCTGCCGATTTTAAAACTCCGCGAAAGATGTCCCGGAATGACTCGTAGCTCTCTGTGATCATCATCATCAGGCTGCAGTCATGCTGCATTATAAAACCGCGGACTCCCGTCGGTATGATTTTGGTGTCGGTGTTGGTGTTTGCGAATAACGTAATCGTGAATCAGTTACTAAATACTAACCAGTTAGTTAGTTACGAATAAATCTCCCCGAGTGTCTGCTCGTTCAGGCTTGCTCTTCATATCGGTGTGTAGTCATAGTCCTAGTACTCCTATAGTCAACCGTGTGGTACTCGAGGTATTTAATAACGTGTGTGTAAATTAAATAAAAAAAATATTTCATCCGGCTCGAAGGACCTCTGAAAGGTTGTCGACTCGGCCGCGGCGATTCCGCACATGTTTCTCGTCGTTATTATCTAACACGCGTGGGCCCTTCGTCGGTGCAATTGCAAGACGGTCGTAAATGTTGTAGGGAGTGTCTCTGCATGCAGTAAGGATTACTTTTCATGCATTATTTATTTCATTTATAGAGATTACCGGTTGTTTATTGGTAATGGGTTGCCGTTTGTCGAGTTGCTTCATATCGTTTCTTGGTATGTGGAGAATTTTTCCCTCGCCGTTTAACAATCGTAATAACAATTGTAATTTTTCCGGTTTACGTTTGGGTATTTTTATGTCAACGAACAATGTTGTTATTGTTGTCGGTAATTTGTAATAATTTATCGCCATTGTATATGATCTGTTTTGTTGTTAAATTCTTTTCATAGCGTCGGTTAATAATGGCGAAATTTTTATCAGTCAACGACTTTTTCACCTACTTTTCATTTATTTTATAATTAGGTGTCGTTTTGTTATTTGAAACGAACCAGTTTCTAGATCTCTATCGCGGCGCTTTTATTTATGATAATAATTGGTGTTATTAGTAAGCGTTTCGTTGAAAAATTAGTGAGACAAAGATTTATTTGTTTATGTATTCAAGCACCTATAATATGTCTTGCTAAATATCATAATATGGATTGTTAACTAGGTCAAGGAATGTTTAAACTAATAATTGTAACGACTCGGCGGTATTTAGATAATTCAAATTTACCGATACATAATATTTCCTTGTTTCAGGATCTATTTGTGTTAGTGATACATATCCTAGTTTCAGAGACATTAGTGTTCCATATAAATTAGTTTTTCCTAAAAATATCTGGGCTAAAAGTGCATGAGATTCCTAGAAATGCTTTCTTTTAATACGGTACACATATTAGATTTTCTCATCCCCATGTTTTTTGGGTCGCCGACTATGAATTTGAAGTTTGCAGGCAAAAATTTGGATCGGAACTCTCCATTTTTTGCACTTTTTGTCCAAATTTTTGCGGTTTTTTTCAATTTCTGGTCTTAGTCTCAGAAAGGAAACGTTTTTTCGAAGTCCATTCTATGCAAAATTAAAGTAGACAAAATTTCCTACATTTCTCATAAACAAGGTTTTTTTTTTTTTGGAATACTAACCGTTCCACCGGTAGAGCGCGCCAAAAAACACATTCCAATATCTAGAGAAAAGTGGCAACAAGAGAGAAACAAAGTTACGGGCCAAATTTTTGGCAGCAAACTTGAGAAAATCAAAACTAAGTATAGCAAGACTTTTACAAAACCCCACGAAATCGGAATATGTTTTTATTTTGGCGCGCACTAGGCGGATCGATTAGTCTTCCAAAAAATCCGTTTCTTATCAGAAATGTAGGAAATTTTGTCTACGTTAATTTTTTATAGAACGGACTTGTTCAAAAATGACTCCTTCTGAGATTTCGACCAAAAACTGCAAAAATTTGGGCAAAAGGGGCAAGAAAACACAAAGTTCCTGGCCAAATTTTTGCCAGCAAACGTTAAATTCGTGTTCAGCGTCCCAAAAATCATAGAGGGTGAGAAAATCGAAACTATAACAACACTTTCCAAAACCCGACGCAATGGGAAAATGGGAAAATGTTCTTTTTTTGGCGCTATCTACGGCGGAACGGTTAGTCTAAAAAAACAACTTTTTCGAAAAAACGCGTCCTTTCTGAGATTTAGTTAACCTGAAATAAGTGCAAGGAATGGGCAAAATGTGCAAAAAAAGTTCCGGACCAAATTTTTGTCAGCAAACATCTAGTTCGTGGTCGGCGACCCAAAAATTATGGAGGGTGAAAAAATCAAAATTATAGCAAAACTGTCCTCTGAAAATTCTAATATGCCTGGCCTATAAATAAGGCTTCCCATTTTTGAAGGGAAACTTTTTTTCAGACGGGGTTAACCAAATCTTGGCTTTACAGAATTTGAAACCCGAAGTAATAGACTTGTTAGAAAAAAATATAATTATTTTCTGCTTTTTAGTTTTATATCTTACTACCCCCACAGTTGGCTCTGCCCATCCACTCTCTTTCATTGGCACTCGGGATTTTCAAAATTTTTGCCGTACAAACAGACAGACAAGAAGTCGAGTTAATATTGCATTGTCATACATCTCTGAGCTATGTTGAAAGCGAGGTTGAAAGTTTCAAGTCTCTAGCTCTTCGAGAAGTAAAAAATCGATTGCCAGCTTTTGCGCACACATGCAGACAGGCAGATAAATCGAGTTAATAAAAACGTGGTGAAAATTAAAATATAACTGCCACCATTGAATATTACTTTTGGCCCACCATCGAATGAATACCCAAATGGAGGTTGTAGTAGAAGTTAAGTAATATTATTTAGTCGCTGTTACCATAATTTGTTACCTTTAAGTCACAATAAATACTTTAAGGTCACCAATACCTTGAATGTTCTTTCAAGTTTCTTTGGGTTATTTTGACTGTCCAAATTTTGTGTTTCGTGCCTGCTACTTAATTTTTAACTATTCTGTCTGTCCAAAATTAATTAATATGGGTAAAATTGAACTCCAGGCATCACTGTAAGTTTTGTGTTACTGGAGTTACTTGCATGAGAATGGCGCGTAGTAAAGAGTATTATAAAGGAAGTTTTCGCATTTTGTAGCACGTAGAGTAATTAATTATTTTTCTTCACTTGCATGTCTCATTTTGCATGATTGTTAATTATTGTAAATTTTAAACACATCCTTTCTCGCTCATTGCGCTAGTCCGTTAAATATACAGCTGATGCAGATTCTTCCTGTTCTTCCGAAATCGTTTCCGTCGAGAGTGCAGCAGGTGTGACTAATGAATCATTATCGTGTTTTTGGGCGTTGTAAATTCTTAAGTAAGCATGAAGAGGAGATGCAAGAACAATTAAAAGTTTCCCCGCGCGACCTTGCATTGCGGAAAAATTAACAACTCTTCGAGAGTGTCTTTTATTAAGATGCAGTGAAATATTTAATAACTAGTACCTCGGTAATTTTTTTCTTAATAAGGAATAAACGACAGGAAATATGAAAAAAATCTCGACAATCAGTGCATGAAATATTGAAAGAAGTATAAATGCATGCGGTACGCCTGTAATTGGTTACGCTGCATTCTTCAACGGTAATAATTATTATTACAGGAATTATTGTTATTACTTACATACAACTCGTATCGGTGAAGAGGTTCCCTCTGTAATTATAAGTTATGCTATAAATTTTTCTTGTTTATAAACTAAAATTATTGTATAGGGAAATGTTGCTTTGTGCCTAGTTGTGGTTGCAGCGAAATTCGATAGGTCAGAATTTGGGCCCGAATAATGTTTTTAATTTTTACTTTCTCGCGTCTAAGTTGGATCACCTGTTTTACCAGCTTTATTAAAATAAAAAAACATAAGAGTGCATTGGAAAATGATTCAGGTTTATTAAAACGGTAAATACACGTTTGCGGTAATATGCAGTTTGTATAATTTGCCTGTCTGCTCCTCGATCTTGTGATAAAAAAGTAATGTGTAAAATGGTTGTTTGAAAAAAATAGACATTTTTTTGTACGCCCATGTAACCTGCAAGTAACCGCCCCAACACAGCTGTCAGGAATCATAATGAACTAAAATGTAACTATATTGAAGAGAGATAGCCTGTTCTCTATAAGATCGCTACCGAACGAAAAGAGAGAAAAGATTAGCTTCCGTACTGTTTATAATAATTTTATATCAAGGTATTCCATTTTTAAAATAAGATCTCACATTATGACCCCCCCATTTAAACTGGTGAAGTTGATAGCGAGTGAAACATCATTTTTGAGATTTGATATATCAGTTTTATTAAAAAAAGTTGTAAACTTCCTGTTATCGATTTGGGTTTTGTACTCATTTTGGCACATGATTTAAAGAAGGGGGGGGGGATCAAATTTCTAAAAATTTAACAGTTGTAGTATTATTAATTATAAAGGCTCACTGAGTTAAAAGGCGGGTTTCTATGACCGTTTCTAAAAAGTAAAAAAAAGTATCGACTTTCGGCGGAAAAAATGTAAATTTGACTTCGATATTAGCTTTATATTGATGGGCATTAATATTTTTTAATTAAAGACCACAAGAAATAAATAATAATTATTGTAGGCGTAAGTAATGATAAATTTCCGGTCGTAAAACAGAAGCAGAACCAAAATAGGTAGGTAGCAGCTTAATGAACGAAACACCAAAAAAAAATTGGTAATTTTTATCACGAGCAACTAATTACAATATCTATCACGGTTTTCCATTACTTATATCTAGTTCTTCTATTGTTTCTATGTAGGTAACATTTATTAGCCACTATTACTTATTATTCGCTTCGTATACAATGTAAAACCGATTGTTTTGTTGTTTTTCTGTCAGAAGTTTATTGTAACATCCTAATTAACTTTTTCCCGTTCTCGATTCCTATTATTATTATTATTGTTACTTGTCCGCGGTTAATTATTTTATTTAAATCAATTACAAATTAAAAGGCTCTGTTTTAGAAACCTGGCAATAAAGCATTTCCTCGCAATTTCACATCCTCTCCACAACAAAGCAGAGGCGCTTCGTGGCCTTATATTATAAGTACCAGATGCTTTGTTGAATTGCTTCGAATTAGCAATAATGAGAATGTTTCTAAATAATTAGTTTTCAAGAGACGTGAGAAAACGGAGACAAAGCTTTGATAATAAGAATAATTAATCGTGTCCGTCTGGTGTTGTCACATTTGTTATTGATTTTTTTTGCCCCCCATCGCGTGTGTGCCAGTGCCTCTAATTCACCGCAAATGTAACCAGATTTTGCGTAAACTGAACTGAACCCATCAGCCCGTGACGGATTGCATGAAGGATCTTTAAGCCTGTGTGTCAGTTGAAACTTCCCCTCCAAGATATTAATATTTCCACGGTAATTTTGCCAGTCAGTCACTTTCGATATCCATCGATGGAAAGTCGTGTGTGATGCGTTTTTCCACGCTAGAAATGTGCTTATCGTTTTACTTATGGACGAATAGCAGAAAGAGTTTCCAGGAGTAAGATTTTTTTTTGTTAGTTTCGCCGGTTTATTTACATGAGAATATGAATTGATTTTTGACTTCTTCCCGAATTTACCAGTTTTTCAGTTTTTTAGAGTTTCAGAGAGTTCAATGATCTTTTTCTGTTAAATTAAACTTGTGCGCTTTTCCTGGGTATTTCCCCGTTTTTCATAGTTTAAACTATGCAATTTGTTCATCTTGCTTCGCTGCTGAGCTCCCAAAAAATTTTGCATGTCAATTTGACACCATAATTACTTTTAGAAAGTTCACGGCGTTTTATTGTGGAACAATTTCAAAAATTCGTGAGCTAACATTAATTTTCACGTATTTTTGATCTCAAAATTTTGTACACCTTATCCTAAACTTCCCCCATTAAGTATCATTGGCCCCTACTGCCAGATCAGAATAATTGTTTTTTTTAGGTATGTTTGTTTATTAAGAAATTTTAACAAAAACTTTGCACGTAAATTTTGCACGTAAATTTTGCACCCCAATATTTGTAAGAAATTTCTAACAGAACAATGCACGTGTTTATATTTATACTCTTCCACCGACTCCTGTTTTATTTATTGAAGTTGCAGAGTTTCAAGAACTAGTGAGGACGCAAATTTTGCTTTCTTTGTTGCTTTAAATTTTGCACATCCTCATCCTAAACTTCCCCCATTAAGTATCATTGGCCCCCTACTGCCAGCTTATTTTTTTATATATTTTTGTTTCTTTGGAAATTTTAACAAAACATTTTGCAGTAAATTTTGCACCCCAACATTTATAAGAAATTTCTGACAGAACAATGTACGTGTCCTTTTTTTTACTCTTCCACCAACTCCTGTTTTATTTATTGAAGTTGCAAAGTTTCAAGAACTGGCGAGGACACATAAATTTTGCACCTTTGAAGCTTTAAATTTTGCACACCCTCATCCTAAACTTTCCGCATCAAGTATCATTGGTCCTTACTGCAAGATTTTTTTTGTTTTATCGAAAATTTTAATAAAAATTTTTGCATGTAAATTTTGCACCCCAACATCTGTAAGAAATTTCTAACAGAACAATGCACCTGTTAATTTTTTTTCTCTTCTGTCGACTCCAACTTTTAAAAGTTGCACAGTTTCAAGAACTCGTGAGCAAACATCAATTGTTGCACATTTCTTGCTATCTTTAAATTTTGCACACTCTTGCTAAACTTCCCCTATTAGGTAATATTGGCACTTACTGTCAAATTAAAATATTTGTGGAATATAAATTTATCAATGGGAAATTATAAAAAAAATTGCACGTACATAACTCTAGTAACCGTAAGAAATTTCTAGCAACAGAATATTGCACACGTCAGCTTCCGGTTTTTTAAAAGTTGCACAGTATCACTAAAGGTTTTGCACGTAGTTTATCTTTAAATTTTGCCCGCAGCTTATAAAATTTTGTAATTTTTTTATAAATAGGTATCCATGTTTTGGAAACAAAGTTTTTGTATAAATTTTGCACCTCAACCAAGCTATAAGAAAGTATAGTTTAATGGATTATTCGAGGAATTATTAAGTAGGTATTAGAAACAAATTCGTTATGTAGTTGCTGTATAATAATAATTAATTGTAAGCATACCTACTCGTACAAACAGCTATTACTCGTACAGGGTGGATTTTCGCGTTAAACGTGACATAACGACCCATAAAATTTGTTACTTAATAAATATAAGAAGCCGTAACAGAGCGAAGTAAAGTATATGAAAAAAGACAATGAAACATTGTATCAAATAATAAAACAGGACTTTTACTGCGGAAAATATTTTTCTTATTGAATTTTATTGATCGTAAAGTCGCTCAAATAATGTTTTTTCACATTCAAAAAGCATCCAGAGTAATGTCAACAGTCTTTTATTGGGTTTACGAGCAGAGCACGAAGAAGCCGGCAGCAGCTGTGTACCCACCTATTTATCCAATATTTATAAATAATATTGTAATTAATTATTTATTATTATTATTAATAGTAAATCATTATCTCTTTTCAAGGTGCATTTTGCCTTGCGAATTCCTCTCAAACAATCATAAACATATTTCTTGGGATTTTTGCTCGGTATGTCGCTGAGAATAATTCATGCAGGAAATAATACAATGACTGGAAGAATTTGATTTTTTTACAAGCGGTAACGACTTATTTCTGGTAATTCAGAAAATTTTCTTGTCGTCAGTTGTGCATGCATAAATCAAGCGAGTGACATATTTCAGAGAGAGAAAAATACAGACACGACTTCCTGTTGAACAGAAATTTATTTTTCACTTCAATTTCAAACTAACGTTCTCCAGAAATTCTTTTGATAAGATGGGTATAAGTTTGAGGGGTGCAAAATTTAAACATTGGTGCAAAATTTGCACAACAAAATTTTGCGATTATCAGAAATTGACACTGTTTGAGAGAGCAAGGATACATGTACTTGAAGAAGTTTGGGAAGGGGATCCAAACAGTTGATTATTCAATGAATATAATGCAAAAACGAACAAAGAAATTTTGCATTTTTTTTGCATTACGCATCGGTCGTGCCATTTTGAGGACGCATGGCGTGCTAGATTTAATTATTTTGGTAAGATACGTTTCGTTCAGATGTCTCAGAACTTGGCGTGCAAAATTTTATAATAAAATATTGTGCAAAACTTCATATTTTGCAGAATTTCCAATTTTACGGGAGATTTTCATAGAACAATCAATGTCTCTTTTGGGAAATCGAACATTTTGTTATTTGTTTGAGAATATTTTGTACGTTGGCGTGCAAAATTTTAATTTGGGCGTGCAAAATTTTAGTTTTAAAATCGCCAGGAAAGCTCTCGTGTGCAAAATTTATACCAATTAAATCTCGCGTTGGACTTTAAAATTTTGCACAACTTTTTGTGATGTTACAAGACTCACACTACCATTGACGGTAGTTCAGGTTTCTAACAGGATCAAACTTTGAACAATATTACCTGTATCTTTTATTTTTAGACACCTACCTGTATTTTTATATTTCTAAGCTTTTCCTTTTCCTTTGTGACTATCAGATTAGCTTCATGAAAAATTTAGGCGCCATCAGTTTCAAATTACGCACGTAAAACGTAATCTGCATACAAAACGAGGTATTTCAAGACCATAAAAGAATCATAATAGCATCTTTTGTGTAAATATTAGGTGTGTATCTACATAATCTTTTGTTTCGCGTATTTACATACATATTTCCTTATATAAAAATAGTATTTAGGTACATTTACATAATGTACTTGTGCGATCGAATAATTAGAAGTGAGACGTCCGCACTCCTCCACCTATCCATACCTCACCTGTGTTCCCCTCTGAAACGCATTCGCTAGTTATGACTAATTTCTACGCCCACCCTGTACATATTAATATGATATGACGTGACCAGAAGAAACCACCTGCATGAGCGTATTACATTAACCTTGTCGATTGGTCGAGAAAAAAAATACTTGATTTGACATATTTGGTACCGACATTTTCACTTCTGGTTGCTTAAAATTTTTAAGATTTCCAAGCTCGTAGAGGTAATTTACGATCGTTTCGGGCAATTTGCATTAATTATATTTTTTTACCTGTTAGATAGGAAAAAAATCAATAACTATAGTGTTAGATATATGTCAAATATTTAAATAGGTAGATAATGGTAAACATTTCCTCATCCTCAACGGCTTTAGAGTTATTTATTGTTCCATTAACGTGTTTTTACTTACTAGTATTAGTGCTGCGGTACGTAGGTACAAGACAAAATGTTTCCTCTCTCTCGACTTTCAAGCTTCGAGAGCGATTGTTTGTGAAGTGGTTGCCAATTTCTGTAATAAGTCCCGACAGACATCACTGCTGTTACATCACTCTATCTCTAATGCATTTTTCTTGTAAGCTTTCTAAAGTATGCCTAAACTCCAGGAATTGTTTCAGTTGACGGAATTACCGTGAAACTACGAGCCGTTTTCACGTCTCATTTTACAAAAATGTCTCTGAATCTCTAAACTTGAGTGCTCTCAAATATTTGCCCCAGCCGGAGTCGAAACTTCCCGGCGTTCACCTTTTATTCTCCCTGACGTCTTGTGACTTCGGGTCAAGGTAATTTGATTTGTTTAGATTGAGAGTTTATCTGTTTTGGTACGATATTCCTCAGATTAGGTTTTAGGAGATTCCCCTATTTTTGCGTTTCTTTTTTTGGACTTCGGTACGTTAATTAAGTCATAGAGGGTTTAAGCTTGTTTTTTTTTTTGGTAATTATTAATTCTTGAGGAGTTTTGATGATGTCATGTTTTGGTAAAGTCTAAAATTTTTGTTATGAGCATTTCATCCTGATGGAAATAAAAATTCTCAGAAAACTGGATGAAATACTGGATGAAGGGGTGCAGTTTCATCCCTATCTCCAATTTTTACCCTCTAATTTATTAGCACTCCGCGATTTTTAATCCTTGATGACCCTTTGAAGGATTCATGCAATAAAAACCCACTCTTTTGATAGTTCCTTATTGCATTGTTTATTAGGACTTAATAGTCTATAGGCTGGTTCGAAATATACGGTTTAGGGTTAGGTGTGTCTGTTTCTAATCTTATAAACCATCATCAGAATTCAAAGGTTACATCAGTTTTATAAACTGGTAGTAAATTTTTATCACTGTCCAGTCAGTAGAGAGTAGGTACCAAAAAGGAGTAAAATTGTTTTTTAAATTTTTGTTCGAGTCTCTAGGCCTTGACAAAATTTTCAAGACCTTGGGTGGGGACCGCTTAAGCCGCCATCTTGACTAAAAGGTACAAAAAATAGTTCATTTTTTCAAATTATTCTGCAGCGGATAAAAAAAATTACCTAAAGTTTAAAAAGTTTATATTTTAAAGTTGCTATTAACATTTTTTTAATAAAAACTTAGACACCCTGTATATTGACTTCCAGTCCTAAAATAAGCATAGCAAAAACTAGACCCCTGCTTTAAAAAGAAATACCCCTGCTAATTTTTTATTATTCAAGGGGAGGTTTTTGAGCTGCTTAGAATGCTCAAATAAATCTACAGGGTGCTCGAGATAAAGCTCTCGGTTCCTTTTTAGTCCTATTCGTCCTGCATGTTGTGAATTATTGCCAAATAACAGTTGTCGAATACATCTTCATTGATCAATCTATAAATGGTTTTTTACGTAAAAAAATTAGAGAATTATTTATACAAATCTCAGTTTATAATCTCCTGATCCCTCTAGACAACAACATTAATCGAGTGCGGCCCACTCTGTATCTAATAATGTTGAAACACCGGCGAGCCAACCCACCTGAGTCGCGGTTTAGTTTCAGTTCAAACGTCTTGCAATGAGCTCGGTCGTCGCGAGATCCTTACGCAACGTTATCTCCTTTTATTCGACGTCCTTTATCTCGTCCTAGTCCTTTTATTATTATTATTATTGCGCTTCCGTCAGGTCGTCGTTGTCGGACGTTTGAGATGCCCGAGCTGGCGTCCTTTCGTACTTTTATTTGACGGCCGGAATTTTTATCGTCCTTGCAAGGATGTTGGAGCTGGTGAAGAGGGTCAGCCACGTCGGGGGGCCCACCGTTTACAGTGCTCAATATATTAAATTGCGTAAAAAAGACAAAGAGAAGGGCGGAAAAAATCTGGACAGGAGGTTCAGGAATAGTTTGAATTTGAGCATCAGGCCGAGCAGTCTTTTGTGCACCGCGAATTCCGAGGATTATTCGTACAGCAGCAGCATCCAGCAGCAGAGCAACACTTGGAAGTTCCATAGACCCAGACCCAAGTCTTTCAGGTAGGGACGATCACTGCTACTTCATCCGTTTCATTTAGTTTACATCAACAATTTTGTTGAAAAAATTACCACCATCATTTTTCTCTTCGGAAGTAATGTACCTATTATCTCTTGCCTAATAGGTCTTACCTAATGATGTCAGTTTGAATCTTGATATACTCGTGCGAAAAAACGTACTTTACGCACTGATAATATTGAATGTAGGTAACAGATCATTGAAGACTTACAAATGAATAGGTAGCACGTTTCAACCTGTTATTGAACGTAGCAGGTTTTTGTAGAAATTAGAAACTCATTGCTACTTTTTATTCATGATTTGATCGAAATGATGGTTTCTATAATGGAAATTAAACGGGACACATTTTTTAAATTTTCATAATAATTACAAGAGAAAAGATCAAGAGGTAGGCGTCCTCATTGACATCCTCATCACTTGATTGAATATTCATAGACGTGCGCGATTTTGCAATGTAAATTTACATTGTAAGTTTGACCAGGTGTTGTTTGTTTATTTTTGGGGCAATAACGTCAATAATAAGTTGAAAATAATTACAAAAAAAAAAAAAAAAAATTGGGACAGCCCTGCGAGAGAAGGGTTGTTTAATTATTGTAACGTTTAATAATCCTGACATGAAAAAAAAATAACTATTTTTTTAGAGCAGAACTTGTAATAGGGTTGAGATTACCTATAGTGTAATTTCAGCTCTGCGTATTGAGGTTTTGATTTGGCGCCCAACATGGGGCCAATATCATGATGATAAAATGATTGTTAATGGTAATGCTCTTTTTCTGTAGAGTATTGACTGTATACCTAGTGTATAGAAATTTATCTATCGTCTATTTTCAGGATCCTAAAATAAATGGTAGATGGTTTCAGGCATCAAAAATTATAGTTCTTCAGTTCTAAATATATTAAAAAAAATACCATATAGGTATTGCCTATAAGTTTTTTCGTAGTGTGTATTAAATGTTACTTTTACTGCATTCTTGATTGTTAGTGTTATTAGTATTATATGTAAACTATTTTTTTTTTGTTGAGATAAAATTGCGTTTTACGATAAATATCCTCAATATAGAGGTTTTTCTGTCTCTCACCCTTGCATGGGACCTCGAGGACTAGCAGAGATACAGGCTTGGCTAAATTGGAGAAAAGTTGCCCTATTTCCTATTTCATCCACGGTTTCATACTTATCAAGATTCTGAAACAAAATTCAGGCTAACTTCAGTTGTTGCTGAAAAATACTGAAAAAACTGAATTTCTTATTTTAGGCATTATATTTTTTATTATAAAAAATACATAAATAATTTTTGTACACTTACATAAGTCACCAATTCATATCACATTTCAAAATGAATTGAAGAATTTTTCAAAATCTACAAGATCCCATGGCTTTCACAGCTAACTTTTGGACTAAGTATATGTAGGTATTAAAAATATAGAAAACCAAGAAAATATGAATTAAAAAACTTATTTATTTATTTATTTATTTATTGATTTATTTATTTATTTATTTATAAAATTTATTTATTCCCCCTTTTTTCTTTTTCAAAATGCTGGTCTTGTGTCACAATATGGCGGCCACGAAGAAAACAAAACTTATTGATAACGGAAAACTCCAGGATCTACAGGACAACTTACGTAAACGTACAAAAATAATTTACCTATAATTTTCAGTAATAAAGAAGCGATATGCCTAAAGTAAGAAATCTCGGGTTTTCATTTTTTCAGAATATTTCAACAACGCCTGAATTTTCCTAATTTTTTTCAGATTTTTAATAAACACAGAATTGTGCAGTTCTAATTTAACCAAGCTAGTTCTCGAGATCCCAACGGCGAGAGACTTAAAAAAAAATCGAAAAAAAGCTCCCTATAAATGAGAGGACTAAGCAGCACGTAATTTCAGGCCTCAAAATTATAATAATTATTATTGTGTTCCAATAATGAGGACAAATGAAGATTCTGGTAACAAAACAAATTTAATTGAGAAAAATTTAACGACAAAAAATCCGAGAAAACATCCTTTCCATCTAACTCTATAATTAATTAAAAAAAAAAAGAAAAAAGTTAAGTACTAAGAAAAAAGTTAAGTACTTTTGAGTAATTCAAGTGAATTTACGATGTAAGCTAAACGCTTATTATTAACCTTCCATGCAATAATGCGTTATAAATAATTTGCATAAATAGGGTATAAGATTTTCTTGTATTTTTTTTCTCTATAAAGTAGTATGCCAATTTGAATACTTTTTGCAGGAATAATAGTAGAGTAGTGACATTGGCTGTCACACGTAACGAAGCATAAATAACAACACTCTCAATTACATAATAGGAAATCGAATTCAAAATCACCGTACTGGAACTTTTTCCTGGCGCTAGACGCGCTTTATTATGTGTTACTTTATTATTGAAATTGGAAAAGTTCTCGAAGCCTTGCCAATAACTCACGGGAGCAGAGCGAATCCTAAATCTTCTTTTTCAAGACGTTACCCAGTAAAATGAACCATCTGTGCTCTCGCTAATTACGTTTCGCGTTTTTCGTAACAGTTTTATTGCTTAGTGCAAACTAAAACAAACTTTGACATTGTTTTCTTTACGGTCCTGGCTAACGAGTCTTTGTTTTTCTTTTCTAGAAGGAGATTTACAATTCAAGTATTGATGGCGTAGAAGCTTTAACGTTTGTTAGAAAAAAATAAATTAACTAAAAACTAAACTAATTAAACGGTAGGTATTTTGACCTAGCTATGTTTCCAGTTTTTTTCAAATTGAAATTAAATGTCTCATCAGTAACAATCTTTTTCGATTGTGGATATGGAGAAAAGGACTGACGTGGCTGATCGGCTCAACAATTTTTGACATTTTGAATAATTTTTTAACAAATTTTGAAAAAGGAAGTAAAAAACGTAGAACTTTTTGTGTTTATTAATATTATTTGTGGGTTGATATGTTTGGTTTTTGTGAATGAAATCGTCTTTTTTTCATTATTTTGATGATATTTTTTGAGTTATCCTTTTCAAAGTACCAAGAAACCCTTCCGCTTCTTCTCTAAAGAGAAACCATCAGAGATGTGCCTATAAAAATATGGTGAAAAAACGATCTAAAATTCTTTTGCCAATTTTTACAATTCTTACGTCGCAGTGCTATTTTGTTCTGCGCTATTTTGTCGCAGCGCTATTGTATTCTGCTCTATTTTGTCCTACACTGTTTTGTCTCAGCGCTATTTTGTCCTCAGCTAGCTTGCCGCAGTGCTATTATTGTGTACTGTTCTATTTTGTCCTTGTGCTATTTTGTCCTGCGCTATTTTGTCGCAGCGCTATTGTGTCCTGTTCTATTTTGTCCTGCACTGTTTTTCGGCGCGCTATTCTGTCCTGGGCTATTTTATCGCAGTGCTGTTGCGCCGTGCTCTATTTTGCCCTTCGCTGTTTTATCTCAGCGCTTTTTTGTCCTGCGGGCTGCGGTATTGTGCCCTGTTCTATTTTGCCTTGCGCTCTTTTGTCAGAACGGTATTTTGTCCTGAGGTATGTTGTCGCAGTGCTATTGTATATCCTGTACTATTTTGTCCTGCGCTATTTTGTCGCACCGCTATTGTGTACTGTGATATTTTGTCCTGTGCTATTTTGTCGTAGCGGCATTGTGCCTTATTTTATCCTGCGCTGTTTTGTCATAACGCTATTTTGTTCTGAGCTAGTTGTCGCGGTGCTGTTGTATCCTTTTGCTATTTTGTCGCAGCTCTATTGAGTCCTGCTATTTTGCCCTGGGCTGTTTTGTTTTAACGCTATTTTGTCTTGAGTAGCTTGTCGCAACGCTGTTGTATCCTGTGCTATTTTGTCATGCAGTATTTTGTCCTAATATGCGCTTTTTTTTGTCACGCGCTATTTATTCACCGAATACGGACCCAATCCAACAAACGATTGAGATAAAATATGAACATGCCCCTTAAAATTATTCTAGATCATCAAGGAAGACAATATTTTTTAACCATCATTATTATCTCTTTTGGGCGTCAGAAATCAATTCCGCGAACGTGTCAGATTATTTTTATGCCATTCTCACTTAATCAAACATTTCTGTTTCTATGTATACCACCGTGAAGGTCGAAAAATTTTTGGCAAGCAATCAATTGTTGTCGATTCTAAAGCAAAATTTTGCACTTCCTGCTCCCGGTCTCGGTCCCGGCGTAAAAATAAAAATCAAAGTCTGCGAATTTGATTGCGAACAACTTGAACGAGCGCTAATAACGCACCAACACTAAACAAAGAGTTACCTATATCCTATATAAAATGCGTGCTTTTAGTTGTAGGTACCTACACGTGTCGGTATATAAATAAAAAGACTCAGTATCATCACACATTTAATCTCCCGCCAACTAAACCTCGTATTCCAAAAATACACGATTTTTTTTCTTCCACTTTCCAGTCACCATAGAGAAAACGCGAGTTCATGCACCCTGGGCGTTAAAAATACCCTCAGAATCTGGAAGTATAAGAAAATGTTGATAGGCACATGCACGTACCACACGTCCTCATTCGATCTTAGAATAGTCGTTATGTAAGAAATTAACATGGAGAATTATAATACATTATACAGGAGGTTGGCGTGAATCCGTGTTATTGCAGGACATTTATTACATACCCGCTATAACAGCTAGGCTGCTGCTAATCAACTCGGCAAACATGAGTACGAAACATCTGCATCTCGTTATATATTTACTTGTTTGTTTGTTTGTTTGTTTATTTATCCAATTATTTCATAAGTTTTGTTTGTCTTCCAGTAGGTACAAGTGCTCGGAGATGTCTAAATGATGCAATATACTAACAGTGATAGTGATAGTGATAGTGTTAGTGATAGTGGTGGATTGGTATTGGAATTAAAGAAATTGATAAAACCTCTATATTGATTAAAAAAAAAACTAAAATAAATGGTTGAGCCTTCTAGGATGAATGTTGGCTGTTCATGTTGGACGTCGATAAGAAAAATTTTCTTTGCACTGTCCTTCGGTATATCCGAAATTTCGTGATACCCGATTTTTAAGTAGCGTATAGGTATCAGATTTCATGGATGATTAAAAAATTCTAATATTTTTGTTGCTTATAGAGTGCGATTTTTTGAATTTTTTAACCGAAAACGCGTATTTTGAAATGGATTTCCGGTTCTGTCAAATCGAAGCCTGCCGGTTCAATGCTTTGGTTTTGCCAGAGTTACATGGGGGCACTTTCTTTCCCCATTACCATGAAAAATTAAAAACCGCAAGCAAGTTTTCCAGAAAAAACTTGATGTCATGAAAGACCGCGATTGTTTTTTTTTTTGGGGGGGGGAGGGGACCGGAAAATGTATTTTCCGCACTTCGATTGAAAAATTTGTTGAGTTTCTTTTTATAATCTATGGGTTTGGATTAGCTTGAGTTTTTTTTCCAGAATTTTATGTGAGGTTTTCTTGAGATGTTTTTCACTAATAATCGTGGTCCAGTGATTACGAATCCGCAAAGGGTTTTTCAACCAGAGGTCTAAAAAAAAAGACGAAAGTTTTTGAACATAAGAATGCATGGCAGCTTTTTGGTCCGTTTCCTGGTTCCGTAAAAACCTTGACCTATAAGTTTAGCGGTTTGGTGTTTGTCGCGTTATTACGTATGGGCGCGTTCTCTCCCTGTGATGGACTGCATAATTTTTAATTTACAGAAAACTTGAATTCTCTAAGGCCTGCATTTGGGGCTTTTCAGGGACCGGAAAATATATGTCCTCATCACTTTTGTCGCAAAATCTGTTTCATAATCTGCGGGTTCGAATTAGGCTAAGGCGATTTTTTTTCAGAATTTTCAAGAAGACTTTTTTTGAACCTGAATTTTAAGAAATTTTTACAAGAGCTCGAAAATTTATCAAAGTTTAGGTGTCTCAAAATTTTTTCAACAAAGATGAGGGGGGGTTGTTTTCTGTTTTCTACTAAATCGAGTCAGCTTTTTGTGAATCCGTGTAAAAATTCATTCCGAGGTTACGAAATTTTCCGAGCAAGAATCGTGGATTCTGGATTCGATTCTTTAGCCGATTTCTTTCAATTTTTAGTCAGCCTGAAAATTTCAAGACACCAACACCTGACCTCTGTTTTCCTTAAAAATCTGCCGAAATGCTGCATTTGGGTTTTTTTTCGGGGCCGGAAAAAAATTTCCTCATCAATTTTTATTTTTCTCTGTCGGAAAATTTGTTTCACAATCTGCTGGTTCGAATTAGGCTATCTAGACGATTTTTCTTTTCGCAGAATTTTCGGTAAGACTGTTTCTGTACCTTAATGTGCCTTAAAAACTCGAAATTTTTTATAAGTTTACGCGTTTAATAGAAAATTTTAGATTTTTCGAGTAGGACTCGTATAGATTCCGGGTTCGATTCTTTAGGGCGCATCTTGTACCCCATCACCCTGCAACATTCAAAAAGCGAACGACCTATTTTCCAGAAAAACTTTATTATCTCCCGATGACCTGCATTTAGGTCTTTTTCAAGATCGACAATAAATTTTTTGAACATTTTATCATTCTTCATGCTCTTCGTGATAAGTTGTCCCGTAATTCTTATTCTCTGACAAGTTCCGGCAACGACGGTTCTTAACGATCCCAGAAATTTATTATGCCTACCTACGGATTTTCTAATTCGACCAGACAAACGGCTTCAAAGTTGTTCAACATCAAACAGAGACGCTTTTTCGTAAATATGTTTTGATTTACCGGCAATAAATTTACCGCCTTTACCGGTAGGTATCCTAACGTTCAGAAGGGAACGCAGACATAAATCTATCCCGGTTCCCGACAATTTAAAAAGACGCTCCCGGGGAATTCTTGGCCGCCGCGTGTCGACGCGTAAAAAAATGCGACAATTGACTTCACTTCGTCACGCCGTTAATTCCAGCGGACCGAAAATAAAACAAGAATCTAAATAAAAATCGGGTAATTTATTTGGTTCGTTTATTTACAAAACAATTAGTTTTGGTTTGATGCCGAGAATTCCACGCTATGTCAGCTAATTATTTATACCTATACCTACTTGTACTGGATTGATTCACCCTAAGGCAGGTGCTGATAATTATGAAATAATTTCGTCATTCTTTTTATTTTTAATTTTTTTAATAGCGATATTAAATGGCAATTATACTTGTAAGGTCATCAACTTGGAGAATCGATTGAATGCAGCCCGGTCAGGTCAACTTTTATAAAAAAAAATAAATCAGTGTATTCAGAATTCGAATTACTTACTTGGATTTATGTTCGTGTATAAAAATTATAATGATAACTGTTACGTAGGTACCTGATTGGTAGGTACTTACTTACAAAATATAACAATAAGTACTTAATAATAGTACTAATTGCAGTCCGAAATTCCAAGGTTTTCCTCCTGTCTGAAGAAACTGATTGACGTCTTGTCTCGTTGTTGGTGCTGGTGCTGGTGCTGGTGCTAGTGCTGGTGCTAGTGCTAGTGCTAGTGCTGCATGGTGTTTCTTCAATATTTAAAAGTAGACATACTGGCGTTGTATGAATGTAGTAGTAAGTAGTAGGTATGATGTCATCAACACACAACACTTGTTGATCGGTTCTATAATTCCTACGTAATCGTGCTCTGTGATTATTTACAACTATTGTTGCACGGCTCAACAGAAAGGTTAACAATATTCAGGTATATACCTAGGTATGTATTTATACACGCGGAGCGGTATAAAGACATGATTTATTGGCCATTTCTCAAGTTCTTTTCTATTCCATTGTAATACTTCCTTCTGTAAAGCCGATAATTGCTCTGTTAAAACTGATTGCATAATAATTGAAACGTGGAAATAGTTCAAGGCGGTGTAGGTATTATTATCGTGATAATAACTGACTGCGAAGACTGTGAGAAAATAAAGAAGAAAGTGTTCACCCCGCTGTTCGTACCTCGTGATTGCTTCGATGTAGCATTCCTTGAACGATTTTGGCTTTGCACTTTCATTATATCTTCCTTTGACGATACCCGAATACTTAACATGACTGCTTATCTGTATTCCTCCAATGAAGAATAAGTCTCAGGTAAATTTAGCTCTTCCATTTTTCTTCTTTTTGAAAAGGTAATCAAGGCTGTTTTGCAGGGTTTACGCGCAGCTCAACCCTGAGGTAACATCCCTTTACAATGTTCAGAACCCCGTACATGAGATCTGAGGTTGTTTTGGCACGATTTCGTGTTTTGACATATTTTCCCTTGACTAATATGATCCATATAACCTTTGTTGGTTATCTCGTTGAGTAGGTCATCTATGCGCTAATGCTCCAGCCAATGGGCATGCTTTGGCAACGGTGACCCTAAACGTCCCCTCAAACATGATTGCTTAGATTCTTGTGCCTTCAGTTTGCTCAGCTTCAACGCTCAGCCACCTGGTTGTGGTGTCATCAATTTCATGTCTTCTGGCAGAAGATACCATGAGGGTATTATCCTCAATATCAAGAAAAATAAGGGCAATTTATGTGATTTTTCGATTCTCACACTAATAATAATTATTGATGGGTTTGGTAATTGAGTGCCTTGATTTACTCCAGTTTCCAGGGTATCCTGTATGGTATTCTACACATCCAGTTGTTTTACAGTAAAGGAAACGAACCTCGAGAAAATCCCTTCCCCAATTTTTGCTCCCAATTTTTTTTTTTTTTTTTTTTGGAATCAAGAAGAGCTTTTTTCTTCTTTTGCGGATGAAGGGTAATATGTTCTCTTGCTGTCTTTTTCTCGCCTCCAAGTCCAGTTGAGGTGTTGTGAATAGGCAACCCAGCTAACATCCGATCCGTTTCGATGTTGGTGTACATGCAAAAGGATATAATTATTGAGAATAAGGGCAGGATTGAACGGAAATGGAAAATTTAAATGTAAATGAAAAGCATTTTAGAAGATTTGGAATTTGAATATGTACCTCCCTAAATAAGCAAACTAAAATGTATTATTACAATGCAAATGACTACTGAGAGAATTTGTATCAAGTGTGCAATATGTAATCAGATGAGATTAGCTCATCAAGATCAGATATAAATTTAGCCTATATATCGATGGTTGTAATTAGTAATTGCAGTCAATAATACACAAAATAAACCAATTAAAGTAGTGATGTCACTTTGCTGTGAGACGACGACGGTCCGTGTATGGAATAATGGAATAGCAAAATGAATTATAGTTCGTCGCCTCTGCTTCTTCCTCTCCAGTCTCCTTAATTTGTATTCCCAGAGTGTCGCAACTTTCGCGTTGCCATAGTGGCAAGTTGATTGAATTCTCCGACAAAAATGCCGATAAACTGACGCGGTGAAACCGATGAAGTTCACCACCAAGGAGAAGTTGTGCTGTTGCCGAGCTTGCGGAATTGGGTTCGCTTTTTTTTACCTTCTACCTTTTTACAATTTCGTTCCCCATTCTCTTATCGTTACTCTTGTTTAGGCTCGCGAATAGTTCTAGTTCGTCGAAATTGAATTTGCCTGATTGATTGAATTGAAATCGATTGCAATACAATAATATAATAATGTAGATGGATACCTAAATGGGAAATTTAGATTGGTTTTCTTTATTTTCAGTGATGTGTCGCCAACACCGACCGCGATCAATCCAGGCTCTCCTATCCGGTGCGTCCAGGTCAGACCTAACATGGAGAGTCCGAAAAAGTCACCGCAAAGTAGTCCAGCTGTTGATAACAAATCCACAGTTAAGGTAAGATGGTCGCATATTTTTTATGTCGGGTGTACTCTTTCAGTTAAACCGGATGCCATCGTAAATTTTACTACTAAGAAAGACCGGCTTGATCGTTCTATTGAGCCAAAAAAATGTTTTTCAGCTTTTTTTATACACGGTGTTTGGTAACTGGACAGCCAAAATCAAACTTCCTGTATAAAATCGTATTTTAAGCATAAACGAGAGAATAATTTTTTTCAAGATGAGGCCTTGTTTAGGAAATATTTCCAAAAATGTAAAGCTAAAGCTGCCAAAAAAATATATATATTTTTTTGTAACTGGACACTCAAAATGGAATGCTATGTATAAAATCGTATTTTGAGCATCAATGAGAGGATACCCTTTTTCAAGATCAGGCTTCATTTAGGAAATATATCCAAAAATGTAAAACTAAGGAATAAAAAATTTTCATTCAGTAACTGAACAACAATTTTGAAAATATTTCCTAAACGAGGAAGGCCTGATCTTGAGAAAAGTTATTCTCTCATTTATGCTCAAAATACGATTTTATACATGATGTTTATTTTGCATGGATGTCCTGTTGCCGAACACCCTGTATACTTTTAGATGCATCTTTTACTGCAAAACTTTTTGGATTCCCAATTTTTAAATACATTGCGTCTGTTTTACCCATTTTCTCTAAAATATACATATAACCTTCTCCAAAATTAAGTGGACATTAAATTTTAAGTTGACGTTTTTGACAAATCGCACTTGTTTTGTCAACCCCAATTTCAAGATATCTTGTTTTGACAGGCGGAGCTAATTTTTTCCTATGCACTTTAAAATGTAATTTTTAAATTGCAACTTAGCGAACAGCCATTATTACGTAGATTTTTCTACATGTCCAGTCCATTTTACCTCTACAACTTAGCGGACACTATTAGCCTCTTCAGGTTTGAATTACACAGTCACATTGACAATTTTTTGCAAAAAAAGCTAAAATTGATAATATTTTATCCCAAAACTTAGTGGACTTAATTTTTTGACACATCAAATTTATTTTAAACATGAAAGCGTCGTCTTGTCCACAATCCACAACTTAGTATCGTCAAAATTAATTTTTAGCCCCAAAACTTAATTTTGTTTTTTCTATGCGCCGGTTCCAGGAACAGCCCGTTATTTTACTCGCGTTTATTAAATTTCTCAACAAAGATCCAGCTCTCGCCGGAAACATAAAGAACGATCCACATTATTGCTCTCGTCTCCAATTTCAGGTACACCTCCCTAACGGTGGATTTAACATAGTCAAGTACGGGGACGCGATAGACATAAAAGGTATCATCTCGACGGTGACGGAACGCTTATCAGCCGGCGACAGATGCTACAGGAACCTCTACGCCATGAAACTGAGCCGTCTAACGTCCTCGGGGAACAGAGAGGTACGCTCGGGAACGATTCCCTCCTCATTTTCCTTATCGTTTCGCTTCTAAAAATCCGACCGAATTCAGGTGCACTGGCTGCATCAAGACACGACCATGCAGCAGGTCCAGGAGAAGTACCTCAAGCGACAACCCAACGCCGAATGGAGGTACGAGCTGAGGATACGTTACTTGCCGCCCAGCCTCCAAGATCTCTACGAGAAAGATAAAGTCACCTTTCATTATTTCTACGATCAGGTATGTGGTTTTTTCGTTTCTTTGTTCGCTCCGTTATTTTTGTTTATTATTTTATGTTAATTATGCGCGTGTTTTATAAGCTGACAGATCTTGACATGCATTTATTAACATTTGAATTTTATTTATTGCTATCCTTTGTCTCATGTATCGCGCAGCATAAGTAATTACGTTGTTTATATTTTTTTTACCGGAGAAAGGATAAATTATTAATTGATCGTAATAGCTTGATCAAGGAATTCTTTTTAGTCGGCAATGAAACGTGCGAATTAGTTCCGCGAAAGATTTCCTTAATGACACTGCAGAAAACTGCAGTTTCATAGCAATAAGCGAAACCTTTTATAACGGACACCGTGATCTTTGTCACTGGAACATGTTAATTTTTTTAATAATTTGTAGCCTCATAGGAAGATAAAATTTCAACTGTTTCTTAATTAATTAACATAAGTCGTTAAACTTTCACAAAGGTATTATCATAATGTCATGTACAGTTATCATATATTACCCGCTCAATTAACTATCTTAATCCTCGATATAAAATAATTAATTCGCAAATTAGTGTTTAATTATTATTCAAAAAGCAGATAACGAACACCACTGAATAATTAATCGGTTGTCAGGTTAAAAACGACTACCTCTCCGATCCGAACATTCGAATAGAACAAGAGGCGGCCGTCCAGGCCTGCTGCCTGGAGATACGGCGATTCTTCAAGGACTTGCCGCCGAACGCCCTCGAGAAAAAGTCGAATTTCGAGTACCTGGAACGTGAGCTGGGCATGCAGCGGTTCGTCCCGTCCAGCATCCTAGACACCATGAAACCGAAAACGCTCCGGAAGAGCATCCAGACTCAGTTCAAGAAGTACGCGAACCTGACCGAGCGCGACTGCATGTTCAAGTACCTGGAGATCCTGAAGCTGTACTTCAAGTACGACCAGGAACGGTTCCGGGTCGACTTCGGGAGCAGCTGGTCCGTTCCCGTCGAGCTGGTGATCGGGCCGGATTTGGGGATCTCGCACGTGAACGTTCAGGCGATGACCAGCACGAATATCGCCGATTTCGAGAAAATCCAGGCGATCCAGACGCTGGTCGGCGAATGCGACGAGCACTCCAAGGCCACTCTCCAGCTGAGGATCGCGGGGGCGCAGGAGATTCTCTTCTTCACCTGCCCGAACCTGGACGTTGCCGAAAATTTAGCCGATCTCATCGACGGGTACTGCAGGTTGTATTCCGGGAGCCAGTCTTCGATTTGGAATAAAAAAGGTGTGCAGTTTTTCGTATTTTGATTGGCGTAGATTTCTGCAGGATAGTATTTATATGTTCTTATGGCTTGAATTTTTCTAAATTTTTATTCAGTTCTGGTGAAATGTGTCAGTTGTCATTACTTTTTGTAAATTTCACCTTATTAACCTTTTCCTAAAGACACCTAAAAGCCTAAAACCCAAAATTCATACTTCTACTTTTCGTCAGTTCGGTGTTCATTCTGAATGTGTTTTAGGGTGTTCCAAACGCAATTTCCACCCTATTTATTTATTGGAGTTAAAACTAAAAAGTTTGCCCTTAACTTCCAGGGAGTAGTAGACACCTCTTAAAATTCATAATAATAATTCTTGATACTGTTCACCAGCTTTCATTTTCTGGGTGCTTGAAAGTGTTCTAAATGCAATTTTTATCTTAAGTGATTGTAGGAGTTCAAATAAGAAAGTTAGCTATAATAATAATCACGTAAAACTGCCGCTTTTTCCAAATGATCCATGCTCTAAAACATGCTGAAACTAATAAGTGGCATAAAACATTTCGTTCTTTATAATGTAGGTAGTAGGATATTCCTTCTATATCCCTATTTTCGCTTCCTTACTTAAAAACTGGCATTTCCTTTTCAGTAAAATTAATAAACTAATTAAATTTATGGTACGGAAAAGCGGCAGTTTTACATGAACAATAGTATACCAACATTCAGGCAGTAGGCATCATTTCACTATTCTTGCCCAAAAAGACAAGACATTCTTCATGATTTTCACCAGTACTCACTCTCTGCGTGTTTTAGGGTGTCCCGAATGCGATTTTTACTTTAATTTGATTGTAGGTGTTAAAATAAAAAGGTAACCCTTAGTTTTCAGGCAGTAGACACCATTTCACTATTCTTGCCAAAAAAGACACGCCTCAAAGCGCAAAATTCTTGGTACTGCTCTCCAGTTTTCACGCTCTTTGTACTCGAAGGTGTTATGAATAGAGTTTTCACTTCAAATTGGTTAAAGCAGTTACAGTAAAAAAGTTATCTCCCAACATTCAGGCAGTAGACACTCTTTCACTATCCTTGCCCAAAAAAACAGCTCTAAAAATGCACAATTACTGATGATTTTCACCAGTGTTCACTCTGGGTGTTTTAGGGTGTTCCGAATACGATTTTTACTTTAATTTGATTGTAGGTGCTAAAATAAAAAAGTTAACGCTTAATTTTCAGGCAATAGACACCATTTCACTATTCTTGCCCAAAAAGACACCTCTCAAAACGGGAAATTTTTATACTGTACACCAGTTTTCATTTTATTGGTGCTTGAAGTGTTCTAAATGCAATTTTTACCTTAATTGTTTATAGGAGTTCAAATAAGAAATTTAGCCATAACAACATTCAGACAGTTGACACCATTTCACTATTCTTGCCCAAAAAACACAATTCTTGATTGTTTTCACCACTGTTCACTTTCTACTTGTTTTAGGGTGTTCTGAATATGATTTTTACTTCAATTTGATTGTAGGTGTTAAAATAAAAAAAACTGGCCCTTAACTTTCAGGCAGTAGACACCATTTCACTGTTCTTGCCAAAAAAGACACCTTTCAAAATGCAAAATTCTTGATACTGCTCACCAGATTTCACGCTGTTTGTACTAACCTGAAGGTGTTCTGAATACAGTTTCCATTATAAATTGATTAGAGGAGTTAAAATAATAAGGTTATCTTCCAACTTTCAGACAGTAGACACCATTTCACTATTCTGGCCCAAAAATTCACCAGTTTTCCTTCTGTAGATATTTGTAGATGTTCTGAAATTCTTGAAAAATTTGATTTCATTGTGAAATTAAATTTATCATTTATTTTTTCCATTTTTTGAATTTTTGGCGTGGATCCATCCTATATTGAACACAATGAATTTATTTTGAAATCAAAAACAATGAAACACTGAATACACAGAACAGTATTACAATTGTTTATATTTTTATTTAAATCATATTAAAATTCCAGCCATAAGTAACCTACCATTCTGCACCAACAAATAAATAGGGGACAGTTAATAGCTGTGATTTAAAAGTACTTATATGTAATTATGTCATTTCAATATAAAGAGGGGACTCAATTTCATATTCCATACGCGCATCAATTTAAATTAAACACTATAGTTCTCTGAGTGTGTCTCCTTCATTTTAACTATTTCTGCTTGTCTTTTATAAGCTACTGTATGGAAAAAATATCCCTGTCCTTGCAAAGGTTGGTACTCTCACTAATTAACAATCGTTTCTCTTATTAAAAAATTCTACTCTCAATCATAGATTCCCATTCATCGAAGAATAAATCCGGCAACAGAAGAATAAACAGTGACGACCCAAGCAAAACTATGCTGTCCGAAGATTACGCGGAGATCGTCGACGAAGAGGGCGACTATTCAACCCCTGCAAGTAAGCCGAGACCGAGGTAAATATTCTCCAGGCTAAGGGCTAACGGAAACTCATTAATTCCAGCTCGAAATTACGAACTCGTCCGAAACCAAGTGGACCTGGGCGAGATCCTCGGGGAGGGTCAGTTCGGGGACGTTCACAAAGGTGTACTGAAAACTAAAGACGGCAGTTCCCTACCTGTGGCTGTGAAAACTTGTAAAGGAGACGCCGATCTTGCCACCATGGAAAAGTTCCTGGAAGAAGCTTGTAAGTAGCGCCCCCTCCCCCCTCCCCCCGCAGTCGTGCTTATCGAACGCCCCTTACAGATATAATGCAGAAATTCGACCATCAGCACATAATCAAGTTGTATGGCGTGTGCCCGGAATCGCCGGTCTGGATCGTGATGGAGCTGGCCAAGCTGGGCGAGCTGAGGGCGTACCTGCAGAACAACAAGCCGCGCCTCGACCTCGCCACCCTCCTTCTCTATGCATTCCAGCTCAGCACGGCGCTGAGCTACCTCGAGTCGAAAAAGTACGTACACCGGGACATCGCGGCCAGGAACGTTCTAGTCAGCTCTCACACGTGCGTCAAGCTGGCCGATTTCGGGCTGTCCAGGTGGATGGGCGAAGACCAGAGCTATTACAAGGCGTCCAAGGGGAAGCTGCCCATCAAGTGGATGAGTCCAGAGAGCATTAATTTTAGGAGATTTACTACGGCTAGTGATGTTTGGATGTTTGGTGAGTTGCCCCTTTTTTTAAACTTTTTTACTGGAAAGCTAAAGGATCTTCCTTTAATTCTACTTGATATTGACGTTTGATCTCAATCAGGAAGAGTTTCCTACTGTTTTCCCCTTGAGATTTCATCCCTGGAAAGCTCTGTAAACTCCTCAAAAGCTCCACTCTTTTTCTGGATTTCCTATTGAATTTTTTTGAGTCAAGGAGAACAATTTCTTATTTATTGATACTTGATCCCAGTCAAGAAGAGTAGTCCATTCTTTGCTGTGAAAATATTGAGCTTTCTATGAATGACATTCTCCATTAACGCCTCAAGAGCTCTACTATTTTTCTGGAGCTTATGAATCATCTTTAAAGTCAAGGATTTCCCTAAGTTTTTAACTCATGAGATGAAATCCCCTTTGTTTGGTTACAAGATGTTAAATATCTGGCGCTGGTTCTTCACCAAAGAAATCTTTTGGCGGGAGACTATAATTAATTTATTTTCAGGTGTGTGCATGTGGGAGATATTAATGTTAGGAGTAAAACCATTCCAAGGTGTCAAAAATAACGACGTGATAGGAAAAATCGAGAACGGCGAGCGTCTAGCCTTACCAAAGAACTGCCCCCCGCGATTATATTCCCTGATGTCCCAGTGTTGGTCCTACGAACCGAGCAAACGACCGAGTTTTAAGGAAATCAAAGAAATCTTAAAGTGAGTTATCTTTGTGTGTGTGATTCTGAATTGAAAGTGATTTTTCTTTCAATTTTAGCGAGATTTTACTAGAAGAACGATCTTGTCAGCAAGAGACGCTCAGGAGGGAAAATCGAAGGGTAGCGGCGATGTCCTGGGGACCAAACGATGACTTTCCGCCACCGCCGAAACCTTCTAGATATCCAATGCAAGGTACTCACTCGATTGTGAATTGTTTATTCTTGCAGTAATTAACAAAAAATTATCATCTTTAGGTGTGGATTCGACAATGACAGGTCCGGAAACGACATCGATGGCTCCTCCCCAAACGTACATCGTGGCCCAGAACCCGGAAGTGCTGGCGAGGCTGATGAAAGAGAACGAGTCGCGCGGCATGAGCCCGGCCGCCTACATCACTCCCGCCTCGGTATTTAACACAGTAGCTGTAGATTTCGACAAGACCGACAAGCCCGACCCGATCCTCAAAACCTGTCCCCTCCCGGTCCAGAAGCTCCAGACGCTCGACCCGGAGGTGCCCGAAGAGGCACCCAGAAAGACGGGTACGCTCGAGCGAACCCCGTCCCGGAGCAGCACGGGGAGCGGGGCCGCCTCCAAGACGGGGACCCTAGAGCGGAAGCACTCAGCGGAGAGCACCCTTAACCGGATGAGCTCGCTCGACCGGATGAGCTCGCTTGACCGGAACGGGCAGCTCTCGAACAGCTCTCACAGCAGCCTGGACAAGTCAGGCATGTTCAGTCCGAAGCTAGGTTCGCTGGAACGGAAGTCGCGGACCGGCTCGCCGAAAATGGGGTCGCTGGAGAGGGGCCAGTCGAAGCCTTGCTTCTCCCCGAAGATGGGATCGCTGGAGCGCGACTCTCCTGGTCCCGTCTTCTATAATCCCGACTTGATCCCCTCCTATCATCCCGAGCCGACTCTGTATCAGTTTAGTGAGAAACCGAAAGACGTGCAACAGTTCGAGGAGAGCATTTACGATTTCGGTGGGGCGGACGTTAAAAGTTGCGCCCACAAACAGCCGTTCTTCCCTCAGAAGGCCGTCGTGGGCGACGGGAGGCTCCCGGAACAACAGCGAGCGACGCAGGTGCGAGACAAGCATGGGATGATGCTTGGTCGCATTGTGTTTGCTGTTTTTGTTTTATTTTTTTTTTAATTCATTTTTTATTGTTTTGTTTGAATAGTTCTTTCACTAAATTAATTATTGATGTATAAACACAGTACACAGGCGGTTTTTCTAATGGAATGAAATAAATAAGAGGAAAGGGGAATGTTTTAACAGGAATACTGAGATGTAACATTTCTATACAAATTGTCTCTTGGCTATAATATTTTTTGACTACCTCCCAAACATAATTATTATTATATTCCTGCTCGACATAGGCTATAATTATTATTAATGTTCTTGAGCATGCTAGGATGAGAAGAAGAAATTTGGATCACCAAACCCAATAAATTTGACTTGAAAATTATTAAAGGTTTAGGTTGGGTTAAATTTTAGAAAAACTCTCTCCTCCAGTCGCATTCCAATTCCTCGAATCAAGACACCTTTTGAAGTGTAAGTTTCTCTACCGACCGAAACATTAACTTCTTTCTTACTTGTTTTATTTGATCAGAAAAACCGTACTGTAAGTATATGAACAATCAGCATGGTGCATGTTTGTCAAGTCACTGAAAGTAATTTTTTTGTTATTTTTATTCTAATGGCAGCATGTTGCACTTTTTTTGGTTTTACTTACTTTCTGTTATTTTCCTTATTATTATTTGTCGAGCAAGATTGAAATGATTAATAACTTAAGGAATGATTAATTAAATATTATTATTGTCACCTGTTTGTTTAATTTCTTAGTCGTTTTTTTGGCGCTTTTTTGCAGCCAACTTCATCACAGCAGTCGATTTACGGCGACCAGTTGCTTGAAAACTCGAGACTGTCTTCGGTGAATTTCAGTCATCAGTTGCTGGAGCAGAAACTCAGACAGCAGCAGAGGGAATCCGAAGAGGACTCCAAGTGGTTGGCCGAATCTGAGACTAACCTGGTATGTTTGGTTGTGTCTGTTTTTGACTTTCAGTTGTTTTTTATGCTTCTGTAAAATAAATTACTTTATTATTAACATGTTCAAACTAGTGGTTTTGACAGCAAACAGCAACAACAACTTCCCTATTTTTTATTTCACTAATATTTCTTTTGTTACTTCTCACAAGCAGGAGGATATGCATCTTTTTAATGTTTCAATAATTATTATTCTTGAATTCTTGATAGGTGCAAGTCAAGAACAGTTTGCTTGATTTTTATATCCTTGACTCTTCTCTTCATTCCTGAAGAACATTTCTGTTACTGGATCATTCTCATGATTCTCTTTGAATTCTTGATACTACTCAAAAATTATTTTACTGAATAGAGTCACTCTTCTTTCTTCATTCTTGAAAAGCTTACCTTTCTTCTTGATCTTTCCATCTTTTTTTCTAGAATTCTTTTATTCATTTCTGAAAATTAATACTTGAGATTTTCTTCTTCTAAATCTTCTAATCGTTCATTCTAATTCTCCTGATCTCAGCGTCGGAAACCAATTTTGTTGATTTCTCGTTTTTCGAAGAAGAGCAATTAAAACAGCGATTTTTCAACAAAATTAAAGGGACTGTTAATTATCTCAATCTTTTATTAGAAAAAGCGCCTGAGCATCGTGAACCCGTGCGATTCGACCCTCCCCGAGTGCCTCGAGGAGCACTCTCAGTCCCTCAGCTCGCTCCCGACCAGTCCCAGCTACACGAGCACCTCCCCCTACCACCTGACGGGCAGCGTCGGGAGCGTCAGCAGCGCGGGCGCCTGCGGGAACGGGGTCGGCTCCCAGAGCAGCAGCAAGAGCCACTCTCCGTCCGGCTCAACCAACACCCTCACCCTGTCCGGGAAGATGGACAAGAGGAGCGACACACCCAGCAGCTCGGACTGCGAACCCGAGAAGGTACTGACTGAATGATTCACTTACTAACACTATTTTTTTTCTTAGTTTATTTTGGGTAACTCGATGTCTGTGTTTATTCTTTTCCAGAAGTCGACGACGGTACCAACAGCCGATCTGGACAGAACCAACGACAAGGTCTACGACAGCACCACGCAGGTCGTGAAAGCCGTCATGTCTCTCTCGCAGGGCGTCCAGAAATCGCACGCCGACCAATACCTGGATCTAGTCAAGAGGGTCGGTCTGGAGCTGAGGGGTCTTCTGGCCAGCGTGGACGAGATCGTGACGCTGTTCCCTTCCGGGGCGCAGCGGGAAGTCGAGATGGCCCACAAGGTGCTGTCGAAGGACATGGCAGAACTAGTCAACGCCATGCGGTTGGCGCAGCAGTACAGCAACACGACCCTGGACACGGAATATCGGAAGTGAGTGTTCCAATAAAACATTTTGAATTCTAACGAAACCTATATACAAGTAAAAAATGGTTCCAACCGTAACTTGTAACTTGAAATAGTCCAATAGTAGAGCCCTTTTTATTCAGTAATTTACAAGAAGTAAAATTAAATTCTTCAAAGTAGTTTTTGTATAAATTCCAGGGGGATGTTGGCTGCAGCTCACGCCCTAGCGATGGATTCAAAGAATCTCCTGGACGTGGTGGACGCGATCCGCGTCCGTCATCCGGTTCTGGACCGGAAGCTGTTCCAGCCGGACACACCCGGCGACCTGAGCCTGATGGATTCGCTCGAGACACGCGACGAAGCGTCGGACATCCCGCCGGCCTACCCGAGCGAGCTGCGATGCTCCCCGACTCCTGTCACCTGTTCGTTTGTTCCCATGTACTCGCACAACGTCCAGACGGCCGCCTCATCCAGTACAAATCAGGCCGTCGACAGTTAGTCTCGCTGATCGGCGGCGTTTGAAATTAACGAAGCAGCTTGTGATTGATTTATTTATAATTGGTGTTTAACGAACGATTATTGATGGTCGGTTCGTTTCGAGGTGTTCATTTATTTATGAGTTGGTTATGTGAGCTTTGATTTTAATCAAACATATCATCGTCATTGTTCTTGGTCTTTTGAAATTCTATGCAGAGGTTGGTTGGTCGATTAAATATTTATTGTCTCTTCAGGAAGATATTGTATCATACATATTTACTACTAGCTTTGAGGTTTCATTTCATACAGATTGAACTAAAGAAATAATAAATTGGAAGTAGGATTATGCAGGATGAATAAAAAATATGTTTTAATGAAGTTGGGCAGTTCATACAAATAAATATCCATTATTTATCAATACTCTATAATAATTAATTATTATAATTAGATAATTGACATGATTATAGCTGGTTTTTCATTTAACTATATTAAATATTTACTCATGCTTTGGTGTACTTTTAAGACATGCTATCCTTATTGAAATAAACCTAGTCAAGAAGTGTTGTTTGTTTGATAAAAATTTATTTGGAACAGAAGTATCGCTCGCTCGCTGCTCCTGAGATTTTGATTGATGGCTTGTTGAGGTTGTGAATGAAACGAAGTGTACAGTATTATTAGAAGCATTTTTTTATACCAGCATAATAGTCAAAGGTGCACCATTTTAGATCTAGAAGCCCTCCATATTATGATAAGAAGTAATATTTGTATGATTTCAAAGACTGTCTAGTATATTATTATTATTATTTGATAGTTAGAGGCATTTTAAATTAAATAAGATTTTATATATCGATTGAGCTGCAGCGATTTCTTCTCGCATATTTGAAGAGTCTCCGTGTATATTCAGATTGTGTGATGTGTTTTATTATTGAGCAAATAAATAAATGTATATGTCAGTAAATGAAAGGATATTCAAATTTTTTTGTAAATTTTATAATAATCTGTATTATATGTATATTTGTGTTTGTTTTGTTTTTGAGCTTAAAATAAAATTTAGATGATTTCGATGTTTTATTTTCCGGATTTTTCATTTTATTTTATTCCCAGCAGGAGTTATTGATATTTATTGTAAGTTTGATTATTATAAGAAGGCCACCCTAAGAAGCAAATTGGTTCAAGCTATGATTACCTCTGAGTGCTAGAGAATGCCAGAACAGCTTTTTCTCGGATTTTCATGGTCTTGTAGTAAAAATTTCACACCTGGCTGACCAATGAGCTAATCAATCCTGTGACACTTCAATGATGTTTTCATTCACATTAAAAAATTTCTGTCCTTGATGAAATTTTGAAGTTAATATAAACGAATAATTACACCCAAATTGAAGTCTGTATGTACCTATACTATTATTTGATACAGTTATACACAATACTAAGCAGTTGAAATTAAAATTAATCTGGTACAAAGTTGGTGGATTTTCCAAGATATGCAAGTTTTCCAAAATTCCAATTGTTGGATACACAGAAATCTCCTATACAGACAGTGAAGGTAGATTTGTAGAAAATGAAGATATTATAGATATTGAAAATGTCTTATTTTTTGCTTTACTATATTTTGTAAAACATTTAATGCTAGTCAAGGTAATCGTTTGTAAAAAACAGAAATAGAAAAATTGATTATTTATATTTACTGGAGCAGGGAAAGTTTTTTTTTTCTTTACGAATCTCATTTTCCCCCTGCTTGTTCAGTGTTATTTGCGGGCTTATTAGGCCAAATCCTTTTTTCTATTAAAACCCTATTCTAACTAACTAAATAAACTCAAATAACTCTATAAATTTTGAAGAGCTGAGTTAAGGGAGTATTAAACTGATTTTTAATTATAAAAATCATCATCCGAGCTTATAATAATTAATAATAAACTTGTATCTTGGTGTGGAACGATTTGAAAAAAAAAACCTTGCCTACAAAGACCAAACTAGAGGGACTATGTATTTGGGGTCTTTACTCTTTCAAAAAGCAGGTTTTTGTCCTTCACAAAGTGCGACCAAGTGGCCCAAATATGGGGAAAAATACTCCAAAATAGACGAATATGGTCCAAAACTGGGTTTTTACAAAATAGCTCGAAAATACTTGCTAATTTTCCTCCTTCATTCTCCATGCCTGCTATTATAATTTATTAATAGAGAACATGGAAGATCGATCTACAGTCGAAAAATGAATAGTACAAAATAAATTTCATCAAAAATGGGGCTATTAAAAAAATATGCCACTTAAATATTATAAAGCCCCATCAGCTATGAAAATTACGATTTTTTTTTTCTAATTTCAATTCAACTTCACTCCTCAAAATAATGAACTAACAAGATTTATATTCACCTCATGGCGCTATGAAACATCTTTGAAAATATGTTTCAGCATATCTCTCTCTCTCTTTCTCTATTTAATTAATTGTCCTCTTCAATGTGATATTCATGAATTTTGCAAAAGTGTTTTTATCACTTATCCTCCCAACCTCAGTACGTCATAAAATTTGTCACGGTCTCTGCAGAGACGTATCTCCGTGGAATACAGAACGCTTCCAGACTCCAATTTTTCAAAATTGAGTTCGAATTCTTAAATTTGCGTTTTGGGTAATTATTTACATCTGCGTAAGTTTCATCAATTTTTTCGGGACCGAGGAGCGAAATAGGGGTGCTGGGTGGGTAAGAAGCTAAAAACAGCCATTGCAAACTAATTTTAAGGTCACAATTAAGGCCTCTTTGACACTACGGTCGATTTTCTATTTTTTTCTTCACTTTCAGGGCAAGGAAAATCTTCGAAATTAACAGTAGCACGATTTTTATTTTGAATTGTGCATTTATTTTGCATTTATATTCCAAAAATCATTGCATGAATCCCTGTGTGGACTGGACACGATATGTGAAAGCGGATATAGCGCCGAGTACGTCTCTGCACGCTTCGAAGCGCTTGAAGTGGGTACATCCGTAATTTGCGGTATCTACTCGACGCCTCTTGTCAGGGCCGCACTCTCTCCTCACTCTCAAAACCGTTAATACCTTCCTGGTGTTACTATTATTGGTATGTTCTCCACATCTATATAGGTGCCATAGTAAAATTTTAGGAGCCGTGGATGTAAATAATGACCGCGTTTTGTAACAGCGCAACAAATAAAAAAATAAAGTTTCGCAGATGACGTCATAGACCGCGCCCGACGCGCAACCTACGAGTCTTGAGTGTTTTGTTGCAACTTCGGCCACAAGGTAAATTTTTCCTCAGGATCAAGAATAAAAAATACTGAAAAATACCAAAATTACTATGCCTTCAAAGTTTGCACATGCTACCATCTTGATAAGTGTTCGATAAGTCGAACTAAATTGAAAATTGACTTTATCTGATCAATTTTTTTCGGAAATTTTATATCTGGTGGTTCCCCCAATAATTAAGAAGGTAATTTTATTTGTTGCAACAAATGTACAGAATTGAAGAATAAGTTTAACAAAAGCCTGTTGATAGAATCAGATAGTTAATTTTTAAACTAAATTCGCCAAAAAATCGACAAAAATCCGCTTTTAGTTGAATTTTTCCCAAGAGTAACAAACTAAAGAATAGAAATATCTTCAGTTATTTTTATCGGCAACCCTCAATATACTCTTAGTGAAATGTGGGTTGCATAACGTTTATGAAGTTTTATCCCTTCTAATCTAAGGCTGTTCAGACTTCAGAGTTTAGACTCTCCAGCTCCAGCACCAGCAGGTCCAGATTTCTGGTTGGAAGTGGGCGATGATGGTAATCACCGATGACGTGGGAAGCATTATTTCACCCCCAAGGGAACTTGGACATTCTAACAAATCCCCCATTAATTGCAAGGGTACGGATCGTTCCCCAACGAACAACGCGATCGCCAGCTTTGCATGATCCTCTGCATGTACCTACACTTACACCCTTACATAAAGCTTATTTCGCAATCGGGGATTAGGAGATGGTTTATTGGTTTCGCTAACTTTTGCGTTCAAATCTAGAAAAAAATCTGTAAATTTAATTAGTATGAATTAATAAGCCAATTTTCTATAAGAATATTGACAATTTTTTTAGGTAGTGGGGACGATTAAAGTAGGTATGGTAAGTACACGTTGATTAATTTCTAGATAGTCTACCAAGGTCACATGAAAATTCAGCAGTGATGTCAGATCTCGAATTTTGTAGGTGCAATGAGGATGAGGAATCACAGAATAAATAGACATAATTTATTACATCATCAACAATTTTTGTTTATTTGAAAATAAAAAGAATAATTTTTGTTTATTTGAAAATAAAAAGAATTTAAGGTTTCTTTTTGAATATAACGATGATGTTAATTCATAAAAGGTATTTTATAATGAAAAAATAACAAGCACCTATTTGTAAAGAACATTTTATTGGAAAGTTATACACAAATTACAAATAATATAAATTAATGCAAAACTTGACAATTGATAATTTAATATTCAGAGTCATATAATCAGTTTCTTAAATTAATATCTAATTAAAACATTCTACATTTCTGCCGTAACACCAGTATGATGTATATTTCGCTAATTAAAGAGAAATAACGTCGGTACTCTCATCGCTTAAAGGACGATTGAAGTTCGGCTTTGCTATACCTATACCCCACGCATGTTCGATTGGATTAAAAATGCAATGGTATAGTGGAAGTCGAAGAATTTTGTGTCCATACTGTTCAGCGAATCCACTAGGTATATACTGCTTTGGTTTCTTTTGTTCCTGTTGTGAAACCAATAAGCATTTTAGTTATATAAAAATCATAAAGTCAATACAAAATATACTTTTTCACAATGTCTAGGAGCTGAGCTTTCAGCGAAAAAGGCTCGAAACTAATGTTCTTCCTGCGCAGCGCATTCGTCAATTTGTTGTTTGTTTGAAGAAGAAATTGTTGGTTTATTTTCAACTGCACTGTGGTAAGGCGCATTGTCCATAATAATCACAGAAGGTAACTTGGCTTTAACTGATTTTCGAACCACTTGGTAAACTTTTCATGATTCATCTCTCCATGATAATCTGGATCTTTTGTTGATGAAGAGAAAATCAATTCTGCCCCATCAACAAAACCATTTATCTTACCTGCATGCAAAACTATGTACCTAAATAATGAAAATAAATGATATTATATTTAATGCCTAATTATACATCATTATAACATATTATATTATAAGTATTTAAAACACCTTTTGCCTTCCGTCTTCTGTTCAGTTTCTTGACACTGCGTGGGTTTTGATCCTGCCAAGACCTTCCCATTGTGCCGTTTTGAGAGATCCATGTTTCGTCTACATACACAAATTATTGGTAAGATGCCTTCTCTTTTGTAATCTACATATGCGCGTAGGAACTTCACTCTTTTAACAATAATGTGACCTAATTCCAGGAGACCTCGACGTGGATTGTCTTTTTTCCATTTAAATCCAATTTTCTTTAAGACGCACAAAAGAGAAGATTTGCTGTACTCAAATATATACTTGTCTTTGAGGACGGTATGTAGAGTATGTAGAGACGGTACCAAAGCGACAATTTCAGAGCTTCAGCTACCCTCTAAATCATAATATTATTTATTACTTGATGTCAGTAGTATTTGAACCTATAAAATAATTTTTATACCTTGCTCACTGATGTTAGGGGTATAATGGCCCCCATTCATTGATTCGTTTCCAAAGTATTCGAATAAATTTGCCACCATCTGCTGTTGCGCTTCTTTACTTATATGTTTTGGCATTTTGCTTACTTTTAAAGATAATCTATGACTTTTTAGATAATTCTAATAATTTTTAATTTATTTTATAAAATTAAAAATTAACTCTTAAAACTGACAGACGTAAACAGAACAAAATCAGTTTATTATTTTGGATCGAAAAGTTGACAACAAAGCCAGGGCGACGTTGTGATCGATTATTAAATTTATTGTTTTTGCATCTTCCTAATGTCAAACATTTTCATTTGATCCCTTTAATAACCTTCAAACTCTAACTGTCATTTTTAGTGTCATAATGTTCGACGTTACAACGCAGCGTAAACAAATATGACCTTGGCAGACTATCTAGAAATTAATCAACGTGTAATTTTTGTGGGGGAGAAATGAAAAATAGGCAAATTACGTATATTTGGCCTCTTTGGCATCAGATAAGTACATTTATCGCAAGCAATTTTTTATTAGTCGCTGCATGCATGGTAATATAATGGTAAAGGATCAATATGTAAATTTCCTTGCTTTCAGGCCAACAAAGGATATGATCATTTTATAGATAATGTATGAACACAGTGCGATAATGGAATCCCAGCATTAGTATTCACGTTGCCCATTATTAAGTTACGAGTATGAATCTTGATCGGTAATGGAGGAAAAGGCAAATAGTCCATTATAATGGAACATATATTCCTGCAGATCAGATCAATAATAGAGCACCATTTGCGGCGATATCACTCACTTCTAAGAGTTGAATTTCAATTTGAAGTTGGTAACGTATTGACACAGTAAATGCATTTTCCTTGAAAATACTTGCACATTATGTCATCTTTATCGGAGAGACTGAAATATTACGGCGATAATACCACGCTGCACGGGATTAGATATGTCTCGGACGAGAATAGACATCCTGTAATAAGGTAGGTAGGTGCATACTTTCATATTTATCTGAATATTTTTCATACCTGATGCACTTTACCTTCCTAAGCTGCTAGGGAGAAATGTTTTGGCGAAAATTTCACCTCTGATGACGCTCAAATGTTCCTAATTTATCCAGTCGACTCTAGATCCTTTAGAAGAAATAGACCCCTAAAAACATGAAACATGAACCTGAAAAACGGTTTTTTTCGAGTTGGTACATTTTTCAGCCTTAATTAAAAAGTTGAAAAGTCTTTTCATTCAGTCTTTAAAAGGATAATTACAGTGAACTTTTTAGAAAACGTCTCTCTCTTTTGAGCGGTTTATACTTATAAGTTAATAAAAATAACGCGTAAGTTTATAATATATAATTTTATAAATAGGTAAAGATTGCGAAACAAAATTTTGTTGATAGCAAGGCTAATTAAAAATATACAGGATGTTTTGCTCGAATTTTTCAAATTTTGTATAGTCTTGCCCATTATTTCAACAATTCAAACATTCAAACAAATGTGTCAAACAAATCAACAAAAAAGCTTTTAAGAAACTGTTGCAAAAGCGATATCAAGAAAAGAAAATCACACAGGAAATAAATTTATTCGAGATCGCGTGGAAAAAGGGTGATAAAGATCGAAGAACGCTAGCGAATCTTCAAAATCCCGATAGTATACTCCATAATTATACAGGGTGTCCCGTATCGTTATGTTCAAATTTTGTGAGCATATATATAGTAGGCTTATTTCTAAGCCTAAAAAATCCAAAAGTGGCAGGTTTATCTGCATTCGTTACGAAGTTACAGGCCTAAGAAAATAATTCTAGTGAATACCAGATTTAACTTTGAAAACCACATAAAACTTATTTTATTGACAAAATCTGTAGTTTATCATGTGTTAAAAATGTCCTATTCCTTACTGAATATACAAGCTTGTGCTCGGAGACCTATTATTGCAGAAGTAACAGTTTTCTCGTCTTTTTTCGCGTACCTATCTCTTGACCAGCTTGCTGAATACGATCAAATAATAATTTCTCTCCGGTATTTAGTTACAAACACCAATTCCGAAATATGCTGGTGCCGCATCCTTTTGAATCCTAATGCCATTTCGTATGAGCAGGGGAACCTCTACTCTCGACTAATGTTTATTTCGGTGACGTTTACTCATGTGTGACAATTTTTGTGGCTTACAAAGTTGAATCTTGTTATTTACAAGTCATAATTTTCTTAGGCCTGTAACTTCGTAACGAATAAAGATAGACCTGTCACTTTTGGGTTTTTTGGGCTCAAAATTAAGCCTACTATATGCTCAAGAATTTTGAACATAACGATACGGGACACCCTGTATATAAATACCTGCTCTCTCACAAATTTTACTTTGTATTCGCTCAACATGAACCTGATCCCAGTATGAATTTAAGCCATAAACCCAGTCGAATCAAAATATATTTATTAAAAAAATTAAACTAAGAAACAGAATTATTATAAAAAACATTCTAATTAACAGCTAATTTTATTCTTGTTAGAACCAAATAGGCTTTTTCTTTCTCCACTTCCTCTGCAAACAGCAGCGTATCCTGCAATAAATGTTTTTCAATACCCAAGATTTGAAATTCAATAATTTAAACTTTTTTTTTGAGATTTAGAGATTTTCTCAGTAAATAAAAATTACTCTCGCCTATGGTTTGCCACTTTTTGAAAATCGAGCCCGGGTGTGAAACGATCCAGACCCAAAAAAACCTCGCTGAAAGATCAAAAAGACAAAATGTTTTTTAGGTTGCTGTTTCTAAAAATCAAGGTTTTAAGTGACACAAAAATAAAGATAGGTATAGGGCCCAAAAATGAGGGAAATAATGTTTGGGGAATATCTGTCACTAAAACTGTTACGAATTCCGGGATTTGCGGCATCCGTAAGTTCCAAAAATATATAAAAATGATGTTTTTGACTACCCGTCTATCTTTCGCAGTTTTTGCGAAAAATAGGAATAATCATAATTTCTTCATCCTATTTTATTCTCCATCCAAAGAATGGATTGAAACTCGATTCTAGCGCAAATATATGTCACTATTTTATCGAAAATGTATAAAAAAACCACTCACTCGGTATAACCCCGAAAAAAATTCCTCCCCCCCCCCCGCTAAAGGCACTTCCTAAAATGGTATATTTAAATTTTTTTTTTTTCACCTCATTGTCAAACCATACATAACAGCGTGAAAATTTGTTTCTATATTATGTTTATTCAAATAATCATCCCCTTTAACGGGCTATTTATACGTTTTGCAAAAGCTTTTTTTTCATTTGCACCAGGTTTGAATGTTGTCAAAAGAGTCTAAGTACCTGGTATTTTGAACCCCAAAAATCCTTGTCTCTTATTACGTTAGGAATTTCCAAAATAAATTCCTTGTATACCGGCGATACTGATTTGAAGGTTAAATTAGTTTCAAATTAAGGGATGAGAAATTAGGATCAGAAAATATTGAGAATTTACCTTCATAATTGTTAACCCTTAAGCCCGCAAAAAGGCTGTTTGATCATTTTCTCACAAAACAGAAAATTCAATGTATAACAGAGGGTGATTTTAATATTTTTTTGAAATCCTTGGGAAAGGGCATCATTTCAGGGAAAAAAGTTTAAGACACAAGTTATCCATTTTTAAGGGGGACATCGTTTGGAGCCAAAAACCTCCACCCGCCCATTAACCTAGGGGTGGGGGTTACCTCGACGTATTAAATAGGAATCCCCGTTTTTTTTATTACGGATTATGATTTTGTGTGAAACATGTGATTTTGTAAGAAACTTTTGTCTTAATAATTTTTTCACGCGATTAAACCCTCACCCCCTAAAATTCAATCCAAAAACTGACTTTTCGATATCGATTTAAGTACTTTCTTATAACTAAAAAATGCCTCAAAGGGAAAATTTCAGAAGGCAAAAGTTGTTTGGTTTGGAAGGGGCCATCTCGGTTGGACATAAAAACTACCCCCCCCCCAACCCCAATACAAATTTCAGTCATTCCGAAAAAATGGTGGTGGGGAGTAGTTTTTATGTCCAACCGATGGTCCTTTCCAAATCTAACAACTTTTGCCTCCTGCAATTTTCCCCCGGAGGCCGTTGTTTAGTCACGAGAAAGTAAATGGAAAAATCGAATTTTGAATAATTACATTTAAAGTTACATTAGAAAATTCTTTGGACAAAAGTTTCCTATTTTTTCATGAAAAATCATTATCCTCAATAAAAAATAAAGGTTTCTATTTAAGAAGTTGAAGTCACCCCCACCTATTATAGGCAGGGAGTTAATAGGTGGGGGGATGATTTTTGGCTCTAAACGATGTACCCCTGCAAACTGGATTCTTGGAACTGGGAACTTGTGTCTAAAACTTTTTTCCTAAAACTTTTATATCTTAAAAAATGAGCGATTTCTTAGCCCTCATTTATAGCCAAATTGTGAAAGATAGACGCTTGGTCAGAGGAATTTATTCTTTGTGAGTTTACTCATCCACATTCGAATCCCGTAAATTGAAACCCGAAATCTGCAACGGTTTTCGAGATATTTAGCAAAAACCATTTTTTATGGGCCTTTTTTCCCATTTTCAGTCAAAATTTTCTCATTTTGGGTCACTTTCTGGCACTTACAAAGGACAAAAATCCGATGTTCGAGAAGAACGCCCTATACTACAAAACAATCTGCAGTTTCAGATCTGCAGGATAAAATCTATTCGGGGTCAAAATTTGGTTGAAAAAAATAACCAAAAAGGGAAATATAGGTCGATAAAATGATACAATTTTCGAACGCGAGTAGACGACTGTTTCATAAAGCTCCTGAAACGTTGGTTTAGAATATAATATTGGATATATTGCGAGTGTCTGAAGCTCGGAAGTGCTCCTTTATACATACATATAGGTACATCGCCCATCAATATTGTAGCAGAGAGAACAACTCTTTTTTTATTATATGTATTTCTCTGAGAATATTCTCGTTACAAACAATTTATCGAGCAATTTTTAAAAAATTCAAGAACATCCTGTATAACGTATAGATATGTAAATATCATCTAGTCGAGCGTCAAAGGTCTAGTGGTGATGTTGGTGTTGGTGTTGGTGTGGCTTTTTCTCTTTAAAGCGCAGAGTTTGCATGTTCGGCAGACTAATGTGGATAGTCGTGTTCGTCCTGAGCTTCGTATGCATGCTGCGGATCTTCAAAGGCATCTACAATTCTTACGATGAGAATGCTATTAGTTTCGTTACGGAAACGGCTTACCTAAACTGGAACACTACGTTTCCCGCTATTACCATATGCGAGATCACTGGATCGGAAGTTGCCTTGGATGAAGAATCTGAGTAAGTATTTTGCAAAGAATCTCGTCCCGTATGAACTAAACTTGACGTCTTTTGTATTGCGGTTGCTACAAGCGCGGGTTTTCTGGCATCATATTACGTTTCGAGACTTTTCTACCTACAAGAATTACCTACCTACCCATAGGCAGTTCGAGGAACTGTTAAGCGAAATTTAATATCTCTTGAAAATTGGAAAAATCTTGAGTGAGTTGTTTGATACACTTTGACAGAGTAAACTTCCTCTCATATTCAGAATATCTACGAAATTAATCATTTTATTAAACGTGGCAGAAAACTCTCGATCGATTTTTTTTATTCGCTCATAAAATGTGCGACTCTTATGACCGTATTTCCAAAGTCTTGGGGTGCCGAAATAAAGCGTGATATAAAACGGTGACATTTTCAGCGATGACGATGTTGACGCAGACGATCTGGAACAATTCGTCAATGATATAATATTTTTCACCGGGAGCTGTTACTCATGTAATATGGAATGTTCCACATGTGAGAAATTCAATTTCACCCAACTAGTGCGCAAGGTATGCTCTTTTAGTTGTTTTAGTTTAAATTAACTTTAAACAAATAGGTAATTCTAATGCCCGAAGCTCGAACAGAATAGAAATTAGCTCATGTGAACCGTAGAATTTGATTTCGACTCATACTAACGCTCATCTGATGATGTTTTACCTGATGTTTTGGTATGCAGTTTACTTACCGGATCCCAGTTTTCCCACATCATACGTACGATAATGTTTGTAGTTCGTTGCCTGTAATGTGGATGCTCTCGAGAATCACGCTTAAAACTAATATCGCAAAATTTATTTACTCCGCAGTTACGGTTCTACTTCTAATAAAACCGATATGTGGTAAAATTAAGTCGATAATAAAATTGAATGTCCCCAGATATTTCCATCGCGTCCCATAAAATCACTCGATATTCAAAGGGATTTGTAGATTTGAATTTCCAACTTCCTTAAATGACAATTCACCACCTAAGCCTGGAAAGATAGACTGTTCGGTCGAAGTAAAATTTACGGAGATCGTAATAACGAACCACCTTTTTATCAGTACAGAAAACGATGCCCGGCGCTCCTGAAATCCTGCAAATGGAACGGCAAACCGTTCGAGTGCTGCGAGAAATTCCAACCTCTGGAGACTGAATATGGCGTCTGCTATTCCCTCAATTCTATTCATACACGGTGAGTTAAAACTATTTCCTGCCATTTACATAAAACCCACTTTTGTAGGACGAAAAATCCAAATCAAGAGCTCCTCCACTCCAACAGGAGGACCGGACCTGGAAATGTGCTTGTAGAAACCACCCAGGACGTTAGGGTAACAGTCTACATTATAGCTCATCCCGTAAATCATGCAGGTTTATAAATATATTCTCCTCGGGAAACCCCGAGGAAAACAAATATAACTTTCACCCTTCTCAACGCTAAAACCTCATAATCTAGACTTATGTAGTAATTTTTTTAAGGTATATTTCCACGCAATCGAAGATGTTCCATTCATTAACTCCAATCCTGATCACAGAAAAGACGTCATGCTGGGCGAAATTCATAATATTTCCGTTAAGGTATGTTAAGACTGAGACTATATGCGTTCAGAAAGTAAATCGATCGAGATATTGGTAGCATATGTCCACGCATGGACTGCAAAAATTTTTACCGATTAATCTTGGTCAGACCAAGGTTTTATTAAATTGGTTCCGTTTCAATTATTTTCAAGATTGAGAGTAGCACAATGGGCCACTAGATGGGAAATCAACGTGAATTAAAGATCCTCTTCGGAGGCAAAAAATAGAAACGATACCTACATAATGGAGTTCGAAGACAATATGCTCCCGTGGGCCTCATCGGAGTGCTTGGGGATTACATATGACAAAAAACTTGCGTGGAAAGACCACACATAAAACAAAATCAGACAAGCCAGAGGTACTAGAATCACCTGTTAAGACGTGTTTCTGCTACCTGGGTAGATCCGGGTAGTGAAGCTTTGTAAAGAAGAGTAACTGAAGAGTAGCTAAAGAAAGTAGAGAGAAAAAATTTGAACACTTTATCTTAGTGTTTTGTTCTTACCGCGCATCCGCAAAGAATCGACATACTTTCTAAGCGCCGCCTCCATAAGACTTAATTTTTCAATCCTTATCTGTGTTCTTTTTATCTTCACAGGTGATCGAAATAGAAAATGATGAAAATGTGAAAAATCTTCCCGTGGAGAAAAGGGGATGCAGGTTCCCATGGGAAAAGCCTGCTGATTTAATAGTTCACGAATTTTACAGCTACTCAACTTGCGTTGTCCAGTGTCACGCTGAAAGTCACTTTCGTCTTTGCAATTGTACACACCACCACATGCCTCATTATAGTAAGTATCCAATCCAGCAGAGTCTTATCAAGAAAATTGTGGATGCAGAGAACTTTAGTATAAATAATAATAAACGTACAGGTCAGTTAGATCCTGGAAAGGTATAACAGGAACTGAAAATACATCTAATAAATAAGCTACATTGTCATTGCCATCATATCCTATCTGTATCTCTCTGGACGATTGGCTTCAAAGACGTATGTATGTATACGTAGCTGGAATATATTAGACGAAACGTCCCCCCAACCAACCTACATACATCTAGGTACATACGTTTGAAAACGGGATGAAATAAAACCGACATATTCAAAGTGCATTTGATAGATTTGATAGAAGTTCCGTAGCGTTTGCTTTGCTGCATGTTGCTTTCCAGATATATTCAATATCGCGAATGAATTACATTCGCCGAGCACTCCCATGCAGCCAGTATTAATAATCCATTTTCCAAGGAAAGGTTCCCCATCGGCGGGGAAGATGCGAGATCGTTAATCATAAATAACAAATTCATCCTGCGAGCTGTATTAATCTGTACCTACTGTGATTTCAGAAGCGCTGAAATACTGCGACATCGAGGGGCTCCAGTGCTTAACCGATAATTTCGGTAAATTGTGTCGAGTTATTAAGTAAAGTATATTCAAACCTCACGGTATTTATGTTGCAGAGACAGTGAATAGATTGCACGCGAAAGGATTTGACAAGCCCGGATTAGTTTGTGAATGCCTGCCATCCTGCGTCGAACCTGAATACAAAGTCGTCGCCGACACTAAAGGGTAAATTTATAAATAATCACTACTGCCATCGTTTAGAGCTTAGATAGACGGTTCCTACTGGCGCAAATACAACAAAAGTACCTACCTACAGGGAGTTCAGTTCGCAATTAATAAAAGCACGAGTTCAGGAAACGTGAAAGATAAATAGCTGTTGCAGGTATTAGTCCCATGCAGATGAGATAGTCCCATGCAGATCAAAATTGTTGACAGTAACTACTGACGTTACTAAAAGAACCATTTCGGAGAAGTGGTAAGCGTAAACTTATGTGTTGCCGCTTCTCAGAAATTAGTATGTAAGTTTTGCAAGGTTGATTTGACACGGCCCGGTTTGACAAAGTTTTTTTGAGCTGACCGAACGTTGCAGAAAAATTCGATCTTAGCGCACTTTCTTAAACTGGACCTTGCAGCAAAAAACATATAAAATAAAATAGACCTCAAAAAAAATTGAACTGACCGCCCTTGTTCTGTGTAGAATCTACACTTCACTAACTTTGCAATCCACGAGTCGCCACTGAGGAATATTGAACATTTACGCTTCTGAGCTTATTTCCTGCAACATTTCCTGCAGAAGTTTTTTATTGCGTTTCTCTCTTTTACAATTTTTTACAATTATCTTGCCCTTCATCCTTTTCAGGAAACATATAGTTTTTCGCTAGTTCTGTTGTATAGTTTTTCTGGAGGAGCAGCTATTCTGAAGAAAATCTCTTCTTGGTACATTTGTTGAAAAATTGTTCTTCCCTCCTCTCTGCTCTCGCAGAAAAAATCAAACAATTTTAAAACACTTTTCAAAAGTATACTGGATGGAACTCTTGAAGTGAATAATATAAAAATACTGCTGTTTTTTACTTTGTCAGCTAAGTCGAAAATACGTGATTATACAGTGTGGAAGTGCCAAATGGAATAAATTCGATAATAAATCAATGCAGATGGGTGCTAAAAAACGCTCGGACACGTCGATTAGTATTTTTGGTTGCGCATTTTTTTCAATGAAAACTTTTTATACAGGGTGTGTCGTGTAACAGTGTTCAATACCAACTTTCTTCTTTCAAATCAAACACCCTATATATTTACATTTTCAGATTGCCTGAAAAAATGTAATAATAATGGTGTTTATAATTCAAATTTGTAACGAGTGATTTTTGAGTTATAAACAAATGAAAATAGCAATTTTTAATTTTCAAAACAGTGTGTACAACGATAACGGCTCAAGATGTCGGAAAACGGCTCACATGTCCCTATCTTAACTTTTCATTTAGAGCTCTATTAGGTAGTTTAAATTTTTATACAGGGTGATGAAAATTATCAGATTTTTAATCACCCTGTATAAAAATTTCATCCACACAATAGGATACTACATGAAAAATTAGGATAGAGACATGTAACCCGTTTTCCGACATCTTGAGCCGTTATCGGTGTACACTGTTTTGAAAATTAAAAATTGCTATTTTCATTTGCTTATAACTCAAAAATCCCTCGTTACAAATTTGAATTATAAACACCATTATTATTACATTTTTCAGGCAATCTGAAAATGTAATAATATATAGGGTGTTTGATTTGAAAGAAGAAAGTTGGTATTGAACACTGTTACACGACACACCCTGTATAAAAAGTTTTCATTGAAAAAAATGCGCAACCAAAAATACTAATCGACGTGTCCGAGCGTTTTTTCGCAACCATCTCCATTGATTTATTATCGAATTTATTCCATTTGGGTTTTCCACACTGTATACATACCGTGTGTCCCCGGATAGGTGAAACGACTCTTATAAAAGACACAAATTTTTTGATTTTAAATTTAATTTTTTGGGGTTCAGCCCTGCTTGGCTAAAGAGTAATTTCTAACAAAATTTTAGTTTTGAAAAATCAAGCATGCCTTGGAATTTCCAAGAAACCGGTTTTTCTGTTGAGTAAAGTGCCTTTTATGTGGCAAATGCGACAAAATGTTATTTGAAAAAGTTGTTTAGAATCAACATTTAGGTCCCTATACCAAATTTCAAAATCATAGGCCAACTTTGATCTTCTACATTTTATTTTTATGTTTTATTTCATAAATCAAAGAATTTCATTTTGTAACAAAGACTGCCATGTAAAAACCAAATTGTATCCATTAGCAATAGAAATCTGACAATATCAGTCTTTGTTGCAAATAAAATTCTTTGATTTGTGAAATAAACACAAAATAAATGTAAAAGATCAAAGTTGGCCTATGATTTTGAAATTTGGTATAGGGACCTAAATGTTGATTCTCAACAACTTTTTCAAATAACATTTTTTCGCATTTGCCACATAAAAGACACTTTACTCCACAGAAAAAATGTTTTTTTTTTTTAATTTCCAAGGCATGCTTGCTTTTTCAAAACTAAAATTTTGTTAGAAATTACTCTTTAACCAAGCAGAGCTGAACCCCAAAAAATGAAAATTAAAATCAAAAATTTTTTGTCTTTTATAAGAGTCGTTTCACCTATCCGGGGACTTTCTTACCTTTATCTCTTTTACCATTTTACCACAAATATTATTAAGTTCAAGGCCAACGTGAATCGATATCTCCGCTCATGCACCGCTCCCAGAGCGTCATAGGGATTTCCCTGCAGTGCATGTGCATTTTTAATAAAAAAAGAAAAAAAAATATTTCGATTCATCCAGCCTCTTCAGGAAAGAAACAGATTTTTCGCTATCCTTTTTAAAAATCACAAAAAGACCACTAAGATTCGAAATTTCACTTCTGTTTTCTAGTTGCTGTGGAGGATTCCCCTTCCCTCTACTCTTGCAGAAAATCAATTTGAAAGAATTTGTCATAAGAATCTTGAATGGAACACTTGAAGTGAATAATGTTAGAATAATTCAGTTTTTTACTTTTTCAACGAAGTCGAAGAAATGTGATTCAGTCTCTCTTTTGAAATATCTTTCAAGTAATTTTTTTTTCTTTATCAAACCGGACCTTGCAGCAAAAAAACTTGTAATAATATCGAGCTCGAAAAAAATTCGAGCTCCACTTCTCTAACTTTGCAATCCATAAGCCACCATTGAGTTATTTCGAAGATTTTCTTCTTCTGATCTGAGCTTATTTCCTGCATTAATTCTGGCAGAAGCTTTCTTCTTACCTTTCTCTTTCTAGCTTTATCTCCATCCTCTTCAGGAAATAAACAGTTTTGTCACAAAAAAGAACATTAAGTTAAGAAATTTCAATTATATTGTCTAGTTTTTGTGAAGGATCAGCTATTCTGAAGATCATCTCTTTTGGATACATTTGTTGAAAAATTTTTCTTCCTCATCGCTCTCTTACAGACAAACTATAAAAGTTTAAAGCACCTTCAACAACCTTGGATAAAGCTCTAGAAGTCACTAATATTAAATTATTTTAATAAACTACTGTACGTTGAGTCGAAAAAACGTGATTCATACTTACTTATCTTATTAAAATATCTTCTAAGTAGTTTTCTAAGTAAATAAGTTTCGACAGAATTAATAAAACTTAGCGTTACATAAAAATAAAATTGAATAAGACGAGCTCGTCTCGTCACAAATATTATAAAGTTCTATCAATAAATAACTCGCATTCTGAGGAAACTTGAATATTTTATTTCCAAGAATACTTTCTCTCCAAGTACCATCAGTGATGCTTTACCTGATGATATTGCTTTATTCCGCCCTTGTAACAAATCTCTTGTTTCGACCATTGAGGCGAGGGAGATAATTTATAGACGGGAATGCCGGGACTCGCCTTGAATTCAAATCAACGGGATCGTACTTTCGACCCGCAAATATGTATCATAATTCTGCCTGCAACTTCAATATTTCAACACCATCAGGTTTAACTGGTGGGGTCGGTTGAAGGAAGGGGATCGGTGATCGCGTAATAAAAATGTTTCTTAGATAAGTCTTCTAGTCATAAAGTTCCCTCGAGATTTGATTTTTAAGTCTCGCTAACTCCGTGTTTGAAGTTGGATGAAAAAAAGAGACTCGACTCCATTATAAAATGCCATTGCGTCATTCATTCATAGGTAGTTGGTTTCAATTGCGGGAAAAAGTATTAGATTCTTGCTTTGAGGTGACAGACTGACCGTGCGTTTAAACGTGAACGCAGCAGGAGAATTCATTAAAAATAGGGAGAGAAATAAATTCCGGTCACACGTTAAATGAGAGTAGAGAAATTCACTAGGACAATCTAAAGCGTGAAATCGTTTGTAATTTTTATCGAAAGCTTTCCTCGGCGTAAAACAATGAAAATTAATTATTTCAGAGTGAGGGCTTCATTCAGCGAAATATCTGTTAAAATGCAGTCTCTGCCAACTTCGCGATTCAAGAGAATAGTTGTCCGAACTCAAATGGATTTAGTTGGTGAGTAAAAAATCAATATAAGTTACGGGCTTTAAATTTAGAACGACTTCTCTCTATTACATCACGTAACTTGGGGCTTTTATTCTTCTTTATGAAAAAAGTCGAGAGAGTTTTAATAAACGGAACCATTCCTCATAGTTTCTTTTTTACTTCTCTGATCTTTATTTTATTTTCAGTGTCCATTGGTGGAGCGGCGGGATTATTCATCGGAGCTTCTATTTTAAGTATCGTCGAAACCGTCTATTTACTTATACTTAGAAGGAAATAAATTAAAATCAAACAAATTATAATTATATGCTATCTATAGGATTTCTTCTAACATTGTTCATCATCGGTCGTCCTTGTCTTCAATAAGGTGGAAAAAATGTGGTCCATTGCGACTGGATTATCAATCGGAACCTATAAAAAAATTATCAATACCTAGACAGTGTGAAAAAATTTAAGACCTTAAACAACTATGTCGCGAAAGGGCAGTAGATACAATCTAAGTATGGAAAAGTGACAGTATTTTCTCCTGATAGCTACCTAGTGCAAAATATTTCGTTCAATTTTCGCATGAAATGGGATCTTTCTATGTATGTAATGGGATACTTACACTGTGTCCGGCTCTATAAAGTACATAAAAAGCCAAATTGCATTTTTCTTTCACATATCCTTCGGTTACTCCATTAACAGTAATGTGCTTCTTTTCAACACTTGACCAGGCGCCGGAGTGATTCCATCTCAAGTTATCAATCCACGTTGCCGTGCCTACAAGAAAAAACGTCCGACTCTTATGTTTTTTTACAAAACAAAAGCGGGGCTATTCAGTTTACCTACCTAACGTGGGCACTACCAAATCCATAACTCCATTATATACAATTACTTTTACATCTGTCTCGTTCAAGATTTTCTCCACTGAAATTCGGAGGAGATGAGATTAGCGGCACTCTTATAAACGATCCAGCTTAAGAGGTGATTATTTTTGACCTTCCAGTTGTGAAAAGAGAGGAAAATATATTTGACTGATTTCTAAGAAGTCAAACAAACCCGTCTATATAAAAGAATCTTGATTACATAAAAGCAGAAATAATTTACTTCAGAAGCGTGGCGAGATTAAATTTTTGACACTTAGGTATATAAGGAGGAAGCCGATTGCGCCAGCAACAATTTTATAAAATAATTTACTTGTCAGTTATGTATTACTAACTTTATTTTCTTGCAAGTAACTAAAGAGCACCGGACTCGGCGAGTACCTATGCCTTGTAGCTCGCTAACTCACGAGCTATGGGAATGAGAAGGCTTTGAGCCTCGGCTTGACCGCGGCCCAACTTGTGACTTTACTAGCTGCCTTTCCAAGACGAAGGCTCGCCGAGTCATACATCATGGGACGCCGTCTTAATAACAATACAGTTATTAATAACAATTAAACTTGAATTAATTATTTTCGCTATTAGCCAAAAACTATTAACAATAATAATTGTTGTGCTCCTTGACTCTTTTCAGCAAATTACCATCAAGAGTACATTGAGATCAATAATAGATCAATAAACTTTAGCTTCTGTGAGAAGGGGACCACTTCCTGCCATATAGTCGACGACTCGCCTCTTTCCATGGCAGAACTGTTTTGAGTCCAGGATCCAGTTTCTGGTTTTTGAATTGTCCAGTACAAAGTGTCCCGAAACGTCAACTGTTGATTATGTAACGAAGTCCGGAAATCCGGCCTCCGTTTTTGTCTAGTATCAGGGGTTGTGTCAGGAATTCCCAGACGTTTATATACCTATTTTTATTTTATTGACAATAATTAAATCATAAAGCAAAGTCGAGTCCCGGTAAGTTTCCCGATATTTGAAATTATTATTGGTACACCTATTTCGGGTTTTTTATAAATAAGCCGTAAAAATAAAAAAATTAAGTCGTCGAATTCATACATCGATTGAAGACTCCAATCGCCGAGGAGATAACGCTCCGCGATAACGGCCGCAATCGCAGGTAAATTGATTAATTCAAGAAAAAAAAACAATGTTTATCGCTAGCTTGGCTTCGATTCTTTTAAAAATCAGTTCTTAGATTACGACCGCGGTGGGGATACGTAGGTACATATAAAAGGCCGGAACGCGATAAACCGAAGTCTCTCTTCTTGGCTTCTTCCTTTTTGATTCTGCTCGCGAAGTGCTTAAGTATTATTGTTTTCTTTTTCCGCTCCGTCCCGGGAATAGTGACCTGTGGTAGTGCCAAGACAATTCCGTGTGTGTAGCTACGCACCCGTTCTGGGGGAACCCGCGATCGTTAGAAGATATCTTCTCCAGAACAATAAGGTAGGTGCAAATAAAATATTAAGCCGTGATTCAATAATTGTAACCGTTTGCCGTAACTTTATTTATTTTCGTCCCTCACCCCAACCGAGATTAGCGACGCGCGAGATAGATTATAGGCCCGTTAGGTATCACCGAGCCTGTCGTCGATTAATAGAAGTCATTGGTCCCCTAGATGGTCTGTGTACCTACGGACGCGTGATACCTGTCTTGCCATGCGGTGTTAAGCCCGGCGAGCCAGGGGTTAACGTTGAAGTAGTTACGCGACCATATAGGGATTCACGCTCCGAGACGTAGGTGTCTTCTCATGCGGTGTTAAGCCCGGCAAGGCGCCTGCACCTCGGGAGTATCTCCGTGCAAAACTGTGTCTCCAGTGAGCTACCTTAGGGACAAGGGCACCATAACGGTGACGGTTTTGTGAATAAGTTCAGTAGGGAACTTAGCGAGAGATTCCCCGAGGGAGTAAACCCCCCAAAAAATCTGGCGCCCGAGACATCCGAAGGTGAGTACCGTCAAATCACGAAACCGAATCTCCAGATCCAGAACGCGAACAATCGTCACAATTAATAACTGCAAGAGAAAGCCTACGAACCTAAAAAATAATACCAAAATAGTAATATTTTTATATTATTTATATAGAAACCGTTTTCGAGATATCGTACGGTTAGATTTTTAAGAACTCATCCTTTATATCTACTAAATGAGGTCCTAGAAATAAGGGTAAAAATGGTTCTAAATTTACCTACTTCTGGAAGTATGTGCTTAACATTTGGAGCACCCGGTTTAATTTCGAATAACAAATTATTAATAATCACCTCTTGAAACTGGAAAGGTTTACAGTGGTGTTGTATAAAATTTCAAGCTCTTACCAACATCAGTGCTTGATTTTACAAAATCTGTTTTCAAATACTCAGATATAGACTCCACATTATGACTCCATTCAACCTCGGAAGGAATGTCTAGGAAAGGCTTGACTTTCTGGTTCAGTAGATCTGTCATTTCATCTTTTCCTTTCCAGAGGGTCGCAGGGAAGTCTAAAAAATGTAGACAATGTAATTACGTTTCATGAAATAAATGTGTAATAAGGAATCTCGCAATTCTGGGATACATACCAAATTTTACCGATTCATTAGTGGGAGCACCAAAATTATAAATATCCACTCCGCCCAGTGCGTTAATTAAATTAGCGAAAATTCGAGCATCCTGAGCGAAAGCTGCCTCATAAAATCCATGATTATACATTTGAATGAAAAGCTGTACCTCAGTGCCCAGATCCTCGTACGAGGATTTATCAATTAATCCCTATAAAGAACAATATCAGTAATAATTGATTCAATAAAAAATCTCAAACCTACCAGGTTATAATTGACAACAGCGAAAGTCTTAATGCAATCAATAGGGGATACATAAGCATCCCCTAATCCTATAGCTTGTAAGTCACACTCAGTCTCGTTATTTTTGATTTTCTGGAATACTTAGTTTTTATATGCGCTTTAGAAATAATACACCGATTACCTTAATTAATTCATATGCGAAATGAAGAACTTTTTTCCCACCATAAGACTCACCAAATATAAAAACAGGCACTTTCTTGAATTCTGGATGCTCTTTTAAGAAAGTTTCCATTAATTTCACCAAATCAACACCCATTTCTTCGTCTTTTGTGTTATACTTATTACTACCGTTAACTTTATCTTCATTTTCTATGTAGCTGAAACCAACCCCGACAGGACAATCGATGAACATTACGTTGAAATCTTTCACCCAGCTGTGGTTTCTTGTTTCCAGATTCAGGTCCAATGGTCCTATTTCGAGGAAATTACCATAGCCACTGCTCGGCATTCCTGGTCCTCCTGAGATTGTTAATAAAAAAGTGACATTTCTGTGAATTTTATCAATCTTAACCAGCTATTATACGAACCTTGAATCCATATTAGTAGAGGAACTTCTGTATAGTTTGTGACAGGAGCTGTTGTGTAGTATAACCACCAGAATAATTTAACGTCTGGTCGTACGGTTACAAATCCCCAGTCTTGCTCTGTACCTCCAAAACCAGGACGACCTAAAAATATATATTTTTTTCAAATTAGCTAAAGTAATGTTAGGACAAGACTCTTACCTTGAGTATTTCTTGTAATAGTGAAAATGAGAAAAGCGATAATAAGAAGATAAGAAACTGGACGAGACATTTTTCTCGCAACTTCTGGTAACGGCCGAATCGTAAATGGTCGATATCTAAGTATTTATTTGTAAATTGTTTTATCACGAGATTTCTGAACTATGACTTATGTAAGAGGAAATCAGTAATTTACTGAAACGTGTTGTTGTTAAATTTGCGTAATTAATTATTATAAATTTATAATCTTCTAATTCATAGTAAAGTGAACGCAAAACGAGAGGGGACTTTGAAATTATTATAAATAAATAATCAAAAATTATCCACATTGTCGATATAGGTGTTAAGTTTACTTGCGCTTTTAAATAATAATTAGAGTTTTTAAAAAGTAAAATTGCTAATGACCCAATTTACCGATTTCGTTGCTTGAGGGTATAAAAATAATAATTCCCATCACACATTTTCGGATTATCTAGTCAACATCATTAATTTTCTTTCTATCAAGAAGACCAAGGCCACCTTGAACTCTATTACTGTATAGTTTGTGTTAAAATTACCAGAAAGTTAAAACTATTATCAGGCAATAATATTATTGTCATCTCCATTATTCTATTATGAGTGCAACCTTAATATGTCTATAAATAAAATATTTCTCATCGAAAATTACAGTAATTAGGCGATTCCATATTGAAACTCTACTGATTCAGGTTTTACAAAGTAATGTATGTATGATAAAGGTTAATGTAGTTTCAATTAAGTGCAACATGCGTCCCTGATTGGCAGTTTCAGATTAACAATCAGGAAACAAAAGAGTCGGAGCAGTAACATTTACATTTGAGAATTTTATAAAATTCCTAAAAACTTCCATCGATTTCAGGTACCGTAGGGGGTGGATGGTGGATTCACAGTCACAGGTCTCTTCATTTCTGGTGCATATCTTGAAAATCTTATGCATTCCAAAATTAAAGTGTACTAAATTCCCTACAAAAGTTTACATAGTTTTCTCTACACGTATTCAGTCTTTGAATTATTATGAGCCGTCGAGAAAGGCAATTTTGCACAAAAAAATTGTATCACCATCGGTTTTTCTCGAAATCACCTAAATTTTGCTGCAAAATTTTCAATTACCGCTGGCTTATATCTTAAATCTCATTAAAAAGTCCTATTACCTAGTTAGAGAGATGGTGAAAAAAATGTCTTTTATTTCCTACATACAAGAAAAGCATGTTTTTATATATTTCGATCCCCCTTCTCAAAATCAAAGTCCATCTTGTCAAGCAGAGGTCTAGCGCGTTTCGATGAATGGCTACGGCCTTTTGCCCAGATTTAAAATTTTCTACAATTTGGGAGAAATTTACTGAGGAACATCTAGACAACCCACTCCCCCAGTTGAAGGAAAATATTTTTTCCAATTTGCTGCTTCCAAAGATCTCTTCCGGGGCTCCTAAAAATGAAAAATATATTTTTTTTGAGAATCTGAACTTGAAAATTCAGAGGGAAGTCAAGTTTGCGAGACAGAGTTTTTTAATTGTACTGTAGGTTACAGCAAGGAGCAAATTGGACGAAAATATTGTAATGATTCTTTACAATTATTATGACACAACTGTTTCGAGAGAGTTCTCGCTGACATGACAGGAATGACATATTGCCACAACAACTCACATTCTACTAATTAATAGAATGGCCCGGCGTTGTACGCATGTTCGAGAATGCGTGGATGTGTCTAGAGATACGTCAGAGACTTGGACGGCACCTCAGGGAACTATAATATAGTTCTAGAATCTTATATTATAAGATTCGCCGTGGCGGGAGAATCAGTCAGTTGTAGTTTTGGAAGTTGATGAGAACAGCTGATTATTCAGATTTGGAGATAAATGTTGTTATAGATTATAATTGTGTTAAAGAATAAACAATTTTGTATGATTTTTAATTTGTGAAGTAATAAAGACCGCAACAATAGTTTTCCCTCAATTGGGGGGTTGCCTATAGATGCTAGATGCCCTCCAGTAATTTTCTTCTAAAGTTTATAAAATTTTGGGCGCTACACCATCTAATAGTAGGTGGATATTTCTGATTATACAGGGTGAGTCATCTTAATCTTCGAAGTCGGATATCTCTTTTGATAAGCCAGACAGAAAAAAATTGTGCAGACAAAAGTTGTTTAAGACAATGGGGATCATCTGACTGTACTGATAACTTTCATGGTCATTTGAAGGTGAAGGTTGTTTTTTAAATAGGACACCCTGTATATTTTTGTTTTTTAATATTTCCCGAGAAAATTCAATAATAATTGTTTTTACAGTTGCGGTCTAAACTGCACTAAAAGCACAACTGAAAATCCCAGTTTCTCATTTTAAAAGCAGTGTACATCGAAAACGGCTCCAACTATCGGAATACGGCCTTAAATTTAGTATACACACCTTTAAGTAACACCTTGTATACCGTTGTAAAGTTTACTTACTATTTAAGAACAGCTGCAACAATTAAGGAGTTGAAAAAATACAAAGTTTATAGAAAACTTTTTCTTAGAAGAAAATTTACTATCCAAATATAAACTTTGAAGGAAAACTGTAGGGTGTACTGGGACACCCTGTGGAAGATTGTATTAGATAATAGAAAGCTTTTTTATTAAAATTTTTGTATGAAACCCAAATATAGGTATATAGGAAATTTTTAGTTTGCTCCTGAAGAAAGCGCAAAAATCGCACTTTTAGGAAAATCTCTTTTTTATAGGTAAGGTCTAAATAATGGACAATTTATTTTGGAAATTTTCAATTGATTTTTTTGGCACTTTGCAACATAAAAAAAAAGAAAAACCGAGGATAAAACGCTTCCTTTTAAATACAATAACATAAATTTTCTGGGAAGGATTGAAAAAATCACCGAGCAGCTATTTTTTTTTAATTCATTGTTTTTTTCCAGTGCTTTAATTTTAGCTAATTATCCTGTTTTCAATCTTATGACACATTTTGAGAATGTGTCAATAAGGGGCAGATAATATTTCATGGAAAAGAATGAGGCACCTTCTATTGTATCAAGCTGGAAAATAGAGTTAAATTAAAAATCAAACTAATGAAAAAGCATTATAATTTATCAACCAAATTACCTATACAATTAAAAAAAAACATAATATAAAATATACTATAAAATATTATTATTAATCAGTATAATAAGTAAATGTTACAAAAGTCCCATTTATCACCCTTTCAGTTAACGGATTCTCCAGTGCTCTTAGAATAAATTTCATCGCAGCTGGATTATCAATGGGAACCTGCAAGAAAAATAATCAGCAAAACTCAAAAATGTAAATGAAATGAGATCTTACACTGTGTCCAGCTCTATGAACCGAATAAAAGGCTAAATTTCCAACCCTCTTGAGAAGTCCTTCGATGGTTCCGTTGACTAAGATGGGAACACTGGGGGCTTCTAGCCAGTCAACCGATCCTGACCAATTTAGATTTTTCAACCAATTAGACGTACCTTGAAGACGACAATTTTTATATTAATATCTTTTAATATACAATACACTCACAATACAAAGTCTAGATGGTAACCTACCTAGGGTATTAACCAGCAGATCCAGCATACCGTTATAGACCACAATTTTTATATCAGTGCTGTTCAAAAGACTTTCAACTGCAACAAAAAATTATATAGAAAATCCCCAGAGAGCGACTCGTGTTCAATATGATATGTACTTTTATCCGTGACTGGTCTGAAAAAATCATCCTCTAAATATACAAAAGACTCGTAGTTCAGGAAATTCCACGTCCGTTTTTCAGGTATTCCCAAAACCGGCTTGATTCTCCCATTCATGAACGAGTATAAAGCGCCAGAGTCCTTCCAAAGAGCTGAAAAATCTCACTGTACTTGCGGTTTTAATTTTCTAGAGGAACTTACAAGACCATAACAAAGGAGTCGTCTTTGAATTGAAATTATAGAGATCCGTTCCTCCCATTAGACCTGAGTAAATTTTTGAGATAATTAACTGCCTCTCAGCGGCGCTTGTGTAGTCCCCTTGATCTGTAAAGTTCTTTATTTCGCTCGCTGCTGAATTCATGTAATTTCGACCTTTTTCTTCAATAAAACCCTATGAGTATTTTCACTCAATTACCTAACAATATTATTACGTTTAAAAAAATACAAACCAAATGGTAAGCTATATCCCCGTACAAGGATACATAATCCAATGGTGAAATGAAAGCATCCCCAAGACCGATTCCTTTGAGATCACAATTTATTTTTCCTCTACGTATTCTCTAAAACAATTATTTTATACAAGAAAATGAAGAGATATGCTCCCGGGTTAAGTGGAGTATAGTGGCAGAAAAATGAAACCTTTCATAGTTACCAGGTTTAATTGGTAAGCAAAATCAACAGCCATTTTTCCGCCATAAGATTCACCAAAAATGTAAGTAGGAATATTCTCAAACTCAGGATTCTCAGCTAGAAAAAGTTCCAAAAATTTGACCAAATCTTTCGCTATGAAAGTGTTATTCGTGGCGCCTTCGGTGGTGTTTTTTGAGAAGTAGCTGAAACCGACAGCGACGGGATTGTCCAAGAATAAAAGGTTGTAATCTTTCACCCAAGTGTGCTCTCTCGGGTTTTCATTTAAATCGACTGGCCCAAGCTCAGAGAAGACGCCATAGCCGCTTGAAGGCATTCCAGGACCCCCTGAAAAATGGAATAATTATGTCATAACTATTCTAGCGAGATTTGTTACTGTGTTACCTTGCAGCCATATCATTAATGGACGTTCCGTATAGTTTGATACTTCAGCTGTTGTGTAAAATAACCAATAGAACATGTGCGCATGAGGTCTTACAGTTATGTACCCCCAGTTTTGTTCCACACCCCAAAAGCTTGCTTTATCTATAATGGATTTAGTTTAATATGAAGTTAACAAAATGTACTCATCAAAATGTATTCATGTATCATTAGTACATAAATCGCGGATTTAGTATTTGTAATTATTCAGCTAACAAAAAAAATAATTGAATTTATTCGTAAACAACCCATCAGCTTCTAAAATTAGGCTGCATTCTAGAGCGTTCACCAGAACAATAAAAGAAATTGTCAATATCCAATTACATTTCTTGATCCTTTTTCTCTCTTCCGTTAGATTCTTAACACCTAAGCTCATTTGTCGCTGTCAGTTTGATTCAGGTGAAGGTAGGAACAAAGGCTTATGTAGAACTTGTGAATATATTAATTGAGATAAAAATATTTTATAATTTACATTTTTCAATTCAAGTAACTCTGACTAATAAGGTTTTCGAAATTAAATTCAATCGATTATCTAAAGGCGATGTTTAGAATGCCGCAAATTCAGTGCTCAGCATCTCTGTTATTGTAACGGATTTATACCTTTACAATGCTCGTCTATGAAGTATGTTTATGCAACCGTTTCCAGTAAAAGAGATGGTAAAATGATCTCGATTGTGATTTGCGAACTATGCGTCATTATTACGCGTTCCTAGAACTCCCATGATCCATAAACTTACTAAACTCTTAGAGCTCATTGTCAGCTGGAATTGGGTCGTTTCTGGTATTACACCTGGTAATATAATACCTCTCGGTGGTATTACATGAATTCCTGGACTATTTGGCGTTTATTAAAAGTATAAATATTATTTCAAAAAATATATTCAACGAACTTGTTGAGTAAGAAATATTATTGAAATATTTATTTTTCAAAACTATCATTGCTCGATTTCTTGAGATACCCTACTAAGGCTATTGATGAATTTTTACAAATTTATAAAAAAATCTATAAATTACAAAACATGCACTAATGAGACTAAAATGAATGATCAAATCCCGAAGAAAATCATATACATACCACATAAAGATGTCCCGACAGTAATAACAAGAATGCAAAACCACAAACGCACTTTGTTATCACAATTCATTTTTAACAAGAAAAAAAATATAAACAAAAAAAAAATTGCTAAGAGCTATGGAAGAGGATGACGTCGTCATAAAAAACGACTCCGTTCGTAGATGAAAACAAGCGTTATGTGTTTGCAATTATAATTTCTTTTGAACTATTTCTGATTATTGTGTCACTAACTAACAGCTATTGTAATATTTATAAACTTCCAAGGTTATATGGTTCATTGATAAGTCTTTATTAACATCTTTTATTGACAGAGTAGCACATCGTATTGAACTTGGATTAGATTACTTATTCAGGTCAACTTTGCTACAATCTGGGTCTTATTATATGTACATACATAAAATTGATCATCATAAAATATCGCGTTTGCTAGAGGGGCACGACAATTTTAGAATTTTAAACGAAAATTAAGCCAATTTTATGTCTGTTCTTTTCTCTTTTTTCACTCTTTTTCCTTTGGAGCTATTGTTTAATTTTTTTATTGCTAAAGGACGTAACAAAGTAAAAAACTAAGGTTCTTTCAGTATAAATACTGAATCTCGTAGTTATAAAGTGGCTCAATCCCTCGGTAAAAGACTAAAATTTCAATCCATTGGAAAAATTTCTGTAGACCACCAGACCACCTGCGCGAGCCTCATGGTGACCATTATCGAGAGAGATCTGAAGTGTACCCAAAGTTTGGAAACGGCCAAATATGTTGAGGTTTAAAAAAAAAAGTTTGTGAAAAAAGTAGCTTGGTTCTAAGCCAAAAATTATGAAACTTTCTTGCGAAAAATTATACAAAATTGAAATCCGCGGAAAAATTAGGGTCCCTCATTTGAAATTTGAAAACCACCCCCACCCCTAGCAAGGGAGAAATTTGTGAAACATCACCACGTGCTTAAATTACCTGGTTCCATTGAAAGGCACATTTTATGTTTCCAGAGCGTATCTACGAGTGATTTGCATACGTGGAATTTTAATTTATTCGGAATAATCGAATAATCAAAGCCGAGCTATTTCTTTTAATAATAATTGATAATTATTGTAATCAAGTTAAGAAAATACTGCAGCTTTTTGAATATGGATTGGTACGCCTGAATGGAGCCCATCAGTACCTACCATAATAGTGAATGTGAAAATTACCAATTCTAAGTGTACCTAAGTATACAAACGAGGGAATACGCATGCATAGAATAATAATTAATAAAATATGCCATAATTAAATATCGATATCTACAACATGGCGAACTTTTTTGCCGATAAAAATGACAATTAAGTTAATTTTATTGTTAAGAATAATTTTCGTCACAAGAGACGTCATGATAATATTTATTTATTTATTTTTTATATTATACACTACACGCCAAAAAATATGCTTACAACATTGTAAACGCTCCTGTAGTTACAAAATTCTTCACTCAGCTATACTTTTTTGAAACAAGATTTCACTGGTCGATGAAAGACTTTTTTCCAACTTTTCGAAAGGGCTTTTCCAAATATTTTCATTTTATACAAAGAGTTTTATTTTTATTATAATTTATTTTATTATAATTTAGAACACACGAAACAAAGTAAATCATTGGTGTTAACACAGAATATGTCCCTTTTTCGTCCAAAAACGTCAATGCTCATGAGCTTACAAGACCTTTACTTATCAGCGTTGGATTCCCCAGAGTTTTCTCGCAAAAAATATATGTTTTATGGATATTTGAAATTCTCAATAGTTTTTAGGTAATTAAGTCTCAACCTTCATACAATTTTTTTCCAAGAGAACAGATTTATTTAATTTTTATTTTATATCCATAGATAACAATTATCAATATCAAAAAAAAATTAACAATATTGTGATATGAGGAAGTTTAGACTTAATTATCTCAAAAACAATAATTGTTAATTTTGAATATTCATAACCTTTCTTTTTGTAAAAAAGCTCCAGGGAATTCAACGCGGATAATGTCTTTAAAGTTCATAAGCGCAGAAGTTTTTGAACAAAAAAGGGGTTATATACCCTGTATCTACACCCCTGATGATTATTTTCGTAATTTTTACTTACATTTTATGTGATCTAAATTTTAACAACTAACACCCTGTATGAGCGACTAACGAATGTGAAAATTTCTAACTACTATAATGACGATTTTAATGAAAATATGTTAGACTGATGAACTGGCAATAACCAGTGAAACATCGATGTCTCTGCCTTACCATACCATTAGGATTGTGTCGTTCAGAAAAACGATAAAATCAAGTTGTAAAAAAATCACACTTTTGTAATTTTATAATAATAATAATAATAAAGCGCCTTTATTGGATATATTGTACAATGCTATACAATACTATATTACAATGGCATGAGGCGAAGTCTAGCTAATCGCTACTCCACTCAACCTCATTACTAATATAAATATATTATGTAAGCACAACATTCAAATAATATGAGCTTGAGACACTGTCAACAATAAGCAGATATAACAACAACAACAAAGGGATAACTGAGTGCAACCAATCAACAAATTCAGTAAATTAAACTAAATTAAATTATATTAAATTAAATTAGCCCCCGGCCAGGTGCAAAGCCTGCATGTCCTGCTCTCCGAACGAGGTCCGACCTATAACGCTTTTTAAAGCAATGTAGAGTAGCATTCTTAAAACTATCAGGTATAGAATTATACACAGAGACGGCGTTGTACGAAAAACATTTTCTAAATGAGGCAAGGCGATATCTCGGCATCATTAAAGTTCTACCATGTCTAATAGTTCGTCCATGCATGTCGCCTCTAAATAAAAGCTTTTCCCTAAGGTAAGAGGGAGAAGATGTAGCCAGAACCCTAAAGACGAATGATCCCATGTGATACCTAAAAATGTCGTCCACTTTAAGCCATCCAAGAGTGTTTATTTTCTTGGATACCCTGTCATGTTTGCGAAGACCATATACAAACCTGCAACAATAGTTTTGAATTTTTTGGAGCCTGTATTTAGTCGTTTGATAAAGGCATGGATAGTACAAAAGTAAACCATAATTTAGAATGGAGAGAACCAAGGTCTCGCAAAGTTTCCTCCTTAATGCAAAATTTAAAAACTTTCTATTCCTGTACAACTGTCTCAGGACCAGATAGGACTTCTTTACTAAAAGAGAAACATGTTCTTCAAATCTGAGCCTGCAGTCAAATATCACGCCAAGATTCCTAGTCGTCTGCGAGGTCTCAAGAACATTTCCCTGGATGACTAGTTGTAAATTATCAGTATCTACAGGAACAGAACCAGGAGAGAAATTCATAACGTTGCACTTTTTAGAGTTTAGCCTGAGATTATGTGCCTTTGAAAAATGCTCTATGTTTAAAAGGTCATAGTTAATGAGTTCTGAAGCAATTCGAGCTAGTTCCGGTTTAAAGGAATAATGTAGTTGGATATCATCAGCAAATGAATGTATATTAACGAAATCTAGGGATTTCCAGATGTCAGAGACATAAATTAAAAAGAGCAACGGACCCAATACCGACCCCTGCGGGACGCCAGAGGTGACTTGAGAAAATAACGATGACGAATTCTCAACCACAACCTTCTGTTGCCGATCATCCAAGTAGGACTGAAAGAAGGCACAAGACGTGGCATCAAAGCCATAGTATGCAAGTTTGGAACACAAAAGTTGATGATCCAAGGTGTCGAATGCCTTTGAAAAATCAAGCAGGACAACCGACGTAGCGAGTCCAGTGTCCAGCGATTTAATAATATGATCGACAATATCGACAAGCAAAGTGGTTGTACTAAAGCCCTTGCGAAAGCCAGACTGAGACTCAGGTATTATCCGCTGCTCAATAATATATTCGTATACCTGCTTTGACACCACTTTTTCCAAAATCTTTGACATAGTTGGAAGGATGCTTATAGGACGCAAGTCACTATAAGTTTGAGGAGTCTTCGTCTTCGGTAGCGGCAAAACAATGGAGCTCCATTGTGAAGATTTTCGTGAAAATTTATTATTATCACCACACCAGAACAGAAGACCAGCCTACCTTAAGTATAAATTGAATTGTCGGAAACATAGTGACTTGCAAGGGAAATCCTATTTATACAACAATCAATATGTCATCAGAGATTCTACCAAAGAAACCTGAAAATTTTTCACAGTCATTTCTGACTGATGAGCTGGAAATAACCACTCAAACATCGATGTCTCTATCTTCACCATACCATTTAGGGTCGTGCGTTTAGAAAAACGTAATTGTTGTTTAATAAAAGGATTGTTATAATAACTGATATGATTTTTGATTGTATCAATTTGTTTTTTATAACTTGATTTTGTTCTCTGCATGTAGGTATACCAATTTTTATTATTATTACCAATGCCTACTACAAATAATTAGTTCCCATTCTAATTAATTTTTATCATTTTTATTTCAATTATAGACATTACGCTCTAGTGGTAAATATTCACATTATGTACATGCTATGAATATTATGAATAACTCAAGTAATATAGTTCACATTTCTGTACAAAAAATTTGTAAAAAAACTGTAGTGAAAAAACAAAATGCGTTTTTTGGGTGACAGCTCTGTTTCCGTCATTCAACTTCTATCTGCAGCAGCTGGTGTGTATCGTTATAATAATTTATATACTTAGTTAAAACATAACGAGTCGATTATTCAAATGTGAAATTTACTGCAATTATTATAATCAAAAATCTGATTTGTGACATCGCAATAATTGCTCGAAATACTGACAATTTTTAACAAGTTTTTAACGAGATGTATTATTTTTCAGTGTCACTAATTTATCTCACTGATGGGACTCATTACGCTTGGACTTCCCCGTCTATGTCAAAATTGACAAATTTGACAAGTTCAGACTTATCGGTCACTGAAAGAGAAGGCACCACTCTTGCCATACTAATGCCTGCAGGAGAAACGTTAGGAGACTTGCTGGTTCTGTTTTCACTCGATAATATAGGCCGAAAGAAAACAATCATCATTGGCTCGGCAATATACTCAATCTCTTGGTTGATGATTATTCTTGCTAAATCGCTTACGGAGTTGATGGTGGCAAGACTCCTGGCCGGATGTGCCGAAGTTATCACCTTTTGCGTGAGCTCCGCATACATCGCAGAAATAGCTTCCCCTTCAATCAGAGGTTTTCTTGCTAACTTCATGATGACCATGTGGAGTTTGGGAAGCTTAATCATCAATTTGGTTGGAGCTAATTGTGGAGTTCAAGAAACAGCGATGATAATGTTAGTGTTTCCATTGTTGCTATTGGCAGTTTCTATATGGATCCCAGAAAGTCCGTATTATTTATTTCTACGAAACAAACCTGAAGAAGCAAGAAAAAATCTTCAGAAATTAAGGTCCACTGGTGCTTGTGCTAGTGATATTGATAACGAAATGAAGAGAATTTCAAATGCCGTTGAGACTGATAAAAAGAGATGTTTAAAAAATTCGATAAAAAGCTTGCTAGGAAATCGTAGTCACAGAAAGAATTTCTTGATCGTCTTAACTTTAAGAATCTTTGATCCGTTAACAGGCTCCGTAGCGCTGGCTTTTTTTACCGCGACAATTTTTGAAAGAGCCGTTGGAGAAGTTCATATTTTTCCCCGGAATGCTACTCTTATATTTTGCGTTATTCAGTCTTTAACTCTTATTGTTTCCTCAATCGCTGTAGATAAAATCGGGAGGAAACCCTTACTACTGATTTCCTTAGTTGGTACGGCCGTATCTCTTTTAATTGAGGGGACCTTATTTTATTATGAAAGTAGTGAAAACTTATCTAGTGGATCTATCTACAGAATTATATTTCTATATTCTTATCTGGTGTTCTACAATCTGGGAATGACCTCAATACCTTTCTCAAATGTACAATCATTATGCATTCTGTTTTATTCTCTAGTGAGATCTATTGTTGAGTATGCTAGCATAATCTGGTATCCTATTTACCAAGTACATATTACTCGTATAGAGTCCGTACAGCGATCATTTTTGAAATACCTATGTTATCGGTTGGATGGTCGGTATCCTCCGAGAGGTTATGATAATAATCTGTTGCTGGCTAGATTTGGTTTTACTTCTCTGTATGTGAGGCGGGTTACTGGGGGAATTAAGTTTCTGTTTAACTTGCTTAATAACTCCATAGATTGTAGCTTTTTACTTAGCAGGGTTAATTTCCTGGTGCCTCGTCCATGTGCCCGATTTAACTGTGCTTTTTATTGTTCATCCAGTAGAACAAATGCATTGGTGAGGTCACCGATCAATGTTATATGTGAGCTTTTCAATGCAATATCTGCTATGTGTGATATTAATGCTGATACTTTTGGCGTAATATTGGCCTGCATTGTTGCAAAGTATAATACCTAACTAGATCTTAATGTACTCTTCTCTGCTGTAAATGTAAAATGTATATCATGCTTTTGTTCCTGTAAATGGGTGTAAACCTGCTGGAATATATTATTAAATAAATAAATAAATAAATAAATAAATACCGTCTGTGTTGTTGAGTGAATTACTTACTACTGAAATTAAAGCCGTTGCTATGAGTTCAACAAATTTTTGCTTTTGCCTGTCATCCATTATATCCAGTTATTTTTTCATGGAAACAGCTAATACTTTAGGCATGTTTTTTCCATTTTATACATTTGGAATAATGTCTGGTATTGTTTTGATTTTTGTTTATTTTTGCGTACTGGAAACTAAAGGTCTCAGTTTGGAAGCCGTACAGGAGACAGTCTTAAGCGATCTTAGACATAAAAATTGACTATTATTAGATATCACGTTCCAGAACATTCCGGAGCATTCCTACAAGTCCTAAACGGTAATCTTCTTGATCTATGTGGGATGAAGGGCTACCGACATAACCCTTAACCTGTATGGGGCTGCGGTGATTGTTTTTGATGTTATTGGTATCTATAGAATCACACGAAAACCACACTTTCTTCTATTATATTGTATATTGATTTACAATTAATTAAAATTTTATTTTCTCTTATTTACCTTATTTACCTTCACCAAACATCTTAAAAATACTTTTCTTTCTATCACCCATAAGCAGGCCTGTTAAATAACCAAGTCGCTTCGGGGCCAGCGATGACTATTGAGCATAGCAACACCGGGCCATGCTGGAATAAAACATTTCGCCAAGGCAGCGAGAAGACATCCATATAAGTTTCACCATATTCGTCACACAATTTTCCCTAAAATGTTACCTTTTTATGGTTACATTTCTTGGAAATGGTTCAAATAGTCAACCTTACAACGATGATGCTTCAATCAATTGAAATAATAAATCTTAGCATAAACTGTATAATTTTTTATTAAACATCAATTTCATAAAAAATATAATCATAAGTAAATGACGGCCAACGCCTAATTATCTTTGTTTCCTTCAATGGTTTTTCTAGTGCCTCGAGGATAAAACTCATCGCAGCAGGATTATCAGCAGGAACCTGAAACACACATAAATAGGTTTTATCAATAACTCAAGAACTAAACAGTAAGAACATGAAAAAGTTGGTAACTAAGGAACCAGCTAAAAAAAGATGAACTTACAGTATGTCCTGCTCTATGAACCGAATAAAGGGCTAAATTTCCAACTCTCTTAAGAAGTCCTTCAATGGTACCGTTAACAACGAAGGGAATATTTGGGGCTTCTGACCAATCAACTGATCGTGCCCATTTCAGATTTTTCAACCAATTAGATGTACCTTGAAGACATAAATTCAGTATTGTATATAAAAAAAATAGGTGGGGCTAAAAGCTAGTAGTTCTTCTTTAAGAGTAGTTTCCTTCAAATGGGTTGAAGTATCAAAATATCTGTCTACATATTATGGTTCAATATGTTTCGTCTCACTAGTCATTTTAGCTGGTCTGTTACAATTCATTACTTTTATTTCAGTTTACCAGAAATATAATGAAAAGTCCTGTATAAACTAAAAAATAATAATAATCTACCTAAAGTATTTACTATTAGATCCAGCATGCCATTATAGACCACAATTTTGATGTCAGTGCTGTTCAAAAGACGTTCAACTGCAAAGAAAAAACAAATTAGGAACAATTTCTGAATGTATTAGCCCATTGAACTACCAACTTGTATCTGTGACTGGTCTAAGAAAGTCGTCCAGTAAATGTGTCATAACATTTGCCTTCGTAAAACTCCATGTCAGATTTTCGGGGATTCCTAGAAGTGGCTTGATTTTCTCATTCATAAACATGCCGAGAGCTCTTTCAGTTTGGCGCATTGCTGAAAATACGATATACCCAAGCTGATGCAATTATTGTTTATAGAGACACTTACAATGATGAGATGATGGAGTCGTCTTGGCATTGAGATTGTACAGATCGATGTTCCCCATTAGATTAGCATAATGGATGGTAAGAATACCCATTTCCAGTGTTGAAATTGTATAATAGCCACGATCTGTTGAAGTTTTTATGTCTCTTGTGTCATTATCGATGATCTTTCTGCTATTGTCGTCGAGTAAGCCCTGTGGTTATTTTTGCTTCATTAATAGTACTTACCAACAAAAAATTATACGAACCAAATGGTAGGCTATGTCTCCAAATAAGGAAAAATAATCGGATGGTGAAATGAAAGCATCCCCAAGTCCTATACCTTTGAGATCACACTTTATTTCTCCTTCACGTATTTTCTACAAACAAAAAATATTACCATTCCAAGCAACATAATTAAGTGGTCTTGAAGTGAATTTTTTCATAATTTTTACAAAAAAAAAATACCAGGTGCAATTGGTAAGCGAAATCAACTGCCATTTTTCCACCATAAGATTCGCCAAAAATGTAAGTGGGAATATTCTGAAACTCAGGGTTCTCGGAGAGAAAAAGTTCAAAGAATTTCACCAAATCTTCCGCTATGAAGGTGTTATTCGAGGCCGCTTCGGCGGTATCTTTTGAGAAGTAGCTAAAACCGGTGTCGATTGGACTGTCTAAGGACAAGAGATTGAAGTCTTTCACCCAAGTGTGTTCTCTTACATTTTCATTTAAATCGACTGGACCAAGTTCTGCGAAGACGCCAAAACCGCTTGAAGCCGCTCCGGGACCTCCTGTGGAATTACTGGTTGTCTTCGTTAATATTTTTTCAAGATTACAGTGTGTTACCTTGCAGCCATATCATTAAGGGACGTTCTGTGTAGTTTGATACTGCGGCCGTTGTGTAAAATAACCAATAGAAAATGTGCGCATGGGGTCTTACAGTTATGTACCCCCAGTTCTGTTCTACACCCCAAAAACTGGCTCTATCTGTAATAAATGCTTATTGGGTTAATAAAAAATTTTTAAAATACCTCTTGGGGGGTTGTCTTCAATTATATAACTACAAGATTTTTTGACTCAAATGTAAAAAATCGCTTGCAGCCAAATCAATAAGAATTGGATTGAATATGTGAATAGAGGAAAGAATAAAAGAAAGACATACCACATACAGACGACTTGACAAGAACAATGACAATGCAAGACAAAAAGTTGTTATCAAAATTCATTTTTCAGGAATTTATCAAAAAAATTGCTGGCAAGCAGGAGCGCGATACGAACTTAGTGGAAGCTGAGTAGTCGGCATTTCAGAAAAAAATGCATTTTTATAACTTGAATTAACTATGCATAGTGCATATAGATTGTAAGTGATATGCATTTGCGATTATAATTTCTTCATTTTTTTTTAATGTTATTGTGTTACTTTGTAACGTTAATGAACTGTCAAAGTTCACTAATAACATCCACTACCATATTTTTTCTACAAGAATATGACTTTATCAAGATATGTACAATTATTAGTTTTCTTCAATTATTAATTAAAGCCATATTTATATCTTTTCCAGCGAAAATAATAAAAATTAGTATTTATAAAATTTTGAAAGAATTATCAAGGTTTTTTTTCGCCATTACGGCACCATGTTTACGGTCCTTTTGTTACCATTTGTTATCATTTTTTACCATTTTGCTACCATGGCTTTTTTATTATTTTGAGAAAAACGTCGAAGACAATAACGTTTGAAGAAACCCGCTAGACTCTGCGGAGTCGATCGTTTATCAGCATATTTCCCACGCGATGAAATACTCTTGTCTTATTAACTGGTTCTTACTCCAATTCCGCGTCTAAACGAGCCTCGATTACGTCACATGTTCTAGAATGCGCTCACGCAACATCCCACGTAGTGACGTCATTTGTCATTTCTACAGCCCGCTCAGTAGAGATCCTCTCAAAAAGTCCATCAGGCAAAAAAGCCTCCTGTGGAGGGGGCTTTATGTGTCAGAAAGTAATCGAAAAAAGTTGATATTTTCAAACAATTTAACTCAAAATTTCAGCCAAGTCTGCTTATCGGCTTATCGACCAAGTCGGCTTACCGGCGTGAAGCCAAGATAGCGCAATTTTAACTGGTAACATTCATTTTTCGTGATCTCAAAATCGGTCTTCATCAGTTAAGCCGACCTTTTTTTAGTACCAATATGGCAGAGTACCACTAAATTTTGTATCGAGCACTCCTTGCCTAGTGAGAAAATGGAGGTATTGAAATTTAAACATAAATTAAAGGTCTCATTTTTCGGGTAATCTCACTTTAGGATTGATAATCAATACAACTATTTATTTTACGTCATTTATTTCAATATCGTACACATTCATCAAATATAAAATAAATAATTTTATGCATAATTTTAATTAGATCAGGATGCGCTCCTGATACTTGTCTTCTTCACGTCATGGTCGATATTGAGGTTGTTACTAAAACTGTAGTAAGTAGTAAAAAACCTTCTTAATCATAAGGGTTTCTAAGTAAGTGCAAGGTGTTAGAAAATATCCAGCTCAAACGTCACTGCAGACTGCAGGGAATCCCCCAGCACTAGCAGAGGAACTGCAAGGTCGATAAGATATACCCCATCGCGGCTGGGTTGTCAATGGGTACCTGAAATAAATTTACGAGTGATACAGCTCGACAATTGCAAAAATTATAAATTTTGTCTTCTGCTATGTTTCTTGAAAATCTGAGATCATCCCAAGACGAGACGGTTTTTTTGAAATTCCTGCTAGAAAAATGTATGGAGAAAAACCCCATTTTTTTGTCACTCCATGAAAAAAAAAACAAGTGAGTGTTTCTGTGAAAATTATGAAGCAAGCAAATTAGCAAGACTGTAGTTTTCGGTCAAGAATCGAGTTGTCAATAAAAAAAAAATTTTCGCTGAAATAATTGTTTAAGCCTATTTCAAGCTTCATTTTCATCAATAAAAGGATCACGAAGTGTCTTCCCAAGACACGTTGTGTTGAATTTTTTTAAATTTAATATACCTAAGCGGATAAGTTCCACCATGAGTGACTGCTGTTGGTGTTAAAATAACTATCGTAAAACGAGTCATCCCTTAATCTACTTGCCCTGATAGGTACTTACACTGTGACCCGCTCTGAAAACCGTGTAAAAAATTAAATTATCCACTTCTTTAACATAGCCCTCCGCGAATTCATTAACAACGAATGCAGTCTGAGTTGAGTTCAGCCATTCAGCAGTGTGCTTCCACTTTAAATTGTTCAACCATCTCGCTGTACCTGAAAGAGAGTATTCATAAATAATTGAAGGGCCGCTGTAAAGGAAGAGCGAAATAGTTTATTTACTGTTCTGAGCTCACCTGCGGTATTTACTAAAATGTCCATTACGCCGTTGTAGACGATAATTTTAATATCGCTGCTATTTAGTAAGCTCTCAACTGAAAATTAAAAAGTCTACGAGTCAAATATTATGCTGGCTGAAAAAACCTCTACTCTTCAGTAGTAAAGTGTTGAATAAATGTAGCGAAACTGCTTTTATAACTGGTAATCCTCGCTTAATAAAAATATAACTAGGTATAGTAAAAAATTTAATTACTTCAAGGATAACGGGATTTAATGATTAAGTTGGGTAATAGGGTGAGTGAAACATTCTTTTATTGAATCATCAGCTCAAAATATGACTGGTAAATCCTTAATATCGCCTATTCTTGGTGAAGGAATTGTTGATTCCCAAACTACACCTGTTGAATTAAATCTATACGACCAGTTATTACTTTAAATTTGAAATAGGCTGATAAGTGGATTACAAAACAAAAATTACTTACTTCTATCCGTAACAGGTTTAAGAGAGTCATCATGTAAGTGACTGTAGGCTAAAGATTGAATAAATTGCCAGTCCAAATCATCGGATAGATTTAGAGCTGGCTTCACTTTATCGTTCATTATTACTTGTAATTTTTCCTCGTCTCTCCATAAAGCTAAAAAGTCACATCTCATTAGTATGTACGCACAATCATGAAAACCGAAATGTTACTCTTGAATTTAATGAAAACAATATTTAAAAAACAGGCAGAACAAACGCTCTAAAAAATTACTTGGAGATGAGGTGAGGCGCATTTTCTCAGCAAAATTATAAATGTCAACTCCGATAAGATTCCTCATAACAGCAGCCGTGACCCTGCCTTCCTGGTTGGCAGCTTCGGTGAATTTTTCATTGTCCAACAGCTCCTGGACTTTTTCATATTCGTTTGTGATCTCGCTGTATCCATTTTTATCCACTAGACCCTAAAATTTAGCATAATTTATTATCGATATTGGTCTAAATAATGGAATTTAATTATGACGGCTTACTGCCGCAACATGAAATCGATTAGTTTGTTTATTTATGGTTTATTTACAGCGCTCGATTGTATTTCTACGTGATAATGGAGTCGTTAAAATGTATTTAATAAATAATAATAACGCGAAATATAATTTAGTTTGATTACGACTACATTATTGCAATAATTATAATTTCAAATGCTCTGCTCAACTGCATCATTCGTGCTGCTTTGTAATATTTTTCATGGGGAATAAACACACTGCATTTGTCTGTAATTTACTTTATTTAAATATTTATTTATTTGTGGATAGCTTGATTTATTATTATATAATATAATTATTATAAATTAGTGTGACATGAAAAGTTAACCAAAATGCCATACTATGAAGATTAGAGTCCAACTCAATTATTATTTTATGTTATATAAAAATATAAGAGAACACTTAAGGGTAGTGTTCTGTCCAATCAAGAAAATTCCACTTCTTATTAGAGATACATTTAAACGAAAACTTCTCTCCGTCTTGATCAAACCCAACACTACAGAAAGATTTTATTACGCAAACCACTTAAAAGTTTAACCAATTACCAAAACCCCTTGAGGTAAATTAGAGGAAATATTTTATGTTATAAACTTAAAGGGTGTAAATAATTAAGGAGTATAAAATCAATCTTACCAAATTATAAGTCATTTCTCCATAAAAATAAAAATAATCAGCCGGAGAAATATACGAATCCCCCAACCCAATTCCTTTCAAGTTGCACTTAATTTTACCTCTCCGAATTTTCTAGAACCAAATATCTCATTATTTCTACCCAAAAAATTAATAAAAAAAAATACAAACCAAACTCAACTGGTACGCGAACTCAACCACCATCTTCCCACCGTACGACTCCCCGAAAATAAAAGTCGGGACGTCTTGAAATTCCTCCTTCTCGTTGAGAAACACCTCGATAAATTTCACCAAATCACGTCCGATTTCCCTGTTATCCTTGACGAAGTCGCTGCTGTTCGAGAAATAACTAAACCCGACTCCCACGGGATTGTCAATGAAAAGGACGTTGAAGTCTTTGATCCAGGTGTGTTTTCTTTCATTTAAATCGGCATCTAGAGGACCGATTTCTGAGAACACTCCATAACCACTTGAAGGCATGCCTGGACCGCCTGGAAAACGAGGTTTAAATCTGGAAATTAAGTCTTGGAATGAAGTTCGGTGCCGAGTGTCGAGTGTATAGATGTGGATGAGTGTGGACACGAAAATTATTTTTATTGCTTTTCGTAATGGTGTGATAACATTTTTTTTATTGTCAGTAGAGGTAAGATAAAGCAGTATTATTGAAAACTTAAAAGCAGAGTATTGATTAGCTATAGAAACTTTATGGTATTTAGGTTTATTGGATTGTTTTAATTAATTCAGTGAGATGTTTGGTAGATTGAAGAAAAAACTGCCATGACTACAATTATTTTCTAAAAGAGTTATGGAAACTTCTTCTTCAACTCCTTCTCGCTGATGATCAAAGTTGTGGATGAAACGTCCCGAAGAAGTTATAATTTGCCAAAAAAGCTCAAAAATTGTGCAGTTTGGAGTAAAATTGTTTTGATTGCGGCTATTAGCTTCTTCAATAATTGGAAGACCTCCAGATTCTGTAGGTTACAACACTTAATCTTGGAAAAAGTGTTTCAAAAAGTTTTTTTTTTAATTGTTCTAATAAATAATTTGCCAGATTATTTTCACTACACATAGCTCAGAGCAAGCTTTAGGTCTTGAAATTTAGTAGGAAAATCTCATCAGAAATTTAAGTTAAGTTGAAGAGATATTTTACTGTAAAATAAGGTCCAGGTCCAATTAAATATATTTTCTAAGAAACCGAAAAATGTTTTGATGTATCTACTTCAATTTTCAAAATTCAATGTAAATATTTTCAGCCGGACCTTGCAAAAAAAAAATATAAAGTTTACTGGACCTTTACTTATCAAGCCTGATATTGCAAAAAATTGAGCTAAAGGATCTTAAAAGGACCATGAAAAATGATAATCGGACTTTTTAAACAGGACCTTATAAAAAAATCGGGATGATCGGACTTTGTCAAACTGGACCTTGCAAAAAAGTGGTGATTGATAAACCAGATCTTGTAAAAATAGAATCGAGTTTGCCGGAGCTTGATAAACCGAACCATGCCATGAAAATTTTTTTTTTTAACTTACCCCGGAATTGCAAAATGTTTTTCGAGCTTATCAGATCTTTCTGTCACGATTTTTTTTTCGAGCTGATAGGACCATTTTATAAACAGGGCCTCATAAAGAAAATTCGAGCTGACCGGACTTGCAAAAACAATTTTTCGAGGTCACAAGCCTTGTCAAACTTGACCTGGCAAAAAATCAAGCTTATTGGACCTCTCCATGAAAAAGTTTTTCTGCTAGCTTACCAGACTGCGAAAAATTCTACTAAATGATTGGACCTTGTGAAAGCTCTGCTTGTAAAAAAAGCTCTGCTTTGTCAAACCGGACTTTGCAAAATAAGTGGTGATTGACAAACCAGATCTTGCAAAAATATAATCGAGCTGGCCGGAGCTTGTTAAACCGAGCCTTGCCATGAAAGTGTCTTATTTTCGAGCTTACCGAAATTGAAAAAAGTTTTTCGGGCTCCTCAGATCTTACGTATCAATACCTTTCCAAACCACACTTTTCCATGAACTTCCACACTGACCTGACCTGACCCGATCAAAAAATCGAGCTTATCGGACCTTTTAACCAGGACCTTACAAAAAAAAAATGAACTGAACTGACTGAGTATTAACCGCTATCGAATTGATAGGTAAGTTGGTACATACCTATTGAAATTAAGTGAGAGAAAGTGATGAAAAATGCATAAAATTTAATGGAAGTCTGACGACACTTACCTACATTTAATTAGAGGGTAAGTAAGTATTTTTTTTCTAGAGGGATTATGTAAATAAATTCCTTTAGAGAACTGATGAGCCTAGCGTGCGAATAAACGATACGGTAATTAGATTACGGTTTACCTTGGAGCCATACCATCAAGGGACGCTCAGTGTAGTTCTCCACCGGGGCTGTTGTGTAAAACAACCACCAGAACATATGAGCATGCGGTCTAACGGTAATATACCCCCAGTCTTGTTCTCCATTTCCAAATCCTCGACGTCCTGAAAGTTAGTTAATCCACTTCAATGGAATATCCAAACATCGTTGCATTGCAACGCGAACATGCAATAAATTTACAGCTAATGGAGCAAAATGGAGTATGTAGCTATATAGAGCCCTCGCAAAATTTCCTTATAAGAGGATTACTTGCAAATTAAATTCCCTGCAAGTGAAATACATTGTCTAATATGATGATAATTAATAAGACTATATTAAAGTTTAAGATTAATCTGGTCGGCTTGGGCAGTTACAAAAAAATGACAGTTTTAGCAGCATCTCTTCATTTTGCTACACTCTATAGTTTCATATATTAAATCAAGATCTTTGTCCTATTAAAATGCACAACAGTTATTGGTGTATACAAATTATTATTATTAACAATAAGTAAGTTAAGTCAAATTATGTAATGCTGGCGCAATACTTCAGGTCAAGTCACAGAAAGCCTCCAGTATCGTAAGAAGCTTGATATCGTTTGATTGTGAAGGCTTACTTGAGAAAAAAGTGTAGGATAACTATTTTTTCTCGGTCGGCGGAATCACCAACAAAGAGGTATCCTCAAAAGGGAGAACGGGTTTTTATGCAAGCCATTGGTCTTCAACAAGGTATGGTTCCTGCAAGACAGCTACTATGTCCAAATCTGCGTAGACAACTTATCTAAATGGTTTGGCTGGTTTTGATTGAATTGCTCGGCGCTGCAGCCAACAAAGGCTCACAGCCATGAAGATAGCTAATATCCGATGTGAAGAAGACAAATTAAAAACAATCGAAGACGTTCTTTTTGGAGAAACTGGTACAGAAAATTAATTGCAGCAGAGGAAAACGGCTTAAACAGTTTCAAATACAAAGGTTGAATAGATTTTGATTTGTATCATCTTACTTGAAAATTGGACATCTTTTTTCAGATGAAGCATGCATGTTATTAAAACACAAGTTTAATAAACGTGAGTCAATTTAACGCTCGGTAGAGAGGGTAGATGCGGTGGAGTATTGAGTGGTTGACATCATCAAAGGGCCTAGCAGGAGAGTTAATTTAATCGAAACGCACTTGAGTTGTAGGCTGCATTAATTGACTCTGGCTAAATTATTAATATCTTTGTAAATAAAGGGAAAATTGTTTGCGATTTTCTCAGCTGAAGCTACGTTATGTCCTTCTAAAAATGAGCTTGCTTTACTCACCGCTGAATTCACACAAAAATATTGCGTTCATATAAATATTTCAAGTTATGTGGTTGATGGTATCTTTCATGAGAGGAATTTGTTCGTTAGATCAAAGGGAAGGTAAAATCTAAATCGGATAACTCATTTACTTATTTTCGAGGAGAATAATAAATGACAACAGCTTGCAGGGCTTTTGCGTGGTTCATAAAAATAAAGATGAGGTTCATTGATAACTATTGTATACTACTTGAAAAGAACAATCTTATTAGGAAAATAATGAGAGAGCTAAGAAAAAGGTATCTTTTCCGCTGCAGTCTTCTAAACTTGACCAATTCTTGTCACAAATAACTAATCCTAATTTGAAAATGTTAGGGGGGAAAATCATCAGTGCCGTAAAAACTGACAGAAGTCCAATTATTAATCTTAGTCAGAAAAATCACCTCTAAGCAGGAAAATTTTGTCAACAAGCGCTTTGGAGAAAAACCATTATGTTCATGCATAATTAAGAAGTTTTTGCAACGTCATTATCACAATTAAAGTATAACTATAAAAACGTACATACCTTCAACATGCAGATTCCTCGTAGTGAATATTAAAATTAATAAATAGATGCACAAGAAAGTTCTCCAAGAGAAAGATAACATAACGAACTAATAGCAACGTTCTCGAAGTTCTAATTCAAAAAACTCATGGCCGATTGATTCAGAAAACCGTCTCAAACACACACGTGTACCGAAGTTTATGTTTGTTTGCGACGAAGTACTTTCAATTATAAACAATTGAATTTATACGCAACAGGCCTTGCGACAATTTAGCTCCATAGCATGACCTTGACCATTAGGTGTTAAGTAATGCAATGTCAACAAACGCATCTTCAAAGGATATTTCTAATGTCAAAAAAGTTTACACACAAGGTTAGAATATATTTTATTATTTGTGATCAGGATGCTTGCTGTTGAATTGGCTCAAATCTAATTCATAGCTGTTGACCTTTTAGGCTTATCCTGCAAGATATGAGGAAAATTTAATTTCACTCGTTACGTTCCATTATAATTACAAATTATGGTGAAAGTTACACGAATTTACATTCAATCTGCTTAAACAAGTTTACATTGTCGCTTAGAGAATCTCCGAAGAATATATTTTCGAGTAGCAGCAGTCGCAGCACGCAACAAAACAGGGATCGAGCCCCGAGGCACCCTCTTTTAGAATCGTTTTGTAAATGCAACTTCTTATCTTGGAGTCTTTCTCGCATTAGTGCTGTTGGGGGAACCGTTAAATAATCTGTTCTTGGGGTAGACAAAATAATAAGATACTTTGATTGCTTTTATTTATGTCTGAGAGTCCTTAACAGGGGAGGGGATTTTGAAAATATTGTCACAGAATAGACTGCAAGAATATAACGTTCGTTAGACTTATTGACTCCACTAGATGCTTTATTGTCAACCATTTTCAAAGAAAATCTGTACTTCACTTAATCTTCACTCAATTTTCACTTCACTCATCTTCAAAAAAATTGGGAGAGATGAAAAACATTCTAATATATTATATTTGCACTAAAATACCACACTAGACTTGAGGTAACCAATTTCTCAAAAAATATTGATAATAATCGTCAAACTTCTGTAACTTTTTCTTTATTACCGTTTAATTAGTCGATTATCAGTCCAGTAAATAAGCCCGAAAATCTGTAAAAGACAATTATGGTAATTTCCTCCCCCTCAAAGAACCCCAATAGTAACAGGGATAAAAAAGTTATAAAAATTCCAAATTTCACCTCGAAAATCGTCTCTCGTATTATAGTACAAACCCCCGTACTATAAAAGTCAATATTTCTCCCAGGTAATCTTCTCGCGGGGGATTTTGGGGTCTCTGATCACGAATCCACAATATGCGATATAATTTTTCACCTTTTCCGATTTCGAGCGCTGATTGGATTGTAAGCTGAATAATTTCATTTAAGCTGAGACGACTTCCGAGGCAACGTATTAAATATTTCTAATACTACCACTTCTTGAGAAGATTTTGAGGGTTAGAACCACCCTCACTTGCTTTTGCACCTTGCATTCGTGATCAACGATCCTGAAAACCCTCACACCCCCGAGGAACAATTTACGAGGCAAAATATTAATTCTTTATATCTCTGCCACTTCTTTTGGTGGTTTAAGGGATTGGAAGCACCCTCACTTGATTTTCGTCGGATTCGTAATCAACGACCTCGAAAACCTTCAAAAAACGATTTCCTCAGTGAATTTGTAAAATTTTTTGATTTTGCAACACTATTACTATTTGGGGTAATTTTGAAGGGTTGGAATCAACCTTACTTGCTTTTGGACCTCGTAATCGTGATTAGAGACCCGAAAACCTTCAAAAGACGATTTTCGAAGTGAAATTTAGATTTTCATAACTTTTCGTATCTCTGTTACTATTTTGGGTGCTTTGGGAGGGAAAGTTACTTTAATTTAATCATTTTCCGAGCTAACGCAGGGATTGGTGGTGATTATTGTTCCTGAAGGTCTGAGAATTCCCAGGAAAAAGGAATTTTTAAAATCGATGCTGTTCTACCACTTTTCCTCATTTTCCTGCTTATTTATTGGACTAATAGCCTAGTTTAATGGATTTTCAACCCTTTTCAAGACTGTATAGTATTTTCGGCTTATTTACCGGACTCTAAGTTTGATATCAAAGGAGACTTTTATTAGAGATTCTTAAATTGTTTCCTGCCATCAGAGGTAAGGAATGTTAACCTAGAAAGCAATTCTTTTATTGTATCTGTCTATAGAGTGGACCAATAATTTTGAATTTTTGTATACAGGCTTTCTATTTAATAACTCGTATTTGGTAAAACTATGGGTATAACCGAAGCATCCAGTGGTGTAGAATCTATAAGAATAAAAAGGTCACAGAACACCTTTTTTCTAGTAAAGAAAGCATTCCGTAAAATCAATAAAACTATAATGATGAAACAGTTCATTTTTTTTTACGAGACAAAAAGTGTCCTGTGACTCTGGAGTCCACGCCGCTGGCTGCTTCGGTAATACCCACAATTTTCCCAAATACTGGTTAAAATAACCCGTATACAAAAATTCAGAATTATTGGTCTACTCTCTGTAGAAAGATACAATAACAAAAAATAATTACGCAGATTGACTCTTAAACACCCTGTATCTGAGTAAGCTTTTTTAGCTGTATCTTCGAGCCTGTCAATTTATGGTACTTTACCACTGAATATAGCTCGTGTCTTACCTATGGCATGGAGACAAATTGACACTGGGACAAGTTCGGATGACTAGACAGAGGAGAGTCACTGTGATTCGGATTTAGAAGAACATTTCTAGAGAAGTGTGTTTATTTTTATAATATACCTGCTCCAAGATTTATTGAATTAAATAAATTTGTATTCTCCAATTGATCTAAACTTTTTTACATTTAAATTTTTTTATTTGTTGGTCTTTTCATAAGTGGTGAAATGGATCGCACCTAGGTAGGATGATAAGGAAAATATTTCCATCGGCCTCGTTAAATCAGCCCAAATCGAAATCGCAAACAGTGCAAGAATTAGGTACGTAAATACCTAAAGATAAAATTGTTAGGAAATTAAATACAGCTACGCGCCGTTACATCAATATAAACGATTCCTGCCAGCACATTAAATATTCAAAAAAAAAGAAATCGCTCATCCCAGCCTCTAAAAGACATCGAAGAAACGGCCAAGCTAGACCAGATGTTCAGAGTATTATAAAAGACGCTCTCGACCCGCGTGATGAAGGGAAGAGCTGACCTAGAAACAGACCGGGTGAAAGAATGTGAAATCAGAATCAAACAATAACTCCATGCAAAGACAAAAGTAACTCGTTAGGTATCCTGTCCACGATAATGAAAATTACACGAATTGATAAAGCGAATTAATAAATGGCAACAGCCAAAAAAATTTCTCGATCCCTAGATGGCAAGCAGGTGGAAATGTAAAATGAAAGTTAAGCCGGTGTAATTATAATAGCTAGGCACAATGAAAAGGTACAGAACGCGTTGACCGATTTGAAGTAAAATTTAGGTAGTTCAGGTTTAGGACAATTCAGTAAGGTAGCCGCGAGGTCAAAGCGCTAAGTCCCGTGATTAAGGAAATATGATTAAGAAATAAATCACGATATGAGGCAGTGTCAATAAGGTGCATTGTTGCGTGGTGTTTAGAAAGCGGACCACCGCTTCTATAAAAGCAGACGTCTCACAGCAGCTCCCTCTCAGACGAAATCTGACGTCCTAACCCTTTAGACGGTACCCAGAGATGGCTTTAGCGGACTCCGGGCTACCTAATCCTATCTAAACCTGAAAATTCGAATCCAGAGATGGCATATAGCGGACTCCGGTCGAATTTCCCTTATCTACCTTGGAAAAATTCCAGTTTAAAACCCGAAAAGGGCAAATATCGTTTCACGTCAATTTCTAATCACAATTCTAATACAATTCGAATCCGCCGAAATAGAAAAAAAAATCTCAGTAGGTTCTTTTGTGCATCCGTCTCGGCCATAGTAATCCTGGCATACCTCAATCAAAGAGCAGGGGTGACTACGGTAAAAACTACGGTAAACACAACGAGGAAAACACAACGGTCCTATTAGGGGAAATCCAGGGAAAATAGACGATCACACAGTGGCTTTTCGCCACAGACCATGGGGCCCGGGTCTTCTCAGTTACAGTATTATTATTATTAGTTTGTGTAACCATCTCCTTTCTGCTTAGCCGTTTTTCTATTCATTCAAGTAACTGCAATTTCAAGATTAATTCAGTGTTGCCGGATAAATTTACATGCACCGCTGGAGTTTAAATGGCCGCTATTGTCACCCTTAATGGTGGAAGTTCGAGGCACGTTTTGAAACACCAAAAAGGCAGTGGTACCCGGCAACATATGAGCACGCCCTATATATATATATAATTCTTTATTAAGAAACTGTTTAGTTACAAAAATACTAAATTGCCATTAAGACACAGTATACAAAATTATAACAAAGAAAAATTTTACATATTTAATAAATATTAAAATTATTAACAATAACTAATAATATTTTATAAATTAATTTGTAATAACATTACTAGTATGTAATTACATAGAATAAAAATAAATAAATATAATAAATAAATAAATAAATAAATAAACTACTACTCAGGCTTTTTCCCTCAATCATAGAACGTATACAACCTGTCTTAAAAAAGGGGAAATAAAACTCTTCCAAGTAATTATCGATCTATTGCGAAACTCAGATATTCCTTTCTCTCTGGAGCAAGTTAAATGAATCCATTTTATTTTTCAACAGCAAAAAAAGTTGTAGTGGCATTATCCCGATAGACTCCTGGTGGTGATAAAATGAAGACACAATTGGTGAACGGTTGCTGATTCATAATTTAGAAATCTAAAAATAATTGTGGTTGCAATATCGAGTCGTAAGATTTTTATTCTTAGTGATGTAGTGTAATCAAAATATGACATTATAATGCATAGGTACCAATTTTGTCATTGGTCAATGCCAAAGAATAAGTTATGGAAATAAGGAATAAAATCCAGACTACAGAATGGAAAAATTGAAGTTTACCTACTTTTCAAGTTATATAAAAAGCGTTATTCGAGACTGCCCAAAAAACTGATTCGAGCATTTGTCACAGTTTATCAAAAAATAGGTCTATTAGTCAAAAATTTTTATGAGCAATTAATTTTTTTTTTAATATAAACTCGAAGGTTTGGTTCAAATTGGAACAAAGTCAGGTCATCTGATTGAAGAATCGATTTCGAGGGGTTTGGATTTAATGGGCTTAATGCTGGAGGTATAATTACCTCACATCTGAAAGATGCTTTCCAAATATTCGGAGCTCCGGGTGTGTAAATAATCATCAAAATTGTCATGTCAAGTGTCAAATATTAAAAAATCTAATTACTGAAAGCTTCGAAGTTGTTCCTTGTAGGTGCTTAAATACCAGAGAGAGAAAAACAGTGTCATTATATTATTATTAAACGTGAAAAACTTTTATAATTGAAAAGTGCTGAAATGTTCATTCAGTTTTCAGCACAGAACCTTATTCGAACGCCGTGTGCGTGAAGTATTGTAATTAATCTTCCATATCGGACACAATCGCTGAAATTAATATTCTTGATATCGTTTGTACGTCGTTTAATGAAGCAGGCCTTTTATCATTAAAAACAGATTCAATTGCATTGTTACGTTGTCAAGCGATGTTATTCAAAAACCGCATTGCAACTTTCCAACTGGAGGCCGCTTGCGGCCGACATATGGTCGACGTTTTTATAAACACGCCGATGGAAAAGTTTACTGGATATTCTATGCCATTACAAACTTTAAATACTTTCTCATCGACCCTGTGAGTGACATGCTAGAAATTTTAAATCTCTGGTCCCCCGTATCCAGATGTCGATGAGATTATTCTATTTACCCTGTAACTTTGATTCCATCTTGGCCACCTTACGATATAACGCGGGGATGGGAATTTGCACGAGAAAGGCGAAAGGAATAACTTACAACAAGAAGTTGAATTGTTAACAGTATAAGTACCTACGTCCTACGTAACTTCACGATGAACGAGTGTTAAATTAATCAGTGCCATTTATTGCTTACAAGAGGTTATAGTAAGGATAGGATGAGTCAAAAAACTTTTAGATACCTTACTAAGATTTAAATTTACATTATTTTCCGGCGTTAACACCCAGGATTCGATCTACCAGAAACCAAAAAAACGAACCATCCACCGCGTATTTACTCAGGGTTAATATTTAATATAATATTCCCAACCCAAATCAAATTTACGACTTATCTGGACCAACAATCAGATTTTTAGTGCGCTAGTTTATTTTACGATGGCGTCGAAACTGGACGGCCCTTGTTTGCAAACCAGGTCCCAACTGGAGGGTCCCTAACAGGACCTGGATAGGATATTTACTCAGACGTTGAGCGCGATATGAAGATAAATGGACACGTGTTATCCAACTGGTTTCCTTACATAAGCATTCCGTAAGGGCCGCCGACTTCTGAAAATCAAATATCATTTACACACATAAAAAATTCAGCCCGTGTTAGACGTCGCTCAAGATGTGATATCGCACGGCTGGTCTGTCCGCGTGGAGTCCTCTGAGACACAGGGACAAGGACGTGCAATTCAGCCTTGGAGCCGGGACGTCACTGAAATATCCCCTAAATAGGACACCTCTCATTAATATTTTTTTCGCCACACATTTTTTTTTACTGCAATAACATGACCAGATTCGAAATTGGCAAAGGTGTAATGAAGCAGTCTAGACATGTTTTTCTAGCTGAGGATGGTGGGCTCATTCATTTCAGTTTTTTTTAGTAAGCTTTGTAACTGTTTATATTATCCAGGTCCAGGTAAGAGAAACCAGGCATAGTCGTGACAGGAAAATTACTTTCAAATTAAAATGAGTGAAGCTTTCAGATCTAATAAACATTTTTATGATCCCTTTGTCTTTTTTATAAGTAGACTTTCTCTCAAGCTGGACGCTCTTTTGTATCTGCAAAATTTAATCAATTAGTTACTCAAAAAAGTCAAACACGCAGGATTTTTTGGACAAAAAACTCCAATTTGAATAAACCTCTCCTATTTTGCTACACCGGCCTTGGCGGTTGTAAGCTCCGGACCGAATCGTTGTGAATCCTCACCGCTAGGCGTCGCTGCATCGGGGAATCCGTGCTTTCAGCATCCCGTCCTGGAGTCTGCGACCGTCAGTTGCCGGCTTTCCGTCGCGCCCCCGAGTCCCGCTGCCGCCGCCGCCGTCGCGACGTCTCTCCGGACTCGGAGCTGTACGCTCGCACGCAATAACCGTGTGTGAACGAGGCTTAAGAGTTGTCATCTTCCGGGATTTGTTTCAACTGGACGACTTGGTCAGGTCGATTCGGGTTGAAGTAAGTTGGTTTAGGGTGGGCGGAAGAATTTTGAATTTTTTTTATCGATGTTGAAGATGAAATCGGAGATGTGTCGAGATAAAACGGGAACGAAAATGTTTGATCTTTTTTTTACGCTGCTTCTATGAAATATTCTTTAGGGTGGATATTACGATTTATCCTAAAGATCTCTTTTATAAAATAAATGGAAGAGACAGAAAATAGATCGTTGCTATTATTCTATTTCGCATCAAGTTTACCTATTTCGGCTATAAGACCATCCTCAAGGGTACTATATAAAGTTAAAATTAATCCCAGGTCATGCTTTATTAATGTCAACCTGGGGAATAATAATATCCATACCCTCGAGCTGCATTAAAAACTTCCCCGTGCTGTAAAGACTACAAGTTTTTAACATACAAAACATCATCAGGAGTGTTACGGTTTAGATTGTTCCTAAATTGCCATGCGTTGATAAAAAAAGGGGAGTGAGAGCTGCCCCCGGAGTTTTGTTAGAAACTACTCGTTCCACCGAGTCCAAGTTCCATCAGTGGATTTAGGTTTGAACAAAATTTGTTTGAACCGATTCAGTCTAAAATCAATAAGAACAATCAAAAAGAAGACTTCATTTTTTGGTTTAGTTGTCTCTTCTAATAAGAGCGGATAGGATCATACATAACCTTTTTGTCATTATTGCGAGGTTTTGAATTTCAAGAAGAATACTAAATCTGCACTCTGGTTGATTAACAATCTTATATACGTGTTTTGATCATATAGAGCATCCTCAGGAGTGCTATGCGGGTTGAAAATTTATACTCGACTGTAAAACATTTTGATATCAGACATAATATGGTATTATTGGTTACCCCAAACGCGTTTTCTTATAAGTTTTCTCTCTAAGGAATAATTCATTCAGTTTTTACCAAAATTTGATGCAGTAACTTCGATAAAAAAATTTACATGCCTTTTAGCTGATATCTTATATATGAACCACATGTTTCGACCATATAGGACATCTTAGGACCATGGATTTGAAATTTATTTCATTTTTGAATATAAAAAAGAAGAGTACAGCTGCCCCTTCAGTTCTGTGAAAAACTACTCATTTCTTAATTTTTTGATTGAATTGAGTACAGTTTTTTCGGAATTTTTTGAAAAATTCAGCTCAAGATTAAGACGTCGCTTGTAAGATAAACAATTTAACGGGTAATCAGTCTTAGTGCAAGGGTACTGGAACATGAAGAGAATCGGGATCTTTTCTAACAAGGGCGTAATGTAAGTTATTTTATACGAGCACGTAATTTATGACAGGAGCGTGAGCGAGTCTCGTACTCGTTTGTACCGTGTGAGTGTAATAATAACATAACCATTATGAGCGAGTTAAATACGATATTTTATCTGCTACTGTGCAAGTCAAGTAAAGCGGAAAATTTTCCCCGTTCGCATATTTCTGTTCGTATTTTCTGCTCTTTTTATCAGATGAAAAAATTTCCGCGAACGGTCGTTAGAAAAATTAGTGAAACAACTAAGTGTATAATTGCAATCAACTAATTTTCCAGTTGTTAACTCCAGGAGAGTTAACCTTTCCTCGGATCCTGAAAACTCATGAAGAAGACTAATTGGACTAATATTCGCGATCAGAATGTTCCCTATACCACAATGGTCATATATTATCTTCAATTAAAGGAGAATGATTAGAAATTATTGTCTCATATTGATTGAGTACAAAAATTGTCCCGATAGGCCATGATGACATGGGTGAGAAGAAACATTGTCTTTCGCCCTGGGCCCTTAATAAAGCAAAATTACGATATCACGTTATATAAAAGGTAAATTACGAAAATATTTAACGTAAACTGTGAAAACTTCATGAAGCGCTTTTTGGGGTTGTAGATATGATGAAGCTGAAAATAATTTGCCTCTTTAATTTTCAAGCTAATTCGTTGTTTGGTGAATTCAAAAATGGTGGAACGTTCAAAAATAGCCGGGTGAGGCTCTTATAATTCACTATAATAAAAACTAATTCACACAATAATTATTATTTGATTAATCAACTGATGAAAACCTTAAAAATTAACACAAAATTTCCTGCTAACATATTGAAAAGTCTATGTCTCTTCATGATAAAACTGTGTATTCTCTACAAAATCGACGGGGTTGTAAAGCTGTGAACTCAGCTACAACTTCTGCAGTCTTGAACGCTATCCGGCACTTATTACTTATTATTCTTAGCGATCGACGGACATACAGGTATGTGAGATCTTGTTTCCTCGATGCTTCAGTCCTGTAGAATATTTTGCCCAGGTGATCTGGAACAAAGACAGACTTTCTAGAGAAAGTTGATTCTTTCGCCGCAAGCCACAGTGTGAAAGCTTAGATTGTCAAGCTGACCCCGCCCCCGCTCTCTCAAACTAGGCAAGAGCTACTTGAAATAAATCTAGATAATATGAGATTGAAGTCTCTAGGATATCCTGTATAGCGAAACATCTCTAGGACTCGACTCCCAGGAATAATTGATTTTATCGGAAAATATGAAAGAGTAACGGTGGAGTGCTAGAACGTTAATTACAGATCTGGCAGATAATTACTGATTTTAAAATGCCCTGTATTATCAAAATGGTGGTCTGATATTGCTGGAAATAAACTCTACTCCCTTTTAGAAGAGTTAATTACTGATAAAAAATGAAAGACCATTCAAAATATTCACCCTATTTTCAAAATTTGCAATTTAAAATCAATAATTATCTGACAAATCTCTAATTAGCGTTCTAGCACTCCACCCTAAGGATCACAGCGCAACCAAATATTACACAGTAATTGAACAAATCAAAACACTACAACTGACAATAAGAGAAAACCGTTTAGTACATTATACGATTTAATCCGAAGTTGCCTAAGTTGCCTACGGTTGGGTCAGTTCATTGTCCTGTCTTTACAGTGCAGTTATATCTTTATAAAATAATTGTAACATTTTGAACAAAGTTTTTGGCCAACAGACAAAACAAGCGAGTTAGTATTGCATTGTCATCCACTTCTGAGATATGTTTCAAGTTTCAAGTCTCTAGCTTTTCAGAAAATCAGTTTAAAATCGATTTCTATATTTGTGCACACACAGACAGACAGAACTGAAAATGAGTTAATGAAAACGCGTTATAAACGTCCATGAGACACTTAAATTACCTGAGTAAACTAGAAAAAAGATTCTTGAGATCCAAACATTATCTCGTGGAGGTAAAAAGCAATTTTTTCTAGTCTTTCTCATACAAAAAATCACCCTCTTTTTAGTGAAAAAATTATACGATCAGTTACAGTGAAGAAGGTTGATTTTTAATAATTGAATTGAAACTTCTAAAAAATTATTTTTCAACAAAGTAAAGATCAGCCTTTTGACGTACCGTAATAGCTAAAATTATACGGCGCAAATAAAGGAGATTATGTCGAATAATTAAACCAATTTTTTCACTTTAGTTTAGACCATAAAAAAATACCTTTTACGTAATATTTACTTTCCATTATCTTTTATAAATACATAACTGCTTGTTAAGAAAAGGTAACTAACGCTGTATATAAAGAAAAAACTCCACTTTTTCAACGCTAAAATGTAAAACTGATGTAAAGAAATAAAAAAGTTCCTCTCTTAATTATTCAACTAGCTCCTTAACAGTGGAGTGGAAACCAGAAGAAAAATATCAGCCTGAAAATCTTTAAAAAGAAGGATAAAATTTCAAACAAAATCTGAAGGCTGAATAAATAAAGTAAGTAAGGCAGTTTCAACTTTTTTTTATCGACTATTTGATTAAAAGTATAGCGGCGAAAGAAGTATATTTGAATACTTATACCTTCTTATAGGGATAAAAAAATTGCTATGGCAACCCAATGCATTATATATCAACGCCATACCCTCATAAAAATCAATTCCTCTTGCCAGATACTCTTTATTCAGATTTTTAGTCAGATTTATTACATACAACAGTTTCATATTTATAATAGAAACGGTTCGTTCCATTAAGAAAAAAAGTTGAATAAATACTTTTTTCGTAATTAGAAAAAGCGTGAGAGAAGTGAAAGGTAATATGGAATAAACAGATATGTTAAAGGAGAGAAAATGGGAAGCGAACTGATAGCTGATCTGGTTACTCGTAATGACGGTTCACAAGTTCATAAGAAGAGGCACAACCAAGGACGTATGAACTTATAGTCTTCAGATGTTTGAACCTTGATTGTTATAGCCGAATACCATTTTGAGGCTGTTGTATCTTCTATAGAGAACAAACCAGGTACCTCTAACCAACCACAACCAGATTGGGAGTTTCAGTTTCTTCAGCAGGATCAAAATTGACAGCCTCAATAATTGCAGGAAATATTTTGCCTGTTTCCTGCAAAAAATTTTGATTACCAGACTGTTGGAACGATTTCATGATGCACTTGTTTTTGAGTGCCTTGTTTGTTCGGGTAAATCAGGGAGTTAATTTTGAGCCCAATCAAAATAACCAAATGCAACCATAATATCCAGGCAAAGTCTTACCAAAAATTCCAGCCAAACTACCCCAAATTTCCACAAATGTCATTGAATCACCATTTTCCTAACTTGGGAGTTTCGACCTCATACCAAGTGTGAAGAGCTTGTTCAGCAGGAGTACAATAGACAGCCTCAATAATTGCAGGAAATATTTTGCCTGTTTCCTGCCAGGACTGCTAGAACGATTCCATGTTGCGCTTGTTTTTGAGTGCCGTGTTTGTTCGGGTAAATCAGTGGTTTAATTTTGAACCCAATGCAAAATAACTAACTGTAACCAGATATCCAGGTCAAGTCTTACCAAAAAGCTTACCAAATTACGCCAAATTTTACCAAATGTCCTTGAATCACTATTTCCCCAACTTACCAACAATTCTAGCCAAATTACCCCAAATTTACACAAATGTCCTTGAATCACCATTTCCCTAACTTGGGAGTTTCGACCTTACATCCAGCGAGAACAGCTTGTCCAGCAGGATTAAAATTGACAGTCTCAAAAGTTGCAGGAAATATTTTGCCTGTTTCCTGCCAGAAATTTTTATCCGGACTGTAGGAACGATTTCATGTTGCGCTTGTTTTTAAGTGATGAGTTTATTCGGGTAAATAAGTGGGTTAATTTTGGGCCCAATAGTGTCTTTTTTCATCAGGATATTCTTTGAATTATGATTCTTATCAGCAACATGGAATTTAATTTCCTAAAGCCAAATCTGGAGTCCAACGGATATTATTAATATTATAAGACTGAGAACAATACTTGAAAGGATCAATCTTAGTTGCTTGATAAGGACTTATAAGTAACAAGTTCCAGCCACAAGCAACAAGACTTTCATTGTGTCAGAATGAAACTTTGTGAGCCCATCAAAATTGCTTCAAGTCTTTCAATATATAAATTGAGTATTTGATGAATATAGGTATAACTCGAGCTATTGCTCACTCGAAAAGCACTTAATGGTGGTGAATTAATTATTAACCAGCCGCATCTTTAGTTTTAGTTTGACCAGAATCAAACTTTGTTCCTAGTTCATCTGAAATTTCTCCAAGTCTCCAATAAATAATTAACTCTCATTTAATTTTTTTGTGATTATTGTAGGTACTGAGATAAATAAATAATTCGCATTGAATAACTTTATATAAATCCCAGTCAAAGAGCTGGTTAAATCTAAAACATTTGCAATGCTAAAAATTGCGTCGTTGGTTTCAAGTTGCAGCGTGAAGCTGCTTTTAAAAGTAGAGTTTATTGACGCAAAGTTAACTCCAGTGAAGTAATGAAAGAAGATCTGGGAGTGCTTCTGGAGCACTAACATGAATACGCTTCAAAGTTTCCATCATTGTTAACAGAATCGGTGTGATGAAAAATCATTTTCCAACGCCGTTGTTTGCTTAATAACTCCGCATTACCTTCAATTTCACGGTGTACACAATGGGAGCGGTGCAAGCGAATCGTAAAACTACTTGTGAAGTCTTTGTCAGATGCGCCATTACAAGCTGCAAATGTTCAGTTTTCGAATATAAAAGAAGATGACTTTATTACAAATCTCTTTGTAATGAACTGACGTTCCAGCGACACTTCTCGCTTCTCGCTTTTATTACGTTTGCTTTTCCAGGGTGCATCGCATCCAAACGACACTGGGACCGTGATTGCTACTATCGCGGCCCAGTTTTCCGCAATTAAAACCACCCTTTGTAATTCACTTAATTCTCTTTTTCAGACTGCTCACGATCTTCACACACGAGGGAGACCCACGCGAATGAAAACTAATTCAAATGTAGTGGTGTGTGCTGATTTCTCCATGGAACTCTGAGAATTTAGTGTGACGATGGCTTATGCAATCACCAGGAGCATCCTCTTGTTCGTCGTCCTCTTTGCGGATATCAACATTTTCGGTAAGCTTGAATGTTGTTATGTGTAGTCTATAAAACCATTACTGAGGAAAATTGTATTTTGGTTTCGCCTCATATAAGAACCAAATGAAAATAACAGAACTTATCTGAAGAGTGCTTAGATACGACAAAAAGATATGAACAAAAATGTTTTGGGTTTACTGGGTTGACGTAATCCTAGTTTAGGCATATTGATTTTGGTAACAAGTCAGTAGTATGGGAGGGTCGCTGTAAAAACTTTAAAGAGCAGGTGACACGTATTTCGACGACAGACTGCATCAGTCAAGTTCTGCCAAGGAAAACTTTCTGTGGTAACTAATAGTAGAATGAAAACCGTCAGCTTTGAATGTCACTTTTGAAATGGATCAAGGCTCTTGTTTGCGGGCCACGAGGCTAATTCATCAAAAAACTGAGTTCTTATGGATTTGGGAACGGATATTGTGGTATGTATAGACTTATACGTGCCAAAAAGAGCTCAAGCAGTGAAAATAGCTTTTCAAGAAAACCAACTTACTCTAAATCTAGGGAAGAACGGAAGACCGTTGATATTATGTTTGGTTTACAGGATGGTGCAGGTTCTTGTCCATGCTGATTAATTCTTTCTTGCTTTGGGTGAGGCAGAAAGTTGTCATGGTCTGAGAAAGTTGAGAGTGGCAGGAAGTTGAGAGGCAAGAGTGTTGGCAGGAAGTTAAGAGTTTGTCTGAGAACCAAGTTAAATATGTAGAACAGAGGCAAAGCGTGCATACCAAAGCAATTTCTCAAAATAAAACCATGAACAACATCTGGCTTTGACGAAAATGGTGTCTTTACCTTTCCAGTAACATCACAAAGATGGGACATAAAAACTTCTCTAAGAGTGAAGTGGTACAAGACAACAGACTATGAAGCCGAAGTTGCTAAAGATTGTACCAAAAATCGATAAATTGAAGCAGTTTTTGAAGCAATAGACCACATTCACACTTCCAGAAAATTATTTAGCTACATTTTTGACAGATTTAACTAAAATTTTATTAAAACAAATAATCAAGCACCTCCAACTTACCAAAGAAATAGATGACGGATTTCTGGAATAATCAAGAGCAGACAATTTTCAATTGCTTTAATTTTCTTACCATGCAAGGAATACGAAATTTGAGACGTACAGTAGAGATAATTTGTATCAATGAAGAGAGATCTACTGCTGCAGAAATGTGACCATGACAAAATATGTCAAATATTTTTATTCCTGATGCGCTATACAGACTTTCTTGGAGTTGACAGTGGAATTAGAAAGCCTTTCCTGATGTAGCTGCTACTCGTTTCATAGCTACAGCTACGATTTTTCAAAAAAATAATAAACTTAAACGCCTTTCTCAGCACAGAGAGCTCATAATCTGTTGTTTCAATCAGGGATGAGCCGCATCTACATCTTCTCTTTGCTTGAATTTATTCATGTTGACACTGTGACTTATTTTCTCATCCTTATTACTCGTATAAATATGTACGAATTTAATTAAGGGAATAAATAAACACAACACAGAGACATTTTGCTAACAATTTAAGGAAGATATACATATCTACATTATGTAATATGGGTTTTAATTGCGGTAAGACATGGGAGAATGAATTAGGTATTCCCGGATGTCTAATTATGAAGTAATATGAAATTTGGGATGTCAAGGAGATACGGTTAGTCTTCCATTAGTCATCTAGATTAAAAGTGAATTAAAAGGAGCGAGCATGCGACAAGTAACGTTATTCAAAACTTCGTCGAGGAATTCACCAGAGCCAACTAATTGCCAAATTGCAAGCGAAGTGTATGACAAGAAATTAGTATTCCACTTGGATATTAACAATCAACTTCTTCTCTACGAGGCGTTCTCAACGGTGATTAAATTAAAAATTCCAGCACAGCCACTTTGTATTCATATTGTCCCATCAGCGGTGGAAACTTGCTGCTACGGATTTCTTTCCAACTTTCAACTGTCGCTCATCTAATTTCGGCTTATTACGCCGCTTACAGGTGTACCTGATGCTCGATCCCCCCGCACCGCGAGGAGTGGATATTTAAAGACTTGAAAACTATTAAATTCCCACTCAGTCCATTTCCATAAGTTTACATTTTTTAATTAAAAAATTTACATGTCTATCACTATCATGCACCTCAGTTGCAACTCGTAGCGCTGATCGTGTAGAGTACATAATGAAACAATTTATTCAAGATGAAGTTTTGTTGTTCCAGCTAAAAATGCAGGATATCGTTGTTGTTGCTACTTCTTCTGAGAGCAGAATTCCAGATGCAAGATTAACGGAGGTAGTAAAAACGTTGAAAGAGGAAGCATCTGGACAATTAATATGACCCTGCTATTATTGTTCTGACTTATTGTCGACGTTCCAGCATAACTATTACCTATAATCTTCTTCTTCCATTCGTGTTCTAGAATGAACTCAGGCTTTTGATGGACGTTTGACGTTCCCGAATATCAGTTTAGAGAGTCATTGACGTCAAAGGTAATGAAAGTGAAGAGATGTGGTTTAGGATGAGTGAATGGTTTAGAAACAGAAGTGGGAGTAGGGAAGACGAATTATTGGTTAATTGTTTATTGGAGGTTATTAAAATGTAAATAAATAAAGACTGAAAATAAGTTATTTTTTATAAATATAGCGAGCTTCGTAGGTATGTATATGAAGTCGATTGATGTTAGAGAACGAAATTCTATCCCGATATAACAAAAAATTCAAAGGTTTTTGTTAGAAAGAGATTACATTGCGCGAGAAAACTTTACTATAGAAAGCGCCAATTTAAAAACAGTTCGATCTGTTTGAACAATGAAATAATATTATGTTATTTTCTTTTCGAGGAGATCTTTAAATTTCCAGACACTTTTTTGCGTTTTACCTGTCGTCTTGTTTTTATTTTAATTTTCTTTTTGTTTGATAAGTCTGAAAATTTATACGAAAAAAGTTCCCCGTGTGATTTGAATAAGAGATGTAGGCAGAGTTTGATTGAGAGAGAGAGATTTTTTGGAGGGTGAAATTACAAGCTAATTATACATTATACACAAGGCATACCTACGCATGGGAAACGCGAGTATTTGGATCCCTTTAAAAGTAGACTTTGTGCTTAGAAAGCGTATGTATATTACGGTTCTGACATCAAAAGAGGGTATCAAAGAACGATATTGGCAAAAATTCATTGGAAATATGGATGAATAAATAAAGTGATTTTAATAAACGTTAGCAGCCGAAAGCGAAAAGGGTAACTTCTAAAGGAGGACGTATCCGAGCAGAAGGAAATGTATAACGATGTCTGGGTATAAGTATCAATAGGGCCTTCATTCATCACTCATTTCATAGCTTTTTCACAACAATTTGTTTACTTTTATCTTGCTGATGAAGGAAATATAAATCTCTCTCGCCGAATCAGTCATCGGTTTTACCTTTGAAGGGCTCAATTCCAATTTGGCGCATATGCTTCGGTTATTAATTCCTTTAAATGAAACGCTTTTCGCTCGGAAAGTGCAGCTTTTAATCACAAATCTCATTGATTTCTTATTTTTAAATTCATCAATCGCTGAAACCGCATAAAATACCCTTATGTTTCATTTCTTGATAGTCAATTAAGCGTTACTTTGACAAGAGACAACTCCAGCAGATTACAACGAACGTAAATACGAGAAATTTTTGGCGACAATAAATTCAACTTCGTATAAAATCGTTATCCATTTATAGATTTTGATGAAACTTGCAGCATCTTAACCAGAATCAGCAAATAGGATTACTCACAAACTCGTTTTTTCTACTTTTTTTTTTCTTCTTTAGGGTTTATGGCCTTTAGCTTTTACTAGCTATTTGGCCCATAGCTTCGTTTTTTCAAAAAAAAATCGAAATTCTTATATTTAGAATATTGTATATTTTGATTTTCGCTCAAAAGAGAAAGATTTGTCACATGACATTTTAATGGTTACCATCGCGTTGCTCGTCTCGAAAACTACGAGTTTAAATTTTAATCGGAGCTAAAAGGAATTTTGGGGGATGTTGGGAGGTGAAAGCCGCTCGCAAACAATATTTTTGACTTTGAAAATTTCAAAAAATTCAAATTCGTGTAAACTCGTTATCCGTGTATAGATTTTGATGGAACTTGCAGCAAATTAACTGCAATCGGCAAATAGAGTTACTCACGCTACTATTTCTCTTACAGCGGTTATTACAAAGGCTCATTAAGTTAACGGGCTGATTTCTGTGGCCATTTCTGAAGAAGGTATCGAGTCTAAGTGGAAATTTTTTAAATTCATCTATTCTTGACATGAAAGTAATTGCAAAAATGGTAATAAAAGGCATTTGACGTCGATAGCTTCAGAAACGAGCACAGAAATCTGACCGTTAGCCTAATGAGCCTTTATAATATTGGCTTTTAATCTTTTTTTGAACAAAATAAGGAAACTCCAAGTCTTAATTGGTCTTAAAACAATAACAGCGGGTATTATAAAGGCTCATTAAGTTAACCGGCAGATTTCTGAGCTCGTTTTTGAAGCTAATATCGACGTCAAATGACTTTTGTTGACATTTTTGTAATCCCTTTCAGGTCAAGAATGATAAAATTGCAATATTTTCCACACAGAGTCGACACCTTCTTCAGAAACGACCACAGAAATCTGTCCATTAACTTAATGAGCCTTTATAATATCCGCTGTGAGACTGCTTCAGGTTAACGTATTTTCTATTTATTAAAAACTCAGGTTTTAGAATCTTTTTTTTTTCTTTTATCTTCCATTTTATTTGAATTCTTAGGTCCTGAAGATTCTGGAATGCAGTCGTATTTAACGCCCGTAAGCTGTTCTGTCACTAGGTACGTTGATGTACCAGAATAGTTCTAGAATTAATGAGCTGTAGCTCTCACACACGTTACTTATTCCAGAATATGTCAATTCACGATATTTGACATTCGGGAACGTGACCGTTCGAAAATATCCGTCGAAAATGTCACTATAAAGTCACTAAAACCTCTTTTATAGGTAGAGCATATAAAAAGCGCCAGCTTCGCGTAGAGTCAGTATAATTTAGGATGTTATGAAAGACAGGCAAGTTGGAGCGTTAGTGACAAGTGGAGTCTAGTATGAAATGATTCAAAGTCAGACTAGTTTTGAATGAGATAAGTGACAGTTTAGTTAGAAAATGCTAAGTTTAGCTATAAAAGTGACAAGCGGCTTTAAAAATTTTCTGGGATAAATTTGTAGAAAAGTTTTTTTCAGATAGAGGCGGTAATTTTAATCTCGTTACTTCAGAAAAGCGCAAGTCGAGAAATCTGAGAAAATTATATTTCAGACAAATTGAATCTGATAAAAATAGAATTTTTAGCTCTGATGATGGCTTATGAGATTAGAAACAGGTTTAGGGCAGAATAAAATATATTTTCTGAATCAGCGCTGTAAGGTTATTTCAAGGACTAATACGATAGACTTACTTATTTCGAAATTGGATGTAGCTTTTGTCTTTTTATATTTAGAGCAAAAAACTATCCATACCAAAGTACTAGAAGAGGGGGTAAAAATTAGGGAAATTGATAGTTGTAGCACCCCTTTTTGGGGACACCTACATTTGATTTGTCTTTTTGATTAATTCTCAGGGAGGTTCTTATGAGGGTTACTTTGTATCAATTAAGGGAAGAGTTAATTAATAATACTCGTACTTCGCTATAATATTATTATATTATGACTTAAAAAGAAAACAATTACAAATTTGTCACCAGCAAATTATAACTTAAATTCTAGAATGAAATCAATAAAGCTCAATACGGTTAAAGACTCACGGTACCATCCAAGGTTGGGGCTCTTGACTGCCACGTTATAATTATTGTTAAACTGAAGAATATATGCTGCTTTACAATTCTTGATAACTGACGATGAAGACTGTAGATTCGGCACGAAGTATACCTAATTATACTGCTTGGTACACTTATCAATTATTATCAATATTAACACTCTGTATATTTACAATCAAAATTAACACTCTGTATATTATTTATTCCGGCAACCTTTTCCAGTTGAACGGACCTTAATGATAGAGTGTCCAAGCGTCCTACCGGCAGTACGCGCTGTCCTGCTAGCAGTACCCAATTCAGACACCGTTGTTTTCAATGGGATCTCGACCTCCCTGAAGGACGAAATATTCACCATTGATTCCGTGGTAAAATTTAGCCTATTTGATGTGCAAGTCTCAACTCGTTAGGACTTTTAGTAACAAAGATAGGAGGTGAAGTATAATTTATTCATCAGTGTACGCAGTTACAGCGGCGTGTAAAGTACCCATCTGTGCATAATAGGTACAAATAATATGTCTACAAAATTCTTATCATATTGATGATAGAGTCAGCACAAAAGCGACCAATTTTCATTAAAAAAAAAACAATTACAAATGGTGTAAGTCAGTGTTTGGAGAAAATTATTTAAGGGCGGAGTGTTATGGAACTATAACGAACATAAGTGGGTCTGTTGCTACCGTTCTATGGGATCTCGATAATGAGAAAATGAAAATTGATATTAAATTGCTGAAAAACATGGTAAGTAGACAATGTATAAAAAAGTACATAATATGTAATAAAATAATAAAATTAATTCGGAGCTTGAAAATAATTTATATATAAAAATAGCTAATAATATAATAGTTCGGTATTACACGCTAAAGGCTACGTATCGCTAGTTTATTATAGGTTAGGTATTTTACGTTTACTACACCTATGGAACATTCTCCGCTCGTATCGCGCTGAAATCCTCGCAACGTTGCCACATACAAGTCGTTCTCCAGATTCTCCTCCACTAAGTGAGGTCATTTGTCAGTGTAGGTATTTTTTTCTTTAATAAAATTTCAAGAAAATGAAAGAAGTCAGGTAAGGAAAAAATTCATTTTCTTGAAATTTTAGGGAAAAAATACCTACCCTGACCAATGATCTCACTTAGTGGAAGAGAATTTGGAGAACGACTTGTATGTGGCAAAAAAAAATATGTTGCGAGGATTTCAGCGCGATACGAGCGGAGAATTTTATTTTATATTTTAAAGAATATTCTTGTTTTTTTTATGAATAAATACGTTACTCAGTAAACTAGATTTTTATTTCTTAAAAATAAAAAATTAATCGTCTAACCCGCCAATGGTATGTTCTTCTGTACTGCCGGAAGCTTTCCACGTCCTTCTGGCAGGACAACTCATATTTAAAAATAGCGTACTGCCAGCAGGACTGACGGGTTTGTCCAACTGTCCTTCAGGAAGCTCCTTCCAGCAGGACAGATGCCTGGACGTTCTATCATTAACACCACAGATACACGCAGGAGACACCGATCTGCCTCTCTTGCAGAAAAGGGTCTTTACACACCGTCGTCGAGCACCGCTAGTACCCGACTCCCCTCACAATAGTGGAAATTCGCACTTCCCTTCCACCAGCCAGCTTCGTGGTGGTCCTTTTCTTAGTTTCACCCCTCACCTCACATAATTCACTCTTAGTCTATAGTTACAATATCAGTGTCCAAATCATTGGCGTGCTTCATAGTTTCAGGAGAAAAACATGTCAAGACTCGTAAGAAAACATATTTTCAGAATCGAAGATCATGTCAAGACTCGTAAAGCTACATATTTTTTGAATCACCTTTATAAGATTCTTTCAAATATTACAATGAAAGTTGGTTCGATATTTTCGGCAAAAATTGCGATACAAAAAACATAATTTATTGCATATTTTTTAGGAAAAAAAAGGTACTTTTCTCACAGTTTTGCAATTATTAAAGAAAAATCAGGAAGATAAGAGTAATACAGCAATTTTGAAAAGGAAATTAGAAAGAAAAAACGCCGAAATTAAGAAGTGGCTTTCTAAAAAAAAACTACTTAAAACAATCATTAATGATTTTTTTAGAAATCCGTCAAATAATCGTAACATTTTCCATCAAAATGCTGATTAAAAATGACTACTCGTCAGCGTGCGCGAGGTATTTCACGACCTAGAGCGACAACTATTTCGCGCACTGTATAAGAAATCTTGGATTTGTTACCCTCAAAGCAACAATCAACAATCAACTTGGAACTAAATTAAAAAATTTTTTGCGTAATTTTTATTAGTTTTGTGCTTTATAATGAAAGGGCTCTAATCCTTTGAAAAACATAACATGGCTAGTATAGAGCTGTTATTGTTAGTTTGATATTACCCAAAACAGAAATGTATGAGCGCATCCTGCGATCTAAATTTGTTGAAGGCATATGTCCTGAAGGGTAGTTAATAATACAGATAAGGGTGAGCTAGGGAAACTACAGTGTTGACACTCAATTAGGGCAATGCGAGGGGGAACGGGAGGTTATGGATTGGATGCAAGGACATCTGTTGTCACATTGCAAAATTGTCCTGTTAGATCGTGAAAGCACGAAGGGTACGGAGTGTAGTAAACAACTCTCTATACAGAATTCCTGAGGGGGACCCACAGTGCCTTAGAAAGATCTTGGAAACTCGAGCCCTTATTTTCGACGGGGTAAACACTGTAAATGCATTATGTGAGGATAACTTTGTGTGTCGATATTGAGGTTACGACGACGGAAAGTAGGTTAATGTGTCGTTGCCATACTTGAACATTTATCGGGAATATCAGAGATAAAGGATAATTTACTGCCACGGAGGAAAAAAAAATGAAATTTACATATCTGCATGGAAACGAAAACACGGTTCTGACTTTAGCAGAGTGAGCCGCAGAGTGAGAGAAGGAATATATCGCCACAGATGAAAAAGTTTGGGCGTAAATTATTCAAATCGATCGCAAAGGGATAATTTATGGAGATTTTGTATTAAAATTTCAATAATTCATAAAATCTTTTAATGAAATTACTACGTATAAGATATATTTTCGGATTCCCTCGAGTACATTCTGCGCATTTACTTAATAAATTTATTCCCATAATATCTATTTGCTGCTGAGTCCCCGAATCCGAGAATCTCTAAATTGATTTTGTCTTTTCTCCTGCCGGCTTCATCGTTATTTCATCTGTTTTTCTTCCATTCCTCTCGTTTATTATTATTATTACCATAAATCATAAATCATATACCCGAAACCAAAATGGCACTTTATCCGTATACCTACCTATCGTGATATAAAACCGAAAGGAGTTATTGCATTCACCTTTCCAACCTCCGTCTAAATAATAACAATTGATCCTCGGAGTGGAATAAATACATCCAACCCGTAATAACTGACTCTGGCATTAGAGAAATTAGGAACTCCGGTTAAATTTATCCCCCGGGAACATAATAAAAGGAGATTCACATACGATGCGAACAGATACCTACACGTGCGCTAATCATACAAAGAGCAGACAGAATTCGCTGCTTATTCCGGGAAACTTTCTAAAGCTTACTTGAGGAATCAAAATTATCCTCATTAACTCGGAATTCGGTTGGTATCTCGGTACGATCGAGAGGGAGGAATACAATCAATTATTCAGGATATCACTAGATGAAGACCAATAATTGTTAAACATGTTCAAAATGAGAATATTACAAGACTAGTTTGATCTTGCCGAAAGGCTGCTGCTGCTGGTACTATGGTGGTGCCAAGTTCTGCTGAAATATTAATTAGTAAGTTATGAAACTAGTTTAGTTGACATTGACAAGCTTTCGTTGTCTTTTCTATAAAGTTCCAAGTGTAGAAGCGGAGTTAGAGCTTTCTTGTTTGATAAGAACCTTAATTTTTAATTGGATTCAAACAGTTTGCTTTGTGATACTTCAGACAGTTATCAGACAGTTTACTCTTATTTTTGCTTGTTTTGGATCGTTATCCCTTTCGCTTTGGTGAAGCAATCAACGTTTAAATAACCATTTGGCTTTTATAATGGATTTCTGGACTAACTTTATTAAAAATAATCAGAAGAAAATTTTAAGGGAAGAATAAATGTGACCTCAGATCGGGGTTCAATTCTGGAATTATCTCAACTTGATGACATTTATCTTTTCTTAACATGGAGCATGTACGGGTTTCTTAACAACATCTGCTAGACCTTCAATATCCCAAGATAAGTAAACAAATTTAAATTAGTTCTGAAGTAAAGCCACCAAGTAATTAAGCACTGACTAATAATAAATAAAATTTAACATATCTTTTGATATTTTGAAGGGGGGACTTCTGATTGTAAGCTAGAGGCTAATAGGGCTCGATTAAAAGGTTAGCTCAAATTATTGTTCACTAAGCTAAGTCAAATGGGGCGGAATCGCTGAAGATCCCAAATGACAATTGGAGTCCCACAGGATACACAACACTCACCTATTTTATTTACACTTTTACCATTGCTGCTAGTTATCATAAACAATAATACAAGTTTCTTTGAAATTTCGTTTAAACTTATAAAGTCTTTTCGTCCTTTTCCTTCTCCATAATATTTCGATCATTTTATCGGGTTATAAGAAAGACATAAAACATTGATTTTTAAATAATGCACTTCCTGAATTGATCTCAATTTTAAAACAACCGCCCGAAGGAAACCTAAAACGCTGTGTATGTCGTCGAGCATGTTTTATGTTACTTGTTCCTTGACATCATATATTAAATCTAAACCCTCATAGAGTTGATATTGAACAAGAGAACATAAATCCTGAGAAATTGAATTTTCCGGCAGAGTTTCGCCACCATCGGTCGTGATTCAAGGGTACAATGTTTATCCTGTTTGCATCTATTCAAGGCAGGGTACGAGGTTGGACCTCCTACGTATTTATATTCCTACTCCCATACATAATTCAATATACTTTGCACTTATAATAAAAAAAGCGGGGCGCTCGTAAAACGAGAGTTTTATTTGAATGTAAAGTACATATAGAGTATTAAAAACGTTCGTAAATCTTTTACAACTATGTCCAGGCATGGGCTATTATTGCAGACTGTTTATGCTGGAATTTATGAAGCAGAGCATCATATCCAAGATCCGTCCCCCTTGGGTTATATTTAATAATCTTCTACTAGAAATTCACCAGGACTATCTACTTTTCCAGGCCATATAGTCAATCTGATACACATAGAAGGCTTTAAAAAAATCGGAATTTAACGTCTTGGTTGAACATTTTTGAGCTGAAATCTCGTTGGTTAGGGTTCCTTATTACAGTATAACACGAAATAGAAATCTTTCGTTCCTGGATAATGGCTATACCTTCTGTTTATTGGTAATACATGGATTGCAGACAAACGGTTGAATCAATAAATGTTATATGCACTTTGAATATTTAGGGTACCTATAAGTACTTTTTATCGTCACATTGTTGTTAATTTATTGGTTACTAGGTGGAGCGGGGCGAGAGTAGTGGGAAAAAGTACGTACCTGTGTGCAGGCAGAAATGGAAAATCCAAACTAATATTTGATCGGGAGAAGAATTTTAATGGGTGGAGAGAATCCAAAGTAATAACATTGAGAGAAGCTCATTTGAAAAGTTCTTGGCAGTTGAAATAACTTGATACAATAAGAAATTTATTATTTATAGTCAGAATTGCAAATTTACTTTAGTAATTTGCTAAAATCGTTTTGATTTTTCAAAAGGCAAATCACCATTTTTTTTCAGAATATTTTAGTCCTATTAAAATCGTTCCATTGTCTATATGGTCTACCTGTGAGCTGTTTACTTCCACGGTCCATTTTGAAGACCGTTCAATTAAGTAATCAGCTCGTGGGTGTGTTCTTTATGTAAATCAATCGTCATGCATTATTGAATCGTACATTTGTGCAATGTATACGGTTTTACTGCTCCCGATTTAGTGGATTCAAATTCTGCGTTAAAATCCCCAATCAATTATTCATCGATGTGGAGTGTTGCGAGATCTCGTCTCTTTTAGATTCGATTTATTAATTTAACTACTTATACTATATATACTAACGTCGCAGGGGATTTGGGTAAATACGTTTATTTATTCAACTAGCGTTGAGAAAATCGTTTTAGAGTGAATAAAGATATTTTTATACAATCTTAAACGATATTGAGATTTTGAGAGGTAGAATAATGGTCTTGATCGGGAACTTGGATTTGCTTAAAAATTTAAACTCTTGAAGACATCTAAGAAAAGCAGCTGATCTGCTAAGCCTTTTTTCCAGATATATTTATGGGCAGTGTACAAAAGACGGACCCGTTTGGTCCCACATAGAGCAAGGCAGGTCAGAAATACTTACACGTTGAGCCGCAATAGTTCATTCCTATCATGTTCAGCTCGAAAAAAGTCTTAGTATTCTGGCAATTTATCTCTAGCTCAACAACTGCCTTCACTCACTTATACTTAAACCTACTGATGTTGATCAGCGGACGAGATTGATTCTTTTACTCGATCTCCATCTTTTCCCAGCTGAAGCTCAGTCGTTTTAAAAGTCCTTTAGAAAATGTCGCTCTAAAATTTATGCCCATTTCTTCCCCTCTTTTCCATTTGAAGTTTACCTCTATCATGTTCAGCTCGAGAAAAGTCTTAGTATTCTGGCAATTCATCTCTAGCACAACTGTCTTTACTCATTCGTTGACTCAACCTACTGATCAGCGGATGAAATTGATTCTTTCACTGGATATTCATCTTTTCCTAGCTGAAGCTGAGTCTTTTTAAAGGTCCTTTAAAAAAGGTCGCTCAAACATTTTTTATGTACATTTCTTCTCGTCTTTTCCATTGGAAGTTTTTTTCGATTAACCAACCAGGAGATTCGAGGCGACAATAAGATCTCCTTTAATAATTAGAGATTTGTATCAAAAACTTTCCACGTGACTACTCCATTAGACCCCTTGTATTGAAAGAGAACTGGAGTCAAAAGGGTGTGAGAGACATCAGAGATCGCCGGTGAAGCTCTGAATTCAGAACGCTAGATATTGTTCCCATTATGATCACCCGAAGTGGTACTGATACTGAAATGTGTTAAAGGTCAAACATCATACAGAGACATTCAATTTGTTAAATTCAGCGGATCAAAATTTGATATTACCTCAACAACGCTGATGCTAAACCGAGCGGAACGCCCTCTAGCTAAACAAAATATCCAGTCAGAATCACTTTTTAAAGTCGTACATGGAACGGACATACAAACTAATCCCTTCCAGTTGAGTCGAATAAAACCCGCGTCATACTTATAATACATCATAACGCGAATTTAAAATGTTGTTCCCATCCCGCAGCGCCGGTACAAACAAAAACAATACAACCCGTACTCGCGTACATCGTACATAACGTTAAAGCCGTGACGGCAAGTAACGACGACAGTGACACGTTATGAACCGTAATTGGTTTTATTGCCGGCAAAATGCATTACACTCGCAAGTGTGACGGTGGCGTCATTCTCGGCGGCGGCGAATTGATACATATTATGGGTGAGACCACAACACAAGCACAGAACTGGGACGGCGGAACGACTAATGCTCCTGTTATGTACTTACAATCTCTCTCTCTCTCTATATAGATGGACCTGTATCCTATCCATATATATGTATGCGATTAGGAGGAGTGCAGTGTTGCCGGGATACTATCTTGTAAATTAATTGGAATTGAACAGAAATTTACTATCACACCTTTGCTTCTCCACGATAATTCCAAGAAAGCAACGAGGAATTTACCCCTGGATCCCCACCCTAAAAAGGATACGGTTCATTCAGTCCTGCAATGTTATTTTTTCCACGAATGTTATTTATTCTTCATTTCTGTCGCGCTTCTATCTCTGGCATTGAAAATATGTATGTCCTGATGAGTATTTTTTTATTTTCGCAGTCGTGTCGGGTACCTAAGTATAGGTTTGAGGATACCAATCCTAATCATCTCACCTTCATGGTATTTTTAGGCCAGTGATTGTAGTTCTAGTTCTGCGTAGGTCCGATTACGTGAAGATGTAGCAAAAACTATATCGAGTAAGAAACTCGGTCAAATGATGGTGCAGCGTATTGAATTATTGTTATGGTTCATGCAGCCGTTCCAGTTTTTTTCCTGTCTCCCTGTATTGCCTTATTTTTGTTGACTTATGGCTCTTTCACTTCAATATAACTTCCATCCAATTTTGCTGTATCGTTCCTTTTCCGGAGATTGTTTCATCCAATTTTCTGATCGAATCGAGTCTCGTGTGACGACCATCCGAACGGTTGCCCAAACTGCTGTCACTGCTTGAAAAATTTCGAAAACAGTCGCATTAAGGCCGGTTCTCACTTGTACGACACCCGACGACGTGCCATGACGACGTGCCATGTCGTCGGGTGTCGTACAAGTGAGAATCGGCCTTTACACAAGACTAATACTGGTCTGAACTGGCTTGAATTCTATCGATTGACCTGTCCTTGCTTAAGTAAAAAGATGTTTTGATACGAGCCAAATTTTATTAATCTACCAAGAAAGGGGGACTCATCAAAGAGAAGACCTTCAATAATAGAAGTGTGTTGTCTGGAAAAGGACGCAATTTCGGATTTTTTATGTAAGGGGTTCAGTAAGTAAGATCGGTAAAAGTTAAGTAATTAGCAAAAGTTTGCGTTTTTCCACGGCAGGCTTTAACTTCAATCAAAATTGATTCCGGATTGTTTTGCCGTGGTCTATGCAAGCGATGATTCCATTACTCGTGTTCACTGACTGGACGGCTGGATGACCTTTACTTTTTATAGACTGTTCGACGACATCGTACGCCTTCCACTAGCTACCCCCCACCTCATCAACGGTGACTCTCTTCGATGATGTAGTCGATTGCTGAATCAGATAATGACTCATTCGAATCTGACGTATAACGCCGTATTCCAGACCCTCCAGGTCCATGCCTTCCTATTTCCTATTGAGATTATTTGGATGTTTATAAATTTCAATTGAGAGACTGACCGATGCTACAGTGGAGATAGCTAGTGGAGGGGAGTGACGTCACCGAATCATCAATCTATAAAAACGAGCGAGCGCTCTTCCAGCCAGTTGTCAGGGAACACTCTGAACAGCTGATGATGTCTTCGGCGGTTGCGGACGAAAAGTTCGGAATAAAACTCCATGCACACGGTTAAGCAGCCCAAAACTATGCGTGTTTTGCATATGTGTATGTTTTAACTTATACATAATATAAATGACTTATTGACAACAAATTACAACTACTGAGTGCAATACTCCCCTTACTGTTAGACAAGATAAGGCAGGGATTAAAGTTAATTAAATTAAATAAAAAAAATCAACTCTTGTCAAAAAAATTATTGTCACGGATTTATCTTGAGATATTTTACAATCCTTTATAAATCCATAAAACGGTCAAAATGTATGGAAATAACAACCACACCGACAACACCGCATCCTTTAAACTCGTGGAGCCTGAGTAGGGCGCTCATTATTAAGGATATCTACCGTGCGAATGGTCCTTTTCCATATCCTGACAGATTTACTGGATAATAATTCGGTTAGGTCCCTCATATCCCAAATTGCCTTCCATGATTATGTTTTAATGAGTTTAAATTATGTTCAAACCGGACTGTGTCTCACTATTTACGATTCCGACGTTTAGTCGGACCCCCTTATAAATTTGTAATTGTTTCGGGATAAGTGTTTTCTAATATGGGCTCCAGCTTAACACTTGATTCGGCTTGTTCCATTAATCCTTGCCCGGTTGCATACTCGACCTCTCAGCCGTTTTTGATAAGCATTAATTTATGCTCTTCAAGTGTTAATTAGAACATCTGGCGGTATTATATTTATTTAAAATGCTCCCTGAACCTAATTATGATTTATTTTATTAGCATAATTAGTGTGAGTTAACTACTATGCTCTAGTCTGGTTGGTCATTTCTAATTTGCTGAAAACTTCCATGCTGAAAATCATAAAGAATCCACACAGTGGGGGTAAAGTCAAGTCATACTTTTGATCGTAATGCTCGAGAGAGAATAACCGAGGATCAATATTTAGCCAGGATTACGTGAAGATTCGATATTTTATTTTACTTGCCCTCGACTTTCTCTAATTCAATTAATTTATTGGAAAAGTAAGCAAATTTCACAGCACCTGTAACGTCTTAAACGTAACATTTCGGAGTTTAAATTAGGTACAAGTTAAAAAAGTTTCCCAGCAAGATGACTGAGAAACTTAAATCTATTTTCAGAGTGAAATGAATTTCCCAGGGAGGAGAAACGAGACGCGAATCTCCCATCAGTCAATTATAATAGAGTTTTCTTGTTAAATACGTTTCCCTGTTGCACAGGATGTAACTTTTCCGATAATTGCTGTAGTTCCGTTAAAATGTTCCAAAGTGTATCTACACGCAAGAAAAATCTGAACTTAGCAGGCGATTTTTGTTTTAAAATGCAAATAATCGTCGAACTCCTTCCTCTCTTTGCCAGTACAAGTTTCCGTCGCTTCGATTTGATAACGACGACACATTTCCTCTGCATCAAATATCGCTCTCTATGAATTTATAAAACTTTGACTGGCTCTCAGGACGCGATGTCATTTGCAAGTCATTAATTTGTATTGTTTGTTTCCATCGAGTTTTGTTTTCCCTGTTTATAAAACAATTTCTACTTGTTTACATTACTCAGATGTCTCTTGCGAAAATAAGAAAATATTTCCCAGGAAAAACATTGCAGAGAAAAGTATTGTTTTATTTACTCTTTCAATTGATGTAACATTTAAACAGTCAACAACATATAGATATTACATTACAAAAAATCGGACAACTCCAAATTGATGCACATATTTTAGAAGACCTTTCAAAAAAATTATCTAGATATTTCTTTTTTATAAACTAAGATATTTAATTGACCCCATGAAGAAGTTCTGAGAATTCTTATTCCTTTAACACAATGTACCTACAACCGGAAAATTAAAAATTAACCAATCGTACCAAAATTTTTTTTAGTGAAAATGATATTATCGTTGCCCTCTGGGAGATGCCCGCTTTATTGAGTTGCTTGCTTCATTACCTTTTTAGTTTTAGACGAGTGACTAGCATGTTTTTGTCTACTGGGTGACAATGTGTACCAGTACAGGTGTTATCAGAACTCAAAGGGGCGGCCGTCATGTAGCACTGTAGCAAAAAGTTGAAAGGAGACATAATTTATTTTCTCCTTCTGGTTCGGCTGCGAACGATTCTGTCGTCCCCCCAGGCTGGGACGAGTGACTGGTATCCTTCTCTCTACTATGTGACAATATGTACTAGTCCAGGTGTTATCAGAACTTAAAGAGATGGCCGTCATGTAATAAAAGATTGCGAAGGAGAGATAATTTTGACAATTCATCCGTTCTGGTTCGGCTTCGAGCGAATCTATTGAGCCCCCGAACTGGAACGAGGGACCAGTAGCTCTTTCTAGTTGACTTTAGTTCTCTCTACTGGGTGATAATGTGTAATTGTCACTCGAAGAGGTGGCCATGCAGCAGGTTGGGAAGGAAAGATCATTTTGACATTGCTTCTGTTTTGGTTCTGTTGCAAGAAAATCGGTTTAGGCTCAGGACTGAAAGAAGGGAATAGCCCCCCTTCTCTTCTCTCTTCTGAGTGAAAATAAAAAGTAGCAAGTGGTGCTGTGACCAGTATGTAGTCAAAAAATGTAGCAATAAATTCTAAGTGTAGCTTGTAGTCTAAAGTAGTGTAACGAAAAATAACTGTAATGTAAAGCTTCCACCAACTCCATTACTTCAAATTTCATTAAAAGGTATTTTCATGTTTTATTTGTAGAATTTTTAAGCCAGGACTTACAAGTCGTTGAAACTTAGCGTCAAATGATAGCAAAAGCAAGTTAAGTTGAATCACATCGTTAATATCTCCTAAACGCAAATAAAACGATGCAATGGGTACCGAAAATAATTTTAAAAAGTGAATGCATACCACAACATTTGTTAATTAAACACCTCTTGTCGCCTTCATCTCTCAACCCTCTTTCCTAATTCGCAAATAAGCAAGCTGGGACGTAGGTATATATAAAGATATACAGATGATTCTGTCAGCACATTTAAAATTCAGATGGGAGAAATGATACACTCATGAACCGTCTCTCTCATTATTGCGTTAGGAGGAAACGGCGAAGGACTGTTTGAAATGCTAATCCGCACGCACTGGTTGAGAGAGGGAGGGCAAAAAGGTTGGGAAAAGGGCTCGATTGGGACACGGTGCAAGTTTTTGTTTGATTAGCCGAGACACTCGGTAAACGATGGGTATTTAGTGGAGTTCTCCGGCTACTGTTTAACTGTGAAGAGCAGTCAGCTGACGAGGCCGGTCGTTTAATAACCGAGTTACGATTGCCTGCGGTTCTCTTTATATTTGTCTTTATTACACCGCCGAAACCTCCATTTTCGATTCTCCTCGCCGCTTTTTTCGCATCGTCGAAAAGTCGACCTCTGTCAACAGGACGGCGCAAAAAGTTACGCCCGATCGGCTTGCGATTACTCTTCATCGATCCACTTACCTGGCAAATTTTAATTAAACGTGATACTTACTTTGAAGATCTGCGAATATATGATGCGTGATTAAAACAAAGTGCAGTCAGAATCCCCGAGTGAGTACCTTAGAATAAACTGTGTTAAGTTGAGCATTAGATAAAACGTTATAAAATTTTATTCTCTTCGATCATCGACGTCTTATCTGCTTGTAAACGAATTAGGAGAAAAGAAAAAAGAAAAACAGCAAAACCAAAAACAGCAATAATAAGGTCCATTTTGAATTTGAAACTATTTTCATTTTAGCCCCGTAGATGTGAGAACTGCCAACTGTTTCAATATCCTCTAGAGTGGCTTCTTGATATCGCGCAGTAAATCTATAGCGTGCTATGCATAGTTTTTGCTTGAGGCTGGATCGCAAAAGCCATGTTTGTCTCCGTCAGTGTAAACAACGTGTTGATAAGTTGATCGTAAGCCCGACCCACGTATTCGAGCTATTTTGTTTTGACATATGATCTTGGTATTTTTTCCTGAACAAACATTATCGTAAAAGTCAATAGATTGAAAAATTGAAAAGGAATCAGGGAGAAGATGTAAATCTCTCGCTTTTAAATAAATCGCGATGTGCTGAAGAACGATGACTTTAATGGAAAGTAAACACTAATTTAGGAACGAGTCGGGTGAGTGAGTGAGTGTAGGAATGGGAATCTTTTCTCTAAAAAAGTATTTAAAAGGTGAATCGTGGGAGCTGGAAAAATTACTTACAATTCCTGCATGTAATTGTGCAAGAGAAAAATTCAAGTAGGTGTGAGAGGCGACTAGGTTAAATAATACACGATCTAGCGAGCATCGCGAGTTTTTCTCTTTTGTTCCGCTCGTTCAACACGCATTACACTTTACTGAATTTCCTCTCTAATAAGAAATAGTGTCCAATTTTGAAGTTTCGTTGAGATTTCTCCGGCTGCCAAGTGAATTTTTGCAGCAAACAGTGCAGCCATTAGCAAAATAAAGCCCCAAACTTTAGCTCTATCTCGGGAAGGAACTGGCTGGCAGTCTTCAACAAAACAAGTTATTTCACGGTACAAGTGAACGCTTTAGCGCTTTTCTTTGTTTTCCACGGACCACAGCATCGATTGTTTTGTGGTTTTAATTCGGAGAAACCCATACAACTTCAAAGCCGCTTACTCTTGATATAGATCGATAGAAATATGTTGTATTTCTAGGTATTGCTCAGTGAAGCTTCATGGATGTTTACGTCATTAATATCCGGACTGGACAAATACAAAACGGAATTAAATTGCTTCGTGGATTGGATCGTCTGTAAATACATCGACTTCGCAGTGGGAGAACCGTCGCTTCGAAGTGACACAAACAGAAAGGTTGCAGAAGTTCTCTCCAGGTCACTGCAGCATCCTGGAGATTTACTGCGATCACCTTTCATCCCCTAACATCGAATAATACTTCTTCGTATCATATAAATGGCTGACATATTTAAACACTACAGGAGATCAATTTAAATGAAGGATCGAACAAGAATCGAAATCTAACGGAGAAAATTCAGTCTGAAAAGACAAGCTGTTACAACAAGCGAGCTCGTAATCAGAATTCTGAAGTAGCCGTGTAAGAGGGTTGTTAAGTAGACTGAGAAAACAAAGAATCAGGACGGAGGTACTGGATTTAACCGTATCGCTAATAAAGCTAACGAATCTTGCAATCCCATCGAGCTCGAAGATTCCTAACAGCGGATACTTTAAAGAGAGAAAATCGTTAACTTCTTTTTTGAAGTACCTAATTCATTTCAACATTTCATCATAAATGTTAAGTGATAATCTGTAAGATAATCTGTTTAATTGCCTTATTATCGATCAAGACGCTATGTGATAAACTAGGTAGGGTGAAGGGTTTCAAACGCAGTGGAACAATATCACTTAAGCTTTATTCTTACATCTTGACTGATTATAAATTTATTAATAATACTGGTTATCGGCCATGGTATACCCAACTAAGATATCAATAAAATAAAACAAATTGTGTAGGTCAAATGGGTATAATTTCAGATATCTGAAATTATTGATATCTTAGTTGGGTATACCATGGCCGATAACCAGTATTATTATTATTCATATGAAGTCAATCACTTGGCCTACAATTTTCGAAAATTTTCCATCATGAGGAGCACCACAAAAGCAGACATCTGGTTTATTAATAAAAAAAAAACTGAAATTATACCCATTTGACCTACACAATTTGTTTTATTTTATTGATATTAATTTATTGATGGCTTTGATGACTTGGTTGTACTGTTGGTAATCTGCAAGGATGTGTTGAACTGTAAGCGACTGCCCCTGTTACACTGATCACAGATTTGTGGGTCTGTCAGTCGTTCTGGTGTGGTCGATTCTTACTCTACGGATCTTGTTTTGTGTCGTTTTGGCATGGGCAGCAGTTTGCCCTTTGTTATCTTTGGCTGGATAATATGCAACTTGGTGCTACTTTGACTGTATTTATTTTGCCATTTAGTGGAGATGTTTTGTCTTAGATGATTCTTTTTTTTTGATATTTTTGAAGTTGCAAATCTTTTATGGTTAAGTCGGAGTCTAAGGCACTTTTAGAAGCGGAGTCTGCTCTCTCGTTCCTGGTAATACCAATGTGTGATGAAACCGAGACGATGCTAATGTGGATAGCTTGTATGGCGAGTAGGTGGCACACATCTTGTATGGCTTGGACCAAGGGCTTTTGTGTGTACATGATTTCTATTGCCTGCCGATGGATGTACAGGTTGTCCGTTTTTCGAGCTTAAGCATGGGGATCTCGCTTATCAGTAGAGATACGAGGTCGGTTCAATTGGGGCAAAGTTGCGTATTTTTATGCCGAGTAATAATCTGAAAAAAAAATTGGGGATATTTTCAGTCGTTGCTGAAATATCATGAAAAAACTGAAAAATCGAGATTTCTAATTTTCATCATATCTCTTTCGTTATTGGAGATAAATAAATAATTTTTTGTAGGCTTACATAAGTTAGCAAGAGCTACCCATCTGTCATTACAAAAATTTTCAAGGCCGACTAGATGGACCGAGAGTTTTCACAGTCAACTTTCGGTTTTTTTTGTGGCCGCCATATTGGACTTAAAAAAATTAAGCAAACCAAAAATCAATCACATTCAAAAAAAATTTCTTATAATTTTTTTCTTATTTAAAAAAAAAAGAAAATTTTATCACCGAACGACGTCGGGCGACGTCGCAATATGACGTGACATTGCTTGACTTATAATATAGTTATTTATGACATTCGGTTGAAAAAAGGATATCTACCTATTTTTTTCGAAAAAAGAAAAATAAAATTTTGAAAATTTTCTTTGAATGTGATAGATTTTTGGTTTCCTTGATTTATTTAATACAGAACGACATGAAAATCCAATATGGCGGCCATAAGAAAAACGAAAGTTGTCTGTGAAAACTCTTGGATCTAGTAGGCTTTGAAAATTTTTGAAACGTTAGATGGATAGCTCTTAGCGGCTTACGTAAGCCTACAAAAAATTATTTATTAATTTTCAAAAATAAGAAAGATATAGCAAAAATAAGAAAATTAGATTTTTCAGTTTTTACAGGATATTTCAGCAACGACTGAAAGTATCCTAAATTTTTTTTCAGATTATTACTCGGCGTAAAAATACGCATCTTTGCCCCAATTTGACCGACTTCTTATATCTTAAGATAACCGAGATCCCCATGCTTAAGCTCGAAAAACGGACACTCTGTATACGGCAACTCTATAATTAGTATTTGTTAACATTTTCACTGCACTAAGTGTTCCGTATGATTATCGACTGTGTATTCTGCAGTGCTTGTCAAATCGTTGTATTGATATGGTGGCTATATCCGTGGTGACAGAGCAGCAAAGTATTGCTTGTAAATTCACGGACCTTTTTGACCGTGAAAGCTGCGTCACATGCACGAAAAGCGTCTGCATGGAAGTCGATGAGGATGTCGTCGAGGTCGCGTGACTATGGGACTTTCTCATTGGCCCAGGGAGGGACGCGTGACCCACGACGCGTTTCTTCAAGAAAAAAGCGTGAGCAAAAGGAATTGCAGGCCCTGGAGGGAGGACCGAGAGGACGCGAAATCTTTTTCCCTGCCCGGTTTAAATTTCAAGACTCGCATAACGCCGTTCCAGCTACGCTATTTCCAATCATCACCCACAGATGGAGGAAGCCTCTTCTGTGCGCCCGCTGAAATAGGTCGTTCACAGATTGTCGGAGTAGGTCGCATATGGTTGCTGGGACTTCTCCTGAGCAGAAAAGGATGATATCGTTAGCTTTAATGGTGGTAGTACAGAAGAACACACATCATTTATTGTCAACAGAATTAGGGTGGTACTCAGAACTGAGTCATGTGGAACACCGTTTTCCAATATAAAAGGTTGGGAGGTTTCTTATTGGCAGATCTGTTGGATAGGAAGTTTCCCAGAAAAGTTAATATTAGAAGTTTCATAATAATGGATTGAAACGAAAAAAGATCATTTGGTTACTAAGAGAGGCGAACATTTCTCTACTGAATGCTCTATCGATCTGATAGCTCTCGAACGGATTCATAAGTAGACGCCTTTTTCAATTTATTTTAAAATAGAACTACCTTTTTCATAGTTAAAACTGTGTTTATTGAGAGAGATTGGATGAACGGAAAGCTGAATTCTAATTTACATTTAAATGTTCATCTATTCTAATTCTTAGGGACCTGTACGTTTGTCCTAAGTTTATAGCGCTCTTCCCCAGCTTGCACAAATTGTAGTTGATGTGAGTGAGACTGTAAGTAGTAAAGTATTGTGTGAAGAAAAATAAATTATTGAGTTCAAGTGCTTCCGAATAATTATGAAATTTTTGTGGGAATTAGACCTATAAAATGGAATAGAAAAATATTTGGAATTCTTAAGTTTGTATCAAATTATTTGTATCAAAACTATTATCAGTAGCCGTGGAATGTAAGGTCTGAACCTTGTCAATCTTTTTGATAAAAAATGATTGACAAAGGTAAATTATTTTGTCTGTGTGTGTAAGTTATAAACGCAAATAACTTTTATTGATGACAAATGTACTCAGGTAATGTGTACGAAGGACCTAAAGTGTTAGGCATACATTAAAAAAAAAGATTCTATTTTTTTACTTTTTTGGATTAGAATAAACCTATTCAAAATTAAAAGTAGTTGATTAAGTTAATTTTAGCAACTGCCAGAAGTTATTTCAATAAAATTTTATTCTAAAGATGAGCCTGGAGATATTTTCACAAAACTAAATTTGCATGTTAAGTTCCCATGACCCACTTACAAGTTTCCACCCTGTTTTTATAATTTGTTTATATAAAAACTATACTGGCCATATTTGAATTTAAATTATATTTGCGCAAACAATTTTAATGGCTTCAACACAACAAATCTATAACAGGGTAAGTCCGTGCCGAAATAACGGGAGCGAAATTTCATTAATTATTGCTATCAATATAATAAACAAAGAGGTCGTTTCATTAATGTACCTACCTGCTAAATGACAACATTAGATAGTCCTTTCAATCTCTAATTCCGTTTATCCAATCCTCATAGGATTGTTTTTGTATGCGCCGTGCCTGGTTGCTGAAAGTCTCATTAATTATTCGATTCATAGGATGAAACAGTTTCGCCTCGTTGAATGTTTTGCTAAAACTAACCGAAAACGTGACGTCGTTCTCGCGTATCAAACACAAACACGGGAAAACACAATAATTACCCTCCTCTTTGATCATTTTTGCTATCTCGAGAATTAATTTTAACGTCAACGCGATCAATTATTAATAACTTTCAAATAAACGCAAGAAACCACACGTATATGTATACGTAAATTGTTTTAATCCAATGAGAGAACCTCGGAACTAAACTTTCAAACCTGGATTGTAATAAGAAGTATAACTCAGATTCATGACTCGTTGAGTGTTTAATAGGTTTAAACTTCGAGGCACATATTTTAAGGTAAATTACCATCCTTAATTACTTTGAAAAAGTTTCCCAAAGAGTGGAGAGTAATTTTTCTGAAGCAGTCTAAAGTGAAACTCGGTGCTGACACTGTGAAACTTCAGCACGCTCGATTCACGGTATTAATTCTTCTCGTAAATGATGACGCACTTATGTAAACAAGCGGCAAGATCTTTGTTTCTGAACCAAACAATGGCGTGCGTATCCCCCCACGTGTCCGACCGTTCTGGATGCAAATTTATGGGCCGAAAGGAGGCAAGCAGCGTCATTTCCCGTATCCTAGGATGCACGCCAGGAAACGCATAACCATCCGGGAAGCGGCAACTTAGTTATAACAACGTAATATTGGAATGGAGTGTCCCTTGGACCCTGAACGGAAGCCGACAAAGCTAGTCCAAGTGCTGTCCAAACAAATTTACTGAATAAACATCCCTGTCGGTCTCCCAGCCCCCTCCATCTACTAAATATTACATAACGACCAACGCTAGCTCAGCGAATTAGTGCCCTCCACTTCTCCACTCCTCCAAATCGATACTTATTAGTTAAATCAATCGTTACATAATAGACCACAATTGGTAAGCTATAAAGTTCAAGGTCTTATTCTGGGTTGCTAGATGTAAATGTCTTGAATCGGTAGGCAAACAATAATATTACAGCTCAGCAAGATAAAAGATAAGATGCGTTGAATGGTAAGGGGAAGAGGGGGAGCGAGCTGTTTGCCGAGAAAACTCTCATTGAATCGAAGAAACAGGACCAGTTTGAAACAATGCAAATGAAGTTTCGTAAACTCCACTCCTGATTGCACTCAAGTTTGTTAAACTTCAAGATGTGAATCGTTCGATTAAGCAGCAGTAGTTCCACTTGCTGAACCGTAACACTCTCACTCGGGATTAGATGTATTATACAACTTATAAACTCCTTGTTGTGCTTACCACTTCTATAATTAAGATAACATTAGGGTTGAGAACTTTATCTAATTGCTGTTGATCTAAAATTGATGTATTAAGAAGAAGCGCGCGAGAGAAAAAGAGATCTGGAAATGGTACACAGACAACTACTGTTAAAAGTGTTAACAATAGTTTCATTTTGGAACTTATTTTCAAGTTAAAGAGAAATCTCCAGTCGAAATTGAAGTTCTTTTGTCTGAGTCGAGCTGCATATAAGAATAAAGTCGAGAAGCGCCTAATAGATACACAGTAAATCGAGGATAATTCAGTCAGAATAGATTTCCTTCAATTACAAATCTGCTTTAAAAGAATGTTTTTTACCAAGTTAAAGCCCTTTATTTAAATTCCTCTCTCCATTTAGAGACCGCCCTTAGTATATGTGAATATATTGGACCGTCTGTGACCGTATTTCAGAAAAACAGCCCCATAAACTAGGGCGAGGATCGGTGAACCTTCCTTAAAACAAAGATAACATAAATATTCGCTGGTAAAAGCAAGTCTGAGCCACTTACAAATATAATTGAGTTCTCCAAGGGCTACTTGAACCCTTTATTATGACCAGACGGTTGTTTATTTATGGGTCGTATCACCGGGAGATCTCCGATGGCGTTCCGACTCCCTCTATGCCCAGTTCGGAGACTTCAATCCGGGGGAAAATTACTCGGGAACTTGTGTTTAGCATTGTTTTCAACTTCCCTCCCGTTAATTTTATACTTACTCCACGTCCAAACATTTGTAGCACCAACTTGGAGTTGCGAAGTTTGACGTATTGTTTTGGACCGTTTCGGACGTGTTAGGTACTTTATTCAACAGCTCAAGGAATTTCGGGGAATAAATCATTAGGAAATGAATGATAATCGAATTGTGTTCTCGTTTATCATGAAACATTTGAACATTTATCTTATTACTTGAGATGTTAGTGTTTTCAATTGCTTACCATAATTACTGCATTAGCGAAACTTCATGAAAATGTTGATTTGACTATTAATTCACCACAGCATTGTTATAAATGCAAGAGAAGTTTATAGGCATAAATTTTAACAATCGATTGTTACGGGGGTTATTTATTTATCGACATTTCCACTTTACAGTTATTGCAGTTTCCGTGGTATTACTTTATTTTATTTCAATCATTATTATAGGCAACCTTCCTTACACTCCTCGCACAGTTGCACATTTTAGATTGTCTACTTCCCGAGATTAAGATCAACGTCATTACTGCCATTTATACCTGCTTGCCAATTGTCATCTGCCAGTACCGTCAATGCCTTTGACGTTCGCAGATTGTTCCTTTATAACCGAAGTCCGTTTAATCCTTTTTAATCCGTTGGTAAGTATGATTATTAATACCTTTTTGAATATTGAGAATGTGAGTTACTATATTTTTCTATTAAATTAAATAATTTGCCGCATAAATTATTTTTCTCAGATCTGCACGCGTTAGTTACACATTCGTTTTAATTATTATGTCAAGCTGGGCTTTAAAAAACCCGTGCGGAAACTGATTTGCTGTTGTTGCTTTACTTAGAACATTTAGTGATTGAGCCGTGATTTTATAGCCTTTCCCTGGGAGCTCATTTGCCTTTAAAAATGGTATTGCGTCCCCGGAAACATGGGTTTCTAAATATAGTTTTGCATTATAGTTTCATTATTTCGTGTTTAATTAGACGGGATTACTATGTTGATAGCTCGTAGCAATCGGACGTGTTGACTTGCTGCCACCGTTAACTTGGTAATTATCGCTATGCTGCTTGTTTAATAAAAATGTATAATACACGGTGTAATTTCGATGATTGTTGATTGGTGTTAAGTAAATTATCTTGACCCTTTTACTGGGGAGGTAAGACGAAAGTTGAGCTTAATACGAAAGAAGACATCTGGAATTGAACATCCACTTCCAGATAGTAAAGGTGAGCTGACTAATTAATTCTAGACATTGTTTTTATACCGTTTTCAAACATCTTGAGACTTCTATTCGAGAGGCACACCAAACAGGTGATTAAAATCGTGTCACACCTTTCCGGATATTGTTTTCCTGTCAGATTAACAGGAACGCACCCCTATAATAATTATATTTCGCAATGTTGTGGGTGGTTTAAGATTAATGTATATGATTGATTTACGGATAAGAAATCGAAAGAGGTGGAGCTGGAGCATCAGGAAAAATACTCCGAAGTTAGTCTGGAGCTTCCGCTGTAGACAATCCAATATCGAAAGTTAAAGAAAATAACGAGCACCTTTTAAAACATACATCGCAGAGTCTCCGCAGGAGCAGAAAATCAAACTGTTTCACTTAAATAAATTGAGAAAAGTTATAATCTTCAAGGAAGTTGTACTGTGTCGTCGTAGAACAGAAAGTTACAAATTTGACCAATTTATTCCGCTAATATTGTTAAGAGCAAAAATACTTCTGTTGTATTTTACGCCGCTGGTTAGGTGCTTGTTACAGGTACGAGATCTGTCGTTTCGAATTTTATATTAATTTATGATGAACGAAGAGCCAATTTAGAGATGTCAATAAGGAATCTGTTAAAGGCTGTTTTGTAAATTGAGAAACCTTTGAGTTAAAGCATTTCCTTTACGTATTATAGGTACAGGTACTAAGTCGAATAACATATCAGACGGGAATCAGAAACATGAGGTGTTTCAAAAGGATGCCTACTTGTCTCAGACACGACACAAATTTTAGGATGCTCTTTCATCTTACTCGTTTTAATTGAAGTTAAATAAAAACAAACTGTAGCCAAGGTATGTGAAAACATAAAGGCTGAATCTCAAAGAAACATGTAGCAACTCTTCCGAAGGTTAGTCTCTAGGTAAATCCAACTCGCTCTGTTGACAGAAATTAATTGAAGCAGGTGATAAATCCTTTGAAACCGCCTTGTAATTGCTCTGTCGCTTTTGACTTAATGAATTTATTGCTGCAATACCTCCCACTTGCCGTTTTAATTTTTCTTTTCGGAGCACTCGTTAAGGTAATGAACATTAATTACCGCGCCTATAAAATTTCATTAGCGCAACCTTCAATAAACGAAATTAAATCACCCCCCGATTAAAAAAGAAAACCTGGTAGAAACTGTCCGTCTTTATTACCGGCTCGTTTTTTACATGGCGACGTCGACGCAGAATCTCTAGCATCTGCTGATGTTTTGGGAAAAGTCTCTCTTTAATTTTATTCCCCCTAATGACATCGTCCGCAATAATCATATTAGGGCTTCTAACTTGAAGCGGAATGCCAATCTAAGTGACACTCTCCTTTTTACATGCCGGGGGAGCACGAAGGGCTAACAGGGCGACGGGGCCGCTGGAAATACCTCCCACGACCGGATGGAAAGGAACGTTGCAAACACGCCCTTGTTTTTGGCCGCGTTAAACCTCTTAGGGTCAATTGCAGGGACCCTCGCTCGTCACTTCTTCTGGACACCCTTTCCTGGAAACCACAACCGCACCACTGAATTGGAGCTGTCCGCTTAAACCCTAACCCTTCCAAGTTGACGAACTTCTCCTTTATTATCCGATTAATATTTTATTTCCCCTTTCGCCCTGTATCGAACTCAGAATGGTTCGTCGCTAATTTAATTTGGATCTAACAATGAAGGCTCGAGTTGTACTTTAGCATTATCATAATTAAAATTGTTCTGAGAAGAGGACTTAAGCGTGTCAGAAGGTATTTTAAGCCAGCTGTGGACGTTTCGTCTTGATCACGTTTCTTTTAAAAGGATTCATTAGTTGCGAATTATATTTACATGAAAAAAATTAAAGAAATTATTTATTGAATCGTGGTCCAGTGAAACTTATTCCAGGCATTTGATCTACAAAACTGTTCGCAGTAACGATTTAGAAGGCCAAGTTATGCCTGACTATGGAGCGGAATCAATAAAAAATAACTATCTCTAGCGGCCAGGGACAATAAGAAGAGTGAACTGTGATTAACCATCGTCGAGTCATCTACCATATCATTGCTTGTTCAAGCCTCAAACCAGATAACTAATTTTATCATTGATTGATAACGAATCGATAAATCATTGTTTTTCTCGAAAAGTGTGGAGATACACATGTCTTTTTATTCTCTTGTTAGGTAGAAAGCTATTTTTATGTACTTGAGAGGGTTACTTGAAAAAAAAAATCCCCGTGCAATTCACAAACTCTGTAATAGCAGGTGTAGGCGGATAACTCAACGTGGAATTTTAACTCAGCAGACCTTGGATCGAGTCCCGCCAAGGGACACTTTTTTTTTCAATTTTTTATGTAGGTTTTTGTTGTTTAATCTGTTCTTTATTGTTCAGTCACTTATGCCAGATTACCATAGCAAGTTACACGATTGATCAGCACATCCAATTATTTATAAAATATTATTTGGCAACGTTTGGTAACCAAATTTGAGACGACCGATTCGGTAAGCAATCAGAGGTACATTCACAAAAAGTTAACGTCTGATGCGGATTTTGGGCAGATTTGAGCAGATTTGGTTATCTCTCGCAGAGGTGACACGAATCGACCACCGCTAATATCGTGCGATTTCACCCTGCTAGACTTTTTTTTTTGGTAGGGTGTATCGATGTGGCACTTTCACTCAGTAGACGATGGTTCGAGTCCCGACAAGGGACTAACTTTTTTTTTTAGGTTTCCGTTTCACTTTTCTTTTTCTAAAATTCTAAAAAAGGAAAATAAATTTCATAACAACGTTGTAAATCAACGGTGTGCTTCAGTAGACCGGGGTTCATAACCAGCCAAGGGAACAACTTTTTTATTATTTTTTTTTAAGTTTTTGGTCTCATTTTTTTATGCACTGGCTTTAAATTTTAAAATTGCTTCTATGCCATAGTTTTAGAATTTATAGAGGATTTATACAGAACAAGGAATTATGGTTCTTGAATTAATTAATTAAATCAATATTTAAAGAGGAATTCTAAAATTAAAATACAAATATCTCTAAATTTCGATCATCTTTAGATAAAACCAAAACTTTACATATAATAAAGAAATTTTGAGATTTGACTGGAACATAATATTCGCAAAAATAAATATTAAAAAATTTATAGAGTTCAGTTGTAAAGTATAGTGAGTGTCGATACACCTGAGAGATTTGTGCAAGAGGTAGAGTACGAACAATGTGAAAGTTGTGAAGGGAATCCCGACTAAGAGGATCCCGAAGGAAGATGTCCATGCCAGACGGCGGAAGGTATTTCGGGAGGTCTTAAGATTTACGTTGTCATACGTTGTTATACGCACGTTGTTCATGCGCCATCGCGCTCAGTATGAAATTCCGAAGGATTGGTTTACTGTTAAACTATGCCCTAACTCCGGCCATGCATGTCTGTTCGTCTTGATTTACCTCAAACTTGCTCCATCTAGCGCTCTTACTCGGAAAGCAGGAGCGCCTTGGAAAGCCTCTTTCGTGATTTAATATTTTAGGTTTTGTTAGAAGCTGCGTCAATTTTTTATTATGGTTACTGGCATATGTCAATCAGTTTATGTTCAAGAGATATCGAACGAAGGATAGGCACTTCTAAAGCATGAAAATAAGTTTTCTGGGGATTTGCCTTGTAATATCAAAGTCAATATTGAACCTTCGAATATGAAACTTGACTATTTATTGCCGTCTCAAAAAAAGAGACTTTACAGGACCAGGTACCTATTATATTGAATATGAGCGAACCTATTAAAACTCCACAACATAGGTACATATTCGGATATTTGATTACATTTTCGCAAGCGAATTCTTACCTTGATATATTTAATTTTAAACACAATCAAGCATTATTAGTTTACCTTAGAAATAATTGGAGAAGAACTGCTGTACCAATTAAGGGAAGGAAATATATCTTAAAGTTAATTAATTCAAACCTCGAGGATATTGAACTGGGACGGCCAAAACATAAACGCAACTATTTGTTGCCTACCCGGCAGTTAAAATAAAACAATCCGAAGAAAGTTCAACCAATTAATCCCTTAAGTAATTATTTCCAATTAATCTGGCAAAACAAGGCGAGCAACGCCTACGTTTCGGCAGTTCGGGCAGCTGAAAAACAATTTAAATAATCAATGGGTCTACTAAATTGTTAAAGGTGTGCGGAAGCAGGCAACCTTGGGGTGAAATATACGACCATTGTTGTTATCCCGTACAAATACTAAATAGGACCGTCTGGTCATTTGCGGTAAAAAATTAACCAATACGGAGCAGCGCATTGGTGAATTATTGAAAGTTAAACATTCTCTCATTTATTAAAACTTCGTTCAGTGTCCCGCATCACCGAGGAGGGTGTAAGAGTTAAATATTCATTCAGGTTGTTGGGTGAATATTTGATAGGAACAAAAGATTGTAACATTTTTCCTTTTAAGATGTTCGCTTGTGCAGCTTGAACGCTTGGCAAATATTTTACTCGCCGGAATTTTCTCATTAGAATTTGAATTAAATTTTCATCCCTTCGATGAGCTCTGCATGCGTTAGTGCTATAATGATAGTACTCCCACTACCAAAACAACTCTTTTTCTCTCCAACAGATCCAAGAGCGAATCTATATTGAATCCTAAGGCAATCCCTCATCGATGTATTCGAATAACAACTACACGAATAATAACGCGAAAATATTATTCGATGATGCTTTATTTAGTGTTGCAAAAGAAGATTGTTTCCAATTTTTTCCTTCACAAAAGAATTCACAATTCATTCGACGTATTAACTGAAATGAGAGCTTTCTGTGAGGTTTTTAATTCAATTTTGAAAATAATCGGAATGTCTGCTTTTGAATATTCCACCGGCATGGATTTACCTACCTACCCCCCAAAAACACATTATACTGGTTCGGTGCCCGAGAGAAAGCAGGTCCAGACGCAATGCAATTCCGGGCGCTGCGAACGTTTCTATAACAGATGTTTATCGTACAATTTAAATTTGTTTCAGCTTAAGAATGAAAAACCTTATTTGCATTGTTTTCGTCCCGGAATGGAGAACGGAGTTTTAATTAAATATTTTATCTGGAATTCTAATCATTACTCCATATTTCTAACCTTCTTTCATCTGCTCGCCCGCAAATACATAAATTCGAGTCAAAGCTCTCCACTTGTAATTTGAAATGTTTAATTAAATTAAAAACGCCCCGTGCTCCTGCGCGATGGGGTAGACTTTCGCCGTGCCGTGCCTCTAATTCTCGACATTATTTCCGCAAATGTGAGACGACTCCGTCGATATTTGTCCGCAAATTATTTCACCTACTTTACAATTCCGAATTGGAAATGCTCTCGAAAATTCCCTCAGCTCAGCGCGCTGATTACTTTGGGACACTGACAGATGTGTTCCGCGAACTACACACGTCCCGGACTGGATTATTCACCGTCCGACTTTAATTTAATGAAAAGTTTCGTATTATCCACATAGAGAAACACTTTCGTTTTTACTTTCAAGCGCCGCAAAATCCTGGAAACGGTGACCTGGGACAATTGAATGTTAGAGAATTGCGAGGGCCAGTTAAAAGCATGTACCTATTTATCCTGTTTAAAATGCGTCGAGTCAACCTGGATAATTTAATGTTGGCGAACTGCGAGTTAGGAGCTTTCTAACAAATTCTAGCTGGACTGAATCTTTTTAGCAACTGTAATTTTTCTTAGCGGGCAAAAGTTTATGGTTTGCTCTGGTTGTAGTTATTATCCCTTTTATCTGAAAAAGTTTTCTCTTGAGGATTTTTAACAAGGATTTGCATGAAAGACTTCGAAAAAATTGAATCCTTTCACACATTTCAGATATCAGCAATTATTTCTTTAATACCCAGTTGAAAATTTGCGCTCAGTGCCGATGGGTAAAATTTCTAGGCTTTCTATAAATTTCTATAGTATTTTAATTGCTATGGTCGCTATAGGACATATTTTCCGCGGTACTATAAGCAAATACGCTAAAATATTAATACCGGACACTCCTATACCTGTAGCATTGCAACAGGTTGCGTCCTAGGGAACCTGCATTACCGTTTTACTAGGGTAGCGCATTCACTTTTTGACGTTTACTAAACACGGTTATGTTTGAACAGCTGGATGTCATATTTTTGGCACATTTGGTCACAGGCGTAGGTATCAAGCGGAAAAAAGCGAAGTTCGAAAAATGAAACAAAATAATAACACGAATAAAATTCAAGGAATCCTCTTTGCAGTGGGTATTAAAAACATAATTACGGGTTTATAGGATCACGAAGCTATAGACTTTAGTATTAGGTATAATTTTTATCTCGATATCTAACGTAGTTACTGATAAAAAGCGTTTTGGTAGACACACGAACGGCAGCGTGATCTTAGTACACATAACTGATCCTCAAAAATAAGATTCATCAAGATGTAATAAAACCTACCTGACCAACTTTCAGGAATACGGAAATTCTGAGCCCCGTCGTATATTTTCTGCAATCATAACTACTGTCTGCTGGGGCTGGATGCATTTTTTGTTCAGAAGATCCTTGTAACAGGTAAGTATTGATAGAGGACTATAATGAGTTTAAAATATTAAGAAAGTCACCTTTAGGCAACGCCAACAAGTGAAAAGCTCACTTTTTATTGTTAAAAAATCTTCTAACGCATCAAAAGTTTACCATTTTTATAAAACACGCAGACTTAATAACAAATAATTATGTGAATTTTTAGACAGTTGTACGTTCATGGAAAATATGACGTTTATCAAGTCAAATTTGACATTCCCAACTTTTTTCCCAACTTTTTGTGAGAATGAGAATGCGCTACCCTAGTAAAGCGGTAATACAGGTTCCCTATTGCGTCCACTTTAGCAGCGCCACCATGCATGAACTGGGACCACTAAAAATTAAATTTGGTGAAACATAGCGGGAGTTTTAAATATCAACGTTGAATAGAAAAGCCCTTAAAATTAATTAGACGGAATAGACGGAGGAAATTGGGACGAAGAATTATAATACAACAATAAACAACAAAGTTTTCAAAATGTTTATTATATTAACAATATTAACTACTATTACACACAATATTATAAATATCTTTAGGTATGAATATTTCAAAAAGATTGAATCGCTATATACCTAAGTGTAAGCCTTTTATTTGCCGCAATTCCAATAATGTGCTTCCTTGCAGTTTTAAAGGTCTATTATTTGCTGGATTAACAAAATTTTCCTCTTTGAAGTGATCAGTAGGTACAAAATAATATGGTGAGAAATCGGCTTCGACACTCCACACTTTTTCAAAATTTCGTCATTCATCGATGTTATTATAACCTATTTCTTGTTCCTATTTCCATCAGCATAGTTATAAAATATTAATAAGTTTATTTACGCGGCTTCTAAAGTTAACTTTATACATAATTCTTTATTCCTGCTTGGAACACCGTGGAAAGATCTGGACATGCTTAACAATCCATAGTTGGAGCAACCGCACACAGCACACAGCACATATTTTCCAGACATTATGTTCACTTTAATACAGCGGTACATTATAAATGCCTATTTAACTGCGTACGCAACAAAATTATCCGCTGATATAATGCTTTGAGAGTAACTTTAAATTGAAACTATACTTGAAACTAAAACGTTCAATTACTAATGACAAATTATTAATAATAATTAATTATCATTGACTGCAGCTGTCAAAAACCGTGAAAAGTTACCTAACTTTGAATTTAAAAACAGCTTTAGTGGTCCCAGTTCCTGCATGAGGGCGCTGTAAAAATGGACGGAGTAGGGAACCTGTATTACCGCTTTACTAGGGTAGCGCATTCTCATTCTCACAAAAAGTTGGGAAAAAAGTTGGGAATGTCAAATTTGACTTGATAAACGTCATATTTTCCATGAACGTACAACTGTCTAAAAATTCACATAATTATTTGTTATTAAGTCTGCGTGTTTTATAAAAATGGTAAACTTTTGATGCGTTAGAAGATTTTTTAACAATAAAAAGTGAGCTTTTCACTTGTTGGCGTTGCCTAAAGGTGACTTTCTTAATATTTTAAACTCATTATAGTCCTCTATCAATACTTACCTGTTACAAGGATCTTCTGAACAAAAAATGCATCCAGCCCCAGCAGACAGTTATGATTGCAGAAAATATACGACGGGGCTCAGAATTTCCGTATTCCTGAAAGTTGGTCAGGTAGGTTTTATTACATCTTGATGAATCTTATTTTTGAGGATCAGTTATGTGTACTAAGTTCACGCTGCCGTTCGTGTGTCTACCAAAACGCTTTTTATCAGTAACTACGTTAGATATCGAGATAAAAATTATACCTAATACTAAAGTCTATAGCTTCGTGATCCTATAAACCCGTAATTATGTTTTTAATACCCACTGCAAAGAGGATTCCTTGAATTTTATTCGTGTTATTATTTTGTTTCATTTTTCAAACTTCGCTTTTTTCCGCTTGATACCTACGCCTGTGACCAAATGTGCCAAAAATATGACATCCAGCTGTTCAAACATAACCGTGTTTAGTAAACGTCAAAAAGTGAATGCGCTACCCTAGTAAAACGGTAATGCAGGTTCCCTAGGACGGAGGTTTTGAGAGGAAGTGTCCGGTATTAATATTTTAAGGTATTTGCTATAAGTACGAGTCTTGAGGTACACCGTTTCCCTCATTACACCATCTTGATATGACATTATTTGCTTTAATGGGTAATTATTTTTAATGTTTTAAGGGTAATATCAGGGTAGTATGTTACTCTTAAAACCTCTTTCAATGAGTTCTTGCATCAATTTCGTTATTCTGATAGAATCAACGGTACCTTCAATATGTCTCAGACTTGTTGCCTGTTTGAAGGTAATCTCTGTTTGTCTGACAAAATTGTCAGATATGCGTGTGTGCCCTTTGGTAAGCAGGTACCAGCTAAGGCGTTTATTTCCTTTATTCCAGTTCTTTCCTAAGGTGCATATGTTGCCAATGGCTCCCAGCATATCATCTTCCACTTGATGGTTGATTTGACTATTGTTCTGATTTTTTGAAGGGGTTAAATGGTTTCCAGGGTTCCGTGTTTCCTATAGGTGTTGTTTTTTGCTTTGCTTGACGACTGTTTGGCAGTTTTGGTTCCATCATGGTACGCACCTTTTGGTTCCTTAAAATACTACAATACCAAACTATTGTTTTCCTCTAAATAAGGATTGTTATCACCATCGACGAAAAACTGCAATTCCAACGATTTTCAAGAAGACTATTACTTCGAAATTCGAATTTCGCGCTTTATGGTTGATAACAAGAAGAAGTCGAAAAGCACAAACTTTTTAGGCTCTTTAGACTACAGTTAAAATTGTCGACCCCACCTTAGAGATTCCCCCATGAAAATTAAAATTAAAAACAGACTGCCCGAAAAGAATGAACACTACAAGCTCTAAATAATCTCAAATGGAGTGTTCATACTCCTGCTCATCTACAGAAGTATATTGATCTATGAGTTTCCTCTCCTCAAGTGATATCTTGACTTGACATATTGGGGTTTTGTACTATAATCTTTAATACTTTTCTGACAGAGGTTAGTATTTGGACAAAAAACAAAACAGGAAAGACTTATCTCTCTCTATGGCAACAGTAGAGCATTCACACATCTGAAAGTCATTTGAATGTCATTATTACAAACAGAGCTTTTATATCCTGAGCTTTCAAGTACAACGGAAAGCGTTCGTCGATAGCCAGACTAGCTTTTTCTTTGAATCCGTAAGAAGACAGCTTGCCGCCAACTTGCCTAAAAACCTTCAAAGACTGATTTCTCACCCCTCCATCCCTCTGGATCATTAAATATTATATTTTTCGTCTTTATCAAAATTAAAGCTCTCCCGTCCGTATTCATCAAAGTCGTCTTCCTGATATAACTGACTTTCGTTAACGTCACAACTTAAATTTTGTTGTTGATCTTTCTCTGTTTACTCTTCTAGCCCTGAATCGCGCCCAAGACGGATAATCCGAGTAATGGAAGATTTAAAAGCGAAAAAAAGTCCAGAATTGAAAAGTGTAATCTGGAATTACTTCAGTTATTCATCGTCCATAAGAGCGTAGGTATGATGTTTCCGGCCATTACTCATAGTTGCAACTTTTATGTGGATACGTGCAACTTTTGTAATTTTACATTTGAAATAACGGGGAAAAATACTTTATCGCCCTGTGACCAGGCGGAGTTATAAGTGAATGAGCTGGAAAGAGTTATAACCTCACATTTATACGATATGTGACCGAAATTAAAGTTGCGGTTAAGTTCATCGGATAATGGAATATTATACGAGCATATAGTCCTTATTCCGGTTTTATGATCACTCCTATAATTCTGATATGGAGCTACTATTAGTGCCTGTGGGTAATATGAACTTTAGTGACTAATTAGCTGTTACAGACCTGGTGCTTTTTATTACCGCTGTTCGTTTATTTTAATAATAATAATTTTAGGGTTTATTATGATTTATTTTTTATGGAATAAGTATTACTGATAAGATAATATATTCTCACCATGCAAGGGCGGTATTTTTTTTTGCTATTTCAATAATATGGATATAGCCATCAAATAATTTAGTCTTCAATTACGGTGGAGATAAATCAGTAACACTCCACAAAATTTTTATAAATAATTCTGCATAATTTTAGACGCCCTTCTTATTCGATCTATTGTTAACCGTTCCAGGTGATTACGCAACGGTGACTGCTCCATTATTGACGACAACTATTTTTTCATAGTAGTGATAATCTTAGTAGTGGGGTGATTGGCGGTTTTATAACTCGTGATTTTTGAGGTATGCGATTCCTGCTAAAAGCTGTCACCTTTTTATTTGGAGCTGCCAAATTTTTTGTTTAAACAATCAGCAGTTGCTTTAATTCCATTTTTGATTTATGGCGAGGGAGAGAGGTAATAATACACAAACGTACAACAAATCAAAAATTTTTATTTATATGAAATAATAACGTACCTAATATTTAATATTTATACATAATATTGAATAATAGTATTGTAGATCATTCTATTCAAGGTCGTGAAATTTCGACGATACTTTTTATCGTGAAAGAAAAGCCTAGCTAGCAGATAAGGGCGATGTATGTTCGTTAGTCTAATACTAAAACTATACGACCGCACGTTTTCAGCGGTCGGGTCGACTATATCAACAAGGCTCGAAATAGGGAGCTAGCTGCTGGGTATGCAAGTGCTCCTCACCGCGCTGCTGACCGTATAGGTTTTGCGATGAAAAATTAATAAAAATAAACGTTGCTTGTTATGTGGCTTTTTGAAAATTTATAACATAGTCAACTTGAGTCAGCTCCTCTGGTTGCTAATTGGGAGAAGAAGTATTTACTAATTTTCGTAATTATCAATCCTTATCTCCTTAGAATGGCAACTCCTTAGATTATGAATAGAGTATGTACTTAATTGTCATTGTGGGATAATATTTACAAACACCAATAATTTAGTGATCATCCATGCGTTCACAATTTATTCAACTAACCCAAGTCAACTCCGTAGATTAACAGGCAATAATATTTACAGACTCGCGTTTTACGATAATTCAATAATCAAAGTCCATTCATTTGACCAATAGAGAATAATACCTACAAGCTTGCATTTTTACAACCAATCGTAGATTCAAAGTTTATTCTATTATAATCTAAGTCAACTCCTTAGATTACTCACGGGGTGCCTACCTTATCATTTCTACGTCTAGCCTATTGATAGTTCATTCAGTTCAGACGAGACCGCAGTTTACCTAGAAAAGAGTAGGATTAGGCTAAGTCAACTCCTTAGTCTAGGTGGATAGGTTCGATCGAGTCAACTCCTCGATCCAGGCGTTAGGAACAGCGCAAAGTTGACGAGGAGCGGTTACATTTTTACTCGTATTCTACCCTCCGCGGAGTCGTTCCTAATGTAAGATACTCGGATGATGAATATGTCTGCCGCAATTGTAGATGAAATGTTTGGATTAAGATACACCGAACCACCTCGCAACAGTTCTGAAATGTTTGAATCCTTTATTATTCCTAATTCAAACAGATAAGTGTTTATAAAAAAAAAAAATGAACAAAAATAAAACCATATAATGCGAGGCTATCAAATTGAGTCGATAAAATATAAGAGGATCATTTTGTTAAATGTTACTACGCTGCCTCGCTTCGGCATAATTATCGTACATATCTCACATTTTTCCGCTTTATATTCGTGAAACTAGAGAATAGCGCAAAGATTTAAACATTGTAAACAATACAATAAAGCGTAATATTTCAAGAGTGGTAACATTTTTCGGTCATAATGGCGGTATTAATGCTCTCTCCGGTTCATAACTCAGTGCCGCACCTCTGGGTTAGAAGGTCTGGCTTGGTGCAAATTGTTGTATTTCAATGGGGGCGGTTTCCCGATGTCAACGCGGGGCTCGTACACGCTCCGGGTGCCACAAGTGAAACATTCCCTCGCTAAATCTCCCGGTTCCTACCGGAGCCGCCTGCTACCGGGGGCTCGAGGCCGGAGCTCGCATTGGTCGTCGCGCCTATCCACGAATTTATAGTTACTCACTTGAACGCTCCTCTCAAACACTTTCCCTTCCTTCAATCTAGAAGAAGTAGTAACTTCTCGACCAACTTTACACCGTAATTTGGTCCCGCTTCTCCCAGATTCGAGCACAAAACAAGCCCAAACAGATGTGGATACATTAAACGTAATGTTAGTATTTTTTCACGCGCCCGAAACTTTCTTTGCTTTCCGCTCGGAATCTTTATAATTTTATTCCGCTGAAAGAACCGCCGCTAAATCATTTTTACTGCTATTGCTGATCGTAAATCTTATTGTTTGTGAGTGTTTCACTGGTCTAATTCCATTTGGAGAATTCCATACCGAGTTAATTATAAGACAAAAACAAGAACGATTTATCAATAAGATGACGACTTCTCGTGGAAAAGTTCTCGGAAATAGAAAGCTCCGAGTTAAAAATTAGTGCATCTGATAACGCTACTTCAAATTAAGTTTTAAAAACTCATTATCGTTACGATAAAACCTTTCAGATTTGAATCAAGATTTACAATTGCGTTCAAGAATTTCATAGATTAAGAACTCATTAATTTTATTCTTTTCTGAACTTCCTAATTATCTTCTTTCAGATCTCTTAACTTAACTTAACTAACTATTATAACAAGATAATGTTCAAGTATCTAATAGAAAACTTCTATTCCTTTTATCAACTGACTAATCTAATTGGCTTTTCTTCATATATCGCCCTCCTTTTATGTCATAAAAAAGAATCTGCCCATGCGCACGACATCAATACAAAAAAAAAAACAGGAAAATACAATTCCAAGCAAAATAAATCCAAACCTTCCACACACACACACACACACACCGAATAACATAAATAAAAGAAGCACTCATCCGACGAAACGGGGAATAAAAATTTTTCATTAGCTCTCTCCGTGTCCCGTTTAAATGAATGACCTTTCTTTCAGCGTCGACTAGATTTTAAGTGCAGTTGGCTCAGCAGAGCGGCAAGTTATAATTACGACGGAGGCTTTTATTGGGGGAAGGGAACGTGCTCAAGTTTGACGTGTGAAATACTAGTTGGACGCAGTCAATTATTCCTCCAATCAAGCGTCTCCAATTCTCCGGAGTCATTCTTCCACCCTGAGATGCCTGTTACATTGATGAGTCGCTACGGCGGCACGGCTTCCCATCAACTTTTCTCCCCCGCTTTTCCAACAACTATTCTTCCCAATAAATATCGAGATATTTTTTAACTACTCCAGTTCAACGAGTCTTTTTTAGGACGCTACAAACAGAGCACTCAATTTCAAAAGTCACAATATCCACAATCATCCTAAAAGAGGCCAATCTGAGCTTTATTAGAATATGCAAAATTTCTTGGCGTAGGTAGTAGGTTGAAACGTTAGGCCATGAGCACTTTTCAGCGAGGTCAAGATCATAGTCTCTTGACATTCATTACTCAACAAGTTTAAAAGTGACCATCACTGCTTTGGTATTGGCAGGATTGTAGAATCTTTAGCACCGGCGATGACAAGTAGTTTTGTTACCTTTTCACAAGATTTTCTCGACGACAGACATGACTTTTACTTAAAGGTCAAGATTTAGCGATGGTAACATCAGAAATTCTTAAACATATAAATCCGGAAGTAGATAATAACTTGGTGATTATTAACAACGGAAAAACATTCTTGCATTAATTGACCTGGTTAGTTAGTTATTTGTTGCAAATATTTGCAGTACTTAGGTAATTGCGTTGAAAAACAACTATCACGTTTTTAATTTATACCGATAGTAGTTCAGGCTAGAATGACAAGATATCAAATTTATTAATTCGCAAAAAGAGCATAGATGCTTAATAACTTAAAAAAATACTTAAAAAAAATAATAATAAGATTAGTATAATATAGAAGATATTTAGATATTTAGATACGTTAATCAGATAATAACAGGTGGATATGTCTCCCTCTTTAATTCCTGTTCTTGCGCCCTTCTCCTGCTCGTACATAGGCTTGTCGCTTTCCAGCTTCCGCATGCTAGCCATCCAGCCAATCTGCAGAGGCTTACTACATTTTGCTTGCTTTCTATTCTTGAATAAGCTCGCGTGAAGTGACTCTTCCCCGTCACTTCTGACCTCCACGTATTATTTCCCCGTTAGCATATGACCTACGCTCTAGAATTGTCCCTTCGTGCTAAGTAAGGTCTGTAATTTACACACAATTTTTTTTTTTTGTAAAAATACCGTCGAGACTTTTTACCTTAAGAAAGTAGAGAAACTTTAACGCACTAAATGCGTTATAAGATCAAATACTCTTAAGTAGCATGCGTTGATGATGGCTGGGAAGATAGTTGTGGTAAATCACCTCCTGAAGAATCGTAACCTTTGGACGAGATCATCATTTCTTATAGACTCCAGTTAAAGTCGATTGAAGCTACATGAGATGTGGCAGTTAACTAGTTAACTTGAGCATAATCTTCATCAATCTTAAGATGATAAGCAACAGTAACAGGCAGATCTTGGGCGAAAAGCTTTATTGCTACAGCAATTTTTTACCATAAACTTCAGCGCTGGCACATCCAAAGACTCTTAAGCAGCAGGTATTGATGAAGGCCTGCATGGTAGACAATTCTATTGATAGTTTCGTCGAGAATTTGAGAGTCAAGTGGTAAAGATTTGTTGGTGCCTTGCTTAAAAGTACTGTTGATTGTCATTACCAAGCCACACTTAAAGAAGATTTTCCTGTTAGACTCATCATGATCTCCAGCTTTTGACCAGGACATCCTCCAGTTTCGTCTTGATCAAATCTTGTTTTTGTGGTAGGTACAGATCAAAGATCTATTCAGTATAGGTCAGCAACCTATAGGTATTATATGCCTAACATTTTCCTGAATTGTACATTTTCCCACCCAGGCCAGTTGTCAAGCAGATCAAGCAATTCAATTATATTATAATTATTATGTAACTTGACAATTACAGCTTCATAAAATATATATTTCAAGATCTTAACGCAATATTCTTCGTACAAATCTCTCATTTTCAGCCAAGAAATTTGACATTATGTCGTAGAGAATGGATTATGTGACCTCGTTTTTGTAATTTCACGCCAATTTTCCATCTCATGAGTCGATTTCAATCGCATAAACAACTCTCCAAAAGTACGTGGGTCTGATTGACATAAAGTCAAGTTTTATAGTCTCCGGTGGTGTAAAGTTCCCAGCTGTAAGCTATTCTTGCCGGCACATGAATACATAGTATGACTTACGATGTCTTAGGTAAGTATATAAAGCAAGTTCTGCCACTTATATAGTACATAACATCGCGTCATGAATACGCTTTGTGATGATGATGATAATGACGGTAATAAGGAGGCTGTGGAACACAAAACAACGAATTTATATTGCTCAGACATGTGATCCAGCCCGTGGTCGTGGTAGACCGATTTCAGTCTTGCTGGGATCCCCGCAATCATGACGTATAATTGAAATTCAGAGCTAGACGGGCTTCAGCCAACTCCCGACGTTGCTCGCTTTTATGGGAGGTCATTTTGATTTGTAACGCAGACGCTAATGGCCTGACGTGGTTCACGATAACGATTTCAGCGAAAGCCAGCTTAAATTCTTATGAAAACAGTAAAACAGACCAACGGCTTTTCCCTTTTTATTTTCATTTGATTTTGCAGGACATTTCAGATCGTATTAACGAGCCACCCATCCTCCGCTAATGAACTTTGCTAGCGAGCTTTAAAGCGGAAAACTCGAGATGAAACAACTTTTCCAATGCTTCAAACAGTTCTCTATTAAATGCTAAATAAATCTTTTTAGCCCCTGATTAAATACCCGGCCATCATTTCTTTTGAACTGAATAAGTGTGAGGGTTCGTTTTGATCAACCGCCTCAAATTGAAAGTTGCACTTCTAAATTCTTTTTAGAAGAAGGAAAAATTCAGGAGGGTTCTCTCTGTCTTGAATTATAACAAGTAGTGTCACCTCAGCCATATATTACCCCATCTGCGCCCCTATGGAGGGTTGAAGTGTAACTCGACTCCTCGTGTCAATGATTTAGGGGGATGTGTGTCACACACAAGGACCTTATATGCTGCACTTGATTGAACACCAACGATCCCTTGGATTTATCGTCGGGACGAATCGTCCCAATCATTAGTCCTTATATTTCTTAATGTTTAGGGGATAAGGAGGGATTAAGGGAAACCGCGGCGAGATATCTGGAGATGAAAGGAGTATCCTTTATTGGTATTCAGGGAGATTGCGAGAGGAGAGTATGAATTAGACCTTTATTCTCTGGGAATTATACAGAAATCAGAGCATTGTGGTGAACTTGATTTGATTGTTTCGGGGCTTCTACAAATGAACCGGCGTCAGATCCTGAAGAATTTTAACATCCGTATATCAAGTGTAATTCGAGCCATCTAATGGAAATTTAACATTTATTTGCGCAATAATAATTGATATTTTTATTTCCTACGTTTCGTGAACTAAGAAGTGGTAGAATACCATAGAGACCGTGACTCAATGGACTATTCGTCAGCGTTATGGTAATTATCATATTCCTATAGAATTTCTAGAAGAAATAGATGATTCACCACTTTAAATTGCTTTGTTAACGAGTACGGTTCTGGAAATCTGCGATGACTCAGCATTGGTGGTTCGTCTCTGATTGTGTATTCGAACCCTCTCGATGCGATCTAGCGAGAACATATGAGTTCTCGGGCACCTTCCAGACTTGTCTATTGATCTAAAATAATCTACAAACTGCTAAAGTGCTAAAATCATCGAAAAGCCAATTCAATATCAGCACGATTTTTTTTTATGTAGGTAACGTTTTATTCGTTTCCTTCCGGCTGCGATACATAGACCTTAATTTCATTACGTCGGTTAAAAAGAGTGTCTAGAAGCGTGGCGAAACTGAAAAAAGAACTGTTCAGTGCTCCTAGATCGGGAATATTATTTAAACCTTTCCACTCTGCAAGGAAACCGGCATGTATCGTGCCGCACATCCGGCAATTACAGCAGCGGCATTGCTTCCTCTACGTGATCTTGCTCCCTCTTAAATTTTATCGCCTCCATCAGATACTGTATCAACATACTTGACTCGCTGTAATTACTGGATACGACGCGCGATTCATGTTAAATAGCCACAGAGACGTCACAGCGGCGGCGAACTCGTGACTATATTGATCAGTGTTTTGAAGTTCTAGGAGTTACTATGGTTTTAGTCGAGAAATAAATTTTATTCATGAGGATGTGGCGTGGCTGCAGCTGTATTTTCGTAAGCCTATTCTTGTATTTCCTTCCATGGAGAAAAGATCTCAAGAAATTGATTATTAAGCAGGTAGTAATTCCCGTCAGTAGAAAACGAGACAAACTCCCTTAATGTGGTTTAAAAGACCATTTCCCGAAACTAAATCACCGAATACAAGAGACTAAGAATGTTGAAATGTCTTTGTGGCTCGCATCAGGGCTTGTATCATATAATATATTCAAGTTTCATTGTTGTGCTTTAGTGTAGCTACTTAAATGCTAATTCCACTAGAGATGAGCAATTGTTCCACTCTAACAGCACATTTTTCTTCCAGGTAAGCTTCCCCAACCGGCAAAGGGCGGGCGAGAACAAAGGACGACCGGGAAAGCACGTCTTGTGTGTAGTGTGTAGTCTGGATAATAACCGGCAGGAATTGCGACGTTGCGTATGCAAAAGACGCAGGTCGGACCCTTGCAAGAGACCCTCGAAATTTGCTGACTAATATTTTATTACTATAACGAACCACTTTATTGTTATCTGCTTCGGAGGGATATGTGTAATCGTTTATCTGTTGAGTTTCCTCTTCTTGCAGCTTAAGAGATTCATTATAGTATTCTGAGGGCTTTCACTTTATCTTTTGTTGTTTTTTTTATTATTGATAATACATAAAACAATATCTCTGAACTGAAGAAATAATCATTTCTTCTTCTTCTTCTTCTTCTATCTCAATTCACTTTAGTTGCCACTTTCTATTCTTCACAAACTCTTAGCGCTACACATTACTGGTAGCTGCTCTTTGATACACGTGCAAAACTGCATTTTTATCTAGCCGTACTCTCGACGGTTTTGCTCCCAACAGATTTAGTCATTTTTGTGTACTCTTGTGTAACATTGCCCCCCTCTTAACTGCCTTAGTTGGTCCTCTCTGTTACTAGTGCTAGGCGGTTCAGAAGAACCAGCTCCATTTTCCACATGACAATCCCCTCAACAAACTCAATCCTCTTGCTGACCAGGGGATCCATTTCTGTCTCGGTGTTCCTTAGCTGAACTTATCGATTGATGATCTAGGAAGAACGGCTATTTGACGAATCGTATACCAAATTACAGCGTATTGCCGATTCTCCTTTCTCAGGTTCAGTGGTTTCTTCTTTCAAATAATGATTTCTTTTACTTCTTCCGATGCAACGTCCCTTGTGACATGGTTTCAAGTTATTCCAAGTTAATTTGGATTGATTCAGGATACAAATCAAGTAGTGGAAAAATGAAAACATAGAATCATCTTGCAAAGGAGGAAATCCACGCTAAGAACCGTCAGCTGGCTACGATTTTTTAGGCACTTTCTGAAAATTAAGAGATGCACAGGAAAAATTAATTTCAGCTCTGAACTCCTCATAATTGAACCCAAAGCTGAAGTTTTGTGATTATCAGAGAGGAAAAATTTCTTAAACATTTTCAACATCACAAAATTGATGCCTTGAAAATTTGAAGAAATTTTGAGTTCCCACAGTTGATATTATTATCAGATAAGGCTATAATAATATATATCTTTCAGAGATCTGCAAGAGTTTACTAGTAGTTGGTAATGTACCATTGTAAGCGAAACCATTCTGAAGAGGTTGAGCGAGTAAATCGCGGTAACCCACTTTGCAGATATCAACACCCGGTAGTAGCTAAATAACATGAAACAGATAAAACGAAGGAAAAGCTCGTATTAGTCGAAGCGTTGCACCAGTTCCGTTTCTATCGGAGATAGAGACTTTATGAAGACAAAGTGTTGAAGTTGGAACAAAAAATACCTAAAGAGCTCAGCACCGTCTATTCGGACTTATTTAAATTTAGTGTTATGTGTTAAGACGTCTTTTGTGTTGCCGGATCCGCGCGACCTCGGTGGCAACTATCCCCTTTGTTTCAGCATTATCCCCGGTCGTCGCATTATCAGACATTCACAGGAACGCCGCACCCACAGAAATAGATATCGCGGAATTAAATTAATACGACTTCCCTCGGGTCAGAGTTTCCCTTCTCGGTCTAACGATCACCTTCTTCCTAATCTACCCCCTGCTTTCAATTCCAGCCCCGCTAAATATAATGAAAGTATAATTAACTTTTGATTATTTCTAAAATCGTATAGTCGGCGCTGGGGGATGAAATATTGTGTCGTCTGAGTCGAGCTTACTCAGTTAGCCCGGAAGCCAACTGTGCGAGTGAGCACATTAGAGCATCACCAAGAAGTGATGACCGTAAAGATACGATATTTGCCTCTGATGTTCTGACATTTATTCGGCAGATGCGTTAGATGCCGCGGAAATTCGGGAGTTCTGAAAATTCGCTCTTCCTTGACACGAAACAATGCTAACTGATGAGAATTTTCAGGGGGAGTTAGCGAGCGAACATCATTATTTATTATTCCAAAGTTAATTTCAAGAATTAACAATTTAAATTGTGTAATTTATTTATGTGAAGCACTCGTCATAACAAATATTATAAATAATAACAACGGGGGATTGTTTTTGTAAAAACCTTTAATGTTTTATTACCTTAATTTATGTAAATAATAAATATATACAGGAATGACATTTAAGGTGGATTTATTATAATGTCATTTGTATTGCTGGCAGGTTTCCCATGAAATATTTGTTTCGAAAACAAAAGAAAACAGTGCCGACAAACAGGCCATTCTGTTTAATGGTAAAATAAATACAACGAAATGCGGATTTGCTCTCCTATGTGCTTCGTGTTTGAAGTTTATTTCCCAACGCCTTGCTTTTCCGTGGACTATGTTTGCGTTCCCCGGCCAAATAATGTAGTTACATATAACACGGGTTCTCCAGACAGAATAATTCTCGATTCAAGGTTTACCACCTCGCCAAACAATATTTAAATCTTAAGACAACTCCCTCTTACAACAGTAGAGAATTTCTCTCCGCTCTGAAACTCAATAGTATTCCCACAATCTCAGGGTCGATTATTCTCTTATCGTTTCACCTATTGAGATGTATACCCACTTCTTTTGAAATAAATCCGATAATTGTAACATTTTTGATACTCCTAGAACCTCTAGAATGGTAAACATCTTCCGGATGGTTCAGATACAAGCGAGAGAAGATGGTAATTGTCTAAAATTATAATTAAGTCTTCATTACGAGTGTACAATCTATCGACATTTATTTTCAGAGTATATAGCAAAATTCCAGGAGTTTCCGGGCGTAGGCACAACCATAGACTATCAGCACTCTAGACTAAATACTGTCCTCGGTAGCCTCAGTGGAGATAATAAAATAAAATCGTAGATTTGATAATCTTGAAGTCTCAGAAGGGAGTCCACTATACATAAGGAGATTCTTTAACTATATAGGGTATATAGGAATATTGGAAAAAAGCTCCAGATCTTAATTCCGTTACTCTTAAATACAGCAGCCTAAGTAAAGAACACAATTTTCAACTTCTCCCCTTATCGTATTTTTATCTCAACTCTATGCAAAACTTTGATGCGGGTGACATTCGATTTATCACGGACTTCATAAAACCATACAGGATTTCTCGTAAGTTTCCAGATTGGCAATCAAAGGCAAACACTTCGCCGATCTCATACTGAAAGTTGGAGAAAAAATACGTTCCCTGAAATTAAGTTTCTCGTGAGTTTGCCTCCGAAGATCGTTACGTTTGATGTTTTATTTTATGAGTCGATTTAAAGTTCTTGTATAGATCTCAATTTCCCTGTCACTAGACATCACTTCATATACTTGCTCCGGTAATGTTTAAAACATGCACCGATCTAAAATCTAGCCGTGGGGGCATGGCGTGAAATTAACTTGCGAAAGATTAAATTGATACCGATTTGACAGACTCCGACGTTCGTGATGAATTTTTCAGGCGTTTTTCTCTCGAGTTTTGTTAAGACCGTTCACCTCATAAAAGGGAAATAAATTTAATGAAGAGATTCGTCGAGAAAGTGATAGTAAAGAATGATGGTATCATTCAGCTTTATAAGGGATTTATTTAGTAATGGACAATCATCCAAATTGAAATTTTATGTAGCTCATTGTTGACAGAGAACAATACTTCGGGCGGAAAGCGGCCGACAGAGAGAAATGAAGGGCATAAAGCGGGTGAGCAGCACTTGAGATCCCATCAGATATTAATGGTGCGCTATATCTCTATGTATCAATCTCAGGTGTTCTGTCTTGGGTCATTTGTAGTTTAATATGTAGATATATCGACCCTATTTGTTAGTGTTAGGGGAAATTATGCTAGTCTAGGCGCCGGTGGATACACGAACAAATGTCAAATTGTTGCTCTGTCTTCGAGTAAACAGCTTTATTGCATTACCGTGTTCCTATGTAACCTCTCACTGTGAAGACGAATCTCCACCTTACCTACTCTGGACGACATTTCTCTTTGCCGGGCTCATTCTCCAAATAAATACAGCACCTCTCAGAGATGCTTTAGGGAAATTTATAACCATCCAGTAAATCTTATTAAAAAAAATTCTGACATCTTGTCATATAAGTTTAAAAAATTACAAAGAATTAAATTTGTCTTCAAGATCATAATGAAATTTTACTCTCAGACTCGTGTATTTATCTCTACTGAAGCCACTCTGATACAAATTGACATCAAATTAACGGAATAAAAATAAAATACTTTTAGCACAATACTTGAAAAACCGCCAAAAAAATGTTGTCTACACGCATACATACCTTCCATTTGTGATATGGAGTCTATCAGCCTTATTTTGGCTCTACATTGTAGCTGACATCCCTAAAATAATACAGGATTTGATGGTGTCTATAATATCACATTTTTTTCCATCCTATTTTTTAAATATCCAGAAAACCTCGAACTTATCGAAAAAAATGTTCAAATAAAAAAAATAACTCTTGATAAATCCGCAAAAAAATGTTTCATTCAACTTTTCTTTATAAGCTGCAACGTTCTTGGAAAAATATTTATAATATTGGGAAAAAAAAAATTCCGGAGTCATTTTCGATGGTCAGATTCTTTTTTTCCTTTCGCTGAAAGGATATTTACCTTCTTTAGCATTTTCGGGCGGCTTTTCAGGTGAAGTGGATGAAGTGCCGCTTTTCTCGTAGGTATTAGTAGTTTATACTTAATTTTTTTTTATTTAAAATTGTGCATTAGTTTGTTTTTGTTTAGGCAAGGTCTGGTTTGACAAGATCCTGCCAATTGTAATGTTTTTGTTTTGCAAGGTCCGGTCAGTTCAAAATTTTTTTAAGATCCGGTTGACAATGTCTGATCAGCTAGAAAAGTTGCTTTGTTCAAGGTCAGTTGCAAATAAGCAAATCGAGCTGAACGAAATCGAATTTTCGAGATAACAGAACTTTGTCTAACCGGACCTTGAAAAAAGTCGAGCTGACCGTACTTTGGAAAAATCGAATTTTCGAGCTGACCGGACTCTGCAAAAATCGAATTTTCGAGCTGACCGGACTTTGTCCTCAGAAAATCTACACTTCACCAACTTTTCAATCTACGAGCCGTCACTGTTTTTTAGACGATGAATATCTATATCACACTCTTTTGCTACTTTGTTTAGTATCTCTTCGTGTTTCGAGAAAAAATTAAATTTTTCCGAAAAAAATCGTAATTTTTCAGTTTTTGCGGTAGCTGCTATTTTTTCTCGAACAACTCTTTCCATGATTTTTATACGTTTGCGATTCCCGTAACAACTCTGAAGGATTATGCTGTATCGTATCGTCACCAAGTCAAGTCCAGACAGGGTGTATCGCGTACAAAAAAAATAAAATGCAGCTCTAACGAGGGTCTAAAAATTCCCTAATACAGCCCATGTTCAATAGATCGTATTTGGCAGCTCTTGTTAAATTCCAACCGGTTCGTTCAACACTAAGACACTAAGAATGTTTCCTAGAGTCTTTCCGGAGAATCTCTATAAATTCCAGAAAAATTATTACTTTCCAGGAACGGATCCCGCTTATTTTTTAATAAGCTCCTTGCTACCGCTGTGTCAAATTTCAACCTCCCATGACAAAAAATTACGGCCCCAAGACTCATAGCAAAATGCTCAGACCACAGACCGACAGACGCACATTTTCAGAGTAACACTTCAAGTTTTTATGCTTGCGGCTATTCTACAAATTCCTCGATTTCATATCGAAATGTATGTAATTTTCGTCAATAACAAGATTTTCTGCGATGATCTTGCCCTGCCGGCGGCTTTGGGTCTTTCGATCGACATACATTTTCAGAGTGTTGCTTTAAAAGCTGGTCCAAAACAGAAATTTTAAGGTTTTTCCCTGAGGGGAAGGCAACTCGTTCTTAACGATCCCCATAGAGGACTCTCCGCCGATGACTTCAGCATATCTCAAACCATTGAAAGTATGAGTGTGCAACATTCACACTCTGAGAAAAATTTGCAACATCCACTCATTCCACTCATACACAGAGAGACAAAGAAATAGGTAGAATGATTGTTGCCACAGGGAGCCTGTTAGTTCAGTGATTAAATCTCTGAATTCATATGGTCACATTCAGAAGACCGGGTTCAATCTACCGACTTTTCCACTTTTCTTCAGTCAGTTTCACCAAAATTAACTTAATGTTAAAAGTGTTAAGTCTTTAAAGAGTATTTAAATATGATAACTATATAAGCCAAACTTTTCATGGGTAATGTTTGTTTTCTTCAATCAGAGTAGAGAGAATGAGAGAGATTTGTAGTGCCAATTATTGAATTTCGTGAAGTGAATGGTTCCACATGATCTCAAGTCTTGATAGACTCAAAGCGTCAATGAAGGTGAAATGAAAATATTCAAACACCGGCACAATATAAGTAAATGAATAATAGCATTATGCAAATTCAGTCAGGCATAAGGTAAATTAGTGAACATAGGATAAGGAGTAATTATGATGAAAGCTCGACACTGTATTCAAACGAATTAAAAATTAATCTCGTTTGCCTAATATCAATAAAGCCGTTGTTAGCTGAAATAACAAACACTTTGTGCGTATAAATAAATGGGAACAGTTCCCTTTGAAGCAGCAGAACAAATAATTTTAAATTCTATGCCGTGCCGGGCAGCGAAAAATGATAATTTGAATATCATCACTCCGGCACACAAAGCTGAAGCCCAGTTAGCTGGGTACGTGGTAGGTATTTGACATTTAAGCGAGAAGGTAATTCCTCTGCTCTTGGAACAAAAAACAAGAGACAGCAAAGGGAAACTCTCAAAGCATGTGCAGAATGAAATCATATTTCGCATTCTTTGCGTATTACAAAACCTTGAAATGAACACTCAGCGTGTGCCAGCGTGTGTGTCTTTTGATGTTGGGCTGACGATACACAGCCACAAACAGGCCGAGCTAAATTATTATACACAATCTAGATGAATATTTTCTGTTTATCTTCGTACGCAAACACAGCGACGACCGTCTCTCATCAATTTCCCATACACCTGATCCCGCTTATTAATAATTAACTTGAGTCATATATTTCCTTAGAAATAACACCACCTAATACGTTGTTAATTCCGTATCTGAGAAACATTAAATTATAGCTTAAGCTTTAGCTTTGTTTCAAGGGCCGGGTAGGGAACTCTTGGGGGTAATTTAGGAAGTTTCGCGTGTCTTGTTCGTTGTGGGTGAGAGTGAGAATTAAAATTTTATCAACACTTGTTCTTCGTGATACATTTAGGGCAATAATTAAGTGTTAAGGGTGTTGAAATTAAAACAAAACTTGAGGTGAAAACGTTGTAATAAATTTCAGTTAGTTGAAACGGCGATTTGCTTGCTGCCGCTGCTGGTCTGGGTACGACTGCATGGTAGGTACGTCGAGTAATTGAAAAGTCGGTAATTTATAGTTTTCACGTCGTGTTGACTCGAATTGATTTACCAGGACAATATATATTGTTTACGGTAATAATATCACGTTATAACTTCCTCCAGAACGTCAGTTGAAACTTCAATTCCGGGAGAAAAACACGCAGAAATCTCGTGATTTGTAACGGACATAATTTTTGGTGACATTACACTCGGCTGAAGACAATAAATCGGATAAATTCACGTCTATTTCAAAGTTGAAACAAAGATATAAAGTTATCGAAGTGAGCTGCATTTAGATGCTTGATATACAGGATAGCCGCGTTATCGGACGGGTAATAAAAGTACGAGAACACAAAAGCGGACATGAGATATTGGAAACTTCGGTCCGCGCCGACAATTGAAAATTAGGAGAATAAAAGTTGAGGATCGCAAAAAGCATAGCAGAAATTGAAAAGTTGTTCCTGAAGTTTTAAACGCTACACGTATAACAACGAGTGCTGGCAGACGGAAAGAAAAAGGGTATTAATAAAATTTACTTTGGAATTGGGAACTTCCCGAATTTGGATGCCTGAAGGTTCTTCTGGTATGAATAATAAATGAGAATTTTACGAATGTGTTTGTGACACCTTGCGTCACCAAAGCTCGACTTTTCACCTCAAAGGCATTATTTTTATTTATACGTCTTCGCTCTGGATTTCTCCCTTCTATTCAGACTCAATATCGTTCAACTAAAAGTGTTTTTGTTCGCACAAAAGACTTGAATCATTTCTCCGCACCTTCCACAAATACACACAGTAATCTTCGATTGAAAAATTCAAACGCCTATTTTTGTTTCCAATAATTTCACTATAAATGATCTTTCTTGAAACTAGTTCAATCAAATGCATTTATCGGGAAATATATATACAAATCGTAAGACTTTAAATACAGCAAAGAAATATTACTTCGTAAATTGTCTTATATAACTTCGCTGTCAATAAAAAAATCATGAAGGAGAGCTATTTGTATATGGGAATTTTTATTGGAACGTTATGCGAAGAAGGAATCACGATGACGAATTCAATTTTGATGAGTTTAAATTTATGAAAAATCGAGTCTGAAAATCAGCTCAAACTGGAATTTTTATGATCAAGGGTCAATTTTTTTTATAAATCTTTATTAAGCAATCAGAATTGCAAAAAAATCTTTAAGCTAAATTGCTGGCAATTGTTAGAGAAACTAACAACTAATTAACATGATAAGGCGAACATCCAGCAATGCAGCTACTGAATTTTCAGACAATACAAGTAAGTATCTCTTGATTTAACATTTCACTCACTACTTGTTGATTATATTATTATGTCTGTCTTTTCAGGCCTTTGTTGATTCTTGGTTCTAGTAACTCTTCTAGTAATGGGTTTGTACGATCTTCCACATTATCATGATGATGTAGATACTACTTTTTCTTGTATGGTTTCTTGAACAGTTGGGACATGAAGATCTTCATGGAGTGATGATTGGTTACATTCCAAGGCGCATTATCATTTGGCGAAGTATTTTTTTTTTTTTTTTTTAACCACTGTTACAGGTCTAGTAGGTGGGATTGTATGTCTGCAGAGGAAATTTGTGTATCTTCATGGCTAGAAAGAATAGCGGTGTCCTCGGCGAATGTTTCTGTTATTGTGTATGGAGTTATTGGCAAATCAGATGTGTATAAGGCATACAGTAGTGGCCCCAGCACGCTACCTAGCGGGACTCCTGACTCTATTGGGAGTCTCCTGTCTGATCTATCTTCTCCTATTTTAGTTTCGAATGTTCTTTCATTAAAGTATGGTATTATGGTATTAATATGTTGAAGTAAGGTGAGGGAAGCACTCTTTTTTTATTTTGTAGAGTTGGATGACATACTTTATGAAATGCTTGGCTGACGTCTAGAAAAACTGCTGAGTAATACTGTTTGTTTTCTAATGCCTTGTTTATGACTTGAGTGATGCTATGGACTTGTTGTATTGTGGAATGGCAGCGCCTGAATCCAAACTGGTGGTCTGGGATCCAGTTTCTTTATGGAAGGTCTTCATTTATTCTGCTTAGTAGTGGTTTTCAGCAGTTTGGAGATGACCGGTATTAAACTTATGGACCGGTAGGATGACACTTCTGTTGGTTCTTTTCCTGGTTTTGCGGTAATTATTATTTGTGCAGATTTAAGGCATTTTGGCCAGTACCCAGTTCTTAGTATGGCATTGTATATATATGTATACAGTGTGTGTCACAGGCCCTTTTTTTTTCTTTATTTTTCGAGATAATTTTTTGAAATTTGGTAGAGAGCGCACTTTTTAGTAGAAATTTTTTTCCCACATCTGGTTTTTCCGGAAATGTTACCAATTTTTTATTTTTAAATGGGACACCCTATATATTATTATATTTTTGGATTCTATACATTTGTACGAATCCAACAATACCACATAAGTACTATTTTAAATGTCAAATTTGTTTTTATTTAATTTTTTATTTCTTAATTATAGTGTGCCATGACTATTTCGTTTTACTCCAATTGGATCATCTAATGCTAGAAAAATCGAATTTTTGTTCAAAGTACTAAATTAAGTGATTTATGGATCAATTATGTGCCCCGGAATGATTTTTTGAGCTGGTTTAATTTTTTTCACATGGTACCATATTGGTACCGAGGTACCATCTACTAGTAGGTACTTCCAATAAGGGACATTTTGGTGTACCCATTTTGCATCTGTGACGAACACAACAACAAACTGAAGTCATGGCACACTATAATTGAGAAATAAAAACAAATTTGACATTCAAAATGGTACTTATGTGGTATTGTTGGATTCGTACAAATGTATAGAATCCAAAAATATAATAGTATATAGGGTGTCCTATTTAAAAATAAAAAGTTGGTAACATTTCCAGAAAAACCAGATGTGGGAAAACATTCAATTTTGACACACACTGTATGTCAGGAGCACTATACCCTTTCTTGGAAGTTCCTTTAGCATTTTGGCTGTTAAAAGTCCTTTCCCAGGAGCCTTTTTGGGGTTTAGTATTTTGATTTCCCTAGCTATTTCTTTACTAGTCAATAGTTTGATAGGTTGATGTGGTTCAATTGATGTGAGTAAGTCATTTTCTATTTCTTGGTCCGGTTCTTCATTTATTGTTTGAAAAACTGTCATAAGATGTTCCGCAAACTCCTTTACTTTCTTTTTGTCACTTGTAGCCCAGGGGTCGTTCCTAATTTTCCTTATTGGCTTTTCCAAACCACTCATTTGTTGCTTCTTTGAGTTTTGTTTTCACCCTATTACTTAGATGATTGTAGGCATTTTTGTCTGCAGGTGCTTGGCTTCGGTGCCATTTTGATCTAGCACGTCTTTTTTCTGTTACAGTTTGCTTAATTTCTAATGGTATGTCTTTTTTTAACTTTTTTTGTTGCACTTCTGGTGTAGCGTTGCTTGCAACTTGCTGTAATTTTGTCATGACTTCGGTTGCTACTTCTATTACTTCCTATTCTTCTTCTTATTATTATTATTAAAAGAAAAATAAACCAAAAAAGTTAAAAAAAACAGCATCAGCAAATGCGATTTTTTCAGCATTTTGCAAAAATTCTTTTTATTTGGCGCTGCTGCCAATTTTAGTTTAATTTGATCGATTTTTCGGAGGGTGGACAAACGAAAATTTTATTGAGAAACGTGGACAAATCGTGAACAAAAGAATGCCTGTGAATTTTATGAAAACTTGTTTTCGGAGCGGTTTTATTTACATAAAATTGCCCATAACGTTTCAGATAAAACGCAAAATTCAGATGGACAAACTTATCCCGTTTGAAAATTAACGAATTTTCTTTATTTTCTCTCCATTGTTGACGTTTCTTTGTTGGATACCGATGTCAATTTTGACAATTTTTTTTGAAAGGTGGACGGACATGCGAAAATTTTGGTTAGACCTTACTTGACAAACGACGCCCAAATAAATGTCGTTTGTCATAGCTTGAAAGTGACAATTGAGGAGCTAACTTTTGTGGTTTTGTGGTTTGACAAGGACTTTTGTGGTTTTATGATTTAAGTATAAATATAATACCTCCACTATATAGGAGCTTTTGAAGAATATGTTTTTTCTATAATGTTTTCCGGATGAAAATTTCTATATTTTTTTCTAATTTTTATTTTATTTTATAGTGGTTATTGTATTTTTATTAAATGTGAAACAATTAGTATCAACTCACACGGTATAATCTTAATGGTCTCCATTTTGGAAACTCTCATCTAATAAAAGATTAGGTACGTTCAAGCTGAATATTCAAAATATATAAGTGCATAATATCAGAAAAGGCGCTTTGTATGAACCACTCTGTATAACCTTTTTTACCTAATTTTCATCAAACTATGCTATCGAATTGTTCGGACGAAGTTGCTTCTAAAATGAGATGAAAAGTTTTTGCTTTTTTAGCTCACCTCGCTGTTTCAGCATGTTTCTATTTACCTGCAGGGGAAAAAACCTGAAAAAACCTACAAACTTGGTATCGAATCCTAAAAGTAAATAAGAAGATATTTTCCACTTTGCTTTGCTATTGTCTAATATTGACTATATCCATTTTATGAGCAGGAATTATGGAACAATTTATCAAGAGATGTGTGTTACCCCAACATTTAAAAAGCGACCATATACATGAAGAGCAAACAAAATGAAAATAGTCTTGCAGGCGTAATAGCTAAACGTGTTATTCCTGTTACGTTTATCAAACAATTTTTTTTAATTCGTACTTTGTTAATGTTAAAACATTTTCGTAAATGATCAATATTTTTTCAGCAGTTCATACGATAAATTGGTACGTAGATTGAGGATGGTCTGTTGGAGTTGGAGATAAACCTTTGATCTGTTGTTTGGGAAAATCAATACTAGAGGAATTCTATTTCGCTGACATTCGGGGAAGTGGATTAGGTAAACAAAAATAACACAGGAACATTAATTGCAACAGCAGTTGGACATATTTGCAAGTGAAAACGATCGTGATGTAAACCGGAATGAATTTTTACGCCGGTTTACTTTTCCATGCAAACAGTACCTATATAGGGGGGTGGCTGGCATCAGTTGAGTGTGCACAGTGTAACACTAACACTACACAATACGTTATCTGGTCACGTGATCGGGTGATCATAAAATACTGTAAATCAAATCGAACATCCAGTTAGAACGAGAGACTGATTCGATAAAAAACCGCCACCAGCTGGGCGTAATCGCAGTGTTTTCGCGGGGGCAATATTAGCATAGATTGTAAATCTCCTCGCGAGGGAGAAAACAACATTAGTGGATGAAAACAACAGTTAATATTCACTCTTGCGTAGTTCTAAGTGCGCGCTATGAAATCCAGCGGTGTTTGGAATTGGCCTCTGTACCGATCTCAAGCCTGGAGAAGCTCCAAACGACCCTGAGGTTTGACAAATATGTCCTATTACATCCGAATTATTACCTAAAAATACCTAGCCAAATGCCGTTTCGGGTTAGAAAATCTAATAAAATTATCTCATGCATGTATAGTTGGGAGGGCAGTTAGCGATTTACGATTTCTAAAGACATGAATGTAGTTACGACTAGTAGAACTTTGACCTATTTGCAAAAAACGCCCACTTGAGCCATAACGGCATAAAGTGCAGAGCTTATAACTCTTCCCGGGTATGCATCGAAAAATACGAGTATTTGTATGTAAATTACTCGATTTTCACGGATCTCTCGGTATGCTAATTTCGGGGATAGTTTTATTTATCTGGAAGTGAAATGAATATGCACAAGTCCAGTGAGTTTTAATGTGAATTAATTATGCCCGCTTTCATTATCGCCGTCTCCCCATTCAGGGTTGCCTCGTTTGTAAATTTGACGATCCCTCAGGTCGTACCGGGATTTTTACCCCCATTTCCATTACAAGCCGCTTACGCATTTAAGTAAATGAAACATGCTTTCACATACTCTGAATATCTTTCATGTCTCCTCCCTAATTTAATTCCTCTTTAAACCTTTTATTCCAGCACATCAACCCTCGAGTCATTAATTAGTTATTAGTCCATTTTTTTTTAATAACATTAATATAATCACCCCTTTTGTATCTAGGTGCATCAACACTATAGAGCCAATGTTTTTCTTATCTACCAGAAAAATGTCCAGCAAAGAGAGCTCTCCAGCTAATGTTAAGAAATTTCATACTCCAGCCCCACTCGAAGTTTATTAAAAATAAAAAATCTCTTCGTTAATGTTAATGTAAATTAACATCCCAAACTTCTCTCTCAACATTACATATTACGTGTAAATCACGGGAGTATTCCTTGAACATGCCGGGAAACGTGATAAACAGAGATATCAGCTAATTACTTCAGATATCGATTTAGGTATATGGGTTACAGATTTCGCTAGATTCGTGTTAGTTACGTCGATACTCGTAAACACAACTCAGGTAGTTAACCTAATTCCTCATGGCTTGATTTATTAATTTCCCTTCCACACGGCCAGAATTTTGATGAGATGGGGTGGAGGGGATCCTTTCAGATGTCAATTTGTCCATCAAGGGGATCAAGGTGAGATTATAAGTGGCTGGGAGTGTTTAGGGAATGCTCAAGGATCCGTGATATTATACTTGAAGAGGATGTTTTGCTTTGGAGTTAAACACTATAGATTCTGTTTTGAAACTTCTAGACCAGATTTGTGTTGACAAATAAAAAAAAGGCGTCGAAGAAGCCGTGGAGAGCAAATTTAGAAAGGTGTATCGGTGAAACTTGAACCAAATTGTGATTAGTTTTCACATTATCCCAACTAATGATCATTTTTTCTTTTATGTTAGAAATCGATTAAGACCGTCCCCTCCAAGGCCAAATAGATTTCCGAAAAACAACCATTCACTTATATTCTAATTAGAAAAATATTAGAACATCAATTTGTCACAAAAATGTCCTTTTGGCAGAAATTACGAAATTTTTTCTTCACAATTCCAGAGTGCAGCAACGAACAAATGCCGGAGTTCCTCAGGATTCCAAACTGGTATCAATACTTTTTCTTGCTTATCAGTGACATCGTCGATTTTCTACTCTTCTCCAATAATAGTCTATATTCCTCCCCCTTTCCCTTCTTCCAAACTCTTAGTCAACACCTTGTAACGAGATCCGAGGGTCTCGTCTATTAATTAATTATTATGTTTATTTCTAATCAAGAGGCAGGATTTTTTAGAGACATGATAACCGTCTTATCACGGTCCGGCCGGCTATAAATACAGAGCTCGTCGATGGAACGGACAGTGTCCATCAGGTAGTGACTGATCGACATTCACATCTGTTGTCTAGTGTACTGAGCTAAGGCAGTAACAGGGGGCCTCTATTGCCGTATTGGGGTAAATCGAGAGCTCTAACATTTCTCTGCCCGTACTGAGGGCTCGGAGAAATCACTGAAGCCTCTCCGGCTGCATTGAGGTCAGGAGGAGCTCAACCCCCGGGTCCCCGTTCTCCGTATTGAGGTGCGACGGGCCACCTACGCATCTGTTGACCTGCGTTGAGGGTCAAAAATCCGTGATCCGCCGTATTGAGGTGGGATCGTTTTACATTCCCCCTTTAGTTCGTACTGAGAGACGAAAGGGGGAGCATCAGAGTCTCCCCGGTTACATCGAGGTCAGGAGGAGCTCAACCCTGGGCCCCGTCCTCCGCATTGAGGTGCGACGGGACGCCTACGCATCTGTTGGCCTGCGTTGAAGGTCTAAACACCGAGATCCAGTTAAGGGCGGATAGGAACATCCCCATACCGTTCGCTGCGGAGCCTAGAGGAACTGCCCCCAAGAAGGCAGCGCTAGCTATATAATATTATTGTTAGTTTTAGGTTTTGTATATATTTAACATTAATGTGTAAATAAATCTATTGTTACGCAAGTTTATCCTGACTGGAAAGAACCCATCACAACCTTAATAAAATAGTTGATTGAGGAGCTTCGACAGAAGCATGTTTCTGGATTGCAGCTCCCTTCAACTTCTGTTCCACTTGATCGGTCAAAACAAAACCTGTAATGTTTCTTCAATAAAGTCTGTTCGTCCAAGTCTTTTCTCCCAGCTTGCTATGTCAGACCAAAATAAATATTACAAGACGTTACACCCACCCCTCTTTCCCTCCCCACTCGTTCGATGTGACCATATTTAGGTCACCTGACAACTGAGAGCATCTTTTCCCAGCAGCATTCTTATTATGCAAGATGAAAATCTCACTGAATCCCTCGTGATCCGTGCAGCATATAGCTTCTTATTTTTACATGTGTCCGAAGATCCCTGCAATTAACTCTCTAAAAGTTTATAAAACTAATAGATAGAGTGTTTTCAAGCCAGAGCCTAATGAAAACCCTATCCCATCAACGACCAAACCATATTTCATCAGAGCTATTTACGTAATGATTGAATAGCCTTTGGTTAATTTGAAGTATGGTCCGTTGTTGACTGCATAACTCATAAGGTGGATTTGACGGGATTGCAATTTACAGAGTGGTTCTTTCCAAAGGAAATGACGTGGTAATTGCAATATTCATTAGGGATGTATGTGGACCATTCAATATTAAAACCGCATCCCGCATGTGAGCATTCATGTTCCTGGTTACTCTGCTGCGGTAGTGATTTAAATGAGAGACATGTTTCAGGTTCAGGTTTGAAGTCGGTTTGTAATTAAAGTAAAAATTGGATTCCTTGTGTAAAAATACATAAATTCTCATAACGTTGTTTGCTTTGTCGTAGATTGAAAACTTAATCTACTCGTTATTAAATATTTTATAATACGTACATATATGTGTATAATAGTGGCTGCAAAGTATAATAGCGGTTGAAAAGTAAATTAGTTTTGCTGAGATTTTTATTTCATATTATTTAATTTCCAGGATAACTTGCAGTGATCGTAAACAGAAAATTTGCCTTTCATAACAAAATTTATTATGTATACAATTCCTGGGAAGAAATGACTTCTTACCGATCTAATGTAAACAGTCGCGGGTATTCGGGATGGCTTCCCTTCTTTCTTAGATATTTTATGGGAAGATTTGGCTAAAATCAAGCCATTTCGCTGGATATTTTAAATGTCATTGCGTCCAGATTAGCATAATCTTTTTAGTGGTTACGTCAATAGGAGCGAGGTAACACAATTTTCTTAAAAACATTTTAAAATCAGCGCCGGCGAGGTATTGTCTTAAGGCTGGCATTAACAATTTCAGCCATGAATAATGCATGTGACGTAATATGAAAGTGTCTGGCGTCGCCGGAAACGTGCATCCCCCGATGCTTCTTGCGGCTTCGGCCCCGTTTCCTGCATTACCGCGTCCGCCCGTCGATGGTCGCTTTGTAGATGCACTGCGCCAACCACCCGGTACTTCACAGGGATATTATCTAGTCAAGGTGATGCTGCATGAGAATTTCAATACCGAGTCTGTCTATCTTAAACTGATCCCCTTCAACACACAAACTATAGTAAACAAGATTCTGTCAGCCTGGCTTTCTTCTTATACAGTTTGCTTATACAGGGTGGGCACGAAATACTTAGGAAAAACTCCTGAAATTAATGCCGCCAGTTCCTGCAACAGTTTTTCCAAAAATCAAAATCATACAGTTGCAGTTAAGGGCTCATAATTTTTTCGAGATTTGTTTTATTTGTTCTTGAAAAATTATTATAGTCAGAAAGATCACACCAGAAATATTGGAATTAATAAGGAGAAATTATCTGATAGTTCTATTTGATTTATCTGGCTTATTTTATTTAGTATATGGCGATAAGGCATTCTTATAAAATTTTTTAAGAAATTCACTTTTCGCCAATATGAGGAGAGCCGATTTTAGAGGTGTTTCTGATGACTAAAAGTAATGGGATCGTAAAGGAAATAGGATTTTATTTGGATTTGAAGGCAAAATTTTGGCGTTTAAGCGTGGCATTTTTCTAAAATTTTCAACTGTTAATCTTAGAAATTAGGCACGTTTAAAGCTCATCATATCGTCGCTTTCCGAAAGGAAGAAACATTATTGGCACTGCTAAGATGACAGGTAGGTAATATATAGCTACATTAAACGTCAAATTATCAAAAAGAAGTTTCTTGGGTTTCTTTGTTCCAGGAAAAAGTCTTCAGGAAAATTTAGGTTTTAAGAATCTTTTTCATGTTTGGGACCTTTTGGGCAATGAGAAAATATTTTGAAATTTGCTACAATTTGGCAGCTTTTAAATGATCACAAATGCAAGAATTTTTCAAAAACCTAAAGTGTAAGGGAATGAGTGTGTTTAACGAATTCCAAGGCATTCGTTGATTATTATTATTTATTTTAATTAATCGAGGGGTTTATCAGAAGAATACAGTTTTTACAGCGGTGATTAGCAGGTTATCTTGCCGGAACCGGCTCTATAAGCAGACCCAACGGAGAAGCAGGCAGATCTTCCGAGGTATTGACTCGCGAACCATCTCCCTCCCTGTGAACTGAGCTAGGAGGTCTTCAGCAGGAGGCATGTAATGAGTGCACTCCGTCCAGTACCCAGCCGGCTACAGCAGGACGATGAAATGAGTCGAGCCTAGCTGTAACTGGACATCGGGAGATCGATGAGAGTGAACTGAGCTCTTATCGACTGCCGGTCATAACAGGGAATCAACCGGGGCTGTAGTGAAGTCCCGGCGGATCCTTTCAGACGACGCCTGGCCTGTATTGAGAGCCAGGTAAACCAGACGTCGGACCGCAATGTAATGAGTTGTCGATCCGGCAATCCCGTCACGTCGCGTATTACGGAGGCCGCAGCAGCATCAGATACGACACGCAGCGTGCGGTGGTAAGAGAGCTACTGACGCAGCGGAGCCGGAGGTGAATCGTCCGTCCGACCGACCAATTAACAGAGGTGCGTGTACCGACGCAGATATCTCTCGCCAATCAGGCGGCCTGCAGGGGACGAGAGCCGGCCCACATTGTTCAGGATTCAACAATATTAATTTAATAGGTACAGATATGTGTAACTATCGTAATTGTAAATAAAGATTTTTATTATTCTAATTGACTTGTCACGGGTAAAAGGGGGCAATTATCGATCCCTGGGTAATCATCTCTACCGTACCGAAAATCCCGTTACAGTGTGAAGTGGTGTAATGGGAAGTAGATTTTTGTAGTCTATTTTTTTTTTTGGTGTTTCTTGCTTTTGTAGTTAACGTATTCCAGGTCGATTGAGCCAAATTTTTTCCACAACAGTTTTACCGGAGCTTTTTATAGCTTAGCGGGTTGTGAGGCTTTTTAATATGGCAGCCTCTTTCTTATTGTCCCCGGGCCCGTTGATCTTATGGACAATCCTTCAAGAGAATGTTCTAATGAAAATTTTATTGTCTGTAACACCCTACTTTTGAATAATTGATCAGAAAGCAAATAGACCTCCAATTTAAATAAAATATCGTAGAAAAATTGGCTCGTTCTATAAGGGGTCATAATTTACTACGTTCCAGTGATTCAGACAAAAATAAAGTATTTATGACGACATTACTCCTAAACTAGCAACTCCTCTCCTTTTTCTTCTCTTGCAGCTTCACCATTGCCACTTGTGCAAATCTATGCGTAAAACTGACAAAGTCTGATGATTTGTGTCGAAGTTGTGGACTCTTATGTTGCTCTGTGAACTCTTTCGCTGAATAGTGAATTGACAAACTATTGTGATATACTGCGATACACCTGGGGACAACCTTATAAGATTGCCTGGATCGTAGTAGGGTGATAATTTTTTTGGCGTTAAAGCTGGTAGGAATTGGACAAATATGTTTGAGAGTAAAATGTTTATCTTGAGGCCACCCTGTACATTTTTAGTTCAATGTCAGTGCACTGTTGATACTTAGTCAGCATTATGGGGGAGTACCGATGGTCAGGGTTATAATAAGTTTTGTTGATAAAAATTAGTTGTTTAGCTATTGCAGTGTCGTTTTACCAAATCTACTTGTTTTATGAATAGACCAGCTTACGGATCAACTCTGAAATATTTACTTAATGAAAAGTAAGATTTCATCACTGAAATCTTACCATTGGTTAATCATACTGTTCCGCTTCACATACCTAGATAATTTCGTAACAAATTAGACCTAATTCAAGACCTAAAACGTAACTCCAAGAAGTCAGATTATGTTTGTCATTTAGCGAGTGTTCCATAGTTGCTGTCAATCAATAACCATTAATTGGACGGTTGCAACCTGTCCATTTTGTTTGAACGTTTTCGCTCGTCTAACCGCTTATTGTTCCCAAATGTCAATCATATAACTTGCAGTTAATCCAGCAATAAAACATTCGGTAACAAAACATTTCCACCCAATTTGCCGAAAAAAAAATGAAAATCATTCTAGAAAATAAGAACAAACAATTATCCAGACATCGGATTGGCAGGGCTGAGTTTAAAATATAATCAAGCGATAGATTCGGGCACGGCTTGTCTCTCGGCTGTCGCATACACGAGAGAAAAGTTGGTTCAGGTGTTTGTTCTGCTGACGAGGGCGATATACAGAAGACTTCGATGTCACACGTGACAGCCACGCTCGTAATTTTATCATTTTCCACTAGAATCAAGCAGGGTTGCAGAGCGTCCCACAAAGGCCTCACTTCGCCCTGATATGATGTCGGAAACACGAAACAGCAACGAAACGGCAGATAAAACACTCCATTCCACAACAATCCCTGGAACTTCAAAGATGCTACAACTCCAGCTTGAATTGTAAATGGAATGTGTCAAATCTGATGCATCTTCTTGCGTTGCTACGAACAGGCAGTCAGGTATATTTACAGATGACTCTGCATGGGTAATGTTAACGTTCACTGGTTATTATTGCTGGACATTCGAATAATGTCTGAAAGATATTCAAATTTTTAAAAGGTATGGTAATATAAGTATGTTTATTCTCTTGTCCCCGGTCTGCTTGGATAAAAGCTGGTTGATATTCAGCTAGTGTAGTTTTGTTGACATTTAACTGCCTGATTTATGCGAACCATCATTTTGCATATTTTTCTCAGTGGAATACATTTGGGTATCTCTGCATTTTATTTGGTCGAAAATAGGGTTAGGCGGTCGATCTCGTTTCTATACGAACAACTCCTTTATATCTTTGAGAGATAACTCGTAAAATCCGGCTAAGTGTAGTGGAGAACCAGTGGGAGAGGAAAAGTGCACCTAAAACATTTTACGAGTATATTCGCAGCGGAAACGTAACAACGATTAACTTGAATTATTATGTAAATCATCAAGAAAATCTTAAATCGTTGTTACTTGAAGGAATATTAAAGTGTACTTCTTTATGAATATAAATACCTGCGATTATATTACCGCGATGAATATTTATTAAGCTCGCTAAGACAATAACCGGAGCGGCATCGGGAACTGGAAACGGGAACTATTACAATAATAGAGAGCAAGTCTACAGCAAAAGGATGACATCGCCAAGTAAGAGGATCAATAGTTATGTTATAATCTGCGGAATTAACGAGGGACGACCGAAGCCAGCAGCTCCAGCACTAGCACCTACTTGACTGCGACCAGCAGAAGTCATATCAATATTATATGGACATAGTTATCCTTTGGGGAAGATTGGATTGGATGTTTGGAACAGGACAAGGAAGCTATTTGTTAGGGTCTTAGGACGTATATGACGTCATCTTATTAAACCGGGGGTTTGTTTGCCAAGCCATAAAATAAATTTTCTGACACACTTTCTTGTTCGCAGACGTCCGAGAGTGTTTTGTTTGCTGATTTATCGGCGCGTGATTTGAATTCCCACAATATTCTCCTTCGTGTGTGCCGAACAATGTATTCAAAAATTAGATTTCTAATTTCTTCTTCGTTAAATCACCACGATGGCCACGCATTCTCATCTGAAAAATTTAATATGTCACATTTTTGTCAGGGGGATAAATTTTTACTTTCCAGGTAATCCTGTAAATGAGAGAATAGCAATGGAACTCGAAATAAGATTGTTAACCAGATATATACAGGTGATCCAAAACTTGGTCGATAAGTTCCAGCAGAGGATTCCTCGTGAAAAAAAGACGAAAGTTTTTTTGGCGTTTCAACATTCCTCATCAAATTCTGGGAATTAATTTATGGCCAAGTGCACCATTTTGTGCCTATAAGACTTTGAATGACACCTTTTTTTGTAAGCTGGTTATTTTATTTCTAAATTTGAATCTTTGATTAGATTCTTTGTACTGAAAAAATATGCATTTTGTTCATAGCTGATCAATGGATGGTTTGCGAGGAAAAGCTATTTTTATGCGTAAAATCAATATAATTAAGAAAAAAGTATAGCGTTACAAAAATGATGTTCGAAGTGGCACAAATGAAGTGTCACTTCACGTATCTTAAAATAAATAATGCACTTTCAATAATTGGAAAAATCCTCAGAAAAATAATTCTCTTTAATAGAGTAATGTTTAATTTTTTTTATATCAAATTTTTGTATCATAATATTTTATATCAGGATGTCTCTTTAATGTTGCGAAAAAATTTAAAGACATTCTTCGGTCAAAAATAAGAAAAAAATTTCGCATTAATGCGTGCTTGTAAATGTATTTGTAATTGTATTTGAGATACAAAGGGTGTCAAAAAATATTATTTTTACAGTTTTTTGAAGATATCTGGGGAATCGTTTGAGATATACGGAGCTTTTGTACATGTTATATCTCGATATAAGTTACTTTTTTAATACAAATTCAGTTTTTCTCATGTGTAATCTGCGGAGATCTAAAGAATGAGCGAAGCTTTTTTGCCCATCATTTTCCGACGCTTGTCTTGAAACATCCAAAGTGAATTTTTTTATCTTAAATTCCAGTTTTTTTCGATAACGGCTCACATTAGCAGTTATGACCAAGAGTATCTTTTTTGTGTTGAAAATATTGGCGGTAAAAGTGCTCTTTCAAAATATCAATTTCCCAGTGTCGTAGATAGATATTAGGGGCCAGAAAAATCCACGCAACCCCAAAATATCTGTCAACGGCACACGAAAAAAGTTTGAATTAAGAAAGTTTCCAATATCAATTGAAAGATCTGTATTGGAGCTAAATTCTTCTCTTATACGGTTAACGAGATCGGTATGTTCAAAAAATTTAAAAAATAATCTCTTTTTGACACCCTCTATGCATTTCCGGACACACGTTAATAGGAAATTTTTGGTTTATTTTCGCGCAAAGTATTTATTCCTTAAAATTTTTTCGCAATATTAAAGATACCTAGATGAGTAAAATATAAAAGAGTGCCAACTGTTTTTAGGGCTATTTTTTTTTTTTATGGCAAGGTCCAATAAGCTCAATATTTTTTCGGAAAGATCTGATGGTTTTACAAGAGCTGGTCATCTTGACGGTTTTTTTTTTGGGAAAGTTCCGACTTGACAAGGTCCAGTCGGCTTTAAAAGCCGCTTTGAAAAAAAGTCCGATAAGTTCAAAAGTTTTATCTTTTTTTGTAACTTTCAAACCGGACCTTGCAAAAATCGAATGTTCGAGCTGACCGGACTTATAAAAATTGTAATTTTCGAGCTGACCGGACTTTGTCTAATTGGATCTTTAAAAAATTAAAATCGAGGTGACCGGATTTTGCAAAAAAAAAACGAATTTAGCTGACCGGACTTTATCTAACTCAACGATTGTAAGAAAAAAAGCTGGCCGAACCTTGTCCAATTTCCTGTGTCCTTTTACTCTTCTGTAGATTTGAAATCCACGAGCCGCTACTGCCATGGATACGTTTTATCAAAGACTGCTGATTCCGAACTCATTCGAAAATTACGGAAGTTTTAGGTGGTTTGGTTCCTTAAGAAATTCCTCAAAAAAAAAAAAAACTAATCAAAGGTCAGCAGCTTGCTTTGAAACACCGTATCCGTTGTTATCGTGAAATCTTGAGAAATGTCAAAGGAACTTTCATCTTTTTCTTTTCACGAAGAAGCCTCTAATGGAGTTTGGTATATACCTACAGGGTGCTTCAGTTTATATTCACCGAAGAAGAAAATTTTTTATAGCTTATTTTCAAATAATATACGGGTTATTCACGGTATACGCCACGGAAGTTTATGGCCGTGTCTCTGGATTTTAGGATCTTTTTATTTTTGGAGTGGATAGAGACCCGGCAGAGGTACGTTTTAAAATTATATTCACAATGTAGAGGGTGTCCCAAAAGGATGAAACATATCAAAGTTATGTTTTTTTAAATGGAATGCTCCTATGTTATTGCATTTTTAGATTGTCTGAGAAGAAAAAATAAGATTGGTTTTTACAGTTGGTGTTTAAATTCAAAAGTTTTTGAGTTATAAACAAGTGAAAATCGTCATTTTTCAAGTTCAAGGCCCTGTACAACGAAAACGGCTGAAGATAGAGAAAAACGGCTTACATGTTCCTATTTTAACTTTTCATGTACTATCCTACGATGTAGACGAAATGTTTATACAGGGTGATAAAAAATTTGAAAAATTCTGAGATTTCTCCACGCGTCGCCAAATAAAAAAATCAAAGAAAGCACAAATGTTTCTATACCATAGGATAGTACATAAAAAGTTAAAATAGGGACATGTAAACCGTTTTTCTCTATCTTGAACCGTTTCCGTTGTACAGGGCCTTGAACTTGAAAAATGATGATTTTCACTTGTTTATAACTCAAAAACTTCTGAATTTAAACACCAACTGTAAAAACCAATCTTATTTTTTCTTCTCAGACAATCTAAAAATGCAATAACATAGGAGCATTCCATTTAAAAAAACATAACTTTGATATGTTTTATGCTTTTGGGACACCCTGTACATTATGAATATAATTTTAAAACGTACCTCTGCCGGGTCTCTATCCACTCCAAAAATAAAAAGATCCTAAAATTCAGAGACACGGCCATAATCTTCCGTGGCGTATACCGTGAATAACCCTGTATTATAAATCTGAAAAAATAACTTTTCAAGGATCTACAGTTTTCTATAAATTTCACCTAATTTTTATATAAAACATCTTATCAATAGATTCACTAAGGCTATAAAAAGCTCATGTTTTCTTAAATTTCAAAATAACCAAGAAACACAACTAAGTTAACCGGATTTGTAGTATCTTTGTGAAGATGTTCTCCGCTCTAGGGGTTACCCTATATCAAAATTGAGAAAAATATCTTCAACTGAAGTTTAGAAGATAATCAAGAAAATTGATTTTTTCTTACAAGTTCAACACCCTGTATAATGAAAACTACACGAAATGTTCACGCAAGACCTAAAACAACTCATTATCTTGAATACATTTCATGGAATGAAGTAATTTATCCCTTCGGTGTTGTTAATAAGAAATTCATGACCGTTTAGAAGGTGTTTAAATGTTTAATGTAGATCTGTTTTTAGAAGCGACCCTTTTTTTTTCTTCCCCAACGTTTTGTATAACTTTTTGTATTCTTATGTATTATTTTTTCTAGCTTGGTTCCAGTGGTTAGAAGATTAGAAGATATTTTTCTGAATAATTTGCGCTATTTATGATATTATATTTTTTATGGTCTCTACTCTTTACTCCACCCTAAAACACTCGAAGTTTTGTTGGGTTTATTACAGATTAGGCGAGTAAGGATAATATATTTCTTGGATTCCTCCGTCAAAAATCGTTGAATTTTTCCCCCAATCACAATCAGAAGTTTACATTTAAAACGGTGAATAATTGATTCGAAACTTAAACAACCGGAGGTGTTTTTGGACGTGATTCATTTCACCGGTCGACCGATACGTCGGCCTAAAATGCAAATTCGCTTTTTGTCGTAATCGAGTTAGGCGAAATTCGAGACTTGACAAAGCATCATGCTGTGCTGGCTCAATCGAAGTTTATTCGACAAATCACTGTCTGTCGCGTGTTTTCCACAATGCGGGACTGATTTGTGAGATAATTCAATATTGTCTCGGAGTTCCCCCCGTAGCTGCGCCACGATACACCCAAACTGGCTTCCTCTGCTATGAAACTTAAATAGTAATCAGCGGTTACCCCTGAAACGCAATACCTTGCAAATAAGAAGATCGCAATCAGTTCAAAACTAAGTTCTCGGCTCCTTTGGAATTTCTCTCGACTGATGTCACAACTAGCAAGACTTAATTAAGCAACATGTGTATGTGTATGTTTATATAGGTCTGTGTATACGTGTATATCTTTGTAAGTTGGAAGGAGAAATTCCCTTCACTATTATTACTTGTACATGTACTAATATAATAGTACCAAGTAGTACTAGTGCCATTTCCTGAGATGATTTAATATTATGAGGAAGTCTGTAACGTAATAATTAATTTCTCACGCTCTGAATGATTGTCTTCTTGTCTGATTCTTATTTACGGGCCAAATTATGAGCAGTATTTGTAAAAAAGAATAATATAATTTTCATAAAACTGGTTTTTAGAGCTGCAAGCAGGTATGTAAATGATCTTGAGGTTGAATTGTTCTATAATTTGACATTTAAGGGTTTTATAAATGAATTTATTCAGAAAAATTTGCCAAGTATGATTTCACGTAATAACACTTTTGTGAAGTTCCTTGCCGATAAACCAGTAACTACATTTTCTGGAATTTGTACCCGAAGCCAATAAGAGCAAGAGTACTCTCGAAGTTCTCCAACTCCAAGGTTTGCGTGTGTCTTCGTTACGGAGTGACCTGACTTGGAATGCACCCATGCATAAAATCGACTTCGCATTTTCACATGAAATCTTGAGCTTGCTGTATAACCACCAGAAGTTCAATCACCCTTTAATGGGCTTGAATGATTGAATCAAACTCCTTGCTGCGGACTCTTTTCACAAATGTTTGCTGAAATCATCGTTCGTTGTAAAGAGACGATTCTTTGTTTTGAAGATAGTTCAAGCTTATGGCAAACCGATATTCTCATCACCAAAGAGGTTACTCAATTATGAATTGTTCAAAGCGTTTACAAAGTCGTTGCAATCTCTTCATCTGGTGGAGGACTATTTTTACCACTGACTGTTAGCAGTGAACTGATACAATTCATTCCTGCAGCGGCAGAGTCTTCTTTGCTTACTATGGGAATTTTTTTGAACTCCGAAGTAGTCGTGGTCTAGAATGATGTTAGAGACGAGCTTATGTGAGTGCAAGTATATCTGTTGGAGGTAAAAAAGCGCAGAAAACCTTGAAAAGTGTTTTTAATTATTGAGGCTCACAACAACTTCTTCATGTTCCAGAGTTTCTTTGCTTTTGGGAGCCTTGTGGACACCAAGGAAGTCATTCGATACATAACAGCGGGGCCAACTTTTATCCAACAAAACTTTTGGATCAGCTGTTGAGAGGAAAATGCAAAGAAAACTCTGAGAAGTATTAGTAGGTAATTATTGAGAATAGAGTTCTCAACAACTTCACCACGTTTTAGAGTTTTCTTTGCTTCTGGTATTTTTTTAGGCCCGAAGTAGCCTTGGTATGGATGTCAGAAACGAGCTTATGTGAGTTTATATCTGTTGGGGGTAAAAAAGAAAGGGTAAAGTTGGGGGTAAAGAAGAGTTTTCGGGACTCCGAAGCAGATCGGCGCTAATAAAGTACTTTTGGATCAGCTATTGAAAAAACTTTCCTTGTGTATCTTTTCAGCGAACTTGGGGTCTATTTTTCGGAAGTGAAAGCAAAAGGAACTTTTATTGCTCTGAAACTCCACTTTGAGTTGGAATTAGTTTCATAAAACGGTTTTCGATTGCGAATGACATCCGCGGATTCGGAGGACTCTTCTGGAATTAGTTTCCAGCCTTCTAACTTTAGTTTCATCCATTTTTGGATACCTCGTGGCTATCTTTGCACGATGAGAAAAATGAAGGAGCTATATTTCTGTAACGTCGAGACGGAAAGAAGTTTATTGAAGTTTTGTAGTTTTTCTTCAAGCTGCACAACTTTTACTTTCACTTTCACGCTGTGTCATCATTTTCCGTAATCTTTTTTTTTCTTTACGAGCTTCTTTGAACTCCAGCTACTCCAAACCCTTTGGACATTCCTGAAATTCCTGCAGGCATCGTCACATGCCTCGCTAACAAGTAAGTAAGTCGCTCCTCAATGCAGAAATTTACAAACATGAGAGTTGGAGAACTTCGAAAATACCCTTGCTACATGCTTCATGTAAAATGACTGATTTGCCGGCGAGGGAGTTTGAAAAATAGCTATCCCAATCAGGTCTAGCACCTGAGTCAGGACCAAGTCTACGCAACCTCTGCAAATGAGATTGTTTGAGGTGGTAGTGCCTACCACAAGACGTTGAGATGATCGGTTCTGGAAGTCTGAAGTTCTGTAAAATGATCACAGAACAGAAGTCGTGGTATATGAAAATGAATGTGATACTTTTAGTAGTGCTTTCGTTATTTGTCTGTCCTTCCCAGCACAGGAACAAAAAAATCGTCTAGAACTAATAGCTTTCAGTGATATAGCATTATTACTGGAAGTGTCTTTGAGGGTTAAAATTTAATCGACACAAGAGTAAAAAAAACAATTTTTTGATTAACAAGAAAACTGTTTCCGTCAGAAGAAGTTGAAATTGAGCGAAGTCCTGCAGCTTGCAACTAACGAGTTCGATCTAATGAATTATTTCACAATAACCAATAATCACGCGTTTGCTTTATGCCGGAGAATCGAGTTGAGCTTTCAATTAAATCGAGTTCATAATCCTGAAGGAAATTGAATTAGTTGATCAATGCGCTAGTGGTAGTGGCGGCTTTAACCACGAGTTTCGTTCGATAATTACTTGTAATTACTATTAACTTTGGGCACAAAACGTAATTTAGGTATTCATCAAGAATAGGACTTCCTCCTTCTTCGTTAGGTGTATCGACATGAGAACTGTTATTTCATCACGTTACATTACATCATTCAAAGAGCTCGGCTCGCTTTTAACCCTCTTTAAATTATATACCGCTCTGGCTTTACCAACAAAATCAACGATCCATTCTCAATTTTAATAATTAAATTCCCAGAGTTCTTGTATAAGCAAAGTTACCAGTAATCTAAGCAGCCAGCTAAACATTTTTTTTTTAAAGAATTCAGGGAATTTTAATTTAATACAAGTCACAGCGCTTTTTTTCGTATTCCTAAGGGATTTATATACCACCTTTGCCGTTGTAATATTTATTTGTTAGTCAACTTTCTATGAAAATTGTCTGTAAACTTATCGAAATGTGGTTATTGACCATTGAAATGAACAGAAGAACTGTAATACGATCTCTCTCCTGCGCTGGCAGCTTAAAAAGTGATATCCCTTCTTTAGAAAGAGCACGATGCTCGGGTGGGGCAGTCTATGTTTGTCTAACTCATACAAGCAAGTGTGCATATTCGATTGATATTAGCATAATCATAAATGGTTGTCCCTGAGAAGATGGAACTCATTCTAAGATATACTCCCGAACTGAAAGCTCTACAAACTTGTCATTTGAAAATAATAATAATTATTATTTTCAGTTTTATATTAAAATTGTTAATGTAGTGCTTGTGGGTGCCAAAATGAATCGGCTCTAAACAGTACCAAAAAATTACACCGGTTAGTGATAACAATAGGTAACTGAATGACAATTCATATACTAATAAACACGTAAAATTTGTCAGTTAGTAGGTACATTCTAGGCTTTTACTGCATTTTTATTTGCATTTTTTTATTTTAAATTTTCCATAAAAAAAACAACGTTTAGATTTATGGCTAAAAACCTTGATATGGCATAAGGCAACATGTGTTAGACTGAAACGGCATTCCACTTTTTGATAGCCGCACTCTTCCAACATCTAAGCTCGCGTTCCCAACAAACGAGAGCTTTCTAGTTCCAGTTCCGTTGTTCATTTAAACGTTACTGACTGTTCTTCCATATGGTCGTTCATCTACTTTTTCCTGTTTATTTTTCACTTTTATTCACATGTGTGAATGAAAGGCGAGTGAACGGAAGAAGATTAATAGTAAGCGAGAGATGAAACCCTGATAGTCAATCTATTAGAGTTACCTTTTACTTTTAAACGTAAAAATTGGCACTTTTAGAATGTCATACTATTTTATATTTTTATGAATAAGTGATTAGCAAAAATGGGTACAAAGTGTGTTGTGCCTAACTGTAGAAGATGATGTGATGAAACTACCACGGGTATTTTATCGATTCGCATAATACCTATATTAATAAAAGTAGAGCCAAAGAGCACATGTTTATCAGTGAATATGCGTGAATAATTTATGCTAGCGCTTACGCGAGTGAATGGTTGGATAGAACAAAACATTGCGACCGAGTGCAACAACACACCTGGGGTAATGTGACGATGTCCGCGCTTAGAGCTCTCGTTCGTATATCTTATGATATATCTAAAACCGTGCTTTTATCTAATATACTACAACGTTTGTGAAGAAGAGGTTGAAGATCTTGTTCTATTCCAATACGAATGAAACCTAGCAACTTAGAGTCTTCCTGGTACCTATACATACAACTCTGAAACTTATAAAGGAGACCGTGTCTTATATAACGCGATGAGAATTCCTTTAGAGATCCGGTAGTTTAATTCCAAAGCAGCTCGTTAGTGTTGTTGTTATTATTATGAACGCAATAACACGAATCTACTAAGAAGGGAGTGTTATTGTAACGGCATGAGTAGTTAAGTTTTTTACATCACCCGTGATGTGGTAGTCGATTTTACGGCGCCCCAAAGTGTAATGAATTAGAATTAGTTGAGAAGTGAGCGTCCATAAATTTATTGAAACAGCTCCCATCAGAATTTTCTAGCGTGGCTCGTTCTTCAGCAGAACGCCGCCGTAAATTAGCGGAAGCTAATACAGCGAACCAGTACAGTAAGCTGAGCTAATAAACAGGCTTTATGAATGGCGAGCGGGGCTAAATAAATTTGTAAATTAGGTATCAATTTGAGAAAGTTGGCAAAGTTTCAAGTGGTTAGATTCGGCTACCTCTCTCTCCTTTATACCGGGCTATGTAAGTTAGAATCGCACGGTCCAGAGGTTATACTTGGCAACTAAGTTACTTATTGTTCTTCATCGTCCCTCAAGTCCGTTCTCCTTTCCCTTTGTTCGCCTTCCTTCCTGTTCACGGTGTTTGTTTAGCAGATTTGAATAAGGCTTTCTAGATTTTTAGGTATATGTTCATTGTCTGATTATAGGGCTCAGCGGAAGATCCGCTATTATAGCCGCACTTCTACTCCTAGCTCCGCTCCGCCTCTCTTTGTTTGTTACATTTTGTTTCGGAACGCTCAGAGACCGGCCCCAACAATAGAAATTTTCATTTAAATGAATGAGAGGCTCAACTTTGTCAAATAAAACTCTCACCCTTAGTTTACGTTGAGCAGACTAATGGAATAAAATTGCATTTAGTTAAAGCCCTCAACACTTTAAATCCAGGACGCTGGAAATTGCACAAGTGGCCCAGTTCTTCTCAAAAACGCACAACTTTCCAGTCGGAGCAACTAACTTAGGTATATGGGGTTGAAATAAAATTTTCATTGAATCCCCCGGTTAGTAACTACATACCCCCCCTTTACTTCTCGCCGCTGTCTCTTTCGGGGTAGTTATACCCTTTACATTTCATTTAATATTATTCATCGCATCCAGGAGTAGGAGTTGTGATAAGGAGAGATTCAGATTCGCCGTGACTTCACAGACAATTTAGCACATTAGAGGAAGACTTTTCCACTTTTAGCTATCCTCCGAAGCCCACTTTTCCATATTCCCACATATTTATTCACCCAGCACGGATTTCTTTGTCAAACGCCGTCTACACATTTTTATTTTTCCTGTTTCCTAGATGAAAATACGGTGGAAATATTTCACGTCGCTCAGAGATTCCCGACAACTAGCGCGCACTTGTGCACTTTTTACGATTTATGGAGATAAATATTCCTCCACGACTGCACGACAACTGGCAAATGAGAGTCCTGAAAGGTGCATCATCCATGCACTAAACACTAAACACCACATAACTCAACCTGACTGGTTACGTCATGGTTTATTATCCCCCAAACAAGTCGAACAATATATAGTACAGGTACTTCGTCTATTTGAAGCTGCACACCCATGCACTGGAGCAATAATACCCAACAAGTTTTAATCAAATAGTTGGCCAGATCGTCGATACGTGTCGTATTATTATGCCCGAGTCCATTTGAAAGGTAATAATCTGTTGTCAAATTCTCGGACACAATAATATTAATAATAGATGGTATAGCTGACGAATCAAATATCAATTATGCGAGAGTAATCCGCGTTCTGTTTCAGTAGGCCAGAGCTGCACCGGACCCGATCGGGTATTAGCGGCTACAAGTAATAATTGAAAGCAAATGGCGTGCCATAATCCCATCCCTAGGGTCAGGTTGGATAACAAAGACCCATTATAACGGCTCCTCGTCAATCAATAGGATGACTTTAAAGTGATTCCTGAATTTACATTTAAATTATAGAGAACGGGGGCTGTACTCTTGTGCGACGCCGAAAGAGAGGGAATGAAACACTTAATCAACGACGCCTTTCCTCAATCAGACCCGGCGCTCACTTGATGAAGCCTCGATCCAAGTTCAACAATTGACAACGTTGCCGCACTACATCTGCTGAAGCTAAACAATCATTAAAACGTTAATGAAATATTTCTCATTAGAAGAGAGATGATATTACACAAGGCGTAGCCAAGAACAATTTGCAGATCAATAAAATTGTCTTATTGTTTGATCTGATTATTAGAAAACGTGGTTTCCAATCTTGTATACGAAAATAAGCTCAACATTGACACTAGAAAAAGCGATAAAACCACTTACTTGCTTTTAGAAAAATAAATAAAACTCGTTACCCGGTAAAACTGAAATTCACGGTACACAACAAGTTACAGCTAAAAGATAACCCAGTAACTAAGTTTTGAGCTTAAACTGATTTTCTTACCAAGATTTACCGCGGTTCCTCGCGCGAACAACAACATACAGATAAGCATTACTTTAAGAGACAGGCGAGTTCAACTCCGGACTAACTAGAACTAGCGACCAGTCGCTAGAAAAAAGGTAATCAATGACATAATATGTTGGCAGAGCGGTCTAGATCTAGAATAAAATGTCAAGAATGATTATTGTTGAACGTTTTAGTGCTTGTTTGATCGCAAGACTTTTAACAGACAGACAAATCACAAACGAAAGCGGAAGAAAAATTTTTAGTATTCAGGGGGATCAACCCAATTTTTTAGAAAAATTTTTCCATTGTTCGGTCAACCAGCAATATACCGATAAACCTTGCTTGAAGCTAATAAAAGAGATTTCGCAGGTTTTACACATCAGGTATCAGAAACATGTGATGACATTTGATTACAACGTCATATTTTGGTGATAATTATTGGTCTATAACGTCAGCAATAAGGTTGAAAACACGTCGTTTACGCTCCTGATATCTCACGTAATTAAAGACAATAACCAATAGAAGACGCCAAAAAGATACCCCGGGAACTAAGTTTTGAGCTTAAACTAATTTTCTGACCAAGATTTACCGCAGTCTTCAGGCGAACAACAACTAACCTCAACCAGTCTAATTCAGCAGGATCAACCAATTTTTTTCGAAAAAATCTGTCCATTGTTCAGTCAACCAGCAATACACCGATAAACATTATTGCTTAAAGCTAATAAAAGGGATTCCGCGGCTCAGTCCCAGGTAGCAGACACATGTGATGACACGTGATTATATATAACGTTTTATTTTGGTGATAATTGGTCTCTCTGACGTCAGCAACGTGTAAATCATGTCGAAAACACGTCGCTCAAATGGCTGATGTCTCACCTAAATAAAGACAACCAATAGTAGACGCCAAAAAAACATAAACTGATCTTCATTTTACGACTCCACCGTCATTAACGTGTTTTTAACGTCATATACACGTAAAACTTGAGTAAAAAATGCCAAATTATGGGCTTTGTGGGTCAATTTTACGTCTTCATTTGTGTATTTTTACGTTGTTTTATGATTGATGGGGTGTTAAGATGTTAACGATACAAAATAGGTGGTTGTGCTTATAAAAAATCCAGTATTTCTCGTTAAATTGTATGAAACTACTCAATCTGAAAATAAAGCAGAAAGCAATAATCTTCGCTTTTACTCATAGGCCATCGTACCCTCAATTTTATTTTCCATTTTTGTTTCAAAAGTACTAACATCGGTCTAAACTATGTTTATTAGATAAGATGTAGTCTCTCCATTATGGTATCAATTTGACTCAATTTGGCTTCGAGAACTAGCTCATTCATCCATAACCATGGCGAGACTTCAATTATAGCCCAATCGACGGGAATCTCAACGGTTTAGTAGTCTGCACTCTATCCCGTTGCGCTATCTCCCGAACCGAACCTTTAAATGAAATCATTATTTTATGAAATATTAATCTCAGCAGCATCTTTTTGGAGATGTTTATTTATTTTCTTCTGCCGCAACACCAGGAAGTCTGGCCTCAACTGCAATAAGCTACAGCTTGGTTAACAGTAAGGGATGCCAGAGAGGGTGTCTTCCGTGTGAAATATATATTGTGAAACGATTGGTTGGTTATGGCCTCCCGTTGAGATGTTTGCAAAAACGGAGCTATTGTTGTCAGTCTCTAAGTGAACCTGATAGAAAAATATAAATGTGAATGGCAACGTCGTAAATTGACAATTATTCTATAAATGGCACAATTCCTTGCACTGTCACTTTCGATGCTTTATAGCCATAAAATTTATTCATGAAACCCAACCGTTCGGACCTTTCCGAGGCGTAATAGAAAATACAACTCATTCATCTTGGTCTCATTAAACTTCCTTTCGCTTTGTTATGGAAAATTATTTCTAAACATTTCCACGTCCTTTGAAAAACAGGGTTGGTCGAGCGACTGAGAGGTTCAGTGGAGGACGATATAGAGGGAGAATATATATGGTCGCGAATAAAGACAAAAACATCCCGAGTTAATGAGCTTTGAAGTTTCAGAAACCCAATTTATTAATCTCTGGGAAAAAATCTGCATTGAAGCAACTCAATAATATATAAATCAGGCTATAGCGAATTTGTTGAGTGGTGATGTTTTCCTATTGGCCTTTATGCAGGAACGGAAACGTTTCGGAATGATCACTCGAGCAGGAAATTAAATTAACACTATTATTATCGTGCCTGAAATATGGTTTAAACATTTAAATCACATGTTTAATTAACAAGCGATTCGGGCTTGCTCTGGTGCAAGTTGGTTTTTGCCTCCCGCCGAATAAATGGCTTATGTGGCGCCAGATCGAACGAATATAGCGTTTCACACTTTTGCAGCCGAGTTGCAACAACTAATATTTGAATCAACACTGCGGTGCACTTCGCAGCATAGTGAATTATACGAGCAGAGAAGCAATTACTACAACAATACCGAGCGATAAATCGCCCGATGATAATTTTATTCAATTCATGGAATCCTACTTGGCTCCATATATCATCCGGAATGCATCACGGAATGTATTACACTCATTAAAAATAAGTTACAGCTTGAAATACGGCTGCAGGCTTGGCTTAGCTAGTAATTAGAACTGTTGGAGCTTGGAGCTTCCTACGGAGCTTTCGCGATATGGTTTCGCCGCTTTTATTCACCTGCCGAGGTGAAAAACTACATGAAGTCGCAGTTGTACTGCTTAATACTGCCACTAATATACCTGGAAGCAACCCGCTTCCCTGAAATTTCATTAAAAGCAGTCAAATTGGAGCTAAGGTTTCATATATTTTAGCAGATTAGTGATATTTCTTTCTGTATACTTTAAATTCCTTTTCTCAGGAGAATGTAAAAATGTTAGACTGCTAAAATTTCTACCCAGTCGACAAAATTTACTGCAGCTAGATGATTCAAGAAAAAAAAAGGGATCAAGAAAAATAGTTCGAAGAAGTGCACTTTTACACATCCCTAATCAATGCGATCAACGGTTGTGAGCCGCTCGTGAACTTTTCGTGAACCACTCGTGACAATGGCACGAACCAACCGCGAACCACCAGCAGTCAATTTAATGATAAAATTAAATTAGACATCTATACACAATTTTATCAAAAATCAACTCAGTTGGTTGCTGGTTGCCAATATCTCTACTTTTAGTGCAAAAAAAAAGGAAAAGAGAAGACTTCGAAGAAGTATATCGATCAACCGCCGTGAGATAAATTGTTCAAAAAAGTCCAGCAGATTTTCCCAACATATCTGAAGTTACAAAAAAGTATTTTTAACGCAAAATTTCCAAGTATTTGAACCCAAGAATAGGTATTTTTAAATATGTTAGTATTTAAGATGGTTTTGAAAGTATCTTAAGATATTTTCTAGAAGAATTTTGTATCGAAAATACTTTTGATGCTTAGTATCTTTTTATAAATGTAACTTGTGATACTTTTTAGAAAGTAACTAGTATCTTGTATCTTAGATACTTTTCAAAATGTCTTTTCCAGCTCTGCATCCAAGATAGTGTTACATTAGTGTGAAAATGATGTGGTAAAAAACCGTCCAAAAAAACATCCAAGGAAGAGGTGATAAAATCTCAAGGAGGAGGTGTCAAAATCCTAAGGGAGAGTCTTGAAACTCCCAAGGAAGGCCTTCATAATCCCAAAGGAGGCGGCTATAAAAATTAGTTTCGTCACACTTAGCTCGGAGATTTCTGTCAGTAAAATCTCTAGATTTTTCAATGAAAAAAACATTGAACTACTCATACAGGGCTTTACTTAAGGGTACCTATGTATTAAATTTAAGGGCGTATTTCTAGGCCACTTTAAGTCGAAAAGATCATTTAAACATGTATCCCAAAATGTCTGGTTTTCTACATACAGGGTGTTGAAGTTATATTTTTAATCTGAGCTCCGAGCTTCTTATGCAGATTAAAAGTGCAATGATTTTGCTGCAGAGATTCTATTTCTGTTCATTGGTCTTACAGCCACAACTCCTTTGCTTCGTTGCATCTTTCCAACCTTGTTTACTTCCCTGTATTTTCTCTCATTTCCGCCTCTATACCTTCTTCTCTCTTTCAGTATTTCCTCTGTCATCAATGGCTTCCTCTTCGCATTTTTCCTGCTTTGAGCTTATTATCTATTATTAAACGACATACATTTTTTATCTTATCCCAGATATCTTCCACATCCATGTTTTCTCCACTAGTATTCGTGGCCATGCTGTTAATTTTGTGTTTTGGTTCTTCTCTAACTTGGTCGTTTTTGAGGTTTTCCTTGACGAATTTCTTTTTATATGTAATCTTAACCGGCTCAACGGAAGATTATGATCTGAAGGAACATCCTCGCGCAGGCATGTTTTTTGCAGATATTACGGAATTTAACAACTAACAACTAACAACCCTCTGATGACAGTCTCCAGGTATAGAGTCCTCTGGGCGGTAATTGTAATTGAAAGAAGGTGCTCATTATCGCACCTTCCATCTCTTGGCAGAACTGAACAACGCGGTCTCCTTTATCGTTTCTCGTTTCCAGTTCAAATTATTGTACCACCGTCTTGTCGACAGCACCTTTGCCCACCTTACCGTCAAAGTCACCCAACCCTGATGAAGTCTCCCAATGTCCTGATGGGAGACTTATTTTGCGTATACCTACTGTTGACATTTGGTAGTGTTATTTGTTATTGAAAAAAACATTTTTAGACATGCGTTGAAGCAGCTTTTATTTATTTTTTCTCGAAAAAGAAGTCAGATAGTTCCATCTTTAGCTTCCTAATTAAAAAAAAGAACATAATAATCTTGAAAAAGCCAGTGGCGTACATTTTCTTTGTAATAATGTTGTTGAGGCTGAAAAAACTTACCTTTCGTAAAAACTAATATCTAACAACCCTGTATCTTGAAAACCACCACATCCTGAACTTTTCGACTTGAAATTGGCCCAGCAAGAGATCCGATTTCGACATCCGCTGTAGAAACTACAGAAAAAAATGTCCGAAACACAGAAATTCAGAAATACTGCAAAACATCGACCAGGCTTTACACATTCACTACTTGAAGGACAAGGAGATAACTTATTTTGTACGCAGAACTCACATTGGGCACGGAATTATACTGTAAAACCACAGGAAACAGAAACTATCGAAGTCAAACCATCGAATTAGCTCAAATTTAATCGAAAGATCGATAGACTATTGAATAAATTATAGAAAGGTTGAGTCGGCTTGAGGCTTCGCGGGCTAGAAGTCCAGACTGCTAAACTGTTGAACTGTCAACATTGAACTGAGAGTTCGATTGCCAGTCTCACTCAGGTTGTTGGTGCTGTCTATACAGTGTGTGTCACAGGCATGGTACACCCCCTTTTTTTTCTTTATTTTTGGAGATAATTTTTTGAAATTTGGTACGTCGCATATTCTCGATAGAGTGCACTTTTTAGCAGAAAATTGAATTTTTTTCCACATTCGGTTTTTCCGGAAATGTTACCAACTTTTTATTTTTAAATAGGACACCCTATATATTATTATATTTTTGGATTTTATACATTTGTACAAATCCAACAATACTACATAAGTACCATTTTAAATGTCAAATTTGCTTTTATTTAATTTTTTATTTCTCAATACTTATCGTGTGCCATGACTTCAGTTGTGTTCGCCACAGATGCAAAATGGGTACACCAAAATGTTCCTTATTAAGAGTACTAGTAGATGGTACCTCGGTACCAATATGGTACCATTTGAAAAAAATGAATCCAGCTCAAAAAATCATTCCGGTGCGCATAATTTATCCATAAATCACTTAATTTAGTACTTTGAACGAAAATTCGATTTTTCTAGCATTAGATGATCCAATGGGAGTAAAACGAAATAGTCATGGCACACTATAATTGAGAAATAAAAAATTAAATAAAAACTAATTTGACATTTAAAATGGTACTTATGTGGTATTGTTGGATTCGTACAAATGTATAGAATCCAACAATTTAATAATATATAGAGTGTCCCATTTAAAAATAAAAAGTTGGTAACATTTTCGGAAAAACCGGATGTGAGAAAAAATTCAATTTTCTGCTAAAAAGTGCGCTCTATCGAGAATATGCGACGTACCAAATTTCAAAAAATTATCTCCAAAAATAAAGAAAAAAAAGGGGGTGTACCATGCCTGTGACACACACTGTATTTAATTGGATTACTTGAAGCTGGGTATATGAGCAAGTTCTCGAATCCCAAAATTACTAGGGTGGAGCGACTTTTTTTTACCTACATAGTTAAAAAAAAAAAGGAAAAATCGTAAATGAATTTGGAACATTAATTCTTCGTCATAAAAATAGACGTACCTACTTTACAAAGTAAATCGGAGCCATGTCGAAAAGACATTTTATAAAGTCTCGTCAAAGTGTTAAATTCAATTTAATGGTTTCCAAGAATGTAACTTCCTATAATGTTTCCTCGACCCTATAAATTTTACTTTGCCTCACCAAGCTTAAAGCTAATGAGAATAAGAATAATCCGTCATAGTTTAGATAAATTTAAAGCAGAAGTCTCGTAAATATAAGCTTAACCCTCCTTACTTACGTTCCGTAGTTTTCCAGGACGGCTCGTGTTTCTCCTCCTGTAAATTCCAGAGCAAGATCGATATAAAAAACAAATTAAACAGACTCGTAAGCTTTCCCGAAATAAAGTCTGATAAAAATCTGACCTGACGATGCAAAAAAACGCACTTAGAATTTTCAGAGAGGTATTTTCGAAGGAAGGAATTAATTTTTCGTCCAATCTATGAGCAACAAATAAGTTCAAGAGCGCATTCAAAGCAATAAGTTTTAAGTAGAGAAGCTGATTATTCTGGATTTAAAAGAGATTACGCTTGGATGGTGGAATATTGAAAACTTTCATCGTTTGACTTTCATCATCGCTTTGCTCTTTAGGAACAATGAACACTAACACTAGTAAATGTACTTATTGGGAAACTTTTCTCTGAATAGAGCTACTTTTGAATCAAAATGCATTAATAAATAATGCAAAGAGTAAGAGCATTACATCTTGATAATATTAAGTTCATAAATCTTAATTTTATAAAAGAAAAGACTGAACGTCAGGCGCAGACAGTGCAGTTGACAGTAACTTTCATAAAGCTGAAATACTACCACTCTTTTCTAACAAACGTAGGGACAAATAATATTTTACGGTGCTGCGGCTACAAATACAACAACGCAGCATATAAATTGACAATTTATTCAGCCTCAATATCAGCCGAAACGTAAACTGGAAACCAAAAGTACACCTCCGAGGAACAACAGTCAGTAATAAAAGGGACACAATGCGAATTTGCGCCGCTATAAAAATTGAAATTATGTATCGAAGAAATCATTATAGGGACCGTTCCGCTGCGGGCGAGAGATATAAAGAGTGTTAGAATGGAGGAGGCAGGCGTTATTATACGGGCAAAAGAGCGAGTTCGCTCCGGGCAAACTCCACCATATTGAAGTCTGATTGGGACTCCTTACTCTCCCGATTCCCGCATTATTTTGCATCGCTAATTCCTGAATAGGAAGGCGGCCTCGAGTCGCTCGTCAAGTGTCGATGAGCAACACGCTGCTTGTTAGTTAGAAGTTCCCATCAACTCTTGCGAATCGGGATAGGGTAGAGAATGCCTCGTCTGATATGTAGACGGATAGTTTAATATGCAATGCACCGCATTGTTGCGGAGTTTACACTCGATAATCTCCAATTAGTCAGGTTATGCGGCTGCAATATTAATGTGTAAAGTCATTTATGTTAAAACTTGCCACAATTTCACAGTAAAGTTTCGTAGCTTCAGTGTATGTTGGTGTGTGTATTTTGATGAAGACCGGGAACGAATGAATAGGAATTATTCGCTCAATTTGGAACAGATTTCAACTGGAATACTCGGTTAAAGCTTATTTATTATTATCATCGTGATTGCTTTTGATAAATAAAATTGGTAAAAAAACGAGACTATAAACTTGTTGTCATGATCGTTATGAAATGTTTCAGTTACGAGCAATGAATATGATGAAAATGAAAAATGTGAAAGGATTTATTGTCGATTTCCAGTTACCTGTGTTCGGATGCGATAAAACGGATTGAAATTATTGTTCAAATGTTTCCGTTTTTGTTTGAGAATTTTTTGTTGCCTGGGATAGCTATACAGGGTGTTTCTTAATAAGATGCTAAAACTTCGGGATGTGATACCTAGGGTCATTTTATGAAGAAAAGTTGATATGAACATATATCCACAACGGCATTTTTTTTCTACAGGGTGTTGAGTTTTTTTTTTAGAATTATTTTTTATTATCTTCGAAAATGTTTAGGTATATTTTTTGTTCAATTTTAGCATGTCCTAATGGACTATAAAACCACATATTTCAATTATAAAATATTTTCTATCGATCCACTCTGATATTTTCTGTTTTCAAAATAAAATAAATATTATTCGCTAATTTTGTTAAATTAATATAATTTTAATTTAATTGTTTTGGTCAAGAATAGTGCGCCCGACAAGAAAAATGCAAGAGACCGTTTTCATGTAGAATTGATCAAACTTATCAGAAAAAATATCCGTATGTCCAAATGTCAGTGGCGCACCAATTTTTTTTGAAAAAAATGTCAGAGGACATGTTCGTAGGGACGCCACTGGTGGAGCAATAGAAAAACTTATCTAATTAAAATATGTGGTTTTATATCCTATCAAGACATGCCAAATTTGAGAAAAATTAGTGAATTATTTTCGTAGATAATAAAAAATAGCTCGTAAAAAATCAAAATTTCAACACCCGGTAGAAAAAAATGGAAGTCCTTGCGGGCATACGTTTATATAAAATTTTCGTCATAAAATGACCTGAGAAATCACATCCTGAAGTATTAGCATGTTATTAAGAAACACCCTGTATAGTTCCGGTTGACTTATTAATGCAGCATTATTACCAGAAACATGTGAAGTTGTGATAATCATTGAAACTATCAAACGGTAATTATATTTTGTCTGAACGCGTCAGCATATTTTAAACTTTCGCGTAATTTGGGATCATGCAATATACTTATACCGAGCCATAAAACTAATCTCCAACATCTTCAAAATCTGGGGAAAAGCGATTACCCTCAGACTTCTGATATAGGTAACCAATGCAGCTGGTGCTGATCAGCTGGTCGGTATCACTATCAGGATCGTCATGGAGAAGTAGGATAAGATAAGTAAATGGAGAAGTAAAAAAACCTCCAAATGGCGTTCATAGATCTTGAGAAAGCATTCAAGAAACTTATCTGATTGGCACTGCGATCAAAAAATGTAAAGGGGTTACTACCTATACATTAGGAAACATAAAAACTTCGTAGCAAAAGCAAAAACTTGATCGGACACAGTGTTTTATAAGATCAGAATAAAATTGGTTTTTACTGCGACGTCGACAAATTATCAACGGCCAGCCCGATATAAAAGGCCAGCTGCCATAGTTTGTGTTGGTAGTCAGGCCTTGGCTGATGACCAGGGAATGACTCGATCTCCTGCTCGAGTGTTAATCGGAGCCCCTGTCCCCTCCTACCTATGAGGCCAGCTGAGCCCAAAGGAAAGGTTCTCGACTGAGTAGATGTGCTGAGTCCCCGAGGCAACCGTGGCAGTCCTGTCTTTTGTCGAGTGCGATGACCCCGTATAAGGAATCCGTGAAAGACATCGTTAGTGAACCATATCCACAGCTAACTGTACTGAAAATTGCTATAGACCTATTTGAAAGGGTTGTTTGCCTTTATCAAAAATCTTCGAATTAAGCTTACCCCAGACAGGTTCCTTAAAAAATCCTTTTAAATTCTTCAAAATTACTACAGTCTCAAATTCTAATTCTTCTCGTGTTACCAAGATGCAGTTAAAAGAGATTCAGGATTTAGAAACTGTTAGGTCATGCAGAGATGTTCTGTTGTGTCAAAAAATACAAAATCTTTTTTGTCAAAAAATCTAATTCTAATGCACCTACGACTTCTTAGGCAGCAGTCGACAGAATAAGAACACTATAAAAAACGACTGAGCTTGAAAAAAGGCTGTTTTCTGATAAAATTCAAACAGAAAAAATCCTATAAATGAATCGTTCCATCAAACAACAATAATTGAGTTCTACAGGAGAAATTTTTTTTTCACAAAAAAATTTTTTTTTCAAAAATCGTAGAGCCTTTTTTCCAGGTTTCTGTCTTATTATTTTTTTCCTGCAAATCGCAACCCACGACAAAATTAGATTCGTAATCAAGACTATTCTAGAATTTAAATTAGGAGGTACCTATTCCCAATTATTGTAGCCATGGATGCAAAATCGTTCCAAAAAATTAACATCTTAGGGGTTGATTATACAGGTGTCGCTAAAAGGTACCACTAACGCTCCACCACAGATTTCTGAGTAAAAAATATGACAAGTTAATCTAAATTATCATGTCCAAAAAGGCACCCTTCTCAAGATTTCAGATTGACCCCCTTAAAAGGGGGTGAATCAAAGACACGTTTTCCAGAATAAGTCAAAAATGGATTAACTGAGAAACTTCAAAATTTCAGCGCTTACTACTATTGTTAAAATCAATAAACTGACATAGTCTTGCAAACATTGACATACAGGGTGGTTCTGTTTTTGATGTCACATTTCACTTTCTACTCCATAACTTTTTCTGGTATTTTCTCATATTTTTGACTTATTCTGGAAAACGTGTTTTTGATTGAGCATCTTTTAAGGACTGTATCTTGAGAAGGGTGCTTTTATGGACATACAGTGTGACCCATTTGTTCTTGAAACACCCTGTAGAATCTTAATTTATGGTGCGATTTTGAAAAAAATTCTTTTAAACCATAGAGCTTGATGAACTATATTTTGGGAGCAAAAAGCGTCTCATTCCTACAATATCCAGGGCCTACTAGATCAGTGTTTACTTGTAAAATCTCAAAAATTCATATTAGCGATAATTTTAGAAAAAAACTGCGCACGCCACGGGATTCACCAGCCCTCAAAACGGTACTGTACAAAATTTTATTGGAAATGTCAGAGTAAAAAGGATCTTGTAGTTATTTTAAAAATTCATAATAATACTCCGAATTTTGGCTTTTATTATCAACGTTTTTTATCTCCCTTCAGCAATAATGTACCTAAAGTATTCACAAATTAAGGTTAATTCGGAGACAAGTTGATTTTCATTCAATTTTTCTCCCAAAACCTGTTTCACGAAGAAGATGAAATTTTAACATTTTTTGTGCAATTTTTTGTTTTTAATGTTTGTCCTGAGTCAATTTTCCTCCCTGGATTTTTCGGTCTGATGTTTCAGCTTCAATACGAGGCTCAAATTTCCAAAATCTGTTGGCCAAGAAAAAAGTTATGCGCCCCAAAAGCTAGCAATTATTGATTTTTTGTCGCCGGGTGAGACACAAATTAATATTTGGTCATCAAAAGCATACAAAAAAAATTATTTGGAAAATGTAGGAGTAGAAGAAGAATCACACCCTGTGATTCACATCCTGTAGAAAATTTGTTGACTTTTTTTTTGTTGAGTTTTCTTGATCCAATAAAGCAGAAGAAGAAAAAAAGATAGGGCTGGTGACAAGCGAAAACAAACTTGAAATCCCTTTGGAATATTGAAAGTTATCCCCAATCAAAATCTAGCCAAAATTTTGGGGCGCGATACTTTCATTTTTGCGTAAGTGAATTTCGACTCATTTCACCAATACAGGCTGTGGAGATCAGAAACGACTCAAGGTGCCTGTTCTCGATTTGAGGTATGGACTAGAGCCCGGTGGGGCTCAAAACACTTTTTTAGCATATAGGTCAGAGGGGTATGGTTTATGGATTGGTAATTCCAAGGACTCAATGCCTTTCAGACTTTTCATCTACAATCACGGTAAACATTTATGACTGACAGGAGTTCAAAGGCAAGGGAAATATCCAAAACCGTTATTTCATCCAAACAATAAAATCCAAACTCCCAATATCTTGCATTAGAATAGGCACTAAGCTGGAATGAAACTATCAGGTAACGAGCAGAAACAACCAGGAACTATATGTATAAAAGGTAGAGTCGTTAATATAAATTCTAGGAACGGCGGTTTTCTTGAAAAAAAATGTAAAAAAATGATCAGGTCATGATTTGATCAACTCGTTCATTTTTGAAAAATTTGACGAGAGTTGTATTTAGATACGTCACTATTTGTGATGTAAGGAATGAAATATGATAAGATATTTTCTGGAAGCAGTCTCCAACGCAGAAAGTGAGATGAAAACGTAATTTCCTCAGGAGCGAGAAGAGTGATTTATCCCCTTTCCCCTTATTATACAGTATGACTGCCGAATCGTCGAATGTCTTTCGTCGCGTTGTTTTTGCTTATAATTACAACGCGCGGCGACTTCTATGATTTCGGCTTCATTGTGTCTAATTTCTATAATTGCGGGAATCGCGGAATGTTGTATTGTCTGAGCAAGCCGAGCTGGGAAAATCCGCTTGTTAAGAGGTCTCGACAACGGCACAAAGAACGTGATTTTATCTGAATAAGTAAATAAAATGAAGAGGATCCTATTTAAATAAACGCTCTCGAACTGCTCCCTTTGTTGCACATTTGCATCTCACTTTTTGCTTACCGAGAGTGTAGTCCTGAGACCGCCGACGTCCCCAGTCGAGCTGCCGGGGACGTACTCATTTAAATTGTAAATGTCCTCAAGTAATTAAGGTCTCACAGTGGCCTGTATTTGGGTTTAATGCCACCTTAGAGCCTCGCAGTACATCATTTCATATTCCGGCCGAACTATCCGCTCGATTGGTTAATTAATTCCGGATTGTAGTATATTATGCGTGCTGAGTCGACCACTGTCACCGCTGTAAGCGTTTCTTCTCGCCTTGAAACACTAACTCTCTGTACTGTCTGTACTTGAAGCCTATATTTCATCCCTTACCAACACACCTCTACGTAGAGATATTCAAATTTGCTTCTCGCTCGATTCGAATAATATCTACCGTTGAAACTTCCTGACAAGAACCTATAATAGATATTTAGATTCAACAATGAGTAATGGTGACCTAGGTATAATATACATATAGGTAGATGGGTATTAAAATAGATATCACTGTAACGCCGTACCTTGAGCTTCAGGATAAGAATGTTGTTGGTACAAGGGATGAGAATGTTTCCCGTTTTCCTAGAATGCGGTTTACATTTTCCGAGGTAATTTATCATTCATATGTCATAGCATCGCTTTCACTATCTCAGTAAAAGGGAAATATTTCACTATAATCTCAACTTCACAAACCAGTCTCTGGAACAAAGAAGAATTAAATGAACGCCGCTAAAAGAGTTCTCTACTCCGTAAGAGATGAAAAACATGTCGCCTCGTATTTGTGTACAATATTTATTCATGGAGATATTTAATACATGAGAAGCCAATAAATTATTTCTCCAGTTCGCTCTAAATACATTATCTTCAGTAAACTTTGATGGATTCTCTCATATGCAGGGGAAGAATGACATTTTGAAATATGATTCCGTTGCCACATTAATATTTCAGTCGCATAGTAAAGCCGATAGAGCTCCCGCACACATAACTAAAAAACTAAAGCATAATAAATGGCAGCCTTGTGGCCGGAAAATATGGTCTGGAAATACTAAGCAGGACAAAAGGTTGTACCTGCTTCTTCCTATCACATTATTTTAAAGCTCTTGAACGTACCAACGAGCGAGATTACCTCGACTGCTCCGGTAATTCCTTCATCGTACTATGACGACGATATCGACGGGGCGATTATCGTGATACACGATCAACAGGAACCGACTCCAAATAGCCGCTGCCGGTTTCATGTAGTAATTCTCGATAATTGGAGCCTCCAGAAATAACGTGAGGTTAATTTAAAGTATTTCCTATATTGCAACTTCGATTGCAACGTTAACTCGAATGTATGTATAATTTTTTTTACAGAAAGGCAGGAGCCAAATAAAATTAAAATGTATAAAAATACATTTTAATTAACAATAATCAAACAAATTATTATTCACAGTTTGAAAAAACATCAGAAAGTTAAAATCACATTTTGGTTATGATATAAAAGATTGACAATTATAGCAATTTTTGACGAACATTGAAGTGAAAAAGTAGAATGTTGTAGGTAAATGTGAAAACCTTATCTGAGCTTCCGATAAGAAAAATGCTCAACTACGGTAGGTTTTGAAGCAACGCACACAAGGACGCCATGATGGATTCAGCACTTAATTCAAAATTGTACAATTTCTGGTAATGGGTTTCTCCCTAATTGGAAACCTCAGCGATTGTAGTCCAGAGCTAGACGCCAAGCTGACGAAAAAAAAAGTACAACAAGTAAAATAAAGTGGTGCAGAAAAAAGCTGAACATTTCATGAGTTATAAAAATGTAATATTACATTCCGAAGAGCTCGTCGGAATGCACATAGTACAAATTAATCTATTCATTAAAATATTAAAATTAAAGCGAGAAGCTCGGGAGGATACCATGTGTTAAATTCCACGATCTTGATTTATTTATACATCACTGCTATAACTACAAACAAAAATAATATTGTAAGTAGATAACATTTACTAAAGCAATCAAAAAATATTAATTAATAATAAGTAACCACTTACCGGATCATATACTTAATTATATTATAAAAAATTAACCCGCTAGTTAATAAAGCGAACAAATTGATGCTTAATTGTTGGATCAAAGGGAATCGTCGAATGAAAAAATCATTGCCGACTCGGCAGCAACCATGGACGTAGGTGAAGGTGGCCTTCATTGGCCAAAAAATATGAGAAAATATGTACCTACACGAAAAACGCCGAAACAAGTCAATTTCATTATAAAGGGGGTCATATTTCGGTGACCAATTTAACTATCCATGGTCATCCCCTTGGCAAGGGTAGCTACCAGCTTCATGAAGTGAGCCGGAAAAACTCGGGAAAATCAGATTGTTATAGCGCATTCGATTGATCATCGTTTGACCACCTTGACAACCCAATAATTTCATTTTACCGCTTCCAGAAAAATTCCATAAATGTATGATTTTTTTTAATTTTCGATCCGGTTAACTTCACAATACATAATTCTACAATCTTCTCTGGAAGCTGAACGGTTTGATTTCGGGAGTCGAAACTTGCTCACCCGGTTTGACCATTGTTTGACCAGGTTTGACCACCAAATAATTATGTTTGATCACGTCCAGAGATAAAAATATGTTTTTTTTTTGTATAATTCTGATCCGGTTAACTTCACAAGTTCTGAGTAGAACTAGAATAGTTCGAAGTTCTAAAGTCCTGAATATGAATTTAAATAGTTCTGCGGAAGAAGTCCTTAAAAAGCAAAAATCCGTTTTAGGGGCTCACTTCACGCTGCCTTCACTTTGTCAGAAAATTTGGGCCGGCTATAAGTAGCAAAAAAACTTGGAGTTCTAGAGTTCCTGTATATTTTAATGTTCAGTACCTCTCTCTCCTTGTCGATTCGCTGCAGAACCACTTCATTTGTCATGCACCCTGTCCATCCACGATATCTTCAGGCTATTCAGACTGAAAAGGCTATTCGGCGATATTCCTCGACGTAGCGCCGGCATTTGACAAAACATGGCATGATGGTCTAAAACCGGAATCCCACATATCAGACAGATTCTTCAGAGTAAAGCCAGAAGAAGTGTATACCGAGTTAAAGGGAATTGAAGCAGGAGTTCCTAAGGAACGCGTTCTTGGACCCATCTTATACTTGATTTATACCAGTGTTATACCACAGCCAAAACAAGACACAAAAGCAATCTTTGCATACGATATGACTATATTGACAATGGGAAAAACCTACGAAGAGGCGGAGAATAAAATACAAACAATACTTAACCAAATTAACATATGGACAAAAAAATTGCGCATTAAATTAAACGCCCATAGCATAAATAACGCCCAGATCCATTTTGTTGCTACACTTGAATACCTAGGCATGACATTAGAGGCAAGACTTCTCTGGAAGGCTCATGTCAAAAAAAAAAAATAAAGAACTCGTCTTAAAATGCAGAAAAATGTACTGGTTGATTGGTAGACACTCGAGTCTATCAAAATACAACAAAATACTGCTAAATAAACAAATCATTAAACCAGTGGCATACATCTCTGAGGGTTTGCTAGCAAGGGTAACATTTTAACTTGAGTGGCCAACTCTCTCGTTACTCCTAAAATTTAACTTATGTTATAGAATAATCGGAAGAAGCAATTATTTTACGGCAAAAGAAAGAGTTTACTGAGACAATTTAGGAATTATGCAATACTTACTGTGTTACGGTTTAGTTTTGTAGCGGGTAGTTGGAGGTGTTACGATGAATTATTTTTATTGATATGGTGATTGGTGATGATTTCTGTTACGTTCCTACAGAGGAAGAAAAATGCAAATATTAGTAACTTGAAATTAGTATTTTGTTCCAATTACGAAAACAGGATGATTAAGTATAATTATTAATAACATACAGGAAATGACGAGTCCGGTCCCGGAGTAAACTGAACAAGGTCTCGCATCCAAGATCCTGTTTGTTACTTTAACTTAACGATTTTAGATCGATACACCTTCAAATTAACAGTGTAGATCCAACCATCACCAAATTCGCTAAGAGTCACGAGCTCCATCAACATGGAAATGTTGAGACAATCCAGCTCCTCGGTAATTCTGATCTTACAAGAAGACTCAAGAGACTGAAACCTTTTTAGTTGCCTAAATTGGTATGCTAGTGCAAAAGCAGAGTACAGTGCTGTTTTGTGATACACTTCAAGTGTAACTAAGTTATCAGAGTTTTCGAGTACATCTTCAGTTTCCAAGCTATTAGGTCTTTTACGTTTTCGTTGGGCCATCTTGTATAAGTATATCAATCCACACATCTGTTCGGCTATTTCTGAACAACTTTATTTGACTAGCAGATACTAGAGAGATATCTCCTTGCATAATTCAAACACCTTAATACAAGAAGAAAGATGGAAAGACTTGCATCTCCTGCGGATCCGCAATATAATATACTTACGATCAAAATATAAACAAGAAGTGCATTATCTATTCGATTGTGTAGTGAACGAACGCATATGAGTTTTTCGAACAATGCAATGTTTGTCATAGAATTGACACCGAAGTTGATAATACAATTACTCTGACTGGCGCTTTGTACCGCGATCACGTCTTATTTACCCCAGTGCGGTTGGCCTGGATAAAGGATATACGATGGAGCTGTCTTTTTGGAGACGAAGCACTCCCTTTTGTGGATGGGTCTGCTCTAATAGCAACTTTCCACCAATGGCTAATAAAATAATACCACAACGCTGCGCTGTGATTTTCTCACAAGACTTTCCTACCCCGGATTTATCGAAAAGGCAAAAAGATCGTGAGATGTTTGATAAGTGTATTGGAGTGTTTTGATGAATTCTATTGGCAAATAAACATGATTTCAATAGGTTGAGTTGCGATCGTTTTCAAATGAAAAACGAGTCTAAAATTTATATACGTAGGTAGGTATATGGATGATCGATGTTGATGCGGTTTATGGAAACTGCCTACCTTCGTTCGTGGTTTTATTACTCTGAAGGATTTATATAAGCGAGTCTTAAATAATAACAGATAATCTATCGTTGTAAAAAAAAACTCAAAAAAACCTCCCCGCCTCGTAAAAAAAATCATTTTTAAATTAGTGCAAAAAATATTTTCCATTACTTTATAAAGGAAATTTTATTGAACCATTTTATAGGTATTAGTAATCAAGTATTTAGATTTTTTTGCATTTAAGGTTCGTGCAATAATAATAAGTAAATGTGTATAATTAAAATGGCCGTTTCGCCCTCTAAGGCTCATCAGCGTCTCATCAGTGCCATCTCGGACGTCGTTGAGAACGTCTGCTGCTTGTTGGAGGCTTAAATGGTGTGAAGGAAAAATGATTGATTGATGCCTGTAGGCTTGGCGATCGTAACGCTATCTGTGTACGACATGTAAATAAATAAAGCAATTAAATCAATGATTGCTCCATCATTGTTATTAAAACGGACGTCAGAACGTGCTAGTTTCAATAGAAGCAGGCGACCATAAATTATTCAAGCCAGCATGACATTTCGTCTGTGTCTCGAAGAGGAGAGATACAGAAGAAATAACCAACATATTTTAACCGAAAAGAGATTTTTATTAAAATCGTAGAGGAAAATTTCTTTAAAATGAGCACTGAGTAGTGATTTGATATTTTTATAAAAAAATCGGGGTTTTCACCATGGGACGTAGTTTTGTGTGAGCGTAATACAAAATTCTTTCAAGACTCAAAAATAATCATTTTTACATTTTTCCTCTTAAAGTGCAGGTTCTTTCAAAGTGCAGGTTATTACTCGTATTTTTTATGGAACAACACCCACTGGATGTTGTTATGGCGTCAGCGTTCTCAATTATTAAATAAATTAATATGTTGGTGTAAATTTCACTCGCCCTCCACCCTCCACCTTCCTCCCATTTAATTTTAATCTCTTCACTTTCCATTTCCGCATTTTCTTTTCAGCAAAATCAATATCCTATTATCAGTGTAGAGAAAATTTCGGTTTGACTGCTCGGAAGTTTTTATAAATTGAAATTGCTTAATTATCTTCAAGTCCTTTCAGAAACAGAAGCCAAGCAATTTCTCACCAGTCTTAGAACTACCCTTTTCATTGTATTTTATGCATATTAAAAAAGAATATTTACTTAATATAATATTTTCCAAGCCGTTTTTTCCCCTGATTTTTTTCTTTAAATTGCCCGTCGAATATACGAGGGGCGGATTAATCAGTTAACAGGCAATTTGATGGGCGATTTAATGGTTTTCAAGCATATTATTGATAATTTAAAGTTAACATTGTAAACTCCCCAGAAAGAATCTCGGTTTGCTGAATTTTTGATTAATTAGAGGGAAAGCTTTTAACGTAATCTACCTTCTTGCATGCAAGAAGAAAACAGGAGAAAAAGGTCCCTTATTATTGAGCTGCTTAGAAATTCCTTTTAATATGCTGCTTTGCTCTAATTTTATACAGAATTTAATAGCATTTTTTTTAATCTCTAATAATAAGGTTTTTTATACACACCCATACTTATACATAACAGCATATTTATTTCCATCCAGCATCCCACTTAATCTTCAAATTGGGCTAATTTTTAAAGCATGAAATAATTTTTTTAATTAGGTAGCAAGCAACGTCAATCTGCAATTATTTATTCATTATCTGAATGTTTCTTTTCCTTATGGCATTTACAGACGTGCAACTTTTGTACTATCACGTTTAGACAAGATAGACAAGAGCGTCGCCAGAACCTTATTGAACACTCTAAACTCCAACGAAACTGCCAGTGCTAGGAAATATTTATTTAGATACGAAATATTTTAATAGCTCTCTCGGAAAATCCAAGGAAATGGGATAAGTATCTTGGGACAATTAATGAAGGTATTAGCTTAATTCGTTGACTGTTCATCCCCAGTTCTTCCTGTAACGATTATTCTCGTGTAAACTTATCATGCGTACAATCATCCCATGGATATCTATGTAACGATTTATGCTTATATAAATATTTTATAAATTCACGCCAATATAAACTCCACCTCGTTTACAGTTTCATTTGCATTTAACACTATTTACCTACACGGGTTAATTATCTCTAAATACCAGCATACAAGCGATACGCTGAAACATAATTATGACTGCAATCCAGATTGTACTCGCATAATAATATTCCACTTGTTTTTCTACCACATTCACCTCGTAATTCGCAACATAATTAGATCCAATTGCAAGCAAACAGGGTGATATGTTGACATGGGAATAGACAACTCAGCTTGATGATACTCTTGTTAATATTTCGGATAAGTATGGGACCTTTGAAGACCCAATTCCGGGAGAGTGAACCGAACAGGGCATATGCTAGGCCGATTAACAGTCCTCTATTTATTTGGTGGCCATTTCGACCGGCGACCTGAATGTGCGTTTCTAATTAAACAGAGACCATTGAGGATTGAGGGTGGTGTAATCAAAGTATCAGACATGCTCGGAACGGCGGCTTTACCTTATTTAAAGTAGCTCGTACAAAATGCCCAGGAGCTTATACATGTCGCAGATGTAGCTTTGTTGTTTGATTGTGGCCTGCTTTCATATGCAAATAACACGCTATTTTTCTCACTGACATCTTCGTTTGGCTGAAATAATGAATTTCCTTAGCCCGAAGTTGAAATTAAGTCAGAGAAGTTTGGTTATCGTCAAAGCAATTTTTTTGCGTTGATGCGAGTGTTCAGTAGAAATAATTGAAAGAAAATAGTTGTTGCTTTGTAACATGTTTAGCTCGGGCTGAATTTTAGGCTTAAAGTTCACTTTCAATGCTGTGAAAGGTAACAATTCCTAGTTTTTACCATACGTTTTTATTAGAATTGTCTGCATCTATGCGCAAAACTTCAAATCGATTTGATTTTAAACTAATTTCCGGAAGAGCTAGAGACTTATTGAAACCCTGAACAAAGTTCAGAATTGAATGACTAACAATACTAACTCAATACTATGACAATACTAGCTCGCTTCCTTGTCTGTTTCTTTGTTTGCTCGTCGAAAATTTTGGAAAATCTCAAGCGCCATTAAATTAGGTCATGGATAGAGCCACTTACAGGGATAACGATACACCCCACGTTTAAAGTATTTCCATGGCTATTGTTTTTTCTTCTCTGTAGGATCATGTTATTTATAGCAAAAGCATAAATTTTGATTAACTCTTGCTGCTGCAATAACTAATCCAACTTAAAAATAAACAAGAAATATCAACCCCCATCCGCAAGTCAATAAGGGCCCTTAATATAAAACCACTGAATTAGCATCTTTTGTAAGAACGGTTTCAATCTCCTCGAGTTGATTTCCATAACGATTTTCGACCTGTTTGTCTTTCTTCCGTAGACCTGCTTCGATTCTCAACACGAGTACCTACCCACTCTTTCATTACTAGACCTCAAAGAATAGAACTTTCCGCTACGTGAAGTGGATATTATTATCAGACTCCAGTGTACCGGATAGAAGTACAGAGACTGCAAATGTCAATACTGGTCCGAGCTATTTGAACTCGGGTGATTGAAAGTCGCCGCCGTTCTGGTTAAGTTTAAGTTCGTGAAACGGGCAGAAACTGGAGGCAGCGCCGATTCGGTTTGCTCGATACGGCTCTTAATATTGCTCGTATCAACGAACTCTTGTTCGGCTAATATTTTATCCTCGATTTTATCGGAACTTTTTTAGGAATGATTTTGTCAAAAGTGCTATACCGGATGTCGATTCAGCTGTTTTTCTGTGTAAAATTTTCATTACTTCTATGTTGTCCCGCTTTAACTGTCAAGTGGGCACTCCACTGGAATCATCTTCTCTGAAAAAGGTACTGTAGTAAATTTTATCAAAAACCTGGAAAGTATTAATGATTTTATTACTAAATAAAAATCTTTTCATAGATAAAAAGAATTCATAATAATATGAGCGATTTTTTAAGAAAAAGTCTAGACACGTCACTGGATTCAAAATTTCTCACAATACACAATTCAAAGCCTACAAGATCAATATTTAGTAGTAAAATTTCAAGAAAACAATATTAGCGATTTCTTTATAAAAAATCTGAATACGCTACTGAATTCACGATCTCTCACAACGGTACTAAACTAAATTTTATCCTAACATGTCAAGTAATAAAGATTTTATGGTCAAATTAAAATTTGAAAAGTTCATATTATGGGGAATCTTGTTTGAAAAAATATGGGACCGCCACTGGACTTACCATCTCTCAAAACGTTACTATGCACAATTCAAGGCCTACTAGATCAGTGTTTAGTAGTAAAATTTCAACAAAACGATATAGCATTTTTTTTAGAAAAAATCTGAACACGCTACTGAATTTACGATCTCTCACAATCGTGCTAGACTAAATTTTATCGTAACATGTCAAGTATTAACGATTTTATAGCCAAATTAGAATTTTAAAACTTCATATTATGAACGATATTGTTTAAGGGATCGAAAAATATGGGACTGCCACTGGACTCATCACCATCTTTCAAAACATTACTATGTACCTATATAACCCAGCAGGACCGGTAAAATAAACAGCTCGTAAACAGACCGGGGAAATCTATTTTTTTTTTCATTCGATGGAGTCGGACCTTCCCAGTCTTTTGACATGTGTCTTAGGTTGGGTGGGGGGGAGGGGGGATACGCTTTTAAAATTTACTGAAAATGAATTTTATCCAAAAACACGGGTATATCTGAGCCGGTGTTGGATTTATTAATAATAATTGTTGTTATTATTGGAATGAAGTAAATCACATTCAAAACTAGAACCTACGAAAATAATTTTATATTTTCTTGTATACTTATCAAGGTGATTCAGATTCCTGCTATTTGATAAGAATCATCGTCGACCGACAAATAAGTATTATTTATAATAAAATGAAATAAAATTCATTCCTGTTTTAAAGACTGAATAATAAACGTCTAAATTAAATTCGCTTGTTTAATTAATAAAAACCTCCCCATTTCCTACAGGTTATGGGCCCAGGTTACGTTTGATTAGTAATTTATATAATATACTTAATAAGTTCTTCTGAGTGTTGATAAATTAAATAATAAATTATGGACCAGAAGAACAAAAGAAATATTCAACCTTTTAACGGTGAACGCTACAGTGTTTGGAAGTTTCGCGTTAAATCATTACTTTCAGAACTGCAAGTAATTAATGTGATCGAGAACGAGCTACCCCTTGAACCAGATGAAGACTGGAAGAAGAGAAACATGACTGCCAAAAGTACCATCATAGAATACTTAAGTGATGCATTTTTCAGTTTTGCTAAGGATGCAAATTTAGCAAGAAATATTTTGAGAGACCTAGATGCTATATATGAAAGAAGAAATGTACCATTACTGCAGCATTTCACTTGTTTTGATGAGATAATAACTGAATTAATTTCTGCTGGTGCAAAAAATTAGAAGATATGAACAAAATATCTCATCTCCTGCTAAAATTACCATCCTCATATAACGGCGTGGTTACCGCACTAGAAACACTTGGTGAAAACAACCTAAACCTTGCTTTTATGAAAACAAGATTATTGGATCAAGAAGTCAAAACAAAAGCCGAAACTACTACTGAGTTGAAGGTGTTACATATTGAGGTGAAACAGCACCAAGAACATCAGAAACAAATAGCAAAAACTTCAAGAACTACAAGCAACAAGGTTTCAAAAGAAGTTTAAGCCATCTCAAAAACATCAGTATACAGGGTGAGTTTTTTTCAATGTTTAGTACAGGGATCTCGTAAACTACTGCAGTTAGAGGAACGGTTAAATGGGGAAAGAAGTGCAGTTTTATGAGCTTAATTCGAAACAGCTTTTGTTTTTTTGAAAATCTCCATGGCTTCCTAGATATTTAACATAAAGTAAATTCCGCGGATTTCTTTACACCGAGATAGCAGTCTTATTATTGGGATTAGAGAAAAATCGTAAAGGAAAATATTTTAGACGATTTCATAGACAATAAAACGGCGTTACAATTTTTTTTATTTGTTGTGTAATTTTCGAGCTATGACGTAAACTTGTGTTTTTTTAAATGTAAGTCATAGTTGGCTATGACATCATTCGATATGTCTTTTTTTTCTAAATACAACGATGTAAAACTCAATATCGTTTTTTCGGGAAATAAAAAAGTTAGGACGGTTTTTAATTTTATTTCCTCAAATACGTGGTATAGGCGCTGAATTTAATAGTTAATTTTGAATTGAAAATCTTATATGAATTAATAGCTCAACGGGATAGCTAGTTTTCGAGAACTTAAAAAAAAATATTAATTTTAATTCTAATCTTTCAAATATCTTGTAACAATACCTACCTACGCTGTAGAACTGTAGACTAAATATTCATATCAAAATGTGACGGTTGCTTAGCAACAGTAACAGAAACAGTGAAACTATAAAATTTGACAGTTAGTTACTTAGAGGCTTATAATTTCCATTGAACTTTAAGTATGAAGTCAGGTTTTGCAGAAGTTCTTAAATCGTATAACCTGCAAGGTGAATTACTAGTATGGAGTTTTCCAACCAAGAGAAGCGTGATATCATAGAATGTTATATTCAGTGTCAAAAGAATGCTGTCAGGGCTGCGGAACAGTATTTTCGCAGATATTTTAATCGTCGTTAACCTTTTATATTCAAATGTTTCATAATATTTTCTAGAGAGTTACTAGATGGCTATTAGAAAATTTGTAGTTAATTAAGTATAATAATTGTTTGCATAGAGGATTACAAATTATTCTGCAAAATTATCTATGTATAATTTCAAATTCAACTGAGGTCTATCAGTTATGCTTACATGGCCGCCTAGTTAAGTTGAGGAAATAAAATTAAAAACCGTCCTAACTTTTTTATTTCCCGAAAAAACGATATCGAGTTTTACATCGTTGTATTTAGAAAAAAAATACATATCGAATGATGTCATAGCCAACTATGACTTACATTCAAAAAAACACAAGTTTACGTCATAGCTCGAAAATGACACAACAAATAAAAAAAATTGTAACGCCGTTTTATTGTCTATAAAATCGTCTAAAATATTTTCCTTTACGATTTTTCTCTAATCCCAATAATAAGACTGCTATCTCGGTGTAAAGAAATCCGCGGAATTTACTTTATGTTAAATATCTAGGAAGCCATGGAGATTTTCAAAAAAACAAAAGCTCCCAACTAGCAATTCTGAGGCCTAAACGAGCTAATTTATTGTTTAGTTATTGTTTAGTGTTGTTTTCAGAACTGATTTATTTTATAGAATCTCGAATTTTGATCATTATAAGATGTCATAAAATATTGCTGTATTAAAGCTGTATAAACGTTCTTACAACTTTTGTTATGTAATAAATTCTTAGTGCAAGCTAAAAATTTTTATTGTGGTTGTATTGCAATTTATAAAACTCCGTATAAAAATATTTTAGAACACTTGTATTAAACTTATATTATAGAGTTGTAAGCCTGCTGCATAATGTTATAATGTATCCCTTATATAACTGTTGCATTGAAGTGATATAAATCTTCTGTTAAAGTTGTTTAAAGCAAATCAATAGAACCGTTCTTTAAGCCAACAATTACAGCATTATAAAACACTTTTATAACCAATACATTGTCTCTGCATTTTGCATACTTATAAACAGCTTATGAAATGGAAGTAACGTTCTCTGGCACAAAAACGTTGTAATTTTCTGCACTATAATATAACTAATGCAGTTCAATTTGTAACCTGCAAAGCCTGCTATCATGCAGTCATGCATCAAAGAGAAGTGGTTGCTTTAAACGAAAAGTAAAGAAAAATTATCTGCGCATTGTTCAGAATGGAAATCTTGAAGAAGAATTCACTATTTGTACTACAACAACCCCATCACCGTCATCCAAAATAATGGGTTCTGCAACCTTAATGATAATAATATCACTGAGGATCATAATGATAAATATAATTATTATTTAGTTCAATAGACGCATGTGACGATGATATGACTTGAAATAATATTTTTGAAATCGAAAAGAAAGTTCAAATTAAACACAAAATCAAATTATGGGCCACAAAATATGGAATTAATCATGTAGCATTAAGGGAGCTTTTTTGAATATGGAACCAAGCAATTCCTAATTTACTACCTACAGATCCAAGGACATTTTTAAATACTCCAAAAGTAATAAATTTCAAAATATCGCCACAAATCAGCTTCTTGTTAAATGATCGATATATCTTTTAGGGCCGACATAAGCAACACTTCAGGACTTAAATATTGTATAGCGTCCCGAACAGAATGGAAGCATTCTATAAGAGTTGTAAATGAGACAAAACCATTACATTCAATTGCGCCATTTTGCTTTGGTGATTTAGTTGTTCATGAAGTGCGGCCATTACGAATTTTTAAGCTTTAACCTACAAAATCCATTAAAAAATCGATTTTTTAAATATACATTACACCTTTTAAGAACGAATAGTTCATGTATATATAGTTCATAATTTTAAATAAAATTATTTCGAAATTTTAAAAAAGAATTCAAAATTTTTGAAACCTAATTACGTGGGAAAATCGAAGGCGCTTTGCATATTTGCCAGAAATATGTACCTATTTCACAGTAAAATTCACTGCGCAAAGAAATTTGCCCTGGCACTACTGTGTATTACAGGTACCCATCTTCGTGCTAAAAACTTGGGACATATTATTGTAGGTTTCCATATTTGTCGAATCTAAAACGACACCATCTCTTATCCAAAGTTATATACCTACTTATAAGAAGAAGAAGGGAACATATCCGCGGTGTGCACTATACAGAATTCTCAAAACAATTTTATTCCGAGATTCATCATTATAGTACAGGTATAAAATGAAAGTACTCTATAACATTATCTTACTGCAACATCTTAAAACAATAATATAGCGCGGTAAATGTATTTCATAAGGGTTCTATAATATGCATATATATTACATATCATCGTATAAAATAGTCGTATAAGTAAACCCTACAAATACCCTTAAAGAGCAATTTTATAAGTATCACGTAAAATTGTGTTATAAGGTTCATATACCTTTATAACAGAACCCATATAGAATCAAAATGTTTTATAAAAATGGGCCCTTTTTGGTTGTATAGGCATTGTATAGCAGTATTTAACCGCGTTATACGATTTTCATAGTTCTATAATATTTGTTGTATAGCAGTTCTAACAACTCTTATAAAACTTATTTTGCTACTTGGGCTGTTTCGAATTAAGCTCATAAAACTGCACTTCTTTCCCCATTTAACCGTTTCTCTAACTGCAGTAGTTTACGAGATCCCTGTACTAAACATTGAAAAAAACTCACCCTGTATAATAAAATTTCAAATATAATCTCTGATCACTGTGGCTGCACAAATCATATGAAGAAGAATCGCTACTACTACAAGCAAATGCTAAATACACAACATGAACGTCCAAGTAGTACCATTCAGACTATCCAGACTGAAGGAAAATCTGGAAAGACAATCCAGACCGAAATAAAACTGAAGGAAGTTTTGCATTTATGTTATCCAACTCATCATTGCAACTCTTTCAAACTAACATCATTTTTCTTTTAGATTCTGGGGCAACTGACCACACTGTCAACAGATCTGACATTTTTTTCAATTTATAATTTTGAAGAAGAGTTGCCTACACCATGGGAAATCGGTGTTGCAAAAAGTGGTACCCAATACTGGCAGTCGGAAAAGGCAAAATAGATGTTACAACTAATTTGGGTGTAATTAAATGGCCAACTGGAAGACGTCCTTTACTCTCCAGAGGTCCCTCATAATCTTTTATCTGTAAATCGAATCCAAGTAGCCGGTATGGCAATAATATTTGATCAAGATGGTATAAGAGTAGGTAATGAAAAATAACCAACTAATACCTACTGACCGGTAAGAATTTATTCAAATAATTTATTCGATGTGGTTTTTGGTTTAGACCTTCATAAATTGCAAGGTCAAATACATAATGCAACTAAGTTTTAAATTATAAATTACCCAAGTAGCAAAATAAGTTTTATAAGAGTTGTTAGAACTGCTATACAACAAATATTATAGAACTATGAAAATCGTATAACGCGGTTAAATACTGCTATACAATGCCTATACAACCAAAAAGGGCCCATTTTTATAAAACATTTTGATTCTATATGGGTTCTGTTATAAAGTTATATGAACCTTATAACACAATTTTACGTGATACTTATAAAATTGCTCTTTAAGGGTATTTGTAGGGTTTACTTATACGACTATTTTATACGATGATATGCAATATATGCATATTATAGAACCCTTATGAAATGCATTTACCGCGCTATATTATTGTTTTAAGATGTTGCAGTAAGATAATGTTATAGAGTACTTTCATTTTATACCTGTACTATAATGATGAATCTCGGAATAAAATTGTTTTGAGAATTCTGTATAGTGCACACCGCGGATATGTTCCCTTCTTCTTCTTATAGGTAGGTATATAATTTTGGATAAGAGATGGTGTCGTTTTAGATCCGACAAATATGGAAACCTACAATAATATGTCCCAAGTTTTTAGCACGAAGATGGGTACCTGTAATACACAGTAGTGCCAGGGCAAATTTCTTTGCGCAGTGAATTTCGCTGTGAAATAGGTACATATTTCTGGCAAATATGCAAAGCGCCTTCGATTTTCCCACGTAATTAGGTTTCGAAAATTTTTAATTCTCTTTAAAATTTCGAAATAATTTTATTTAAAATTTTAAAAAGATACTAAACTTATTTACATGAACTATTCGTTCTTAAAAGGTCTAATGTATATTTAAAAAATCGATTTTGTAATGGATTTTGTAGGTTAAAGCTTAAAAATTCGTAATGGCCGCACTTCATGAACAACTAAATCACCAAAGCAAAATGGCGCAATTGAATGTAATGGTTTTGTCTCATTTACAACCCTTATAGAATGCTTCCATTCTGTTCGGGACGCTATACAATATTTAAGTCCTGAAGTGTTGCTTATGTCGGCCCTAAAAGATATATCGATCATTTAACAACAAGCTGATTTATGGCGATATTTTGAAATTTATTACGTTTGGAGTATTTAAAAATGTCCTTGGATAGGTAGTAAATTAGGAATTGCTTGGTTCCATATGCAAAAAAGCTCCCTTAATGCTACATGATTCATTCCATATTTTGTGGCCCATAATTTGATTTTGTGTTTAATTTGAACTTTCTTTTCAATTTCAGAAATATTTCAAGTCATCATCGTCACATGCGTCTATTGAACTAAATAATAATTATTTATCACTATGACCCTCAGTGATATTATTATCATTAAGGCTGCAGAACTCATTATTTTGGATGACGGTGATGGGGTTGTTGTAGTACAAGTATAGTGAATTCTTCTTCAAGATTTTCCATTCTGAACAATGCGCAGATAATTTTTCTTTACTTTTCGTTTAAAGCAACCACTTCTCTTTGATGCATGACTGTATGATATAGCAGGCTTTGCAGGTTACAAATTGAACTGCATTAGTTACATTATACTTACCTAGTGCAGAAAATTACAACGTTTTTGTGCCAGAGAACGTTACTTCCATTTCATAAGCTGTTTATAAGTATGCAAAATGCAGAGACAATGTATTGGTTATAAAAGTGTTTTATAATGCTGTAATTGTTGGCTTAAAGAACGGTTCTATTGATTTGCTTTAAACAACTTTAACAGAAGATTTATATCACTTCAATGCAACAGTTATATAAGTGATACATTATAATATTATGCAGCAGGCTTACAACTCTAATATAAGTTTAATACAAGTGTTCTAAAATATTTTTATACGGAGTTTTATAAATTGCAATACAACCACAATAAAAATTTTTAGCTTGCACTAAGAATTTATTACATAACAAAAGTTGTAAGAACGTTTATACAGCTTTAATACAGCAATATTTTATGACATCTTATAATGATCAAAATTGGAGATTCTATAAAATAAATCAGTTCTGAAAACAACACTAAACAATAACTAAACAATAAATTAGTTCGTTTAGGCCTCAGAATTGCTAGTTGGGTATAGAATGAACGTCTTGGTCATATTAGCAAAATCAAGTTTGAAAATTAAAAAAAAAAAAAAATATATATATATATGCTAGAAGCTAGATGATAACAAATCTATTGAAAATATTGAACCTGAAAATGAAATGTGCGAAGCTTGTATTTTAGGAAAACAAGCTAGACTTCCATTCTCTAAAACAAAAAATAAACCTCCAAATAACAAGCTTTTTTTTATAATACATTTAGATGTGTGTGGCCTTATATCTCCTGTGACTATAAATAATAAAAATTATTTTGTTACATTCATTGAAGACTACACACATTATACAGTTACTTACCTTATGAACTCCAAGTCAGAGGTATTTAAAATGTTTTCTGATTATGTTTCAAAAGGTGAGGCATATTTAAATTCAAAAGTTGTCAACCTGTATTGTGATAATGGTAGAAAATACCTCTCAAACGATTTCAAAAATTTTTGTGTTTGAAAAGGAATAATGTACCACCTATAACAGTTCCACATATGCCACAACAAAATGGTGAAGCAGAGCGGATGAATCGTACACTGACTGAAAAGGCAAAAACCTTAGTCACAAGTACGAAGTTGGACAAAAGTTTTTGGGATGAAGCAATTTTAACTTCAACCTATTTAACAAACATTTTGCCAACGAAAGCTCTGCGGGTTAATAAGACACCATACGAGATGTGGCATAATAAAAAACCTAAAATATCTCATTTAAAGGTTTTTGGTTCTACCGTCTGCTAAATAAAACCAGAAAAAGAAAGTTCGATAAAAAAAAAAATCGTTCAAAGCTATACTGGTTGGGTATGAACCGAGTGGGTGCTGTGGGATGTGGAAGAAAATAAATTCCTTATTGCACGTGATGTGATAGTTGATGAATTAAATTTTAAAATTTCTAGACCACCAGATAACAATAATTTAATTAATCAAAATAAAACTAGCTCCGAATTAAAATCGGATGAACTAATAAATAAGGAACATAAAAATCATTTGAAAAACAAACAGGTAGAACAAAACAAACAAGTAAACATTAGACGAAGTGAGAGAATCAAACATCTTCTAGCCCCATCTTAAAAAACAAACAAAAAATTATAAAAAAATTATGATTACTTATACAGTTCTGTATCATTATTAGCCGGTGCCTCTACAGCAGAAATTCCAAAATTCTATTACGAAATATTCGGAAGGGAGGACCAGCATAAATGGAAAGAGGCTATAAAAGATGAGATTAATACACTTAGAACTAATGAAACTTGGTCACTGGTAAACAGACCAGCGAATAAAAAAAAAAAAAATGATAATAAATAAATATAAAAAAAATATAACTTGCAAATGGTTTGTTACTATTAAAATTAATTATTTGGAAAAACCATCAAATAAAATACAAAGCACGATTGGTTGCTTGAGTTTTTACTCAGCAATATTTACAAAATTATGAAGAAACGTTCGCACCCGTTGTGCTAGAGTTACAACCCTCCGATTTATTTGGGCATTTTCAAATCAGTTTAATCTGAAAAAAATCATCATATAGATGGTAAAACTGCATTTTTAAACGGTGTGCTTATAGAAGAGATATAGGTACATTGGAATACCAAAGGGAGTAAAAGCTGAAGAAGGCAAAGTCTGCAAATTTAATAAAAATTAAATAAAAATTCAATTGTGTGGACTTAAACAATCAGCTAGGTGTTGGTTCGAACGTTTCGATCAAGCTTTGAAAAGCAGAGGTTTTAAAAATTCAAAAGTAGACCCATATTTATATCTTTTTAGACAATAAAAAAAAAAAAAAAATTACATAATTATATGTATAATGTATCTAGACCATTTACTGATCGCAACAAAAGATCAGATTATCTTGACAAAACAAAAAAAAAAAAATTATTTAATGAAATATGGTTGATCTGAAAGAAATTAAATTTAATTTTAAGAATGAAAATTTTCAGATCTAATTACAATAACCTTAAACCAATCTAATTACCTTGAGAATGTGTTGACAAAATTTTCGATGAATAATTGCAAGTCTATAAAATCATTCTACCCTTGCCTTCTAAGTTAAATTACAATGCTTCTAAATTCTGATGAATTTTACGATGCACCATGTAAAATTACATATTAATTAAAATAAATAAAATTATTAAAATTAAAATTACTTAATTGGTTGCCTGATGTACGTAATGCTATTATGTACTCGACCAGACTGGGGCAGTACCGAAATAGACAGAAAAAGCACATCAGGGTAGATATTCAAAGTTTTTGATAACTGTAATATTTCACGGAACACACAAAAATAAAGTACTGTAGCTGCTTCTTCAACAGAAGCGGAATATAGGCTCTTTTGAGGCAGTCAGTGAAGCCATTTTGGTTAAAGGCCTTATTAAACAGTATAAATTTTAAATTAAAACTGCCAATGATTATCTTTGATAAGATAATAACGGTTGCATCAGCATAGCTAGCAACCCCACTGATCATAAAAGATCGAAACAGATATCAAATGAATATCATTTTAACGTGAGCGAAAACAATTATTTTAAAATATAAAATATATCCACAGGTGAACAGCTTGCAGACTCATTTACCAAAGTGTTACCAACAAATAAATTTGAAGAAATAAGATTTAAGTTACCTAAATTTTAAATAAATTAAAATTCTTTTCAGTTGAAATTTTTCGATAATAATGGTCTTGATTTATATAATTTGCCATTAAGAAGAGATATTATTTGTTGCCTATTATAATATCTTAAGTTATTTTCTTTGGCTCAATTTTTGAGGAGGGCTGTTGGATTTATTAATAATAATTGTTGTTATTATTGGAATGAAGTAAATCACATTCAAAACTAGAACCTACGAAAATAATTTTATATTTTCTTGTATACTTATCAAGATGATTCAGATTCCTGCTATTTGATAAGAATCATCGTCGACCGACAAATAAGTATTATTTATAATAAAATAAAATAAAATTCATTCCTGTTTTAAAGACTGAATAATAAACGTCTAAATTAAATTCGCTTGTTTAATTAATAAAAACCTCCCCATTTCCTACAGCCGGATTTGATCTGACAAAAAAATTATGGTATCGAAAATTGAAGAGCTTGACTAAACACGGAAGTTCGTTCCGACCTGAACCCTTTAGCTCAACTGGTTCGCGAAATATTGCGATATTAAGGGTGCAAAAATGAATAAAAATTTTACTGACTTTTGCTCGGCAGGTGGTGAAGTTAGGGCGTCAATTTTTTGCGAGAGGAAGGGTGCCACCGAGTACTTTGACGGGAAAGAGGGAGGGGGTGGTGGGCCAATTAAGAGGGGAGATTTAAATTAAAAAAAAGTCATTTTTTTCTCGCGTTTTTGGGGGTGAAGGAAGGGGGTGGGGGAAATTTTTTTCACCACTGAACGGCATTTTTTTTATCTTTAATTTGAGCCCCACTTGAACCCGATCCGACCATAAATAAGAGCACAACGAACCGGCAAAGTCTAGAGAAAGTTGGAAAACACTCTTTCATCCATTCTCGACATAATTTTTTTACCTGAAGCAGCCATGTGCTGCACTCGCTTGACCATGAATAGATCGAGATGCAGTCTTTTGTGTAGCGCCTCTTTCTATTGTGTACCTGCCTATTGTTTTCGTGAACCCGGCGCGTCATGCCGAGAAAACAATCGAAGGCTAGCAAGATAAGAGAGCGCGACTGAGAATGAAAAACAAGGCTAACAACGGCCCAAATGTAAGAAAAATCGACCCGCCAGCAGATGAAAAAACAGTAACTCGATGTGTTTTTCTATTCCCGATCGTTCAGCGATCAAAAGCAAGCAAGAATTTTCAAAATCGATCCATAATTGAGCGAGGTACGAGCGAACAAGCATTCGAAAATAAATTCCGAGCGCGCGTTCCCCGCCGATCGTGACTGTGCCCGGAGTATAGACAAGCGGAGAGCGTAAGCTCCGCCCACGGCTGCTCGGGTATCTTTCTCGCCCGGTTTAAAGAGAGATCTTCATGTATAACTCGCGCGCGCGGGCAAGATACGCACGAAAAAAAACAAATAAATAAGTAGATAAATAAATGTTTTCTCTTTTCAATGAGCCTAACAAGAACCCCCCACCCCTCACCGTTCACCCGCAATAAAACCTAGCCTTTGCCGGTTCGTTGTGCCCTTATTTATGGTCGGATCAGGTTCAAGTGACGCTCAAATTAAAGATAAAAAAAAAATGCCGTTCAGTGATGAAAAAAAATGTTTCCCCACCGCCTTCCTTCACCCCCAAAAACGCGAGGAAAAAAATGAAATTTTTTTTTAAATTGCACGCCAAGCGCGCATTTGCGAAAATAATTTTTTTGCCATGACTACTGGGTAGTAGATAAAAAACGAAGAAAATGAGCGGTGCCTGGTCTCTGTAGGTCTCTTTTTACGAGCGTTTCGGTATTTTTTCTCACCCCCCCATATCTCCCCTCCTAATTGACCCACCACCCCCTCCTTCCCGTCAAAGTACTCGGTGGCATCCTTCCTCTCGCAAAAAATTGAAGCCCTAACTCCACCACCTGCCGAGAAAAAGTCAGTAAAATTTTTATTCATTTTTGCACCCTCAATATCGCAATATTTCGCGAACCAGTTGAGCTAAAGGGTTCAGGTCGGAACGAACTTCCGTGTTTAGTCAAGCTCTTCAATTTTCGATACCATAATTTTTTTGTCAGATCAAATTCGGCTCAGATATACCCGTTTTTCCGATAAAATTCATTTTCAGTAAATTTTAAAAGCGTGTCGCCCCTTCCCCCCACCCAGACCCAACCTAAGACACACATGTCAAAACACAGGGAAGGTCCGACTCCATCGACTGAAAAAATAAAAATACTGAATTTTATCGAAACCTGTCAAGATAATAATTAACGATTTAAGCCAAATTCAAATTTCAAAAATTCATATTACCTATAGCAATAAATCCAATGACGTGCTTAAATTTTTTCTAAACAAACAATAATTATTATTGTAATAGTTTGTAATTTGGCTATAAAATCGTTAATAATTTTTTACAGGTTTTTATAAAGTTTAGTACAGTACCATTTTGAGAGATTTTTTACTAAAAAATCGCAGAGTTTTTTGTGTTGAAATTTTACTACTAATCACTGATCTAGTAGGCCTTGAATTTTGTATAGGAATAAGACGCTTTTCGCTTAAAAAATTCAATTCATCAAGCTTGAGCATAAAGAAAAAAAATCGGTCGAAATAACAATTGAAGAGGTTGATTCGTAAATAAATGGATCACCTGTATATGTTGTGTAAAGAATGCCCATTGAATTTGATTCTCATAAACTCACCTCCAGAATAAACTTTCATGAGAAGGTTTACAATTTTTACGTGGTTCAATTTTTTGCATTGTATATGTATATGTATATGTATATGCACCTATCTGTCTGAATAATGTGAAACAATATTGAATTTGATGGAGCTAAAAATTGCACGAGACCCTTATAAATTCTTTTGTTAGAAGGTTTAATATTTTGAATTGCTTCAAATTTATTAAAAGGACTTTTTTAAGGGCACTTTTTATTTAATATTAGTAAAAATATTTCTCTCATGTAACAGCCAATTATACCAGTTAAGTGTTTCCAATTCAAAAGAGCGGAAAACAATGCCTTTTTAAGAATTTCAAAGTCCTCCTTCGAGTATAAAGTATTACGCCGAGACTAGCGTTATTAACCGAATGTTTCGTAGCAACAGAATTTATCTGGGAGAGGTTTCATAATTAGCTCTCCAGCTATTTCTGGAATTTAATGATAGCCATAATTTATATTTTATAATTGGCAATAAATTGAACATTTCTCAAACAAGAATTTCCCTCATGTAAAACGTAAATTAACTTGTACTTCGCCAATATGTAATGAGCTAAAGTTGGGGTAAGTTTTGAAGGAAGGAGGATGTCTTAGAGCTGAGCGGAAGGCTGAGGGAAGTATTCGTTGCCCTCTCTCTACTACATCGCCCGGGTCGGTAAGTTACGAACATTCACTAGATTGGTTAATAATTCTCTCGCCGGATCTTATTTACAGATAGATTTCTGTTCAATCCGATTAGGAATTTCTTATCTGAAATTTTCATTACTGCTTGGTTACCATTATTTATAACTCTTAATTTACGCCTTGATGTTTTTTATTATTATTTTGACTCTAATAATTATTATTATAAAATTCATTTAGTCCCTAATAGTTTTCTTGAAGGAGCGACTTGTGTTATTTCGATATTAACCTTTGAAGCATCATACAGAATTAATAATATAATTAACCTCATTTATCGCTTTCGCGCTTTTCGCATTCCAAACTATGCGAATATACGAGGAAAATATTCATGAGCATAGTTTAAAACTTCCAGTTCGTGCAGGCGCTGATGCTGGTGCTGGATTTTCTTAATAAGCATCAGAGCAAATTTATTTCCAATAAGAATTCAATTAGAGCTTTCGTGAGAAGAAACTAATACACTTCACTTAAGTGAAATATTCACGAAACAAACATGATACGGCTCTTTGACATGGCTGAAATATTTACGCAAGTTTACTCGCTAGGAAATTTAGAGCGTGTCAAAGTTTCTCGATTTTCATTGCACACTTGATTCAACTTAATCGAGTTGTACTTCTCTTGCTTTTTTATCAAAGACGGGCGGGTATGTTGGTAGGTAAGTGATGATAAGTGAGAGGACTTTTAGAGACGATGATGAGATCTGGCGGCTATATGAAACCGGACTCGCGGATGAGTTTCTAGATCTTTATTAGAAAACTCCGTGGAAGTTTTGAGTGCAATTCTTGATAGTGAAGAGGAGGCGAAAATGACGCTAATGTGGTTTATCCGCCTGCAAGATAATGTCCTCATTCAGAATAAAGTTAAAAAGATCTTAATTTGCCAGCAAGGAAAGTTTTTGCATCCACCCTCTATTCATTCTAAAATCCAAAATGAAAATGTAAAGATATTATCAAATTAAAGCCATAAATCAAGTTTTTAATGTAATTGAAAAAAGCGAATTGCTTAAGAGATGTGATTTTCCTTTGTTGGGAGTTGCTTGAGAGAGTGCCATCCTGGTTGATCCTAATCTATACAACAAACAGTCTTTTTCTAACAAATGCCCCTAATCTAAACCTTGAGCCCTGCGCAATCTATCATTTCAGACAGTTCAAAGTTACAACATCTTCACGGATTGCCCTCTCCAAACGCGACCAAACCCGGAGACACTCAAATGGAAGTTTTCTACTTCAGTAATCTTTCTCCTATACACAGTTATACATCATAGGAAACGCCATATATAACAACCTTGATATTAAATCCTTTCATCACATCTTTTTTTATATAATATAATAACTCATTCCATCCTAAATAAGACAACAAAACTCTTCATCTCATAACAACTATACTCTTGAACTATGAAAGATTTAATGAAATGGGAAGTTTCATAACATTCGATAAAGAAATATAATTAAGTATATGTAACTAAATATCGCTTTTTTTCTGAGTGTTATTGAATCTATGCCCTTTTGAAGTACATTTCGGCCAACGGAATCCTATTGTGAAATGAACAATTACATCCCCAACTATTCAACTACAACCAGACAGAAGCGAATTAAACTGCTTTAATTGTATTTCTGAAATGTTCTGTCTATTGCAATACAATCAATATGAAACAAACTTATTTGATTTCTGGTTTGTATCAAACTATTAGATATTATCAAAGGCGAGTCTGGTGCGAGTCTGATAGCTTTTTTTTAAAGAGCAGACAATAATCAAATAAAAACATAGCTTTTGATCATTCTGATTTAATAACTTCTTGTTACTGATGGTTACTGTGTGTATCTCGTATAAGCATTTCAATTTTCCACAAGCTCATGTGCTCGAGTACGTTTGGATGGACATTCGTGAGGCCAACGCGTTCCTTGTTGACGTGATCACTTGATTCTTGTTCAAACAAAGGTTTTTTTGACCCAAGCATTTGAGGTGCAATTTCAAAAATTTCTTGTTTTGATCTCAAAAATTTTCACTTCCTTCAGTCAAAAAAATCATGAAGACATTTCAAACGAATATAACTATACCTGAACAATACAGGGTATGTCCGGTAAGTACCTCCTAATCTCTCGGGAGCATACAGGGGAGGTCAAAAAAACCTAGTCAATGATAAAAAAAAAATTCCTAGAGTGTCCCCAAACGGAGAGATATGGAGCCCTAAAAGGGTGCCCCGCAATTTACTTTTTTGGCTCTAACTTTTGAACCGACCTGTATAATTGGATGGAATTTGAACACTTTATAGAGGCCACAGAGAGCCATCAGGCCATATTAAAGTCGATGTTTGACGTCGTCAGGGAAGTCAGGAACGGACTTACCATCATACTCGTTGAGTCAAAATTTTGACAGGTGTCACTTTACAGAGCTAATAGCTTTTTTAATAGTCTAATACTTCATGTTTAAAAAAGGTGCTCTTAATTTATTTCGGTAAAACTGACGGTTTTCGAGATAAATCGGTTTTTAGGTATGCGAAACACTCAAAAGTTACTAATGCTAAACACAAACAGGTAAAAATCAGGTTCTTGTTGATAAACCTATACCTACATAATGGATTGCTATTGACGGAACTTGATCAAAATTCGCATAAAAGTCGATTTATCTTGAGAACCGCTAGTTTTATCGAAATAAATTAAGAGTACCTTTTGTGAAGATGAATGACCAGCGTATTTAAAAAATATGTTTTCAGCTCTGTAAAATGACACCTGTCAAAACTTTGACACAATGAGTGTGGTGGTAAGTCCGTTCCTGACTTCCTTTAGCACGTCAAACATCCACTCTGATATGGCTTAATGAGTCTTTATGGCCTCTGTAAAAAAATTAAAATTTCATCAAATTATACAGGTCGGTTCAAAAGTTAGAGCCAAAAAAGTAAATCTTAGGGTACCATTTTGGGGCTCTGTATCTCCGTTTAGGGACACTTTAGGAATTTTTTTTTTATGACAGACTAGGCTTATTTTGACCTCCCCTGTATGCTCCCGAGAGATTAGGAGGTACTTACCGGACACCCTGTATAAACAAATATTGATTGTTTTTGAGGACGTATTATTTATTTATTTCGTTTCAGATTTATGTCAAGTACTTAAGTCAGTTTCAATCCAAAACAAATTTGTTTTTGGAACACTCAAATAAACGAAAAGTTTAAAATCTCTGTGCACCATAATAATAACATCTTCAATGTTGCATGCTCTGCGATTTTGTAAAATAGTCTCGCTCAGAGCTAGACGATCCAAACTTGTTTATTCATATCCGCACCTCAGTCATCTAAAGTCATGACTGAATTCAGCAGGTTTTCACCTGCCGTCAAGAGATTGCAAGCACCAGCACCAGCACTAGCACTAGCACTAGCACTAAAGGTGGGGCGCTAGATCCATGCGTCTCGGGGGAAGGGAATGGAGCTATGGGGCTCTAAATAATAAAACATCGTGGTTACATGCGCACATAATTTAGACCCACATTCGTTGATTTGCGGTCAACCGGCTTGTATGGTTTGTTGTACGCCATCACACAACCACTTAAGCTATTTGCATTAAGATTTTAGGCTGCAGGTGAGTTTATCCCCGGAAATGTTCGTGTTAGCGAGTCTCTATGCGGGAAAATATTAAAGTGCATAGGAAAGGAAAAAGACCTGTTTTCCTCTAAAAATAAAATTTTTTAACGATAAAACACAAAGGGGCGGTAGTTTAGGGAGTAACATATGGTGAATTCTCCTGCGTCCATTGGAAGTAGAACAGAGTGTGTTCGTTTTCCACTTGTTGAAAAGATTCAATTACTGTTAAAGATTTATGAAAGATGGAGCAATAAGAAAGCGTAAGTTATGGTGGGCATGGCAGGGCTGAAGTCAGTTTTATATGGAGGAAATTGCGGCCCTTTCCGGCGTAGAAAAGAGGCGCATTCAGAGGCTATCGATAGGCATCGGGCTATCAATCATTTGTTATTAGTAATCGACAAATAAGGCTAATGGATGAATCACGGTAAAGTTTCCCTTTTTCTGACAGGACACGAACTTTTTACCGAAATAACGATCCGTGTGCCGTTCGAGTAGGGTATTGTATTTTAGCCGTTTATTACTTCGCCGAGTCTTGCGCTTTCCGTCCTCGACCCTTTAAGACCTCTTTTAACTCGCTGTTTATGGATATTGAAGACTTGAGACTTCCAAATAAGGTTTCGTGTCATCAACGGATACTCGTCGTCGTGATAACAATGAAGATAGCTACTTTTAAAGCTTTCTGGAAACTTGTTTTCTTAATACTTCACTTCATTCAAACAATGCGAGCAAATAATAGAAATAATTATTTTCCTAATAGATCTGAGACAGACTGGAATGAAACGAGCTCGTTTAATACTTCGAATAAAGAACTCCGGAAGTTTTTGTAATTATTATTGTGAGTACCATCTTATTTTACAGGGTGGATGATCGATCTGAAGAGCAAACTTTAGATATTTATCACTCCGAATAATCATCAGTCCGCGGGGCACTTACTATGAAGCATTCACTACCACTAATAATCTCTATACATCTGGGAATTCTTCAAGTAAATCCACTATGTAATACGATTCATCATTGTTAAGACGAGGAGCGGTTCTATAGCAAGATATAGGTAGAAGAACACGATCTAACTGAAGTTAGTTCTAGTAATAACGAGAGCAACTTCCCGGGCCAATCCATCACACAAATAAACCAGAAAAGCGCGGCTAGTTCGTACAATAAAACGCATTTCATCATTTTATTGAAAAAGTAAATTACAATCGTTGCAGAACAATGGTGGTAGAGACAAGTGTATTCATCAAACCTCGTCCTGGGAAATGGAAAATGTCATATTAAAATGAAAAGCGTTTATATTGAAAGCATTAAGTGCCATTGTGGATAGGAGTACAATGTAGCGGACAAAAAACGGATTGAAATTCACGGTATTAGTCTGTCACTTAAGGTAATAGATGGCGATACTGTGATATGACATGACGAGGCTACAATAACTTCTCTAATGGATTCGCGCACTGTCAGAATCTGCATTTCATAAGTTGGAGGAATATTTAGCCCATATATTTGAGAAAAAGTTACTAAATTGGAGATTATGCCTGCGAGATCTTAAAAATTAAATTAACTTTCATTTATACTAATTAAAACTCTCAAGAACGCATTAAAACTGTACAAAGATCTTGAATCAAGCTTTCGAAGACCCATTACAGGGTCAGGACATATGTATCGACATATAGGTTAGATTTCTTCAAACCGTTTCGTGAAAATTTTTTTCCAGGTAGGCACAAGATGAATTGTATAGGTGCGCTGGGGCAATGATCATGAAAGTGATAAAACTGACAACTTAGATCAGAATTTATTTATTGAAACTTCTATTTGTTACCTGTAAAATTGTTTATTCTATTAATAAATAAAAACTGTTATGTTATTTTCCGAATTAATGAGTTAATTTCATTTTTGGGGTATTTGACTGCTAAATGGGGTTTTTTACCTCCCCAAAATCTGCTCAGGTGTGTGATTCAACGTTATAAAATGACGCCCAAAGTGGGGCCATTAACTACTATAGGTATTAACAGTAAAGATGACATCAGAAGAATCATTAAATGCGATAATTCTTCTAGATCTGGAGCTCAAGTAGCTATTCGAGCTTTGCGTCTTTAAAAAAATTTTTTTCGGGTTGTGTGAGGTAAATACTCTCAGAAAGTGACATTCGAACATATCATATCGGTATCAGGAATCTATAGCGACTTTCTTGTAAATTGGACCAGCTACCATAAAATATAATCTTCAGTAATCGATGTTAGTCTGTTTGCTGGAGTGGTTTAGTGGTTTTAGTCAGGTTACCAAAGGGAGGTTCCAAGATGTATTGAAAATGAGTTCTCTGGAGTTTTTTACCTTTAATCACCTTAAAAAATCTTTCATAGGAAATTATATTTCATAGAGAAACCATTGAAAAAATTGCTGACGATCCTATTTCTTTCAAATCGATTATGTATACATCTCAGTAGGTGAAACATGGCAATGAAATGTCCCCCAGGAATATGACGTCAGGTAATATGGGTAAATAATTTTGAGCGGCTTGGAGTTATAGTTGGACCAGAGATATAACGAAACGACTTCTGTCATTTTATCAATTTTTGGATTATTGAAATATTGTTGAAGTCATAAAATATGACAGTTTAACACTTAGATTTTTTCGTTATATCCCTTGGTCGACAATACGTGACTTGTCAAGGCTGTAATCAAGAAATCTCTCCTGATTTGGCAACTTGGGTGTGTTCCTCGTTCCTCTTCTCTAATTTATCTCAGCGCGACGTCAAAATTCTTAATCTTGAAAGAAGAATTAGCAGGATGCTATTGCGTAATGGGATGAGATAAGCCTCAATTTAAAAGAACTTCGTCGTCCAATCCAAAAGAGAAACCTCTAGCACCATCAGTAAAAATAAATATCTCACTATATCCCTTATAAAGTTTTATCCTTGCATTTTCTGAAGCGCTGCGAGAAATAAAAACGAGACCAACGCATAAGAATTATTAAAGTTTAAGCTATTTTGTATCCTTCTTTCAGTCTCAAGCAGTATCCTGTGATGAGCGAGCCGTCCTGGAATCCTGGAAACCGGCAATGTTGCCAGACCCACCTAATTCCCTTTCAGCATGACATAATCTAACCTCCAGCGACAACGTACGGTTGCATTATTCAACTTTTTTACTTGTTTATGTTTTCATAAGAATCAAAGATTTATAATTCCAAGGTTCATATCTTGCGGTGAAAATAAACAGAAGTATGTAACTATGTAGGTATGTAACGGAGTACTGGCAACAAAGTTACACAGGAATGCTTAATTTATTTACGAGCACGGAGGGTATTTCACCTCAACCTTAGGAATATTTCACTAAAGTTTCATTTATTAAAATTACCTGTTCCCGTGGAAAGTTCTCATATAATAATACACAACCAGAGGACTCTCCCTGTTTGTCCTAATGTGACCTGGAATTGTCAAGCGAAATGTTCAATTCATTAAAATGCTGCGAGAAGGGTTGTAGAATTAGGGCTTATCAACACATACAGGGCGCAATTAATGTAGGTACATGTGTTCTCTGTAATATGTGATATGTTAGGTATTACAACGTGTACTCGGATAAATATTCCAAAATACTTGAAACTCGGGTACTATTTTCTCGTTACTTTTTCTATTTTTGATAAATCAAGTGAAATTTTAGTGTGATCGATTTAGCGTGTTTTAGCCGACCAGAGTGAAAATATGTGGATAGTTACGAAAAATATAATCTTCAGTAATCGATGTTAGTCTGTTTGCTGGAGTGGTTTTAGTCAGGTTATCAAAGGGAGGTTTCAAGATGTATTGAAAATGAGTTCTCTGGAGTTTTTTACCTTTAATCACCTTAAAAAATCTTTCATAGGAAAATATATTTCATAGAGAAACCATTGAAAAAACTGCTGACGATCCTATTTCTTTCAAATCGATTATGTATACATCTCAGTAGGTGAAACATGGCAATGAAATGTCCCCCAGGAATATGACGTCAGGTAATATGGGTAAATAATTTTGATATCTACGAAAAATACCTTCTAACTTACGAAATTAATTTAACGTTTAAAGGTTAATTTGTATTTAACGGCACCGAGACTGACCACGTGCGAAACCTATTCAAGGGTGAAATTTAACGTTACAAAATGGCGCCCAACGTGGGGCCATTCTATTATTAACTACCGTATTAATAGTAACATAAGAAGACTCATTATATGCGATAATTCTTCTGGATTTGGAGCTCAAGTATCTATCCGAGTTTTGCGTCTATTATTCAATTTTTTTTTCTGGTTGTGTGAGGTAAATACTGCAAGAAAGAGACATTCGAACATGATACCGGTATCATGGTAGACATGCTTCAGAACCTATAGTGAGTGTTACTTCCTAAATTTAACCACTTGCCTTAAAATCCGTGTCCGTGCCGTTAGATGTAAATTGCCCTTAACTCAAATAAATGTCAAACGGCGAAACTACTTCTTGCTACGTCGTCCGGGATGCCACGAACATTTTGATGTTTACTAAAGGTAAAGTTGACCTAGGCGTAGATATCAAAGTACGCTTGGGTAGAAAGTCGAGAGTATCTCATTTCTAGGGATGAGATCTCGAAGTAAGATTCGGGAATGAGATCCTGAAATAATATTCTGAAAAATGATCCTAAAGCGCAACCTTGAGGCGGGTACAGACATAGACCCCGAAGCTGGGATTCAGAGGTGAATCTTAAAATTATAATTTCGAGACAAGATTCAAAAGTGGGTCTCGAAGTGAGATAAATCCCGGAATATCTCGAGGGGAGATTTGTAGATCATTCCCGAAACTTGAACAAATTTCTCAATTGCTAAAATAATATAGATCGATTAGTGATCTTTCTAGTTTTAACCTGACAGTTCACCTAAGTGACCTAAGTGGCGCCCTCTATAAAATACACCGAAACGGATACCAAATTATGATTTCTCATACCGTAAAACATATTTCCCCAAGTTTTCACGTTCGTACCTTTACAATTTTTCAAGATATTTTGAAAAACAAATTTTTAAATTTCAACTTTGCCACCCTGTATCTTTTTTATTATCAAGATTTTGTTAGAGCAAGTAGTGTCAGATCGTAATATTTTTAAACCAAGAATCTACCATTTCACCACGGACCATTACTTACGGGACACCCTGTATAAGGATATAGGAACATAATTTCGGTATTTTAGTGAGTACCGAAAATACAAGGCTCCAATTTTACTTTCAGTCTTCGTGCATGACCCTACAGGCGGTCGATGACGAGTGAGAGTTTTAGCGAGGACCCCGAGAATCGAGGAGACAAAGCTAAACAGAATAGAACCGACCATTGACCCATGTAAGATATGAGGCTTGTTTCGCCGGAAAATTGTGACCAACTCGGGTAACAGTAAGAATAGGGGAAATTCCTCGTATTGATAATATAAAATTTTAATGTTTTTAAGAAAAATATTGTGTACTGAAATAGATATAATTAAAATGAATTCTAATTTACTTTCTTCAATAATTGATTTCAAATAAAATTGCAGTAAGTTCGTCACAGTGAGATGTCTAAAAGAAAACCTCAATATCTACTACACTTTTCTGCTCGATTCATGGTTTCACAGCATTATGCGAGGCGCCTGATGTGTTCAAGTATATAGTGACTAAAAGGAATTGCACCTACCAACAAAAGAGATTGTCAGTACTAGTACTTGTGCGCGTATAAAACTAACACTAACAACCGCTAAACTAACATTTATGTAGCTCTTGCTGCAATGTTCCCACAAGCATTATTGCAGCATGTTGGAGTATCCTTTCCGTCTCAACCCGACACATTAGCGTTGCACAACTAAGAAATTCCTTCGTTCTCATCCAGAACTCACATGGTTTCAAAGTTGAAGGAGGCTGACAATTTTCCAATATTAAATTTCAACACCTTTTCGTACTTTAAAAATGTCAAAAACGTCTCGATAAATAAATAGGCTCGTGAAATTTCTTCCCGGGGGACTGAATTTATATTTTCGCTCCAGAAAGTTTCTCATTCAAAAGTTGATAAGATACCTACAAGTTATGACGTTTTTTCCTCGTAGTTCTGACGATTTTGATCTGAAAGTGTTTTTTTTTTAAACTGGAGTATTCTTATTTAGAATATTACGCGTGGAACTGAAAGTGGGATAAATGAAGAGAAACGCGTATAACGTCGTCGGAATATTTTCACGGAATAATCTCGGGTTTAAAGAAAAAGTATAATGCGAAGGCTGGAATTATTACAAGTAAATATCGTTGATTAATTATATGAACGAGGGATAAAAGGAGTGTAACTCAATTTTTCATTGAGGGAAGCAGACGTAAGTTATTTACAAGAAAGAGAAGATTTATTTATCAACATCTTCGCTATTAATTTTATTTATAAAAGAGAAAAATGATACGTCACGGTACTGAGCTGTATCTTGTATATTATTCGCTCTCACTCCGGGTTTTCGGCAGCCTAAGAACCATCCCTTTATGTTGCAAGAGAGCCCTCGGCAACCATAGAACATATTACTAAACATTATCGCAGACTCGAGGATAAATGGATACTTTAATTTTAAAATTGGCTATTTTTCCTGAAAATTCCTATCCGTGCTTGTATTAATCCCGGATCCTAATAGGCCGCATTTATTCTTTCTCCCCTTATTCTAATGAAGAATCCTTCCCGTCTCGGAAATCCCCGCCTTCGATTATAATATATTCTAAAGAATTCTCTTATGTGCGCATCCAATTAACTTCACCGTCAGACATATTTTAACCGATTTTTGCTCTTTTATTATTATCTACCTACATAATAATACAGGGATGATAATGGGAAATAAATGAATCGTGATGGCGGCGGACTGGAATTATTATTTTCGGTTAAGTCTTCCGCCGTATTACTTCTTTTCCCCCCTTAATAGTTTTAACGGGATTTAAAGAATAAGCCCTCACAAAGCTTAATGAATGATTAATGTAATCCAGCGCGGGAACTAAAAAAATCTGTATTAATACAAAGACTTAATAGTCCTGCAAGCACAAAGGACCGGGATCGGAATCGGTCGGCTATAAATATCAAAATAGCAATTTTTGTTCAATTATTGACGCTGGTATATATCCAATAAAAGAAGAAAGAAACGGGATGAATTCGCGGGCGGAATTAAAGGGGAATTATACATCGGGATAAGCTGCCCAGACTGGACCGCCGCACAAAGAGATGGGAATGGCCGACTATAAAGCTGTGCGCTTTGTCCTCGTGCCATTTCATTCAAGTTTATGACTGTAAATTTGGTGATTAGGGGCGGAATTACATTCTTCCTTGGGTAAACACATTGTAAACCCATTGTTCATTGCACCAATCGATTAGACCAGGTCCTACTAATGAGGTCTGCTTCATCTTGTATAACGGTAGGAGTTTTCCGCTTCAAAGTTCTGTGTACAACTTCACTTACAAGAGCTATTACAAGTACATTATTATGACGGGAGTATCGGTTTTCCTTACAAATTTTGCGATATTTTCGTTAATCTCTCGAACTTAATATTAAAGTTGTATTACCTATATAGTTGATGGAGAGTTTTTGAAAGGCGTTTTTGAAGGAGACGTAGACTTTGAAGTTTGGAGTTGTTTAATTAGCACGCCGTAGTTTCTTCCAACAACAAAATAGCAATAAAAAAATGCTGAGACGTATCAACGCTATAACGTAAGAGTGCGACATCCAAAAAGAACCTTATAACGTTTACAGGGTGAGTAATTGATATGGAAGCCTTGGAATGATACCAAAATGGACCAAAGGTTTTTGCACATGGGAGATCAAAGTGCAGTGCAAAATTATTTTCAGGTTCACCGGGTGCCCCAATACCTCATAAAATTTTGTAATTTTAATACGATACCCTGTATATTGTTACATTTTCATATTTTATTAGAAAACTGAATGAGAATGCTTTTCAAAGTTGAAAATGAAAATCGTAATTTTCCATTTTCAAAGCTGTTAGCAGATTGCAGTTAGCAGTCAGTAGCAGAACCAATCAATAGCAAATTGAGAAGGGCTAAAAATCGGAAAATGGCTTACATGTTCCTAATCTTAACTTTTCATGTGGTATCCCTATCATGTAGCTGTAATTTTTATCAAGGAAAAGAAAGTATTACTTTGGTATATGATTGATGGCTTGCAGAAGGTCATTAAGTAAAACATGGGGACTAAAACCACGCATGGTAGATTGGCTGTATATTGCCGTGGTTAGACCCATACTAGCATATGGCTGTCTAGTCTGGTGGCCAAAGATCAACCAGAAACAAGCCATTATGAAAATTCAAAGTGTTCCAAGGCTTGCATGCTTAGGCATCACGGGAGCCATGAACACTACATCAACGACAGCACTAGAGGCCATACTTGACCTACCTCCTCTTGACATTCATATTAAGAGCGAGGCACGGGTGGGCGCCTACAGGCTGGAACAAAACCAAAACTGGGATAAACCTGGTGAAGTGACCCAGTTTGCCTTTACAAATGTCAACAATACGCATGTTAAAATCGAAAACGTAGAGTTTCTACCATTCACGGATATTCTGTGTATTCGATGTGTCAGTCGTCAAGCTTTCAGACCTAGAAACGTCAGTTCTGTCTATGTCATTAAACCACATGTATCAGTTAGCGAGAAGTCAGGCAGTCAAGTCACGTTTACTTTTCAAGTGGCAGTGGTCCGAGTCGGACAGTCCGATCAGCTGTTCTTTATTTTTTTTTTAAACAATGAAAATGAAATCCACACACCATCATGTGAGTAATAACTGATTATTTCTAATTTATTAATATTTGTTAGGCATTATGATATCGCTAGAGATCAGATCATCACAAAGGGGGCCTCTCTAATACCAGCACCACATGTACTAATTTCTGTATGAAGATCAGGGACACGTTTCTTTCAAGCTTTCAAAATTTAATTTATTTAATCCTGATGCATTGACCACATTATTATTATTTAAATTTGATACGTTTTAAATTAAAGGATTTTAAAGCAGGGCCCCATGTAGGTACTCATATACGCACGTGCAAATTGTTTAGTTTAAATTTCAATGCTTTGGAGACACGATAGTTTCAATATTTTATTTTATTGTCTAATTTCAAATTGTTTAAACATGTGACCTCCATATCACTATTTTATGAATGAGATATTTTCAGTGAATCAATTAATTTCTAACGTAGAGACATGCTTGATTTAAATTTCCATTGTCTGCATTATTCAAATTAACCTAACCGTTTGTTACTTTTGAGAAACTTATACTTGAATTTTAGGTAATTATTATTTATCGAAATCTTGAACCAGCACATGCCTTTTTTTGATTATTATTATTATTATCATTATTATTATGATCAAGCACATTTCTCAAGAAACAATTTATTTTTGCAGTGATCACATTTTCTTTGTATTTTAAACTCTTTTCTGCTCTCAACAATTTTATTTGCATTTTATTCATGAAACTATTTAAACGATCTTATTTTAATCAAATCTCTCATACACGTGCATGGTTTTTTTTTTTGAAATGGATTAACAAACCATAAAGGATTTCTTTCTCATATTTTATATTATTGTATCATTCTAAACGTGCTAGGGACACACCTTTTATATTTATCATTATTTTGCGATCCACATGACTGCTCTATTCATCTTTTACAATTCATGCCTGCATTTATTAACCTGTGTGTGTCAAAATGTTTATTTAATTCTTCTGCATTTATTTTATGATAATTTTCTGAGAACGTATCAAAACTAGACCATTTATCGAACCAACCATTTTGTGTGTCTCCAGAATAATATTTAGTCGACTCGCACCATTTTTATTGTATATGTTTTAACCATTTTCTGATCATCAATTGCTGCCATCCACATTTTATAACCATGTACCTATTTATTATGTTTTATCATGCTATTTTTCTCAGGTCACATGTTCGTTCTTGATTCTTATTTTTCATGCTGTTTATTTAACCATTTATTTGATCGCTTATTTAATTGATGTCTTATTTAAATTGTCTACTGAACCTTTTTGATTTAATTGCTGTTTATTAACTTATACTCTTTTGATTATTTATTTATATTTTTATGAACATATTTATTCAACGAAACTGTCTAATCGATGATGATGTATCTTGTTTCCAAATTGATCTATGTAATTGTAAAGTCAGGTTCTCTCATTTTTCTGTGAAACCAATCAACGTCAAGGTCATTTCTCGTTCTCCGTCAAACTCAATTCAAAAGGGTGGATCATTCTGATTGCTAATTGTTTACCGAACTGTTGAACTAGAATGTATGGGCCTTATGTGAATCTAACTAACATTTTCGTCCTTGCCAGGGGAGCCATTTAAACAGCCAGCGGGTAGCATCCTAACCACTCGGACCTCGCATCTGGGGCTCCTCCAACTATAGGTGGGTAGCATCCTTCGCAGGACCTCATTACAGTGTCTATCTAACAAAACCCATTCTCATGGTTATCTTGAAGACCTAGATTTCTGTGATAATGCCTTCTGTTTAAGATGATTCGCGCAAATGAGTCATGAATGAGGGTTCAATAGTTTTGGTGACGGTTGTCGAGACGATTGATCTACACTTTTCAGGCCACCGTTGATTCTTTTCATTTCGGGATGCTGATCGAGGTTTTTCTTGGCCACGCTCTTTTTACTCGGGAGTCCCAGCGAGCGTATAGGCACTGCTAGGTTTCTCTTAGAATAAAGTAGGTGTTTTTAAAATGCATTTGTTTCACTAATCTCAAATCTCCCACCTTTTGCTTCATGTCTGTGTATAAAAGAACCAAAAACAAGGTAAGAGGTTACTACGAACACAACGAATGGTCCAAACGAGGTGAAAAACTAGACGAACACGAGCCAATATAATGTCACGAGCCAAGGTAAACGACGAATCACAAAACGTAAGTAAAGTAATGTGGCCGTTTATTTGAAATCAGGGCGGGTTAATCTTTAAATTCAAACATTCAAGAATTCAGGGCGGGAAAACCTCAAAATTCAAATCAAACATTAGAGCGGGGATCCAAACAGTCATTCATGACAGACCAGTTGATTTTTCAAACGTCAAAGAGGTTCTTCTTTTTCAGTCATTCAATTTAAGGGGGCCACATTACTGAATTTACTGCGCATGACGCAGGATCCAAATTTTTAAAGGTAGTTTACACTACACTGGGAAAACCGTGCATTCCAGAATAACTGATACTATCGCAGATCCTATCCTGGAAATGCAATCCGATGGTATGAGTACTACGATATCATTTAATGGCAACAAATTTTTGTGCCATTTTGTGGCAACAAACCTGTGCCTGAAAAAAGGGCTGGTCTGGTACACAGACGGCTCAAAGACAGAGACAGGTACCGGAGCTGGAGTGCACGGTGTGGTCCCCGGATGCAATATTTACGTGCCACTGGGGCCTCATGCCAGCATCTTCCAGGCTGAAATAAATGCAATTAGGCTATGCGTTGGAGAGAATACCAGAAGGAACTATCGAGGTAGGGAAATCTACATCCTCTCCGACAGTCAGGCTAGCCTGAAAACCCTTGCAGCTTATGAGATCAGATCAAAACTGGTCTGGGAATGCCTGCAAGACCTCACTGACTTAACCAGGTGCAACGTGGTGACACTAGTTTGGGTTCCGGGTCACCGTGGGACGCCTGTTAATGAGGCTGCAGATCAACTAGCCAAGAAAGGCGCTGGGATGAACTACACTGGGCCCGAACCAGTGTTTGGCATCCCAAGGAACACTGTACGCGGGGCGGTGGCTCAGTGGGTAAGAACCCAATATAGACCACACTGGAACCGTATAACAGGAAACAAACATGGTAAGGTGATGATCAAAGAGCCCTCTCAAAACCTTGCCAGACAGATACTGCAACTAAACAGAATGCAGATCAGAACGGTGGTGGGCCTTCTCACAGGACACTGCCACCTAAGAGTACACCTACATAAGCTGGGGATATACACAGAAGAACCAGTTTGTAGACTCTGCAATGAAGAAGATGGGACAGCTTCTCATGTGATATTCGAGTGTCCAGCACTCGCAAGGACTCCTCAGTCCCGGGAGCCTGCTGGCGGAAAAGACCTTGGTTAGCGGACTGCTGAACCTTATCAAAGGAACGGAGCTCTTCTAACCAAGGAAAATCTAAATGTGAGAAATACAATAAGCCCGCGGGCTTCAGTGTTTGGGACCACATAAACCATATCTCACATATAGTTAAAATACCAAATACCAATACCAATTGGTGTTTGATATTGTGACCAATATGATTCTTCTTCAGCTTTCATACGATACGTCACGCTATCATCTACATTTTTTCACTTACTTAATATAACTTTGAGGGTACTTAAAGTGGAGGAAACTAATTTGTACAGATTCTAATTTTACCTCCTCGAAAAAGCAACTTCTTCTGTATCGGCGTGCTAGGATTCAACTAAAATAATTCACTCTCTGGATGGTTGAGTGCGGAATTCCTAAGCTATTCGAACGTGATAAGGGAAAAGTTTTATTTTTTTATATTATTACTAAATTATACTTTTATTATTATTAATCATCCGAAACAATTCCACTTATAATATAGGATTAACACTGATGAGAATTCCGCTATGGTATTAATAAAGGAGAATAACATAGTGTTTAAGGAATCATCGCCTCTTAACTTCACAAGTAATAAGAAGCCCGATCATCTGACAAAGCGATCGACGACCCCAAGTGAAACTTGTGCAGGAATTTAGAACATAATCGTAGTTCGAATAGAAACTCCAGAAAGTCTGTCGAAGGTGAGAGGGCTTGTTGAAGTCTCACACGAGGGTTGTCCGCAGAACACCATTATACACAGGTGACGCCATCCGGGACAGCATTGTCTCTCCAGCCCTCACTCTAATGTAGGTAATATCATCCCCTAATAGCGACATTTAGTAAAAAATTACACTTTGCGCCCCTGTTTGTATATACTGTCCATCCCTTTAATAATCACACAAAGACCGGGGAAATGTTTATACCGGGCGACAAATCTTCACGTCTACAAAGGTTTACTCACGTGATGAACATATTAATCGCGGCGGCCTTGTTATACTAAGCCACCCTAGATTCCCGCATAAAATGTAATGGCGACTGTAAAAACATGGAGTGGATTTGGACTAACGAACGTTATGAGAGCAGGTGTAATTATTTCTCTTGCCTTTTATGGACGTTATTTGAAGTTTTATAATTCGGAAATTGGATTTTCGTATACCACTCTTGATTTTATTTCAACCCTTTCATTAATTAATTAATACACACGGGCTTTATTAGCGAGAACTTAAAGTAAAATATTTATCTTCACACCACCAACAGAGCAGCGGGTTAATTTTTACACATTTTTATGACTTCTTTCGCGCTAAAGTTACCTACATTGGTGTAATAATAGTGACGTTTCATTTTTATGCAGACTGAAAAGAGAACAGATTTATTCAAGCACAAAAATACCTACCACTGCGAGTTATATAAAATAAAAGTGTAGTTTACGGCGTATGTTATAAAGAGAAGAGAATGCTGCGAAAGGATACGAGCCAAAGGTAAGTAAAATGAATAGGGTGACGCCACCAGAATGTGGAGTGCTGAAAACTAGACACTGTGAGATTGCCGTAATTGGTGTGAGTTACCTATTTTATGTGAACGATGTTATCTTACGAGAGGATGCTCCAAACTGCTGGGAAGGCTCTTCTCGAGCATATCCAATGACTCGATTCCATAAGCGACAAAGTTAACAAGAACAACCTATAGGTCAGCAGCGTCTGTTACCTCATCTGGGGACCAATTATTGACGAAAATTTTAGATAGCACGTTTGAACATTTACTTTTTCTCTTGGATGGATGAAATCGATAATGCTAAATTTGCGACAGTTCATTTGTTATAACTTATGTTACGAGTAATCTGAAAATGAAACATAATTAGGCCGCTTCGATTATTGCATTTGATCTATAAATACAGGGTTTTCCTTAATTAGTGCGAAAAATTTTAGGGGATGATTCCTTGGCTCATTTTAAGAAAAAAATTCCCTATTAATGTGGGACCGCAATTGCACCGGTTTTGAGATACAAATAAATGCTTTTTTCCAGTTTCTTAATGATATCTTAGGAGCCTTTAAGGGTATAGAGCTCAACTTTTGTAGGTACCACTGAAATTAGCTACTTTTTTAGTGCTAATTTCGCTAAGTCGGCCTGAGAATTTGCATAATTTGTCATAAATTGTGCAATCGGTGTACTGTTTCAAGAAAAAATAGCAGCTTTAGAGTGTGCAATTGTTGAGTGTATAGAGGTGAATGTTGAAGAAGCGGTGAGCAAAAATTGCAGTACCTACATGAATCTATAAATTATAAAAAATATGATGGCTGAAGTTTGCAAAATCATGTAAATAATGGATAAATTTTGCACATTATTGCGTGAAAAAATATAATATTGGTATAAGTAGATATATGTTTTTTTTCAGGTTAAAAGTAAGATTCAGGCCGGAATCAATTAAGTAATTCTTGGGGCTAAAATATTTAATTAAGGGGATAACAAGGTTTAATGCAGTGGCTATTTGGCAAAAGGGTGGCCGTAAAAGCGATAATACAAATAAATCTTCCGATAAATAATCCTAGCTTAGGGCGTTTTTGTTTTGGTGGCTTATTGGAGGGACTTTTATCTCGAATGTGTAGTTCGATAGCTATTTTTTACGACCGTGCAATAAACAGTGGCCCGAAGTAAAATTTCAATATCAATAAAAGCATTTATAAACTTTTTATTATTAAGGATATCAAGGGTGTGGCTGAAAACAGATTGACGATATCTGGATTTAGCGGTTTACGAGCAGCCAGTAGGAGCGCTTCACTCTGTGTAATTTGAGCCACCAGAGACAAACTAAGTCATAAGCGGGAGACTTTTCCATGATTAGGGGAGAATTTTCAACAATAAAACTTCACGAAAAACTTCAGCCTTATATCTAATTTAGTCGCCTTCTGTCGAGTTGTGCCGCAAGACAATCGTAAAAAATACCCTGCTCGACTCCTCTAGTGTTAATAAACTCTTATTTTGTTGGAATTTATCTCTGAATTATTTAGGAAAGCGACACGGACCTTCTTCTTTATGTCTCCCTTTCTTTTTACCGAGAAGGTGTTATCCACACTCAAAAACCATTTACATTTATCTCCTTATATCCTTTGTTTTATACGCGCCGTGAAAAAAATGTTAATAAAAAAAATAAAACTCTTCAACAATTAAAATTTCTTCCACTCCCACTTAATTAATACATAAAACACCCTTCACCCTTCTCTCACACCAGATAAATAACGAAAAGTGTCACAAGCAGATTCGCACTGTCTTCTCTTCCTATCCTAAATATACTTTACATCCCCTATACAAAACTCCGCCGCAGGAATATAATAAAATGCCTGTCTCCCGTATCCTTTCAACTTGCTTATACGTATATGATTCTATTTTAAAGAGTTAACCATGTTAAGCTGTAATTTAATAGAGCAATTCCGGCCAAATAAAAGAACTGCAAGCAACAAGCTTACAGGGATTAAATTCTAGTAACTGAAAAGAGGTAGACGTTGCACAAGTAGTGAGAGCTTGCACGAACGAGAAAATGGGATATTTTCACCCTGACGAAAGGAATTGGTTGTTGGTAATGTACGGGAAAAATACTAAAAAGGAGTGCTGATGCTGGTGCTATAGTGCCTCTAGAGCTACGACTGCGTAGACTCGCGACACTAGTAAATTTGTCCTTTAGCATTGACAAGGAAAAAGGAAGTCGACGTAATTTCTAATTGAATTCCAACGAACACAAATACTTCTCTGAATGGAGGACTATTAATCCCATTTCAAGAAATTTACAGCGACTAGAAGCCTGCTGGCAATAAAGAGAGCCAGCCCTTCGAGCTTATCGCTTAATCGTCAAATATTGCCGAGATTGAACAGTTTTAAGTACGCTTTACTCCGGGTTAAAATAAAATCCCAGAGCTCCATCCTTTCCGCTCCTGGATGTCGACCATTACTTAAGTAAATACTCATCGCTGATGCAAGTAACTTTTATTTTGTTTGGAAACGATGGACTTTGTCTCTTGGCGGGTGCTAACTCTCTAAATGTCATTGTAGCGGCAACACCAGAAAACGCCTATGCTATTTGCCACTTTTAGTGGTTTTAGCAGTTTGTTCTATTTCGTAGGAATGCACGTTACTGAAAGCCAGAGCGAAGCACCCACCGATCGATAGGATATTTTCGAAAGGTTGGATTTTATTTTAATGTCTGGATTTTCCAGTTTGGTCTCTTTGTGTTCGGTCTAGACTTCAAAGAGAATATATCCGTACAAAAAATCAGATCACACAACCCGAAGCTTATCCCTCACATGGGGAGCAATAATTCCATATGAACTCGAAATAATTGGAGGATTTATTTGTAGATAATATGATTCCACTTGGAGAAGAAATTGTTGTTTTCAATACTTGGCTAAGATAGTCGCCTACAGGCTAATCAAATTTGACCTTTGTCTAGAACAATGTTGCAGCCTAATCACCGTTCATTATTTTGAACAGCTAGTACATATGTTACCCTTAGAACTGATAAAATTGAGATAGGCACAAAGGGAAGCATTATACATATAACATGCTTGTGTTTAATAAGCAGTGGCGGGTTTGAGATGAAGTGAATGAAGTGCCACTTCACCTTATTTTTAAACAAATGATTGTGTTTCAATATTGGCAAAATCTCGTTATAAAGGACCCCGCAGAATCTTTATGGGAATTGGCTCCCGGTTAAATTTGTTAAAATTTTGAGGGTTGGTAGTATTGGATGAGTAGATAAAAAGTCTCCATGGGCACAACACCCCATAAACTCCTTTTCTCAAGATGGACCTCTGGAGATGGATTTTTTCTATCATGACAGTCACGTATACCTATATTTTTAAGTAATTTTCCAGAAAATCGGGCAAAAGTTTTGAATTTATAGTCATTTTTGGAATAGCTTTGGATGTGACTTTGGATATTATTTGTTCTAATTTTTTACATTTTTGTTTGTTGTAATATTTATTGTTACACTCAATGCAGTTACGAAAATAATAACACAAAATGAAAACTTTTATCTATTTTTCTCGAAAATGGCTCAATAGACCTAAAATGTAACTACTGCAACAAAAGCAGCTTTTCAATTTAAAAAAATAATATATCTAATATTTTTCTATAAAACAACTTGCGGGGCCAACATTTAAAAATAAATGCGTGGCTTTTATGAGAGAAAAACTTTATCTTCAGAGATGAATATCTCTAGAACCGGAGTTTTTAGGGTGTTATGCCCATGGAGACTTTTGATCTACTCATCGAATACTATCAATCCCCAAAATTTGTACCAGCGCAATTTTTTTTGACACGGCCCTGTAAGCTCCATTTTTTTTAAGATTTGCTTAGCTCTGTTTTTTTATGCAAGGTCAAGCCTCCGGTCAACTCAATTTTTCAGCCTTGGTAAGGTCTGCTCACCTCGAATTTGTTTTCTTTTTCGCTCCGGTTTGATTAAGCTCGAATTTTTGAGCTAACCGAACTTAAAGCAATGTAATTTTGGAGCTGACAGGACATTGCAAGAAGAAAACAAAATTGGGGCTTACCGGACACCTTGTTCTGTGTAGAGTCTACACTGAGCTAACTTAGCAATCCACGAGCAGCCACTGGTAATAAGTACTGATATCTTCACCTGGTTTGAATTATTTGCGCGCCTACAATTTCCATATTTGTATGAGAGCCCAATAACAAGAGTGGCATCGTGAATCGCAGACGCAGTCGCTTGGGGGAAATATTGTAGGTCATTATGTAGTTACTATTCCAGCTGAGTGGCTGGTCATGAGACCGCTGCTTCTTCGAGAGGGAAGCCGAAAACATAGAACGATTAATTATTGCCCAGAAATTCTGGAAAATTATATTAATTGGGAAAAGAAGCTTTATCTCTTCGCATTTTTTTCAAGATCCTTCCTTTCCCCGAAAAAAGGCGACAAAAGAAAAATTTTTCCTTTTATTTATTAGATAGTTTCGGGTGAAGAAACAACTTAAAGAAGCGCGATTTCCACTCCTTGATTCTTTTATGGGAGGAAGGAGAATTCTATAGGTAGATATAAAGGGAAAAAGTTGTTCAGTTGTACCTAAAGGATATGCCTGAATTTTTTTTTTATGAAGAGAATAAAAAAAAGTCTGGATAAAATATTGACCATAATTATTTTTTAATAAAAAATTCTGAAAACCGTGAAGGCACCTTTGACTTTTGCAGTTTTTCTCTGAATTGTTGCCTTCAACTGAAACTAAAGTCTCTGAACGTAAATTTTTTTTTTAACTTTTTCCAGCAGAAAGCGGTAATTTGGAAAATGTCGTCGGTGCACGATACCACTTTTATCAATGCGCTCTCGTAATATAACTACCAATTCAATATTTCACAGCGTTCCGACATCAATGCAACAACAAAAGCCTTGTTTTAATTATTCTGCAAATGTAAAATCCAATTTTCTTAACCGAGTTATTTATAAATTCGACCATTCAAAGTTTCTTGTTAATTTTTTTGTTCTCAGTGTCAAAAATGTCGAAAATATAGGTCGTATCTCTGAACAAATATATATTTGACAAAAATGAGCAAAATGGCGTGTAATTGAGAGCATTGGTGAGTGGATTTGACCTTTTTTGCTCTCCAATCGGGAACATTCATAACCAGATATAAAATAAGACAGGAGCTCATAAGTTGGCTCCTATTCCGATATCACACGTTACACAAGTTATTACAAGTAAAAACTGGAGGATTCCCACATCAATAATTTTGACAAATCTCCTCCTTTTTTCCAATTCAGTAGGAGAGATAATTTTCGACCCAATTCAAAGAAGAGGGGACCTGTAAGGAGTTGATTTAGGGTTATCTATTTTGCATATAAGAGGAGAGAGCGAATCTGTGCCGAAATTCCGAATGACAGATTATTTCGATATATAACGAGGAACGGGCAAAAAGTTCACATGCGGTCAGAGGGCCAGAGCAAGCTGTTCGCGTCTCTTTGTGTATTATCGAATCCATACAAAGTAGGTGAATAGAAAACTTACAATATTTCAAATACTTTTTGTGGGCCGATAAGAAAACTTTCGCAGGCAAGAAAATGGGCGTAGTGAGTGAGCGGAGATATGAAAGGCTAGCGCTAGACGCTCGCAAAGTCAAAGCGTAATTCGCAAGAGGGCGCATTATAACTTTCTATTACACTTTAAGATATTATAAATTCTCCTCGCACTGCGACTCTTGCTAAATCTCTCCAAGGACTTGCTCCCGTTTATAAGATTTTTTGTATTTTGTCCCATGCATTCCCTTAACAGTCTTTAAGGGATCCCGGCTTATATGTTATGGTCTGCGAAATCAGGGAAGAGTCGATAACCACTCCTATTTATACTGCCTTTACTGTTATTTTATTAGCGGCATTTAGCCCTCGATGTTGCTCTTGCTCCGTGAAACTCACTCGAAATACCTTTATTATTATTCTTATCGCATTCATACCTACGAATTGGTGTTTTTCTTACTCCTCGCATCATCAGTCGGAGAATCGGCTCCACCTATAAAATCGAGATTTTTTTACGTTTCAATAAATAAGGTGTTTTGCAATGTTCCTAGGTAGTATGGCTTATTGAATTAAAGCAAAGTAATGTTTTGATATCGTCTTATCTTCTTCTACCTCTGCTTTTTCCATTCTATTTCCCAATTTTAGGTTCTTCCACGTAAACCGTGAGCTTCGAGAACGCCTAGGTCTCCCTCTGCTTCGCCCACTGGATCTCTTTGTTCCACTTTACTTTGCTGGATCCGGAAAGCATTCAACTCGCAATTGCAATCTTTTCTGCCATTTATACGACTCCAGTATTTCTCTTTCGGCTCCTATATTCAGCTCGTGCTACTTAGATATTGACATTTCATTTACTAAGTTTTATTCAACTGCATTTTTGTCTCTTTTAACTACACTTCTTTATGTCTATGTATTCTCTCAGGATTTATTATACAGGGTGTCTCTAAAAGGTACCACCAACGTTCCACCACAGATTCCCGAGGAAAAAATATGCCGATTTAACCGAACTTAACCGAAAACTACATTTTTCAAATACGTTTTCAGCATTGTGGGTGTATCATTGAAAATTAATGACGGGGAAACCATGCAAGATACAAAATTTTTATAAGGGCGCAAAAAGTTCAGTAATACTTCAACCTTTAGATAAAGAATACAAAATTAATCAGTGGCGTGCGGATAAAAAAGTTCTGGGGTCAAACGTGAGACGCGACATCACAAATAGGAACACCCTGTACGTCAATGTTTGTAAGACTACGTCGGTTTATTGGTCTTAACAATAGTAGTAGGTGGTGAAATTTTGAAGTTTCTCGTTTAAACCATTTTTGACTTATTCTGGAAAATGAGTATTTAGTTGACCCCCTTTTAAGGGCTGTATCTTGAAAAGGGTGCAACTTTGGACATGGATAAGTTCGGTTAAATCGGCATATTTTTTCCTCGGGAATCTTTGGTAGAACGTTGGTGGTACCTTCTAGAGACACCCTGTATATCTCGATACTGCTTATGATATTTTTTTTAGAATCCATGTTATATTTTTAGCACTAAACACTTTAAAAATCACAAAAATGCAAACTCTTGTGAAGAGGACATTTAGTTACGTTTTATCTCTACTCTCTACTTTCTTTCGAGCATAAGTTTTACAAATAAACCAAACCACCTCCTCCGAAATGTTCATATCAAAATTTGGAACTGAGTGAAAAAAAAAAGAAATGGCTCGATTACATGCCTACTGACAGAGAAGATTCCGTGACTCAAGAACTAGCTCTTGATTAATCAATTAACCGTCGAGTTCTCTTTACTTCTATTCAAGATTTCTTGAAGTCTTAGTATAATATGTACACGGATTATCTGGAAGGTTACCTTTTGGCATCAACTATTGAAAGGACGCAGACAAAACAATTAAGAAGAGAGATTTCCAATAACGTCCACAGTTAGAAGTGAAAATAAGGATTCGTTGAAAAGACTCATCATTAAAATCTCATATTTTTCCGATCAATTGATGATTCCAAATTTATTTAATTTAATAAACCAATGGAGACAATTATTTATCTGTATCTTCAATTCAAGGACTTATTTCTTTGGATATTCACAGCTTGAATGAGTCTTTTTGCCTTCCTCGAACTTTCCCGCTCAATTTGTTTCCTTGATCGGCCAGACTCAACGTTGCCAGTATCTCCTATACCTGCAGCATCGAAGTTTTCCTTATTAGTAGTACATTTTAACCCTGGCTGACAACTGTGTTGACGAAATGACATGAAATAATTAAACGAAGTCTGTCTACACTACAATTTCTGCGAAATGAATTGTTTTTTTCCCTAGAAAATGTGCAATCCTATTATGCAAGAAAAAAATAATTATTTCTTCGTATATTGATATTGAATAAAAATACGGCCCAAATATCTCTACTTGATCAAATGAATAGGTCTAGAATCCCAATAAATAAAGGTCAACAGTAAGTAAGTATATGCGCATTAGTTTATATCATAGGCAGAAAATAATTTCATATTTTTAAAGCTCCCTGTAAAAATAATAAATTGATCTTTCAAGAGCATTTTTATAGATTTTCCGTGATTACAATATTAAAGCCAGTTTTTGAACGTATTGGTTTTTCCGGCTTGTTCTTCTCAATGGTGGTATCAGATTTTTCAAAGGAAATTTCAATTTTCCAATAGAACTCAATAATAAGTGTTGGCGGAGCCTAAAAAAAACTTAAGAACTCCATTGATTTAGGTTATTATATTATATAGGTACGAGTATAAAGCCTCTCAATAATTTATCAAATTACGACACAACATAATTATTATTGAAACGAAATTAATTAGCAATCAATGGGAGGCTTCTCGCGTTCGCTAGGAGATGGAATCGATGCGGTAAGCCTGGTAATTAGGCTTTGAGAATAAAGCGCCAACCGTACCATTTAAAAAGACATGAGACAAAGGAATGAAGCTAGAAAATGGAAGTAATGCAACCGTAAATATAAGCGGAAATTAGGTTTCCTTGCAGTACAAAACAAACACCGGCTCGGATTGCGATGGAGTGAAAATTATCTGACTCTGATTACAACAGAACAACACATAAAACCACGGTTTAATGACATTCTGGCAACAGCCGGCTTCGCGTTAATTTCGGCCCAAGTTCAAAGATATTCCGGCTTTCCGAAGTCGGCGAAGATCCGCGCCAAGAATTAATTCTTCAATTAAAACATGCTCCCTGCTAATTATCAATTTTCCGCCGTTTACATTTTGTTTTCGAGGAACATATTTCAATCTCCGCCTCATGGGAGACGTATCCCTAATTTACCGACCTAGCAACTAATAAATCAGATCAACCCTTGAAATTTCACCCCGTGCACTATACCTACGATAATCTTACCGATGATTAATTATTATTACGAGTAACGGATATTTTTCTTCTGTTTTCAGATGTGCGTGCATTGAGAGACATGATAATCAAAGTCCCGGAAGCTGTGAGAATTGGTGATTCGGTTACTCTGACCTGTGACTATGATCTGGAACAGGTCGATTTGTACTCGATCAAATGGTATCGATACGACGAAGAATTCTACAGATTCGTTCCCAAGGAGTCGCCACCTTCAAGAGTTTTCATCATGCCACATCTCAACGTTGATGTAAGTATACATAGTCCTTTTGCTTCAGTTGATATTTTCTATATGTAACAATAAACAATCCACCATTGTTTATACAAAATAATTATTATGAAGAAACCTTGCGTATTTTGCAGCTTAGGGGAGTAGTTTGTAGAGTTTTTTTGAAAACAATACGAAAAAACGACGTCAGACCTACGTCATAATCATCACGAATAAACCACGTCTAAGAAATTACGACAATATTCACGTGATGTCTGCGCCACTTACTATCCGTTATACAATACAAATAAACAATTGATCAATGTCTATAAATGTTTATGAGCCTTGCATATTTGACAGCCTTGTAAAGTTTTTTTTTGAAAAATGACCAAACAACTCGGTGACCACAAATGACTAAAAAATGACGTCACTATAACGTGACGTACAGGGAAATAAGGTTGAGCGGCCCATGTGATTATGGAGATTCACTGGAGTGAAGCAAGAAACCATAACCCGTTTATCATAATTATTACTGTTCTAGGCGTTACAGGTAGTAGGTAAAAATTGTCATGACTGAGTTGAGAAATTATTTGAACGAAAATTATAGAAATGACTCTCTCAGTAAGATTTTTTCGTTTTATTCGGAGGAAATAAACATTACAGTCAATTAAGTGTCTCAAGTGGTTGCTTTCTCATTTCTTGACTAAAACATTGTACCTATTTAAATGAATGGGAGTATGGCAAACAGGTCGTTTATTAAAAGCCATGTGGATTTACCGTTTAAGCGAGGGGTAGACGTTTATTATTCCCCCGCATTAAACTAAAAGCCATTTCAAGTCCTGCTAGAGGTATCACTTATTAAAACGAACAGATATTTAATATTTCAGTGGCATAAACATGGGGTGGCATTTTTTTATCAGATAAAATGAGAACATTAAGTCGAGATGGATAGCGCTCAGTTTCCCCTTAATCTGGCTTTATTTCGAAAGAGAGAGGCAAGAAGTGGAGTTTAGTTGACATTCCAAGTGGCTGCTAGTTTTTCTCTGACAACAGTTGATCCGGAGTCCTGTTTTTATGTAGTTTTGCACTTCCCGGAGTATCACGTATTGCTTTCACTTGCCCATCGAAAAACTTCCTTAATCGGAGCACCCAGGCGTGCTCTTGAACTCGAGAAAGCCAATCTATACCCTACCGCGTCCTTTTGCTGAGGTGACTTTATAATTTCTGTCCCTCATCCACCTCGTTCCAGGATGTTTTGCTTCATGTTATCCTTCATATCCTGCGTTATAAAGTTTATGCAAGTTCTTTATAATGTCGTTTAGAGTTTACGACTTTAATTTCCTTTTACTTGCTTACTTTAAGTGGTTTCATTTGGAGAGACTACAACTTTGGTTCGGGTGCTTGTGTATGTATACCTTTCATCATTCCACTCGCTCGCCCTGCAATTGGTAAAGTTCATTCTCTACTTACTTCAAACGAGAGTTGATTAAAGTTAATTCACATTATGGAACTACAAAGTTATTTGAGGTAGTGGAATTATCATTATTAGGTACATTCCTCAATTGCATCCTTTTTATAAAAATTGCTCTTTAATTTTTTTTCTCAACTGAAGTAATTATCATTAGCTAGAATAAAGACTTATACTATAGTGGAGCGCTATTGGTATATTTTATGACAGAAACATTTACTATCTAAACTAATATTTGAAGGGTAGAATGTTGAATAATTTAGGGACAAAAACCTCCAGCAACTATGAAAACAAGTCAGCAAACAGAACAAAAACGGTACCTGTATAATGAACCCAGCTTGAGTTTTTCCCAGATCCAATGAACGTAAAAAAATGATGTTTTCAGAGCGCGTCTGAATGGATCGTCGGGAGCAGATTTTCCTCTCAAAGGGAAAACTCCGGTTTCTCTCGGGAAAACGTTAAGTATTTTTGTGATGTCACATTTATAACCATTATGTGTGTTTTCCTATGCGTGATTTTATTTTTAAACGAGTAAAACTGCGGTCTAGAACGGCGATTTAATAGAAGACTGTTCCTACGTGATCGAGAACCCAATGAGGACCTGAAGCGTTGGAGTAGAGAGAATCAACATAAACCATAATAGGGCTTGTTTCAGGGTGAATGTGCGAACATCCCCCGACTATGTAACGCTCAGATTTAATCTTGCTGCGGGGGAAACTGCACGCCGGAAAGCTCGGCACATAAGAATGTGAGGTTATGAGTCCTAGTTCCAGTTCAATGATTTATAATCTAATTATTTCACGGCGTCATGTTGAACATGTGTTAAGCGCCAGATATGGCCCATTGAAAGATTAAAGTTTTATGCTTGATGCAACGTGGGCAAAAACATCGCCGCTTCTCATTTTTAACACCCGCTTTCAAGGAATTCAAGCCATAAAAATCACTTTTTCGCGTAAAATTTTGATAGGTAGGTACAAACATTTTATTTATGTACTTGATTATGGACGAACTCAAAATCTGATCGAAAAATGTTTGCCTTTATTAGGAAGAATGCAATATTTGAAAATATGTGTCTTGACGACTAAATTAATAATTATTAGGAAAGCGGGTTACATTCCCAAAAAAACCTTTCAAAAAAACGTACGGTTTTAAAGTAATCTCGGTTGTAAATCGAGGATGCGTAACTTCTTGAATATCTGGATTGCGGAAATAAAAAATGCGTTGATATGTATAATGTAACAATACGAGCGACGGGGAAGGAAACATATGTAGACACGTTGATTCGAGAACGAACTGCGATGCGATCTTCACCAAGGACGAAAACCGAATCTTTTGAATCCTGGAAATGAACTGCGTCCTGCTGTTATGCAGGACACTCATTCTTCCCTTCTTTCTGCCCTTTTCACTCTCGATCCAGGTATACAGGTGTTGTGCGGTTAAACAACCCAACGGACGTCCAATGGGATGCTTTGACAGTGGTCTACATGCAACAGGAAGGAAGTTTGCGAAATGATAGGATTGAATGAAATTAAATTAAATTATTTTTTAGTTCTTTTTTCATTTTATTTTTATAGCGATCAATTGCAGATTTTTAATCAAATTCGCTTTCTGGAATACTTTAGTAAAAAAAATTACTCTTTAACAAAGACAGGGCTGAAGTTTAAGCCTTTTTCAACCGTTTTCTGATGCCAGGTTCTAAAGTTTTCAAGATCTCACTCCGTCATCATTTTGATTAACAACCAAACAACGTTTCTGATTATATTATTCCAACACCCAGAAACGCCTGTTTAAACGTCAAAATGTGATTAACAAAAACCAGAGAGAGAGTTGTTTGTATTTTAGTGTCTCGTTAGCATTCCCGGGGGCATAGTTTACGACTTTAGTTACCTCTCGAGGTGGGCGGCACAGTTCTTGAAGGGCGGCTTACCTACACCGGAGTTAGTGGGTCACGGGGGTGAATTATGCCCGGAATTTTAAGTGTTTCATTAGAAATGACGTAAGCTCACAGCGATGACTGCCACTATTACAAGCAGCCGGTCCAAGAGCCATCCGAAGCCGAGATTGGATTATACTTCATCTTTAGGGGAATGGAAGGAACTTGGAGTGAAATAAGGTAGTCCCGGAACCTGCAATCCAATATCTAAATTGGAATGTCAAACCAAAACAGGGAAGCCAACCTAGGGCCGTCATAGAATTTAAACAAACAGATCGTTGCACTTAGGATAGGATTGCATTTTTGTTATCACTGGATCGATAATTTTTATTTTTTTCTTGAAAGTGATTTGTTCTCGAGCGTGATTTATTCTTGAACATGGAACGAGACGAAAGGGATTTATGAAACGCTTGTTCTTTGTAGGGGCACCAGCACCAGCACGTCGATTTTGATACATTTCTTTGATTAGAATTGACATAAAATCCAAAGTTGTCCCATAAAATTGGAATAAAAGCTTTTATCAAAATAACATGATCATAAGTTTCAGCACCAATATCGTAAAAATATGCATTTATTCATGTTATAACTTTATCTCTTCCATATTGATTCAATGCGATGTAGCTTGGTTAGATAAAATCATCTCATCTGGATCATCCTGTTTCACTTATCCTCAAGAGATCAATTACTCGTTCTCTATAAAAGTTTATGCAGAGTAGCATAAAACATGTTATTTCCTGAGATATGGAATAATTGAGTTTTTTGTATCAAAGAAAAGACGATTTTAAGTCGAGTGTGAGTGTATAGTAATCCCGAGTGAATCCTATAAGGGTCGGGTGTGGCGAACATTTCGCTTTTTGTTATGAATGATTGTGTTTGTCCTGGCAGATCGATTTTCGCGGGAGGAACTGTCACAAAGTGAGTAAGTGAGCGAATGGGGTGTTCCGAAGACGGCAAACATGCAAACCTCCGATAAGTTATGGATTAATATAACGTTCCACTACACCCGATTTGAAGAATCCTGTGATGAATGTCAGATATCTCATGACATGAAATAAAGCGTCCAGTGAATTGTAAATATATGGTCAATTTCGTATACTGATCCATCATTTTATTCGTCCTTTTATGTTTAGGTAAAAGGGCGACTGATTTTTATAGTGCTGACTAACGGTCAAAGTTTTTACTACGAAAACAATTCGTCTGAATTGTCCCTTTTTCGTTGGGAACATTCAAATTTTGTAATAACAAATCGATGTTGACGATATTTCTCTTTTCCGTAGCAAGATAACGCGATTGTGATAGATCGACGTTTCGTTGGAATTGATGCTTCAATCTTTGACTGGAAAAGCAATTGAGCGTAAATTGCACCACTTTGCACCTGATTTTGTCTACATTGACGTCTCCTAAATAGTAACTCAATCCAACTACAAGATTCGACAAGATTGAGTCGCTTATTCGAGGCTTATTTGCAACTTCTGTTTAACTTCAAATTGGAAACAGCTACAGAACTGCTGAAACAAATCTATATCTTGTCATTAAACACTTTGTATAATACCCTCTGCTCAGGCAGGAGTGTCTAAAATCCAGACAATGTTGACACTTTTAACTTTTACCCAACATTGAAATGAAAGTTGGAAACTTCAAACGAAAGAATCAAGCTGAAACGACAAAATTTATGTCAAATGAACCACAGACATTGGGCAAAACTTTCAGACGAAGATCGATTACGTCAACTTTAAGCTTAAAAAACTCTTTCTAATAATAAACATCAGACTACGTGCCTAAGCCTTTACCATGAAGCGAATAGTTAACTTTGAATAATTGAACTCCTTTCGGTTTAAAGGCTTATTCGCGTAAATGGTAAAACAAAATCTACATATTGTCATGAAACACTTTATATAACACCATATGCTCTAGCAGAAGTGTCCAAAATCCAGACACTGTTGACACTTTTAACTTTTACCTAACATTGCAACGAAAGTTGAAAACTTCAAACGAAAGATAAAGTTCAAGCTGAAAAAACTCCTTCTAATCATAAACTTCATACGACGTGCCTAAGACTTTACCAGGGAGCGAATAGTCAACTTTGAATTGAACTCCTTTCAGAGAGTTGAGCTTCATCCTTTGAGATCCAGATGAGAACTCCCAACTTTAGATACAAATTATAAATAAATATAGAAAAACATCAAATTAAAAATATGAAAGAGTCTCACAAACATTTTTTTTCAAACGAACGAAACTCTAGAAAACTTCAAACTTCAGACTAGGAACTCTAAATGAAAAACTGGCTGATAAAATTTAAAACTTCAGTTTGAAACTGCAACTGTTAGACTCAAGATTATAATAAATTAACCCATCCTCATTCTCAAGACAAACTCCAGACGAAACGTTCACTCTTCTAAATTAACTTACTTTTAGTCCAGTAAAATTAGACAAAAAAGGCATCGAATTATGCAATTCATGCGGAAAAGAAAATATTTTGTGTAGGGGCTGGGTGGTCAATGGAGAGTCTAAATCCAAAAATGCCTTGTGAATAAGCCGCCATGTTGGTTTTAAGGAATGAATGGGTTTTTTGCACTTTACGACGTTAATTCGCATTTTATCGAAAAAAGTGTCATTACTTACTTTATTCAGAAAAACATTCTCCACAAATTAGCATATTATGTGACATTTTTTCGTATTTGCAATATTTAATGACTTACAGGTGATTAATTAAGAACAAGGGGGATGAAAAATTGGTATTTTCGGAATAACTCCTAATAAGATTTCGGAATAAGATTTGTCTGAGATGTTGTTAAACGAATAAAAACGTGTCTAGACAAGCCTAGAAAATATATGCTCTTTTAAAAAAACTTTTGCCTGTCCGTGAAAACCGGGAAACACATCCCTAAATAAAGTTATTCGATCAGTTGGGAAACGACCAGTGTTCCAAAGTGAGTGACTGCTTCGTCTGTAAAGAGGCCTTGGACCTGAGTGAAAATCGCGTTATTAAAGAAAAAGGGGTACAAACTCTTCGGAAATCCGCGAATACGAGGGGAGACAAAGAAAATGAGCTCCTGTTAAACGACGTTTCGACAGTGACTGTGCACGTGGCTTGTTACAAAAACTACACCAATCCGAAGCTGGCACTAGCTGCAAGGTACGTTGATGAATTTTTTTATGCTGTAAAAATTGTTAAATGTTATATTTTGTAAAAAAAAACATTTATATCATTTTGCAAGATATTCACTAATTATCATTTTATTACTCCAGAATCAACTTATACTAATTCCCATCAATTCCCGTGAATTCCCGAAAATTGATATGAATTCTCATAGATTTTCGAGGAGTTTTTATTTATTTATTTATTTATTTTATTTGTTTATAACTCGTGATGAGTTAAAGTAATTACGAGTCTACGTTTGTCAAGTTTCACGTGAAAACGTTCTATCCACAAGTTAATTCTCTTAATATTCTTTTTACTAAATATCACTAAGATTCGGTTGAATAAAAAATTTTAACCCTTTCAGGTATTAAAGGCGAAAACTCCTGCGAAAGTATGTTGAAACGAAATTTCATACGCATATTTTCACTGATTTTTAAATGAACAATTATGCAGATCGTTCCATTTCTATATCTATTTATTCAACAGAATGTAATAAGTAACTAAACCTGCGCTCGATGGAGCGCGTTGAATTTGTATCAAGAACCCCGCAGCGCGCGACTTGATGACTTCGGCGCAGTACTGCGCAACAATAATTGGTCCGATAAAAAATTATCCGCGACATCTTGCGATCCATCATTTTTTATAGATTTTGAGTTGCTGATCACGATGGTGAAAACCGTTTGTCGATACGATGAACAGTAAAAAAGTTACGAGCATCGAAATAGCCAAACTCTCAAAAAAAGGCCATACTTTTTTTTCGACTAAAAGCATAGAACTCCATTAATTGTCACAGCTCTGTAGACTACCAACTCCTCAATGGCATTAACTCTACAATACAAGTCGATTGGAAACGAGTGCTGCTGGTTTTCCAAAATTTAGGAAATCTCCAAAAAGGCCATACGAATAACGGAAAATTAAATTTTCCGCGATACTGGATTTTTTCAAGTATTTTTTCCGAATTCCCCGACCTCTAGTTAGTAAATATGGAAATTTTCAAGCTTTTATGAAGACATTTCGATTTCCAAGATATTCAACGTTTCATAACATGTGTTCAGAACCGGCGATTTTGGGGAGAGCCAAGATTAATAAGATATTTTTATGTAAATGTTCGTAATTGTAAGCGCTACAAAATTTGTGGGAACAATTTTTGGATTGCGATTGAAAAATAGGAGTTATTCCGAAAATACCAATTTTTCATCCCCCTTGTTCTTAATTAATCACCTGTAGGTCATTAAATATTGCAAATACGAAAAAATGTCACATATCTTAATTTATGGAGAATGTTTTTCTGGATAAAGTAAGTAATGACACTTTTTTCGATAAAATGCGAATTAACGTCGTAAAGTGCAAAAAACCCATTCATCCCTTAAAAACAACATGGCGGCTTATTCACAAGGGGTAGGAGGTCGCATTTTTGGATTTAGACTCTCCATTGACCACCCAACCTTTAGGTACACAAAATATTTTCTTTTCCGCATGAATTGCACAATTAAATCCTACTTTGACTGGACTTTTTCTGATCGAACAAAAATGTAAAGAACAATAAAAAAATCACAAATATGTGGAGTTCTTCTGAAGATGAACGTTTCGATATTCAAAAATAGACCCATAACTCATTGATCACTGATTACAAATTACAAGAAACTTACAAGAATCAGAAGACTCGTCCGAAACAACAATCGTGAGTCGAATATTCGATGTTTCGGCAGCACAAACTTCCACCGCGATTATCTAAGTTGTTTTACCGGCGTTAACGCGATATTGCTTACACAACAAGAGCTTGTCAATATTATTCCTCAATATCACACAGGATGGCTAAAGTGTTCGTAATTTTCCAAAGGAGATTCCTGAAGGATTCCAGCATTTAACACCAGCGGCGATAATCCACAAATTGTGATTAAATCTACTTAGTTCAGGACATGTTTATTAGCTTCCTACTTTACGGCGTGTTCTTCCCTCTTCCATTCTCCCTCAAGCTCATCCTCTTTGAGGTTATTTTACGGCGCTTTAAACGCGTTTTAGGTCAAATGAAAAAAGGACTGGTTTATCAAATTCAATGCAGCCCGGGGGATTTGATTATTAATTATTGAAACGGTTTGATTAAGAATTCAAGCAGAGAACAATATCGTTCTGTTTTCGTTGAATTTATAGGATGCAACAGCTGCTCCTGTATTTCTATTCCGGAATTAGTTCTGCACTAACCACTTATTAATAATTACACTACTTCCCATTGTAATAGCTATATAAATCATTTAATAGCATTAGTCTAGGTACGATAATAAATATAAAGTGTAAACTAAAATAGGAAAGAGTAGAATTACTTAAGCCTCACTAATGGCCGAAGCGGTTAAGAGACAATAACAAAATTCTTTCTTATATCAATCTATAATGTTCGGCCTCATTTCATAACAGGTTAAATTTATTTCCAAAGCCACGTCAGACTTACTTCTTGCGAAAATCAATCTAATATGACGTGCTGGTATGGGTGCTAGTGCTATTGGGTCGTTATTTCCGAGACGGGCGACAAATTTCTCAATAGTCTCACGAAGAGACTGAAATGTAGCGTAATATTTCAAGACTGCGTTTTTAAACTTACTTGTCACCTTTATTTTATAGCACAAATGAATGGCAGCTACTTCACTCACACGCTGCTCGAGGACGTTGATTTACTCACTTCATATGTCAACCTGTTAAAGTTATGCGCTTTATTACGATACCAGCGCAACCCTTACGAACAAAAATAGAAAACTCATAAACTTCAAACTATGATCTAACTACACAATAACAGTAGTAACTTACGAGCACGTTACAAGCGATGTTGAGCTGAAGTTACACCGTGCATCCTCTAAATAAGACAGAAAGCAGGATGGAGGATATTCGTGCTAGCTGCTCTTATATAGATCCATCCATGTTTTTGTTTTAAACATCCCCATCCTAGAGTTAACAAGAGTGGAGATCTCCCCCAAGCTAAAATCTGGAATAATTCTATTATTCTATCAACAAAAGTTCCGGCAGCAAGCAGAGAGCTAATCATAAGACGAGAACTTCGCTAACTAGTTCGCCAAAATAACCTCCTCGACACATCATTCAGCATCAGATCGTGAACAATTTAATTGCATCCTCAAGATTCGGCCCGAAGATAGAGGGATATAAACTTAAGCCGGACTGTTTTGATGAAGGACACACCGTCCCTTTGTAGGGACAAGCCCTCAGGGTCTGTCGTCTGTCCAGCTGGTCTGAACATCATCACTCATACGCCAGCTGACACTTGACGTGTTAAAGCCTTCAAACTGATGATAGTCTCGAGGGCCCCCCGTTTAGAGAGCCCCCAGTTAAGGACCGTTCGCTATAGGGCTGCTCTCTATGAATTCATCGACCTAAACTCCCTGACAATGATAACGCGATAGGAAATCAAACACCCAGTCCTTTGTCATGCTAAACGCCAACACCCGAAGCTAATCACTTGATTCTAGCAAGAACTTAGTGTGTATTAAGACGTTCCATTCACTTTATGTTTCTACTTCGATTCAAGCATTCCATGGGTTTTGTTTGGATGCTGTGACTAAGCTAAATGAATTGAGGTGAAACAAGATGAACCACCCTAAATGATTCTGGTGGATTATAACAATTTAACTGTAAAAATGCAATGAAAATCGATGGAATTGAGCAAAAATGACGTCTCGGTGTCGACATTACTACTCAGAAGCAAATTGTAAGTCGAAATAATCACGAAATTTTATATTTATGCTAGTGTTCATCAAAATTCGTCAGGAATTTAGTTCCCAGCACAAAATTAGCTTTGATTTCATAAACTTTCGATAGAAGTTTCCTTTTAAAATCACATAAGAAATAATCTCATTAAATAAAGTTTTTATCTAAAATTGTATTTTAATTTAAAGTTTGTTAATCTTCATCTTGTATCTTCGTTTCTACATCGCTTTAAAATTCACGCTCCAAGAAATATATCTCTGGACTTTTGCTTAGCTAAGGAACAATTACTGTCGCTTTAGAGAGTTGTCAAGTTTTTTTTTAAGTTTTCTCTTGGTATTCTCTTGCACATATGATTAAAATAGTAATTTTAGACTCTTCTAGTTGAAAGTGGTGAATAATAAAACTTCGTCAAAAGTATATCATAATTATTAATAAAGATGTTAGCTTCTTAAGTTTAGAGTTTCGATAGAATGATTTTTACTTGAGACTAGAATTTATCCTTTGTCTGGAGTTGTTCTTGGCTTTGAGAACTAAGAAATGAAGTAGAGTACACATTTTTTTATTCCGTAGTAAAGGGAGTTGATCTTCAGCCGAAGTTTTTAGTATTAGTTTTCGTCTTTCGTCTGAAGTATCCTCATTTCTAGAGTTCAGAACACAATAATGTAGGTGTTTGTACTGTCAATTAATTCGCTCCATAAGAATAATTCGTTTCAGATACACAAACTGTCAGAATATTCCGAAAGAAAGACATGGGATATCGGGATTTTTTTTTATTTGTTTTAAAAATGTTTAAAATATATCTCAAAAACTTTACAATAGAGAATGGTTTTAAATAACACACCAGAAGAAATAAATGAAGGTAAGAAGAAGATCTATGTCCTCTCATAAATTATTTAAGATGTTCGTCTTTCTAATACACCTTCAAAATAATTAAAGTAACTCGGAAAATGTTTTTTATTCAAGTCTTCAGTTATTTTAATTCAAACGGCATTCACTGTTTGAATCATTGGCTTCTTCTGTTAAGTTGATAATTTTAACGAGCAAAATGTACAAAAAAGGTATAGTTAACTCAAAACAAACTCAGGAACATTGGTTCCCTTTTAGAAAGACGGGGGAATTAAATAACACGCCAGGAACTCATCTCCACGGAGCTATACTAGAGTACAATTTAAAAAGGGAGCTATGATATCAACGCAGACGACAACAGTTGTTGCTGGGTAAACTTTGCAAAAATGGAAATTTTTCGGAATGTAGAAAAAAATCTTCTAGAAACTGCAATATACTATTCTCCATGTTGAAAAGGCAGGAAATTGAAAGGGATGAACGTTTGAGGTATTTTTTTCTGGCTGCACAAAGTTTTTCAAATCCCATAGAAGAGATACAAGAAAAATTATTGTCTCGTCCAGATTTATTTTACTGGTTTTCGAGGAAAGGTATATCTCGCTTATGGAATGCTCTTTACTCCAAGATAGAATGCACATGAAACCATAAAGTCTTATGCGAAATGGTCTTAGCGTATCTTGTACGATACACTCGTTCAGACTATCAAGATTTTACTGCAACACGGATATGACTTTCGACCAATAGCAAAACAAAATTCATAAATTCTCATTAAGAGACACCAACTTCAGACAAAATTATATCAGAGGTAGATCGCTACCCAATAGGGATCTGTAATTATGATAATATTACAGGTTTGGAAAAAGTGATTTTATCATTTCCTGAAAAGCGCATCATGATGAAAAATTATTTTTACAAAAGTGGTTTTGTTCGAAGGGGGATATCGTTTAACCACAAAAACCACCCTACATCCCACATTTCTTACGAGGCAGTGGGGGGTAACTTTGAAATTTTAAATATCAACCCCTATTTTTTATTGGGAATTCGTATTCAGCGTTGAAAAATGCGCAAGACTTACCTGAAACATTTTTTCCGCATTTTTTTTCTAAATACGACTTCTTCGACGAATTCGCAATTGTTATTTAAAAGTTCGAAGTTACTCCCACTTCTTCGCAAGGGATGAGAGATCTAGGGCGCTTTATGTGTTTAAACGATGTCCCCCACCGAACCAAACTACTTTTGGGCGAACATTTCTCCGCAGACTGTTAGTTTCTTGAGATATCGGGAAAACAATTGGACATTTATGAATAATTAATTATTATAGATATTATAGATATAGATATAGAATAAAATTATTTTAGTAAAATCTTGCAAATTTTTTGTCGCTGAATACTAATTTGCAATAAAAAAACATGCTATTTAAAATTATAAAGTTACCACCCCTTCGCAAAGGATGATGATTGCCAGGTGGTTTTTGTGTTCAAACGATGTCTCTCATCGAACAAAACCACTTTTGTAAAACACATTTTTTCACAGGGTGCGCACTTTTTGAGATGTTTGGATATTTCTCATTACTCATTAGTCATTACTCAAGCTTTAACGTATATAACCATACAAAAGAATCAATTTTCCAGGAAACCATTTTCAATTATTATTTGATACTTTTGTTCGCCAACTTTAAATTCCTGGCGGAGTGGCTTTTAATTACTAATCAAAGAAACCGTCGTTTTCAGATCGACTTTATCTTTGATCTTTGGATATCTGGAAATCTGAAGAAAATCTGGAGTTTTTCTGGCATTTCGAATCTACAGCAACTGCAAGAATTTGAGTTGAGAGTAAATTGAGGAATAAAAAGTTAGTTAAGATATTTTCTGAAATTTTCTTCTGATGTCTGTTGAATTTTAAAGTTTGTAGTTCCGTTTTTTTGCTGCTGAGAAATCGAATAAACTGGCATTTGACAGATATAGCTTGCATTATTTCTTCTGTTATCTTTACGCAATCTAAGTGCTTGTAGGAATAAAAAAATACACCATTTAATATAGAAAAAGCTTTTATGACAAAAAAGGACGAACTATTTCTAAACGTGAAAGAACCAACACAAACGTGGGGTTGTATGAAAAATCTGCTAGGTTTTAATCTCCGATATTACAAGATACTAATGAAAAGCAAATTTGCTTAACCTAATGAAATTTCCGGGAGAGGTAGTGATGTGCAAACAATCCGGACTAATGTTCATGTTATAATTTTTCCCAAACTGCGCAAATGAAATGTTAAAGTCATAATGAAACACCTTTCGGAGAGAGAGGAAGTAACTCGAACGGATCCGTTAGGGAATTACAGACATTTGCATTAAAGAAATAGGGATGGAAATCGTATCTTTAATTTCGTGCGAATATCTTTATTCTCGTGAAAGTTAAGAGGGTGTCGAGACTAGGGAAGAAGCCCTTACACAATTACATAATTACTTGTATTTAATTCAATTGTTCCCTTCGTTAAGGCAGGTCTCAAGAGCTTTAACCCTTGCTTTCCCTTACGAAATCACGTTATTCTAGTTTAACTGGAATTGCCTAACATTACAGGGAATGTTTGTCAGAGGAGATAATATATTTATCTAGGCATTAACAGCCGAACCCTCTGTATACGTAATTGATCAAGCATTGATATTAAGGCCGATTTCGAGAGAGTTGCTGCAACTTCCTGAATTCCACGCAGTTCTCGCTCCATTATTATTAGTGTATTTTTTAACAAAAAAATACACTATTGAGGACGACATCACTTTCCAAAAATCACCCAAACTCATCAAATGTCCACCGATCATGACCCCCAGATTACGAAAAAGTGGTTTTCCAAAATTCACCTGCCCACGATATATATATATATATATATATATATATTTCTCCAAAATCACGATTTTTCGAGTTTCAAAACGCTCCTGTAGCTTTATCTTTCAAGATTAGTGAACGAAATTTTGGATTCTTATAAAGCTGAGGAATGACTTTAGATTTTCGTTGAAAAAGTTTCCAAAAGTCACGTTACTTCTACAGGGTGTCCTTTCAAAGTTCCCCAAATCCGGACTTTGAGGCACGGTTTCTGGTCGCAGTTTTCAATCTAGGAGGCTGAAATTTTTGTGAGAATAAGATGTCCACAAGGAGTGGTCTGGTATTGCACTTGAGCAAAATCGGCCGAGCCATTTCAAAATGGCGGCTATTTGAATTTGCGGAAAATGTACTATTTTTTGAATCCCTGTATGAGCAAGATGACAAAAAAACTTTCACATCAAGTTAACAGGATTGAAAGAAAATTAATTGAAATTTGAGTTAATGCAAAAAAATTTGAATTTTTTCCATTAATAAGCCAGTGGCGTGGGTAGAAAAAGAGTGAAAATGGCTTAATTTCTATAACAGTTTTTGAGCACATTTTTGAAGGAATTGAACTAAAATTTTTACAGTAGACAACTATACTAATACTCTTTAATCTTCAAAAATTTCAAGGATCAAATAAAAAAAATGGCGGAGATATTTAAATTTATTTTACATGATGTAAATATCTCTAAAATTTTAAAAACGCTCTAGTAGCTTCATCTTTCAAGATTAGTGGAAGAAATTTTTTACTCTTGTGAAACTTTGGGATGACGTTAAATTTTCGTTGAAAAATTTTTCAAAAGTCGCGTTACTTCTACAGGGTGTCCTTTAAAATTTCGAAACATCCGGTCCTGTGGCACGGTTTTCTGGTAGCAGTTTTCAATCCAGGAGGCTGAAATTTTTATGGGAGGAAGATATTATCCACAAGTAGTGGTCTGGTATTGCATTTTTGAGCAAAATCGATCGAGCCGTTTCAAAATGGCGGCTTTTTGAATTTTAGGGAAAAAGGCTATTTTTTAGTCCCTGTATAAGCAATATAGAAAGAAAACTTTTCACAACAAAATAAAATTAAAATGACAATTAAAGGCTTGTTTAACGATTGAATGTAATATTCAGACCCGGGACTGCTTGATTTAAAACCAGCACCAGCACCAGACCAGCCGTTTTCATCGCGCTCGGCTCGGGCGGGACCACCCATGCAGATATGACTGCTCCTGCCAACCCCAATTGCAGAAAATAAAAACTCCTACAAACCTGTATTAACAAGATTGGATTAAAATGATTTGAAATTTGAATTAATGCAATAAAATTTTTATTATTTTCATTAGTAAGCTAGTGGCGTGGGTAAGAAAATGGTAAAAATGGCTAAATTTCTTTAATTGATTATGAGCACATTTTTGAGGGAATTTACCTGAAATTTTCGGAGTAGACAACTACACTAATAGCTTGTAACTCTCCAAAATTTAAAGAAGCAAATAAGAGAAATGGCGGAGTTTTTCGAATTTTTTTACATGATGTTTATTTCTCTAAAATTTCAAATGTTCGGTTTTCAGAACTCGCCTGTAACTTTTTAAAGTTAGTCAGTGGCGGGTATATAGGACAAGAGACGAAATTGTTAAATTTTGCCAATTTTTTTTTTGGTTTATTATATGTAAAAATCTATTTTATGGCACGCTTTCAAACGAAATGAAATGAAATTTTCACAGTAAACCACTACGTAAATTCGACCTGACTATTGAAAAATTCAGAAAGCCAATTTAAAAGGCGGCAAAAATTTTCATAGTTGAATCGCATAAAAATACACTGTTTCTGCGATTGATGCGCAAGAAGGTTTTTTACCTTCAGGGTGACTGATTTTTTTATAAAGATTATTGATACGGGGCTACGCGTAGGAAATATTTTCCGGAGAACTATGAGGGTAAAATGTCTTCGCCAATAATGAGGTCACTGAGGAGATTGATAATCTACTTTATCGCAGTCTTCAGTATACGGTAGCAAAAACAACAATGAAAATCCGTGAGTTGTTTATCGATGAAAGAAAAACTCCTCTCCCCTGGGCACAAACAAAGAAATCCCTCGAATATTTATTGTTTAATTAACATCAGCTTGTCTGTATATAGGATGTTAGAAATTCAATGTTAAAGGTAATAAATAACGATAAGAGGCTCGCTCGCATTTAGGCCCCGAATTCGCAACAAATAAACGTTTCAAGTTTACGTCTCTCGGATTATGCAAACAATTATTTTCCGAACTTTACAATTTACACATTTTCACCTGAATTCTTTTCCATCTGCAATTATCGGTCTTAAAAATAAATTTCCTTGTTTTCATCAAAATGCTCTCTTTTTTGTATTCAATATACAGAATGAGTTACCTAAGATGGAAAGCTCGACTACACCTGCACCTGAACCAAAAAGGGCTGCCAACGGGAGGTCAAAGTGCAATTTGTAAAATTTTTTCAAGTACACAGGATCGCCCAATATCGCTGGGGCACCCTGAACAGGGACACCCTGTATATTATTACATTTTCAGCTTTTATAAGAAAATTGAAAAAGAACAGTTTTTACTATTGACTACTTTAACAAGAACTTTATGAATTATAAATAAATGAAAACCGCTATTTTTCAAAGCAGCTTAGTTCCCGATTCTTAATGAACTTTAAATTGTGCCCAATTTTGCCCATTTAACCGACTCTGTATCTGGCAAAATAAGAAAGTTGCCCATATTAGTAGATCAATTTTGGGAACCTTGTATAAGCTGCTTTGAAAATTGAAAATCGAGATTTTCATTTGTTTATAACTCATAAATTACTCATTACAAACTTCAACTTTAAAACCCATTCTTCTTAACTTTTCTCAAATAATATGAAAAGGTAATTAACATATAGGATGTTCTAAAGAACAATTCTACAAACTGCACATCTGGTTTGGGTGTAATCAAGGTGACTCACCCTGTATAGAGAAAATATCTGTAGCATAAAAAAATTGTAGCTATTCAGATATTTAAAACAAAGTTTGATAACAAACCGATAAATAATCAAGTCAAACAGTGGAAATTGAGATCTTAGTATACATAAAAAGTAAATAAGTAAATATAAAAAAAATATTTAATCATTGCAAAATTTAAAGGCCTTTTTCTACATGATAAGACGGATATAAATATTTTGTTCGATAATAAGTTTCCTCTCGAGGAAAATTGATGGATAATCCAGCAGGGATGATTGATTTTTATAAATTTTCCAGAATAACCTCTTATTGTCCAAGTTGTCTGGGCGAAATTTAATAGAAATAAGCTGTCGATGGATTGATTTTTTAGAGGACAGCGTCGGCAAATCCTCGTCTCGATACATCAAAGTAACATTTTATTCGTTAACCGCCTCTCGAGGTGCGTGATTGATACGTTCGGATAAGCATGGCAAATCTGGGCCGTACTCTCGACAATGAGCCCAATTGGAAAGAGTAACGAGCTTGTTATGCAAGAATGTTGTTAGTGAGGCATGCTATTTGGATGCCCCGGGAAAGCTCTATAATGTAGCCGAGCGTGAATTCGCTCAAGTGGTGCATTTCTGGTTGCTCGTTTCAGTCCTATTCATAAGGCAGATCCGGCTCCGCAGCCCTGTAAGGACCATTATGTGCCGTCTTTGGTCGATCCGCGGATGAAATTTGACTGGTCGCTGAATGAGCGCTGTTCTCAAGGCAGATAACGCAACCTGCCGAATCGTTTTATCATTGTTGACCACATTACAGTATGCGGACCGTGATTTTATGTCCGTAAATCCCATCTTTACGCTATTATACTCGCTCTCAATGCCACTACTTTATGCTCGAAGTCACCGCCGGAGAATACCTTATTTTCCATAATAACAACTCCACTTTTTATGTCCAACTCAACTTTTCCTGCCACATAAATTATTGATGAATAGTTTGAGGAATCTACAATTCAAAAATTGTCACTTGGAAATTTACATCTTCTTCCTCAGCTTCCTCAATTTTAAGTAATAATAGTTGAGATATTCATCTCCTAGAAAAATGTACTTGTATTGTAGCTTCTGTGCGTCTAGTAAACCTTCTCTTTGTGTTTTTTTCCTGTTAAAAGAATTAGGAATTCCTGGCACGGATGAAATTCCTTAGCTCAGCGTTAGGTTGATAATTAGTTAACGTGTTCGAGTGGCTTCGGTACAGGTGACGTTGAGTTCAGTTCAGACAGCTATTTTACGCTAAAATAACATTCCTTCCCGGAAACTCGCTGCAAGATTGCATCACTTATTAGTATAACTCCAACTTCTTGCAAGATGCAACAGAAATTCTTACTCTGCTCTGAACATGAGATACTCGTATCTTTTCCAAATTGCCTACCCTTGAATTTGCTTTAAAAAATTCTATAAAGTCACTTCACAAACGTCAAACTAGGATTATCTACTAAAGTATTTTAATTACAAAAATATTTAAGAAGCTGCGTCAACAAAAAACCTTGTGAATTTCTTACATGGAACATGATAAAAAGCAGCTCCTGGAGCTTTTTCTCACTGGAGTAACAAATTCCTCTAACAAAAAAAGAAAGTGAACTGAATAGGATAGAAAATCATGGGAAAGAGGGAGCAATCTTGACATGCCTTTGAAAAGAAAAGATCAAAGGTGTCAACTGGCTGGAAAAAATATCTCAAATTGCAATAAAATAAAGCTGATGAAGAAAAAATCGTTTTACCTTGATATGATAGATATTTCTTTACATCAAGATTAGCTACGACTCGCCAAACTATTAAAAAAAATCTCGATAAAGAACTAAGTCACAAAATTGATTCAGCAGTTGTTGTGTTTCGATAACGGGTGAATGTCAAAAGTCAGTCCCTAAGCAACGCCTTCAAGACGTCTTTCATGGACGCCCGATGGACGTACAGAATGGTACGTCTTGAACACGTCTTCGTAGGGTCAAAAAACGCCGAGGACCATAAGGTTGGAGATAATCAGAGTTACGACTAGTGAAAAATTTTTTTCTCTAAATTAATCCCGAAATTAAATTTTTGTCTCAAGCTCTGCCAAAAACTTGGTCTAGATAATTAGATCTCTTGTTACTTACAAAAAACGCATTTAAGCTTCATAGGCAGACGACTGACCAGCAGGACCACTTGAGAATGACTTCAGACCACCTTATGGTCCACTTTTCCTATCACCATTGAGAGCTTGTGTTGAAAAAGCTTAGTCTCTAAGCACAGATGCTAATATTTACCCTCATATAATTATTATGGAGTACGTCGAGTACAATCTACTTATGACTGATTCACATATATGTTCTCTGATTATTTAGTACATAAGACGTGAAACAGAAGGTTCCTTTGGCTGCGAGTATATACAATGAAATAGTGTAACGTTTGCGAGCTGTATAAATCATGGAATTGTCTCGGGTATAGTGAAATAAACGATACAAGGGAGAATTTCAGGAGTGTAGCAGCGTTTAAACCGTAATAAATCAGACACACCTGAAGTTGCTAACGCAGAACCGATCCGAGAACACAGTGGGAACGGACGAGTGCTGCCTAGATGCACTCACAGGAATTGCAACATTCAAGGAGACACGATTGCTTGGGACAATTCGACTCCCCGTTTGGTATTCTATGCGTCGTCAAGGCGGCTATATTCCTGAAACGTCTATAATACCGCTGAAGAATTAAAAAACGATTGCAATCAGGATAAATTTTATAGCTCGCAGGAAACTTTCCCAATAGGGACAATAAAAAATTGATAATAAATCAGGACAATAATTTTACCAATATATTGATTTATCTTGTACTTTGCTGAACCATTAAAGGTGAGCTAAAAAATTAACAAGAAACATTATTATAGTCAAGTCTGACAGCGGAGGCAAATTTTTATCAACTGTCAAATATCGTCAAGCCCGCATGACAGTGACACAAATTTTGTAAAATTGATTGTCTCTTATTGACATTTTATCTTAGCACTTGTTTTCTGTGAGCATTTTTGTTTGAATCTACTCATTTTGAAGCCGCTCATGTTATTTAAACTACCTTTGGTGAAATTTTTGGTACAGGAACGATATGAGTATCGCCATATTATAACCTTCGAAGGCTGGCAGGATCGCCCTTTAATAACCAGGTTGTCAATTCTTACATCTTTTGTTATTCATAAACGTAATTCATATGCGATTATATTACCAGTCAATGACATATTTGCAAACAGAACGTGTCAGAGCGGGGTCACTGTTTTGCTGAAAATAACACCAGGAAACTTCTACTAAGGGAATTCAATTATTGAAACGTCTACATGTTTCATTCACGCAGCCTCGATAATAACTGTATACGGTAGCAACCAGAAGTTAGTAAACTAGAGTAAATTGAGTTATTCTTCCCTAAATCCGCAGGTTCGATCGATTATTATTATACCTTATTTAATAACTAGGAGGAGTAAATTTAAATAAACCGCCAAAAAAAGATGCTTCTCATTGGTCAATTCATAGGCAAAATTACACCCAGCAAAACTTGTACAGGAAATTGAATCTATGCAACGCTCAACACTACATATTCGCTTGTTTTTTATTGTTGTGTCATTATTGTTTACAATGTCAGCGTCGAATGTGACACATCAGTTTTATAATCAGTTATTTCCAAAACCCTATAAGTTGTTCTAAATAAGTTCTTTAAAAGTTATTTCAAAACCAAATAAGTTCTTTTTGAAGCCCATTCAGTTCTTTTTAGAGAACAGACATCCTTTTCAGAATTTTGAAATTATTTTTGGCTTTCCATCTTCATCCTGCAAACGGTTTCAAGTGCCATTATGGATAATCCTACATCAAGTACAAGTGAGAGGATGTCTCCTCCAAAGAAACGGGAAGAAAAGAGTGTCACCTACAAGATTTTGGAAAAACTACTCTATATGCGTACTTCACCAATAATTGAAGAACATATTCCAATCGAACAAGGTGCGGATTTAGACCAAACAGGGACTGCTGTATGTGATAAAGTTAGTTTCAACAACACACTTTGAATCTGGTCCTACAAAAACTGAAAAATGCTGTTTATAATACCGTTTGAAAAAATTGACTTATCCACAAATTATATATTATTAAATGTAAAATAAAAACTTCATCTACGATGTTATGTGTCATATAATACATACATAAAATATATTATTTATATGTTACATTAAATTTTGTCACATAAGTATTGCCTAAAATAAAGTACTTTCAATCAATTTAATATGAATGTTAATAATAATTATTATCCTTAATATTCTTCGAAATATCTATAAATTATTCAATTTCATTCTATTTATATTCAGAAAATCATTCAGCACTATAATACTGATATATTATGCAAATCACAATGATTTGTGATACTGCTGTAGAGTCTAATGAAAAGTAGACTTCCTACACCGAAAATAAGTCCTATCCTATCTTCCTTATTAATAATTATTGTTTCAATTCAAATTTGCCGCCAAAAAAAATCTGGTGATTTAATCTGGTGACTTTTAGTGGTGTAAATGATACTTTGCAGTTTACTCCTCCTAGTTATTAAATGAGATATAGTTGCTCCAGGAGTAATTTAGGAGTGAAAAAAGAGGTGATGAGGTAGTAGCAACAGGCTCGAGTCCCGATTGAGTTCTATTGAATATTACGATTTCTGTGGATGGTAAATTAATATAAACGTAATCATTTTGGGTTTCATTTTCCATGAAACGCAACGAAGCAAATATTTGTTAATAATTGCGATATGGCAAACTTAGTAATTACGCAGTATTTTGTTCAAAATAATCGACTACAACTAGCGCCGGTGCTTTCAGAATTAATGAAGCCCTATGCAATCTGGTCGGCAAATATAGCAATAGTAAACATCTGTGTAAATATATACATAATACCTGTTACAGGTCATAAATCACTATTGAATAATTAACGCGATTTTGATTTAATTTAGGAAATGGACGCGATTCTGTGCAGCACCAGCAGCACCGGCAGTGCAATTTCGTTTTGATTCATGAATTATATGAAAGCGAAAAATAACAGCTTGGTGATTTTATTCCGAAATTATATATTTCAAATTAAAAGTTCCACTAACACAAAAAACAGTTATTCACTTCCAAAATTTAAAATTGCAAATTGCACGCGGAGCAATGTAACTACTGGTAGATAAAGTAATTGTGGAAACAGTAGGGACGCAGTGCAGTTCTTTTACAATCTGGTCACAGTTTTATCTGTAAAAAATTAGTTTGCCCGAGCTGCTTTCCGGTTTTCATAGTAATTATTATCCATTCTCTCAAGGCTCTAGGAAAGCGGAACAAAAACTCTCTTAGTGGAACACAAAAGTGCAAAAACTCCGGTCAAACTCCGACAAGATATGAAATTGTATGAGTGGCATCACTTCCATCCTTATTTCTCTCTTCCTGGCTCCTGCAGGACCGTATCTTACGCTAAACTACTTAAAAATCCCGCTATATCATTTTTATGACCCCGACTTGCTTCCCGCCGATCCGGGGTTTCACGTCGAACGGGTTAGATTGAAAAGCGACCGGTCTCGAGGCAGAATTACGATTTCTTTTGAATGAAAGTTGCGTGTAAGTACGTCCCTGCGGAATAAGCTTTCTCTTTCATTCACTCTGTTCATCAGTAACTGGCTGGGAGGATCTCTGGGGAAGAAAAGACGCGGATGCGTTGTGTATATGTTGACGGAGACCGGTGCTAGATCAAATTAATTAATCCAAGTCACAAACACGGCCGCTGAGAAAGATAAATCAATCAGAGGAAAAAATGTCCAGTGTGGTTTTGTGTCCCGGATAAAGCCTCCCGAATCGAGACGATAAAAACGAAATTCACACCCCTATTCTATAATCTTTGATCATTTTTCTCCCTATAGACCGGGATTTGTAAATCTATTATGAAGCACTTTCTCGTATTGTTTTACTCATCATCAATATTATATTTTAATATTAATATTTTAGAGTAATTATTATAAAACAATAAAATAGCTATAAATCCAGTACGACAATAATACAGGGGATTAAATTAAAAACCGCATTGCAAAATACGGGGAATTTAGGGTGGAATATTCGCGGGTATGATTTATCTGATTGTGCTGAGGTTCATTTTATAGTGAGACCACGTTCCCTGGGTGGTTTATTTTTGGAAGATGCAGTTTGATTTAAGGGGTAATTTAGTCATCTATGATGCACCACCGAAATAATAACGAGTAACATTTAATATTATGCTGGGGATGTTATAAGAACCGATGACTGGAATTTGCATTTTTATGTCCACCGGCAGGGCATGCAAATATCAAATAAACCCTCGCGCTCGGGTTACTATACCCTCATGGAGCAAAATTAGATTTTTTAACTATCAATGCACATCGGTGATAGTGATAGTGCTATAGCGATGGTGATAGTGATATTAATGCAGTAAGAGGGAGGCGGAGGTGGAACGTTCCAGCAAGACTTGTTGGATAAAAAGTACATTTTCAGAAGATGTTTGTGGTTTAATTATATTAGTCTGCGAGGTATTATATTGAAAGACGACTGAGTTATCCAGCGCTGCTTGAGTTTCTATTCAAACTAGGAAGTTTACTACATCAGCACAACATTTATGATAGAGAGTGTATCTATCCCAAGGTCCGCACTTAAACTTGGCAGTATCAGCATTTCGAGTTTAGCTAGGCGGAGTATCAGTCTAGCTTTATTCCAAGTTTTATAAGGAAATTACAATCGGATGGGTTTTCGTTGCATTATCTTATCGAGTAATCTTTTAGAGCTCGTATTCGTACGCTTCGCTGGAAATATTCGCAACATCACACTAATGGAAATAGGATCCGGACTAATACAGTTACTGTTTGATGTTTATATTATTGACCGCTCGAAACAACGATTCTTATTTCCTATATTGCGCACCTACCTACGCTGTTTTGTTCCTTCATTGAAAAGGTTAATGTACTAAAACTTCTTTTATAAATCTTAAATTTTTTAAGAATGACAAGAAAATTTTTTTTTTAAGGGATGTAAATCGTAGCGTCGCTAAGGCGGCAAGCAATGGCAAACTTTTGCGACGAAATCTTACTTTGAGGGCGTCGTCACGGGTTTTTGGCCATTTTGGTTTTTTTCCATGAAGATTTGGGGTTTTATTTCAGGATAATCATTGGGGAACCATTTATGGTTTCCATGACGACGGTCGTGGAGTGAAAAAAAAAGAAAACTTGTTCTCCCACAAACGATAAACTCAGATAAGAAAGTTGACTACAGCCTCTTAGAACGCAAATAACTGTTGCCCACTTCTAATAATTTATTTATAAAAATAAAAAATGTGTAAAATAATATTTCCACTTTTACATAAATAAAATATAAATAAACGATCCAGTTCCAGTTTAGCTGATGGACTAACGAACCAGCAAATAAACTCAAAAAAATCTCAATTTGTTTGATAAAACGGCCTTTTATTATGAATAATTAAAATATTTAATCAGGCAAGTTTGAATGAATATATTTTTTTTAATTCGAGTTTTTCGATTTTTTTAGTTGGTTTTTTATCCATCAGCTAAACTGGATTCTTCTTCTTAGGACGCCGTCTCCCTACGAAGGTTGGCGATCCAAATGGCTATTGTTGTGCGGGAAACCGCAGCTCTGAAAATTTCTATGGATGTCTGTCCGAACCATCTACGTAAGTCCCTCAGCCATGAGTTTTGTCTACGACCGACTGATCGTTTTCCTTCGATCTTTCCTTCTATTATCAGGCGGAGAATCTCATATCGTCTGCCTCTCATGATATGTCCTAGGTACTGCAGCTTTCTCTCCTTGACTGTCGTGAGGAGTTCTTTGTGTTTACCCATTTGCTGCATAACCTCTATGTTTGTCTTATGTGCCGTCCAAGAAACTCGCAGCATTCGCCTGTAGGCGTACATTTCGAACGCATCGATTTTCTTTTCTGTGGTTGTATCAATGGTCCAGCTTTCACATCCGTATAGAAGGATAGGGAAGATGTAGCAGCGAAGTAATCTGATCCGGAGGTCTAGGCTGAGGTCCCGGTTTGCCAGAAGTGTCCTCATGTTATTCAGGCTTTTCCGTGCTTGCGCAATTCTTGATCTAATTTCGGTCTTTGGGTCGCATTGCTGATTGACGAGTACACCCAGGTATTTTATAGATGGCACTTGTGTAATGTTCTCTCCATTGATCACTAGAGTAACGGGTCTTGATGATTTTGAGAATATCATCAGTTTGGTCTTGGATGTATTCATATAAAGCCCATAGTTCTCACTATACTCCACAATAAGGTTCACAAGGGATTGAAGTTCTGTTATACTGCTGGCTATCACGACGGTATCATCTGCGTATCGAAGGTTATTTATATTGATTCCATTGATCTTTATGCCTGCATTTGAATTTTCAAGAGCTTCAATGAATATCGCTTCAGAGTAGAGATTAAAAAGTAGCGGGGATAGTACACATCCTTGTCGCACGCCTCTTTTTATTGCTATCTCTTCCGATGTGGATCCTTCGATTTTGACTGTTGCTGTTTGGTGCCAATAAAGTTCAGTAATGATCTTTAGATCTTGAGCATCGATCCCGGTTGATTTTAGGATGTTGATCATTTTTTGATGTGATACACAGTCAAAAGCTTTTTTATAATCAATAAAGCACGCGAATACATCGACATTCATGTCCCTACATCTCTGAGTCAGCACATTCAAAGAGAAAAGAGCTTCTCGGGTACCCGTTCCATTCCTAAAGCCAAATTGCGAGCGATCAATTACGGACTCACACCTTTTGTATATTCGGGTATGGATGATCCGCAAGAATATCTTCAAGGCGTGGGACATCAAACTGATCATGCGGTATTCGTCACATTGTGATGCCTTGTTCTTCTTTGGCAAAGTAACAAAGGTGGATCTCAGCCAGTCTGTGGGTATTTTTCCGACTCTGTACATTCGGTTAAATACAGTAGTAATGAGATCCAGACCAACCCCGTCCTCGGCAGCTGCAAGTTTAAAGGTTTCCGCATGCACGTTGTCAGGACCAACTGCTCTTCTGTTCTTTTGTAATTTAACTGCATGTTTGACCTCTCCTTTTGTAATTTCAGGTGCCATTTCGTTGATTTCGTATATATCCGGGGGTGAGTCTGGTCTCATGTCATTAAAAAGATTTTCGGTATATTCCTTCCACCTTTCTAGTTTCTCATTTACTCCTATAAGAATTCCATTGTTGGAGCCCCTTAATATTCCAATATGACCTCTCTGGTGCCTGCCTGTAAGCTTTTTGATATTTTTGTGTAAGTTAAAGAGATCGTGCTTCTTCTGAAGTATTTCTATTTCCGTGCATTTGTTCGCCAGCCATGATTCTTTGACTTGTCTGCATTTCGCACGAATGAGCCTGTTAACTTCGTCATATTTATCTGTATTCTTGTGTTTATGTTTTTATGTTTTCTGGATTAGTAAACTGGATTAGTGGAGTAAAATCGGCCTGAAACTATGGTGTTTTTTATGATTTACAACCAGATGAGACCTTCAATATCTTGTAGAGTATGATTTTTGTCTATTCGAAATGGAATGGTACAACTTTTTTCAGTAGTAATGAATTTTTTAGATTCAAATTTTCTGCTCGTAAGAAATTTTCAGAAATATCTGCTTTTTAAAACATCTATTGCGCTAATAAAGCAACGGTTTGAGCTACGGTAATGAATTTTTCGGCTTGTACTCAAAAAACAAGAACGCTTCTAGTGGAACTCAGCAAAGTTCGAAAAGTGAACGATTTTTTGAGTTAATTGACCGTAAAGTCGTCACATTGAAAACTTCATCATGCGGTAAGCTATATTAAGTATAAAAAAATACTCAACAAGCTCCTGGTTTTCGAGAAATTGATTTTTTTTAAATGGTTTAAAAAAGACGTAAAAATAATCGTATTTTTTCTATAAAGTATACTGCTGTAAGTTGCTTTACTTTTGAGGTACAGGGTGTTAAACTTTTATAAAAAAATCGTCCTTTTCGATATTGCGTAATTTTGCACTTTCCTTTGCTATCATCCTTTGCTAATTTAACTCTCAATAGATAAAAATAATAAGTCCAGTGGCGTCTCGGTAAGCACCTTATCGAATATTATTTTGGAAAAACTTTCAAAAACATACGCTAATGAATGTTTTTTGTAATTTTTATTTTTTCGTTAAACATTTTTTTCGTATCTTGTATCTTTAGAAAAAAAAATAAAATCCACTTAATTGCATCTCTGGACTATGCACACAATAAACATGAGGATTTTTTGTTTCCTAATTATAATTTTTTTATTATTTTTTATTAATAATATGTAGCAACAACAACCCATAAACACAAAATTGAATATCTGAAAAAAGAAAAAAAAATTGACATAGGTGTTTTGAAAAACTTTTGCCAAAATAGTATTCGTTGAGGTGCTTACCGGAACGCCACTGTACTTAATAATTTTAATCTATTTAGGGCTTAACTAGCCCCTTATTACTGCAAAAGAAACTGACAAATTTCAACAATATCGGGTAAAGTTTATTTGAGATATTTTCGAAAATGAAAATATTTTAATAAAAGTTTAACTTGCTGTATCTCAAAAATAAATCGTTTTAAAACAATAAAAATATTTTTACGTGTTTAACCGTTTGCCGTAGTTATGAACCACGGTGTAAGATAACTAAGGTGTTGGAACAAGACTCCCCAGTGCGACCCGATATCGTCACCACTCGTCACGTTACATCGGTTTTACCCATTTGTTTTGTTGCTCTCGCTCGCAATGGTTAGTTCTGCCGTACTCTTCTCTCGGACAAGCGCACAAGCGCTAGCATAAATGATTCACGCATATTCGCTGATAAACGCGTGCTCTTATGTTCTAATTTTATTAATATTTAAATGTTAAAATGTGACTCGATGAAATACCCGTTATAGTTTCATCGCATCAACTTCTACAATTAGGTAAATCACAGTTTCTACCCATTTTTGCTTATCGCTTCTTCAGAAAAAAATAAAATTGAGTAGCATGACACCCTGATAATGGCAATTTGCATGTGTAAGAGCAAGAGGTCAGAGCCCAGCTGGCAAGACTCTCTCATACACTGAGGTTCAGGTTTTCGTCGCGCGCTTTACTGTTGAAATACGTGCTTCGTTCACTCACCTATATATCTTACACCGTGTTATGAACATACAAACTGGAACATCCTGTATAATCACGGACTTTTACTGCTGAAAAAGGGTTAACCGTCAGTATTTAGAAGCATTGGTTAGCCGGTTATCAAAATTTCATAAAAACCACTGTGGTGGATTGTTCAACAACTTATAGTGGGATTCATAAACCTGCCATTTATTCTTAGGCCGTGTACAGAGTGTTAGTAAATAAGTGCGACAAATTTCAGGTGGTGCGATTTTTTATGAAAAAAAAAAAAAGATTTTTGATTTAAGAAATTTCAGTGACGTACCATTTGTTTCTTCAAAAAATTAAGATCATTACCCGTTTTGCTCGCTACTGTAAAATTCTTAATTGCATGTAAAAAAATGCGCAATAACTTCCTCTTAAAACCCACGAAGTTTGATTTTTATCACTCCACCGGTTTCAGGGCAAATAATAATAAATAAATATCGTCAGTTTTTAAGAATCTGGAAAACGAAGCATTTGTTCACATATTTTTACATAATTAACTGTCAATTTTTTTATGCATTCAGCTCCTGAAGTTTGTCGCACTTATTTATTACTAACACCCTATATCTAAAGCTGATTCTATAACATCCTGTATGTACCTAGCATTACTAGCTGACATTATTTGTGGTTTATTGCTTCACGAGATTACTGCTATCCCTGTAATGTCATATTTATGACCAGAGTGGCCACTGTATCACAACAATTGAATAGTAAATGCGATTAGTAAGAAATTAATTGACATTTATCATGACTCTTGAACACTTATTACCATCCCGAAAGCCGCACTATAATAACTAACCGTTTATATCAATTATTTTTCGCTGAAGTTAGGGAAAGTCGCTTTTAGCGAAATGAACGGAGAACCAGTTTTTGAAAGTCGAGTACAACGTTTTATTGATCTCACTTTTTATATCTCACTTTATTGTATCAAGTAGTGAAGTTTTATTATCCAGCAACGATTTCCCAGCAGCTTTAAAAGGGGACAGTAATAATGATAAAATCAGACATGAAAATTACAAATTTTCTAAAGCGGAAATAATAAAATTTATTTAACGTTTCCTCCTGTTATTGCTAATCGTTTCCCAGCAATAGCCTCCTATTAAATCCGAAGTAAATATCCAAACCCTTTTCATAATATATAACTAGGAAAGCAGTTAAGTTCACATTGCGGCGTTATCAGTAAAATAAATGCCAGATTAAATAAAATTAAGCAACACATATTGCCCCATAAAATCAAGATATCCCTTTCTGCGACCCCACGGCGAGACAGAGACACCTAAATCTTTCCTCGAGTTCTCAGAAGGATCGGCGCAATAACGTGTTAATGGCGCATTTGCTGGATTTGGGTCCTGCTGTGGAGTCCTGCGAGTCCTTCCCGGCAGAACGATCTTAAAGGCTTGTATAAACAACGCGGTCATGAACTTTAAAACGGGACCACGACTTGTTTGTAATTTTATCTATTGTTCCTTGCTTGATCTTTATTTATTTATATTACACTGGCTAACGGGAAAATGTTTTAATTTTCTTTATTCAAAGAGTCCGCATACTATATAAAATTTATATTACGATACTCTGATATCGTCTTCTTACCACAGATTTTCGTCCAAAGGAAATTATTTGAAACGGTTGATCCTTACTTGTCCTGTAATAGGTTTCATCTTCGATTCAGCTCTTTGATACCTCTTGCAGTTGCTGATGCCAATTTCTCAACTAGTATAGCAATTCACTGTTAATACCGAACCAACATCAGGGGAACCGCAAAGGCTTTTGAATCAGTGCAGAATGATTGTATTCTATCGACGTGGACGGGTCTTCAGACTAGAATCCTGCCGCCTAGGCCAATGCGGCATGAATTGGTAAATAAACATGGGTGTTCGATCCCTTATTTCATTAGCGCTTCACGTAGCCAGACCAAGCGATTCCGATGTTTGTCATGCTCGACTGGATGTGCGATTAATTCGCCGATAGCGCGTAACGAGCACTTAAAACTCAATGGCTGGATGGGATAATTAAATACTGGATGATTTGTTGTAGAACTACGTAAAGCCAAGTTACTTGCTTCTGGATTAGTATACGCGTACGCTGTGATCACATATGCGCGCCTCTGACTGTTACGATTTTTTAAATATCGCTTAAACTATAGGTAAATGGGTAGCTCCTGGTAGAATAGATTACCTAAATGTTTTACTACCTGATTTGGAAACGCAATTGCGCTTGCAGAAGCGTCACCATCAACAAATCACCAGTTGAATTAGATGTTATGGTAAAACAAGAAACAAACAGTTACAATTAATTTGGGTTACATCAGCCCAGAATGAACAATAACATCAGGCCAGGCCAGTTTTAGACCAGCATGGTATAAAATATATGTCTACTTCATCTTCATGATGCGTCGCTTTTGGGGGCGATAGTAGTGCAGTGCAACTAAAATGCTTTACAATTCACTTCTCTCCGTTCGATTCTTATAAAGAAGCAGTCAAACTACGCAAACCATTCACAAACTTTTTAAATAAAGAACGTCCAGAAACAATAGAACGTAAACTTCTATTAGTCAGCAAAACTCCAAACGATAAAAGATAAAATAAGTATAAATACCTGAACTCCACTGCTACAAACAGCAAACTGTAAGAATTGTAAAGTTTACAGTCGTTTTAATAGATGTCAGACGATAACTCTTTAACAACTGTGCTCTTCGGATGACAGGCTTCAAGAAGAAATGGTTGCGTTTATTGAGAACTGGGTCTGGATTGATTAAGTTGCTTTGTCAACAAACTAGAGTAGTGAAAAATGCGACTAAAGTGGAAAGTGTGTACTTATGAAGCATTCTGCTGTGGCTGATCAATCAATGATAACAATGCGAGTTTGCTCATAATTATCGCGAATACAGAACTTCTAGATCCTTTTCTTGGTACTGCTTACTGCAAAGGTTTGAACGCTTCTGCTGACGTTTCTTACTTCTTGCGTTCGCAGGTATTGTGGGTGGACAATCTACGCCATAAACATCTAGCGTGGAGGTACCAGGAGTATATACACCAGAAATTATTAGGGACAAAAAATAAATGAGAGAAGGAAAAAAAAATTAAAATTAATTATTAAAATAAACCTTCCTTTCACTATTCGCGCAGTCGCATGCCAAAGAGCTTGTTGCTTTTAGTAGGGACAGTATCTAAGACGGTCAGTAAGTATGACATTTGTAGATCTCCCCGACGGATTTATACTTCTTTCTTCCCATTCGATTCTCAACTTTTGAACCGCTCATCACTTAAGTCACGTAAGGATCACTATTAATAGCTATTTCAACGCTGAGCACAGTAATCTCTGTATTTTTCATATGACCCAATCTTTTTTTTTTTTATCCTTGATTGATTACACCATGCATGGGTCCATGTGTATTTGTATATTCAGTTATGATCACCATGTAAATTTATAATTGCTAAAGCCCGTATAAACATCGGCGTGTTGTAATAAAAAAGAGGACATTCATTGATTGTACCATGCTTTCATAGCCTTCGCCGATGCCCTTGCCCAGTTACTGCGCCGGTGCCTTCCTCATATTCCTTCGGCGATATTGACTTCGCCGTATTGCTTCACCTACCTTATTATATTTGCAGTTTCCTGCTCATCAGCTGTTTCGCTTCTCCTAAATGCTGATTCACGTTTTCTGGAGACAAGATGGAAATCATCAGCACCAGCAATACATCTCACATCATTTATATCCTTCAACAGCCGAAGAAGTACTCAGCGCGGAATTTGTTCTTTGCAGCACTTGAATTTTTATTTTTAGACTTTCAAAATTTCTTAAGCCGTATACTTTTTGCCAGTGTTTCAAAGACAAAAAAAAATTGCATGTCCATGTATTTATTTCATAATCATGACTCTTAACTTCAAACGACTAGAATATCATAAGAATAAAAAAGAATAAACCACGAACGTCACTGTAATTCAAGAAGTTGGCATCGGTAATACAGACGATATACGCTTTAGGCAACAAGATTTCAATTATTACAGAAACTTTCGAGTTTAGAGTGCAGAAATCCTTAAGATAGACTATGACCTTAAATTCAGATTCCTTTTTACTAAAGATAAGTAGCACTGTATAAGAAAAGCTCAATAATTATTATAAACTGCACGTTCCAGATGATGAAGTTCAGGGACGCAGATACACTCTAAAAGATTTTACGCGATGAACTCAGACAATTTTATTCATTATGAATATTCAGACGACTAAGATTCTAAGATTCCAGACGAAAAACTTCAGGCCATAGTATTCCTGACAAAGTAATCCTTCCTATTCCTTTGAGCAGTGTTTTCTTTCATTTAAGAATTTATACAACTAACTCTTAGTAAGGGAATCGAAGCTGCTAAATAATCGATCTAAAATGGTTTCAATATTAGGAAACTTTGAAGTTGCTTCAGTATTATCACAGAACAGCTTAGAAATAAACAACGGGCAACACCAAAGTTAGGGTATACTTTTTTGAACGGCATTATATAATGGGAAATTCTTGGCACCATTATCGGTGTGGTTGTTTTGAGAAAAAGTTACGAGCGTTAAATTTAAGCATTGAGAATCAATTCGCCTGACAGAAAACAAACATAATTCTTGAAATAAGTGAATTTTTCTTGTTCTTGGCGACTCGGTCTGGAATGAAGAATGAATCTCCCGTGGTGTAAACAGGGAAGGAGTTGATCACACAATAAATATAAAAATTGAAGAACTACTGGTGTCTGGCTCTGGATGAGATATTTCATCAGGACCGGATTAAGGAGAAATATTGTTATATCTGTGTGTCGGTGGTAGTGCGTATAATATTTGCCCCTGTTTATGGTCCCCCGGGTTCCTCGGAAACAGGAAGCCGTTCCTTATTTCTACTGCAGTCTATAATGGCGAGAAATTGCTGCCAAAGTTAAGGCGACTAAACCGGTTGGCATCACTCTTCGATCCTAAATCAAAGTGTTGCATATTTTATTCCCTGTAGCAAATTTGAAGTTGCTGATATATCACCAGCACTCGAAAACTTCGCATAGGTCGTAACTTACTCGCCGGGAGTTGTTTTGTTGTCTCTTGTGGAATTTCATTGTTATTCGGGAATAAATTCTACACCCAGGACTTCTTTTAGAAAAATGTCTTTGAGATTTTTTGCGGGAGCGTTCGAAATAAATCTCAAAATTCCTCGAATCACTTTATAGATATCGCAGATTCGACATTCCAAACGAGCTCATTTGTAATAAAACACGAACTTAAAATAAAGTTGTCCGAGTCCTGATAAATGTCGATCGTTTCAGATCATTTTATCTATTGAAGTCAAAACTTCACAATTTAATCAGGAAAGTATGAAACACCCTAATCGACTCCCAAAAATACGCACTATTGGGAAGAAACTCGAGCGCAAATTGAGTTATTCACTTTACGGGTCAGTATTTTTCAATTCCCCCTCTTGTCAACATAAACCTCAAGATGAGTTTCATCTGCTTCTGTTTGTAATTCCACGAAAGCTCTCCAGATGAATAATTTACTTGGCCTGGTTCCCCCAGTCAGACACATTGACGATGGGAATCAGCTTCAGACCAAAAAACGTACATTAATCTCTGAGGTTGTAGTATCCGGTAATGTATTAAATTTTGTTTCGATCCGCAGCTAATCCGGGAATACTGGGAACCCGAATGTAATCAGGGATACTCTCAAATGTGTTCAACTCTCTGGGAATGTTATCGCCCTCGTGTGCAAGCACTCCAAATCCCAGAGAGACTCAATGTATGATTCTTCCCTAGGGAAATGTTTACACTTTTTTAAATTTTAATTGCCAAAAGCGGAAACAAATTCTGAATAAACATGAGTGTTTAATCAAAAACGCGTAGAATCAAAACTACGTTATCGTGTTTATAATTAGTTTATTCTAGTTTAGTCTAGTTTATCAATTCCCTTTGAAAAAATTACTGCGGACCGTAATTACATTCAAACTTATCCTTGAAATGTACCTCAGCTGCAATAAAATGGAAAATAATACATAACAAAAGGCAATGATAACAGGAGAAAAACTAATTCCTCGGAACAAATTGCCGCTAACTAAATACATACAACATCGCAACTTTCAACTTCAAACGATAAACTCTACCCGATGCTTTAGATCATCGACTTTACTTTTAGAATTATAACAACCGTTTTAGAAAATCGAAGTTGCAGACTGTTTAGACATTAGACTATTAAATAAAAGATGGACCAAGACATAAACACTGAAAAAGTGTTCCGACATCCCTCTCTCTCCAAACAAGACTGTTCAAAACAATGAATGCCAGATCAATAATGAAACTGGCATTTACAATGAAAGAGTGCAACCTCTCCAGTGATAATTGGTGGCAATAAACATCGATGGATCCCTTATACCCGTTTTACTTTGCTACATCTGGCAACATGAATGTTTACATCCTGTCAGACCGTTTGTTTACATAATACCATAATAAGAGTTCGTGTTTTTCAAACAGTTGTAAGTACCTTGTTATTTATATTTTCAGCTCTAGCTTTCACTCGTTTTAAGCTTTAATAATTAATTTTTCAATTAAGTTAAAAAAAGTGGCGAAAACGTGTTCTGTTTTTGAGAAAACTTCGAAAGAAGGTAAGTCTATCAGTTTCCTACGTAAGCAACGCAAAGCCGTCAATCAAAACAAAGCAAACCATGGTCATGGGCGTAGCGTAGTGTAAGTGTTTTATCTTTTAATTTGTGAAAACAATTATTGTTTGACAGTTTTTTTTTTCATTTTCGAAAGCATACTGAATACCTACTGAATACTTTGAAAAATGCAAATTGGAAAAATTATTCCATTTAAATAAATAAAAAATACTGACTTTTTGAAAGTATATTACCTATTATTATTGTCAACCTCTAATTTAAGATAATCAGAATATGGAGAGGGGGAATAATATTCAAACAATATCATCAAAGAATATGAAATAGAAGACTAGGACCCGGTTTCACGAACGTTAAAAAAATTTCAGATTATTACTAATTTTAAGGTGAACATTTTTTAAATGTGGTGAACTTTTTCCATGATCTTTCATTTTTTATCGGCAATTAATTCTTCTAAAATTGAGACGAATTCACTCCCAGCAATATCAGAACAAAACCTTAGCAATACAGGGCATTTTAAAATTAGTGATTAGGTATCTGACATATTTTCAGTTAGGTTCGTTGAATTTATTTTTAGAATAAAATCAACTAAATATGTAAGAAATTGAAAAAATATTTTAGGTACCTACTGATGTATATTGCTTTCCGACTTTCCTATCGATTTTTTATTTGCTAAATTGTTATTATCTTTTTGTACCTTTTATTTTGTAAAGGTCGGTATAAGTATATATTTTCTTAATTTAATATCTATTAGTATTCCCATAATTTATGTTTTTGTAACAAAAACTGCAAATAAAATAATAATATTATGAATATTATGATCATTATTATAATTTATGTAATTATTACATTTCCTATAACTGAACTCGAGCGCGCCACTGCCGTTACGTTCTGTTTGTTTACGTTTTACGTCGTTCCCCTTACCCCGCCAGAAGCAGCATATGAGTGCGAGAGAGAATATCAACAAACCAAAACTGACTTCAAGCTAAGATAGGGAAGGCGCGGTCCATATTTATTAATATAGTCTAAGGTTTTATGATCAAAGAAATATGATTAGATTAGATTAGATTATCTTTATTTGACCACGTATACATAAAATTATGTTTGTAGCAAGTCAAGGCGTACTACATGTGCACAAATATTAGTACAATGTACCTAATCACACATATACAATGTAACAAAATTTAGTGTACGTCGAGAAAATAAAACATATACAATAATAAAACACAGAAAACTAGACATAATAGTGTATAAAACAACAATAAAAACAAGTCAAGGTTCAGGTCATATGCACATCGGTGAGCGCCGTCCCAACAGACCACCTCGTCCAAATATTCATTAATTGAGTAAAAGCAGTGGCTTAGGAGATAGGATCTGAGCGTACTTTTAAACCTGTTGGCGTCAAGGAGCCTTACACATCTAGGCAGTGCATTATAGAGTCCATAATTTAGACTATTCTTCCGCGATCTTGTCAATCTGAAGCGATCTGTCCGAATATCGTCCGCGCCACGTGTGAAGTAGTTATGGACGTCTGACTGCTTTATTAATTGTTCAGATTTTTCATGAATCTTAAGCAGAACACTGAGTATATACAGGGATGGTAACGGAAGTATCCTCAGCTTTCTCAACAATGGCCTGCAGTGATCATTGAATGACGAAACGATTTGTTCGGGAATTGCGCAAATTTCGCATCTCTGAACAATAACCTACATGAGATCTCAGCTTCAATGAAATGGAAAATACTTACAATGCACACATGTACAAAAATAATTACAATACAACAATGAAACAAAAATTAATGACAACAGGTGAAAAAAGAAATTCCTTAAAACAAATAAAAGTACGTAACTCAAAGCATACAATAAAGCTCAACACTCAACTTTAAAAGATAAACTCTAGACAATTACTTGAAGAGTATTAAAAAATGCAACTTTGGTCAGAAAATTGAAGTTGCATCCTGACTGAACAAATATGACAACATGACGATAAATAAAATGATCAATTTGAACGATTTGTTCGAGATTGACAAAAATTTTACAACTCAAAACAAGAACCTTCGGGAGATAGTTTGGATTTTTTGATTTTTTGGACCCACAATTAATTATTCAAAGAAATACTTTAGACGACAGGTAGGTAATGACTATCAAGCAAATGGGCATCGAATTACTAAATCCAGAAAAATATGAGCAGGCAATCTTGATACGCTCATCTAGATCTACTATAAAAAAATGTCAAATTTCATAACTTGTAAATTATTCTAAAAGGAAAACGGTATACGATGAACTCCAGACGACAAACTGTACTTACAGAGAACAGCCCTGCTAAGATATTTCAGTTAGTTTCAGTCGATTAACTTCACGAATATTTATACGCATTAAAAAAGACCCTAGTTAAAAGTGTCGGATATCTTAGAAACTAACCATTTAACAAATTAGATAATTAAATTTATAGACGTCCTGGCTCTCTCAGTCTAGAAGAGGAACTCCAAGCGATGAGTTCCAGATGAAAAACTCTGCGGCATAGTAACTTCAACTCATTAAATTCATACATCTACATTTACGATACCAGCACTAGACAAAATAATTATCAGTCAGATAACACATTCAAAAATCACTAATGACCAAAGTTAAAGGATCGACTCATGATAATAGCCAATCAGACAAAAACTCCAATAATGCTGAAATCCAAACTAACTGAAATTAAATAAATTAAATTACCTTTTTGACTAACCTCCACACATAAAAAAATATCAGATAGAGAGTTGAGATGCAAAGCAAACTTCAGACGAAATTTTTAATGAAACCAACCAATGATCATCAACTTTAGACGATTACGTTAAAAATTACAGGAAATTTTCATTTACCAGAAACTTCAAATGAGATGTCGTGAATTTTGATATTATGTAACTCCCAAAAATTCCCAAATTTGCTATTATTTACAACTTCAGATCATCAACTCTAGACGACTACGTTCAACTCGCTGTAATAAAATTCCAAATATACCCCTAGCTACAAGTATATTCCTAGATACCTGCTATAGGTTTCTCAAGACGAATAGACTACTTATTACTCCAGACGATTGGGTCATACTTTGAGCAAATAACTTTCAAATAAGTCAATAGGATTTATTCTACTTTGAGTCAATTCGAAACATTTTTTTTTGTAAAATTACGTGATTATAAGAAAAAAGCTTGACTAAAATTGTTTCCCCGATTTTTTTGAAGATTTGTTCTAGGGTTAGAGAGGGATTGAGAATTGCATCAAATAAATCGCGCGGTACCTTTCTAAGTGCCATTTATTTCGAGATAGGGAGGTCAACTTTTGTCATAACTTTTAGATAAGATTCGCTTCAATAAATAGAAACAAAAGCAAATTTGAGAAAAAAGGTTTACAAAATAAACAAAATGGCGCTTTTTTGAGATTATTTGATTTTCTTTCAGCTCTGATGAAGGGTTTTAAGGATTAGAAACATGATACACCCCTTAAACCTCCTACCACTAAGTATATTTCGGATCAGTATAAGTAAATTTCTTTCGATTTATGCTGTTTTAAGTCATTTTTCTTTCAAATTTCCGATTGCGTACCACAATAACGAAGAAACATTATGCTTCGTTTTTTTTTGTCCCTTTGTAGTTACAATTTTATTACCTTTTTACCATTTTCTACAGTTACACAAACACACATTCATTTTATTTTGTGTGCCGTAATAATCTTGCTCACCGCTGGTATTTATCGCTGAACATTTTCTGTTTATAGGGATCCTCAACGACTTCTCGAGGAATTGACTTTGGGTAGTTGTCCCTTTTTTACATCCAGAATATCCAAATTGCATATCGAATTAGCTATAATTTTCGGCATACAATATATTTCATATTTATTTGGCCTTGTTTATAATATCTATAAACAATAAACATGACTTCATGTGCTAATAATTATAAATAATGATTACTTATACAATAATTACGGTGTATAGTGTTTACCAACACCGTTTCCCTACGACCACTATACAAAACACTACTTTGCGCATCGTTTTTTGTGCGCAAACTAGCAGATTTCTCACGTATCCAAAACTGTGCGACAAAGTGACATAACGCATAGCCAAAAATCGTTTCCGTACAGTTTTAATGTAAACAATAGTGATGGGCGGTAACTGAGAACTCAACTGTTACTTATTGTTAATGGAATAACTATTCATTTAAAGCTTCAAGGTAATAAAATAAATACAAATGGGATAACATAGAACCCGAGAAGACTATAAAATATACTCATTATTCTCTTGTGGCAGTAATTATTAAAATTTACGAGTTGATCGCTAATAACAGCATTCGTAGCGTTCAAATCAAATTCACGAACGTGATCGTGAAAATAACTCGCACACCTCTACTAACTTCCATCGACGACTCACAGCGCCTGCGTTGTGTAGAAGTTGCATATATCAATGATATACTAACCTCTCTTAAATCATTGTTATTATCTACCACGTCTCCAAGCTCACGTCACTTATTTTTAGTTTATACGGAGTCTAATAATAAATAATAATAATATTGTTGGTAGAATTCAATGATTTTACAGTATATAATAGTAATAATAAAAAGCCATTGGTAGAATTGAAAATAATACCTACCTAGGTAGGTAGTCTGAAAAAATAAACTTTAGTTAGGTACCTATCATTATAATGGATTGTAATTCCTCTGAATCTGAAGCAGAAAATACACCACCTGAAGTCAGAAAACAAGCAGGTTTGTGTTCTTTGAATTTGCTACCTGTAGTTTCGAGAGAAAAATACGAATCTGCTTATAAACATTTCATAAATTGGAGAAAAGGTCATAAAAGCAAAGCATTGTCAGAAAAAATAATTTATGTGTTAAATTTGTTAAATAATTAATCTGTTAAATTGTGGTCGTAGGAAAAGTACTGTGTGAAGCACGTACGGAAAAGAAATTTGACACTCGTGTGAATTGTGACACTCGACTTCGTCTCGTGTCACAATTGTTTCACACTCGTGAGAAATTTTCTCTTTTCCGCACTTGTTTCACAATATAATTTATCTACGAGTGATTCATAAAATGCACTTTTTTAGTTCTTAGTTCATAAAATGTATGATTATCTTGAAGAGCGAAATAAAGTAGTTTGGGTGAAATAAAGTGCCGTAGCGGTTCATTATTTAACGCTAAATCTGACAGGATACTGCACGCTCGCCGAGTGCAAGTTCTAGCTTCAATCAACGGTTCTGGTGAAGTATAGTGAGCGGAGCCGGCTCGGTCGTTCGGACTGAACGCTGAATTACATACTAAACGCCAACCATTCCTAATGCTTGTTGACATCATGCACCTAAACTAGAGAAACGTCGCAGTTTATTAGCAGAGCGCCAGATCTATGTACAATTAATATTTTGTGTTTTGCGTCATTTTAGTTACCTAAAATGGATACCATTGTAGATGATTCAATGAATGAAATATCTTCTACCCACAAGAAATTATTTTTCAATCAAATGTGCGGCTATATAATTTATATATTTTATGTTTACATTTAACCATGAATGAAATATCTTTCGCACTAGAAGAAATAATTATTATTCAATCAAATATGACTGCACAAAATCTGTTAGGTAGGTACCTACCTAAAAAATCTAAAGAAGTGTATATTAAGCAATATGTCACCTTTATGAACTGACGTGACGAAAAAAGCTAAGTTAATAGCTTCAAAGAAACACTTACATAAAATATGAATACATTGGAATTTTTTTTTTTTAATTTTATAATAATAACTTTTAGTTCTAATTTAAGTCACTCGTAGATAAAATTTTGTATGCAACATATTATGCATAAAGTGCCTTTTTTTCACTTCTGGGATTGCCGCATTCGCCTGCGGCTCATGCCGTCAAACTTCCCAGTCGTGAAAAAAAGTACCACTTTATGCACTTGTTGCATAAATAACTAATTGTTGCATGAATAGATAATTTTACATGTAGGTAAAACTCTAACAGCGCGTATTATAAAGGCTCATTAAGTTAACGGGCAGATTTCTGTGGCCATTTCTGAAGAAGGTATCGAGTGTAAGTGAGAATTTTTTAAATTTATCTATTCTTGACATGAAAGTAATTACAAAAATGTCAATAAAAGTCATTTGACGTCGATATTAGCTTCAAAAACGAGCACAGAAATCTGCCCGTTAGCCTAATGAGCCTTTATAATACTGGCTGTTAATGTTTTATTTATCGGACGACTGTAAGATTTCTATCTTTAAATTTGCTAACTAAAGACCTTCATTACTTCAAGCAACGAGTAAGTACGGACTACGAATAGAATGTGTTTTATATTTTCAAACAATAAATAAGCTCAACATTAATTACTTCTGTGGTAAATTTTAATCGAAATGTTTCTGTTAATAAATTTTATCGTCAAATTACAGGGGAACTAGGGCATAAACTCCGCCATAATCACTCTAAATTCCAACAGCAATATATTCCGCAGGCTGATCAACCAGGAAATCTTTTTGATCGTGGAGTAATAAAAATGGAAGAGAGAAACGTTAATTTGGAGAAAAATCGTTTAGGTTCCGCCTATAAAACGACTTAACACATTAATAAAATTAAGCTTCTATCACAAAACACTTTCTATCTAACTTATCAATTTCCGATCCGCGCGAAATTTTCTATTAAGAAAACGGCGATCTGAAGAGGAACCGCGAATCGTTCTCAGAGACCTAATCGGTTTCATAAATTCCAGATTAATTTCACCAAGGCGACCTAAAAACCAAACGGAGGGTTCGTTCAAATTCTGTAAATAACCAGGTCTTATCTCGCTGGCTGGGGATAATTTATTCATCAATTATTCATTGCAAAATTTGCTCAAATAATGTTTACCATAGCTTGACATAGGTAAGTATTAATTTTCGATGCGATGAAAAAAATCCTGCACAATTCTAGTTGTTAAATATAAGGATAACGGACAATAACTCACAGTTATCTGGGCAAATTTAGTGGTGAATTTAAAACAACTCTGGGAGTATCTGTGGGCATAATTTCCAGTACTTGAATCATATCGGAGTTTGTTACGGTCTATAAATAAACTTGTAAAGTTCATAGCTTTCTATCTAGTCTAGGGTGTGCGGGTGCTCTGCTGCTGGTGCGCTGTAGTGGTAGTGGTAGTGGTGGTGGTCAAGTCAAGTGTATGCAATAAAAAGAGAGAATGAGAGTGAAATACGTGGAACACTCGGTATTTGGATGGTGAGTTGAGTATCATCTATTATGGCTGGAGGTTTTATTGTCGGGCCAGCCCAGGTCGGACGATGGGCGGGTTGCGTTTAAAACTACATTTATTGCAACTCCCGGAAAGTCCTGCCTCGTTCGGGCTTCCAATACACTCGGAATAAAGGAACAACATCCTCCTGCGTTATTCCGCCGTTTTTGAAATGTTTAGGATGGAAAGAAAGTCCTCTGCGGTTTCGTTCTTTCTCTCGATGAACTTCAATGACTTTCATAAATCCTTTTTCTCTCGCTTTATTCTCGGAGCTTTCTTGAAATATTCATGCAATTTGCCTCTTATTCCATTTTATAAACGCTCCGGATTCCCGGCGCTATCGGGGAATATTTTGAAAAGTTATTTTTATCTCTCCGGTATAGTGTTAGTGTTAGCGTTATAGTGTCCTGCCCACCAAACCTTGACGGATTTCAAATTAACCCAATTCCGTTTCATTTGGCCCTTCTTTGCCGATTTCGAAGTGGCCGAGTCCACTCGGATCCGAAAATTTCATTTACGTTATCAAATTTGCAGCCTAAATGGATTCTTTATCGGGGAAGTAGCAACGTAACTAGCCTTTTATCGCACTGTATAATGTAAAATGGAAACAATAATGTCTCTTTTTGTAATTTCAACAATGAAGTCCTTTCTAACGCGACATAGTTGTTATGTATGTGTGAGTTACCTCCCGGTTACCAAGCAAAATAATGAAAACACCTTTCTATCTCCGCGCCGGAAGGACTGATTCTTTAAGAAATGAAAGGAAAGTGGTAATTTTTAGATTTGTATTCAACAGTATAGGTATAATACCTAATTCAGTTGTTTTATTGAAATATCATTACTTTCTGCGGATGAGTTATGTTCCATGATTAAAGTTAATCTAAAAGGAATTCCGGTAATGATTTAAACAACCAGCAACCAGCAACTAACAAGACTATTCATTATTACCACGAAATATTATCCATGTTTTGATAACCGTGAGAGATAGTCCCGTGCAGGAAATCAAACAGATATTATCTGAATGCATGGCAATTTGTCGGGACAGACATAAATGCATGTAGATTTTATAGCGACTCGTATGTATGAATGTAAATTTTGTGGATACAGCATTGCCAATTTAACAACTAGATAGGACCAATTGCAACGTCACACTTTACAAAGCACCAATTAAAATTGATCATTAATTTTTGTCGACAGTGGCACATGTGTTGTATTAGCTCTGCCGCGCAAACGCTTATTAAAAGGATACATCAAAACTAGCGGCATATGTATAATATACCTACATATACATATACATGTTTGGAAAATACCTCAAAAAGAAGTCATTTTCATCACGTTTGCATCATGGTAATATGATAGATGAAAATGATATTTCAACAATTACTCAATCATTAATCACACTAAAATTCCGAATTCATTGGTCCATTTAAATCGAGTCATATTATAACAGGTAGGTAGGTACATTGTGGAAATTAATTTGAAAAATAGTTATTTTGTATCATTTTCTAATTGAAATGAAACGAAGTGATAGTCTCGGACTTTACCATTGGAGTTCGTTTTAAATTTTATAGCCCCGGCCTCAGAGAGCGGTAAGTTTCAGCGCTGTTAATCCGAAAAGTTCCAGATAAAGGAGGTTTAGTTTTATGCACCTTAAACCACACGGCGCTCTAATATCGCAGCACATATTCCCTGGTCGTTTTTTTTTTTCATATTTATAGGAACCGTGTAACAAAAAATTCACTTTATAAGAAGCACGAGCAGATGATTTTTTAATACGAAAAGTTGGCACGCCATCCCAGCGCCGGGAACTTATCGAAATTCTAAAGAAGAATTCCTCATGAAGTGAAAGAGGAGCTTACTTTTATAACATCAATCGATTCGGTCTCTTTCGACAGCGAAAGTTGTAAAGGAAACTCATGAACTACATTACCGAGACTGTGTGTAAGAAATTTCAAAAAGATCGAGGTTGAATTAATATTCAATTACACGCATTTCCCTGAAAGAGCTATTATGCTCGATATAATTATAGCTCTTATGAAATTTTTCAGTCAATTGGATCAAACTTTTTCTCGATCGATTGAGGCCACTCTGTGACACATTTTCAATCAATTCGGGCTTCGTATTCAAGGGCTGCTGCTGTAAGGAGCTCTTACACATTTATTAGGTACTGCAGAATTTCTTATTATGGCAATATGGAGAGCACAGAAAAGATTTTTCGTAGGTATCACTAACTTTTATAAGCTTATAAAGCAGGTGCTCTCCAGCCACGATTATAACTAAGAACCACCTTAATTTTATTAATGCCTGTTGAGAGATATGCTTCTTTGTCATCAGATGCCTATACATTCTACAATAATATTCATTAAATTGGTGTGCTTCAGAGGAAGGATCAGAAATTGTGCAAAGGTACCTGTCGATCAATGCTAAGTATATCTAAGTAGGTAAGTATAAGAACGTAAATTTGAGTTACCTAGTTTTGATATTGACCCCACGATATAAAAATTACAGATCTTCATCGCTCGAAGGATTGTGTCAAATAAGTAACTGAAGAGAATTGCACTAAGAGCTTGAACTTTCAAACAACTTGTATCTTGAGGAGTGGTTTGAACACATTGATTTTGAGCTCTCATTTCTATGACCATTATGAATTTCTTATAATTTATCGTGTTGTCTTTAGTTGCGGCTTTTGAGATGAAGTTTGCACCCACTGATTTGGCAAAATTCGGTCACCGCGAATTTTTTTTCGCAAGATCCGTTCACCCCGATTGTGTTTTTTTCTTAGATCCGGTTTGACTAGGTCAGATCAGCTAGAAACTTCGCGCTTTTTGTAGGGCCCGGTCAGTATGAAATGTCGATCTGTTATTGGAGCCTGTCAAACTGGTCTTTGCAAAAATAGAATTTTCGAGCTGAGCGCGCGGAATTTGCCTAACCGGATTTTTTTAAATCGAATTTTCCGTCTGACCGGATTTTGTCTAACCGGGTTTTCTTAATAAATAGGTTTTTCTGGTTTGACATGATGCGGTCACCTCGGTTTTTTCTCCAAGGTCCAGTTAGCTTGAATATTCGATTTTTGCACAGTCCAGCAGCAGACTGAACAAAAATCGATTTTTTTTTGGCAAAGCCCGGTCAGCTCGATTGTTTTTTGCCAGATCCTGTTTGACAAAGTTCAATCAGCTCGGAAATTCACTTTTTACAATGCTCGGTCACTCTTCTTCGAGCTCTTTTTTGAATCTGGTAAACTGGACTTTGCTGAAAAAAATCGAGCTGACCGGACTTTCGAAAATCGAGTTTTGAAAATAATTCAAAAATCAAAAATTTTTTTGAAATCAGTTTCTGTCATTGCATTGTCCTTATGGTGGTTGCCTAATTTTTTCCCCATTTAGCAGAGCTGGTATAGCTCACACGACTTACGGAGATCCTCGTGTTCTGCCATTCTCATTCTCATTCTCATTCTCAAGGGTCCGTTCTGAGCCCAACACTATTCATCTTGGCCATCAACGACGTCTGCTATTCAATCCGCCCGCCGGTGAAATTCTCTATTTAAGCAGATGACCTAATCATTTATTGTCACGGTAGAAGTGTTCCAACTACAACTGCGTTAATCCAGACAGAAGTGAACCAACTCGCTCAATGGTCGTCTACCACTGGCCTCCAGTTCTCCGCGGCAAAATCGAAGGTAATCCGGTTTAGCCGGAGAACTCATTACTCAAGTGTACCGCAGATAACCCTCAACGGGGAACTCCTATCGGTGGTCGACCACCACAAAACTCTTGGACTGACCTTCGACAGTAGACTCAGCTGGAAACACCACATCAAAAATATTAAAACCGATTGCATGAGCAGACTCAATATTCTCAAAACCCTGTCACACTTTCGGTGGGGGGCCGATGAGGATGTCCTTTTGAGAATATACAGGTCCCTCATACGCTCAAGACTTGATTATGGCAGCTTCGTATACATGTCAGCTACAGAATCCGACCTAAAACCTCTCAATACAGTCCAAAACACAGCACTGCGAATCTGTGTAGGAGCCTACCGTTCCAGCCCTGCCGAAAGTCTCTACTGTGAGGCTAATGAACTACCTTTATGGCTGAGACGTCGGCAAATTCTACTGCTATACTTTGCCAGAATATCTGCTAATCAACAAAATCCTGCTTCATCACTAATAAACTTCCCTCACACAAATCCTAATCAGTCAAGGCCACAACCGCTACCGCAAATTCTCTCCCCCTTTCTTCGCAACATAGACCTCACCCAGACAACCTTAAAACCTATTTCCTCTTTCTCGTCCTGGGACAAGTCACTGCCAAAAATCAACACCTCCCTCACCAGATACAACAAACTTGAAACTCCACATGAAGTAATAAAAAAAGCCTTCCTAGCTCTAATCAAGTCGTCCCATTTTGATAAAATCCTCTACACGGATGCTTCCAAATCTGAATCTGGCGTAGGCTGTGCAGTCACCTCTACTGACCGAGCCATTATAACAAGTCTTCTACCGTTTTTTCCAGCGTCCACACAGGTGAAGTTTTTGCTATCCAACAAGCCTTGAACTCACTAACTTCCGACCACAAGCAAGTAGCCATATGCACAGATTCACTTGCCGCCATCCAGTCTATTAACAACATTTATACAGACCATCCCCTAGTATCAGCCATCCACGACTCTTCCAATAAACTTGCCTCCCTTGAAGTAGCCATTACTAGAATTTGGATTCCATCACATGTCGGTATACCTGGAAACGAGAAAGCCGACCAGGAGGCCAAACAAACCACATCATCAAACGCAACTCCTGAAAGAGTTCAAATCCACACCGATCTCAAAGCCCACTTTAAACGCTCCACGAGAATCTCTTGGCAAATCCACTGGAATACAATCCCCTCCAAGCTGCAGGAAATCCATCCCTCAGTAAAACCAGTTGAACTACCTTCTATGAGCAGAAGAGAAAAAATTGTCATCAGAAGACTGCGAATTGGCCACACCCGGATAACACACAAACACCTAATGACTACCGAGGACCCACCTGTATGTAGAAAATGTTTCCACCCCCTTAGCGTTAAACACATAATTATAGACTGCCCTCACTACGAGATAAGCCGGCAAAATAAATGCCTATCACAGTGCATACGGGAAATCCTTAGTTCCCCCAGCCAGATACCACGTCTCATTGAATGTCTATGTCTGCAAGACATAGACCTCTACCATGAAATATAAGAAATGGATCCAAGAATCAATGCCAGCTTCAATTCTTTATGATACAGATTTTAATACAACTAATGTAGATGTAAATGCAAATCTTCCTCTTCTTGTATAATATTACAATATTGTAAGTGTACTGTTAATGTGTCAATGGCCATCTGATGTCGAGACACGATAATTTAAATAAATGAAATTTTTTTTAAATAATAAGTACTCAATAATAAATTTAAAAGTAGTTTGTTAATAGTCTAATTTTCCATTACAATTTTTTCTAATAAAATATTTGCACTGCATTGATTTTTAAGCCGAAATGCAAGATAATGTTTTTTTTTTATTTTTGGTATGCTGCAAGGATCCAAACTGCGACCGCCATAAATTATATCATTTCGTTCATTACATACCTGCAGCAAAAATATAAAAAAAAAACTAGCAACCGCTAAAAAATAATTTCTAGTCCCTTTTGGTGACACTTATTTATTTAGTCGATTTCAAAAATATCAAATAAATAATTTTCTTAATTGGTGTGCCACAGGGTTACAACTTGAAACCACTATTATTATGGTTCCGTAAAAAATATTCGTTCAAAAAGAGTAAACTTGATCAATTCAAAATTAGATTGAGTCGACTATTTCATCACGCTGGTGTGCCGCAGGATTCTATATCGCAACCACAATAATTTTAATAATTGAAACCAAATCTTTAGCATCTCAAAAGGTATTAATTACAATAATTATAAATGCTAGAAAATTATTTTCATCATCCCACAAAAACTGAGATTGCATTGAGGCGTGATTTGTTCTTATTTTTTTATAATAAGTACCTTTAATAATTAAACTGCTACAGTTGTTGTTGCATGTAACGAAAGGAAAATTTTTTGGCCTACGTTTTGGTACGTTTTGAGGCCTTTGGTATGCAGTATAGATTTACATCGTACTCTAATTCTATTAACTTCGATTTAAAAAAAGGACTCAGAGACAAAAAATTGTCAGGATAATTACGATTTGAAGAGGAAAAGGTGTGAGTGGATAGATGCTGGGATCTACAAAAGCAGAATTTAATTTTGTAGAAACGATGGGCTTTTTATGTTCATCTGAATAGTAGATACCGAGTCCTCGAGATCGGATTTCGTTTAGAATCGATTTCCATTAAATAACTAAATTAATGTTGCAAAGGAAACGTAAAAGCTGTACGTAGTGCAGTCGGAGTGAAACGTATCGAACTTGTTTCCCGTATAACAAGCTGTAATTTTTATCCAATTACTTTGACTGAAAGCGCTGAAAAATTGGTGTGTTTACTGAAAAATCAGACGCTCTCTATCCCTTTGAAATACAGACTCATGGGATTTAATTTCTTTCTGATGTATTTCAGCGAATAAAACAAGATTCAGGCTGCGGTAAATCTGCCGGAGACGGCCGAGTCGAGGGTTTAAGAATTCAATATCGGTGCAATATTAAATAAGAAGAGAGAATTCTGCTGGCAGTGGTGACATATTGTTAGCTATAGTGTGTCTAAGGATCTGGCGTATAAAGAGAGATTTATCGCTGGCGCAGATTTGAACCGTGGAATTACTAGAAAAGACTGTCGGCCAGGCCCGGAGAAGCAAATAGATTCCGGGGGACCAATCCGCAAATAGAAATATCGGTTCGGCTGAAAGGACTGCGTCAATTGCGGAATTGGGAAGGACGCCGCCCCCGCACGGGGTGACATAACTGATGACGGCGGCGCGAGGCTCCGACCGCAACAACAATGCTAAACGGAATTTATACCGCACTGTTTACATAAATATTAAAATAAGAATGGGCGCCATTAGAATAGGGGGCGTGCTGGAAGAAAAATGTTTCAATATCCAAGATTAAAGTTTCGCTACACTTGAACGCCCATTCAGACAATAAACAAAGGTTCGATTAGGGAAGATAAAGCGTCTTTTTTATTCCTGCAAAGTTTTCTTCTCCAGCCCGCAATGACCGCTTTTTATTCCCTTCCCACACTTTGCCGATGTGCATCAGTTGCCGATTCCGCTACACTTTACGATTAAAGAACCACTCTGAACAAATCCAATAAAAATTTACTATTATTATCGAGTCTCGATAACTTACACAGCACAGCATCGAGCTGCGAGATTATAAATCATTTGAAAAGACAACCGAAGGAGTTGAGTGTAGCCATAGCGCTAGCGCTGAACTATCCAAGGATCGTTGAAACGGTACCTAAACAGTAGACGCTTACTTAGATAAAGTTTCTAAATGAGCGAGAGAAACAATAAGAAGGTTAAGGGTAGGATAAGTGCATAAAATTCCAGGACATGACGAAGGCAACGTGCGCGGTACATCCCCAGGCTCCTTTCATTTACTTTCAGCCGGCGTAAAAAGCTACTTTCAGATAAAACCAGAAACTGGTGGAAGTTCTGAAGTGTGAACGTGTCGCCACGGCCGACTTTCATGTTTATTTATGGGTACATCAGAACGTTCTCTCCTTATCTGCGACTTTAGTCGGACAGAGACGAAAGAGAAAAGCCACGTTGGGCCTACAAAGAATTAGGAACTCCTTCAAACACTTTGCTCTTTAAAATGCACAATTGCTTCGGAAACGGCGCAGTCAAAGGGACAATATCAACTATTCTTCCATCAACAATTCACCGGATTATACCTGCGAATTCTATGAAGAAAATCGAATTCCTCAGGTAGATACGAAATAAAAATTATCGTTAAAGATTCTCAAAACGTTTTAGAAGATTAGTCTTCTATCCTTATAAATCTTAAAATCTCTTTGATTCAATATGAAATTTTCAACAGAAGACGGTTAACTGAAGTGAATTTTCCTCGGTTTGGTGTAAGTAGACCGAGGCTAATCTGCTTCTATCCCTGCTTCACCCGGTAGACTTCTCGCACGATCCAGACGCAGACGTCAATCTCTGTAATAATCCTCAATCCCAGTTATGGGGAGTTCCGTTGTAAAATCGTGTCATATCCTACGACAGAGTTATTATTGTAAGTTGGGTGAGAATTTGGAGTTGAGTTATTATAAAATTGATCAAATCGATCCTAATCTGAAGAAGCAGGAGACATAAATCTTTAAAGTTTTTTTTACAAACAACCAGTCAGAGTTTCTTTGATAAACTCTCATGCACCATGGCCTCAAATTTACGACCACAATTCCACCCCTTCGTCTGGTTTGGTGGAATAATTCAAGCCGTCTGCATGCAAGCTAGTATGGTCGCTTAGAAATCTAATTATGTTGTCACGTATCACAACCCTTTTCTCTTATTAAAAGGCTTAGAGCGGGCGAAGGAAACATCCTCTTAGCTTGAGTCAAGGTATTAGATCTGTCATTTTCGATTTACATTCAAACTCTGATGAGTGGTGAAAAATACTTCTCTTACAAAGCGAGCTCAATATAATTTATATTTCGGCATGGGTAATTAGTGCGGCCATTTCATTATCACTGACGCTCATGAGAGAGACAGTCCAGACTTATTTGTAATTAGTAATCGTTGATCAAAATGTATGAAAATTACAGGAGACATTTGATATCTTAATTGCCCTAATGGAGCGAATCAAGTTCTAAAATTACAGAGAACGTTGATAAAGGTATTTCGTGACAGACAACATAATTCATTACTCTGTAATCTGGGGATTATTGCAGTCATATCACTTGCTTACATCAGTTATGTTGTGATTTCTATTGATTATCCTGCTCTCGAGTGCCAATTTGAATTAGGTTTAATTAATTAGATAATTAAAGCCTCGTTTCAGGAACCTGAAAATATTCTACGGAGGTTCTTTTCGAAAATGAAAATATTTAAATACACCAATTTGAATTTTGGTTCCTGCATATAAGTTGCTAGTGTATATAAAAATATACAAGTTGCTAGGGTCCTGAAAGACCGGTAATACACTAATAGCGCGTTTTGTAATCAAGTTGAATCATTCGCGGTGTTCAAAACTCACCACGTAAAGTTGGTTGCATACAACTAACCTAAACTTTATTCAAGATAAATAGCAAAGGGCAGTTTAGAGGCAGCATTACCAATCATCCCTTACCCCACTATTTTTCCCTTCTTCACGAAAAATGGACCAACAACAACGATGAGGACAGAGAACACTCTCTACTCTAGACTCTCAAGCGAAGAACACCCTCGATTCGTGTCGTGTCTCAACAAAAAACTCTCTCTTACTTCTCGAATACTTCAAAAATAAAAGTAAATTAACCGCCCTCTTCAACTCGGTAACCGATAGTTAAAGCAAGTGAAATCAAGCAATCCCGTGCATGAACACCAGAAGGACGACTTCAAGCCACCAACACCTGCACTCACCAGGTAATTTTGCATTTTCTTTACTGTCTTTGCTTGGTATTCAATTCAAAGAATATGAAAAAAAAAATAATGAACCGTTTCTTTGTTCTATTGAATTGAATACCAAGCAAAGGCAGTAAAGAAAATGCAAAATTACCTGGTGAGTGTAGGTGTTGGTGGCTTGAAGTCGTCCTTCTGGTGTTCATGCACGGGATTGCTTGATTTCACTTGCTTTAACTATCGGTTACCGAGTTGAAGAGGGCGGTTAATTTACTTTTATTTTTGAAGTATTCGCGAAGTAAGAGAGAGTTTTTTGTTGAGACACGACACGAATCGAGGGTGTTCTTCGCTTGAGAGTCTAGAGTAGAGAGTGTTCTCTGTCCTCATCGTTGTTGTTGGTCCATTTTTCGTGAAGAAGGGAAAAATAGTGGGGGAAGGGATGATTGGTAATGCTGCCTCTAAACTGCTCTCAAAACTCACCACGTAAAGTTGGTTGCATACAACGAACCTCGTCTTTATTCAAGATAAATAGCAAAGGGCAGTTTAGAGGCAGCATTACCAATAATCCCTTCCCCACTATTCTTCCCTTCTTCACGAAAAATGGACCAACAACAACGATGAGGACAGAGAACACTCTCTACTATAGACTCTCAAGCAAAGAACACCCTCGATTCGTGTCGTGTCTCAACAAAAAACTCTCTCTTACTTCGCGAATACTTCAAAAATAAAAGTAAATTAACCGCCCTCTTCAACTCGGTAACCGATAGTTAAAGCAAGTGAAATCAAGCAATCCCGTGCACGAACACCAGAAGGACGACTTCAAGCCACCAACACCTACACTCATCAGGTAATTTTGCTTTTTCTTTACTGCCTTTGCTTGGTATTCAATTCAATAGAACAAAGAAACGGGTCACGCGGTGTGACTGCTGATTAATATTAAGTTAATTTTCTTGACTCTTTGACTGGAGAATCAAGACAAGAAGACCGTTGAGCACAAGAACATCCACTTCCAGATAATCATGTTGAGTTGATTAAGTGATAATAACGATTGTTATTACAGCGTTTTCATACATTTTAAAAGAGGCTATCTGCTGACCTTTATATATATATCGGTCGGAAAGGTTTGACGAGAATAGGAGTTCCACCATGGTGCAGGAATTGCGAGAAAGACCCTTAGTGGCCTAGCCGTTTGGGGTGCATAACTCAAACTACTTTCTACCCTTGAGAATCATATCCGTATTATTTTGTTCGACGTGACTTGATGATGGATCCAAATTCTGTAGGTATCTACCAATCAACTTGCTTTTGAGCAGAGATAGCGATTAACAGTAATTTTTTGATGAAAACAGACAGATGTATAGCCGTTCAAACTTTTTTCAAATTTTTTTCGGATTTAATTTTGCTTTGTTTTCGAGATTTACCTAATTCAGAAATTGAAAGGAGTCGTGCCCATTTGAAGGATTCATTAAAAAAATACACGCTCAAGGACACAATCAATAGATTAATACATAACTTGACAATAATTATTCAGGCATTCATTTCATATTTCATTGTGCTGTAAAATAACGATCAAGAACTTCAGTGGCAGATGAAGCTTCTGTAATTAAATGACGTGGAAGGTGCTAATAACAGTGTGAGGGCCACTGACACATCTAACGCTTTGAAAAAATAACAAAACCTATCACAGAAACAAATCGAAGAATCGGTTGTTTGTTTCTCGTAAAGACGTGACTGGAGAAAGATAATATCCCAATTAATAAGTTTTCGAGAGCTTTTTCTCTGGCTTATTATCCCGCTCCGGGAAAAGAACGATGAACGATTCTCAAACTTTCACCCCTCAAAATTTCAATACTTATTGTAATTACCCACTCTTAAAAGTTCTTGAAATATTCTGCGGGTTATTAGTGGGAACTTTTCAAACTCCAGGAATCATTTATTAAAATTTCGAGCGTATTTTTATTAGTGTAAAATCGTTGGATGCTGGAAACAAGATCCACAATAAAAATGAAACGAGCCCATCTCCCAATTTCGGTTAAATCCTCATCGTTAGGGACAAGGATCGTAGGAATTATAATGAATACACAAAAAAGAGACTAAAAACGAGAGCCTCAACCGTAATTTTTGATGATGGTAATTCAACAAAAGATTGTAAGGTAACTAGACCACGCTCACTCTGTTTTCTTGTAAAATTTCCTCTCATTGTATTGATTTCGGTTCGGAAAGAAATCGGGAAGGTTTAGGTGTTTTTAATTTAAAAGCCGTTTTATGTAGGCGTTCATTAGTGACACTTATCGGATATCTAAACGTTGGGCTGCTGAATAAGGGCTCGATAAACAATGCCTCGCCGGATCTGAACGTTAATTCCGCATCGATAATAAATAATAAAGCCGGTCTTCCTCTAGAAGAATTAAGGAAGTAACAAATTTGGGGAATAACCCGTCCGGAATTTATTTCCGACATGTTGAACAAGACAGTTAGCCGATGGGGAAAAAAGCCGTCCGTATGAATGATTTAGAACGTTTGAAAAACCCCCTCTTAACATCCAACAAATCAGTTATTCCTCTTATTTCACCAAAGGAGTAAACACGATGTTTACCTATTGAGACAAGCCGTTTTAAGCTGATTTGTACTAACAATAATTATTGTTTACCTGTAAAATCATTTTTTTTAACTTTTTGGAATTTACTTTTTCAGAATTTGATTCAGAAATTTTGACCTTTATGCATATTATAGAATGACCAATGTTATATAAGAAAATAAAAGGATGATTAGAAATAGCCTATAGAAACTGAGAATATGGCATTAAATGAAAACTTGCATGATGTAAACTTAAAACGTAGAGTTTCTGAAATTTTCAGAGACATGCATTGGCCAAAAGAGAAGACTTTTTTCCCATATAATCCAGTCATTATCTCGAAAAAAATGGGTTAGAAATGCAAGTGCAACGAGAAAGCTTAGAAAATCCTAACTGCAAATTGATTTTGAAAAATTGAAAACAAAATAAATTTTGTTTTGTTGCAATTACTCGGCTTTCACGAAAATTTCGAAAATACGAAAGTAAATTTGAAGAATATGAAGAATTCTTCAAATTTATCGTCTTTGACGGCAACCACTTTTGTTTAACTGCGAATTTTTTCAAATAATATACGAGTGAGTGTGCTTATTCCCAGGAAATGATTTAGGACAAGAGTAATAAAAAAACTTACTTTTTATCTCTATTTTAGGATTTATGATTTTTTAAACTTGAGCGGTAAAAATCACCAAATGTTAGAAAAAGGAAAATATGTTCTGGGTACCGATTTTTATTGCGGCGGAGAAGCATTTTCCCTTAAATTCATTCAGGGGTGGTTATTTAATTATGATCCATTCACAGGGTGGAATCTCTATAAGATTTTTCACGATGAAAAGCATGTTTTAGGAGCAATTTAAATCCTTGTTGGTTCCGGGCAAACAAGTAGAATGCAACTATGCGTTGTACGGGGGAGTTTTATAATCTCGTCCAGGGGCAATTATGAGATTCTGGGCTTGAATAAATAACTTGGCCGTTTACCCTCAGTGCCACTTAAACTTGTGCGGTACACAGTGACAACCGTAATGAAAATGTGGCACATTGTTGACGTAAAATACTGTCTCATCAGCGGAGTTTTCATTATACCCGGAACAGGAGTCGGGACGCTAAGTTATGATATTTAGGGAAATAAGCAGCTGCTATTTTCAACGCTGACAGATTCAGTTAATCAAAGTGACGGCCGTTTCGGTAACCCGAGGAACAGGTGACGACTTTTCCCCGTCCGTCCTCGAGAGCTCGTTGAATTTTTACGAATATATCGATTCGGATACGGTCTTATTCTGGATAGAGTATTTCGTAATTTAGCAGCGATGTGATTTTTTCAAGCCATCAACTCCATCGTTCCCTTCTTCTCTTTATTTTACTTCCGTGTCATTTGAGTCGCGTTCGGAGTCACCAATCTTACTTTACCTACATTTCTCATACAAATTTCGGGGTCGTTTACCATCTCTTCTCGAGAACCCAGACCTGACAGTCTCGTAAAATAAGAATTATTCTTATATCCGTAAAGTCAGCAGACCAAATATGTGCCCTTTCTTATAACATTTAGCAAGGCTACTTTCACCTTTTTCACGACTTCCTGCTTGACTGGAATTTTTTTTATGATTCTCGTGTTCATGTAAAAATTTGATCGAAAGAAATGAAGGATATAACGGGACATTAATGATCCTCTCCTCTAAAAGCTAAAAGCAAATATATCTGTTATAATACTCGTACCACGTAGGTAGTACGCAGTCAGTAGAATAGCAGTTTCCAACTTGGTATAATTTGCTTGAAGATTTTGTGAGTAAATATTGAAACAGAATATACATGCAAATATATATACTGGAAGCAAACTAGAGGGAAGGTGTTGATCTAGCATTTAAAGGCAGAGTGTCTGTCTACGTAACTGAATGTAAATCTAGCTGTAACTAATATCATTACAAACTTTAGATCTTTGAGGAGTACTTGACAAGTAAGCTGCAACTCAGCTGGTTACGTTACCGTTTACCTTTCTCTGAACCCACATTACTTCATATTCTAAAGTCATCTATCCATATACCTAATCTTACTCTTTGTAACACTAATACTGACAGTATTTATCGAATTTAATGATCTGCAGTGATGATTCAGCCGTGTTGTTATGGAGAACTAATTACATCGGAATATGCTGAAGTTCAAGAGGCTCCTAAATTTATAGCTCCGCAGAACACATTGATTACGGTTCTGATTTAGTACCTCGCAAAAGCTTATTTATTAAATCAATATATGCTCATATTGTACCTGTGGTAGGTTTGCTCCCTCGCAGGCTATGTATACGTATATTGTTCGTGTATCTTGTGTACTCGTGAAGGTGCAGTCAAATTGATTGAAGAGGTTGTGATAGTTACTAAATTCACTACCTCTGACCTAGAACGTTATGAATGTTTACTCCTAAGGAACGATACCAAGCTCTGCTAGAACTGAAAATATTATGTTGGTCAAACAACTTCAGGGATAGTGGCCAGATAGACGTGGAAATCGTAACGTGAATTGGTGATACAATTATTATAGTGAGCAATGCAAATAAAAATAAAATGGGTGAAAGGATAGGCTCTTGAGGTACCCCTTGTAGATACCTGATGAGGTACGCTCTTGAAGACTTGACGTTATACATCCAAAATAGGTGATTGTTTATAATCGCTCAAAATTATAAAGCTCAAAGCTCAAACAACAAATTAAATTTTGTAAGAGCATTAGGCTAGGAAATGTTATTTCACTGGCGACAGCGGCTAGGAAAAATTTAGAGTATTGAAGAAAATCGTTGAAGTGACTCGTCTTGGTCCAAAAAAGCTGCTACTGATAGTGCTAGCAGTGTAAAATTTAGTCTGTAATTTCAAAATGTTTGCATTCACTTTTGTTATTTTGTCAAAATCAAATGTCGTTTATATAAAATGGCATTTTACGCAATGCAAAAGAATTACTTTTTTCAAGAGCACCCCTCGTTTTGAACTGAACCAAAATATTTACAACTTTATCCCACTTTCATATTTTAAATGGAACAGCCTGTATATTATTGCATTTTCAGATTGTCTGAGAAAATGTAATAACAATGGTTTTCAAATCTTGAGTTTTTAACGAGTGATTTTTGAGTTATAAGCAAATAAAAATCTCAATTTCCATTTTCAAAGCAGCTTACATTGAAAACGGCTCAAGATATGGAAAAACGGTTTTCATGATCCCATCTTAACTTTTCATGCACTATTCTATAGTATAGACAAATTAAAAAATATATTTGAAAAATTTGAGATTTTTCATTACTCTGTATAGAAATTTCATTAACAAAATAGGATACCACGTGAAAATTTAAGATAGGGATATGTAAACCGTTTTCCGATAGAAGCCCTTGTAAATGTAAGCTGCTTTGAAAATGAAAAATGGCGATTTTCATTTGTTTATAACTCATAATAAAGTACTAATTATAAACTTGAACTAGGTATAAACACCTTTGTTATTACACTTTCTCAGACAATCTGAAAATATAACAATATACAAACTATCCCTAAAAAGGGCTTCCTCAAATCGCAGTTATTCCAGTGACGTAGAAATTAGGGTATAGAAACCCTCAAAGTACCCAAAATCTAGGCCACTCAGTTTTCTTAAAACTTTGATTTGACGATGGGAATTAATGAACACAAAATGTGTATAAGAGCTGAATATTTTATCTCTATGAATATCTCTAACAATTGTGGAGTTATCTTAAAAAAACTGGAAAAATAATATATTTTTGACACCTTGTATCTCAAAAACGGTAATAAAAGTTTATAGGTAAAAAAATCTTATTTTTTATGTAAAATAACATTTTTTTCTAGGTAGGTACATTGTATTTCCCAACAGCCTGTATTTCCTAAGAAAGGCCTGATCTTAAAAACAAAATTCTCTTTTTATGCTTAAAATATTTTTTTATTTAAATCGACGTTTGGTTTTTACTGTCCAGTTATCAAACAACCTGTATAGTAGATCTGAGGTATAAATATGGCACGCTTCTCGGTAGAACTGATAAAATTGGTATATTTTGACCAACTACTGTCGACTTTTTAACACTGATTTTTTCGACTCCACGACTAAGTAAAACTGATGACTAAAATTGTGAATTTTAGATCTTTCTGTTGTAAAAAACACTTGATGCATTTCTGACTAAGTATGACCAAAACCGTAGTTCTTGCGTTCTTGCTCCTTATTATTGTTTTCCGAAAAGGTATTATTATCATAAAAACTGTGCTCAACCGTTTCTATCACTCTCAAAGAAACTTTTCATTTTCAGCTCCAGTTTTCTTTTTTTTTTGCTTTTCCAGAATATTTCCACCCAGATGGATTAACGAGTAAATTCCTTTCTAATATGAATTTATAAGATCCACAAGAAATTATGCGCTTATAAAGACAAATTCCAGGCTGCCTTGTTGACGAAATCTGTATAGTAATGAGACTCATAATCAAACAGCACTAATTCCTTTGCTGTATTCCTAAACCAAGGGAGTTTGATGCAGTACGGATATTTCTCTCTAATTATCCCTCTCATCCTATGCACAGATAAAAGAGCCCTTCACGAAAATAGAGATAAAAAATACACTCGAGTTTGCTGTAAGTAGTACTCGTGAATTCTTTTTGCTAAAGTTCTATCGATAATTATCTTCGGTGAAAGTTTGCCCAATAATTATTGTATTCGAGGATATAATTGTAGATTAACCATCCTAGTTAAGAGGAGTTTTCTTTATCAGCGCATGTTCGTAAGCTCGTTAAGCCGGCATAAAGGAAAGTGCTTTAATTGGATAAGTTAAGCCTGTTGACGTAAACTCCACGCGATTCCGAATGGATGTCTGATGTTGCGAGGGTCGTTATGGCAACCATCGTATATACGAGTTCACCTCTTGCCTATTGAGCTTTTGCAGTTGTTTCAGATTCTGTCGGCTGGCCTTCTGAATGTGTATTGTAATTCTCAACAAACTCCCTAACCCCTGGCCTCCCATCACGTCTCCCAGATTTTCTCTCCTTTCCGTCCCTGCAGGAGGCGTCAACTGTTACAGTTCCATTTTTGCTGCAAGAAACTTGAGAGACTTAACTCGTTGTCGCTGACGCGCCCTTCAAACCGTTCTCATGGAAATGAGGTTACTCTTTGTACTCGAGAACAAACAGAAATGAGACAACAGATTTATCGCGGAATATCTCCTGATAACGACCGGAGGAATCATTTTAATCTCGATTTTAATACACTTCTGGACGAATCACTGCGGTATTTGATACACAAACACCACCCGCGGTTTATTGTGTAAAATTGGATTTTCATCGATTTTTACCGTTTCAAATTATAACCTACAACACTGATTCATGTTTCCTGATGCACTGCCACATAAAACCCGTTAAGAACCTTATTAGATATTAGAGGCGGTATATTTCAGTTTAGATCGTCACTTATCTAGAATAATATATTCAGGAACGACCGAGCGAAATTTACCCAAACAAATAAACCCAAATCTCTCCCATTTCTTCTAACAAACCCAAACCTTAAAGGCAAGGGTTGAAAATAATCCAGGAATGTATCCAACGCATCCCCCCAACTTCCAATCTACACCGCTTAATGACTGCTATCGAATTCCGGTAAAACAATCCTCGCCAATCGAGTAAGAATCGGCGTCGTGTCGAGCGCGATCTAATCCGGGTGTGTGCCGGAGTGAAGGGCCCTAAAAGAGGGAATAAAGCAAGGAGAGATCAGCGGGTGAGTGACAAGCCAGCAGGAGAGATCTCGGGGTTAATAGGCAGGTCGGACCGGTCAGCTCGTAGACCGGACGGATGGGCGAGCTGACAAGGCACCCTCTGCAGTTTCCTCTCGCAGGACGACCAACAGGACGAGGACTACGACGAGCCACTGACCCCCGCCTGATTGGAACCGATACCTTCCTCTCTCACAATGACGATTTCAACGAACGCTCCAGACGAACGAAATAAAAGCACGACTATCACGTCCTGTCCACCGTTCGAATAAGAATTCTCGAAAAGTGTCGACGAGGGGTCAAACTGATGGAGGAGTTTTAATCGCTTGTTATTATTTTCAACGTATACTTACCTACTGATTGGGGAGTATTGTTAATGAAAGAGTCATAACGTTCCTGTGACATATCATAATAATTGAGCACTTGTGAGCAGAAACAGCGCAACAAAAGCTCATTTTGTTTTCGCTATACAAATAAATAACACAGATAAATTCGTAGGTGTAGAAGATGCAAACAACAGTCTCACCAATATCAATATAACTTCTTACGATATAAAACCTTTGACTGTGTACTTGCTCTGAAAGTCGTAATCGTAATAAATATACTTTCTCTATAGATATGGAAAATACATGAGGATATCAACTTCTATTTACTAGTAAAAACTGTCTCAACTGAAGTTTCGGAGTCAACACAAGTTATGTTTCTTGTTATATTGAAATATTCAAATGAAAGAACAATTTTTCATAAAAAATAAAAACACGTAAAAAACTAGAAAAGCCTGAACCAATTTATATGCATCAGGAGTTTGAAGGCTGATCGAGGCTTTTTATTAATCATAGACAGGATAAGACCAATTAGATTTGTTGTGGTACAGCTCCAGGTACATTTTTAGACAACTACACTTTGTTATACCCTCACTGGAGCCTCCCTTTTTCAAGCAATTTATTTCTATCAATAAACTCAAAACGACAAATTTTCATTTTCGTTACTTCAGACGATGAACTCGTAGACCGCTGATTAGGGTGTCAAACTGATGAAAGCTAACTTTATTCTCTAATTCCTTAAGATAACTTAGGACAAAGATGAGAAACTTAGAAAAGCGATTAAGTTGAGAATTTGGTCCATAAACTTCAAGACGGAGTTGCAGATAGTTTACCGTTGCACCAGCTTTAGACTGACAAGTTTAGGCTGAAAGTTCCGACGTTGAATTATTATTAACTAAATACTATACCGTGTGAAAATAATAATACCTACTTAATTTTCAAGTGCGCACTTCAAATGATAAGATTTAAGATAAAATATTCTTAGATTAGGATACTTCAGACGAAAAAATGTGGATTAAGGACAAACTTTGGACAAATGTGAGAGTTCTCAGGCGACGATAAGTGGAACAATTCAGTCTACCCATTTGTTACTTTGTCAAACTTAAGAAATAAAAACATGAAGTAATACAAACTTCAGATTATGTATTTTTGAGGATGTTCATTTTTATTTTAACAAACTTCAGACGAACTCTACGGAACGTATTAATTTTTAAGAGAGTTGCTTGAGACTGAAACTTTCGACGAATATTTCCCAGAGGAAAAATCTGTTTATCAAACGATTAGACGAAAAATGTCAGTTTAACTATTTCTACTTTAAAAAACAGTAATAAAAATATCTAGGTACGTAGTTCAAACTTCAGACTAATGCCCGTATTCACAAACGATAATTTCCTAAATAATTACGTAATTATTTAAATGAGTGAGATGGAGATATGCAGTTTTTTTGCAATAGAATGAGATGGGGATAATTGATTACGTAATTATTTAGGAAATTATCGTTTGTGAATACGGGCATAAGGGTCGTATGCTAGAAACTAAATTTCGCATGTGACAGCGCTGTTAACAACGGCACTGTTGTTAAAAATCACTTTGACATGGTCACGTGACCATGTTAAATGCTTTAACATCGTCATGTCAAATTTCATGTTGACAACGGCGTTAAAGCTAAAATCACCCAATTTGGTATGCTAGAAAGGAAAATCGAGTAGAAACAGTTGAATGTCAATGTTAAATGGCCATGTTACAATAATCACAGGATATGGATCGATTAATTATTATTAGCTGTCAAATTTTAGGAAGATTTTTAATAAATCCCGTATTATTCCAGAGTGAAGTGTTTTTCTATGTTTATTTACAGTGTCATTACAACTAAATATCAACAATCTTGTTCCATAAATTAAAAATTAACCAAGTAGGTACCTATACCTAGTATTTTTATACTATAATTTCAGTTTAAAGTATTTTTATAACCCCTTCTATCATAAAATATCCTAATTTCAAAATTGAATACCTGACAACGGTGGGCATCAGATCTTGAATTTCCAAACTTTTTCTAATATAATATTATGTTAACATACTTTACCATGGGCGGAGTAAATAGGGAAATATTTATTATTTTTCCTGCTTGATATGTATTTTTCATTTAGATTCAGAATAAAATTAAATAAAAAAACATTTAACCATGGGCAGACCAAACTGGGTTGGTGGAAATGTTATTTCATTAAATTGTTTTCCCTGCTTGATGTTTACTACTTTGAAACGTTTACGTTTGTTATTATTTATGTTACAACACAACAATGACGTTGAGTTTCGTGTTTATCTAGCTCATGCGCATGCGTTCATTAGGCACTAGCCAACATTCTAACAACGCGAAACCAAAATTGGCCACGACCATCTCGGATCGCCGATTAATTACGAAATTGAACTTCGGTTCGGCTTCGATCTAGCTCGTGAATTGTTCTTAGCCTGTAATCAGCGAATATACAACGTTGCCGCTATTGTTCATGTTACATTTTTAACATGATGATGTTACCTAACAACAGTGTCAAATCATGAATATTTCTTTCTAGCATACCGAATTGATTTTAACAACAACGTCAGATTGACATCGGTGTTACGTTAACAACGCCAAATGAGATTTTCTAGCATACGACCCTAAGTAGACGTTTTAGACGACAACGTTTTCTTCTCAACAAACTTTATATGAACTTCCAAGATGAAATTATAAAATTTTTAATTCAAAGTACTCTTTTTTCGAAAATTGTTTTCGAAACTCCAGACGATAATAGCCCAGATTTTAGGGGTAGAAACTTTAGACCATAAAGGGACTCCAGACAACCCATTTTTAATTCGACAACCCGCTGAAACAAATAATTATAGAGTACAAACTGTAGCCTGTGGTTTTTGCGCAATTTGAATTACTTTCCATTTGGCAATGGCCAAGCTTTTAGGTTTGGTTGAAGTTTTTCGTCCCTAATTTCAACGACACTGGGAAAATTGGCATTGTGAAAACAGATTTTAAACTGTCAATGTTTTCTACATAGAAAAGGTTTTCCTGATCTCAAAGTTTTAAAGTGAACTGTTTTAGAAAAAACAGCATTTTATAATGAAAACCATAGATTAGCAACGTGTTTTGTAGTTTTATTAGCCCTAAAAAAATAGACAACCTTAATGAAAAGATGTGTACGCTCTGTATCTAAAACAGTTCCTGAGATATCGTGAAATGACCGAAACAAATTTTTTGATATCCTGTGTCTCGAAAACCTTCTCCAACTTATGTTAATGGGAACTTTTTCTTAGAACGAGGCAGGAAATCAAATTTTTCAATTTTCCGACACATTTTGGAAACACCCTGTATAGAAGACAACTTTTTTCATAAAAATTCTTCAAATTTCTTTAGACGAAATTCAAAAAATTTTAAAGTTTAAAAATTGAAACTTCGGGCGAAAAACTCTCACTGAAGTTTTATATGAGAAACTTCAAACTACCCATTTTACTAATAAACAAAAAAATTATTGAGTACAAACTTCAGACAATAAATTTTAGGAGAAAATGTTTATATTTTCTGCAAACTTCAGACAAAGTTCTATAATCATAAGAGTTTCAAAGGGTTGTTTTAACAAGTTACGTGTATTTGAAACTTCAGACAATAATATCACTGGGACAAAACCCTAACAAAATTATAAGGTAGAAACTTTCGACGATAAAATGCAGAAATTTGGTCTACCTGATTTTACTCTCACCAACTCTAGAAAGCAAGGAATAATGAAGTACAAATTAGAGCACATTTTTTTTAAGTTTTCAAAGTTCAAAAAATGAAACTCTTCAGAATGCATGAACTTTTAAGAAGTGCCGTTTTAGCTGCTGCTTGAAGCTGAAATTTCAGACAATTAATTTATACATTTTACTTTTGTCTAAAAAACTAAAGTTGGGTAGAAACTTTAAGTGACAACGCTTAGACGAAAAACTTTACTAAACTACCAATTTAACCCAAAAACAAAAACAAAAAATTGAGTACTAAATTCAGGCGATAAATTTTAGTAGAATTTTTTTTTATTTTCTACAAACATCATACAAAATTCTATAATCATAAGTTTGAAAGAACTCTATTAAGACATCCTGGAATTGACGCTTCAGACGATAATATCACTCGGACAAAATTCTTTTATTACAAAAAATTGGACACCCTAACAAAATTATGGGGTAGAAACTTTAGACTATAAAATGAAGAAATTTAGACTACCTATTTTTACTTTCACAAAGTCCAGAATTATCGAGTAGGTACAAATCGTAGCAAGGAATTATTGGGTACAAATTAAAGGACTTTTTGTTAAGTTTTCAATAAACTTCAAACGAAACTCTTCAGAATGTATATGAACTTCTAAGATATCGAGTTTTCAAGTGCCGTTTTAGCTGCTGTTTGAAACTGAAACTTCAGACAATTATATCATCAAAGAGAAACGCAATTCATTTTACTTTTTTCCTAAAAACTGAAGCAGTTGATGGTTGGGAACTTTAAACGGTAACTTTTAGACGAAAAACTCAAAAATAAATTAACCATTGTACCAAAAAAAAATTATAAAGTTCAAACTTCAGACGACTAATTTTAACAGAACATATTTTTATTTAACAAGTCTCGGACGAAATTCTAAATGCTACAAAACAAACTTCAGGAAGTCTAAAATCATAAGATTTGAAGGGCTCTTTTAAGAAGAAGTTACTTGAGATTAAAACTTCTAAACTAAAGTTTAGAAACTTTAGACGATAAAATGAAGACATTTGAGACCACCCATTTTTTACTTTCACAAACTCTAGAAAGTAAAAATTATGGAGTACGAACTTGAAACTGAAATATCACCTACGAAAAGCGATGAATTTTATTTTTTTCTTAAAAACCAAAGTAGTTGTTGGGTAAAAACTTTAAACGGTAACTTAGGACGAGAAACTCTAAACTAACCATGGTACCTAAAAAGAAAAAAATATAAAATGCAAACTTCAGACGATAAATTTTAACAGAAAGCGTTTTTATTTTTACAAACTTTAGACGAAATTCTAAAATCTACAAACTTCAAATGGAATTCTGAAATCATAAATTTTAAAGTGCTCTTTTAACAAGCTACCTGAGATTAAAACTTCAGACGATTATAATCACAGGCACAGTCACAGGCACAGAGGACACTACATGAAATTTAATTTTTAGGAAACTTTGATTAATAGATAGCAGACTTTAGACAACTCATTTGTATTTAACAAAGAGGAAACAAAAAAAATTGAAATATATACTTTCGACGGTAGATTTTTGAAATGAAGTTTTCTTTTATTTAACGAACTTCAGACAAAAAATCTTCGAATGAAAATAACTGAATACATGCTGTTGGAGGATTATGTCTCTTTTTTTTCAACAATACCAACACGTCTGCGTGTAAATAATTACTTTACGGCATACTTCATCTTCTTGCTTACAAAAACGCTAAATATCGACGGTTTAAAATTAGCGAAAGAGTTGAATTACAAATAACAGCAACAAGACTGCATAAAATCTGTAAAGCGGTCATAGATACAGAACATTGCTGTATTTTGAATTGAATGTTTATTTAATTCCGAGTCGGAATCAATAATTCCCTTCAACATCCATTAGGACATAATACCTCTACCGACCGGGATCAGGGAATTATAATTCTCATAATCGAAGCGCTGGCAGTAGTGGCTGTAAAATTAATTTCCTTGTGTTTTTGATTTGAAATCCCATCAGGACATTATCGATTGCATTTTATTCCTATTTATTCGGGCGCCGGTATTTAGACAAGTTCGTTTATAAAAGCTGTGCTCTCGACTCGAGTCCTAACCGTATGCCGTACGGCCGCTTATTCATCATATTAGCCAGGAAAGTATAGAATGATGGATATTCAGTCGCTGTCGGACGCTTTTTAATTAGGATAATTTTTAAACGGCTCGAATATGATGGATGTGAAGTGGGGTTATTTGTTTCTGAGGTGAATATAAAAGTCTAACTTTTAAACTTTCGTGTCGGAGTTTTTCTATAAAACCAGCGCTGCGCGCTGCATATCCTCGCGCAGACATTTAACTTATTCAATCAAATTGCTGTAAATTGAGTTTGGAATTATTTCCTTTCAACTTTCCAGTCTCTCTCGGTCTCGGTTTTTCTATTACCACAACACTCACATGCATGGACAGGAATCTTGTCGTGCCCTGGAAACGTCTGCAGATATCAACGGTATTTATACATCGTGTCAAGTTTGAAGCGTTTGAGCTAACAATTTAACCGATGAAGTGACAAGTAGTTGGATAATAAATAGCGCCCTTACGTTAAGTTGTTCGGAAATAAACTTATCAATTCACTAGTTAGTGTTAGTGTAAGTACTGTTAATTTAATACAGTCCAGTTCATTAGCGTCGGCGCTTCTAATCAAATTTCAACAAGGACATTGTTTCCTGGATTTCGATTATTCTGCATCTATGTACTTTTATGCAGCCTTCATCCTTGTAAATCGGGTTTTTCTGGAGCCTCGCGTTGGTGGTCCGGTTACCAAACTTATAACAGACGTCCCTAAAGTTGGAAGAGCAGGGTCAGCAGAACATAAATTTTATAAAACCACAATTAGACGCTAATTAAACGCTAATTAAATGCACTAATTAAAATTTTAATGCTCCATTTTTTTCTAAGAAAAACGACATGTTCTGCCAGCTTTACATAAAGCTAGCAGAACATGAGTTCAAAATGCCTGAATCAGCATGATATCCATGTCAAAATGCTCGAACAATTAAACGCTAATTAAGTGCACTAATTAAAAATTTTGAAAACTTGTAGCATTTTTAAATTTTGAAGAATTCCGAAGTTTTTAAGTTGCTGAGTTTCGGAATTTTAAAAATTCTGAGAAGTTATGAAATTTTCATTTAGGAAACTTCACTTTGGAATGTTAAGTTTTATAGACTTAATATTTATATAAAGTTCTCTAGTTCCGGAAATTTTGAAGTTTTTGAAGCTCTGGTCGTTTTTGAATTTTAAGAATTTCTATGTTTCATAATTTTTGAGTTTTAAGCATTTTTGAAGTTGCGAAGTTTGAAATGTTTTAAGTTCTGGTAGTTCTGGAGATTCGAAAATTTTTATTATTGAAAAAGATTGTGGAATAGTTTCCAGCTTGACGTCTTTACGTAAGTCAGCGTCTTCGACCTCAATGAACATGAAATTTCCTGCAATAATAATAAGAAAAATACTCTCAAAGACCGTACCCAACAGAGGCGATCAAAGCTTTTTGGGGCGCGGGGCAAATTAAATTCGGTCCCCCACCCCTTTTCCAAAAAATGTTGAAGGTATCAGGCAAAAATGTTTTTTTTTTTAAAGAAATTTTATTTGGGGAGCCTAAACTTTAAAATTCATAAAAAAAATTTATCACATCGTTGGAATTGGCGAAATTTCTAAGCTCGCTTCTAAGCTTTAAAATTATGAAATTACTCAAAATTTCCTAAATTTCCGAAATGTCAAACATTTTATAACAATAAAAAGTTCAAAACTTGAAAGTTTTACAAATTCTTCAAAAACCATGAAATTCTCTACGTTTTCCAAACTTTAAAATTGCATTAATCGCAAAATTCCCAGAACTTTCGAAAATTTTTAAACTCCATACATTTAAAACAAAATTTTTGGAGTTCCTAAGCTGTAAATCTTTGATTTGTTTCCTAACTCCAAAACTTAAAAAAATTTGAGAACAAAAAATTCAGAAAATTCTGAACTGAAAAATTCTTCAAAACTACAACATCAAACTTGAAAATTTAGAAATTTCAAAACTTGGATAATTTCCAAAAATGCCGGAGACACTATAGAATTCTGAAAACTTCCTGTTGAAGACTTTAAAATTCCAGAAAACTCAAAATTTTCGAATCTCCAGAACTTAAAACATTTTAAACTTCGCAACTTCAAAAATGCTTAAAACTCCAAAATCATGAAACATGAATCATGAAAAACGACCAGAGCTTCAAAAAATTCAAAAACTTCAAAATTTCCGGAACTACATTCCAAAGTGACCAAAACTATCTCCTAATCTCCTAATTGAAAATTTCATAACTTCTCAGAATTTTTAAAATTCCGAAACTCAGCAACTTATAAACTTCGGAATTCTTCAAAACTTAAAAATGCTACAAATTTTCAAAATTTTTAATTAGTGCACTTAATTAGCGTTTAATTGGTCGAGCATTTTGACATGGATATCATGCTGATTCGGGCATTTTTGAACTCATGTTCTGCTAGCTTTATCTAAAGCTGGCAGAACATGTCGTTTTTCTTAGAAATAGAATATTCTTAGAAGTAGTCCTCTATCAATACTAACCTGTTATAATAATAATACTGGGATTTTCTGGACAAAAAATCCACCCAGCGACCCAGCTCCATCAACAGACGATTGCAGAAAATATACGGAGCTCAAAATTTCCGTATACCTGGAAGTTTGTCAGCATATACATTTTGATTAATCTTTTTTTGGATCTGTATGGGATGGTCTTTATAGGGGTAATAAGCTTATTAATGATCTAGATCACACTGCCGTTCGTGTGTCTACCAAGACGCTGTTCTCGGTAACTGCGTTAGACATCGAGTTTTAAAAATTATACCCAATACTAGCTAAAGTCTACAGCTTCGTAGATCCTACAATAAGCCCGTTGTTAATAATCCTATGTTTTTTATTCTACTTAAAATGCTCTACTTTAATGCTCTAGTGAAGCATTAAAATTTTAATTAGTGCATTTAATTAGCGTTTAATTAGCGTCTAATTGTGGTTTTATAAAATTTATGTTCTGCTGATCCTGCTCTTCCAACTTTAGGGACGTTTATAACAGCTAGTCATCATCGGTCTTCAATCCATGCAATCTAAGTCGTCTCTTCAACAGTTTGTCCTCAAGCTACCTTGAAGCTACCCACTTAAACATACATGAGTCTAAGTGTGTCCAATTGCTTTCTCCTCCTACCCAGTAAGGATTTTCCGTTGCAATATTCAGTTTTACGCAAGAATTTGAAGATGTGAGAAATTTGGTACTTCCAAGTTTTTGAGTAATAGCAGGTCGTCTGTATTTTTATAGAATGGAACCAGGTAACTCCTCCAATCGTGTGGTGTAACATCGCTCAAGAGCGCTATCAGGAAGGTAATATCTGCCCCTTGGAGCCTCTTCAAAAGGTCAACAAGATTATCGTCAGGCTCTAAGTTCTCCTTTTCTTTCAGACGAGCACAGAATAATTTTGGCGATGAAACAGTTAAGTTACTCTTCAAATTACCTGTTGATAATAATTTTCGAGATGTTTTATTTTTTATCAGTTTTTTTTTTTAAGGAAATTGGACGAATTTTTCCGAACAGATTTGATTTTGATTTCTCCACTTCAATGTTAGTTGTTGTCCACCACCATAAATCGAGTTCGTTCGACTGATAAGCCCGCATTTATAGCTGCACGAGTCGCGCTCTGTAAAAGTTTTATCTCGCGATAGATGGCGTTGTATTTTATAAATTGAATATTTTGATCGCGAAGCGGCCGTCAGAACTAATTTGTGCCGACTAAGCGATTAGTTAACGAATTTATTTATGTGATAAATCATGTAAACCTCCACGTTGTAGTATTTCACGCCGAAATCGGAATTATTCAGTGGTGCTTATTTAATTCGCGCTTTCCAAGGCTCATAAATAACGGAACGCAATGCGTGTCATTGTCGGATACCTATTCTAAATCACTATAATTAAAATTACTTTTACCGTTGAAATATTAACAGCACGATTGATGATGCGACTGTTTTTCATCCATCTAACATCGATTATACACGACCAGAAAGTATTACGAGCAGATGGAGAGACCGTATACATTTTATACAATCCTGATCATATAGCGCGCATCACAATTCCATTTTTTTCTCTTCCGCTTGTAACGGGATTTTCAGCTGGGTTGAGACGATCACAGGGTTAGGTATTTGCCCCTCTTTTACCCGTAACAAGTCAATCAAAATTTTAAAAGCATTTATTTACAGTTACCAAATTTCAATACAACGACATATATTAATGCTGCGCGATGAGTTCGGATCAATGTGGGCTGTCCTCTTCCCTCGGTGCTCTGTCTGATTGGGTGCTGATATCGACGCTAGGGCGCGCGTCTTCGTATTGGTCGCCCGGTCGTTCTATCACTGGAACTGAGCTCACCACGTCAGTCGCTCCACTGCCATCGCCCGCTGCGTGTTGTGCTAGCAGCGGCCGCGGCCTCCGGCATACGCGCCGCGGCGACTTCGGAGAGAAATCATTCACGGACGCCTCAATCTGAAAAATACAAGCCCACTCACGGAGTACCGAGGAGGGTATTAATAAATAGCTCAGGGTCGACAACTCAATGCGTTGCGATCCCGACGCTTGTGACACCTGGCCCTCAATGCAGGCCTGGTACCGTCTGAAAGGGTCCGCCCGGGACCTCACTACAGCCCCGTTTGTTCCCTTATGTGGTCGGCAGTCGACTGGAGCTCAATTCACTCCTGTCGGGCTCCCGTTTCCGTGTTACAGACAAGCTCAACTCAGTTCATTGGCTTGCCGTCACCGGATGAATGTGGCGGAGTGCACTCAATGCATGCCTCCTGCTGGGGGGTTAGGGGACCTTCTTAGCTCAGTACACTAGAAGGGGTGAGAGAGCTTCTCGAGTCAGTTCCTCGGAATCTTCTGCCTTGCTGGTCCTCTTGGTCTGTTTATATAGCCGGTGCCGGCGAGATAACCCGCTAATCATTGCTGTAAAAACTGTATCTTTCTGATAAACCCCTCGATAAATTAAAATAAATAATAATTAGCTGCGAATGCCTTGGAATTCGTTACATCCCCGGTCCCCAGGTAAAAAAAAAGAAAAAGAAAACTGAAGAAACTCTCTGAAAATAAATAAGAAATTAACGCTGAAAAGAAAACTACCCGGTGAAACCCATTTTCTGCCGGTTTGACTGTTTCTTTTTTTTTTTTTTTTTTTTTTCTATCCATGATTACTGCCACGGAGTGTTCCATCGCGAGGCTCCATCTGTGCGAGTTTGCCCTTGCTATTCCTCGAAACCGTATCCCCCTCGTTCGGCTGGTAGTTTCCGAAGTTGAAAGACGCCGTCGACGTCTCGTTTAAAACGCAGCACCCTTCCGGTGTTTAGCTGGATCCGGTACTTGCGGCCCGATCCTTGCTGGATGTGCTGCGGGACGAGGGCGAGTCCTACCCCGTACTGCTCTGGCTCTGGGCCCCAGGCTGTCGGCGGTGTCGGTGCGGCGCGGGCGTCGATGCCTGTTGGCGTTCGTGCTTTCCATTCAGGCGGTGTGACTGGCCGGGCTGGCGTCCGATCTTTCCGGGGTGGCGTGGTATTGGCTGGCGCGCTGCTTGTGTCCGTCCGCAGCGGCGAGGTCGTCAGTACCAACACGTCGGTGTCTAGCAGGTTCGGCATATCGAGGGCTGGCTTCGTGCTGCTCATGATGAACTTCTTACTGCCGGTGGGCCCGCTGCGTCCGTATTTATACAGTCCGTTATCGCTGGCTTCAGATTCTTGATATGCACGATTTCTGTTTTTCTGCTTCCTGGTGTGTGCAATCTAATCAATACTGGCGATATTATTTCCTTGACCACGAACGGGCCCTCGAATTTCGGTGCTAGTTTTGCTGAAAACGTATTTATGGCTGATGACAGGTGATGCTCCTTGCGCAACACTTTATCTCCTTTCCTAGGCTTCCATTCCCGCCTTCTCATGTCGTAGTATCGCTTTTGTGTGACGAATGCTTGATTCATGTTCCTTTTGGCGATTTCCCGGACGTCGTTTACTTCTTTTAGTGTTTCTATGTATTTGTCTGCGGCTATTTCGGCGCTGCTGTTTAGGGGCTTGATCCTGTCTATTTCACGGCCGTAATTCAGCATTGCTGGGGAAAATCCGGTGCTCTCATGCTTTGCTGTGTTTATGGCGAAGCAGAATTCGCCTATGTATCTATCCCAGGCCGTGTGCTCCCTTCCGACGAACATCGCTATCATTGTTTTCAATACTTTGTTCATCCTCTCCACTGGGTTGCACTGGGGGGAGTATGGCGGTGTTAACTGATGGCTGATCTTCCATTTTTCCAGGAACTCCTGGAACTCGGTGGCGATGAATTGTCTTCCGTTGTCCGAAATTAATTGGGCCGGGGTCCCGAATTGCAGGAAAACGTCCGCTCGCAATGCTTCGGCGATTGTTCTCGCGGTTGCCTTCCGGAGCGGTCGTGCTATTGTCCATTTCGTGTAGCGGTCTTGTATGACCAGTAACACTGTATTGCCGGATTTTGATCTGGGGAAAGGGCCCATGATATCTATCGAAATGGTGTCCCAGGGTCCCTGTATGAACGGTGGCTGCATCTTTCCTGCGGGTTTCAGCTGGGATGACTTGTATTTTTGGCATTTCTCGCATCGTCTCACATAATTTTTTACATCTTTTATGACTCCCGGCCAGTGGTAGTTCTTTGTTATTCTGTTGGCTGTTTTAGCGGTCCCGAAATGTCCTGCTGCTGGGGAGTCGTGATTTTCTTCGATGAGTTTTTGCCTCTGGTGCGTAGGCACGCATAGTTTCCATGGGCTGGAGAGGTTGGGCTCGGCCGGGTTTTGGTTGTCCCAGACGTGTTTCCACAGCTTCCCGTCGATCAGTTGGTATCCGGGAAATCTCTCGGGGTTAGCGGCTACTCCTGCTGATATCCGCTCGTACCATTGGCATGGTGGTTCTGCGCATATCATTAGGATCTCCTCCTCCTGTTCTGTGCTGCTTAGTGGTTGCCTTGATAGGGCGTCCGCTACCTTGTTGAGCACTCCTTTTCTATACTTTATGTCGAAGGAATATTGCTGGAGCTCTAATCCCCATCGTGCGAGCCTGCCGGTCGGGTTTCTCATGTTTTGTAGCCACTTTAGGGATTGATGATCTGTAAGTACGTGGAACCTGTAGCCCTCGATGTACGGCCTCATCTTTTGTACCCCATATATTATTGCGAGGCACTCTTTTTCCGTGGGTGTGTATCTTGACTCTGCTGGGGTTAAACTTCTGCTCGCATAGGCTATGACCCTTTCTTGCCCGTCTATCCTCTGCGTGAGGGCCACTCCCAACCCGCAGTTCGATGCGTCGGTCTGCAAGCAGAACGTCTGCGAAAAGTCGGGACAGGCGAGCACCGGTGCTGAGGTGAGCGCGGTTTTTAGTGCTTGGAAGGCCTGTTCTTGCGGTTCTCCCCATGTCCATCTCTTGTCTTTCTTCAGTAACTGGTTTAGGGGTGCTGCTTTCGTGGAGTATCCTTCTATGAACCTCCGGTACCAGGATGTGATGCCCAAAAATCGTCTGAGCTGCCGCCGGGTCCTCGGGGCGGGCATTTCGGTAATTGCTGAGATTTTATTCGGATCTGTCTTTATGCCCCCCTGTCCGACGATGTGTCCTAGATATTGTAATTCTGCTTGTGCGAATGCGCACTTGTCTGGGTTGAGTTTTAAATTTGCCTCCCTTAGCCTCCTGAAGATCTCTTTCAGGTGACGTTTGTGCTCCTCCTGATCCCTGGATACTACCACGATGTCGTCCAGGTAGCTGAATGCGAAACCGACGTCTGGCGTGATGACTTTGTCGAGCAACCTCTGAAATGTTGCGCCTGCTGAGCTCAGGCCGAAGGGGGTTGTTTTGAATTGAAAGTGACCTTTTCCGGGCACGCTGAACGCTGTTATCGCTCTACTCTTTTCCTCTAGCGGGACTTGAAAGTATCCCTGTTTGAGGTCCAGCGTGGATATGAAATTCGCCTCTCTCAGGCGGTCGAGGATCTCCGCTATTCTAGGTAGAGGGTAAGCGTCTTTTTTTGTATGCTCGTTGACTCGCCGGAAGTCGATGCAGAACCTGTGTGTTCCGTCCTTCTTCTTGACTAGGACGATTGGCGAGCTCCACGGGCTGTTTGAGTGCTCAATAACTCCTTCTTGGAGCATCCTGTCCACCTCGTCGTTAATTATTTTCAGCCTTGCCGGGTTATACTGCCGATATGGTTGTCTGATGGGCCTGCATCCTTTTTCCAGCACTATTTCGTGTTTTATCCAGTTTGTTGGTCCTGTTAATTGGTGAAACAATTCTAGTTCAGCTTGCAAAAATGATTCCATGCTGGCGGTACATGATGCCGCGGCGCATGACGTGACTGCGATCCTGCCGGTTCTCCCGGACTCTGTTTTGCTCAATCGAAATTCCGCTCCGTGTTCGCGCAAGAAAGTGGCTCCGATGATTGCGTCTGTCTCTAGTCTCGGGAGTACTCTGAACGTGGTGGTGGTGTTGAGTCGGTCAATTTTACAAGCCACTGTGACTGTACGTGTAATTGCGTGAGATGTCCCGTCGGCTAATTTCACGCTTCCTGTATGATTTCTGATCCTTCTGTGACATAGGTTTGCTATCTCAGCTCCAATGTAATTTTCCGACGCCCCTGTATCCAATAGCGCTTTGAAGAGCCGCGTCCCTATTGTTAACGTCACGAAAGGCCTGGGGTCTGTGTCACCCCCTGTTGATGCTGCTACTGTTTTTTCTGAGGTGCGTCCGCCTCGTTTCGGGGGTCGCACTACTGTGGCTGGGGGCTGTGCGGGTTTTATTCCCCCACAGCCCTGTTTTCGTTTCCCTGCTGTCTACTGTTCTGCGGCCTGTTGCAGCACTGAATGGCGAGGATCCCTTCCTTGCCGCATTTGCCGCAGAACTTTTTGGGTGCGTTTCGGCATTGGCTCCGGAAGTGCCCCTCTTGTCCGCATCGGTAGCAGACCGTTGGGCCGGCCTGGGCGGTGCTAAGGCGCTGCGGTACTCCCCTTCTTGTCTGCATGCTTTGCAGTGCCTCTTGCTCTTTCTGTAAATTTTCGAAGGCGCTGGCTGCCTCCAATAATTTGTCTATGGACGCTACTCTGTGGAGGTGCAGATGAATTCGATATTCCGGGCGCATGTTTCGGATGACCCTCTCGAGTTCTTGCTCCGGGGCCATCGACCCGTCTCGCCGTATTAGCGTTCGTATTGCGGTTACGTATTCCCTGATTGGTTCGTTGGGTTTTTGTTTGCGGGTCCGGATTTCCTCCTCTAGCGCCAGCCGGTATTCGTATGGGAAGAAGGCTTTCGAAAATTCCCTGCTAAACTGGTTCCAGTCTCCCCATTCGTCCTTATTATTGCGGTACCACAGTAGTGCTTCTCCTTTCAGTAGCTCGGGTAGCGCTTTTATCATGGCGTCTTTTGGGAATTCGTGGGCGCACCGTAGCTCCTCGAGACGTTCTGTAAACAGGATCACGTTGTCTCGCTTTGGGTCGAACTTCAGTCCCCATTTCCGGGCGTGGTTGACTATTTCCGACCCTGTGAGTTGAGGTGCCTCCTCGCTGATTCCTGTTGCTTGTGTTGCTTCCCGATCCGTTCGGAGGGCCAGCTTCAGGAGTGCTATCTCGGCCTCGAGCGCGTTTATTCTATCTCGTTCCGCTCCGGCGGGCTGCTCCGGCTTGACTTTTGTATTCGCCTTGGGGATTGCTCCTCCTTGCTGCTGCTTGACGTGCTGACTTATACGCGCCCTGATGTCGTCCAGGGTGCCTGTCGCTTCTAGGCCCCGTCTCCGCGCTTCTTTCTCGGCCTCTTCTTTGCTTAGCTGGTATATCCAGCTTAGCCCTGCAGTGGTTGCGTCGTCTTTGGTCATTCTGTAATTCCCTTTCTGTAACTGTTATTGTGACTGAACTTTTGGCCTTGCTGACTTGATCTGACGGGGCGGAACTATGATCGTGTAATTAACGTTGGGCGCCAATCTTGTAACGGGATTTTCAGCTGGGTTGAGACGATCACAGGGTTAGGTATTTGCCCCTCTTTTACCCGTAACAAGTCAATCAAAATTTTAAAAGCATTTATTTACAGTTACCAAATTTCAATACAACGACATATATTAATGCTGCGCGATGAGTTCGGATCAATGTGGGCTGTCCTCTTCCCTCGGTGCTCTGTCTGATTGGGTGCTGATATCGACGCTAGGGCGCGCGTCTTCGTATTGGTCGCCCGGTCGTTCTATCACTGGAACTGAGCTCACCACGTCAGTCGCTCCACTGCCATCGCCCGCTGCGTGTTGTGCTAGCAGCGGCCGCGGCCTCCGGCATACGCGCCGCGGCGACTTCGGAGAGAAATCATTCACGGACGCCTCAATCTGAAAAATACAAGCCCACTCACGGAGTACCGAGGAGGGTATTAATAAATAGCTCAGGGTCGACAACTCAATGCGTTGCGATCCCGACGCTTGTGACACCTGGCCCTCAATGCAGGCCTGGTACCGTCTGAAAGGGTCCGCCCGGGACCTCACTACAGCCCCGTTTGTTCCCTTATGTGGTCGGCAGTCGACTGGAGCTCAATTCACTCCTGTCGGGCTCCCGTTTCCGTGTTACAGACAAGCTCAACTCAGTTCATTGGCTTGCCGTCACCGGATGAATGTGGCGGAGTGCACTCAATGCATGCCTCCTGCTGGGGGGTTAGGGGACCTTCTTAGCTCAGTACACTAGAAGGGGTGAGAGAGCTTCTCGAGTCAGTTCCTCGGAATCTTCTGCCTTGCTGGTCCTCTTGGTCTGTTTATATAGCCGGTGCCGGCGAGATAACCCGCTAATCATTGCTGTAAAAACTGTATCTTTCTGATAAACCCCTCGATAAATTAAAATAAATAATAATTAGCTGCGAATGCCTTGGAATTCGTTACACGCTTCTTTTTTAAAAAAGAAATATGCTTAGACGAAACAGGAATAAAAGAATATTTACGTTAGGCGAGGAAGAAAAGGATTATCCAGCGGAAATTCATCCATATTAAAAAGTGTAAAGTAGATTCTCCCGAACGTCAGAAGTTCAAGGAGTCTGTAATCTCTGGAGACCTTTGAAGGTATTATCTGGGCACTTGTAAAAATAGAAAGCCGGATTCTACACAAACTCCTGGTTAATTCCCTTGTGATTGGGTCTGCGAGAGGGCTTTAACAACAGCAGGCCTTATCTCCTATCCCGTCTTAGGAAATTATTGATAACTAATATCGACAAAGACCCCTTTCAAACTACCCACGTCTAAATACGATTCGATTGCAGATTCAATATAAAGATCACCTCGGGATTGTGTTTTCTATTTTTGTCAAGGAATCTTATCACGGGACGGTTCGCTTTAACAAGATATACTTACCTTGATTCGGGTATTTATTTTCCTCTACGGGAAAAAAATCCCGTTTTTATTAAAATAATTTTTATTGAAAAAAAATTTTTTCAAGTGTAAGAGAAAATGTTCTAGCTGGCACACTGTCACGTTATTAAAATCGGGTATATTTATTAGGTGTATTACAAAGAAATCAAAATTATATCCAAAATAAAAACGAGAAAAGATTTTCAATAAAAATTATAGTGCCCAAAGAAATAGCAATCATTCCGAGAAGTTCAGCACCAAAACTCGTGACAATGGGAAACCGTACCTCAGAGTCGTGGAGCTTTTGAAGCCTCAATACTTTTAAGTTTGTTTTCAATAAACATCTAGGTATTTGCGGAATCGAATTACTAAAATTTGAAAGTTGTAGCTTTGTAATTCGGTATAGAAAAAAAGGGATAACTATCTGATCAGCGTCTCTCTTCGGGACGTTGTTGAGGGTTCAACAGGAAAAAATTTAGCGAGCAATGCCAACGGTGAGCGAGATGCTCATTAGTCATTACGCAACTTTCCGAAGTGGAAAAATGTGTGTGAAATTAAAGAAATGTGTAAGAAGTGAATGTATTGTAACTAAAAGGGAAAAATTTCTATAAGATATCTACGAACCTAAGAATATCTGAAATAAATAAGAGAAAGCAAAAAAACGAATTAAGTCAAAATATTACAAAAAAGGACAATAAAGTATACCTAAGTAAACTCGGCAACGAAGTAAATGATTTTATACTATACGAAAATACACCACGGCTAACAAGGCTGTCAAAACGTGTCAGTTAATCGCTAGGGGCTACAAATTCTCCCGAGGTTACACCACTCCTGTGTTGGGTTCAAGGGTAGTGCGGGGGTTCATTTGAACCGCCTGACTGGATGAGCTACCACCATAAAACCTTTCTAGCTTCAAGATATTGTGCTTGTGCATGACAAACCTGGCGCACTCCATCATATGTAGCCTGCTGTGCCGTAAGGGTTATAGGGCACCAAAATGGGACCAACAAGCAACAACAGCCTACAACGATGTTGCGGATTTTCCAGATCCACCCGCAGCGTTGCAAACCTGCCACTGCAGCTCTATGATGCAGACAGAATATCGGAGATAATATGTAGATAGAGCACTTATACAATAACTGCTGGGAAAGGACCCCAGGACCTCTTGGTTGATAAATTTACACGCCCGGTTTTATGAAGCAAGATAACACCTGATAAAAATAATATGGTATTATACTACTACAGCCTGATAGGGTACTATCGGAGTGTTATCTTTAACATGCACAATGCATTAAGCTGCACCCATTCTTTTCATTTGAATTAATTGAAATTTTAATTAAGTAATTCATCAGATAAAAATAAATATCAAAATAATTTAAAGATCAAAATTGAGAACAGATAAATCACTCAGTATATTTCATTGTCTTGATGAGATTTATATTTAGAGGGGCATGTTATCGAAAAACTTTAAACTTTTTCCAGAATTCTCTCATTTTTACGATGTCGTTAAAGCAAATAGCTGAACATTTGCCTATTAAATCCCGAAGGAGAGTCAGAGGAGTCTCTAACGCTGATTTCTGCAAAAGCTATTGGGACTTATCTATCTGGGTTTTATTATAGTATTAAAGTTTAATCTTGATCATAGACCGAAAATGCAATTTTAAGTACCGCTGAAATTGGAAATTGCTTACTACCTACCTAGTTCTTAGCATTAATTACGCACCATTTACGAGTGCAGATAGAGCGAGATATTATATGACATAAATTTTACTGCTTGGAAAACATGCAGGCAAACGGAAATGATTTATAAGAATTGTAGGTAAACAACGCGAGAGCTGCAAGAATTTATAATTATTGCTCCAGAGTTCCGTGGAATCAAACGAGAGCCCTGAAAAACTTTAATTAACGAAATTTAAATAAACTCGGTGTGCTGACCATCAACGAATTCTCGAAGGAGGGAACATTTCAAGGGCCGTTTACTTTATTGTTTTTAAAACGTCCCTTGCATTTAAACTCGCGTATTTTAGGAATGCCCCGATCGCTTTTCTATCAATGGTTCTACTTAAAGGGGACTGCTCCCAGTATTCGCCCTAAACGTCGTTTGTTTAACTTTTATAGAATTTACTGCCTTAGCTTGACCCACTATTTTCAGAGATAACATCGGATGCTCTGGAAAGTTTTCCTCTTCGTGGACCGGCCATGTTTCAGCCAGATTGGCACTCATACATGCGAGGCCACTTCGTCGTCTGACAACAACTGACTCCGATGTCTAGAATTGACCGCACACAAACTCGAGACTATTTCATCAATAATGCGATTCTTGTGTACCCAATAAATGACTACAAAGCTTTTTTATTAAATGCACGCTTTGATTAAAAATATATCGATCAAACCGGGAATAAAAAGGCTTTTAATAAATTCGTTTGAAAGTTATGAGAATTTATGCAAACAATTTGTTTAACAAAAAAAATAAAAATCGTCAGCACGCTACTTTAATGGAGGTTAAGAGATTCAACAAGGGGTGGGATTCACTTCAACAGAAATGAAAAAAATGTTCTTTGCAGAAGAAGAGAAAACTTGAAAAAAATTAAGCCATCGGTTGCTACGAATCTTGAATCGATTACGATCAATAAGCCGAAACGATAAAGACCATAAAAGAAAGAAAAAGGGAATCCTGTTAGGGAAGATCATCAGAAATTGGCTGAACCCTCGAGCGATTCAATGGTTGAAGAAGCTATAAGGAACAATATGCAAAAGCATTCTGGAAAGCTCTCTGAGTATTTTTTTAAATAATTTTCAAAATTAATTCTGTTAAAAAAAGAAGGCATTTACTGATCTTGTATAATAGGTATATTGTAATATACTTGAACATAAAAATATAATAATTACTTCCCAGGGCGCTCTTAAATTCCATAGAGTCCATACAAAAGGACAAAATGTAAAATAATTCTCCAATTAAAATTTCCCCAACCGAGTAGGAATTTCTACATAGGTAGTGAAGAGGAATAAAAAAATCAACGACGGTCAAAAAGATTAACAAAAGCCTGAGGCTGTGACCCGGCAAACATTCGGGAGTCAGAAGTTCATAAAACTAAACGGGCTCGAGGTGAATTTCTGACGGAGGCGCGCGGTGCTCCGCGGTCTAGTTCGGCAGGACCTCGGGCGGTCGATCCTGATCCTTGAGAGGTGAGATGACGTCCTGGGGCAATATTTCTCTCCTCAGTGTTTCTGCCGCTGCCAGGAGCAGACAGAGCGCCTGAATGAATGAATATAATAACCGTTCGTGCGGCCAAAGACGACGGAAATTTAGTTTCCGTTATTGCCGCAAGGGGCGCTACAGAAGCTGTTTACTGGAGGACTTAGAGACGTATTAAGTTTTTAATGGTGTCTGACATTGTGTCACATTGTTGCTCATTGCCGTCTCTCGGATACTGCTCTACACTGTACTGTGTTATATCTATCTACGTGGTCGGCGATGAGATAAACTTGAGTTATGCGACCCGTCCTTAACACACCAAGATGACGTATATACAGTGGAGACACCGGAAACTATTTTGCCAGCCGGAAATTGAAGGCTCGGACAGCGGATGCTGCGAGCGTTACCGAATGCGCGATGGTAATGTGACCGCATTCATTTCACTTACCCTCTTTTCGATTCTTTTATAAATATTATTGATTCCTCTTTTTGCTTTCATACGTCAACATTTCTATATCGCTGACAGACACAAAAAAGGTGAATTCTACGGCTCCATTGTCATAAAAATTGTAAAGCTGAGAATGCGGGTAATATTTAGATGACGATTGGTCTATAAAAATTTACCCTTTCTTAGATTGATAATAAACATCAACACCAACACCACAAAGTGACCAATAAATTGGCTATTTCACGCTTAAGACTTGTGGGAATTCTGAAACTGTTAATCCAGTTCTTTCTGGTTGTGATGGTTGTGATGAATACTATTTGATTCGCTCCGATTCTGATAGGGCATTCAGGATTCAGCGTTCAGTGTCCTCCCCTATGACGGTTTCCTGAATGTCATCGTGATTGTATTATTTCATGATTTCAGGTTTTTCCCCTAATGAAATATTATACTGTGAAGAATAATTTCTTCGGGATCAGTCTCATAAATACTGGCAGTACGTTACTGTCCGTTATTGATAAGTAAATCGTCTAAGCTGTGAGCGCTACGACGAAATTTTGCTCACGGGACACGTAACGAATAACGATCTGTGTTCGTTTATTTATGAGAAAACGTTAAAAATAAAAGCATGGCGCCAACAAAATGAGCTGTTGTTTTTGATTGCAGTTCTCTAGTCATCGTTAGAGTTACTGGTAACCACCGTCTAAATTCCCTAAACTCTTTAATAAGCTAGACTGGAAGGTCTGTCTATGACAGGAGCCTTTATCTTAGTCAGCTCTGTTGATTCGAAAATGTTGAGCCTTAGGCGAGGTAAACCTAGCTTACCTCTATGTAATGTAGGGTGGATTCACCCCACATACCGCTCTAGGGATGCTTTATATTCTTTACTTCTCTTCTATGGTATCACAAAACTAGTCCTATGTATTTATCCCTCCAGTGGGTACAGCTTGCGAGAATTGAGCCCGCTTATTGTTCCTTTTATATTCTTTTTATATGATTCAAATATAATTTTAATTTTTCTAATAATTTTAGTCCAGAATGAGGAATTTAAAATAAGTAAATTCAAAGGGATGTTGTGTAACGTGTAGTACGTACATTTTTGGTGAAATATAAACGAAAGTCTTGTTTATATAAACGGGACCAGTAGGAAAGTTTAGATTGAAAACTATTCATTAAGGAGCGACAATGGACTAATATTTCTTTGTGTTCCGTAAATAATAAAGATGAAAGAATAGAGGCACGCTAAAAAGTAAAGTTAAAAAATACAAGAAAAGATGATTCATGTACATATTACAATTGTTGAAGTTAATCATCTTTTGTTGGATTTTGCAATTCAAGAAGGAAACTTAGTCGTCTCGTTCCGAGTTATAAATTAAACGAGACGTATTATTATTTCGAAGGACCCCGTTTTCGAATTTATACACAAAATACTGTACGTAGAGCCCAGAATCTCAGACCGGGAATAATTCCAATAAATTACTCCTCTCTTATGATTCATGCCACTATAATTACATTACGAGCGAAATTCTTAATTATAACTTGGAAATTGGAATTCGTTATCGTTTCTTTCGCGCTTCCGCAACATTCCGAAGATTCCCTTTGTGTATCCCTTTAGTTATGAGATTTAAAACTCAACCGGTATCTCAAGGATTATCCGCTTTCAGGAGATAATTAACCAATCAATTCGCTTTTTCATTTTCCGCGAATGAAAGTCAAACTTTTGCCATTTCATCTCGTCTCGTCTCCACTTGTTCTTTTCTTATTTCTTCAAAAGCGAATCGGGATTTTAAAAAGCGCAAATATGCATGCAACGAGCGTCCCGCGAGCCGCGACAAATCCTGCGAGGATTTACGGAACGGATAACAAAAGATCCAGTAGTTTCAGTAATTAAGACATTCTCATGGTGACGAGGCGTTCATAAAAACGTCAAAAGAATTTTAACTGGATGTTATCCTTTGAAACAGCCGCTGCTACAAGCAATTAAAGCTTTACATTGAGTGTCTTTGCATCGTAAATGTGTGGCAATTAAAGTTTACGGAGTTAACTTTAGCTTTTTACTGTTGCAAGTTTATTTTTCAGCTCATCCCGGGAGAAATTATAACGACCAGATCATCCTTAATAGCCGAATTCGACAATATAAGTCGGCTTGATGGCGACGCTAGATTAGGAAATTCTAAGTGCTTTATTATCTATAACAAAGCTTACAATGTATAAGACTTAAGTGCATTAATAATTATGGACTAATATATTGAATTAATAGAATATTGAGAGATCGTCTCCACCTGAAAGCTGGGACTCACAATGCCTTCACACAGATGAAATTTATCTCTTATGTCAAGTAGACATTTAGCTGAGTTGTCTCCGGGCTTAATCATGGCGGTTCCAGGCAATATTCTCATAAATAATGACTGTCGTACAATTCAATTACCGGGGCTCTCTACTGGAAGCTCACACCTCACACTTTAATAATTTCTCATCGTAATGTAATCAACACGTATCTTATCATGATCATGCTTTGAAAGATTAAGTAGGCACATTGCTCTTATCTTTAATTTATTAAGTAATGATTACCTAAATATATTATGGCTTTATTACCTGGAGTATGTGTGGTACCTAATACCCAATACACTAGAGTCACTAGACTATAATACGTCCAACTCCGGCAATTTTACATGCATTTCGAAGGCAGCCGCTGTGGCAGCGCCATCTAGTGTCGCGAGTTGTAACTAACACACTGCACCATAGTGATGTGCAACAGATAACAGTATCGAGTAGATATTGATACATTAGTCACAAGTATCTGATACGTTGAGTTGATTACTTGATTATTATACCCAGACCCCGGACCCGATATTTCTCTATGGGATCGTTGAGTACCTACTGACTAGTTATGCAAGGCTACTTCGGTCCTCTAAGAAAATTAAAAAAAGTAAAAATTTCAAGCCAGAAAACAAAAATGGAATAATTATAGGTATACTTGACTCTTTAAAAATTATAAGTAATAACATAATATTATCAAATGAAAATGTAAATATGTAACTGTATTACATATAATGAAAAAATACTTGAGATGGAATGTGAAATAAGCAAAAAAAATTTTTTTTCATTTACTTCAGTCTTGTAAGAAAAAAAAATTAAGATACCTACATAGGTATACGTACCGAACCGAAGTACGGACAGAGATGCAATACAAGATACAAGGCCATATGAGCTAAAACATCACGTGGAACAAGGAACTATGATTATACATAATTCAGTTCCAGCACTCCAGGAGCAGGAGTTTATAGTAGAGATACCGCTCCGAGGGTCAGGGTATGCGTGTCGCAATTACGGCTCCGCTCCAGTCGGCGATGTGGCTATGGCTAAACAGTTCCAAAATACCGGTATTTTGTCGCGGTATTTTTCTGTCGCGGTACCAGTTGGATTGGAACGGTCGTACTCTTCGGTAACAGTATTTCCCATCTCTATTCCGGGCCCAGTAGAACAACTGTAGCCGTCCTCGAGCCGCCAGGTTCGCTAGTGTCGCCTCGCTGCCGGTTTTCAGTCGAAGTTGGACGTATTATAGTCTAGCGTATTTGCTAATACTATGAAAACGTTTAAAGGTGGATAAATCTAAAGGTGCAGTTTCCTAAAAGAGGATTTTGCTAAATTCAATGCTGTATAGTAGTAGACTGGCGACGTTGCGTTTGGATAAAGGTACGGAAAATTAAGGTGTCTATGAGACCGACCGATGCTATAATGGGGATAGCGAGTGGAGGAGGTATGACGTCACCAGACCATCACCCATATAAATAGGAGCGCTTTTCCGGTCCGGCCGGGCAATCAGTTATCACTTATCAGTGCACAGGAGGAGTGAAAGCATCGCTTGCACATATACCCGCTGATGATGTTTACCACAGTTGTAGACGAAACGTTCTACTATTATTTCAATTGAAGCCAGCCTTGAAAGACTTCACACATCACTTACTGCAACTCCATGAAAATGATCGTATTGTTCTTCCCCGCAAGTATTTATCCCTTTGAGAAATCCTTTGATTAAAAGGTACATTTCTGCGCGCAGAATTCTGATTTACATAAGTTGCTTGTGCTAACGAGCTTTTTTTGGCAGGATAGCAGAAAATCTCGAAATGTCAAGGGAGATTACAATTTGTCCGAATTTTCATTACATCTAGAGGGAAGTTAAAACCAGAATAATTTTTTTTTCATCGTATCACCTATCAAATTTAAAAGTATTATCAATCTCGTTGCTTAAGAGCTCTTCTTGCAGCTGCGCTTTTTTATTAACACTTTTTGGTACCTACACTTCTCATGATAGCCTTTTTATGTTCATTAAACGAGTGTTGCTGGAACAGCAAAATATAAACATAAACTTCCAAGTTCGTCTGAATTTATGTGAGGAAATACTATAAGAAACGAGACTATAAAAGAGAAAGAAAGGTAACATGCAAATGTCCTTATCTATATCAATTTTAGTGCCACCACTACGACCGTAAAGTTAAGGTTGGATATCTGGATAAGAAGTCAGTAATACTTGGAGGGTCATAAAAGTGGTCCCGAGGGATTTGTCGTATCGAAACTGACCAGAATAAAAGACTAGTTCGATCATCTTATAGGAAAATTGGATGTTTATATCTATCAGCTCACTTTCTCTTCATCCGTTCTGGAGTAGAAGACATAAATATAGTGTCAAGGATTTAGAAGTTTGCTTTTTTCAGCCAGCCCTCGCTTCCTATTTACATTTAACTTATACTTTTCCCTTTATTGATACAAATGGTAATGGTAACGATTTGTCCAAATATTTCCTTTCCCTAAATTAAGTTATAAAAGTTTATTCGGTGAATTGCATAGTTAGAGTTGGAGGGTCGCAAGAATAGGGTGGGATAAGTGTAGAAAATTTCAAGGCATGCATCCCTTAAAACCTGTAATAAAATCTACAATCACAGCTATTCTGCGTATACGTATAGGTAGGTACGTCTGATACATTTCTTCGTGTAGCATTTCCCTAAACGTATAAGCACTTTTTAATATGATAATACACCTACATACCTATCTCGGCTATTTTCAAAACTCTCTCTTTTATGAAATTCGTCACGTCTTTCCAAATAACGCCTACATGTTTCAAGAGGATCTTCTGAATATAACGAGAATATTTAATGAACGATTTTCTACATGGAAGAATGATTTCGGGGATTTGTGACTCAAATCTCTTGTTCGTAGTTTGACGTCTTTGGTAAGTCGTTTTAGCAATTCGAACTCGAGGAAAACGAGCTGGAAAATTAACTGAAAATGAAAAACCTGTCTAGCAGTTTCCCTGATCGCCCGGCAGGGTGTCTTTGTAGGTGATGTTTATTATTAAGGGATATGAAATTTTCTACGCTATAAATTTATATCAAGCTGTTCCTAGGGTTCCTAGGCGCTTCCGGTTTGAATTATTCTTCAAAATAACATCTAATTCGGAAGTTGCTGAACTATAACGTTTCATCTCGAGGAAGAAAAATATTTACTGTTAATTATAAGGGTGTAGCAGGTGGCACTTTAATTAGCAGTCACATTTAAAGTTTCCTAGTTTTCATGCAGAAAAACTTACTTCTTTTGAAAGGTTTTGAAGAGTTCATTGTATTTTATTTTATTATCATTAATTTCAATAATAATTACAGTAATTTAAGTCTCAATTACCTATTGAAGAAAATAAATTATCATTTATTCCAATAATTATTTCTATGGTTTATTATGACTCCGTGTTTTTTTTTATAAATATTTTTATTATTTTAAAGCGTTTGCAAGATCCCCGATGTCCCTGACCAATTGTCCCTCTCTGAATTTTCCCAGGACCTAAGAAAAAAAAAGTAACAGCGCATGATGTAAGCTATTCTCATAGTGTGGCTTTCTGAAAATGGTAGATCTGGGCCCTATTAATGATGACTAGGGTACAGAGATGTTTCTCCAGCTGTACTAGATGTACTGGAATTGCACCAAGAGTTAGGATAACTAATAGGTAATATATTTCCTGTTCCACAGTCTCTCAATTTCGATCTGTAGGTCTCTATAAGTACTTCGTGACCTTTCCAAGTTCCTTATCTGCTATTCTGCAATCGCCGAGTACTACCACATCTCTAAGCTACACCTGCTTCTTTTCTACCACTGTTATATTCGGCTTATTGTGTGGTAGATGTCTATCCATCTTGAATTGGAAGTCCCATACAATTTTGACTTCTTAATTCTCCATTATTTCTCTACCTTGTGCTCCCACCAGTTTCGACTTGTTAGAATTCTGACAGATATTCCAATATCCCATTACGGCCACCTCATTATGCCTTTCAAGGTGTGCGCGATCTTGCTGCAGCAGCTAGTAAAGTGATCCAATGTCTCTGCAGCTTCCTTGCATAATCGACATTTGCTATTGGTGGATGGCCTTGGTACGGATTTCCCGTTCATGTGCTGCCAAGATGAGCCTCTCAGCTTCCTTTTTCAAGCCTCCCTATCTAAACCACCACCATGTTCTAGTACTGTCAACTTTCCCATTGATATCTTGGAAGTATTAACCATGTAGTGGTTTGTCCTTTGATTTGTTACCGAGACGTTCTTTGATATGCAGCCAAGGCCTCTTCCTACACTGTTTGTTTAATTTGTGGTATACTCCGACCACCTATATCTCGGGGAGGGTAGCGCCTTTCAGTATCGCTGTGAATTAACAAAAAAACGCACTTATCCAATCCAAACTGCTCCAACAGTGTTCAAAACAGTGTTCAAAAGCAGAGAATCAATTAAGACCCTGATCTTCCATGTAGTTTTAGGTCATTCATGTACAAGAGCTGATTGAATTTAGATAACGTTTTGGAGACCTGATATCCGAAATAACTGAAAGAGGGATCAGGGACACTACAAATAGCAAAGGCGAAAGCGAGTTCCCATGGAATATTCCCCTTCTGATGTTAACACGACCCAGCAGTTGACCAGAAAATTCTGCACAAACCTCATGATGTCCTTGCTCACCCCGGTCATTTCTAAGCTATTTAGGTTCAAGTTACGGGTCAGTGAGTCAAAGGCTTTATATAGTCAAATTCAAATTTTCAAGAACTTGAATACTGTCACCTATCATTTCTGTCAGCAGTTCAAATTGTGAAGAGACAGGTAATTGTTCGATAGTTACTTGGCGCTACACCTTTTTCAAGTCTTTCATTATTAACTACGAGTATGTTTTGCCAGTAGTTCACCCATTTCTCCAGTTTTGCACCTGTAACAATTCATAGAACTGTTAGCCTAATCCTACACATGCAGACTGGTAAGATGCTTGAGGCAGAATCCATGGAGCTCATATCCACCTGGCGCAGTCTAGTTCTTAATTTTACAAACTTGCTCCCTTATGTTTTCCGGTATCATTCTCAAGTCTACCATATGTGGCATCCCCTTAATTTTTCCTCCACCTTTTTGACCCAATCATCCGCTCTGTGTTGTAGTACTGTGGATTGTCCCATATTCTTTGCCAAAACTGGGTCATCTCCTTTCGTTTGGGCATCTCACCGTTAGCTGACTGTAGCTACGTATGTCAGCACTGTTAGTTTCTCCAATGATATTTTGGTAAAAACGTTTCTGATTTGCCTGAAACTGAAGATTCTGTCTATATTGCAAAATTCTAGCTTCATATGACTTGTTTAATCCTTATGTTTCCAAGATGGTATTATTTGGTCTGGTACACTTTTATCCTGTCATTTTTCAGCCTCTTTTCCTGCATCATTTTGAGCTCGCTCACGTCGGACCTCAGTTTATTGGTCTTATTCTGTAGCCTGATCTTCTTTTTTTATGGCCTTGTTTCTGTGTGACCTTGTTTCCCGAGTTTTCCATGAGCTTCCCGCCTAACGCGTTCTCATATCTCGACCTTACAGGTGCCAATTCCATAATCGGTTCTATTTATTGGCTTAGCTCTGAGTTCTCGATTCTAGAGGTCCTCGCTAATACTCGCGACGGATAGGAGTTGACACGGTGATGTCCGAATCATAGGAAGGATCGTAGGAGCCATCTTGATTTTTTTGCAAAGGTAGACGAATTTTTTGATTAGTCTCTCGTAGACCAATCAAATGTTTTTTTTTAAGTTTTTTATTCTCAAGCCAGAGAGCTCCGAAACTAAAACTCATTAAGACTGATCGCTGTAATTTAAATCTTAAATTAAGTAATAGCTCTCTAGAAAGAATCCTGAAATCCCGCAGACTGTTCCACTAATCTCGGTCATAAAATCTGATGAAGCTATAGAAATTATCAGCGAGAAGACATGAACTAACGTCCTTAGAAGCTTATAATAAAACAATAAAATATTTCATAAAGAATTTCTGCTCGTTATAGGTAGCTATAATATAGATCTATATCCGGAAGCTCCAGATTTAGGACATATGCTATGAAAAAAGTCTGAGAGGAAATCATCTCGGGAAGTAAATATAATAATAATAAAGTCCCGGGTGAGAAAAAAAGCGCAAACTTAAAGGAATCGAGCAATTTAGCGCACTAATTGCAAGCTTCTTCCTAAAAGGAGTCATTATGTGAATCCAGGACCGGCGATTCATCAACTGAAGGAGCTTCCCTCTCAGCTCTAGAGGCCTTAACTGGTAACCACTATTGATTCTTCCGACTTCGACAAGTGAAAGAAAAATTACACCTAGCGGACTCTGACTAATCGCCTATTAACAAACAAACAGCAACGTTGCACTGATTTAGTTCTTACTCCTAAACAGCAAGATCTCCCATTAACAAGCTATTGTCGTCATATTGAGGGTTGCATAATCTGGAACTATTATATACCTATGCTAAAAATTATTATAACGAGGCTAGTTGTCATTAAAAAATACTTTATATTTAACTGGAGACGTTCTGTTCGCTCGAGTTCGTTGGAATTATTTAGCCATTTATCTAATCCATCATAATCTGTCATTTTTATTCCACCATTAAAATTCAGAATTAATACGAGCACGTAATACTTTGGACATATCAACGCTGCAAAACAACCGTTTCATATCCTTTACTTCAATTAAGGCGGCAAAACTTGTGTTTGGTGTTTCAAAAGTGTTCAATACATTACCTGTCCATGTAAATCTACCGTTAATTAAAGCATAAAAAACATTAAAAGTAGTTTTTGGTGTGCCAAAGGACAAAGGGTTTCAGTTCATCACACCTCTGCTCTTATCATTCAAATTGAATCAAACACCAGCAGGCAATCGATATGTTCTTTGATAGTTGGAGTGATATTAGATTTATCACACCCCCAACCCCCAAATAACCCAGGCTGTTTTATTTATTCAAGGGGTTTTATTCTCTGACCAAATCTGCCGTAATTTCTTTGTTATTAATAAAAATTATCGAGTCATGTAGCTATAGTTGTGTTAATCGATTTAATATGCAGATTATACTGAAATGAACGTTGATATCAAATTACAAGGATTAGAATGTTTTGCTAAAAGGGAATTCTTTTAACAAGGAATTAACATCATGAATATGTATAATTTTCCAGTGAAACTTTGCGCGAGTACCTTACGTATGCAAATTTTCGCAGTAGATTAGATAAATAATTCATTTATTTTATGATAATACGTATCCGAATTTCCGTAAAGGCCGGAGAGTCAAAATTTGAGATATAATATTCGCAATAAATCACGCGTTGTAAATTTTCCTAATTTATTACAGAGCCGTTTTTGTCAGAGGTATCACATTTTAATTTCCCCTAAACTAAGCAACGATCGACGTAACAAATCCATAATCCCAGGTATGTAACATCTTAATCCTGACTAGTGTTATTCGTTCATCCTGTCGTTATCCTTTCAGAGGGATTTATCCTTTCAACAAATCATACGAAGCAGAATATATGAAGTAATCGTGAAGGGCTCGTTTTAGTTGAAGAAGATAAGTGCGAAGAATAGCCCGATAATTAGAATCCATCGGTCTACACACTTGCCAGTCGGTTATTAGGATTCTTCCTCCAGGACGTCAATTAATTCCCCACCTGAACGTCTGACGGAGGTCGCAGGAGCGGCCCTTAGCCCTATGCCATTAATTACTGTCGGTGGGGCGAGTTTTGTTGGCTAATCTCTCAGCATAGACTGCTACAAAGCCAAACTTCTGCCCTTGATAAGCCACTGGTGATATATGGTCCGATTTCTTATTTGTTTCAATACTTCAATACATCCACGGCTGTGTAAGATCGACCGCCTAATTCTCCGCTTGACTCCTTCAAGCTGCAACCTTGGAAGCATTTATTCGGGAAAAATTATTCTCTCAACCGTATTGTCACTTCTGTCAGTAGAAAAATGTTTCAATCTTCGGCAAACCGAAAAGATATCCTTTTTACCAAAGATAACGAGGAAAATAACTTAAACGATGAATCATCACTTCAACTCCTGATTTATGTTGTTCGAATCCAAAACGTGTGAGTCTGGTTAACCATTCCGATCCACAAGGTAATACGTCACTGTCTAAGGACGTCCTTGCTACGAATAATACCCATGAATTTGAATATTGTCCTAGTTGGAAAACAAGAGAGGATCCCGAACATAGCTCTAGGTACATGTATCATAACTGCAGTAGACACGTCGAGGAAGCATACAAACACATATCCCGGTCGGAGTCTCTAAACATCGGTAAACAAATAAACACCCCACGACAACGTGCATGCTTATTATTGCGACTGTAATTTCTCCCACATCAACTCGGCAACCGCCGTTGGAGAAACTAATTAACTAATTTCGAATAGTGTAGTTACTACTGTTTTATTTCTCTCTTTAGACTGTAGCAGCTCTCGGGGATAATCGGTTTGGACACTGTTGTTGTTGTTATGTCACCAGGACACTGGACGTAAAATCTCCGGAAAAGAATGACAAATGTTTCATGAGCCTCATCAAAAAAATACTGAGTTGTAATAAATTTTGCTTAATTTATGAGGGAAAACATTTTACAATAGTAAGAAGAGAAATAGTAGAGCTCGGAATATATCCCAGTTCTATGACATCAGCTTAAATAACTATGTACACGTTTTGGTAAAATTAATAAAAAAAATATCAACCGAAGACTTCCCGAAAACTATGAAGTTTATTAATTGAAACCATTAGTAATTGAGCGGAGACCTCTGCACACTATCGACACGATATCTTTTTACCGAGTTGATCTTCCACTAATGTAAGTTACTTTAGCCTTTTTTGTCTTCCACTCTGACTAAATTTAAGGACTCTAGAATTTTGACATAGATTGTGAAAAATTGTTTTGGCTTGAAAGATTTTTTAGGTTTGGGCTCTTAACCATGAAATATTACAGTCTACAGAGATTTAGGTGATATGTTTTCTGATATTTACTCCATTATTCCACTATGACCTTGGTTTGGTTTCACAAAACCAAGAATGAAGGATTGAAATTCGCCTTGCAAGCGATCTTCCCAAAAGAATGATAACGCTCAAATTGAATACAGATTCTCTCTCTTGTTTCGTTCGACAACCTGAAAAAGGTGAAAGGAGGTGCCATCTTCTAGCAATGCTTTTGTAGCGAAAAATATTTACATTTAATTTAAGCAAACCGATGAATTGAAAATTGAGAAACTTGTAATGTGAATCAAGGAAATAATAACTTAGTTTCACTCGGTATTTAGCTTGGTGCTGCTGATTGATAATCGATACTGAGGTGCTGGTGGAGGTGCTGATGCTAGGAGATATCCTGGAGTAAGGCTTCAACAAGGCGTATTCTTGCGGTGGCTAGTCGAACTCAGGAACTAGTAGTAGAGTAGAACTGACGGATGGGTTCCACAAATGGCAAGTCTGATTCAGGAACGCGAATCTTGCCTCCAAAGAAAGGCCAACAGCTCCCAGAGAAAAGCTATAAAGTCACGATTCAATCACTGAATGTTCGTAGTAGCACAAAAGCAGCGAATTGGTTGCAGTTAATTTTTTCAGTCATTAATACGTTCGCAAAAAAGCATTGGCCCAAATAAATTTTTCCTTGGATATCTGCTGTCTTCCACTTGCAGACGAATACTTCCAGGAAAACGAAGAGCGACTCTGCCTGATACTTCCTTCAGTTTCTAAATCAAAGAAACTATTGATCTAAAAGTGTTGCTTCCCAAACAGGTCAAAGTGATTACAGGGCTCATTTATCCACAGGCTCAGATATGCCAGAAAAATGCCAAACTCAAAGGTGTTAGATTGGTCAATACATCTTCTCCTAATACAAAACGCTATAAGTGCTTGTTTGTCGCAACGCAACAAAACAGATTCGTTTTATTTTGTTGGAGAGAGAAAAATAAGAGTGGAGCAATCGATAAAATGCATTTTGCATCGGCACTTTAGCAATATTAGAATCCTTTTAAGGGCGTAATACCTAATTCGATTCCGTATCAAGCGATCAAGTTGAATTTTTCATGAGAAGTAAAAACATAACAGTTGAACGCATCAGGGAAACTGCCACTTCCTCCAGTACTTCATATATCTAATGCTGCCATTAATCACGAGAATATGTTTATACACGCGCTAAAATTCTTTACACCAGCCATTCACCCCGTTTTAATGTACTAATAATCAAGATAGGCGCCGCATGGTCTTACTTGTTATGTAGTAAAACTTCTCTGGAACGAACGGGTTATCACAGCTGATATAAAACGAGTAAAAAGCTCTAAGTAGGTGTCACAAAGTAGAGGATCACGACGTCACGTATGATCATAAATTATCCTTTAGAGGCCATAGAGAAAATATAACGGCAGGGAGAGTCATATCCTGGGTCTCGTCAGCCTAGCGGCGAGATTCAATAGCTCTAATACATCACTTTCCATTAGTTGGACGATAAAGTTCCCGAACCTCGGGGGAACCGAACCCATACATATTTACATAATTCCACTTCCAAGGACGTTGATTAAGAACTTAGAAACAAAGAGTCCGCCTGTCAAGGACGAATTGCTGCTGCTTGAGACCCAGGGCGCTGCTCTAAATTCGACAAGTTTCAATTCGATCAACCGGACAGTTCTGGTTCTGGTTCTGGGGGGCTTGTAATTATTATTCCTAACTATAACTTTAATTTTAAGACGGGTTGTTCCGGAATCCGGGCTATGCAATTCAGACTGGAATTGTCTACTTAGAAACAGTGAAAGCATTATTAAGTTCTGGGAAGTTATGAATTTTCGGTTAAGTGGTTGACGCTTGCAGCTAAGTTGTGTGTGTGTTTGTTGCAGGTTTCAAAGTCGGATCAGTGGAATGTGACGCTGACAGATGTGGACAGAGACACGTCTGGAGAATTCAAATGTGAAGTTTCCGCTGATGCTCCGCTCTTTCATACCGAAATACGTTCTGGACATCTTCTTGTTGCAGGTAAGATTTAACGTTATCGAAAGTTTGAGTTAGGAAATTATTGATAGTTTTGTTTACTTTTACTGGGGAAATTGTATAGGATTTACTCTTTTTAATTAAGTCTTCGGAGTTTACCAAGAAAATATATTAAAAACAGCCTAATTATCCTTTTTTTTCGAAATGATACTTTTCAATGGAGATACTTTTGATGAGGAGAAGAAAAATATTTTTATCTAGAAGGAATATCTTTGCTGTTGTTTGCTCGCTTATAATAATTTATGTAAAGTTGATGAGATTCAAGAGAGATTCCAAAAACTTCAGTCGTTTTATTATTAATTTACTTGGTACAAATATTGTTGTTCACAACTAATGAAAATAGAAACACCCACACTCAACTAAAACAAACACGCTCTAACGATATCATCCGGCATTGGCATTGATATAATACAGAACACAAATTCGCGTTTTGATAGCCGGATCGGCACATAGTCGAGTTGGTTGTAAGGCAAACTGGTCATCAACAGCCCTAATAATCGAACAGCGGCAAACGGCGAAACTAATTTGACGACCCAATTTGAAACACAAACCCGCAGAATAGTATCAGTCAACACCGCAGGCGTCAGCGTTATACCTCTTCTCTGATCATTACCAGACTCTCCGGGAAAATTAGGCGCTCCTGGACCCATATTACGCCGGTGTAACATCAATTCGGGGGGTCTTGAGAGCTTGTCAGTCCGGGGGGCGAGTGGAATTGCCGAGGGTCGGATGTTCTCATATTTGTCCCGCTCATTTTTAGTTTAGTTCGTGAGAGAGGTGAATTTCGGTAAATGAGGATATGAGCGCTTGTGAAGTAATTTTTTGGAAGTTTTTTCTTTAATTGCAAACTGTTGCCGAGTTTCTTACGTTCCGCTTGCGTGATTTATGATCTCATTCAGTCAATTTGACGTTTATTGATGAAGAATAGCGTTACGTAATTACGTAATAGCAAACTACTGTCACAAGTTTTGTAACATTTTTCCAAATCTCAAAAATTGTGGTTTTATAGGCTCTTGAGATTGAGAATTATCTATTCTGTCAATTTTTTTATTATTCTTATTAGTTAAAGGTAATTTTTTTGGAAGCTTATAGCTTACGTATTTTTTTATTTTGTAACAAATTTGGCTTGCATCCATTGAAGTAAAAGGGAGTTAACTGTCCTTGATCTTCACATAATCAGTCATAAGTCAACAGAGCCTCTTGAAGTCCTTTGACAAAATCGATCATGGTCTACTTGTTTGATTAGCGGTAATTTGGATACCGTGCCTCACTTTCTTTATGCAGATGACTTGAAAATATTTTGTAAGATCAAAAGTCTCTTCATATTTGTCTAACCTCTGGATGCATTCCTTTCAATTTGTCTAAGAGTCATATTATGACCCTCACCTTGACAATTCAGAATGATCAATTTTCTTATTTCCTGAACTGAATGGCTCAGAAGCAGAAGGGAGTTACCGCCACTCTGATCTTTGTCGTACAAGTGACTCGATTTTTTTTAGGTTGAAACATATTCAACTCCAGCTGGCCTAATAATTATTTTCTCTTCTCTGTAATCAGATCTTGTGATTTTTCAATCCGCTGCTTTGATTTTTGGGCTCAAATTTGATCTTAGTTACTAGTCCAATCATGTACCAAAAAATTATTACACGAAAAGTATCGAATTATGATCGATTCATATCTTTGCCAGAATCATATGGAAAGAAAATCTTTCAAAAACGACCAGAAAGTGAACTTCCCCAGACTAAACACGTTAACGTCTAAATTGATTGCTAAGTACTTCTAATCAGATTTGGAATATCTCGCTTCCCGTTAAACCTAAAACCGGCTGAGTAAGCTCCAATAATTTACTATAGCGCAGTAATCAAATAAAAGAATAGTAAATTTTCACAGACCATTATTTGCGAAAAACTTTTCTAATTCTGAAATGTTTCCCTTGACAGAGATCCCTGACGAGGGTCCCGTGCTGAGGACAGACGTGCAGAAGGTGGCCCCAGGGGCGAAAATCAGGGCCAACTGCACGACGCCCGGCTCTTACCCTCGAATGAACGTCACCTGGTTCATCAACGACGCCGAGGTAAGCAACTCGCCGCCGGGGACATCAAACAATGTCCGGAGGAGAACTATTGTTCTAGCCGTTGACCTGAATCGCGCGGGGATACATCAATCATACATGAGAGAGATCTATTGTTAACTGGAATCAGTATTCATAGGGTTTAATAGATGGACACACGTTCATTATGCTCTTGTCTTTCAATGAAAATCGAAACATTTCTATCGTGAGCGGCCGTATTTTACGTCAGGATGGTCCGTCACGCTACGACTGGGGAAATTTGATCTCGCCAGATAAAAATGCATACAAATTGTGCAAAGACCTATGTGCACTGTTTACGTCATCTAAATAGATTGGGCTTTAAATAAAGCCCGTCTGGGTAAGTTTAGATTTACGCGATGCATCAATTCTGACGTCAAATCAATCTCGCTGCTAGACGTCGGTGTGTACAAAAATTTGAATCGTAGTATAGCTTGACTATTCCTTCTATATTATTGAAAAAGAAGGAATATGCTTTAAAAATAACTTTCTGCAATTTCATTTTCACATTTGAACAGAAATTACCGCGCTTACTTTGACACAACTCGATCAATGATACACTCAAGTGTCTTGCCCATGAACTTGGTCAAATATGAACAAAACGGGTGAGGTATAGCTTAATTGCCTGGAAATACTAATAAATGGAGATCTAAAAGTCTCGACCGAGCTGCAGTGAGCTCCACGACAAATGGGGAGAAAGTTTGTGAGCGGTATCTTATCCCGTAAACCACCTCTCAGATCAGCCCATCAGATCAGCCCACACCCCAGCTCGTGCGTTTTTCACAAAACTTTTTCTAAACGAATGTTCCAGCACCCACATGTTTTTCCTTGAGAAAATTCAACAAAGATAAAAACCATTCAATCAATCATCATCATCATTATTCAACAATCAATATAGATTTGGAAGCCACGAGATCAGGCTACACACCAATTTCCAACTCATGAAAGAAACACGGTCAGAGCAAAGAGCAAAAGTTTGAGTACATGAGTTCATGAGGGAATGCTCATGAATCATTGCACTGGCCGCCCACGGCGCGTGATTTGACGAGCAATCGGCTTCGCAAGGTCAGTTCGACAAGTCAAAAGGTCATTAATTTCATATGAATGACTTTTGAAGCCATGTTTGCGTTACTCCTTTAAATCCAGCCGACGGTCCACACGAATTTTCAACCCATGAAAAAAACATGATCAAAGTCAAAAGTTCATGAAGTTTCATGAAATTTCAAAAGTTTATGAATTTGGAAAGTAATCGACTTGGCAAGCCAGTTCGTCAAGTCAAAAGTAGAAGAATTTCGTGGTAATGACTTTGGGGGCCGTGCCTGCGTTACTTTCTTTAAAATCCAAATGACGGGAACGCTAAGCCACGAGCCGAGGATTGGGCAAAACAGCGTCAAGTTCCGCACCGTGGGTAGCCGTCTTGATGCATTCCAGGATCCAGACATTATCCGAGATAAACGTTAGAAAAACTTTGACAAAACTGATTTGACAAGAGAGAAGTTATTTTTGCTTTAAGTGTAAATGGATTAGATTTAAATAAGTACTTACAACTTGATTGCGTCATTAAATTGATTATGGTCATCAACGTCACTGATGAAGGAGTGACAAGGGTTGAAGCTTGATGCGAAATATTGTTCCTTAACGAAGAAATATCGAGAAATACGATACTGAAACAGTGGCGGAATCTCGAGACTTTCAAAACAGGTGCGGGAAGTAACTTTTCCGGAAACTTTAGGTTACCATTACCCCGATCGTCTTGATAATTAAATAAAGTCTTTCCCAATTTATTGGGCAAACAATAAATTGTTACTCCACACCTGAATTAATTTCTAACATTTTCCCTTTCTTTTGTGTAAGTCGTAGTAGTGAATTTCCAGAGCGAGAGGCAACAGTTGCGAATAGCTTCGTAATTATAATTCAAGAATTAGTGTAGTTGGGAGGATGGTATAAGATTGCAGAGTCTGAGCGTAGTTGCAAATCGGAGTCGCGATACAGAACATCTGGAAACAGGTATTCAACAAATTAAACCTTAATTCACATAATAAATCTTAGTCAGTGTAATGTATATAATTCAGTTTCACGAATGGAAATGTCTGTGCGAGTAGAGGGCCCGGAATACCTCCAGGAAGACTCGGAGAAGATGTCGTCTTAAATTCCCGGCTTCTGGTCCCCCGGCCCGCCGCCCCTGAACTAAGGGGAGCATATGACGTGATGCACCACATTGCCTCCGCCTGACCTGACCCTAATCTATTCTCCTGTTTAGTCCCCCGAATCTCGAATGTCAATTAATTAAATTAATCGGGGGTTTCCCGCCCCCCTGCACCAACTACCTATAGCAGTCGTTGTAGCGCGGCGAAGTTGCCTGTAATAGTTGAAACTCTGTAACCGGCTGGGTAAATATAATTTAAGGAATCCAAATATTGGCGGAGAAATTAAAGCAACGTGAATCCGTTTAAATTATTCAGCCGCTCCCTCTTGCAGACGTCGTCGTTCTTTTTGACCGGCCACTTGAACGAAAATGAGTATTACAATCGGAAAAGCGGAGGGTATTGTTAAATATTTATCCCTCAGGAAGAATTCTGGCGCCTACGATTCCCTAGTGGGAGATGGATACATGGAATAAAATTTCCATAATTTTCAGATTAGGAAATAAAGAAATCATACGTTCGCTTATGCTACTATAGGATAGAGTGATGACTACGACGGTGAACAGTTTCCGAGAGAAAATTCTATTTCATTCTTGATGAGTCTCGGTTCCGTTGCGCTTAATTACTTTCTCAAAAATTCAATAATAACTGGCAATTTTAAGCAGCAGATTTCTGCAGTTATGTATTCAAAAACGTCTTACGGCAAGTATAAGTAATTTTATTTAAGTAATTCTGCTCTTCTGGATCTATTTACTTATTATACAATGAATAGGAAATTTCCCTGAGTCCTTATGATACTCTGCAGCTTCCTAAATCAAATTTATTTCCTTCTTGGATGCTTTATTTGCCTCAAGAAAATAAAATAAAAGGGAGCACGATAAATTTACCATAAATGCACTTATCAGCTAACCAAGAGTAACCAAGAAAACGCAGCCTGATTTATTCATCATGCTGGGACGCTGGAGCATGACCTGATTTGGTGTCCTTGGCTTATTACTATGCAGATGAAGATCTATTATGTCATATCTTTCAACAAACTAGGCCCCAATGATTTTTCATAGGATAAATGACGCATTTGAAAAATTTAGGGAAAGTCGAGATGTGGTCAGATTAGATTAGATTTTTTGTGAGTAGGCCATTATGACAACTTCACAGCGACCAAAGGTTTGTTGTGGTTTGCATCTAGTCATGCTACATTAACCACATCAGGTCAGCCTCTTTGAGGAAGCCATCTTAAGCCATCATAACCATCTTGACTATTGGTAAGAAGGTTTGTAATCTGGTTCTATCCAAATCGGGACACTCACATAGGATGAGTTTTGCTGAAATCGTCCTCGTATACGAACGTATAAGAATGAACCTCTCGTGCTTTAAGCTTCTCTGAAAATTTTTCCAGGAATCGTATTATATTATGTACTTTCGTCGGAGAGACAAGCTAAACTCTACGTAATTCTCGTTGACGTGCATATGAAATTAGCTCGCGGTGATTTTCGGAACTTTCTTAACTCCAGGAACCTAAATCATGTTCTTATTTTAATTAAGCATGCAATATGAAAGAGAAGTAAACATCTGAGAGTTTCGTCTGGAAAACAGAGCAAAACTTTACCCAATTTAGATAATGATGACGTGTCTAGACATTTCCCGTGAGAGGGTGATTAGGTAGATACGTAAAACTTTTTTTTGGCTGCTCAGTCGGGCTAATTTAATTCAATCCTTTTGCGCGATAGTGTGTTCAAGGAGAGAGGATCAAAAGGTCAAGATGCGCCTCTTAAAAAAAGCAATTTCATTAACCCAGAAATATTTACAGCTTCAAGACCTGTTGTAGTACCTACCTACCCAGCTATTTTTTATACTTACTTACATTTTCATTACCGGAAAGGACCTCCGTCCCCCGCACGGAAATCAGGCCTGTTTCTTTTTTCTGTTTTTTTTTTTTATTTGGATATAAATTTCGACATCTTTGATCAAAAGTCTGAGTGGAGACAATAACGCTTTCTGAACGACACATTTGCCCCAATGGTATGTTGAAGACAGAGACATCGATGTTTCAACGGTTATTTCCAGAGAAAGAGAGAGAGAGAGACGTTGAGTGGAGACGTTCTATGGACAATAATAAATAAAAAAAATTATAAAAAGGCATCATTTTATATCATTTTTCTTCAAAAATATTCACTCAAGATTGCACTAAGTGCAAAAACACATAAAAGGAACTGGAACGATTTCCCTAAAACAAAAACTGTTTTCTTTTGGCAATCATTCAAAGAGAGTAATTTTTTCAACTTTTTTTCTAATTATTCCTCATTACTCTGCAGGCGCTTTTCGAAACTCTTCCGAGAACCATGCAGAAGATAATGGAATGTTAGTGCCTATAGGCAAGGTTCCGCTTCGTGGCGCAATAATGTGTAATAGGACTTTGGGGCTAAAATTACCGGAACTATTGAAAAAAAAAATCAGGGACCCTTGAACTTATGAAAAACTACCGATAATCGCAACCAGAACATGAGAACATAATCCATAACATTTAAGACCGAAATTTTAAGCTTGCGTCTATGTCAGAGTATGGGAAAAATATTGATAAATTTTTGGAGAACTCTTTTTTAAAATTTTCTAACAAGAAATGGATAAAAAATTAATAAAAGTAATGAATTCAAAGAATATAGGCATTTAGAAATTATTGATAGATAGAATTTATAGACGTAGAAATTAGATTGATAGAATGTTCCATATTAGATTCAGATAGGTGTAAAAAAAGAAGGGATAGATATAGCGTGAGTCGTGGTGGCATGGTCGGAGAGTTCTATATAATGAATGACACTAGGGGGATTTGGTCTGGCAGTTCGACGTGTCGTAAGCCTTGTCAACTGGTGTGTTATCTGCAGAATGCAGAGGTCTGGGCCTGTCAGTGCACGCCACTCTGCTCGCCCCCGGTTCGGCATCTATCACGAGGATTCAATAACAGACGAAACGGTCCCCTAGGTTTGAAATTCGTCCCGAAAAGCACGGTCAAGATGCCACCTGGTGCTCGAAACTCTTAGAAACATTTACAAGCTACCCGTTCTCCTGTCAACAATGATACCTCTTGTAAGATTTATTTCAAATATGGGGAAACTTTAAAAGTAGATAAAGTGGAGTTACTTTCCCGCTCCGAAGTAGATATGTACAATCTCTCTTTACCAACTGGGGGTTGATAAAAACTTTACTTTTAGGCGTGGGTGTATCTTAGATTCGTTTCGTTTCTTTTCGTTCCTGTCGGAGATTCTTTCAACTGACTATAATGTTAAGGTTGGTGTTTCTTTTTAATTGTGGATTGAATTGAATATTAGAATGAGCGAAGAAACTTTGTAATACTACACTCTTGGATAGACTTGAAATTTATGGGGCATAAATTTTACAACGATCGTAAACCTCGTCGTGGAGTGTTTATGGATTGGTAATTCGGAAGAAAAATTAAGTTAAATGTAGGCACTATTCGTCTGCGTCGGTATTAAAAATGCATCAGAAAAAAATTAAATCTTGGGCTTGAGATTCTGAAAGCATTTCCACTGAGAGAATATGAAAGTTTAATTGCAGACAGGGCGAAGTTGAAAAGTTGAAGCAGTGGCCGCTTGATGTCGTATACAGTAATGCATTTTGTCTACTCTGAATAATTCAAATGTTTCAAAATGCAAAAATGACGAGAAGTCAAGCACGCCAAGATGTGAACCGAGTCTCCAGCACATTTCACAGTCTCTTAGCCGGTGGTGTCTGGCACATTTCAGAAACTTTTTAATTATACATGTTTTAATTGTAGTTGAATTCCAAACGGGTTCTGAGGCGCTCTTTTCACATCACTTATTTCAAATACCTACCGACCTATCTTCTCCCCGTTTATAATTACGAATTACGACGAGAGCTTTATAAAAAGCTCAAATTCATACTGACGGTGTCAATTAATTTTCACTAGTTCACTTAGTGCTCCGTTTATAACACGTTCTTCCATTCTTTCTTCCGACATTCTGACAAAAAGATAAACTAATATAACTGAAAATAAAAGACACTATAAAGTTTGCAAGTAATGTTTAAAGATGGTTAACACAGGACTTCCACCTACCGTTATAACAATAGTGGGGCTTCACTAGATGAAAAGAGACTAGTCGTTTTGAAGATCAAGCTAGGAGATGGGGCTTAAAAATGTTAAACATGACATTTTACCTGACCACCTAACTGACCAATATTTCAACGTCGACTCTCTGAGGCTTATTTGCTAAGTACAAAGGAATTAACAGTTTTCAAGATGAGGCTTAAAGCTCGCGAGGACTATTATACTTGCTTCAAACTAACTTCATTTGAGGACTATATTTACCTTGTTAACCTGAGGAGAAGAGACATTTTTGCTCGATAGTGAGGCTTAATAAAATCAAATTTAAAGCATCTTACCTGCGAAGCTATGAAATTTACTTAGCAGTGGAATCGGTCATTTCAAAGGTGAGGCTTAATCATCGTGAAGACGTTACTTCCTTCAAACTAAATGACCATGTTAATTTGGCGAAAGGTTACTCTTATTCATTTAAAATGTACCTTTCACCGACCTTATCAATATTACGTCTCACTTTTTACGATTGTTTCTGAAATACAGTTACGAAGGTAAAGCTAAAAGTACTTTTACTAAACCGACAAATTAAACACCTACTTTTAAAATCTTTCAAGTCCATTTACCAGATGTAAAGAGACTTATTGTTTTGAAAAAAATGCTTGAAGATGAAGGTAAAGCTTAAAGGACTTCTTTCACCAAGCCGACAAATTACGCACCTGCGTTTAAAATTTCCCGAGTCCATTCACCAGGTCTAAAAGATTTTTTGTTTTGAAGCAGAGGCTTGAAGGTAATGGTGAAGCTTAAAGTATGTTGTTTCACCAAACCGACAATGTACACACCCCTTTTTCAAATCTTCCAAACCCAGAGACTTATTGTTTTGAAGGAGAGGCTTGAAGATGAAGGTGAAGCTTAAAGAACGTTCTTCCATCAAACTGACAAATTACATATCGGTCACAATAGCCAAGCTGCTAGAGTTTCGGTCAAACGATCTCTAAAGTGCAGCATGACTTTTCTTGGTCAGTACTTAGATGGGTGACCAATTATAGTGGTAAATAAAAAAGTACCGTGACCGATCGTGCTCCGGGAGGTACGTTAAAAAGGGGGTCCCGGCTGCTTCACAGCAGTCGTTAAGTTACGTCAGAGGCCCTTGAGGCTACTTGAAAACTTCTGACACTTGGGCTTTACCACAGCCATAAGATATTTATTTATTTATTTACATATCTGCCTTTCAAATTTTCCAAATCCATTTACCGGGTGTAAAGAGACCTATCGTTTCTAAGGAGAGGCTTGAAGATGAAGGTGAAGCTTAAAGGACGTTCTTTCACCAAACCGACCAATTCATATCTCCCTTTCAAATTTTCCAAGCCCATTTACCGGGTGTAGGGAGACCTATCATCTCTTAGGAGAGGCTTGAAGATGAAGGTGAAGTTTAAAGGACGTTCTTTCACCAAAACGACCAATTACGTTCCCTTTCAACTTTTCTAAGCCTATTTACCTGACCTGACCTATTGTTTCGAAGGAGAGGCTTGAATATTAAAGTGAAGCTTAAAGGACGTTCTTTCTCTAAACCGACAAATTACACACCTTCCTTTCAAATTTTCCAAGTTTATTTACCGGGTGTAAAATAACTTATTATTTTGGAGAAGCTTGACATAAAAACATGGCTGCTACTAAGCTCTTACTGAAGCTTTAATCGGGTACAGGTTAACCAACATTCGATTCACCAAAAGTGAGGCTCAAAGATGAGAAATTTGTATAACCTAACTTGTATTTTTGACCAGACAGAAATTTATAGAAACCCTTTCACAGCGTTATTGAAGCTTATTTGCTGCATAGACTTGTTATTTTCAAAGTGGTAGGTATGAGGGTGTGTGAGACTTTAGGGTTGAAAAATTTTGTCTTCCTCCAAACTGAATGATTTTAATCTTAGTGTGCATGGAGTCGTTTCGGAGGTGACGCTTCAGGGTTTTATTTTATTTGTTGTCCTTTGAAGGATTTGCCTAACAAAATGATTGAACTACAATACCTATAGAAAATCGTATTTAAGAGTTAAAATCTTAAAAAAGGAAGAGTTCAGAATCTATAACTTTAAAAAACCTGTTTAAGAAATTAGCGGTTTGATCATAAAATTAGAAAAAACGAGTGACTCTTTCAGGGTTCTGAAAGAACACTGAAAAAGACATACCACAAATGACAAGGAAGTTCCGGATCTTGAACAATAATAGGGCTGGAAATTGGAATACAAACCATGTCTTTAAAACATAACGACGACAATTCAGATGACTACAAAGAGGTCCGTAATCAATTATTGAAGTACTTTCCAAGAGCATTTGTAGAATAATTTCGAATCGTAATTAATGAGTTTGTCTTCAGCCCTTTTAAATTACAAGGAGATGGAGAGAAGATCAAACAAAGATGACAGCTCAATTATTGTTTTTCCTTCTTCATCGATTATATTTTCATAAATCGAGGCTCCCCTTTGCAAAAGACGAGTCGTTCACTTGTGTATCTGAAATTAATACCCGATTGGCATTTTACTTCGTAAAAATATCACCAGGCCGGTTCGCACTGAATACACTTGTAAGCAACTTTGCAACCGAGGATGAAATCTTAATTAGGCTGTCATGTAGCTGGCTCTATTCGATTATTTGACGAGACAGTGAATATGTGTCTGCATTTAGCAGCTAGCGGAATAATTATTTATGAAATCAATATCGCACAGCTCTCCCCAGTGATTGTTAACAAACTGTCGCAGCTGACTTGCTTCCTTAACATTGAACATTGAAATCTGGCGTGAGATAATCGAAATGGAAATTCTCGAGCTGAGAGACCTGCAAACCACAGTCGTCTGCGTTGATGACGGAATTTATGTCTCCCGTTACAAAGCGTCGTAACCTGAAATTAACTGTAACAATACGCAATTACTTACTTAATGATAATTTGTTTATGTCTGTTTTTTCACACTTCAATAATTGAATAGAAACTGCTGAATAAAAAATATTTATTTTAAGAACCTGAGAACAAGGAAAAATGTTCAAGATTTTTCATGTAGCTTACTAAGTACCACAATAATTGAATGAATAATAATTGTCATATATTAATTGTCTTAGATGGATCGCAACGTTGAAGTCATTCGAGGAATAGTGAAGGTGCCAAAATGGAACCATGAGGAACGTTGCAATTGTTCAACGCTTCTTCAACCATCGGCAATAGGGGTAAATCTGGCCTGCCATGGTCAGAATTGGTCAGTTCCAACGTATGCATCACCGCACCAGATCAATTGGGTAGCTTAAGGACATGCTAAAGATTTTTTTAACATAAGTTCTTTGGACTTCAGGGGCGTAGCCCTGATCACTGTATTTAAGACTCATGTACTGATCTTCAGGAAGTAATTAATAGGTTTTTCGAAAGTTTATATACCTGAAACATCAGTCAGACGTTCATAATTTTGAGCCCTATGATCTCTTCCAAACATTTCAATGTGGAGGACTGCAATCAACTGAGTCGTGGGCACTTTATAACAAACGTGGTTCTTGTGGTTACTAATTTACGAGCTCAAAATCAAAGCAGGAATGTTTACGACAATTTATCACCACAAATTTCTTCGGAGCTTTGGAAGCTTTTGCAAGTCTTTTCACGTGTCGGAACCCAAATTGTTTGAAAACGTTTTCTAAGAAAATTTTCGATATCTTCTGCAACCAATCTAGTCTTTGTACAAACTAGTACGAACTCTTTGTACGAACTCTAGGATCTACGAGGTTCTTGTGGTAACTAATTACTTACGAACGTAGAATCAAAGTAGAAACGTTTATGCCAATTTATCACCACAAGTTTCTTATGAACTTAATGAGCTTTTGCAATTCTTTTCATGTCAATCTTCCACAAAAGTCCTAAAGTGGTTGTACGAACTTTGAGATATACGCGGTTCTTGTGTATTGTTACTAATTACTTACCAGCGCAGAACTCATAAAGATTGTCAAAAACCAATGAAAATTTACCAACAATTCACTACAAGTTTCTTTTGAACTTTGGGAGTTTTTGGAAGCATCTTAATCTGATTTTGAATAAGAACTTTATAATTCAGGATCAAGATTATTTCAAACTTGTGGTTACCAATCTACGAACGCAGTTTTACTAAATTTTTACTTTTATAATCAACTCTTCATCACAAAACTAGTTTTTTTGAAGCTTTAGGAGCTTTTGCAAGCTTTTTTTTAATCCGCAACGGGACTTTTGGATTCTAGTCGCTTGCATTTCTTCATACCCAATTGCAGTTGTTCAGGAAACTGTTGAAATGAAGTAAAAGGAGTTGTGGTGTACAAAACATTAACGTTTGTGGGCGAAAAGTTCTCAAATATTGTTTCTCATCAAAAACTATTATTAAGAAACTAATTTAGTTATTTCTTATTTTGCTTCTTCCTTCCAAGAAAGTTATGATCACGTTGCAATCATTGGTCTTAGTTTTTCCTAACAATTCCAGGAGTTTTCTCAATTCATTTACAATTCTTCCTCAAACAGCCATTAAGCAAACAGTTTTGGTACACAATCTATATCCAATCGGGTTAATCGAAACTTCTTTTAATATATGTTCGTTCTAATCTGAATCATAAAAACTGATCCATTCCTAAACTCTCATGATGCGGTTAAGAATTTAATGACAACATGGATCTAATTTAAAATCTCGTGACATCCATCGGACATTCTCCCCGTTCTGTTATTAAATTTTCCATCGGCCTCGCAGACATCCAGGTCGAGCGGGGTTGTTTTGTAATGTAGACGCGTTTTGTTTCTTTTTTATGGAAAGATTGAATGGGCGGATGTGATCGATACTGGAGTCATCTCGAACGGCGAATGTGTCTTAATATTTCACATCAAACAACGTAACAACATAGTAATTACCTGTCAGAGACACGGACTCGTAAATAAAATTAATACCACGCCAGACCGGATCCATTTGATTCAGCAAATAGAGCCCGGGCTTAAAACGAGCGGGTCTTATCTGGCCGATAAATCAACCAATTAAAAACTGAAATTAATTTAGGACAGACGCTGTTTAAAAGTAATAATTAGCGTAAAAATCGATTCCTCGTAAAGAAACATTGCACTTTACCAAGATCAAGTTAAGTGGACGCTTAATGTAAAGAAAAAAGTGCAACCTTCCTCGAGGTTTCGCTGCAAACACCGCAATCCAATCATTTTTAAACCAGGGAAAAAGTAGGACGGTTTTCTTGAAATAGCTAAAGTAGGTATAAAGTAAACATTTAAAGAAATTGTGGGAAAATTTGCTGTTACTTTTATTTGCTCTGAAGATGAATATATAAGTGATTTGGAGATGTGATCATTATAAGCGTTCGTTATATAGAATTGAAAGTTTCATCATCAAGAGCTCGTGAGCTGTTAAATTTAATGTTATCCATAGTGATTTCGATAGAATGACTGTATATTTTCTGGTTTTACTAATTGCCTTTATATTAAACAATCTTTTTAAATTAATACCTTTAATTTTAGTTTTAATAAATCAGTTCAAATCAACGTACACATTGCAAGTCGACGGGCATCGGAAGAGTGCGTGAATCTGTACAAAATATCATCACAGCGCATCTGCAACGTTGTAACATCTAACATAATTTCTTGAACATCCTCCCGGCCATTGACTTGTCAATTACAAAATTAACAATCAAAAAGACATAACATTGGAATTCTTAGATTAAGTACCTGAACATGGTAGGTAAGTATAAACTAAGTAACATCATAGTATAATAGTAACTAAAATTTTCACTGAATGAAATAAATGCATCACACACACATTTATAATGTTTTAAGTAACAATTTTCTCACAGGTATCGTCTGGCAATGGACACAACCGAGCAACACAACGTTTGTATTCACCATGTGCAGTTTTAACACAAACAGTACGTATGATTCCATCTTGATCTGGAAACAGCTGTGTAACACGTCCCATGGGCCAGGAACAAGGAGGTAAGTTGTCGTCTTTGATGACTACTAAAGCACCGATCTTGATGTTTGCTGACTGCTTGCGCCATTTTCCTCGTTGCTGTAGACTGTTCAAATAGTCTCTTGACCAGACCTTCCAAAAAGACTGGTTGATTCGTTGAAGGAGTTGAAACCTTGATAATCGATTGACTGGAATGTTGTCGAGTAATGGATCAGGTAGAGTTATGAGTGACTTCCCAATCAAAAAATGCGATGGCGTGAGTGGTTGCATGTCATCAGGATTGGAAGACATAGGATAAAGTGGTCGGGAATTCAATACAGATTCAATCTGAGTTGTGACAGTAAGGAACTCCTCGTATGTCAATTTTGTGTCACCAATGACTCGGTAAAAATGATATTTAAAGCTTTTCACACTCGCTTCCCAAATGCCTCCAAAGTGTGGAGAGTTAGGCGGATTGAAACTCCAAATAATACCCTCAGCAGCGCACTGTGCATTGATTTCACTCTGTGATTGATTAATAAATCTTGATAGCGCTTGCAATTCTTTATTTGCCCCTACAAAGTTTGTTCCATTATCTGACCAGACCTTGTATGGCTTACCACGTCTGGATACAAAACGTCTGAAGGCAGAAATAAAATTCTCAGTTGTCAAATCTGTTACAATTTCAAAATGAACAGCCTTACTCCAAAAACATATGAAAACGCAAATGTATGATTTATAAAACTTCGCACCTTTACCCTTTCGGTCACGCAGCATGAAAGGACCAGCATAATCTAAGCCTGTTACATAAAATGGACTGGTCATCGTGACTCTGTCCTTGGGCAAATCAGCCATTATTGGATTAATTGACCTAGGTTTGAATTTGAAACACTTCACGCATTTTCGTACTATTGACTTTGATGTACAAATTCCTGAAGTTGGCCAAAATTCTTGACGGACAATAAAAAGTAACATTTGTGGAGGTGCATGACAATACATCTTGTGAAAATGTTCAAACACCAACTTTGTGAAATGGTGTTTGTGACTAAGCAACATTGGATGTTTTGCATTGAATGTCACATTGGAATGTTTAATACGCCCTCCAACACGTAGTATACCTTCCTCATCAATGAAAGGAGAAAGACTACTTAATTTATTGTTGTCTTTTAATTGTAACTTATTATTCATTGTACACAATTCATTGCTAAAACATTCTGATTGAGACAAACGAACCAAACACTTCAAGCTACTTGCTAATTCTTGAATGGACAAAAGGGACCTATTCCTGTGCTCGGCCTTTATCTTGCAATTAGAAATGAATCTAAGGACATATGCCATGACATGTTTTGCTCTCGTTAGAGTAGAGTATCTTTTGAATTCAAAGAAGGTTGAATCTTTTAAGGAAACTTCCGTTGATAATAAACATTTTGCCTTAATTTCAGGTAAGTCTATTAATGGAACAGTGGGATTTGATTCTAGATAAATCTCTGTATCTGAGAGAAACGGTGGACCTTGGAGCCATTGAACATTTCCAACTAAGGACTCTGGAAGTGCTCCTCGCGAAACTATGTCAGCTGCATTGTTTTCTGACCTAATGTAATGCCAGTCATCTACACAGGTAAGTTTTCTGATTTCCCCTACCCTGTTGCTAACAAAAGTCTGCATTAATCTTTGTTCGGTATGTATCCAACTTAAAACGATCTTTGAATCACACCATTGGTAGCACTTCACCTGAAGATTCATTGAATTCAATACTTTGTTTGTTAAACGTGCTAGTGTAAGTGCTCCTAGCAATTCTAAGCGTGGTATTGTTTGTGACTTAACTGGTGCAACCTTTGTCTTTGCACACAGCAAGTTAACAGAAACCTTATCTTGTTGATCTATGCTTCGTAAATAAATCACTGCACCATAGCTGTACAGTGATGCATCAGAGAACCCGTGTAACTCTAAAATCTTTGCATTTGGAACTGTCACTTGCCTTGGAAACTCTAGAGTATTGAGAATGGGTAGCTGTGCTCTGAACATTTTCCACTTGGATTCTAAGTTTTCTGGAACTGGATCGTCCCAATCATTGTTCACTCGCCAAAGATCTTGGATGATTAACTTTCCCAGTACAATACATGGACTAACTAAGCCTAATGGATCATATAATTTAGAAATATCAGAAAGAATACTTCTCTTCGTTACTTGTGACGTATCTGAAGCCTTGTCAACGTGAAAAGTTAATTTGTCATCTGTGGATTTCCATTGCAAACCTAGTATTTTGACTTTATCTGTGCTTACCAACTTGACTAAGTTTATCGGGTCATTGCTCTTGCGTAAAACCTTGTATATAGATGGAGAATTCGAGTTCCACTTTTGCAGTGGAAAACCTGCCGAATTTAAAACTGATTGTATCTCTTGCGAAACCTGAATTGCCTCTGTTTCTGTCTCAAAACCTGTCATGAGGTCGTCGACGTAAAAATCTGATAAGATAATCTTACTTGAAATTGGGAACCTCTCTACATTGTCTAAAGCCACTTGTTTCAGGCATCTCATACTTAGAAAGGGTGCCGACCTAGTACCATATGTAACAGTATTGAGTACAAATATCTTTACTGGTTCATTGGGGCTTGCTCGCCAGAATATCTTTTGCAGAGACCTATCTTCCTCATCAATCATAATTTGCCTGTACATTTTTTCAATGTCTGCACAAACGACAAAATTATGCTTCCTAAATCTTAGCAAAACTGACACGATGTCGTTAACAATAGGTGGACCTACATGTTGTAAGTCATTGATTGACCAACCTGAGCTAGTCGCATGAGACCCATCATAGACAACTCTAACCTTAGTTGTAATGCTCTCTTCCCTTGACACACAATGATGAGGTAGATAATATGAAATATCTGCTTGCTTGCTCTCATCTGACAATGACATATGACCCAATGATTGATACTCTTGCATGAACTTACAATAATCTTGCCGTACTTGTGGATTCATCTGTAATTTATGCTCTAACTTGAGAAACCTACTCATTGCTGTTCTATTTGAATCACCTAAAAATTCTCTAGGATACTTTAGAGGTATGCGAACTTTGTACCTCCCATCGTCTAACCTTGTGAGATTTTCTGTGAAATGTTTTTCACATTCTTGCTCATCCTTTGACAAAATTGTTGAAGAGTTTTCAACCTCTTCTAACTCCCAAAACTGCTTCAGGTCAAAATTGATCGATTGATTCTTTGAAAAATTACAATGGGTTTTTTCTACTGGAAGATTAACAGATCCTGAAATGATATACCCAAATTCTGTGTTTTGCAATATTGGCATATTCTTTCCTAAATTTATCCTTTGACCTTTGAGTAGATGCCAAAAATGACTAGCACCTATTAGTAATTCAATATTACTAGGATGATTGAACTGACTGTCTGCCAAAGTTACATGGTTTGGAATATTCCATTTGGAAATATCTAACGGTACTGCGGGTATACTATCTGTGATTTCTTTGATCACCAGACATGACAAATCATGTGTACGATCTTTATTATTACCCGATATGACCACATTGCATTTAAACTTGACATTGGACATTCCTTGATTAATGCCCACAACATTGACATTAATTGGATTCACCTGAATTCCTAGCTGATCACACAGTTTGCGAGATATGAAACATGACTGTGAGCCACTATCCAATAAGGCCCTAACCTTATGAGGACAACCTTGCGAATCAAAAACCGAAACCATAGCTGTTGATAGAAGAACCAATTGACTACCAACAGAACATTGCATTGAAACCTGTGGTGGTTTTGCAGGCGCATTTCTTTGACATAGTAACGTATTATGCCTAGCTTTACACTGACCACAGACACCTGAGCGACATTGTTTTTCATTGTGCCCTAGACAAAGACAATTTTGACAAAGCCTTAATTGTTTTATCTTGTCTATTCTAGCAGGAATAGACAGGCCTAAAAATTCGCTACACTGGTAAATTTTATGCGATTCTTGGCATACATAGCAACTTGCACCTGTCGACGATACTAGCGCCATCTGGCGACCTGTAGTACCCCGAAAATCTCTCTGTAGAGCTCTGTTGACATTGCTGACACTATGATTAGTATCTAGAACTTCTAAGAGATTTGCTCTTGTACTCAAAAATAATATCATATCATCGAGACTTGGAAAATCATTGTCAATCTTGTGCCGTTCCCATTCCCTAAGCGTAGACCTATCTAACTTTGTCATAACAATGTAAACTAGTAGAGTGTCCCACTGACTTACGGGCTGCCCTAAGGACTCGAGAGAACGTAAATGTTTGTTAAGAGTATCAATTAAATTTCTTAGTTTCCTAGAGGACTCTTTAGCTAGTGTTTCCAACTCGAAAATAGATTTAACATGACTATGAACAAGGATCCTAGAGTTATCAAATCTTTTGCATAATAACTCCCAAGCTAAATAATAGTTGTCTGAGGAAAATTCTAATGAATGTATTACTCTTAAAGCTTCATCTTCTAAAGATGCCTTAAGGTAATGGTACCTTTGTATATCATTGATTGAATCATTGTTATGAATTAGCGACATGAACAAGTCTTTGAAGCCCAACCATTCGACATGGCCTCCTTTGTACTTCGGAAGTTCGATTGTTGGTAACTTTATGTTCATCCTATTTGCATCTATCTGAGTATCTGAGTGAAAACTAATTGCACCATTGCTATCATGTACACTTGATCTGTGCTGCAATGGTTGTAAAGGGTTACTTGTATTAGGCTGCGCATGGACATCGTTTAAAACTAGCGGGTTCGGTACATTATTTACATTTGACTGAGTGATCTGCTCTACTATTTGAACCTGCTGAGCCTGAACCAAAGGTTGCGTTTTATCACTGTTATCTAACTGAAAATCAGACAAAATAATTTCAGTATTTGCCAAGCTTGCTGAGAAACTCCTATCAAATTCTTCCCTGTATTTGTATTGCTCGTCAAGCTCCTTCTCTTCACACAAACTTTCTACTTTTATCTGAATCGTTTCAAATTCTTCCTCTAGATCTTTAAATTTGACAAATTTATGTTCTAACTGCTTAAAATCTGCACCTTTAATAGGTTTTTTATTTTCAAAATCTTTTTGCAACGGTGCCAAAAAATTAGAAAAAATAGTTAACTTTGTCTTAATTGTACCCCTAGCACGTTTTAATTGCGCAACAATTTCATCACTTTCATCCGCCATCGTGTTGATAAAAATAAATGAAATTAACCTTACTAATAATAATTATTAAGTAAGTAGGTATCTACGTAAATCAATGCACTTTACTTTGCTGAAAATAAATAACACAAACAATGATAACGTGTTATAATTTTGATCACTTGCCGAATTTATTAAATTCATTCACTGACTACAACCACATGTGAGCGCCGAGTGTGAAATCGAATTTCAATTAAATTCAAATCTTTGCTAAAATGAATGTCTTTGAATAATTATTATCTTTGCTGAATAATTATAATCTTTGCTGAACTTTGTCTTTGAATAATTAGATTGAATCATGCATTACCTTTAATTTCATTTGTTTCAGGAATAATCATCATTGTGTAGGTGAAACAAACGTGGAAATAAAATTGGAAATAAAGGAAATGAATACAACCTTGAAAACTGGTGATGGTGCTGCTTGAAGCGTCGATGAAACTTGTCTCGTCTCCTGATCTATTCTTCTCACCCTTCTACCAGAGTATGTATCTCGCTATCTTCGTTGCTGCTCCCTTGAGCCACCGGACGACTGGACCGTGGAATGACAACCTGACTGAACTTTTAAATCTTTGTTTTTTACTAAAATGGGGATCGAAGGACCATAATGATTTCGATAGAATGACTGTATATTTTCTGGTTTTACTAATTGCCTTTATATTAAACAATCTTTTTAAATTAATACCTTTAATTTTAGTTTTAATAAATCAGTTCAAATCAACGTACACATTGCAAGTCGACGGGCATCGGAAGAGTGCGTGAATCTGTACAAAATATCATCACAGCGCATCTGCAACGTTGTAACATCTAACATAATTTCTTGAACACATAGAAAACAAAGATGAGCAAAAAATAAAGACATTAGCGATCACGTGCTGGAAAACTTCGACACGCCGACAATCCGAACGAGAGAACGTGTAAAGTGCATATGCATTTCAGGGCGTCGCGACGCGATCAGGATGGATCAGAGGGGACTCCACGCTATATTAGGAATATGCCGGTCCGGGATCACGTACAGCTTTCAAAGGTGTCGCGACGCACTCACTCTTCTATGTGCTAAATTCAATTTTGTATCGAATCCTGATCCTCTAGATCTCGCATCGAACAGGATTACCAGAATCAATTTCATTTTCACTATCTCAGCTGAAACCCGCAAGTTCTAAATCCTCAATTCGGGATTATTTCGGGACCTTGTCGGATATTTCTTTGGAGGCTACTATTACGCTGGAATGCAGACTCTAAATAGTCTTTTGTGTGATTTGTAATTGAATAGTTATTTTTGAGGAGTAAACGTGGCTGCGTTTTTAGGTTTGACAATTTGGTTTCAAACTCCGCCATCAGGTTCCAGAAATTTCGGAGTTACTCTGCATAAAATTAACCTGTTTTTTAGCAGCAGGAAAATTGCTCTCCAACGTAGGTATCATAGAAAGAGGAATTCTAAATTTTCTAAATCCATCTGATCTGAAACAAGATAATTATTACAACTCATTTAGGAACATCCCGTTGATCCTATTCCTTTTCCAGGGCAATCAGGATAAAATCGATCAAGTGTTAAAATGTAAATATCTCTAGTTTCGCTCAGATTTAAAAAAAGGTTCCCATTTCCGAATCGTATTGGCAATTTCTTACCAAATTAGAACACATGTCCCGTTCCCTCCTAATCCAATTTGCGACGCGCTCTTTTATTTTCAGCGGTCTTATTCGTCTTCCTTGTAATGTTATGTTATACAGGATGTTACAATGCTGAAAGAATCTATTTCACCAGTTTACTATAATTTAATAATGGTTTAGAACAATTAACTAAATGAGACCTTGTTGATCCTCCGCAGATAAGTAACCACAGATTCGGCATCCAAATCCACGAGCTAGTGATCCGGTACGACGCTTTACCAGGAGTGGAGATCGTGCGGTCTGTTTTGTCCGTGCGGGCGACGCAAGATCTCTTCAAGGGCGGAAAAATGCGGCTGAAGTGCCTGGCTACCCTCTTCGCACTCTACAGTCGGGCAAAAGAGGTGGAGCTGCAGGAGGACGCTCCACAATTGGCGCTCATTATGGAGCCCACTTCGCACACTAATTCCGGTCAGTACCTACGATATTTTTTCATAAGTAATGGAACTCTTTTTTTTGTCCCCATAGATTTCGGAAAATTTTGGGAAAATTTAACATTACCAATGACTAAATATTTAAGACTGAACAAAGAAATGTAAAAAATTGATTGAGTTTTTAATGAGGTTTGTTTTGTATGTTTCAGCATTAGGCAGTGAAATCAGTGATCGTCTTTCCAATTTCCTAGTCCTGCTGATAGCTTTCGTGCACCTTCAAGCTTGGTTAAGACGGCCGAGTGACAACTGAATTTTAGGGACGTATAAAATTTAGTGATGACCCTGGTGATACAAGAGACACCTCTACGATTCGAATGATTAAAATAATAATTAAAATTGCTCGTTGTGTGATTTAGGAAAACAAAGACTTACTCCAGTTCTCCCATAAGAGATACGGTGTTCCTTCCGTGTTCGAGCCAAATAAGTGTGATTATTGTAATATTTAGTAAACGGGGTGCAATAACTGTAGTATTATAATAATAATAATATAAACTATATTTTGTTCCTTATTGTCTGTAAGTATTAAATATAGTTGTATAGTTTTCGTTGTTATTATTATTATTATTATTATTATTAACGTTGAGATCGTTTTAATAAAGTTGTATAGGACTCGAGTGGTATAGAAAATTTAACATCCCCTGTTGTACTTATAATTATTATTATTACCTATAAGTAGAATGATTTTATTTAGATGACATTTATTAAGAAACTTCTTTCATTAATTATCATTAAATGATATTCATGATATTCATATGCTCTAATACATTTATACTACTTATATGCTATTATAAATTATCCCTACCTACCTACGTACGTACATATATTTAAATTCCCTATCTAGTTAAAAGTATTTATTAATTTTCTATATCTATTCGAGTAGTCGTTTGTATAAAATAGTCTGAAGGATTAGTGAAACCCCTTTACATTTTTTAATTAAAGTAGAGAAACCTCCAAAAGAGTACAGTCGGATTTTTCATATGAGAAAACACAGCAACGACATCTCATTCAACGCGTTGAAGGGTAGGTTACTGATTTTTTTTTTTTTCATTTTGGGTTTGATTTTGGTATTTGACCTAATAGGCGAGTGATATCGAAAAAAAATCACAAACTAACGGCTAAATCTGATTTTTTAATATGTTCTTAGGACCACTACCAATAGTGTATAATATACAAGTTTGCAGCCTTGAAACACCTGGTGCTGCTCCTAACTTTGCAACTCTTTTTCGGTATTCTCAACAATATAAGTCTTAAACTATGCGCTTTTTTATAAAATATTTTCTATATGTTTTTAAAGTAAATTAAAACTGGTGCAACTTAAGATAAGAAACTGCTCTGTAGATTCAATGTTTACTGAGATTCGGCTCTCCAAAAATTGATAATGTTTTCTAAAAAAGTAACATTTTAAGATTTTGTCAATTTTCGACCCCGATATCGGGGAAAATACTCATTTTACAGGTAAAATCATTAGTGAAGATGTAGCAAATGCAACTGTTTTCAATCTAAGCAAAGAACGACGTCTGTAGGCCATATAGCTTACTCACAAATCTTAAAAATCCAAAAATGGTAAAAATGAATTTTTTCAGAAATTTGCTCTAGGTACATATTTAGTCCTCACAATGGTTTGATGCGTTTACTTTGAAAGAAAAAACCATGTAGGTACATCCACAAGAAATATATATTTAAACTATTATTATTGTAAATATTTTCCAGGCATATTTTCAAGGCATTATTGTTTTTCATAAAAATTGTCTGAATCAGCCTGAAAAATCGGCACATGATTGTCGAATTGCTGAATTGGTAATTTGAAGCTCAGCTACGTTGAGGCAAGAGACACTGGAGCATCATATTTTGCAAAATACGAGCATTTGAGGTACAGCCGCCCCCCTCCTCCCCGCCGCTACAGCCATGTTTGCACTTATATAATAAAATTTTCAGAAGGGAGGGGGGTTCCACTTCGCTCATTATTGTTATTGAAATGAGTCCCTGTTCGGTCTTTTTCCATCCCCATTGAGTGGTATCTTTTTCCGCCCTCAACCACTTCTGAACTTGGTGGTAAGTTCGGTAAGCGTGCAATGTTGCATCATCTTTCGTTGGAGGCAAGCAGTCACTAGGCACTTCCCTCCGGCATCTGCGATAGTTTGGTAGGCTGAATTAGGTTGGAGGAACACTTCAGTTGTCGTTATGAGTTCAAAGTTTTTCTGGATTGCGCTCCAGAGTGTATTCTTCCCATGCCAGAAAAGAGAAGAGGTGGCATCGCACCCAGTGAAAGCGTGAAGAAATAACTCGGATCCCGCGGGACCAAATCTCTACGATTGAAAGAGGTTGAGGAATATTGTAAGAGGCCAGAGTCACCTCTGACACTTTTATGGAAATAAACATTCTTTACAGCTGATCCAGACCATTGCGAAGGATAAGGAGACCCACATCCCGTTCCAATGATTAGCAGTGATTGAAAAGAGGTGCTCTTCTCAAGTGCCACCTTGATGGCAGGCGAAGCATATCAGAGCAATTAGTCGTCGTTTTGGTTGTCGTTGACCAATAACTTCTCCTAGGCCATTTTTATTATGGTTGACTCTTCAAAGATGACTTCGTTGCATTGAAAAGAACGATAGCGCCTTACATGTTCGATAGTTTTTGTGTTCTTATCTGCCGCACGGAGTTAGGATGTCATATCACCTTATGCAGTAAGTAACAGCATCTACCACAACAAACGTGTTCGCTCCTATAATTCTATCCGTAAGAAATTTGCCCCTACATTCGGGTCAAAAATTGACAAAATCTTAAAGTTTCGCTTTTTTTGGAAAAAAAAATTGACAATTTTTGAAGCGATGTATCTCGGTAAGTATTGAACCTAAAGAGCTAATTCTGGTCACAAATTTTAGTAATTTCAGTCTACTTTAAAAACGTATGGAAAATATTTTATAAAAAATGGCATAATTTAGTACTTATATTGAGAATACTGGTAGTGGTTCTAAAAGATAATTAAAAATGTTAGATGTGACTGTCCTATGACCTGACGTAAAATTTATTGGGATGCGTCAAAACAATCCAGAAATATTTCGTTTTTATCATTTTTCTTTTCAACCTGAAATAAATTCCAGTTATATTTTTAAAGATATGAGCGTAGTTGGAGAGTTTGAGTTAGACCGAAATAGCGGCTTTCAAATAAATCTTTCAAATGAGAGGCGATAAAACGTTATTTTTCTGAAAGGTGAGAAGGTATCTTTTTCTCAAGAATAAAATTTTATCTGAATCCAGGTGGGGAAGCGAATTTCTGTGCTTTTTCTGTGTTGACGCGGAACGATGTAAATGTGAAACGAACAGAGTAAACCGATCATAACTGAGGTGGCAAGCGAGACATACTCATACTTTGAAAAAATTATGTAAAGTGGTTTCTGGTATAAACATGTTATTAAATTTATCATAATAATTGTTCTCTGTCATCATAATTAACTATCATACACCTGAATTGCTCAACTTACGTTCCACTCTAGATAATTATTATTATTTATTCTCCTTGCGAAATGCACTAAATGATGTTTATATTAAATTAGTTGAGTGAAGTAAAGATAAAAGAGATCTGAGGAACGAGGATGAAAATTAGAATAAAGAAAATGTTACCTATTCTTTTGTAAATTCTTCTAAAGGGGTTGTTTTGTTACTAACGAGTGCTGCTGTGCTGAATAACGAAATGAGATCGAAATCATTTTGTCTATTAAGTAACTTACCTAATTAGAGCACGCGGAATATTTTCCAACTGGATTAGTTTTGTTTTAACTCCATGAAAAAAACGGATCGTTATTCAGTCCTTTTATATTCGTTAATGAAAAAGAGCTTGTGCCAAGTTCATTACATTTTTCTGCTTTCATATTATACCATTCATTCGAACGAATAAAAAAATATACTGCTCATAAACAGGGAAATAACTCTAAAAGGTTTTTCTTTTTTCCGAGATAGTGAAACTAAAACTACCACCCATAGTATACCAAAATTAAAATGAATGCTAGATTTTATTATTTATAAACTTCGTATAATCTGTTTTTAGCGAAATTACTCAGTTTCATAAAAAATCAAGCTACCAAATAATATTATTCTAGACACAATCATCTAATTCTATCTATGTAAAATAAAAAAAAATACCTGTTTGTTTATTAATGGAATTACATACATGAATGTACAATAATTGTACATAGTCAGATTTGCTGTGAAAGTCAAATAATTACTTCATCCATATACGACCATTGTTAGAGAACTAATTTTTTTATTATAAGGGGTGAGATCAATCGATTTTTACACAAGGCCGCACTGATATTACAAAAAATAGATAAATGGTCTAGCAGTCTAATAAGTCTTTTGAAAATTACAAATCATTAATTTTGAATCTTGACGTTTCCTGTCCAACACAAACCAAATTTTTCACAGAAATCATATTTCTACCATCAAACTTCTCTTTTTCTTCCTCACGTTACTTGAATGAACTCTTCGGCCTTTTGCCCCTTGAACTTTGACGTTCACATCCAGCTCCATTTTCTAGATGGCAATTAACTAGGAAGGAGACCAGATAAACCTGATTCAATAAAAAAAAGACGCGCTGTAATGAGACCTTCCCTCTGACCAAATCAGGCCAGACTTACCTCTATTGCTGATGTTGACAAAGTTTTCGATAATTACAACCCACATGCTCTGAAGTCTCATCTTCTTCTTCACATCCTCTACACCTCTGATTAAAATGACCAGAATATATTCTAATTAAATATTTTGGGCTTTTTCTTGGCAACTGGAAAAAGTAGCTTTAGCCTTTTTTGGATCACGAATAGTAATGGCTTAGAGGGTTATAGATCTAGAGGGTTCTAGAGGGTGGTAATTTTTTATGTAGGTCAGCTGGAAAGGTTCCGAAGGGAAATAGAGGATTCACGCTTAGAAAATATCATTTTATATTTTTCAGCTGTTTTTGTAATTTTCAGCTGTCGCAATTTTGACTGAAAACTTGTATGCCTGTCTTGCTTGATTTCTTGTTTTGATGACATCTCTTTTGATATTTTTGCCACTTCATTTAGGTTTTTCCAGACATAACTGCAAACTTATTTTTTCTTCGGCCTGTATTTATTATAGGATCACTCATACTTGTTTTGATGTATGACTTTTCAGTATAACGACGTAGCTTCTGTTTTTGGGGTTGACCTTTTTTGCATATTGGATGTGACACACTTTCTACTGTGACCTGAATTCCATGGCCAACTTCCCTTCGTGACCTTTCCAGCTGATCTACTTTCACCGGTGATCTCTAGAAAAACACCACCGGAATGACCTAGAACCCCCCGTAACTATCTACTAACTTCGTCATAATTTTGACATGTTCGTGATATGTTGTACCTTTGATCAAAGGCCATTGGGGCAAGGTGAAGAGGACTCAAATTTCAGCCTCGCTGGGCAAGTTGATCCGTTATCAGATTTTTTTCACGTTCATCATGCCCCTTAATAGAGCTTAATCCAGAGGAAATGCTTCTTTCATCCCCCCGTAGCATTTCCGTGCATTATTTCTAACGTCAGCCTCAGTTCTAGATTTTACCGAACCAGGATTTTAGAATATTTTTTTCGCAACAAGCTAACATGGTATCGATTTAAAATATGGCATCCCTTGAACGTTTCTCTATCTTTTGTGCGCAATTCAAGGGCCTGGTAATGGAACTGAAGTAAAATCTCACCCCCTATAATTGTATTTCTTCCAGAACGCAGATAATCCTTGATATGTACGAGTACTTCTTCTAGTACACCAATAATTGTAAATATAAAGACTTGGATTTTACTTTTATGTTAAATCATAATTATTATTATAAATGTAATAGAACAGTCATTGTTAATAAAATATTATACGTTTTATATTCAATGTTCTTTTATTTATTCATTTATTTATTTATTTTTCATCCAGGCAATAGTAAAAAAGCTTTGAATCGAGATTAATTACCCATCTCTAAGCCTCACGGTCAGTTTGTATTATTTTCAATTTTAATTGAGATAAACTCTGAAGCAAAACATGATTCTGCAGCTTACATTGGCTGCAATTTCCATCTCATCGTCCGACTACTGGCGCTAGTTACACCAACACCGCACTCACTGTATTGTTTAGAATCATAGAACTTTAGTTGCGGGAATAAGAAGATAGAGACCGAGTAATTACATTTTGCTAACGAAGCCGGATAATTAAATTCGGACCAGAAAATAAACCTACATACCATCACATACATAATTATTAGGTTTCCAGATTTGTTCGGGTCTTCATTTGATATTCCGGATAGCGAACGCAAGACGTCCTAACGTTGCTCCAAGTTCCCGGCTGAGGTTCATTTTTGTAACTTCATTATTAAACTCGTTAAAATATCGCACGGAGTTATGATGGAACTTGAAAACTTACCCTGAAATAAAACATTCAACAATTACCTTGTTTTAGAAGCGTATAGTGTAGATTTGATTAATGTGAAATGTAAAAGTATCTGCAGAATTTTTTCTAGATGTTACTGCATCGCTCGGTATTGTGGTGCTTGGAGGGTATCAGTATGCGAAGACTGTTTGCTAGTTAGTTAACTTTAATTAAAAAGTGGAAGAGTAAAAGGTCTATCGATCCAGATGGTTAAAATTCTGAACAAATTTTAGCCAACTATTATTCTTTTTATAATCTGAAGTTTACTGCACTAATTGTTCAATCCAATTTCACAGCTGTTATTACTTTGATGAGCTTTAATCCCCTCCTAAAATTTAGCTTTAATAGGAATATTTCTGTCAAAAATTTAAGCCTTCTCTAACACTTCTTCTCAAACTGTGCTTTCAAAAGTCCGGAGAAGAAAGTCCGGTCAGCTCTTATTTTTTTTTGCAGGCTCCCGTGAGCTCGAAAATTTATTTTGGCAAAGTGCATGCACTTTGGGAATGTACGGTCATCTTCAAGCTTTGTTAAGCCGAACCTTGTCAAATCGAACCTTGCAAAAAAATAAAATAAATGCAAGGTGACCGGGCCTTGCCAAAGCTGCTCCCTTGAAAAAAATCTAATTGGCCAGACTTTGTTAAATCAAACCTTGCAATAAAAAAATTCAAGATAAGACCTCGTCAAAAACATCGATATGACCGGACTTTGTCAGACCAGACTAAAGAAAAATCAAGCTAAGACCTTGTCAAACTGAAACTTGCCAAGAAAAGTCCATCTGACCTGCCTTTGTCAAACCAGACCTTAAAGAAAATCAAGATGAAACCTTGTCAAACTGGACCTTGCCAAGAAAAATCGACCTAACCGTACTTTGTCAAACCAGACCTTAAAAATGCAAGCTGAGACCTTGTCAAACTGGGCCTTAAAAAAATCAACATGAGTCAAACTGAATTTGCCAAAAATCGATCTAACCGGACTAACCGGACAGGACCTTGCCAAAAAAAAAACGATCTAGCTATGGTCTAAAAATTTCATCTCAAAAATCAATGATCACTTAAGACAAAATTAAAAGAATATTTTTCCCATTTAAGAATACAATTATTTTTATTTACCAATACGTGAAGTGGCACTTCACTCACTTCATAATGAAAAGCCACCAATGGCCAATCCTGAAAATTCGAGCAAAAATTCCATACATACCGATGTTAGTTGTGAAGAATGCCAAAGATAAATTCACGACTGCAAGAGCTGAAATAAATCTAGTCCTACGCTGGTCACTTGTATCTTACGAAAGTTTGAATCTTACGCTGGTTCGCCTTGTCGACAAAATTTCGTCATGTGTAAGGATAAGGGCTCGGTAGCGAGTTCTCGCTGCCAGACGTAACAAAATTTTTTCGGCAATGCGAACGTATACAGCATTCGTTAGATGAGTGACAGAGGCTTATATAAAAGTAGCAAATGTTCTTAAAATGTAAAACCATTTGCATAAAAAGGGGCAAATGTAGCCAAGACAGCAAAAACTGCTGTATTTTTTCAAAAAACAAAACCAAAAAAATTAATTTTTCACAACAAATTAGCGACTAAAAGGTGACTAATTCTTGATGAGTTTTCCAGTTTATTTTCCATAATTGCATTGCTAATTTCATGAAAAACCGGGTAGTTTTTTAACGGTATTCTATCCTTTTAGCGTTTTGAAACGTCCTCAATTTTATTCGTTTTCTGGAGAGACTAACAATACGATAGTAAATCGGATAAACTCGACGTCTAAACGTCAAGACACCGTTGAAAATTTACGAATCTGTTTTTAAGTGAGAGAAAAACGCAACAAAAAGGTCATTTACTTTTTCAGACGACTGATTAGAAACCGCATCAAATCTGATAAGAGAGAATACATCTTCATTCAGACAATCATCCCCCTATCTCTGATAAACTATCTTTCCTCACTTATTGAAGAAACTCAAAAGTAATAAAAACTTTGTAACGGGTCAATAATTACCAATGATGAGGTGTCTCGAGTGGACAACTGAGACCCTCCAATATTTTAAAATTAAAATTTTTCAAATTATCTGTGCAAAGGGATTCCAACTCTTTAGTTGGTGGTGCTGAAGACGTGAGTTTTTATCGTAATTAATTAAATAAATTTGGCTATGGTTCAAGGAATTTTTCTCACAAATTGTGTGTTTTTTACATCACTAGAAAAACTTTGAAGTTGAGGTAAGTATAGGAAATCAAGGCTGAAGAAGGTGCAATAATGGCAGACAGGATGTCAGCACATCAGTCTTTATTCCGCTTCGTCAGTGTTGTAAAACTGTGCAAAAATGGGCTAATGATCGCTAAACGCGTCCAACAATGTCAGTGCATTCGAGGACGAGAGATTTCTAAGAGAAATGGTTGATGTAGACTGAAAGCAGACTGTGAGGGTGATTTTTTGTCTATATTTTTATCCTTTTGCAATTCTCCAGTCGCTTTTGATTCACGTGAATAAAAGGGAAAGATTCGAATATATCAAATACATATTCAGTGTAATCAAACGGGGAGCCTCTCCCGAATATTTCCAGTTTTGCATTCCCGGAAATTTAATAAAGCAAATTTTCAGTCTGTGTTTTACATATTCCACGGGGTTCGGGAGCTAAGGGCCTGATAGCTGATTACATATCATAATGAAACAACATAACCGAGACAATGATGTGGGGCTATTCTACATATAACCAAACGCTCAGACAACGCCTGATGAAAAATTCCTCGGCGAACTCTGGAGATTTATCAACCATGTGATGGAATAAGAAATTTCCTGAGCTTATTTTATTATTGAAGAGCTCTCTCCTGATTATACGGCTTACTTATTTAAAATTGAACAAGCGGGATTCTCTGTTTTCTCGGGAAATCCCATATATGTTATTATACCAGCCGGAAAATATCTTATTACCGACAGTAGTTGCTTTCTTTTTTCCAATTTATGTCTTATCACCTAGAAATGCCATTCGCAAACGGAATAAAGGGAAGAGAGCTGGATCATGGGAAGTGACAACTGACAAGTTGAAGTATCAAGCTGTAATCTAACTAGATAAGCACTTATAGGAAGACATAAATCAAATAAAGTATATCCTACCTACTTACATTGCTGTTTAATGTGTTTATAAGTACCTACCTATAATTTTGTATGCATATTTTAAAAAGTTACTGTTTCAAAAATAACAATAAAATTTTGCTCGAGACTTGAGAATAATTAGTGATGATGATCTTGTATCTACTTTATCAGGAAATGATCAATTTACGATCATCTGGAACCAATCCGCGCAACAATATAATAATTTACCTGTTTGCATAATAATTAGCTAACTAGGTGATGTCGAATGCAGACGGCTGTTAGATGTCTGGAAAGGAGATGCAATCCGGTAATTATTCAAGTTTATAGCTGTTTTAGTGTGAAACCAAGAGAAAAAAGAGCACTGCAGTAATTCAAGTTTGCAGCTGGTTTTAAAATTAAATCACTTTACAGAGCTAGTTAGTTAAGTTGTTTGAGGTCGTTCTGAATGGGTAAGAGTGGGGTGCGAGTTTCTCCAATAAATTCGTTTATACCCTTCATTTGCACAAGTCAAGAAAAAAAAATTCAATTATTTTGTTTCAACTTTAATGGAAAGAGGTAGTCACTCGTATACCTAATTTAATTTATGAATGAAAAAGTTGAAAAGGAAAAATTATGACTGATCGATAGATCAAATCTCCACCACTTCTGGGAACTTTTTTTTCTGTGAAATTATTTTTCTTTCCATCAGACCGACTGGGTCGTAATTCAAAACTCTGAAATAATTCGGGAGTTTAAGGACACTTTTATCTTAAAAGTTCCTCACTGTAGAGAAGTCGCATTAAATCGAGCAGATAAAAGAGCGGCATATCATAAACTGAAAAAAACAACTAACGGTTGATATTTTATTAGGCCATCCAGAAAGACGTAAACATCTGTGAGTCTTTATGCGGAATTGTTTTTGTCTCGAGACGAATTTAAGATAAAGCCAATTGAAAAATACAATGCAAAAACAACAACAATGGCCGTTTGCGGTGAACTATTATGAAACAGACGACGGGGAAGGAAGAGACGATCTGATAAACGAGGATGCGTCCACCATAACTTATCCTTTTATCGCTTAGAATTAAACCGGGGTATTTTCCTTGCTTTTAGGGTTACTTAAAGCGCTCGCCATGTCAAATTAACATGTCACAGATTAAAGATATAAAAGTCTCATAAACAGTCATTTTATTCCCTCTTTTTTATTATCTGTTTATCGTTCGTTATTCATATAGTTAGGGAAACGGGATAACTTCTTGTACCTTCACCCACCGCTACCACTCCGCCTTGGGAAACTTTCCGCATTTTATATTAGAAATAAAATAAAAGTTTAGAATTTTCGCTACATATCTTAAAGGGATGATTCTCGTAAATTTTTTACTGTCTCGCCGAGGAAAATCGTATAGGCGAGGAGCAGAGGAAAGTCGAGGCGCGACCCGTGCCGGTTCCGAACAATTGCCTTCTGACGCTCGCCCAGGTCTTTCCTCGTCAACACCGGAAAACAAAACCGAAAACTCTCCGAAAAAAGACACCAAAGACGGATTATATCTTCTCGTTGGAACTCTTAGATTAAATGTGGCGTATCTAAAACAGGGGCACTGCGATAACTAAGTAAACCGTCATAATGCTCCAAAGTTGGGCCATTCGGGAAGCGTCGCCATGTTGTTTATATCGTGAACTTTTAAAAGTCACTCATACTTTGTCCCGACGACATTATTATTGCAACAGTTCCACTAAAACGGCGCAGATTTTAGAAATATTATGATCGGTTAAATGTCTCGCGCAAGATAATAGCAATAAACCTTTTTGTTACCTCCTGGATAGAAATTTGAAAGTCATGAAGCGTGATTCTCCATTCCATTATGTTTTTATTCAGATATTACCTAAATCTGTGGAAAAAATGAAACCAAGCTAAGCTTCTTCACGGGAAGAAGGAATATTTCTCCGCGGAATTTCTCAATTCTTATACCTGTTACGCTAAAGTATCGAGAAAAGAATAACTCGGTTTTATATATAAAAATAAATAAAAAAACGAGCATCTTCTAAGCTGGATGAAACCCTTTTTCAATGAATTTCATCCAAGCACCGAAGGCTGATTTCTGAAGTGCTGATCAAGGAATGAGAGGTTTACTTGAACGATATAAATTTTATAGCAAAATAATTTGAGAAATTTTGATTAGTCTAGCAATTATCTTTGGTGAATTAATTAGCCAGTGAGTGAATCCAAAATGCTTTATCAAGAAGACCATGCGTAAAGTGTCAACACCGTCAGTGGATGGAAGACGGCCAGCAGAAATGGGGAGGGTCATAATAGTGCAGATGAAAAATAGATAACAAAACCACGCAGGAGGCTGCAAGAGGGAGACGAAGACATTAAAGACATTTTAGAACGCGAGGAACAAAATGGTTCAAGATCAACTTGGGCAGAGCTTTCTCCAAGTAGTCTAGAATGGTGACGATGGGAGCCCTAGAGAATAGAAAGTGGCCTACTAAAGACTAAAGAGAGCCTGAAAAATTGCCAACGGAAAGAACATCGTCACGTAGTTGGTGGTAACAAGAAGTAAGGTTGCGGACAGTTTCATGGGGGTACAACAGGAGCGCACTTAAGAGTGAATAAGACCCTACTCAAAGTTCGAGAGAGGTTCTCCTCACTGAAGTACTAGAATGATGTACAAGCATGGTGGACTAAATGTGAGAAATGTGCTGCAATCGAAGGTCCAAGCAAAAGACTGGCAGATTACTACAGCAAGTGGTTTGAAATATATTGGACTTGGTGGATAACCTAATTAGCAGTCTTTGCTGTACCATTGGAGTTACACTGTGATCAAGGACGAATCTTCAAATCTCAAGTGTTCGCAAAAGTATGTAAATTGCTTGGGATAAACAAGGACTATACCTCTCCGTCCGCAACCTGACGGTATATTGGAAAGGTTTAATCGAACAATGAAGGAACATCTGACAAAGGTGGTGAAGAACAATCAGAAAGACTGATGGGACCAGTTGTACTCGTATGTAAGCCATAAATGAGACTACAGGGCAAACACCGACCTAGGTCATATTTGAAAAGGAGATTTTATCCTTTGATTTAGTAGGAGGTTAATCAAATGGCTCTTCATCTTGGATTTCTCAGACCAGAAAAAAGGGCAAATATGTTAAATCCCTATATCCGTTTTAGGGTACATTTTTTAAGGAATTTAACTGAAATTTTCATAGCAGACAACTCAAAAGTTCAAAATTTTTCTCCCAAAAGTAGCGATTTACGCGCGGAAATGTTCTTATTGATATCTCATAATTATGGTGAGGAACTATATAGAGTGGGAAAACGGAAGAAAATTCTGTATTTTCTGTTAAAACAACTCAACTTCAACAAATTACTTGTCATTTGCTTCAAGGTGAGCTAATTTTAGATTCAAAAACCTGGTCGATAGTGTACTAAAACTACTACTGAAAGCCCTGTATATGGAGCGGCGGCTGTCAACTTGCCCTTAACGCCGCTTCCTTGCTTCCGACGGGATTAGCTGGATCTCTCTGGTTCTTACACTCCCGGGAGTCCTGGTAACAAAGTCCCGGCCATGTGACGACATCTCAGGACCTATAAACGTGTGTTGCATGCAGTCTATCCAGGCTATTCCACTATCAACTTTTACTCAAAGCATAAGTGTCTTAATGGCGTAGCCAGGATGGTTAAGAGATTTTGGTATCTTTATTGAAAAGTCGGAATAAAATTTAACTTTTTTATTAAAACTCGCTACAAGAAAACATTTCATTTGTTGATAAGGAGAAATGATATTTCCCAATCATATAGATTCAATAAGATTACCTAAATTATCAATTTTACCGAAATAAGATTTAAGCAATAATGTTATTACAGAAAAGCAGAGACGACTACCTAAATAGGCCAGAGAACGGCTAGCGCGGCGAATTTGGGTTTGTAGAAATTTCTCAATGCCAACTCAAATGCTGACTGCAAATAACTTGCACAAACTTGAATAAATGGTGCCAGAATAGATGGTTGCCAGAATGTAACTTCTATTTGTGCGTAAAGTAAAGATGTGATTGCGAATTAAAAGATTAAATTAAAATTAAAAAATGGCAACACTCCGGCGAAAAAGTCGGCAACTGCCTGATATATTGTCCCTTCATAACACCCACATTTCGGAGACATCTGGCTTTAAGACGACTTCACAAAAAGAAGACATACGTGGCTAAAGCGGGTGAGCATGGAGAAAACTTTGGTGGAGTCTTTCTTAGAAAATTGTTTTTTTTTTTCATTTTTTTAGAAAATTCCTCAACAACGAACGTTTCTCCCCGATTCAATCAATGTTGATCAATAAAAATGACTTATATGCTCTCACCATCAATCTCCTTTCAAAATTGGGGAGATCTTTTCGCCGACTCCTGTAACAATTGGTTGAAATATATTTATTTAAGTCTGGTGGAATAGCAGATCTTATCGAATAGACTTGAAGTAACACCAACTCGAAGTTTCTGAGTAAATGAATAGTTTAAAATTCGGTCTTAGTATTTGTGTTTCCTAGTTCTTTTTTATTTTTCGACAAGATGAATTGGATTCTGCCGAGGAATAAGAGCAAATCATTGGTAAGAAAAATATTTAAAAGCCACGCAGTCACCGAGAGTTGAAAACTACGGTTAAAGATGTTACAAAAACTTTAAAGATATCGCGTGACTTCATTTTTGAAGATTTGGAATTAAATTTCCTGTCAATGCATTATTCGTGAGCGCTCAATCGTTGTCATATTATTATGAAGCCTCCTCAAACTTCCATATTTTGTTCCCTTCAGCTCTTCTGTAACTGAATTTCTGAAAGGTTATATGCGAGTTTTATAAACTAATTTGTCAAAGTTTGCGAAACACGTCGTGTTAATTGTGAAAGCTTTACATGTAGCGACAGTAAAACATCAAATTTCATTGCATTAAAACTTTCGAAAGGATACAGAGTAAATCTAAAAATAACTTATTACCATGTCAAAATAAATTTATAAACAAGAGGCTGTAAAAAATCTCGTTGATCTAGTTGATGATCTGGTTCAACAAAAGATGCTCTTCTTTTAATTCTGTCTGCTTTTTACCATCACCTGAGTATGATCTTCTTTATCATACACGCGGAGGCAAAAATTCAACCTTTTCCAAATAATAATAAAAAAAATTGCTACTGCTGCCTATTTTTTAGCAATCAGAAGCCGCTGGGACTTTTAAATTCGCAAAGCTAATTTTTCGTTTTTATGACACCTAAAAAAACTGAAAAAAAAGAAGACTTGAGTAGGTAATTTGTTGAAAAAGTAGCGATCCTGTTAATAAAGTTCATTTGATCATTAGAACCTCTCTTAAATCTAAATAATTAAAACTGACAAAAATAATCAGAAACGTTTCTGAAAAGGAATAAAGTAAATCTATATTAACACGGAAATAATTAACGATTAAGAAAAGAAAAGCACTCATTTTCTGATGAATAATTAAGTTGCAACATTAAGATAAAAAAATAAGACGACCAGTTCGTAAAAATTATAAAACAAACACGATTCTTCGGTGCAGGTGGGGCGTTAAAATTCTGATTCCTCCCGGCTTTTGTTCGTGGAGATTTCATTCCGAATCCAATGCGTAATTCATTAGGTACACGTTAACCCCGCGAATCCCTTTGTTTTATCTAAAGAGCCGTTCCGTCACTCAGATCCTGAAAATAATCAAGCTTTATCTAAAATACATTCTACCGGTTACAAAAAGCTCGCGCCCCTGATCTGGGGAATTAATTTATCATTCACTGATAGTAATTGAATAAAGAACTCTCCAGGATTGAATTTCGATCCGGTGCGGGATTTTTTAGTACTTCTTACCTAACAATTACCTCGACACATAATTATAGTAACCACACCACAAGTAGTCACATTCGAAATTTTTATGAAAAAATCGACGTCTTCAGAATGGGACGTAATTTTGAGTGAGCACGATTTTTTCACCTTTGAACGGTTATATTATCTGGAAAATGTAAAGTCTCGGGTTAAAACGACTTTCAATTATGAACTTTTCCATTGTCCATTAATGCTTCCTAGAGCAAATTTTCAAAGCCCTTCAAGTAAGAAATTCATTTTTTTCAAAATTCTCTTTTTGGTGCTTAGGTATAATTTTTGAGATTTTTTGTCCTAAGCAATAATAACCTGTTCCGGGCGTCACATGTTAGTAAAATGCGATTAGACATCAGGTCGGTGAAAAATGCCGCAAAAGAGGCCTCAAGTTACTGCAATCTGAGTCGAAGAAACCATCAAGTTATGGGCCGTAAAAGTCCTCAGTTTTATCAGAAAATCCGGACAAGAGAGTTTAACATAAAAAATCCCCTTTTTCTAATTTTTGAGGATTAAATCTTTAGAAACCCTAATAGTCGTGTGAAAAAATTCACTTTCAGTTTGGAAATTGTCGTTCTCCAATACGTCCTGGAGTAAAATCTCTCAAAATTCAGATCGTTTGTCAAGAGATTTTTTTATTGCAGACAAAAAATTCTAGAAGAGTTTTCACTAGTAGTATAAAATTTTCTTTAAAAAATCTGCGGTTTCATGCTTCGTAATACCTATACAGAATTTATGAAACCCGAAATATTCGATCAGAAAATCAGCCTTTCGTTTGAGAACCCGTCATTAATAATAATGAGACTCAATTCTTTGAATTGATGATTTTATTGGTCCTTCGAGCCGGATTAATCTTCTGCCGAAAGACTCGAAATCTAACAATGGTCTACTTATTTCCTCGTTTGCTTATCTTCAGACTACTGAACTGGAAATATTGACTGATGATCAATTAATTGGTAAGTAATATGCAAATACTGATAATATAATAATGGCGCGTATATTTTTAATGTGCCCTTTGAATTTTATATACCTAACGACTTTTGATGACACTTGTATGTTACGACAACAGAGTAGGCGATCCATATTCTTGTCGAAAGGGTTTTTATTACAGATTATAAAGGCCCCATTAAATATATATTAACGAAACTGGGACAGGATAAACTGTGTAAAGTGTAAAGCTCGGCTTGCGTCGCGAAACACGACGACGCGACGGCTTAAAACACGTTATAATATTTAATTACTGATCAAAAATGCCATCAATTTTGCCCCAAAGAATGCCATCACGGTCTGAATGAATAATCGCCGACAGTTTGAATCGCCTCGACCGACTTGTGAGGTATTAGACACTAAACCAACGCGACATTACATCATCAATAATCAGGAGATAAGTTTTTACCGGGGAGTCGAAAGAATGCGGGCGAACAAGAAGAAACACTAATTATTAAGGTTGATTTAATTGGGATTTGCTTGGATGACAATGACTCAGCATACTCGCACTGCAGTGGCGTTAAAAGTACTTAGGTTCGCGCAAATAAGCTGATGAATTTAATTAATGGAAACGGAAGCTTGTCCTAGAAAAATCGTGGAATGAGAACAGCTCTTGGTTCTATTTTGCACCCTATATTATGTCTTACCCGCTTTCTGAAAAAAACCGGTGTCGCTTCACCCTGCTCTGTCTATTACCTACTGATAGTCCATCACTTTCTGAACTTAGAATTTTTTGAAAGGTAACTTCTAAAAGAATGAGCAAGATCTATTGGTGGCTTTTTCTGGGGTTAATTACTTTCCTTTAGAAAAGTTGTATAAACAGACTCGAGACTCGTCTGTCGTCTGTCTGCCAAATGGCAACGTGTGTGAAGATTGGTACATGATGACGAGGGAGTGTAAAGTAAATAAAATTAAGAGGAGTTGTTATTGTACGTCACTGATTTCTCCAGTTTATTTTCCCAAAGAAGCAGCAGAGTTCTAGTTTCTCAGCTAGGGTGAAAAATCTTCAAGGCAGGTTTAACAAACAGGTTAGAAGACTATAAATTACATCGTTTTCACTTCAATAGCGATCGTGGAAATCCTTGAGGCGCTATAATTCATCTATTTATCAGTCTAACAATAAAACAACTATCCCGATAATCCTTGAAAGGATTCGGGCAGGAGAAGCGCGGCTCTGAACTGTCGTCTGAAAAGAGAATCTAGAGTGTCGGTGTCGAACAATAACATCAGAGTAGGCGGGGTGAGGAATTGAAACGACAGTAAGTAGGCCTTGGACAGGACAAGATAATCTCACTATTGTCAGAATGTGACGTGCTGAGAGATCCTGACGGGATAGACAGGTCGAAGGGAATGGAACGCGCCGCCGGGACTAGTGGGACTAGCTTTTCAAAGTGAGCGGAGAGGAGTTTTGGAGGAAAGAGCTCGAGATAGACGTTCGTCATCTCCCGCTACTGTGTAACTTGCGTAAGTAGTTGGGAAGACGCCGTCGTTGTGCAGATCTCGGGATATCGCCAGAGTGTTAATTAAGGGATTACTGTACAGATAACTGAAACGGAAACTCAGATTTGCATTCACACTCAGTTTGACATTGCAAACATCGCGGAATGTATGCCGCACCAGTCATCATCAACTCGCGCCCGTTGCAGAAGAAATTACTCTCTATCTGACTCTCAAATAACGATGTACAAATTTGTATATCAAAGATGCTGGATGTTCATCCATTCCCGCTTGTGCCCGTAAGACAGGCATATCTTTACCGGGGGCATGAAGCATCATATTTTACGCTTCTGTGAAAAAGCACTTCTAATGAAGCGTCGATAATGGGGCAATAAGCAAACCTTCTGGAACTGGAAACTGATAGCGTCAGCAAATCATTGCAAACTTTGCTCTATTTACTTTTTTTGTCTAACCAGTAATCGATCTTTTGTAAGATATACCTACCAATATGAGAAGACTTATTTATATTGGCTTCATAGGTATCAAATAGCGAAACCTAGGTATACCTACATACAGGGTGTCCGGAAATTATGAGCAAAAAATTAAGGGGGTGATTCTTCTTGTTGAAATATTGCCAAAAGTATCTATAATTTTTTTTTGAAAACTCAAAAAGAAGAAAGTTATAAGCCTCCAAAGTTGATTTTTTTAAATCAATATTTTTTTATAACTTTTTTTCTAGTGTACGGATTTTCTTAAAATTTGACACACTTGCCACTGATGTTGCTTTACATCCTTGGTCCAAATTAGACTTGAATCCCTCGAAATCAAAAGGCCTTAACTGCCCTTGACCTTCAAAAAAGGCCTATAACTTTTTTCGTAATATTTTTTTCTGAGTTTTGAAGACGCACAATTGAAGAACATGAAGAAATATTCGGAAAAGGTCCTCTTTGTCTATCACGATAAAATGACCTGCTTCCGAGTAAAACTGTTTTAAAAATTTGCTTGCACTAAAATTGATCACCATAAACTATGATCATTCTGCAACAATACCAAAGCATGTTTTGGGAACGGTGGCAGGGTTACCTAGGAAACAAGACGTTTGCTTTGGATTTCATTTTGACAGCAATTTTTTTTTTTTTTTTATTAAAATTATTTTATTATTTTATAAAAAAAAAATGATTAAAAATTTTTTTCAAAACATTTCCAAGTCTATTTATATACGAATGTCTCTGTTTTGTACATAACTAGGCAATCCTGCAGCTGTTTCCAAAGCATGCTTTGGTGTTGTTGCAGAATGATCATAGTTTATGGTGATCAATTTTAGTGCAGGAAAATTTTTAAAACAGTTTTACTCGGAAACGGGTCATTTTATCGTGATAGACAAAGAGGACCTTTTCCGAATATTTCTGCACGTTCTTCAATTGTGCGTCTTCAAAACTCAGAAAAAAATATTACGAAAAAAGTTATAGGCCTTTTTTGAAGGTCAAGGGCAGTTAAGGCCTTGTTATAAAAAAGTTATAAAAAAATATTGATTTAAAAAAATCAACTTTGGAGGTTTATAACTTTCTTCTTTTTGAGTTTTCGAAAAAAAATTATAGATACTTTTGGCAATATTTCATCAAGAAGAATCACCCCCTTAATTTTTTGCTCATAATTTCCGGACAGCCTGTATACGTCAGCGTTATAAATTAATTATAATAATTATATTGTACCTATTACCTATACCAGAATTTACTTTTAACTTTTATAGGTAAACACTGTTAATTAATTCGTACGTAAAAATCGTAACGTTTGACTGCATGTTATGCTCAAGAAACTTTTTCCAATAATTTCCAACTAAATCTGATTTTTTTTAGAAGCGTTTCAACTTGAAAGCTCATACCACCGTCTATAGTATGTCAAAATCAATTGGTAGGTATTTAAAATTAGATTAATTGAAAGCCATGTTTTGAGGGAACATTTTTTTAAATAATGGGAATCAAAAATCGATAGTCACAGAAACATTTTCTTCTATAGTCTAATAAAAAAAAAATAATAATAATAAAATATGGCTGGGTTTTTTTAAAATTTTATGGTCATCTTGAAATTTTTTTATTTTTTTATTTAATGTACTTCAGGGTAATTGCTATGAGGCTCTGGGAGCGGTGCATCAGCGGACATATCGATTCACGTTGGCTTTATTGAATCGTTGCAGGTGTTAATTCCTCAGGAAACACGCACTAAATCCGTAAAAAATGCATCAGAATGACTTTTTTAGAAATTTGAAAAGAAGATTTTTACTTTTTGCACCCTGCTGTATGATAAAATTGAATTATCTCAACGCGAATTGTATTTTTATAACAAGCAAAAGAAATCATGTAAGTATACGAATGACTTTTTTCTAAAGAATGAAAATAAGATTTTTTATAGGTATAATGAACACCAGCCGTGAAGACACTGTCACTGTATATAAAATAGTGTAAAATTTAAAGAGAAATTCTTGACTATACCTATTCCAAAATGTTCAAAATCGCATAAAAAAAAAATAAAACAATTTACAAATAAAAGGGTGGCGTTAATGAATATAAAGTGTAATAATTTTTAAAATTTAAAATTATAAGAGAGCAAGTTATTAAACGGTAAACCGACGTGTGGCGCCGATCCCTGATAAATGATGACGATGTCAAAAAATAAAAATCAAAGATTTGGACATAGTCATTATTCAATTGCCCTGAGGATGGATTAATACGCGAAACCGTTTGATAAGAATCTTTATACCGAGTGACAAGTTTCAAAGCAGAACATAGGCGAATAGCACGGGAAATCACATATTTGCAGTTTATTTCTCACCACTTTTTTCTACAAGAATGGTAATGATGTCTATCGAAAGAGAATTATTTTCTGAACATGCTGATACCAAAATACCTACAAATTAACAGTTTTATATCATGACAGAATATTTTAAACATTTTCAAAATTAAAAGATGAGCAGCCATGACATGCTAAATTCAAACAACTTTTTCACTGTCACAGCAAATATTTTCAATTATTTAATTTATTTTTTTGAAATTAATGTTCCCACCCTTTTATAAATTGCGCTTCGAACTTTTCCAAGTTGTTGGTTATTAACGAGTTCACATTCGGCCACCACGAGCTCTGTAAATTTTATTTTTAAGGTAACTCCAAGATCTCAAGAAAAGTCACAACAAGGATAAGGTGCTAAATCGGGAGATCTGGCCGGCCAGTTAATAGTACCACGGCGATAAACACGCATTAGAATAGCTATTATTATTATTATTATTATTATTATTCATTGACAATCTTTGCAGGGAAACGTGTATCAGTAATTAAAAATATTTGTTTTGACAGTAATAAAATTATTCGAATTAGGCATGTCATAGCCGCTCACACTTTTAATTTTGAAAATGTTTAAGCTATTCTGTCACCATAAAGAAACTGTTAATTGTTAAGTATTTGGTATCAGCATGATCAGAAAACAATTCTCTTTCGATAGACATAATTACCATTCTTGTAGATAAAAGTGGTGAGAAATAAACCACAAATATGTGATTTCCAATGCTATTCGCCTATGTTCTGCTTTGAAACTTGTCATACGGTATAATACAGGTTGTCCAGGTATGAGTGTAAGAGCTACACGTGGCGACCTAACTGTAAAAGGAAACAGAAGTTCAATAATATGCATATTTGTGACCCAGAATTTCTAACTTTGATGACCTCGTGTGACACCGTGAAGAGGTTTAGAGCATTATTGTATTAAGATTTTTTACTCAAAATAGTCCAAGGAAGGTCGCCACGTGTAGCTCTTACACTCATACCTGGACACCTTGTATTTTTAACGAATATACTCTTTGATACCTACCTACCACTGTCATTCTTTTTTTTTAAAGCAAAAATTGACTACCATTGATATCTTTGAAACTAGTATATAGACGTAAAAACAATCAAGTGACACCAAATGCAGAATGTCAAACACTGTCAATAAGTACGCCAACTTTCAAATTGAAACTTCAAACAATAAAAGGACTGATTAAAAAAATAAAAATCTATCAGTTTTTTCAGGATATCTCAGGAACGCGGTCACAGATGATAATTTGTCTTCATGGTTTCGAGATGGACACAAAATAAGGACATCTTTCGTCTAATTTAAGCGAGCGTGTATTCCTTAGCGACACACTGTTTGTATACTTTTGATGCGACTATTTCTGTGTAAAATTCTGATCTAACAGAAAAATTTTATCGAAGACCGTAAAACGGATCGAGCCAGAAAAAATCGATGCCAAAAGTATCTCATCTCATAATATGGGTTTTTCTGACATCCTTTCTTTAAACTGCAAAAAAAATTACTATTCCGATTGTTCCCAGATTTTGTGTTCTATAAACCCTTCTAAAAACTTTATTTTGATCGGCCAAAAAAAAAATTACCCAATTTTATTTCTATTAAAATTTACTCAAATTGATCGAAATATATTGATAACGGTGACTTATTTAATAAAATTTAAAAAAGGAGATCAAACGTTTTAACGTTTATACAGCGTGAGTGAATAACGCGAGCAATCGGAATACCTACACTGTCCTTCAGCCGAAAGTACAAGAAAAAATTAAAAATTCATACGCACTCCACATCGTTTTCCACTCCTAATCACTCAAAAATATTTCCAATTATACAGGATCTTCTTGTGATCGTGCTCCGGGAGGTACGTTAAAAAGGGGGTCCCGGCTGCTTCACAGCAGTCGTTAGGTTACGTCAGAGGCTCTTGAGGCTACTTGAAAACTTCTGACACTTGGGCTTTACCACAGCCATACAATATTTTTTTTACCCCTTCTACTAGATCTCAACATACACTTTCTTATTTTAAAGATGACACCCTTATGTATATTAATTGAAAATGTTTTAGCTATTATAGCGAAGTTGTCACCCCTAGGTGCGAATTTTTATCAAATTCAGGCGGCATTCGATTTCCCACGATTTTTCCCCGTTTGTCAAAGCAAAATTTTCGTATGCCCATCCTCAAAAAAAAAAGTTATGGCAAAATTTAAAAAAATCACGTCAGACGGAAATGAACAGATTTCAACAATGTTCATTCGTTTTTACACGATTTTCCCGCATTTGTCCAATCAAATTTTTCGTTTGTCCACCCTCCAAGACAAAGTTAGGACCAAATTAAAAAAAAAATTACAGCAGTAAAAAATAAGTAGGTAATTTTCTCGGTAATTTTATAAAATTCAAACTACTCGTTTGTCCACGATTTGTACAGGTTAATTCAACCAAAATTTTCGTTTGTCCTACCCCCCCCCCCCCCCCCCCACCCCGCCAAAGAATATTTATATAGTGGATCGACAAAGGAGAATAATAAATGGAATTGCTTATATTGAAGAAAATGCAGTCGGAATTGCTCAGATTCAGTTACCTCCTGGTATATTTTTTACTCATGTGTAACACGTCCGTAACCGTCCTTCAGGGTTGTTTATAAGAGTAATTGAGTTTTAATAAAACGTTTATTGTAAATTTCTAAAGTGAGGTGAACAAACGAACGTGGACAAATCGTGGATCATCGTATCCCTTATGAAAATTAACGACAAATACAAATATTCTTAAGGGGTGTTAAATGTATTATTTCTGTTTTTTATTATACCGTAACATTTTTGGAGGGTGGACAAACGAAAATTTTGGTTGGACAAACGTGGTGGACAAACGAATGCCGTCTAAATTTTATAAAAATTTCGTACTTAGGGGTGCCAACTTCACTGAGCTCTGAGTGAAAAACGATGTGGGGTTGCGTTTGAAATTTTGCTTTATTTTGTAAGGTTGAAAAAAAGTGTTATTAGGATCTCATCTCATTATTGACTCACCCTGTATATCTCAACTCTTTCCAATATTTTTACAAAAAAAAGTTCGAACAATAGCTCAAACTGATAAATAGCTGAAAAATAAATAAATCAAGAAAATATAGATCCAACAATCGTAAATAAAAATCAATAAAATTCTACAAAAAAAAATCCAAAAGACTGCTCATATTTCGTCTTCCCTGGAGACTATTGCAACTTTAATTAATAAAATAAATTGTAACTGGTCTTTTTTTATACTTATAATAAGAAACTCTCGAAATTATCTATAAATTTATAATACCTGCGATTTTAAAGCGAAGAAAAGCCTAATATATCCGCCAAATAACACAGTAAACTTATAGTTATGAAGCATTTTTCAACACAAAAATTTCAATATATCAATCATTTCGTACATTTTGAGAAAAATGAATGATCTTTTTTAACTAGATCTGCTCACTTTTGATTTAACTGTTCAAATTCAGATGATAATATAACAGACGATTTTCATGCTGCCCTGGATTGACCTCTTTGGAAAATGTTGAAAAGCACGCCAAACACTCATTTTCGCATCTACCTTGAAACAATTTAATTTAATTATTCTTAAATTAGGTAGTTGCAGCCAATATTTTAATAATTGAAGTCTGCAAGGTATTGATTGAACTTCTTGCTTCTTCTAAATCGCATTGTTTAGGTAGGTAACATGAAACGTGTCGTAGAAGTGTTAAAGTAATTCCCAAGAGTAAACTAGGACAGAAATTGCTCCTGATTGTTACCGCAATAAGTGTATCGCGTTTTATTGACTACCACTGATTGAATCAATTCAAACATTCCAAGGCATACAGAAGCAATTTCGTTAATTTAACTTTAGAGAATTATTAATGAACTCAAGGTTTAAATTAAGTAGAACGGTTCAGTGTGAGAGTGTCACAATTAAGATTTTTTACTTCCTTAAAAATCCTTAAAATGGGCTCACTTGGCAGTTTTGTGATTGTTTTTGTAATGGTAGTGGCCGATTTGAGTAGAAATGGTTTGTACCTTTTTTTAACTTGTCATTTGGGTATTTAAGTGTTTAATTTTTTTAGTATCTGGGCTTGATTGTTACGACTGTAATTCAATAACGCATCCTGGCTGCGTAGATCCTTTCCATAAAAAAACAGGTCATGTTACGACCTGTAAGATTGATTATTCTGGAACTAAGACAGTTAGTTGTATCAAGATGGTGATCCCTAGTAAGTTTTTTTTTATAACTTTTGTACCTTAAAAAATAAAAACCCTGAATTATCATTCTCGGAAGAGCGAGAGAGAGCCTTAATTTAATTCCAAAAGACAGAAAAATAACATTCTTAGTGGGCAACTAATTTTTTTCTTGAAATAACCATATTATAACAAATTATGGAATGATCTTCCTGGTCAAATTACCTTTAGTTAATCGGCCTTTATTATAATACCCAGTAATTTTTTTCTTTTAACAGATGGCGAAGTTATCAGGGGCTGTGTACTCTACAAATCATCAGCCGACATAGTCAAACAATGCAAGCATAAGAACACTACAATTTGTCCTTTATGTACAACAAATCGGTGCAATTCTTCTGAAAAACTTGAAGCATTTTCCATTATATTTATGTTACAAATAATCATTTTTGTAAGTTTCACTTTCAGAAATATTTACTGCTAGTTGTTAAAATTAATAATATCGAAGGCCAATTATTATACTATTATAGTTTTATTATTATTAAATTTTGTATGCAATCTAATTGGCTGAAAATTTCTAATAAATAATAAATAAAGAAAATCACACCCCACACCACCTCATCAACAAAATGACAGTATTTTTCTGAATATCTCTGTTTGAATCTTAAATCTTAATATAATTACTTAAGTAGACATGTATTATAGACACTTTTGGTTAGAAATGTAAATCTTAAATAAATTACATATTTTTATATTTTCACTTCCTTCATTCGATTACTCACCCAACAATTTCAAGGAAATAAAACCCAAGATAATTCAAAACATTTATTAAAATAAAACACTTTTCAACTAGGTAGTAACAAAAATAAAAATTTGTTCTAATACAACTTAACAACAGGTAGGTATAAAAATATCAAAATTAAATAAAATATAAAATTTACCATCTCCAATTATCAAGCCTTGATTTCTTGAGCGCCTGCAGGGCTTTATCGGTTCTCTCTTTGGCTTCCGAATGGATCCTTAAACTCTGACCGGGCGCATTTACTTGGAACACGGAATCATGCTGAAGTGCGCTTGACACACCTGAAAAGCATTTCATAACATTAAAATTAAATATCCAGTTCAACCATATTAGCAATGAAAGAGACCTGTACCAAGAGCAAGGACCTGATCCAATCTGTTTTCCCCTATCACAACACAAACATGGTGATTTCGATTTGATAACAATTTACTTATTTAAATAAAATAATTTTTTATTGATTCCTCAATAAATTATTTTTTTACTATTAAAACCGATGGAGAGAGAATGGAAGATGGAAAGGCAATGACATAAACAACCGACTTATTTTGCCAACCATCATCAAAGTAGGAAATAAGTCAATTTTAGCATAGCGTAGTCTTAGTGCAAATTAACATAGAAATGGCCAACTTCAACAATTTTTTATTAAAGCAGGAGAGTGAAAGAGCTGGAGAGATCAATCTTTTATGGGCTCGCATAAAAACATTACCACTTTCGTATCAAAGTTCGTCCAATTATGAAAATGGAGTGTTTTTGTTGAAGCACACTGAAATAATACAAAAGTTCAATTGAATTATTCAAAAAGGCAGAGTGAGAGACAACTGGACCAGGCAATGGACGGTTTAAAAACCACATACTTTGACCATTAAACCTGGAAGCATAGAAAAAATATCAGAGCGTAAAATAGACCGATTTCTATTACACTATAAAATTTATCACAGTAGTTGCAAGGCTTTTACTCAGCAAAATCAAATGAAATATCTGGGCCTATTTGGTGCCAGAAATAAAAATTATGACAAACTGAAATTTTAACTTTTATTTAAAGTGAAGACAGTAGGACCTGACAAGGCAATTTATAAAGTGAATTGAAACAATAAATTAAGTGGTCCATGAACAATTTATCCATTGAATTTCTTTCGTGTTTCAAATTTGAATTTCGCGCTGAAAACTCAAACAAATCAATACATTTGGGTGGGGATCCATTTACAGTGAAGCTGAGCTTGAGTACTTTTGAGGAAAATATTGAATTGATAGGACTCCAAAGTAACTACTGTCACACGCCAGTAACTGTCATATGTCAGTTTTGACTGCAACTTTGCTATTGCATCAATAATGGAACTAAACACTACTGGATGATACTTTTTTCCTTGAAGGATTCCAAGTCACTGACTACTAAAACTAAACTACCACAATTTTTATAATTTAAAAAAATTTAACCGTTCAAGTCAAGAAAAAATGTCTTTGTCAATCTAATTTCGCTCTATTATTCCAAGTACTTCTCTCTATTACTCTATTACTTCCAGAACAATAAATCTTGAGACAAAATAAATAAATAAAATAATAGCTCCACATTCAGGTCTTGCAATTTTTTACAAAGGTCATTTTTTCCCAAGTTAAACAAAACCCTAATAAAGACTAATTACCTTTTTTTGAGAACAACTTCTCTAAAATGAAATTATCTTGTGTACTACTATCAGCCTCCTCCTGCTTTCTCTTTTTCTCCCTCTTCTTTATTTCGCTCTTCAATAAACCTTCAACTTTTTCACCGTCGATCTCACCAGAAAGGTCGGTCTTGGCGTGATGATGCTCCTTGTGCTTCGACTTCTTTTTGTGTTTCTTTCTATCATCACGTGAAACTACATCTTCTTTCCTTTCATGACTCTCACTTTCCGACTGAACTTTCTCAACTAGAGCAGAACCAGTCTCTTCTTCTAATTTTAGGCAGGGAACCGTTGAGCTCGAACAATCAATGCTTTCGCTCACGTTCGTACAATCGTTTGCACTGGAACACGACGGTTGCTCGTATACTGCAGACTCACTGACACTTCTTCTTTTTGTATTTTTCTGGCAGTGGTAGCCGTCTGAAATTGTCTCCGTAGCGACGAGAGCTTGCTCAAAGTTGATAGTGGTCTCTCGATCGTCCAATCTATTCACACTTTCCTCTTCCTTCAGTTTAGATTTGTTCCTGTTATAGGTAATCAGTTCCTGCACGGTCAACGCTTTCAGCTCTTCTTTTTCTTTCAGTTTCCTCTCGCGGTCTTCCTCCAGCTGAAGCTGGTAGGGAGTTTTCTTCTCGACTTCCTCCGCGCTGGTGGCACTAGCGCTGCTGTTGCCAATCCGCTTCGAGATTTGCTGCGCCAGAGCTTTCATTTTCTCGATCTTATCCTTCGAAAACTCAAACTGCACGTCCTGCTCTGGCTTGCTCAAATTACGTCGCTTCTTATTATATTTAGAACGTCGATTTTCAATATCCTCCTTCAATTTCTCCTGCATTTTCACCTAAACAAAACATTTATTCCGTAAAGATAAATAACGATAAGTAAAAGTACAGGAATTACTCTCGAATTGTAGAAGATGTTCGCCGTCTCGGGGTTCGATCCATTGGCCGGCTCCTGCAGGGAGAAGAGATCGTGCAGATCGGAAGACCTGAAAAATTTCTGAGTTTTCGGATCCAACAGGACTTTGTTGCTCAACAGCTGCTTCCAGACTTGTCTCTGGTACATCTTGAAGGAAGAATTATTAATGAGATCGGGAAGGAGATTTGGATGTGAGAAGTACCTTTTCCTCGATTGTCCCGGCACAGAGGAGTCTGTAAATTGTAACCTGCTTTTCCTGTCCGATCCGCCAGGCTCTCTCGCGGGCTTGTGTATCGGTTGCCGGGTTCCAGTCCGGATCGAAGATTATTACTCGATCTGCTCCCGTCAGATTAACTCCCAGACCGCCTACTCGGGTCGTTAACAGGAATACGAAATAGTTTTCATCCTGGAAATAAATCGGGTCAGGTCATGTTTTTAGTGTCCAACTGGCATGAGTCACCCTTCAAACTTACTTATGCTGAGATTAATGAAGAAATCTCGGAATCAAGAGAAGAAAGAGAAGACAAGTAGGTACATGGAGGAAGTTTTACTTTTCACTCAGTTTTAAAAGTTCAGTCTGAAGTGTAGTGTAGCAATTTTTATATTACCTAAATTTCATATCAGGCTTATAATATAAAACTGCATTAATTTGGATCTGACACACTTAACGAAACGTCAATTACCTTATTAAATCGATCGATTATAGATTGACGTGAGGAAATTGAGGTCCCCCCATCCATTTTCAAGTAATTGTAGCCGTTTTGGCAGAGGAAGTCTTCAAAAATCGATATCATGGTCCTGACCTGAGTGAACAGAAGAACTCGGTGCTTCTGTTTCTTCCAGATCTTCAAGAGGGCGGATACGACGATCATTTTTCCTGATCTTTTGTAATAACCGTAACGATCTTCGATGGGAGTTTCTTGAGTGTCCTGATTAATAAAAAAAGACAAAATCAACAAATAAATATCACCTAATTGCCAACAAAACATCGCTTACTTCAATCTTATCTTCATTTTTGTTGTAAATAAATATGTCCGGATGGTTGCAGATCTTCCTCAGTTGAGTAATCGAGACGAGAAGATTCGCCCTCATGAATTTATCAGAGTGCCACTTATCTTTACCTTGTCCGAGGATAGCATGAACGTGTTCGCTCTAAAAATAAACAATTCAAGTAAAATGGATATAGAAAAACACAAATTCTAATCCCAGTACCATCAAGTACCGCTTGTACAACTGCTTCTGCTCCTCCGTTATGGAACAAAACAGCACTTGCTCGCTTTTACCGGGAAGGTCGATATCGTCCTGGACTTCGCTTTTGGAACGTCTCAGCAGGAACGGTCCGATTATGTTCTTTAGAGCTGTCGCCATCGACATGGCAGTGGCCTCCTGTCAAAAAAATAATCAATTTAGAGAATAAAAATCAAGAATTGAGAAAATAAAGGGATTTGGGATACAAAGAGACAGGCTCACCTGTAAGGGGGTCGAGTTCACGAACCCGCCGTGAATGATCGGGTTGGCGAAGTGCTCGTTGAACGTGGCCAAAGAGCCCAGCATCCCTGGATTGGTGAAATCGAACAGGCTCCACAGCTCCTGCAGGTTGTTCTGCATTGGGCTCCCGGTCAGCATGATCCGGTGCGGCGTTCTGATCTCCTTGACGGCTATCGTCGCCTTGGCGGAGGCGTTGCGGATCTTGTGACCTTCGTCCAGGATCAGGTAGTGCCAGGTATGCTCGCACAGCTCTCCCTTGTACTTCAGTGCCCCCAGATAGGTCGTGATCAGGATTCCCTTGCACTTGTGGATCTCACGGATGAGATGAGACATGTTGCCTGGGAGAATCAAGTCCAAATAAAATTATTAAAGAACAGATTTGATTATAAAATATCTTACAATCTTCTACATCATTAAAAGCTTCATGGGTCTTACCTTTGTAAGTTCCCGATTGGTGAAGCACAGCCACACGAAATTCCGGCGCCCATTCATGGAAATGCTGCACCCATTGATGAATAACCGTCGCTGGTGAAATTATAATTGACGCACCTAGCCCGGTAAACCTAAAAATAAATCAAAAAAACAATACATTCCCTTAAATTCCAGATATAATCAACACCAACCCGCCGTGCCGAGAGACGATCCGGGAATAATCCAACCCGGCCAGGAAACCGATAATTTGAACGGTTTTACCGAGACCCATCTCGTCGCCCAGTATCCCACCGGTTGACCTCTGGTGCAGCTCCCACAGCCACTTGACGCCGTCCCATTGGTATCTGAAGAGGTTGTTCCAGATCTTCCGGGGCACTTTCAGCCCGTTCTTCAGGGAATGGTAATCGGGTTCGGCGTGCTCGGCGTCGTCCGCCGGGAGGGACTTGTGGTGCTCTTCGAGTTCTTTGTAGTAGTTTTCGAGGCGAGCTTTGTACATGTCTGGGAGACCGTCGTCCTTCACCTTCTCGAAAGTGGCGGTCCTTTTGCGCTTGCGAGATGTGGATTTTGCGGGGGTGTTGGTCTCTTCGGAGGGGTCTTCGCAGGTACGTTCGTCGTAGTCAGTATCTGGACGGAAATCAGAGGATTAGATCGTAATACGAGGATTGCGGATGGGGAAAAATCTGAAGAAGAAAATAAAGAAAAGGAGACAACTTAGCGACATTTGATAAGATTAATAAATCCTACAGATTTTTAAAAAATTTATTATAAAATACAATTACTAGTCCCATCAGTCAAGATGAGGGAGGAACTTCTATGTCTTATAATGGTATAATTTCCTTAGCACTTAGTGGTAAGGTTTCTTTATAAAAGACAGTTTGAAATTGAGAACCGCAGAGTAGGATTACAGATGCAAACTGTGGGAAGCCCAGTGGCTACAATGAGTAGGGGAAGTACCCACTGAGCATCAGAATCATTCTAATAAATGCAAGGTCATTACACTTATGTCTCTCATCTATCTGTAAATCTTGATATATTCAATTGTTTATAGTATGTGTAATTGTTCAAGTGTTTATTTTTAAATAAACAAATCAACTTCATCCAGGACAGACATCTCATTATTCCTTGAAGTGTGTGGAGCAGGGGAATGAAGAATGACTCATCCAATAAGAGATTCAATATAAAATAAAATAAAGGTGCATCCTACTACCAGTGATTGCTTTTATTTAATGCCTATACTTCTTGTAGTACTGAGATACTGGGAACAAAGTTAATATAAACAGACTTTGTCAAGTCTCAAATTATTATTATTATTACATTCCTCAATCTTCAATGACAGATTTTATTTGTCTTCATTAAACTGAAAGGGTCACAGTTTGCAATTATTATTCCTTATCATAGTTTACGACTATTTCAGTTTATTAGTGCTGAATCATTAAAATGATGGTGAGGCTTTTCCTTGAAAACATTCTTGGGAAATTGCTCAGACACACATACCTTCATACCTATTCCATTGTCACACCTCTTATCATCTGATAAGTAGAAGTTAATTAGCATAATACACCATTCACCTTGAATAATTAATAAACAAGCAACAATAAAAGTATATTTTTCTTGCACGTATCAGCACCCGCACAAAAGTCCAAGTGATAAGGAAATAATTCCCATAATAGTCCATATAATTCTACCCACGTATTGGATACCTACTTTCAACTCTGCTATGTCATAAATTTTAGCATTGTCATTAGGAGTGACCGAATACATACCGAAAACTACTAATCTAACATTATTTTTGGGGTAGGTATTCTAAGCATGCCTGTACATCCCCCAAAATGCAACTAAGTTATATGACTGATAGATGCATTAATTGAAGAGAAGCTGGAAACCTTTCTTGGAGAGCTTCTAAAACTGCTTCTTTTTAGTGGGGCTCATTTCTGTTAAAATAAATGTTAAAAATAAGAACTATACTATACAGGGAGACTTTATACACATTTGGTACTTCTAATCAACTGATTCATAATTAAATAAATAAATATTTTTGAGCACAAAATCAAAAGTTAAAACCTCTCGGGGCTTTTAAATTCATTTAAATACGAACTAGGCTTCTGATTGCTTTCGTGCAGATTGGGTGAATGGAACTGCAAGAAATTGAAGTATATTTACTTTATTTGCAAAAAACAATCAAGTGAATAGGTATGTTTTATTGTATAATGAATCTTTTTGAAACAATTTTGAAAAAACAAACATGCTATAAAAAAAATAAGACGAGACTTACTAACAACTGTCATCCCTCCCAATGGTAAAAGATTCCTCCCAAAGACTTTCATTGGCACCATGACTTTATACTATTCTAGAGACCTATAACTACCTCGTAGTGGCTATGGTATATACGAGTGCGACTGGCCACAGATCACAGATGTCAATAACGAACGAACAATTTAACCAGCCCAAAACCTACTTCGTCCTTCTTACATTTAAAGAGACATTCATAGTATTCACAAAGACACGGTCTCAGTAATTTTGTGTAAAAGAACAAGTACCATTACACTTTCAATAAAGACCATATCTCTGTCTATTATAGACACATAAAACAACATATATCTTACCACATAAATCCTCATCAGAAGGTTCATATTCGCTGCCACTCTTCACATCCTCGTCCCCCTCTTCGATATTATTATTAGTGACGGTTTCTACTGCTGGTGTTTTCTTGAGCCTTTTCTTCTTTAAGCAACTTTTTGATTTACTCTGCCTGCTCTTTGGAACAGCATCAGTTACACTGTTACCAGGGGGATCCCCATTAACCCCGGAGGGTTTCTTCACAGAAGTTTCGCTCTCGCTCCGATCATTTACATTTACCAGAGTTTTCCGGTAGTCCGAGATTTTCTTCAGCTCCTCCTGTCCCTTAAAATACGACTGGATGTCGAAAGTTTCGTGCGGTTTGTTTTCTGCTATCAATTCGCCTTCACTTTCTTCCAACTCTCCATCTTCTAGGGAGGTGTTTGGATCGGTCGTTTGTTGGAGTTTCTTGCTTTCTGTGGAGAATTTCTCGATTTCTTGCAGGGCTTGTTTTTCTAGGATCTCTTGAGCTTGCCCCCAGACAGTTACGCCGTCGAGTTGAAGCAAGTCTTCCTGGAATTTGAAAAATAATTTGAAATTTAAAGTTTTTAGGAGCTGGTTTGATCCCAAGTTTTACCTGATTATTGTCTGCGGCTGGAATGTCACTTGAAATTTCCATTTCACTTACTTTTATTGAAATTCCGTGGTAAATTTAAATTATTGCGCAATTTGATATTATTTTGATTTTTTTGTATAACCAAACAAAAACAAATGGTTTCTTCTTTCTCCTACTGTTTTCTGTTATTTTATTTTCTTTTTTTGGTCTTCTCCGTCTCTCTTCATCTCTTCTGTTAGTTCTGTTCTGTTCTCTGTCTGTAGTGTCTGTGTCTGTACACAAGTACAAGGTGCAAGCAAGGTGACTGGTGACTGTGACTGCCTGTAAATACTGACTACTAGACTGACTAATGCATACTGTGCTAATGCCAGCAGCGCAGCATGCCAGAAAGTAAATGGAAAAGGGGAAATACTGAAGTATAGAACATTGACAATGACAGTTACAATAATTACTCTATTGCATCGAACTCTAACCTACGAGAGGTTACCTATATTGTCCATGCATTAATCTTTAATCTCCATTGAACTAATCTGCAGTATCCTGTGGCAGTCTGGCTTATGTATTTCACGGTTAGTGAAGTGAATGTCGTCGTCGTCACATTTCTCAAGTGTTAAGTGTTTATTCTCTCATGCGGTTCTTATGCTCTCTCACTCTTTCATCTTAAAGTTCTCATAAGATAGAAAGAGGTGGAGCTACTGCACTTGTACGTGTTGCCTAAAAGTATATTCTTTCTTTTTTTAGTAGAGTTCGATGCTTATTGATTGAACGTAAAATGGAGTTATGTAACTTGTCATTACTGTCATCTATGCGACGCTAATAAACACTCATACTCATAACTGTCTAAAATTAGCGTGAGAACCCGTGAACCGGCCGCGGGTGTGTCAGAGACAACATACTATAAAGAGACCGTCAGATCGACGGACGAAAATGGGTACACTGTTCACGCGCATTCCGGTAGCGCATCGCGCATTGCGGACGATTTCTAAACTAAAATGAAGCTGCCTTTAGATCTAAATTCTCATTTTGACATAATCTGACGTTTAGTTTTGCAATTGTGTAAAATTTGATTTGTTTAATTTCAGTATTTTATCAAACTAATAATAAATTTTAGATGAAACTTTACCTTGAAAGTATTTAGAAATATAATTTATAATAATTTACCCAATTAATAACAGTATAACGTAAAACGTTCGCATATTTGTTGACTTTTTGAAAGGTCAGTGCAATATATCCTGTTTCATGCTCTTGTAAGTAATAAAAATTATTTTAAATAAATCGATAAAAAACTCTTTCTGAATGCGAAATAATTGTTTTAGGAACCACATTCTGTCTGCGTCTTGGTTTAAAAGCAATTTTTAATCACAACGATGGATCTATCAAAGTTATGAATACAACACCCAAGAAAAACTGCATTAAAACACTATTAGAAGGTAGATAAAGGAATACAAATCTTTTGAGATGCTGAGATTCTGAGGTGCTGCGGTGTGTGTTATCTTCTCTGTTTATACTTATTTAGTTTGGTACATTATACTATTGGGCATTTTATTATGTAAAGAAGTTCACGTGACCGGCGGGCCCTCTTCGGAGCTGGAAACCTCAAAAAATGGGCCGCTTTTTTTGTTGCCTGAAAAACTCTGAATAAATTCAGGCATATTCTTTGATAAAAATAAGTATTTTTTGTTTCTTGGTGTTTCTCTGCTAAAACTCTTCCTTCTCAGTAAAAGCATCAAATGATGGTCTATGAATTCTTTGTCTTGATATTTCTTACAAAAGAAGGAAGCAGTATGAAGAAAAAGTTTATTTATTTTTGTCTAAAGAATATGCGTAAATTTTTCCATAATTTTTGAAAATAAGAGGGCTAATCATCTGTAGAAGGATAAATCGCCTTTTGACTCCGCGAGTTTTTCTTTAAGACACCTGCTGCTTCACGTGAAACTAATGAATCAAAAAAATTAAGTTTTTTATAATTTTTTTCAGATAGATCCTTTTTCGGCTTCCCTCTTGAAGAGAACCCAGTTACGTGACCTACCACTTCGGTAGATCGTAGCTATAGAGGTATACACATCTTAACCAAGCGACGGGGTCTGCGGTGCACGATCCAGCAGATGATGGCTGGAATGCCTTTTATGTTAAAATTATTAACAACAATATTATTATAATATTTTTTTTCTGGAAAACTCTTTCCATGTTGAGAAAACTGGTTAAATAGAAGCATCTTCTGTAAAAATTGAACCTGTATTTATACTTTATTTTTTATTTAGATGGATTCCACCAAGTCAAAATTCTAGGGGAACGATTGGCAACAAGACTGATTAGGTTGGTTATGGTGATAGTTGTTACTAAAATAGTCACTGGAATAGTTACTAAATAAATTTAGGTTAAGGTCGATTAGTTTAAATGTCATTTTATTTCAAAATTTAAAATTTGAAAAACTATAAATGCAATTTTTAGAGGTAAATTGGAAAATTTTAGACACTTGTAAGTGTAAGTACCTAGCTATTTACTCTTATAAATCTTATGTATGTAGGATTAGACCAATTCCTTCTAGTTTTATGTAAAAATGTTGAAAATAGAAGATCTATATTGACAAATAGAGGTAGGTACTTAACATTATTTAATCATTTTTTAAGAATTTCTTAATTAAGGAATCTGATTAAACTGTATTTTTGCTTAATCTGGAGAAACATCTTTGAATCGCTATTGTTTATACCATTTGATGATTAATTTGTTTCTTTCTTTTGAAATAAATTTACCTGCCTGAGCATTTTAATAATTTTGAATTTGATAATTTGGTTTGTCAATTTGACAACTTCAACTTTTCAAGTTTCTGGCGTTTCGCTGTAACTAGCGAATACCGAATGAGGACCCAGACCTATAGTTTTCGCAAAACGTCATTGGATATAGGCAATCCAAGCAAAAGTTAATTTTATCCTCAAAAAACGAATAACTACTAAAAAAGAACTGTTTTCGAAGAAAATAAAGTAATTTGAAGTTTTTAATTTACGTTTTATAACAGTGCAACTTACAACAAGGAAACATGTTTTGCAGGTGACGTCATAGCCTTATACCAGAATCGGGGAATGTTCCCGTTACTTTAGTCACAACGTAAATTTTTTGTCAAGGTCAAGAAAACAGGCTACCATCCGACAATATGAAAATTACTGTTTAAACATTGCACAGGGTACCAACTTAACAGCTGTTTGACAAGTCCATCTAAATAAAAAATAGACTTTATGTGAAGAAAATTTTGTAGGAAGCATTTGTTACAATTATTAAGTATACTCGTATATATTGTGCATCTATTAAGAATAAAGAAGTTTTATATTGATGCCTCGAAGTTTATTTGCTGAAGTGGCGACACTTCAACCGTAAAAATAATTTTTCAAATAATAATTAGGTATAAATTTAAATTTGAATATCCCGCGCTTACCAATGATATCTCCGGTAGCCCAGGTAGTCGCCACCGTCGCAGGTTACCTAGAGTCTAACGTGTAATCGAACACTCTATTATATTATCTTTCTCTATGGGGTGTGTTCATAAATTATACGACTACATACACATAGTACGTTCTGTGTGACGACTGACGAGTGACAACGTACTCTGACTCTGGACGCGTTCGTAAACAACCAGTTCGTTCGGTTGCCGATGATGACGCTCGGATCAACCGCCGATACTTGAAGCAATGGTGATTCATCACTCAACATGCGCATTGCAATATCTGACGTTTTGATTCAACGTAATTAAAATTCTGTCAAATAATATTAAAATATTTATATTTGAATGAATTTTGTGCATATACATATACCTAATGGTAGGTAAATTGTGTTTATAATGCAATTAAATTCATAATTTAAATTGTGTTTATAATGCAATTAAATTCATAATTTGAAAAGGCGGGTATCTAACAGCTACGTACATAACCTAAGACTTTTAATTATTATTTCTTTCTTTTTTCTCGTCCGATATTACGATAGTTCATAAGATAAAACACTGACTGACACTCCCAAGAGTATTTGACGTCTGTTAGACACACACGTTCATGTTTATTTACGAACGCACCCCTTTATATTCATAGAATTCGAGCAGTTGTCGCTCGACTATAATTTTCAAAGAAGAAATAAGGTCAGGAATAAGGAAATAAGGACCGTCGGCGGACAGACGGAAATGATATTCTTTCAGCACGCGCCAAGATGACGTAATGTGGTGAGTGGCCAAATAATATAGGAGATACACAAAAATAATAAAATGATAATATTATTGATGTTCATTTGATAATATTATTATATTGCATTATACAGGGGAGTCGGAAAAAACTTTCAACTCCGACAGGAATGAATTTCACTGATGAAAAATATAAAATATTAATTTATAATGACGTTTTCTTGGTTTTATTTGTTTTTTACTACTAAAAAAATTCCTTATTTAGATAGTCAGTAAAAATATCAAAAATATTTTTTAGTGCTATCTTAGCTAACTAAAGACGCTGCTATTTTCTAAACTAGATTAAAGAGCACTTATAGCAGTTTATTAAAAAAAAACTTGTTGCGAGGTTTAGTGATTTATTCTGATTACTTTTCAGGAAGATACAAAACAAGAAGCCTAATAATTAATCACTTTAATAATTTATTTTTGTATTTTAAATTTAAACCGAGGTTAGGAGGGTTTTTGGGAATGTTATCATTGTAAACTTTAGTAATATCCCACTGGAGCAGCTCGCAAAGTGTCAAAATATGATGTTGACTTATCTCCTGAAGATTAATGTAAAAAAAAAAACGATCTCCATGACTGCCACCAGTGCCACCAGTCTGGGAATCTACTACAAGTGTGACGTCATGTGGTGAGTTGCCGGCTAGCTGTCGTAATAACCAGGGAATTCGATTTGTGTTGTGGGAATCGATGTATCATACTCTTTATATCGTGTGATCCACAAAATTTTTCATCAACTACTGCCTTCAATAAAATGAAGCATGTCTACCAGATAAAACACAAACAATCGGTAGGTGTGTAAGTGAACTACTCCAATCAAAGATCTACACAAATCATAGAATAATAAATAAAAACGTGACTATACAGTGAGAACCACATAACGCGGAACATCAGAAAAAATATGACGCAGTCTATTAACGTTGTTGAACCATTTAAAATGGAACATAGCCAAATCAGTGCATTTCCAACAAAGCCGCTACAATACGTTAACAATATCGTAGTTATGGTTACGTTCGAGCATTGTTGAATTTAGCATTAGTGAGTTATTTAAAATAGAACATAGGGATTCTGTATTGAAAGTCAATGCAATAAATAATTTTTTAATTAAAACGAAATTATTTCAAAATATAAAAAAGTGTAACTAAGTACTAAGTATTTTATAAAGAAACAATAAATTGTAAATTAAATCCTGCAGAGTGTTAATTATTATTCTAAAATAGTATCAAACATCCGTTGACTATTATAGGCAAGTGTCCTAAAAAATTATTGTAGAATCAATACATTTATCGTATTTCTGCACTGTTCAGGAGATATTTCTTCGCAGCTCTTCTTATCCTTTGTTTGAGCTTTTCAATGTGATAGATAGAAACGATGTTAGAAACTGATTACTTGACTTTTCTCCAGTAAAAAAATCCAAGTACCTATGTTAAGTCTGGTGACCTGGGCGGCCACTTAATTACTCCGTCTCTTCCTATCCATCTACCGGGAAACTGAGCATTTTAAGCAATTGTCGAACTTGCCGGGAAAAATTGGCAGCTGTAACATTTTGTTGGTACCACAAAGGGCCTTCTACTTGTAGATTATTTATGGTCGGAATGATTCTTTCTTGCAGTGGCTGCAAGATATGAGTGTTAACCATTTCAGCTCACACATTCACTTTCTATCGATACTGTGTCCTATTTTTTCAACTTCACATAAAGAAGACACACTGCATGGTGCACCATGTGCGTAAATTTCAATTTTCTCATCAGCTGTACACATTTTTGATGAATTAAGTAACTACCTACGCTAGTATGTAAGTGACGACAAGTTTTACTCATAAACGTCAAATTAATAATTTGATCTGAAGTGGGGGGTTATTGCAAAACCATTAACGACCTTGCCCGGCAACGGATCGATCTCCATAGCAATACTTCACAAGCTCATCTCCTATGTTCCGTCTTAAAAAACTCTCACTGTATATGTACCTACTTGCATGGCATAATGAACTTTGTTGAGTAAAGGAACTAACCTCTGGAACAGTAACGACATTTGCTGAGTACGTGTGGTGCTGAGCTTATTACTAATTTCCTTTATTTGGCATTGGTTGTATTTCAAGGAGGATGAACAACGTGAGTCGTTGTAGGGTACCTGTATTACCACTGACACTTACGAGCCTGTGTCGGTAATACAGGTACCCTAAGTCGTTGTTATCACAGAAACCCAGAATATTCTGTCTTTCTGAACGAGGATAAAATAACAATTTAATTTGACGTTTCAGTTCGAGTTTGAGTTTTATAATTTACCATTTCAATTCACTTCCAATTCCAACGCACAAACACAGAATAGGTACAATCAGAATATAAACTTCAATAAAAATACCTAGTACGCGCATCTACTCGGCGCATAGAGATCCGCCATGATTTGAGATGAGCTTTCATTAGTTTTGAATGCGGGCCCTCAGAATAGAATTGTACCTATTCTGTGGCGGGCCTGCGTTTCTACTCTGAAACAATGGCCGCTAGAGGTGTGGCTTGTCTCTAAAAGATCAAAGGCGCCGCCGGCGAGTTTACCTTGATTTATTCTATTCTGTGGCACAAACACAAACAATAACAGAATTTATTAAGAATGGTGGTCAAAAATGGCATGAATAAAAAAAAAGTGGCAATTAAGGTAGGTGTTTAGTAATATACCAGTAATTTCATCAGGTTCTTAAATTATAGTCATGAATTATTGCTTTTCGCAATATCTTTAATATTTTAGTGAAATTGACAAAAATTGATATTAAATATGACACATGAGAATTTGAACTAAGTACCTACAATACTAAAGTTATTTTAAAATTATTTTATTGAAATGAGCTCAGACATGACTGCAATAGCCATCTCTCGCTTCCAAGGCACTTGCCTTGGTTATTGATGAAAAATTTTGTGGATCACAGGATATATTATATCCCGTTAACATTAGCAGGAATGTGCCTAGGGGACTTGTTTCCTAGGCACTATGAGTATAATTATTGCGGAAATTCTGACCCTATACCTGTGCATGTATTATTATTATTATTATTACTTCTAGGCTAGGTTAATTAAAAGCCCTTGTACTGAAGCTTGCGCTTATTTTACCCCTGCTGGATGATTAGCTCATCAGTCCCGTCTCCCGAAAGTATTTCAGAACGAGTCCAATGGGTGCTTGTTCTATTTCTTTTGGTTCCGCCATTTCGGTCCCAAATATTAGAAGTCTAGTTCCCTCTAGTGCCGGACACTCACAGATCAGGTGGTATATGGGGTTTCCTCCCGCTCCCCGCACCTCTGCAATCTGGGTTATTTTTCACTCCTATTATTGAGAGGTGTTTCATTAGTGGGCAATGTCCTGTTAGAAGTCCAATTGCCCATCTCAGCTGATGTTTACTCAGCTTTTTCAATTCATTAGTTTTATTCTCTGATAGTTTCTCTAATAAATATCTTCGAATGTCTCAGTCCATCTACTTCATTCCAATAGGGGATATGTTTTTTTCTTTTTTCTTCAGGAGGTTTTTATTTCCCTTCTGACTTCGCTGTAGGCTCTGCAGCAAGTTGGTTCTGGCACGATTAAGGATAGTTTGGATCCCTTTTTTGCAAGCACCGCTTTTTCCTGTGCATGTAAATAACGTATTTTTTCCTCGATTAATTAAAAAAAACTCGTGCTTTAAGAAGAACAATGAAATGCTTTTATAATTTAGTTAGATGAGAGTTTTGTACCCTCAGAAAGCGATATAGATCTTAAGGGCTCGCTTCATCATCGTCAAGGTGTTAATTTTAAAAATTTTAATAACTAAACGTTCATTATTCAATATTCCAATGAATTACCATTTTCCTTTTGAACTTTTTATTTGACTCGCCATTGACCAAAAAAGACACCCACACTTTTCCACTTGAATAATTCAAACCAAAGAAGAATGCCTCCCTGAAATGAATAGTGAGTGAGTGAATAATTTAAATCCCGTTGAAGGTATGGAGACGTATTTGCTTGATATGGACGTGGAAATATTTCCACTCCAAAGGCGAATAATTTCATGTCGCGCCCGATCTTGACCTACATTGAAATTCAGTACTTCCGTTTCAGCTCCACTTCTTCTTGAAATTTTTATAACCTTCCCTATATATAACTGACGATAGGACGACGTCCTTAAAAGGAAAAGAGTAGAGAGCCAGATATCGGGACGGATTATTTTGACTGCAGGGAATTATTTATAAAAATAAGACTTTGATGTGGTGAAAGCGATCGAGTCTTCTCATTATTCTTGTCCTGTAAGGTCGGACTGAGCACTATATAAAGCGGGAATCAACAGTGAAATAAATTTTGCTTAGTCACGTTCTTTTAATATTGAAGAGTTTGCCACCATCAATAAAATTTCTAACTTTTTTTGATTATTGTAGAATGAAACTCTTAGGCTTTTTCCGCTTTTTTTCATGGGATAGAGGGGTGGACTTTTTGCCATGAACTTACAAAATAGTTCTTAGACTTTTATTGTAGTTTTACTTTACTGAATAAGATTGCTCTTGAAAAGTTTTATGGTCAACGATCTAAAACATAAATGTTATAAGTGAATCGATTTCCTCCCTTGAAGTGTCAGGCGAACCCCAACTGAATATTAAATATCAAATTCCCTAAATTTGAAGCGATAATTGTTGTTGATTTGAATAATTAATGTTTCCTCTTCAAAGTTGAGAGATGATTAAGTAACGAAATTGCTTCAGTCAGGGGTTGTCCGACGTTCTTATCCGGCGAATCAATAAGAAACACTGGGTGTTCGTTTGTTAAATTAAATTTACCCCTATTAACCTATTAATAGAGTTGCGTGACCCGGAATAATGCTTCAAGCCTTCTAGATGGATATCCTTAGTAAGTCATTTTTCGCCTGAAACTTCCTGTTGTATATATTAAAATGGAAGATTGCGATCATGGTATTTATTTCCCCTGTTTCAAGTTACAATACAAATTTTTTATTCTATCTATTTAAATCATTTTTATTGTGATGTAATTGAATCTCATCTCGCTGATGTTTTTTTTTACTATTTCTTTGACGTAGGTAGACCTTGTTTACAAAATATTCAGTTTCAATAAATGTAACCATCCTTATTGGGAGCCGTATAGGTACATATCGCCTGTCAGGTTATCTCAAGAAAGCGATAAATGAAATAAAAGTAAATCGAGTTTGCTCTCCCGTTCCAACCAATCAGGAATCCATATTTTCAGCAGATGATAAAACTAGGTATAGATTTATTTTTGTGTCCCCGAGACCCAGACTGATCAATTTATAGTCATGAATAATTCAATCGTTATTAATGGGGAAACCCAATTAATCTCTCTATTTGCCACTCCCTCATCCATAAAAACGAATTACAATGTTCATTCCGCGACCAAAAGAATTCCATCCAACCGAGATTGGTTTCAGTTGAAAGTCTCAAACTCAAACAAAGATATTACTTTCACGCTGATGATCCTTTTCTAAGCCATCTTCCAAGCGGATTACTCTAACAAAGTGATCCCAATTAGAGGCAGACCTTCCATCAATAATAATAATAATACACGAGAAGTCTTTGAAAAGACAAAGTAATGATAAGATTAAAGATCAGCCGTCCTTCTATGTGACAACATTGATAATTAGTTATCGAACGTTATCCTTTAAATGCTGGCCACGTCCTGCAGCACTATAATAGTGGTAGTGCTCCTGCTGTATCCAGCTCCAGCAGTAATAAAACTCTGATTTCAACCTCTGATTTACACTCCCGAGTTTCCATGGTGACTGATGGAGAGCGTAATTATAGTGACGTCTGAATCCCGATACCTCTGCCACAGAATAGACTACCTCTGCTGCTAGCTAGGATTGTGGAAATTTCAGGATCGGCGGATTGGGGTTCGAGGCGCGTCCATGTTGTTTACAGAATAGGATTCCATCGAGGACATAAACATAAACATGTTTAAAATTTCATGGAAAATCGTTACTGTGTCGTCTAGCAGCTTCGTTTTCGTATACATACTCACTTATTCCAACCAACCGAATCGAAACCACTTGTTAACTGAACTTAGGGACTCCGGGAAACATGCTGCCATTCAGAGAGCGTTTACTGCTTTAGGGTTTCGACTTCGGTTAAATGTCGAGTTTAAATTGGAAATGCTTGGGCGTCAGCAGTTGAATAATATGTTAAGGGAAATACCTAAATAGTACAGTTATTATTGGTGCGGAATAGGTCAACAAATAGAAAGTCAAACTTTCCACAAATGTTTACGTTTCCTTTTATATTTTCCTCTATTTTCTTTAGCTTCAAGGTATATTATCCTTGAAAATTCAATAATTTTATAATATGCACTCAGAGTACCTACTACTGTGTTCTTTCGTTTGAAAAAGCACATTTCTGTAAATTCAGGTGATTTTATAAAAAAATCTTCCTGTCTCCAAGGATGCGTGTTAAAGTTATTAAAGTGCAGCTTTCCTTACCTATATGGAAAGGCTAGAAATTTTCAAAATATGCTATTAAAATAATAAAATTTAATCCAAATTTGGAAAATTTTATCAATTCTTCTTGTGCCCGGCAAAAATAATTGCAGAATTTCGCGTGAATCTGAAAATATGCACAAACAAGCAAATTTTTTAAATTTAACTAATAAAAAATTTCATTTAAATTTATAAAAATTTCTCTGGATAGTTTGAACGTTATCCACGCTAGTCCTCCGATTTTCAAAATTTTCTAAAATATTGTAAAATTTCACCCGAATTTAAAAATAGTAAATATTTTTGTTGTTTATTGAAGAAAAAGTTTGCCTATAACTTTCTTTTCTTATTAGAAATCCCTTCCACCATTTCATAATTTTTAAGTACCTATAACCCCCATTAGGCTCTGATTTTTTTTAAGATTCGATTTAAGATTCTGGTCATTTTTTACAATTTCTAGACAACTTTACCATTTTGAGCTATAATTAGTATAGAGGGAAATGTTTTTTATCGTATCAAAAAGTTTTTTTTTTCCACTCAAGAAGGCCTTATACAGTGTGTGTCACAGGCATGGTACACCCCCTTTTTTTTCTTTATTTTTGGAGAAAATTTTTTGAAATTTGGTACGTCGCATATTCTCGATAGAGCGCACTTTTTAGCAGAAAATTGATTTTTTTCCCACATCCGGTTTTTCCGGAAATGTTACCAACTTTTTATTTTTAAATGGGACACCCTATATATTATTATATTTTTGGATTCTATACACTTTTGTACGAATCCAACAATACCACATAAGTACCATTTTAAATGTCAAATTTGTTTTAATTTAATTTTTTACTTCTCAATTATAGTGTGCCATGACTATTTCGTTTTACTCCAATTGGATCATCTAATGCTAGAAAAATCGAATTTTTGTTCAAAGTACTAAATTAAGTGATTTATGGATAAATTATGCGCACCGGAACGATTTTTTGAGCTGGATTCATTTTTTTCAAATGGTATCATATTGGTACCGAGGTACCATCTACTAGTACTCTTAATAAGGAACATTTTGGTGTACCCATTTTGCATCTGTGACGAACACAACTGAAATGGTACTTTACACCAAAGATTAGTTACTTTCTTGGTAAAGTACCATTTCAGTTGTGTTCGTCACAGATGCAAATTGGGTACACCAAAATGTTCCTTATTAAGAGTACTAGTAGATGGTACCTCGGTACCAATATGGTACCATTTGAAAAAAATGAATCCAGCTCAAAAAATCATTCCGGTGCGCATAATTTATCCATAAATCACTTAATTTAGTACTTTGAACAAAAATTCGGTTTTTCTAGCATTAGATGATCCAATTGGAGTAAAACGAAATAGTCATGGCACACTATAATTGAGAAATAAGAAATTAAATTAAAACAAATTTGACATTTAAAATGGTACTTATGTGGTATTGTTGGATTCGTACAAGTGTATAGAATCCAAAATATAATAATATATAGGGTGTCCCATATAAAAATAAAAAGTTGGTAACATTTCCGGAAAAACCGGATGTGGGAAAAAATTCAATTTTCTGCTAAAAAGTGCGCTCTATCGAGAATATGCGACGTACGAAATTTCAAAAAATTATCTCAAAAAATAAAGAAAAAATAGGGGGTGTACCATGCCTGTGACACACACTGTATATTAATATTATAAATTCATGCCAGTTACAATAATTATTAATTAACAAAAGAATGCAGTCCTTAATAAAATATGGAATATTTTAAATATTAATATTTTTATTATATTTTTAATATTTTTTTTATTAGGTATTTAATATCATTTATAAATAAATAAGACAGTTATTTTATTAAAAAAAAATTAAATTAATTTAATTTCTAGTGAACAATAATATCGCATTATTCCTGTTCTCACGACGATTCATCTTATATGTTAATAATTCATTGATAATTGCTTATTAAAAATTTATGCCCTCAATTTCGTTAAAGGTTCTTCCGGGACTTTGACTCAGGTATATTTTTCAGAGATGATATAAATTTTCCATTTCTCTGGATAAAAGCTATAGGTATGTAGGCAACGTATCGACTGTCAGGTTATCTCAAGAAAGCGATAAATAAAACCAAAGTAAACCTAATTTGCTTTCCTGCTACAACCAATACTCAATTCAATAACTTATTATTGAAACATCCAGGAATCTGTCTCAAAAATAATTTAATTCTAAAGATAATAACATGATATAATAATAATTATGTCACGTATACTTACTATGTTATGTTAAAATTATAAGAGAGCTCGGGTTATATGCAAGATGCATGTTTTTGCATATTTTGCATTTTTTATGCATTTTTCGCACGAACTGCATTTTTTTAGAAAAATTGCATATTTCTGCATATTTTACCGTATATGCCTTTTGTCAATTATTGGCGGATTAACTAAAAAAATAAAAAATATAAAATCCAAAATTAAAAAAAAAGCTTAACATTAATCTTATTGTGAAGGATTTTACAATTTTTGTGTGATTTACTGTACCTATACGGTAATAAATTTCTTGAACCCCATTAACAACAACTTGAATAGAAAGCCCTCTTCAAGGAGACGCCTATCTTTTACCTTGCAAAAATTTTGGTCATATCTGAAAGTGATTGAAATTTAATTAGATTAATAATTTTACCCGGGCACTAAAACTTGGGTATTTTGTAGGGTGTAAATAAATTTCCTATCCCTTGATTCCCTTGTCGGTTTATTTATTAACTTCAAAAAATTGTTTTATTCTCCTGTACCTCGGAAACGGGAAACCGTAACGGTTTCGATATATGTACTGTTATAGAAAATTGGATTCAGGTGTAGGAAGGTAGAGATTTCGAGTTTAAATTAGATTTATTATTGTGACAATGAAATTTATGACTTGTAATAGATAAAAATTATTATAAATGTCAATAAGAAATAAATTTTGGATTGTTTGAAAAAAATGAGAGTGAAAAAGAAAAAAAGTGAAAGAGGAGAATGTTGATAGCAACGAGAAAAAAATGGGAAAAAATTAGAAAAATTTGAAAGAAAGTCAGTGAGAAATAATGTTAAAAAATGTAATATAATGATTTAGAAGAATTAAAGAGAAGCAGAGGGACTAGAGAAAGGAGAAATTAAGAGAGGAATAAATGATAAAAGAAGAGAGTTTTTTTTAAAAGGAAATACAGCAGAATTTGAAAGCAGAAAGAAGATAAAGTAACAGAAAGCAAATATTTATTAGTAAATGGAAGAGAAGCAGAGGGACTAGAGAAAGAGCAGAATTTGAAAGCAGAAAGAAGATAAATAACGCAAAGCAAAGATTGATTAGTAAATAGAAGAGAAGCAGTAAGAAAAAGAGAAAGACTACGAGAACAAGATAGAAGCTTTATTTGGAAAGGACAAGGGATAATAAGAGACGGTGTCGGAGAGCAGTTTGAGAATTTTTGAAAAGTGCGGTAAGAGAAAGAGTTAAAAAAGAAGAGAAGCAGAGGACTAGAGAAAGGTTTATAAAGAAGAAGGAAATTGTAAGATTTGGAATTGTATTTAATTAAAATTTTTACAGTATAAGAAATTTTCAAATTCAGAGAGCTCGAGGTAGGTTAGATTTTCCTTTATTTAAAATTTTGTAAGTTACAAGTTATAAATAATAATAATAATAATTTCAAATTAATTTTTTTTATATTTTATTTTGATTCAAACTTAGAAAATATATTGAAAAATTTATCTGAACCCACCTGAGAAAGAGAGTGTCCTCAGAGAATAACTTTATTAAAAATTTTGTTGTTTATGGTATTAAATTTTTTTAAAATAAAACTAGTAATAATAAATTGAGATAAGGGGGGTAAGTAATACCATAACAGTACATACTGGCCTATTTCCAGAGATAAAAAGACGAGTTGACTGGAAAAAAAGTGAAAAAGTGAAAAGAATGTGAAAAGAAAATGACTAAGAAGAGGTTAAGTTAAATTGATCATAAACTCGTAATAGTATAGTATACAGGGAGCCATTTTTAGGAAAAAAGCAAGGGTATCTGTTATCTTAAAAGAGATACGAAGTAAATTAACTCAAGGCAAAGTTGCAAAGTGCTGGTTTTGTAATCTGAAAAATCTAAGTTTCTTATTTCTCATGTCTTTTTTTGTTATTGAAAATGAATTAATTGTTTTTTGTATTTTTATATATTCGGCGATTTTTGTTTTTCTTGTGGCTGTAATTGGCTCTTATGGCTGCTATGGCTCGTATTATTTCGTTTTCAATAATAAAAAAGATGTAGGGTTAACCCAATAATAGGGTTAACACAAAAATGATAGGCCTGAGAGAAACTATGGTTTGTGCATGGATTTCCGATAATTCATAAAATCTTGCTGGTCTGTTTGAGTTTAGTTGCCTTTGGATTATTATACGATTATCTAATTTTAACATTTTAAGGGACAAAGAATTTTACTTACTACTGGCTAGAGACTCAACTCTAGTAAATATGTATACAGGCTGTCCCGTAATATGTGGGCAATCTCCCGGATTCGGGTAAATTTCGTAAAAATAAATGAAAAAATAGCTATAAAATTAATTCCTCAGAGATACCCCTACAAAGATATTAGCTGTTGAAGTTGAGGGTTGAAAATCAATTTTTTGCAATAACTTTTTTATTTCTTAACCGATTTTGATAATTTTTGGTTTTATTTCGTATTTTTTTAGACTGTTTAGAATACTGTTTCATAATCTTTGGTAGCACATACATAGATCTCGGGATGGCATAACCCCCTCATTCACTTGAAAGAAAACAATAAAAATATAAATTTTACAGTTTTTTAAGGTTAATTTTCTTTTTATTTGTCATTTTTTACATAAAAAATGTATCTTTATTTATTTCGATAGAGCGAACCGTTATCGAGATAAACGTCCTTCTAATAGGTGATGCGTCGCAGGAGTTTTCTAAATTTCAAGTAAATTTTAACAAGATGGCTGACCTTTGACAGTAAATTGAGCAGGAAACAAAACAATAACTTAATTAAACACCTACATGTCAAATAGTGTCAAAGATTTCATTTCATGGAGATCAATTCTAACTGATTTTAAAATGAGTTACACAAACGCTGGATACGCAGAAAATCAGTTAGAATTGAATCTGCATGAAATGAAATCTTTGACACTATTTGACGTGTAGGTATTTAATTAAGTTATTGTTTTGTTTCCTGCTCAATTTACTGTCAAAGGTCAGCCATCTTGTTAAAATTTACTTGAAATTTAGAAAGTTCCTGCGACGCATCACCTATTAGAAGGACGTTTATCTCGATAACGGTTCGCTCTATCGAAATAAATAAGGATACATTTTTTATGTAAAAAATATCAAATAAAAAGAAAATTAACTTAAAAAATATGTAAAATTATTATTTTCATTGTTTTCTTTCAAGTGAATGAGGGGGTTATGCCATCCCGAGGTCTATGTATGTGCTACCAAATATTGTGAAACACTATTCTAAATAGTCCAAAATAGTACAAAATAAAACCAAAAATTATCAAAATCGGTCAAGAAATAAAAAAGTCATTGCAAAAAATTGATTTTCAACCTTCAACTTCAACAGCTAATATCTTTGTAGGGGTGTCTCTGAGGAATTAATTTTATAGCTATTTTTTCATTTATTTTTACAAAATTTACCCAAATCCGAGAGATTGCCCACATATTATGGGACACCCTGTATAGTTGTTAGAAACACCAATAAAAATTATTTCCAAACTCCGTAATAGTAACATGATTTCTATTGAGCAAGGCGAACAACTAACTATCTATTATCTCAAGAACAGCAAAATTTTATGGATTACCATTACCAAATATCCACAAACCTCTCAAAACCTATCGTTTCTTCAATTTCATGTCTTAAGTCTAAAATATGAAATTTATAGATATTTTTCATTTTTTTATCATATTTTAGCAACGACGGTATAGATAATATCCTAAAGGACCCCGCACGGAACATATGGGAATCGGCCCTCGGTTAAAATTACTAAAATTCAAATATGTTATTCAACTGTTTATGGTGATCAAAAGTCTCCATGGGCGTAAAGTGAATATGATGGACCTTTTCGAAAAACTTTGTAAAAATTCAAGTACAGAATCACAATGGCCATAATTTAAAATTATTTTGGAGTATAAAGAGTGTCCCATATGACAGTGTCATATCAAAGTTATGTTTTTTTAAATGGAAAGCTCCTATGTTATTGCATTTTTAGATTGTCTGAGAAGAGAAAATAAAATTGACTTGTACAGTTGGTGTTTAAATTCAGAAGTTTTTGAGTTATAAACAAGTGAAAATCGTCATTTTTCAAGTTCAAAGCCCTTGTACAACGAAAACGGTTCAAGATAGAGAAAAACGGCTTACATGTCCCTATTTTACCTTTTCATGTACTATCCTATGATGTAGATGAAACGTTTATACAGGGTGATAAAACATTTGAAAAATTCTGAGATTTCTCCACGTGTCGCCAAATAAAAAAATCAAAGAAAGTACAAATGTTTCTATACCATAGGATAGTACATAAAAAGTTAAAATAGGGACATGTAAGCCGTTTTCCTCTATCTTGATCCGTTTTCGTTGTACAGGTCCTTGAGCTTGTATAGGATTACGATTTCCACTTGTTTATAACTCAAAAACTTCTGAATTTAAACACCAACTGTAAAAGCCAATCTTACTTTCTCTTCTCAGACAATCTAAAAATGCAATAACATAGGAGCTTTCCATTAAAAAAAAAACATAACTTTGATATGACACTGTCATATGGGACACTCTTTATACTCCAAAATAATTTTAAATTATGGCCATTGTGATTCTGTACTTGAATTTTCACAAAGTTTTTCGAAAAGGTCCATCGTTTGGCCTACAGAGACCGCTTCGAATAAGCTGGGACACCCTGTATATATTCACTTTACGCCCATGGAGACTTTTGATCACCATAAACAGTTGAATAGCATATTTGAATCTTAGTAATTTTAACCGAGGGCCGATTCCCATATGATGTTCCGTGCGGGGTCCTTTAATCATATAATAAATATTAAATTTCCAACCAACTTCGTATCTCTTAAGATAACCGAGATCCCCATACATTCTCTCTAGAAAAGGGCATCCGGCGGTATATTGATACAAAGATTCAAGCAATTTCTTCCTCTCTGATTTAATTGCTTTTCCCTCATTAACCTACAAGTAATTTCTTCATTATGCTATAATAGTTCCTTAATAATTCCACGACGATTTCACAATCTTGTTTTACAAATCCATTACATTTTCATAAGCAATTTTAAGAAACGATTTATCTTGAAAACTCTTAAATACATATTATTATCAAAAAACCTTATAAAGTTGAATTATTGTTTTCTAGAACGAGATCTAGTCTGTGTCTAACTAATGACCAGTGATAATGACTAGTGGTGGATAATAAAAAAGATTCTAATTAGAATATAAGTCCCCCTGCTTGCCAATTTACTTCATCCCTAATTATTATCACGAATTAAAATGTAAATTTTTAACTCCTCGTAAAATTATAATAATATGCAAATTTGTTGACAGCAATGAAGGAAAAAAGCCCTTCGTAATTACTGAATGATAAATACACCTAAACAACTTTTCGCGGTTTCAAATAAAGAAATGTTCACACTGAAGCAACATCGAAGAACTTTTTATTGATGTTCACTGCAATAATCATTACAGCTTATGGCAGCATTTTTCTTAATTCCATTTATGTCGCCGGTAATAATCAAAGAAAAATAAGCTAAATGCGGCTGAAAGTTGCTACAGGAGTAAAAGGTCTCAATCACAAATCGCAGAAAATGTGAATATTGACCCACTGTTACTATGGGAACAAAAATGTTTACTTTAGAATTGTTTCCTCTAATTAATAGCTCCAAAATGTTTCTACGAGTTGCTCTTTGTTGATCAATGCTTGAAATTTCTGCCACCAAGAAGCAACAAAAAATGCTCGATGTTGCTTCAGTGTGGACGTGGCTTAAGTGTAGGTGCTAATTGGATTACCTAATAACAAAACGATTACACTGCCAGGTGTGGCTCATCTGAACTCTGGGAAACAGCGGTTTTATAATTAAGTATTATAACGTAATAATTGGGGGATAATGTTACCTATTTAATTAGAGTGAGCAAGGAACATATAATTATTGATAATTATTATCAAAATAAGAACTCCTCCATGCGTATAAACGGATAGGTACCTACCTACCTACCTAAGTTGTGTAAATTAACTAGCTCTAGTTTAATAATGTTCGTTATGTAGCAACACATATCATAGTCTCTAGGAATGTAATCCGGGAAATGTATGCCATTTATCAGATCGAACCGGTGGATTCTGTGAGCGTTTCTATATGACAATGGAATAATGTACTATGTACAATCTATCACTTCGGTTTTGTATCGTTATCGTGGGTAAATTAGTAATCAGGAATCGTGACATACGAGCGATCAATTCAATTTATTTGGAATATCCTACTTATTATGTGAATCAGTTATTAGTGAAAGAGTTGATGACAGTACTGAAATTACGAGAAGCAAATTTCTGTTCCAACCCAGAGGATTTATTAGTACCTAGGTGTCACTAAAATATTTTGTGCCGTGACAATTTTTTGTCTTTTCATTATTTGGAGTGATATTGATTGTTAAAGGAGATTTTGAAAAAATAGTTCAAGCTAATTAATTTCCAGTCTAGAACTCTTTGATAAAAATTATTGTAATTTTTTTGTCATTAAAACCCTCCCAGAATTCATGCGCTACGAAATTTGCATGGATTCTCCTGATACGTGGTATCTGGTATCTCTGTGAAGTACCAGCGATTCCCAACGGTGCCCTTCTTGGGTGCTGCGGCAAAAAATTGAAACCATGGTGCCATGTATAGTTTCCAACTAGCTCTCCAGTAAAATTACTGATAAAAATCACAAAAAAAAAACTGCCAACCCCCCTAATTATTATTATTATTATATCAACTTTAAATTTTGAAGTATAAGAGAGAAACACAGACGGACGGAAGTACTGTTTAAAGCGTCCAGAAATCCTGATACCAGTTAGTCAGATTAATTCTGATTATCTCAGATTGCCATCGTGGTCCTGATCAAGTCATTCGAATCATTCAAGACAGTTCCCGCTAGAAGAAAAAATATTGAAAGTTGCTATTTTCCAGCTCTGAAAATTTTGGAGATACTAAAATATTGCGGTATTGAATTGGAACACCTCTAGTTTATTTCTAAACCGTACGTGGCTTATACAGGTCTGCCTTCAAATTTCACAAAACCGTTTCTTTTAACTCGATTACAGTTACAGGAGTCGCATGTCCAGAAGAAGTGGTCTGATACTGCCATTTGAGTAGTATCGGTCCAGTCGTTTCAAAATGGTCTCAATTTGAATTTTTCTAAAAACTGATAATTTTTGACTACCTATGCAAGATTGAAGAAAACTAAATTAACAAGAGAAAATGAACGTTTTCCCAACTTCTCTAGTTTCAAAAAATTGAACTCAAATTCTTACTGTAGGCAATAATTAACTATCCTAACAACCTGCAAACTTGAAAATTTTCTGAAAGCACACTGTTGAAATGTTTTTTTTTTCATTTATTTTAAAAATCAAATCACAAACTCAAATTTTATAAATAACTGCTTTTATAAAATCTACAAGTTAATTAATATTTTAATAGATTCAGGACAATTGATTATTAAGACGTGGTCCAGTGTAACTTATTCCGGATTTTTATCCAGAACTACGCTAGACAAAACGAAATTTTCCAGGACCAGGCACTATTTTATTTAACTCACTCATATCTCCATCTTGAATTCCTTCTAATACTCTACATCTAAACCCTTGTAAAAGAAGATGAACTCCTGTTTGCATATACATACCAAGTATATAATGTACTAGTACTATATAGAGCCGTTTATAATTACAGATAAAGTTTCTGAAGCCTTGATTCTGTGAAAATTAAGGATAAGGCATAAATTCTCGAGACGTCCTTTAAGGCGACAAACCAGCGTCATCTTTTAGGAAAGATAACATCAAGATTATGTCACTTGTAATCAATATCTAAGTTTGGGAGCTTAAGCGAACCGAGATAACGTAACAATATCCCTCTGGAAAACACTCAGCTGAAATGGTGCTATGAAAACACTGAAAATGAATGTATTTATGTGCCCTAAATATGGAGAATACACCGCGGAAGAACCCAATAAATTATTAATTATAATGTGAAAATTTATGTTGGTTTTCGGAAAAAACTCTCAGAAGAAGGAATATTTTGACACAATGATATTGAATGAAATAGAAGTAAATATTACTACGCTTTCGGGATATTTATTTCGACCTTGAACTTTTCTTTTATACGTTTTCCTCTTCATTTCCATTCATAGAATTTTTTATATCAACGACGATTGTGCTATTTGTTTTGGGGTAGTTTGGACCATTCATACCGAATGGTAAATTATATGGAAGACTTCTGATGATAAGTTTTCAATAAATATCTCTTGAATTCATTATAAAAATCAATAACGAAGCAATAGTTTTTATCATTAACTTGGGGTTAAGGTGTATGCTACGACGTGGAAATTATGCTAGAAAATTATGATCTAAGGTGGTCTCCAAGGTGATTTCAGGCCAAAGTTATTTCAGTGCATGAGGTGGGCAATCTTTCGTCCGAAATCGTGGGGACTGAATGGGCAAAGTGCTGACATTCGTCAGTGCTACCACCAATGCTAACAAGCCTCTGGAAAAACATATATCAAACCGTAATTCACGAGGTGGTACTGCTGTGATCGGTCTGTATGGTCGAGGGGGCATTCGGCAGCTTGTAACGGTTCCTTTAACACTTCCAGTAATCGTTCCATGTCGTTACCTTTTCATTTAATTAATTATTTTTATAACGATTGTTTTGATCCCACGGTATAATGATTTTATCTTTCATTTTGTTGTTCAATTATTAATAGGTACCAGAATGTGCAGCAGTTAAACACTCCTAGGGACCAAAAATAAGACCAACAGGAAACGACAGCCTAGAACCTTGTGTCTATCCTGAACCTATGCAAGCTGAATCGTCCAGATCTACAACTCAGTAGGGTAGGAGCAGTTTTGGTGCTGCAGACCTATCGGATGGTGCAACTGTAGAGAAAAAAAAGTTGTTCGAAACTAAGCAAGGGAAGCTGACAGGACAGTCTAAGTCAAACTCGTACAGGGTTTGACTCAGACTCAGACTCTGACTCAGAGTCAGATCCAAATGAGCATCTTTTCGCATTAAAAAAAAAGAAACAAAAATTTAAAATAAAAAATCAAGTTCTAAAAAGCAGCTTCTTTCTTGAATTACGATTTGGTCATTGAATTTTTATAACAGTAAATATGTGTCTTAAACTGCAAAGTTTTCCTGCACAACTGAAATAAAAACTTGAATAGCCATAAATAACGTACCTAATTGAATTGAAAATAGCGTTCCTAGATGAATTTGAAAATGCCATTTCAACCTAGACAAGTAAAAATCACGTACAATGCTCAAATCAGACGGAGAGCACCTTGAAAACAACTCCAGATGGAAGAATTCTTGCACAGCTGGACGAAAACAGTCCTGATTTCTCCGAGGACCTTCCTAATAATTTCTCACTAGCGTTATTTGATGGAGCCCATTCTACGGAGTCCTCTGGGACGCTCTTCACTGGGTACTATCCTTATCTATAACAAACTACACTCAAATAAGCTTTTATCTTTCTGCTGCAACTGTACTTTCTAAATGGGTTAATCCGGCGAAACGGGGATGCTTCGTTGGTAATTATTATTATTAAAGCTTGCAAAATTGCCACATTCTCTTTATGGTATTTCTAGTTAACTACGTCAACGGGGAGTTTTCAGGTAGATAATGGGAATAGATATTTTACATTTTATGATGCCTAATGCAAATGAAACAGGGTGTGGTCAACGATATTAAATTTTACGCCCATTTACTTATAATAATGGATAGGGAAGCTTATTTTTTATGGCACTAGTGATAAGTATCATAATTCACAAGAGGAATATTCCACGTTTCCCTGATATTATAAATGAGTTCAAATTAAAAATAATAATTATTGTCATTGAAAAATCAGGCTTTATGACTATTTTTATTTTTAAATATTTATTTATATATAAATATAATTATTTATTTAGTACTTTTTGAGCTTTTAATTATTTATCTACGCAAATTATCTAACGCCATTTGCAAAATTATACAGGGTATTTATTCAGTGTATTAAGCCTGACCAAACTTCGGGAGGTGATTTTCTGATTATAGGTTCGGAAAATCAAATTTTGAAAATGCAGGGTGTTACAATATTATTAAAAAATCGTCTTTTTCGAAAATATCTTGAGTACCTATATTTTACCTAATATTGCTGATATCTTGCAATTTCATGTACCATCACTAATTCAGGCTTAACTGGAATAAAATTATCAAGTCCACATCCTGGAGAATACCTTAACGAGTATTATTATAAAAAAATAGAAACCACTTAATATGCAATTAAGTGGATTATATTTTTTATTCAAAAACTAACAAAGATACAAAAAAATTCAAGATACAAAAAGTTTGGTTTTTAATTGCCTAATCTGACAAAAAATATGACTTCAAGAAAAAGCCATAGGCGTACTTTTTTGATAAGTTTTTTCAAAATAATATCAGTTGATGAGGTGATCCCCATGTCGCTTGCTATTTAAAATTTAAACAGTTAGCCCCTTGCTAAAGCAAACGAAACTGCAAAATTTCAACAACAATGGGTAAAATATATTTAAGATACAGGTACTTTCGAAAAAGACGATTTTTTAATAAAAGTGTAACAGCCTGTATCTTGAAAAATATGCATTTTTGGACTTATGTTTATATGAACTTATTGTTTTATAATTACTCAAAGAATCACCCCCTGAAGTTTGGTCAAGCTTACAGTAAACACCTTGTATATTTTTGACCCTTTAGTAAATTCCACAGTACTTAGGGCCAGACAGATGTTTTCCCATAATGAAAAAAATCAGTTGAAATTTTTGGACTAATTAAAATTGATAAATAGCTGACGATTTCTATTTTATGCGAAAAAAATTTAGTGCTACGTCCTAATTTATGCAATCGTAGCCTTTCCTCTACATTCACCTATAACACTAAAATTAATTGTTAAGAAAAAATCGGAAATCTTGGTAGGCATCAGGTAGGTAATAAAAATTATTAGAAAAAAAATATATACCTACCACAAATTTGATGCTTCCTGTATAATATACCGCATTATCCAGTTTTTCGTTTCACATGTTCCCCAAACTAACTCTTTGTTGTTGATACTTTGTTTCAATGAGGACTGTTGCGGACGCCGAGCGTGTCCGAGTTCAACCGACCGTGCCGTTGGCGGCGTGGTCGCGGCAAGTTGGCGGCGTTTAGTAGCTCGGGGGCCGGCAGCATGTCGGCGACGGCGACGCTCGGAAGCGGCTAGCGCCTCACCTGTTACACGCCATGCAGACCAACGTACACATCGACACCAAGAACCTCCGCCCGTCCCCTGAACACCGCAAAGGGGGCGGACCTAGGAACATCGATGTGAGTATTTTATTTATTTTTTCATTCAAAAATTTTACTAGGGACTTTAGATTTGTAAGCATTTACTAATTTAAATAGCTGAGTTATTTTTATAATTTTTTAAATATTTTTATGAGCTGTAAATTTTGTACATAATAGGTATAAGTTTTCAATGTTGGGAACACTTCCACCTGGGAGGAAGTTTTCCGAAATTTTATATTTGTGATTCCTTTTATTATACATTTACAATGTTTGATGTTTCATCATGTTTACACCTGGTCTTATTTATTTTTTTAGTTAACTATTTTTTTTTTGTGTTAAAAAAATTGACTATTAATATTCAACTGGAGTTTTCTATACAAACTAGGGCCGTGTACGATTCTTGCGTCTGCGTCTTTAAAAAAAAAAAATTATACAATCATTAAACATTTTCAAAGATTCTAATACTCGAGAGACAAGAAACATCCCGGAATAAATTGAATAAAAAAACAAAACAGGAAAGAAAGTTATTCGTCGAAAAGTAGAATAAAGAAATTATTTTTCCTTTTACTCCAACTTCAGATGGGAAACTTTTTCTATCAGCTGATCAATAGAAAATTCCAGCAAGTTGAAATTGACTTGTGGGATCCAATGCCTGGTCGTGTAGGGCGAGTAAAAGCAATTAGCAGGAAACGGCACATGTCTCGGAACAAATGGCCTACCATTGCTGGGAACGTCCCAGACTGGCTGCCGGTGACAAAAGAGTTGTGGATAGCGATAAACGGGTTATATTTTTTATACTTATCTACCTAGTGTAAGGCAGCGGGAACTAATTAACCGACTCGTTCTCCAGAAACAACTCCAGAAAACTTGGTCCTTTATCACTTCTTTTTGTATTATTTCTCTTTCAGTGCCTAAACAAACTTCATCTAAATAAAAGCAGACTCTTTGAAGTAGGAGTTTTTTGTTTTAGAATAGTCTCTGGTGTACGTAAAGTTTTTTTTTTGTCAACGAAAACTTTTTTTAGCTAATGTTCCAGATAATTGCTTGAATTGTAATATCGTGCCTTTCAGCCTACCATTTTTTGCATATTTTGCTTTTGAATTTCAGAAGCAATATGGGCACTCAGATCGCTTTCTGGTCTTAATTTCATCTCCTTCTTTTTTTAGCACTTTTTTATGTTCTTCGAATTTTTCGTTAAGATTTCCTTGGGAAGTTTTTTTCTTTTCTTTTTTCTGTCTCCATTCTTTCCCTCGAGACTCGAGACAACAAACGCTAATAAGTCGAAATTTTGGTAATTTTACTGAGAAATACCATCAGCTAAATGGTCGTCTACCTAAGAATCGTTATCAAGTTTTCAATAAATCACCCGCTAGGGATAAATCGATTATGGAATGTGTTTTCTAAACATTTTTCTTCCTGATTTGTGCTCCTTTTTAACACCTCATTGATTCTTTTAAAATCTTTGACACTCATCGCTTTAGAACCTTTTCCATCCAGGACTCTTTCTTTATTGCATTCTATCAAAATATACTATCGTTTGCAGTTCTTAATAAATACTGGTCAAATAAGCTCAGTAAAGCGCATGATTTTATTTTCCTCTATGACTAGTGAAGAAAAGTTCATTATTCTTGTGATTTTCGTTTAATAATGACGTGTCTACATTCCTCACGCCGTAAGAAAACATACGCATATTCATGGATAGAAGTCAATCACAGCTCAACATGTGAAATAATAAAATTATAAATCACGAGTAAGAGCCAATTACAGCTTCATTGACTCAAAAAATGGTCCAGAGATCTGAGTTCGCAAACTCCACTAAAGTATAAACAAAAAATAGCCTCTTGTAGAAAATATGTCCCTTCTTAAGAACATTTCGAATACGTCACTTTAATTCATGATTGTTGAATAAAAGAAAAAAAAATCCTGTGAAAATCGGCACATCTCTGAATTAACCATAACTCACTTGTTATCGCAGACATCGACCAGAAACTCTGAAAACCCTATCTCTGAGCTCTATGCTTGCAGTTAGTATCGCAAGTTAGTATAATTTTTACGAACTAATTTTTTTTTTTTGTTAAAAATTCCGAAACTTTGTTAAATAAAAAAAAAAGAAATTCCTTTGCGGAGCAGGACACGTTTAAGTTTGTTATTAGCTGGGTCATTCATGAAGATAGATTTAGGTAAATATGTATGCCAATTTTCTCATAAAGTCGTAGAGAAAATAGCGTCTTCTTCTCGCAGAGAGTGGCTTTTATTCACTTAGACGTTCCAATCACCCACCAGGACCAAACAACAATAAAAATGCAACAAAAAACATAATACTCATGAATCAAACAAATTAAAGTAGGTAACTACTACTGTACTACTAATAAAAACAAGAAAAATCTCAACTATTAACTGAAGAAATATTTCGTACAATGCTAAATAAAAGTAGGAAGGTAACTTATATGACATAACAGAGTTTCATCCATGATTATTGGTTATTATTCTCGTAGGTACATACATAATTATGTGCTATCATGCAGTGTAATAGGCAGGTTTCAAAAACAAACAACGTAACCCTAATGACAGCTCCCGGTCTTTGATCGGGAAATCGAAGGACATGGATTGGTAAGAATTCAATAATTTAAGAGGAAATGTACTTGTCCCGCCCAGTTGAGAAAGCAAAGCTCGGACATGATTAATTATTGCTGAAAGCACTGACATCCCTGTAAGCACATTTCGATCTGTTTTCCAATCATCTAGCACTTAATTTCGGTTGACTGGTGGAAGCCATAAAAGCAACGTTTATGCCAATTTTATGTTCCAACTCACATTGTTTCTCAAGCGTAGTCTCTTCAGCCTTACTAAAATCAACACATGATTACAACTTGTGAGCCAAACCAATGCGAAAAAGTATTTTTTTTCAAGCGGATTTGTCTCTGAATAAAATTAATTTCATACAGACCATCCCAACATATATGTATTAAGGTAAGAGCAGACTTAAGCTAGTGTTGAATACTCCTAAGCACCATTCGGCTACACTTGCAACAATAAAATTATATGACGTGACATGGAACCATGAGAGACACCTAAGTTGAGGGTATTTTTATCAAGTAATACTTATTCCAAAAAAAGAGAGACTTTTATTAAACAAGAAAATTAGAAAGAAAATTAACCGTGGTTGCCCAAACTCAAAATATTTAATCGATCATTTCTCTCTGCTCTCCTAATTTCTTCCAAATACTAGAAACCATTTTTATTGAATAGAATGATAAGTGTAAAATGAAGCAAATTAAAAGACGACAAGATGATAAATCTGAGTGCTTAGTCGGGTTTTATCAAACAAAATTTTTATCAACATCCTTCAAAAGTTGGACCTTGAGAGAATTTAGAAAATAAAAACGGTGATAACATGGAACCTTGAGGGACACCTGACTTGAAGGTATTGGATCAAGTAGTATTCCATCCATTTCCAGTTTCTAATTCAAAAATATGGTAATGAAAAAATAAAATCAAAAAGTTAAGTTTTTCAAGCTGAGCTGGACTCTCCAAAATTCTCCCGAATACTCCAAATTTTTTCTTTTTTTTTAATAGAACGATGATAAGTGTAAAAAAACCAATAAAACACGATAAGATGATAAATCTGGGTACTTAGTCGAGTTTTATCGTGTAGAATTTTTACCATCATCTCTCAAAAGTTCGTTGAGAGAATTTAGAAATAAATACGATGGTAACATGGAACCTTGAGGGTCACCTGACTTAAATGTATTGGATCAAGTAGTATTCCATCATTGTCCTAAATCTACCTTCGGGTACGTCCCTCTAAATTTTCATATTCTCTGGTTGACATTCCCAGTACAAGAATCGTATTTCCTAGGAATTTTCACAAAGAAAAATCCAGTCCTTATCTAATAAATTTATTCACTTTTGTTTCTTTGACATCGTGAGAACAAATATCTGTCTGCATTATATACATATTGAAGGCTTCAACTTTTTATGAAAACCCTTTATACGAGATACTCGTATATATGTAGTCGCAAAGAGAAATGAATCACATCTACGAGCATCACATATACACTAAAAGCATTGTTAGGATTTATTACTTTTTCCTCACATTAGAAGCCTTCAAATGTGAAATCTACGTTATCCACAGTTGGTATACTTTCCGAATATATATCTCTGTCTGACTCACTTTATCATCTCACTACATTTAATAGCGCACTTTACATACACCAACTTTACTACTAAAGTTTTCATTGTATAACATTAATTATCTCGTCACCAGAAATTTAAAGTCACCATCACCACCAGTTATTCAAATAATCTGTAATGCCTCTCCACTCGCTCTGGAATACAAAGAAGGCAACCGAGATTTTTATGTTTTCTTGAAGAATTGATTAAGAATCCAGGCTCGAGTTCAAGTAGTAAGAGCAAGATTCTAGGTACGTTTTGGTTAATAAAATCTCCCTTCCAGGCTTATCAAGGAAGCTATGAGCCTACAAAGCGGCTGCTTTCACGCAAGTTTAGGGAGCTGAAATATTAAAACGTCTGAGTATTTCGTATTTAGCGGCGGCGTTCAAGTAAACCCGGGCCTCAGATCTGCAAATTCATATGCAGAGGGTCATTTTAGGGCATGCGAGCTCTCTGTATAAGCCTCTGGAAGCCTTCTAGCTGAATAAGCGGTAATAGTGATGGTGAAAACGTGGGACGAATATGGTAGAAGACGATACGACCAAGCAGGACAAAGAGAATGCTTTATCTATCAGATTTTCTAAAAGTCTCACCTAATCATAGACTGATACGAGTATGAGCTTTAAAGCCCAACAAGAATGGATCGTTAATTTTGAGTTATTCTCGCTGATTTTTTATCCAGTTTTTTTTACTTGCTTCTTTATGCCATTTCGGCAACAACCAAAAGTTTTTTTGCTTTATACCTATCCTCTTCAAGGCTGCAAGAGCTTTTTTTTCTGAGTATAAAAGATAGTAGACAAACATGTTCTTCTTTTCATGAAAGGTTTCAAAGTAAGAACTGGTCTGGTTTACCCAGTTTTTTCTCTTCTACATTACTTTCTAGTATTTTTTGACACATTGAACAAAATATAAAGGTTTTTGTAGCTTGAAAGACTCTTCAAAGCTGCAAGAACCTGTTCTTCTCTTCATGAAAGGTGGCAAAGTAAAAAAAAATGTATAGTCTTCTCACAATTTTCTCTTCTACATCACTTAATAGTCTTCTGTGATACATTAAACAACAATATAAAAGCTTTTGTCGCTTCAAGCCTCTTCACAGGTGCAAGAACCCGTTCTTCTCTTCATGAAAGGTGGCAAAGCAAAAATGGCCCGGTCTTCCCACTATTTTCTCTTCTAAATCACTTAATAATCGTGTTTGTCACAATGAACTACAACATTTTTTTGTCGCTTTAAAGCCTGTTCAAAGCCGCAAGAACTTGTCCTATTCTTCATCAAAAGTGGCAAAGAAAACAAACTGTTTGGTCTTCCGCCTTTTTTCTCTGCTACATCAGTTAATAGTATAGTTACACATGCATATAAAATATAAACTTGATATTTCAACTTTATTAAGCGACAACAATATAAAATTTTTTGTTGCTTTGACACCTCTTCAAATCTGCAAGAACCTGTTCTTCTCGTTATGAAAGGTGGCAAAGTGAAAATTGGTCCCTTGTGCCCACTATTCTTTTTTCTACATCTCTTAATAATATTTTTTGACACACTAAACAACAATATAAAAGCTCCTGTCGCTTTAAAGCCTCTTCAAAGCTGCAAGAACTTGTTCTTATTTTCATGAATAGTGGCAAAGAAAATAAATTGTCTGGTCGTTCCACTTTTTTCTCTTCTATATCACTTACTTCTTCTTCTTAGGACGCCGTCTCCCTACGAAGGTTGGCGATCCAAATGGCTATTGTTGTGCGGGAAACCGCAGCTCTGAAAATTTCTATGGATGTCTGTCCGAACCATCTACATAAGTCCCTCAGCCATGAGTTTTGTCTACGACCGACTGATCGTTTTCCTTCGATCTTTCCTTCTATTATCAGGCGGAGAATCTCATATCGTCTGCCTCTCATGATATGTCCTAGGTACTGCAGCTTTCTCTCCTTGATTGTCGTGAGAAGTTCTTTGTGTTTACCCATTTGCTGCATAACCTCTATGTTTGTCTTATGTGCCGTCCAAGAAATTCGCAACATTCGCCTGTAGGCGTACATTTCGAACGCATCGATTTTCTTTTCTGTGGTTGTATCAATGGTCCAGCTTTCACATCCGTATAGAAGGATAGGGAAGATGTAGCAGCGAAGTAATCTGATCCGGAGGTCTAGGCTGAGGTCCCGGTTTGCCAGAAGTGTCCTCATGTTATTCAGGATTTTCCGTGCTTGCGCAATTCTTGATCTAATTTCGGTCTTTGAGTCGCATTGCTGATTGACGAGTACACCCAGGTATTTTATAGATGGCACTTGTGTAATCTATACATCACTTACTAGTCACTTTTAATACATTTAAAACAACAATATACAAGTTTTTGTCGCTTCAAAACCTCTTCAATTGTCTGGTCTTTCCACTATTTATTTTATTCTCTCACATCACTGAATAGTCTTGTTTGACACATTAAACAACAACATAAAAAGTTTTGTCGCTTTAAAGCTTTTTCGAAGTTGCAAGGACGCGTTCTTCTCTTCATAAAAGGTGGCAAACTAAAAAAATGGTGTGGTGTTCCCGCTTTTTTCTCTTCTACATCACTTACTAATCGTGCTTCTTATATTAAACGACAATATGAAGGTTTTTGTCGCTTTATAACGTCTTCAAGGTTGCAAGAACCTGTTCTTCTTTTCATGAAAGGTAGCAAGGGAAAAAATTGTCTGGTCTACCCACTATTTTTTCTTCTACATCACTTAATATTTGAGCTTGTCACAATAAACAACAATTTCAAGATTTTTAACGCTTTATAGGGTCTTTAAGGCTACAAAAACCTTTCTTCTTTCCTTAAAAGGTAACAAAAAAAACTACCTGGTCTTCGAGCCGTTTTCTCCTCTATCGTTGTCAACCTGTTGTTCTGAAAAAATTCTTATAGCAGCCACCGTTTTCGAAGATATTGACCGAGTAAGATGAAGTTCAAATTACCGTTTCACCTTCAATGAGTCTCATCAGTTGTACACTTCAACCACGAGTATACAGAGTCAAATAAATCGCTTTAAATATATTCATGAAATTCGCAAAAAAACTCCTGTTTCAACATCTAGTCTACCAAACGCCGAGCTAACTTCAAGGAGATAAGGGACGAAGGCTACGTAAATCGAGAAATAGATTCATCAACACGTCCACGTTGAGTTCGGGACTCCATTTACCGAGAACTAGCAGAAATAAATACCTTTCGTCGTATTTATCATCACGATCCTATTTTTTTACATCTCATGCCTAGTTCGGTTACAGAATTGTGACCCTTTTGAAAAAAACAAGCTGCTTGAAGCTTTCTCTCAGTCTCTTGTTTTGTCTAGTTACTGGTAGACGTAACATGTTCTCATTACTAGTCCCTTCAGGAGACTTACTTTTTTTTAAGGTGAAATCAAACAAAGACCTTAGGCGTCCCTGTAAGGATCATTCGTTTAGAAGTTGTCATGGTGACCTTGCACGCAGAATATCCTAGACTTCATTTCTGGTTAAATGTCTTAAATTCGTGATAAGAAATTCCATTTATATTAAATCAACACTCCTCGATGATCGTTTCGTGATATTCCTGGCGAGCTAGCCTCGTTAATTATAAAAACTTTCGCGTATCCTGCTAGATCCCATATCATCGAAACGAAAATTGCTGGAGTTCTGCGTTAAGCTTGCCTCTATTCAGCGATATTTACTGAGAAAATTAATGCCTCATTGTGATCGTGGGAGGATGTGGACTTATATATAGGGGAAAAATTCCTGTAATTTATATCTAGAGTGTGGCATGTTTACTGATACAATATTTAGTTGCGAATTGCGATTAAAAAGAAAATTACGTTTCCATTCTCGTTTATGTAGGTCATAGTTAAATACTCGTAAATTCTTTTCTTAATAGATTAGGAAGAAGATAACTGTCTTAACTCTTAACTCTTTCTGTTTATTTTGTATCGACTAAACTAAATATCCATTTTTCATGACTACAAACAGGTAAACCGGGATAAGGTTTATTTATTTTCTGTTCGATTCAAAAGCTGTTCAAATAGATTGGATTTCATAGACGATTCGCTAAGGAAATCTCATGAAAGTTTCAATACTTCCAAGCAAAGGAAATCGAATTTAATCTCCATAAGCCTTGACTTATATTTTTTTATATAGAAAAAACACCAGGACAGAATCAGTACCTAAACAGAATGAGTGAACAGAAAACAGAATGAGCAAACGATAGGTAAGTACAGCTTTAAAAAAATATATCTTAGTTGACAACAACAAACTGCAATTAAAGTCTGGCTTCGCGGCAGCCTTTGGTGGGTTTAATTTAGGAACCCACCTAGAATTTATACCGATTCGTATAAATTCCAGTCATTTACGTTAGCAGCTTGTTTGCACTGGTCCATAAACGTAAATTAGTCGGGGTCTTAATTGAAACTGAGTTGATTATTTCCTAACTCTGGGCCACTTCGTTGTAGAAAGTGAGGAGAGTTGTTGGAAGCAATTTCCTCCTGGTTCTCATTAAGACTAACATCTGAGCTGCCTGCTTTTTAATTTATTCGCAACACGATTGATTTTTTTCAGAAAATTGGGTCCGGTTGGATTGACAAAATCTTTGGTAACGAAAAATTAGTAACCAGAAATGATAATTTCTATAAAGAACACTCTTCTTATAGTCATTCATGGCCAGTTTGTTACTCCTTCATGTAACTTCCACGGTTAGGGGTGGAAATAGCGGCAATTTAAATTCCAGCAGTAAATACGGTTTCATACGGCAACACTGGATTAATCTTAAAGTCGTAATTCCAAAATTGCAATGAGAGAAGCTGGAATCAATAAAAAAATAGAATAGAATCCTACGTTGTGTTTTTCTTTAATAAAATAATATACAGGGTGCACCATGTATCCTTCTCTATATTGCTATCTCTTGAACGCTAAGAGATACAGGGTCGGTTAAATTAGAGAAAAGATGCGCATTATTGTGGCCATGTCGAATCCGTCAAGACATGTAAGATATTTGTGACTACTCCTGAAATATCCTGAAAAAACTGAAAAATCGAGATTTCTTATTTTTGCCATATCTTGCTTATTATTAAAAATTAATAAATAATTTTTTATAGGCTTACATACGCCGTTAAGATCTATCCATCTGTCATTACAAAAATTTTCAAGGCCTACTAGATCCAAGAGTTTTCACAGTCAACTTTCGTTTTTCTTATGGCCGCCATATTATTTTTTTATGTCGTTCGATATGAAAAACATAATGGAAACCAAAAATTAATAAACTTCCAAAAAAAATTTTTAAAATTTTTATTCTTCTTTTTTCAAAGGAAAACCAAAAAAAATCGTCGAAAAACGTCAACATTTGTAAAATACGCCGAAATAGTGCTTGTCTTATGGTTTTTTGATTTATCTATGAAATTCGGTTTTAAAAGTTGTCTTTTTTGTAAAGAAAAAAGAAGAATAAATTTTTTTTTATTTATTTTTTGAAGTTTAACAATTTTTAGTTTTGATGATTTTTTTATACCGAACAACATAAAAAACAATATGGTGGCCATAAGAAAAACGAAAGTTGACTATGTAAATCCTGAGATCTAGTCGGCTTTGAAAATTTTTGAAATGTCAGATGGGTAGCTCTTGCCGACTTATGTAAGTCCATAAAAAAATATTTATTAATCTCCAATAATAAGGAAGATATGGCAAAAATAAGAAATCTCGTTTTTTCAGTTTTTTCAGGATATTTCAGGAACGGTCACAGATATTTTGTATGTCTTGACTGATTCGAGATGGCCACAAAATTGCGCAACTTTGGACTTGTTTAACCGACCCTGTATCTGTTAGCGTTAAGAGATAGCAATATAGAGAAGGATACATGGTGCACCCTGTATGCGTGTTTTTTAGAAAAAAGAAGGTGTATGTAGAGGGCGCCAAAAGTCAACCGGTGCATACTCTTTTTGAATATTTTCTAATTTTACACATAGCTAATTAACAAAAGAACTAAGTCATACCGTTTACACCAAATACATGATTTTGGGTTGTTCGGGGTCGCTGATTAAGAATCCGAAAATGCCCTATTGATGAGTTTGGTGAAAATACGATGAAAGACGTCCGCCATATTATTTTTTGTTCGAATTTTGGCACTCTTTTGTATATCCGTACCAAGCATGTATGACCATTTTGTTGTAAAATCTAAAAAAGAAACATTTGCACCCCCAAAAATGTAATTTTTTCAAATTTATATCTTTTGAACAATAAGATATTTCAAAAGCAGCTCCATTAACAATTTTCGTAATAGTACTTTTTTGCGTACAACCGATATGCCGAGATACATAATTTCATCCCTTAAATTTTTAGGTGGTTCCCACTCTTTAAGAAATCAGAAGAGGGAAACTTGGCTAGAGTGTTCTAGTGGCGCCCCCTACCGACAATTAACATTCTAATTAACTCAATTTTACTGAAAGTACTATTTGACTGGACTATTCCTTTAAAACGAAAAATTTTTCTTGATGAATAAATATTACCTCCATCGCTCATGTAAAATGATTAACGAGGAACAGCTACGCGGTGTTAGAGGTGTTAATTTCAGCCCTTTCTTCTCATAACGGATCGTATATCTTTCAATTAATGAGTGTTAGATCAAGAGTTATTTCCTCATAGTTTCCCCTAGACACAAATCACTCAATTTATCAGGAAAACAAAGAAAGTTCTTAAGGTAACAACGAAAACCGTTCCATGAAAGCTCAAGTTATGAAACGCTAACGAAATAATTAGGAAATATGAGTAGGAGTAAGCGGAAAAATTAATTTCCCAGAGCATCTGCTTACAAAAACGTTATTACTCATCCTTCAGGCTGGAACCAGTAAAATTTATGACCGCAATGCTTCTACACAAAAAAAAAAAGATTAGCCCTGTGGAAATGTATTAACTTTACTTAGGATAATTCGGGTCGACTATTTGTCCACGGTGATCTGGTCTGGGTATCTCGCCGATGCCATTAGAGGAACAAGGGCGTATGTTTCAGACCACTTGAGATAATACTGGACGGTTTAACTGGAAGCGAGGAAAATGTCCATATCCCGGAAATCACGTGTTTCTCTCTGGCCTCCCAGAGTGGAGAATGGCCCAGCTCAATTAGTTCCAGTAATTTGCTATCGGATCCTGGCTGCGTGAGTTCTTATCAGGCAAAGCATTGCTCCTTCGACAATGATAAATTCATGCTTGAATTCAGCATCGAATCCCTCAGCTTTTGCATATTAAACATTACCCCCAAGATAACGCATTCAACGTTGCTTTGGATGGAAAGTGATGGGGGATGTCCTGAAATTTGAAAAGGATGAGCAATAAATTTATTATATCAAACTTTTATTAGCGGGTCGCTATGTTCTTGAAGGAATTTTTAGGTGTGAGCCTTGTAGATTAGATTATGCTGTAAATTTATGGGGAATTTTTTCTGCATTGCGTGTTTTTCTGTTAAGAAAATAGAGTAAAAAGAAATTCTATTTCAATTCAACCTTGGGTTAAAAGGAATCAGTCAGTGTGAAATTGTAAATGTATACTGGAGACCATTAGAATGTAGCAGACGCTGAAATAAATCCTGAAAAACTCATATATATATTTTGCGCTGTTGCTGGACTGAATGAAGTTTTTCTACTCGAACAAAAAGTTACATTAACTGTGTCGGGTTAATTATTTCACGGCTATTAAAGTTTTATTCTTCTTTTATTTTCTGAAATACCACAATCCAGAATGTAATGTAAATCCTGCAGAAGTACATTATTATGAAATTTCATCACTGAGTTATATCGTGGGCACACAGAGAAAACAGTTTATTTGAAATCAGTATTTTCATTTATTTGAATACAATTTATTTGATTAAAACATTTTCCTTTTGATTGAAAATTAATTTATTTGCCCTAAATAATACCATTTATTTCAGTTTTTTCAATCATTTGTTTGAATTGGTTCAGGTACACTTTTTTCAAATCAAACAAATAAATTTGCTAATTATTAAGAATTTATTTAATTTGAATAAATTACAGCTAGAAAGAAACACATCAGATTTATTTGATTTTATGCATCGTTTATTTCGTTCAAACAAATCTTATTTTGTTCTAAATAATTTCACTGTTGCAATAAGAACTTATGCTTTTCATTGAAATAAAAATAATTTTGACTGAAATAAGAATATTTTACCGTAAATTTGTTTGAAAGAAAGAAGTATTTTATCGATCCAAATAAACTAACAATCAAAATAAAAATAAGGAATTGTTTGCTTTTAATTAACGCTACCCATTGACAGAGAAATAAATAAAACTTTGAATCAAGCATTAACTTTTTTGATTTGTCATAGATTTGTTGTTGTACATCACGTGATGTAGCGTCTGTTTCCTCTGGTGGCGACTGGAAGGACTACACTACCCCAGCAGGGTTGGTGACTGACTGATGGTGTAAAATCATGGCGTGGTATGGAGTTAGTTCATCAATTCCGCATTGTTTTCAGTAATACTAATTAGTGAATAATAATTTATTGGAATAGGCGAATAGGTATAAATATTAGTTGCTGTTTTGTGTGTTCAGTGTGTTGTATTGTAACAGCGGAACAGTAATACCTAATAGATGGATATACCTACCTACCTAATGGATATTGGAGAATCTCTGTCCGCAAATACAATCTGATGCACACGGCACTTGTTAAAATTTGAAGGTAAGTACTCTACCTCGTAGCTTATTTGTGTGATATCTCTTCCATTATATTGCAAACTTGCTACAAGAATTAAGGAATTTAAAATATCGTTCTGTTTTAGACGAAAATACGAGATTTCTCCTCTATGAATTATTAGAAGAAGCCAAATCATTTGCAGATGTGTCCGATGGTCCTGACCAGCTGAAACTTGAAATCCGTCACCAATGAAAATGAAAATTATTGTTCTCGTGGGAAGAAAACGTATACCTACTTATTACTTAAGGTACAAATGTTGCAATATTAATATTTTATGATTACGAATGATTAGGTTGGCTCTGTTGTTTTGTATAGTTAACTTATTACTGTTTTTTGACAATAAAAAGTATAAGCAATGCCTTATTATTATAAATCTATTTTTATATACCTAACCTAACATTTTACCCACGGGGATATTGACAAAACCAAACAAATATTTCTTTAAATTTTTTAATGTAAAATTATTTGGTTCAATAAATTATAGTTTAAAATCAAATAATATTTTATTTCAAATAAACAAGCGAAAAGTTAAGTTAAAGAATGCTTCCTGTTATTGAAAACAATATATGTTTGATTGAATAACGGAATTTGTTTGATTCAAATAAATTTTATTGAATATTGCAACATTAATATTGTTTGATTCAACAAAGTCTACCCTCTGAAATTTCAAACAAATAATTGAAAAAAATTCAAATAAACTTTTATTTCTCTCTATTGAAACAACAAATTTGTTTAAGTTGAATAATTTTTCTTTCAACCAAACAATTTCTTTTCTCTGTGCAAAAAGACAAAGCAGGAATATTGTTCTGCAGAAAGACCTCGTCTCCGGTGAGGAGAAAACAAAGATGGCGCTTGAGGGTAAATATGAGTAATAGGACAGCCTGTATGAGGCCAAGCAGTCGTCATGGAGAAGTCGGTGATCTGATTCTGCTTGTCTGCTTTTCAACGAAGTCCAAACGAATTCCACTAACTGAAAGTGACGTGACAAATTCGTGCAATGAGGTCGCAGCATCTTGTCAGGGCATTCTCTCTTTTTCTCTCTCAGTCGATTCTCAAAACTATGAGCTATAAGAGGAGTTTATTGTACACTGTAACTATTGCAGCATTGCAGCTAATCAGTGAACGAAAGATTTTTTTTTTCAAGAGACGAGAAATAAGTGCAATCTTAACATATGTTTTTATTACACAAAATATATTTGAATGGTAGGTATTGAATACACATTGTCTCTTGATAAGCAATAAATATTTATAAATCTGAAACATCTAAAAATACAACATCAACGATAAAACCTCTCAATAGTATTTTACGACAACAGAACGAAAAAGGGAAAATCCTTGAAAACTCCCGTATTATTTCCACATTACATTTTATAGCAAAGCAAGTAACTGTATCAGAAATAAACGCTCATTCGAATCCAAGCGAGGTGATTCGAACAGGCTGTTAGTTGCAGGATCGCCAGAACAGCCTTGAATCGAACAATCAGGATGGTTCCTTCTGTTGGCATCGACGCCCTTTCCAGAATTAATAGCTAATTCGGGAACAGAACTTTGAACGATGGGCGGTTCAGCATGGCGTTGAACTGGAAATTTATTAAGTGGTGAAATACGATCCCGGAAAATTCACTTAGACCCCGTTTAAATTATTGGACGACTCCAAAACCTGTCCATGCCTGATCTCATTTTCTGCCTTCAAAGAGGCAGCAATGTGGACGGAGTCAGAGGTAACTAAAGTGGATGTCTCACTCTTCACTCTATTTCATTTTAGCTCGGTGTAAATTTTTGATTATGTAAATTTAAATTTAGGTCTCACTGCTCATAATTTACGAGAGTAAGTTAATGTGTTTGCCGGGAATAAGCTGGAACGAATAATTACTTCAAACTGCAATGAAACAAAATTTAATTTAAATTTAAAAGGCTGCTAATCAGAAACAGGATGAATTTCTGGGCGTCCCTGCTCGAAAAATCTCCCTGGAAACTCGTAAAGCTCGGGAGTTTTTTTACCAAGGAAATTAAGGTGAAGCAAAGTAAAGTACGTTCTATTAAATTCTTGTGTACACGTAAAGAATTTCAGCTAACCAAATAAATTAATCTCCTTGTGACAAAGCTCTGGCTTTTTCTTATTACTGGCGTTGCGTGTAACGAAAAAGCAATATAAACAGGACTGATATTGATCTTAATCAGGGATTCTAAACACCGAGAACTGCTACGAGCAACTAGTGTCGTCAAAGAGATTAAACTGGAGGAAAATACTTCACATAAATGAGGTAACTGAATCTGAAAGTCCCTCCTGAGATACAGAGGTGAGAAAAATTAAATTACTTCAACAACTGACTGGAATTTACACGAAGCTCTATTAAAGCGCGCCTACGCTTTAACAATAGGAGAGTTATATGATGGAAAGCGATGTCTTTGAAATTTGAGATCGTATTTAATGCTCCAACTTTATTGCTTTTGTCACCTCTTCTTATTCAAAATCTCAAATTTCGCTATACGTATAGAAGTGTCAAATATTCTAGCGAATAAGGACCCTCATCCGTCAGAAATAATTGCATGAGACGTTAAAAGTTTTAAAAAATCCAAGGGAGGACAATTTTTACAATCAAAATCATTCTTTTTTTATATTCATTTAGTTACAGAAAAAAAACACAATTCACATCAAGGATTTTCACATTAATAGAGCTTCAAATTCCTCGCTGAATTAATTGATATTTAATAAGCTTCCCTGTAATAAAGAGAAAGAAAAAGATAAGCAAGGGAACTTACTACATATTACCTATAGTAGAACTTTGATTATCCGTGTAGCTATACGTGGCGGCTTACATTTATATTCGTCAAAATTGGAAGCCTTATTATAGGTAGCTCGTTTTTGATTAAAAAATCATCAGAGCTTATTTTATACGAAAATGAATGCGACTGTTTAGAAGGGACTTTTAGTCTTTAGACGGTCTTACGATAATAGGAAAAGAATAGTTAGTAGTTACAGCTGGTTACAGCCACTTTTTTGAAAAAGATGACTTCTAAGAAGAACCAAATATTTTGGAAGCTGTAAAATAACTTAGATTGAAATTGAACCTAGAGAGAATGTTTGCTTCTCATTTCCCAAACTAGTAGCTTTTTTTGACCGTTAAATATAAACTTATGCCCCTTCCACCTTTAATTTAGTTATCACCAAACACTAAGACGGTATTTCTAGTCCTTAATACTGAAGCCATTAATAAGGCTTGTTAAATCCTTTGTAACGAAATCCAAGGCTTTCGTTGGTAATTATTATTTATTTGCATTATTAGAGGGGTTTATCAGGAGTGATACAGTTTTTACGACAGTGATTAGCAGTTATCTCCACCAGCACCGGCTATATAAACAGAGCCAACTAAGAAGCCAACCAGAGGATCCGAGGTTCTGACTCGAGAACCACTCTCCCTCCCTGTGAATTGAGCTCGGAGGTCATCAAGGGGCATGTATTGAGTGCACCCTGTCCCATTTACATAGCCGGCTACAGTAGGTCGATGAAATGAGTCGAACCTAACTGTAAACGGACATCGGCAGACCGACCAGAGTGGAGTGAGCTCTGGCCGGCAACCGATTCAGTATAGGGAATCAGTCGGCGCTACGTTGAAGTACCGGCTAATCCCTTCAGTCCCTATCCGGCCTGTATTGAGGGCCGGATTCACTAACAGCCGTCCCGAGGTCATATTGAGGCATCGGGAACGGACTTTGTTTCAGATAGCCTCGCCGCCGGAGAATATTTCTTCCAGGCTCCGTTCCGGCGCGAGTTTCGGAAACTACAGGAGCCGACACGCACTGTGCGACGGTGAGCGGGTGACTGGCGTTGAGGAGCCGGCCGCGAACCGTTCTGTCGGTCGACCAAAAAGCATTAGTACGCGCCCCGTCGCGGATATCTACCACCAATTAGACGGACTGGGGAGGACGAGAGCCGGCCCATAGGATACTGTGGTTATCAATATTAGCTTGACAAATATAGATTTGTGTAAATGGAATACTTGTAAATAAAGATTCATAATTTTTAATTGACTTGTCGCGGGTACAAAGCGGCAGACATCCATCCCTGGGAAATCATCTCTACCCAACAGAAAATCCCGTTACACCTTTCATGTTTAGACAGTCCTTGACAAGATTGCTACAGGTCCCTGATCTCGAGGTTCTAGACCTCGCAGTACTTTTCTAGTAGTTCCATGTCCTTTTCCTGTAATTATGAAGACCTGGAGTCCTATGGTAGGTAGAGGGAACCTGTTATCAACGCCATCCATATGGAATTTCAGTAATACTGTAGTTAAGTCCCTCTGGCTGCTCCTAAGCTTACCACGCGGCCGCGGGATGCTTTATATAAGAGCTTTGCCTACATCTCCAGGAGCTAAAAGTCTTCACAGAGATACAATGGCTGTCTTGCAATGCTGTAACGCTAAAATGCGGTTTCTTAAGTTTCTTACCTTATTAATTTATTTTTAGAACTCCGTCTTTTTGCAAGAGAATTACGTTCAAAATTAACCAATTTTCTTGAGCTTTCAAGTTGCGAGAGAAGAGAAAAGAACACTAGCGAAATTAAAATTTGTTTCCTAATTTGTCTCTCTTTTGGAACTTTTTGTAAGTTTTGGTGAAATAATGTGCACTGCTTCATAGCCTCCTCCTATATGACAGGCTACATATAAGTATGACTCATAAGAGAAAAAAGGGGAATTAGTATAAGGAAATGTTCAATTTGATAAATACTACTAAAGCTGCCTTGACTAAAATTCGCAATGTCTCTTGTAATTCTTTAGGTAACTGTTAGATTAGGCTAGTTCAAGATATTGTTTAGCTTCTTTGATGAGGATTTATTTTTACCATAGGGAAACTCCAATAGAAACCGAGCACGTTCACACGTGACTCATTTATTGTTAATGTACGCATTGATTTCCCGGGGCAAATTTAACATTATTGCCGTCTTCTCCCTTCAAATTGGATTCAAATCGTGTTTTTGGCATTGTTTGTTGCCCTGAATGTCAATGCGCGTTGAATCAATAAAGAATGTAAGGTTTTTATAACGCTTTCGATATTTTTAAGTCTAAATTAATGAATCTACGTAAACTTTGATGTCTAAGTATTTAAAACTTATTCGTACGTTACAAGCTTACGCAACAAGAACAAGATGAAACTCTCAGTAATTATTCAAGTTGTATAATATACATTCCATTATAGAAGTCGTACCTACCTATCGCAGCTTTTAACGAGCAGTTCAAAGGATTTACTTCCTCTCACTGGCAACAGAAATATCACTATATCGCGAAGAAAATATAATTAACCTACTTTCCATCTGAACGGAATTTCCTCCCCTTGTGATTGTGTTAGTTTTTGCGTCTAATTGTAGGGTTGTCTTCCGTTTAAGATCTAGCAAAGAGCTTGATTAATGTTGTGTGAGTGGGAAATTCCCACCAGATGCTGAACTGCAAGTTCCCTTTCCCAAGTGGAAAAGGGAAATCACCCTCTATTATTGTGCCGCAAGCCTCGCACTTGGATGTGAATATATGTATGAATTATGTAGCAGAAAATTTCTCAAACTACCACAGAATATACTCGTGTTGAACTAGAATTGAAAACATCCTGCACAATTTTACAGATTGTGCGGGTTGGTGGAATTTCGAGGAAATATTTTTACTTCACGTCGGTTCAGCAGATCTTGTAATTTTCAATTGGTAAGTATAATTCATAGCTTTGAGTTACAGACTTCTGTAAATCATAATAAGCAACTTTAAATATTAATAATTTCTACTTGTATTTATAAGTCTGATGGAAAAGTTTGTATTAGGCCTGGAAAAGTTTAAATTTAAATAAGCACTGAAGTTGAAGTGGAGAAGTCTTAGTAAGAAATGATGAAGACTGATTAACATAAAGTGAAACGGGATGAAATTAGACATTTATTTTATTGATTCAACGCTTGTCAGAATTAAGAAAAAAGAAATCCGCGATAAGTCTAGAAAGAATCTTTACAAACCTTTTTTTTTAATCTCTCATACCTCACCATGGGATCACGAGATCACGGGCACTATACAATACATGGTTCGTAAAATTAGAGAAAAGTTGTACAATTTTATGCTTAATCAGAACCTGTCTTCTTCAACTTCATTCTTTGCTGAAATAATAATCCTGAAAAAACTGAAAAATCGAGATTTCTTTTTTTTGACATAATTTTTTTTTTTGTTGAAATTTAAAAACATCTTTTTTGTAGGCTTGCGTATAAGCCGTAATAAGGAGCTATCTATCTGACATTTCAGAAATTTTCAAGGTTGGCTAGATCCCAAGGATTTTTATAGTTAACTTTCCTTTTCCCCCCTTTTTTCGATTTTTTTTAATCACCGAATGACATTTTTATGAGTTCAAAGTGTTTGTCTTATGGCTTTTTGTGACATTAAATTATTTTTCTTTGTTCTTAAAAAAAAGGGGAAAATTTTCAATTCAAAAAAATTCAAATAAGAACAAAATCTGTTTTTCAATGGATATCCGCGTTAGTTCGAAACAAAGAAATTAAATTTGGAAAATTTAAAATTGACACCGATTAAGGTTTTGGGGCTTCACTTTTAATACAACTTAACGCCTTTTTACCCCCAAGTAATCATCCCCTACATTTTTTTTTCAAATTAAACAAATCACTTTTTTTTTTCTAGTTTTCTGATCAGCATCTGTTTTTTTTTTTAATTTGTTCTGAATACAATGACATGCGATTTAAAAAAAATCAAAGCACCTACCTATACTAAGCTTGTTAAAAACAATAAACTATATCGTAAAAAAACAGCGTTGCCAAGGAGCATACCGTGAGGGTTTGCTCTTTGCCATACTTTCATTGCCCTGGTTCGGCGTTTCTCAATTGGGCGAAATTACCTGAGCGACCCTTCGTCACGACGGGGGTCCTTATAATCCGGGAGCTCAATTGGGCGACGGAATTTCTAAATACCGTTGAGTTATTTGCATGCTCTTGTATGGCTACGTTGCCAGATTTTACAGAAATTCCTATTTTCTACATTAAATAAAATTGAAAAAAATAAATAAATAATATTAATACTTGATGCATTATTTTTTAAGTTCTATCAAATACGTCATCCAGCCCTTATTGCATTTACAATTATTATTTTATACTATACCTACAGCAGAAACATGAAACATCAATAGAAAAGTAAAATAATAATGAATATGGCGATACACATTATTAATTATTTATTATAGTGGTATTTATTTTTTTTTCCGCACTAAAACTCACCGGTAAGCCAGGAGGTCTTTGGTCAGGGTAGGTTTTTTTTTTTTATTTTTTTTTCACCTGACCAAAGACCTGACTTACCGATTACGCTAAAGTGCAACATAGCCATAGGTAGGTACGTACCTACTGCCTACTCGACTTCAATTATTAATAATAAATTGATTAGGTATACCTATCCGATCTACTAAAAGCACCACTAAATAAATCTGGCAACACTGCTATATATGGGCAAGGCCGCACATGTATTTCTTGTCTGTCCAGTTATCTCTTATAATCCCCTAGTTTCTCGTTTGTCGCCCAATTGACCCCTGGGATTAGTGAATAACAAAATCCTTCGCCCAATTAGGTATCGCCCCCATGGTTACATTTACAATAAACGGTAAAACTGTGATAAGGAAGGTTGAAAATAAATATTAGCAGGGGGGACGGATATTTATTTTTTACGCTAAAATGCGAACACCGTTCAAACACGTTTTCATTCTTCTAACCAGATCCAAGAAACGTTTCTTTAAATTATAACAAATGTAATATTTTTGACACTTAAATTCCTTTTTTTGTGCTGAAGATACTAACTCTGCGAGCTGGACGCGAAAGATGAATATAAACAAGACAGTTTGAAAATTCGAATATCAGGCTGGTGGCGATGAATAGATAGAGCATCCTGAGAAAATGTTTTTGGAGAACATTTCCGTCTCGGGTTCAAGTGTCAGTAGTAGTGTCACACGTATCACGTAGGTAGAGAGACGTTATAGAAAAGCGTGTAGAAAAAGCAATCAGAGATTGTTGATTCCCCAAGGCCCCAGTCGAAATAAAATCATACCAGCAGCATACGGGGCCGTGTGTTATCAGCCATCTACATTCGTGAACGTAGTTTTCCCCCAGCTATTCGAGGTTGAAGGGTTAAAAAATTAGGTCAAGCGGAGCTCCGTCACCTTTCGCAGATCTCTCGTTCTGGGTGTTAAGTGGTGTCTTAAATTATCCACACAAAGGTTTTCGACACTGAAATATTACCTAATGACTCCTTATAAAAAATTGTTTCTCTACTTTACTGTTGAAGACTTGTCGAGATAAAAAAAATATGAATTTAAAATTTTATTTTATAATAAAAATAATAATAATAATGGATGACTCGTGATGCTTGACAACTCACAGCATTGTTTACTGGCTTGATCCCAGTGTCCAGCAGCGAATTTTTAGAGCACAAAGGATGAAAAGGATTATTAAATTTATACTCTACTGCATATGGAGATTCGTTGTTATCTTTCCACCACATTTTATCCAGAGTAATCTGAATAAATGTATGAGCATGACTGCCCGTTGAGTTTTTTCGTTAAATTATTAGTTTTCACTGCGATTAAAATTTTTTCTCTCTCCCCGAAATAAATTTATTTCACGCAATAACATCTACGAGTAGTAAGTATTAGAACCAGTCTAAAGTATCTACCTGCTATAACTTAAAATAAATTATTATTATTACTCAAAGTTCTAATGATTTCGATCGATCTTCTTCCCGTTATCTGCTAATGTGAAGACGATTAATTCGATGAAATGCAAAACAGAAATGCAAATAGGCAGGGATAAAAGGAATTCGGTAATTTCTGAACTCAATAATGAAAAATAGGAAGAATGTCAAATTAGAATTCCTGCTTTAATTTTTTAATTAGATGGTTCCCTGACTAGGGCCATGGTTGATTGATCATGCAAGGGTTGTAGGGTTTATGAGAAAGGCTTCGATTAAGCTTAGGCTTTGATCGTTGTTTCCGAATTAACATAGACAGGGGGTTTAAATTTAGCTCCAATTTTTGGAACCAGCTACATTGGGCAGATTTTATCATTAATGTTTCACTTTAACTTTAAGTCACTTTTTAATTGCTATTAGGTATTGAAAACAATAGTCATCAAAATGAAAAAAACGTAAAATTTAAATGTTTCTTTATTTTTATTCTGATACTGGTCCTCAGAGAATTTTTTCGCACTACCTTACTTTGCCAGATTCATGTTAAATTGTCAAAAATTGCTATAATTTTTTTTTAACGTATGCTTCAAAATAAACTTTTTCACAACTAATTAGCGACTAAAAAGCGGTAAATTTAGCACCTTACAGGGTATCCCAGACTTAATTGACCAGACCATATCTCATAAGACAGGTTAAGCTAATCGAACCGAATAATAAAGGGGATCTTTTTATAATTTTAGAAGCTCAGTAACATGACATCACGAAAACAACCTCAACTTCAACCTCCCCTAAGTTACGGCTCCCACCCTTAAAAAATTAATAGCACCCTGTATATTTTTTCATATTTTCAAAACAAGTATTAGATTTTCTCTTCAGCTGTGTTTTCAGAATCAAAATTGGTTCAGAAATAACCAAGAAAAGCTGTATCACGGTGGTCATGACTTTTTATCTGAACTTTATCTGAATGACTTTAGTTGTTAAAATTTATCAATAATTTAGTCATAGTTTTAATAGGCAGGTGATAGTCATTATTGACGTTCATGATATTAGAGTGCCTTATGGCTTTTATTGTTTTATTTTAAAAAATTTCGCCATAAATTTGAATTATTTAATAAATTGTTTGGACTTTAATTATAACAATGATGACTATCACTTGCTTGTTAAAAATTATGAAAATTATTGATAAATTTTGACAGATAAAGTCATTCAGATAAAGTTCAGATAGAGAGTCATGACCAACTTGATGAAGCTTTTCTTGGTTATTACTGAATCAATTTTGGATCTGAAAAAACAGCTGAGTATAGAATCGAATACCTACTTGTTTTGAATATATGAAAATATATACAGGGTGCTATTCATTTTTTAAGGGTAGGAGCTGTAACTTAGGGGATGTTGAAGTGAGGGTTGTTTTCATGATGTCATGTTATATAGGCTTTAAAAATTATAATAATATTCCTTTTATGCGGTTCGATTATCTCAACCTGTCTATGAGATAAGTGGTCTGGTCAATTAAGTCTGGGACACCCAGTATACGACCTGGCTTTTAATTTTGTTACATTTTTCCAGTTAGGTACACGTTTTGCCAGATTAATATGGTAGTTTAAAAAAAAAAAGGAAACAAAAAATGTTATTTTTCACAACTATTTGCGACTAACAAGCGCCAAAATGAGCAATACCTAAATTGTAATTTTTGACATATTTTTACATGCTTTCCGCGCTCATGTGAAATAATTTTTGAAAAAAGGAAGCCAGAAAATAAAATTTTTCACAAAAAATGAATGATCTAAATGCCTCAAATCAAACACAACATACATTTTTGTTCTGACACATTTTACCACTTACGCTTTCTAGATTCATATGAAGTAATTAAAAAAAAATAGCCACAAAATAATTTTGTTTGGCGACCAAAAACTGGCGACTAACAAGCGTCAAATTAGGCACCATCCAAATTTCAGTTTGGGTGGTCAAAAGCGTCAAGAAAGCATCAAAATAGTTTTAAAAGCGGCAAATTTGGAACTACCTTTAGCTTTTAATTAACATTTTCCCACTTACCTACGTTTTGCCAGGTTCATATACAGTGTGTGTCACACGCATGGTACACCCCCATTTATTTCTTTATTTTTGGAGATAATTTTTTGAAATTTGGTACGTCGCATACTCTCAATAGAGCGCACTTTTTAGCAGAAAATTGAATTTTTTCCCACATCCGGTTTTTCCGGAAATGTTACCAAGTTTTTATTTTTAAATGGGACACCCTATATATTATTATATTTTTGGATTCTATACACGTACGAATCCAAAAATACTATACAGGGTGATTCAAAATTCAGTGCAAAGACTTTATGGGCGTATTTTTTATCAGCCAAAAATAATAAGTTTTTTTCATATAATTGTATGTCCTAACTTGCTTTGTTTTCTAGATACAGGGGGTAAAATTTTGAAAAAAATCGATCTTTATCAATTTCTCAAAAACCTCTCAGCCGATTGAAATAAAATTTTATAGGCTTTCAAAGGGCCTTAATTCCTTTGATGGGAATAACATGAATTTATTAATTCCAGTGGCGTCTCAGGGAGCTACCTGAATTAAATTAAATGAATCTCGATAATCGATGTGAATTTATTACTTGTTTTAATAGGGCCTGGCACAGATTTTGATTTTTTTCTTGGAAACAAAGCTAGACACGAGTAAAGCTCAAGAGGCAAGAAAGTTACATTATTGACCGCTTAATCTAAAAAGAATTATATTGTCAAAAAAAACAGTGGCGTCTCATAATTTTACCTATTAGTATCAAGTAGGTAGCCCCCTGAGACGCCACTGCAATTAATAAATTTATGTTATTCCCATCAAAAGAAGGCTCTTATGACGACAAATAAGCCTATAAAATTTTATTTAAATCGGCTGGAAGGTTTTTGAGTAATTAATAAAAAATTCTATTTTTTTTTTCAAAATTTTACACCCTGTATTGAAAAAACGAAGCAAGTTAGGACATACGATTATATGAAAAAAACTTCTTATTTTTGGCTGGTAAATACGCCCTTAAAATATTTGCACTGAATTTTGAATCACCCTGTATAAGTACCATTTTAAATGTCAAATTTGTTTTTATTTAATTTTTTATTTCTCAATTAGGTATAGTGTGCCATGACTTCAGTTGTGTTCGTCGCAGATGCAAAATGGGTACACCAAAATGTCCCTTATTAAGAGTACTAATAGATGGTACCTCGGTACCAATATGGTACCATTTGAAAAAAATGAATCTAGCTCAAAAAATCATTCCGGTGCGCATAATTCATCCATAAATCACTTAATTTAGTACTTTGAACAAAAATTCGATTTTTCTAGCATTAGATGATCCCATTGGAGTAAAACGAAATAGTCATGGCACACTATAATTGAGAAATAAAAAATTAAACAAAAACAAATTTGACATTTAAAATGGCACTTATGTGGTATTGTTGGAGTCGTACAAATGTATAAAATCCAAAAATATTATAATATATAGGGTGTCCTATTTAAAAATAAAAAGTTGGTAACATTTCCGGAAAAACCGGATGCGAGAAAAAATTTAATTTCCTGCTGAAAAGTGCGCTCTATCGAGAATATGCGACGTACCAAATTTCAAAAAATTATCTCCAAAAATAAAGAAAAAAAAGGGGGTGTACCATGCCTGTGACACACACTGTATGATTAATATTTTAAAAACGGAAGACATAGAAAGTTAAATTTTTCACAACACATTTACGACTAAAAAGCACTCTAGGTACCTAAATTTTTGCTTAGGCACATTTTTCCACTTAACCTTTTCTAGATTCATATGAAGTAATTAAAAAAAAAATAGCCACAAAAATAATTTTTTTCATAACAAATTTGCGACTAAAAAGCGTCAAATCGAGCACCATCCAAAGTTTAGTTTATCGGCAAAAAGCATCAAAAAAGTTTTAAAAAGCGGCAAAATTGGAACTAGCAGGCATAAATTTTTCAAAAAGCGGGAAACCAGAAAATTATTTTTTGCCCAACCAATTTGCGACTAACAAGTGACTAGTTAAGCAGGAGGTACCTAAATTTTAATTTTTGATCCAGTTACGCTTTTCTAGATTCACATGAAGTAAGTAATAAAAAAAATTATCCAGACAATAAATTTTTTCAACAGTTTAAGGGGACTCGAGAGATGAATATTTTCACTACTGCTATAATTTTTATATTGATACATTTTTCCACTTAAGTACATATTGCCAGATTCATATAAAAGTTAGCAAAAAATGCTGCAATTTTCGGAAAATGGAAGCCACAAAATTATTTCTTCACATCTAATAATTATTAGGTACCAAAAAAAGGAACTACCTCAACACTGTCAAAAAAATTTTCATTTTCATAAATTTTTCCAGTTACAGTTTTTACAGGTTCATGAAGTAAGCAAAAACTGCTGTAATTTTTGAAAAAAAAAAAAACGGAAGCTACACAAATAATTTTCTCACGCCGAACTAGCTACTTAAAAGCGGATGATTCCTAATGAATTTGTGAGTTTATTTTTTGAAATTGCTTTCGCTAAATTTAAGAAAGTATCAAAGGTTTAAATTATTAGTTTTATGCTGAGTTTAAATAAAAAAAAAGTGCTCAAAAGACGCAGAGCTGTTAAATTGAAGACAATGTTTTCATTAGAATGTTAAAATGTTCAAAAAATCTTTTCGCTTGCAGAAAAAGACAATTTGGTTACGTTTTGAAAAATCGTTGCGTAATAAATCAAAGGTGAATTTAGAAAGAAATCCCGTAGAGTATATGATAAGAATAAGAAGACACATGAGCTTGCGTCTACGAAGTGGAATAACGCGGAACGAAAGACACTTCGAAAACAGACCAGATTGAGGACATTAATCAGAGAGACGAGAGCTGAAAGAAGAGGCGTAAGCTACCAGTACCTAAAGTTGCATTTATTTATTTCGTCCTTCTAGGCTCATGCAAACACTCAAGTTCCTGAAAAAAACCCCATCGAGGTTTGCATGTACCTGCATGAAACGTATTCAGTATTATAATACTGCTCTATTTTATGATTTCTAAATCGATGTGCACAACATACCCATAAGAAGAAGAAGTAATAAAGCAAGAAGTGAAAAAAATGAATCGTGGAATTTTGTAAATATAATTCCTCCGCTTCTTAGGATTTAACGAGTCGAGATGAATCAAACTTGGCGTTGTCGCATCTGTGAAATTCAAGCGTCTCGTAATACGATTTCCTCTGACAACTCTGAAACTTTGCCCATTATTACTTTTCTGCCCCCCGTGAGATTATGTAAGTTCGAGTATTAAGGGAATAAATAAAACGGTTATGTACATTATTTACGATCTTAACTATATGTACCGCGAGGTCTGATACGTGGTATGTTTTATAGGAAATGAGTACACTTTAAGACCCACAAGTGGCTACAAGAGGGTGTTTCTGAGATACTTTGTGAACATTATTGCCCGTGAAATAGCAGAAGGCGAGAAAATATGTCGCTTCGTCCTTCGTTGATAAGATCTTCCAGGCTCGTTGAGTCCAAAATAAAATAAATGAAACCTGTGTCGTTGTTCTTTTATAGTTTTTTTTTTTCATTTGAGAAGATTTATTATTTCGTATTTTGTTTTTAATTAAACGCAATGAGCGTTTTGTATGATAATAATATAATAGAACCCTTTCAAATATTACATTATGAATAAAAGATGTAACATAGAACAAGACAACAACCGCTAACGTTATTATTTTGAATGTTGCGCTCATTCAAGAGGAATTACAGGACTTCACAGAAGCAGGGTTGATATCTCGGGAATTACAGCTATCTGTTCAAGCTATCTGAGACACAAACCATCTGCGCAGATCCCAGCAACTCCGGGTCGCGATAAATCTAATAAATCGTCATAGATACCGCTCTAATCTCGTTCGTTCGCACTTTATGCTAATGTTCGAAAGGGTCGAAATTTCCCAAGTAAGCAGATTCGCTCTTGTACCTATAGGACCTGTAATAAATCTTCCCAATTCAGATTTAGAAGCGCTATCTAGCTCGCGGGCATAATTTTTCTGGATATGTAAGACATTATCAGACATTTGGTCGTGGGTGTGAATATTGATATTGATATGAATGGATGGCGGTTTTCGTTTTCACGTTTTCGATTTGATAGAAGAGAGGAAATGGGAGCAGTAGTAATGATGTAGAGCTAAGAGGAAAATCAATATCGGGAGTTGGATGTTGATTCGCTAGAGGGCGCGGCGGTTGGGATGGCAACTTGAAGTCGGGGTGAAAACACTGTCATCGGGAAACGCTCCCGACATACGACATTCGCCTCCCAACTCCCGAACATCAGAGTAAATACATGGTCTAACTAGGCGTCTAAAATCTACCACGATAAATCGCGCGAGTTATTTTGGTTAAAATCGAACTTAAAAATCGAAACCCTAAAATGAAATTAAACTGGAATTATAATATAAATATTAATAAAGCTGACGAGATAAATAAATAGATCAGATGTAGCCTAGAAGATGAGAGAAACTCTTTTGAAACATATCTGAACTGACGAAGAGATGCTGTGACCAAAGTAGCTTGATGAGAAAGGAGAGTATAACATATAGATATTTTTGATATAGAAATTTGGGACCATTTTACATACCTACCTACCTATACCTATAAATTAATAGATAGATATTTTAGTATCTAGTTGTAAGTGTTAGAAATTGTTGATGTTTATTCAATATAATATTATTCCTATAGTTGTTAGTTGTTGATGTGCTCAATTAGTAGGTAATTATTATAATACTGGGTGTCATATCATTCCTAATATAGGTAATTAGATTCGCGGGGCCGTATTTGTCCTAATATTTATATTTATTATAACCCTATAGTGCCAATTCACATAAATACAGGAGACCATAAATTAATTATAAATTGCCAATTTTATATTTTATATTAACTTTTATGATAGTATTTTTAGAGCATTTCCCTTGTGTCACTCCTAAAACCCCAAAGGTGCAACAACCACCCACTTACCTACCTACCTCTGAAAACCTGAAAGCTTCCAAAGTTTCCAAACTCGATAAGTGTAGGCCTCTCAGACCGCGATGTATATCAACAGACGTATCTTAAACTTTCTACCAACTAACTAAAAGAAAACTTAACCGGGAAAATCTGATTGGGATTTAAATGTGTCTAATGATATGGCGAATGCAGTGCCTCAAATTAAACCTGTGATTGCAACAGTCGGTGCAGCTCAAGCGCATCCTGAAGGAGAAATGGACGCGCTTCTACTGGGACGAACAAGGGTAAGTGGATTATGTAAATTAACTTAGAAAGTGCTGCTTATTCAAAATTAGTGTTGAGTTTGTCGCTTACCTTACCCTACCCGTCTACCTATCTCGCTGCCTCATAATATACAGGGTGTTTTGACTTTTATTAGCTTCACCATAAACACGCTCTTGAAATTTTAAGACGCTCATTCGATTATATTGATTGTCCTTAATAATTCGGCTTTAACAGCTTTAGCAAAATCAAGATCCATAAAAAATGTTTATCGAAACTAATCAATTTTTAACGGTGTTTTTCTCATAGATCAAGGTAGTCGTACCTATCATTTGCGCATGCTTGGGTGGCTTAACGTATTGTAATTTTTTGTAAAATACTTGTTAAGGTTCTATATTTGTTCAGGTTCTTTAGAGGGCCAGGATCGCCATGCCATATGGTAAAGGGTGAAGCTTTTGTTGCATTTGGGTGATTAAAAGTAGTTCGGGTTTTACTTGGGTTTAACAATAACAATTATATCGTATCAGACTCTCTAACTTCCACTTCTCCGTCTCTATAAATAATATCTGCCAAGACTGATGACACCAGTGTATTTTTTTTTTTGTGGTAGAGATGAAATCCTTTATGGACACTCTGGGTACAGTTCTACCCGTCCAGAGTAGTGTTGGACTAGAGAATCCTGCTGATACCAACTTACACCCTTCCCAGTTTTTTGTGGCTTACGATGGTACATGTGTCGTGTCGTATTTCATCCATATGTACTTCCCTTGTTTCGTCTCATTCCTTTCCCTCCTTTCCTAACCCTCCAGTTCTCTTCATCTGTAAGTTCAGGTAGCTGTTCTTGTTCAAATCTCTCTCTCTATCTCTTTCGCATAACCTGTCTAAACGCATGTGTAACATTTCACATCTCTGCAGAACCAGTCATCATCTCACTCATATCTTCTCTCCTGATCTCCGCACCTATTTTGCCTCAAGGATCTGTTTTCCCCGTCCTATGTATTGCACTTGAGGTCTGCGTGCTCTGGGTCGTCTTCCTTCCCGCAGTACACCCAGTTTCCTCTCCATTTTCCCTATCCTTTGTACCCATGGCTCTTATCGCATCCGATGAGATGTACTCGCTGGGCACTCTAAGCAATCCTCTTCTCCTAATGCTGTTGAGCATGTCTCTATATTTTTTGATTTTTACGACATAGTGCCATACCGGGGATGCGTAAATCATGATCGACTCGACCACCCCACCCAGAGTCCCACACTTGACGTCCCTGGACCTCCTCTATGTAGAAAAGGCAGCGCTACTGACGAGGAAACTGCCAGAAAAAATTTTGGTAACTCTGTGGATCGGTTGACCGACTGGTTCCAAATATTCGGCATCAACTTAGACAGGGATGGCAGTCTCTTCTGCGCCTTCTTGGCTACTTGTTGGACCTGTTGTCCAAATAATAGTTTGATATATATTCTATGACAACTCCCTTGCAGTTATTACAAATTCTAAATTATCCTTCTTCCGTGGACCTTTCAAGACTATCGCAACCGTTTTTTGGGCTACTATTTGCAGCTCGTGTCTTTATACACATTTTTACTGTCCTTGACGATTCCTCAATCCTGTGTCTAAGTTCCTTCTCCTTTGCGGATTCAGCGAAAGCAACCGTTAATTATAGTTCCCGCTTCATGAGACCATCGTATAAGTTTTTCCAGCGCGTTGAGCCCAATATGGATCCCCGTGGGACTCCAGCGTTTACGCTTATCTAAGTACCAGAACCCAGCAGTATGATGTGACTCCATCAGGCGTTTCTTATGTCGTATGTAACGACTCCCAGCCATTTGTTTTTTGACTTCCTGGCTGATTCTTTCAATTGCTTGGGTGGTTGATTTTCCCTGCCTAAATCCCTACTACCTTTTCTTTATTGGTGCTTCGTAGAGTTTCTCTAAAGAATTTATAGGAAACATAATTATTGGCCTTCTAAGATGGGACTTTCAACAGTTCTTTTCCCTTCCATATCAGTATAACTCTGGCTGCCTTCCAGTCGGCATTATACATATCCATATCCATTTATTATACATATCCAGGAATGTGCTAGAGGCTATTTTTAGTGCCATTTTAATTACTTCTGCGGGAATGCAATCTGGCTCTGGGACCTTTTCTGCCTTCATTTTTTGAGTGCCGTCTTCGAGTTCATTTATTATAAACGACCTGGGCTGTTGCCGCGCTGTCTAATTTGATACCTGTTTCCTCATAAATCATTCTCCAGCTCTCGTCACAATTGACTCCAATGTGCTTTTTTGGTCCTTCCAATTCTTAGCCTCAAAATACCAGTGTATTTTTTATACCCAAATAATTTACACGGTTTCGTGAGCTGCATGGTCACGACTTACGGCCAACTACTCTAGTTGCCAGAATTGCATATTTGAAAAAATATATCGGACTGAGTCCCTTATTTTATATTCTCTTAAATTTATCGGCAATATATAACTAAGTCTACAATTTAAGCGGTAAGACACCCTGTAGGTACACTTAGATGAGTTACTGGATTTATGTAACATCTTCCGTGTTCTCTTGCAGCCATAAATTATGTAAAATTCACCCGGGACTATATTATGCGCGACATCTAAATCTTCCAGGGAAAATGATAAATACTCATTCTACCTAGTCGTACGTTATACCATGCGAGCTTCTTTTGCTAGATAAGAAAGTTCTTGGGGGCATGTAAAAATAAATCCTTCAGTATAGTGCTTTTTTATAAAGATAACTCGGTTGCGCAATGACTTTTTGTAAACTTTGTTGATTCGACTGCTTACTTCGGTCACACTCATCATTTTCTGCAGATTACAATACTTGCTGGATTGATGAGACCACGGGTTAGGAACTGGAACAGCACCAGCATCTTATAATATGAAATGAATTCAATAATTCTCCTTGGTCGCACCTCTTTTGGAAAGAATCTCCTTTGTCCAAGCAGCGGAATCCTAGAATAAGTATAGGAATCTGCTTGAACGAATTCTTCCAGGATTCTTGGTGGCAAGAAGCTCTCCTAGACAGTGTTTCTTTCAGTCTTCAATAAATCACCAGTTGATTTATGTTGACCAGGTCTTCTCCTGGCCTCTCCCGGTTACCCATCTCTGTGATAGCTTATCTTAATTCTGGATAGAAGCCGTGACTGAGTAAATTAGCGTCTGTCTTTTTGTTAGCGAAGAAGTTGCTGCTCGCTCCTAGTCTTGTGCATGGATCAACATGATCAACAACGGTATCTTTAGAAGGATTTATTTTTTCTTTTCTTTTTTGAACTTAAGAACAGTTCATTGCGAAAATGTGTCTGCTAGCATACCTGCAATCAAGGTTCAAGCATTTTAACCAGCACCCTCAACGACTTTTCAGATATAAGACTAAATCGAGAATTCGAGAGTTAACTTCGAACAGAGGCACACCCCAATTACTACTTAGCTTGCTTTGGCTGCCGTTCGAATGTTTACGTCAGCTCATTCAGCAGCTGAATGGTCAGTTATTAAGTAGTAAGGTGGGGAGGGGTTGTGCACCCCGAATGATTAGGGCACCAAGGACCCTTTTCGCTATTCCGAAACACCCAAAACTTGGTGGGACTGCTATTCAAACCTCCCCCACCTTTTAATAAAGGCCAAAAAGTCTTCCCATGAATGGTCAGAAAAATATCGTATCCAGTCTTTGCTTGATATCGTGATAAAACAATTCTTGTCTTCCCTGCTCTCGTTGAACATCGTTTGTCACGTCGTTGGAATATCGTAGGTCGAACATCGTTTATATTAACCGCTGCTCATTCTCGTCAGCACTTTCACATGCAGAATTGCCAGAAAAATATTTCATAGAAAATACCTTGTCTTCCCTGCTCACAGAAAAAAACTGGAATCTGATCAGCGTTTGATCTTAAGATGCGGCAGATCTTGTCTTGCCTATACATATACTCCTGTTAGATCATCGTTGGTTTCAATTTCTGCTGATTCTTCTCAGCTCATTCAGATGATCGAACAAGACGATCGAACAAATCTTCTCTTTTCAGCTCCAACTCGCTCATCATAAGTCTCATCTTCACCTGATTCTTGTCAGCTCGGTGCAGGATCGTAGAAAAAAGTCGGCTTCAGGCTTCGTTTGATCTGACGATGTAGCAAATCTCGTCTGCTGCTACAACAGGAACATCGTTGGTCTCAGATTCTGCTGATTCTTCTCGACTGATTCAGCTGCAGGATTGTTCTGCTCCAATCTTTGTTTGATCTGGTGATTGAACAATTTTTGCTATCCTGCTCTTGAACACCGTTGCTTCTGCTGATCCAACGACTGCTGATGCCAATACTATATGGTTATTGGTGCTGATACCATACTTTGAAATAAGGCTTCTTCCTACTTATTTAATGACCTTACTTCTACTGATATATTTAGATATTGTAAAAAAAAATTTAACTTCAAAAAACATATGGCCCTGATCAGTGCACATTAAAATCTGTCTACAGCTGGATGTGCTGTTTACCCTGCTATAGCTGGTAATATCTGGTATACTTTTAATGATTTTTTTTTTTTTTTAATTGAAAATGCACATGCACTGCAGGGAAATCCCTATGACCCTATGGGAGCGGTGCATGAGCGGAGATATCGATTCACGTTGGCCTTGAATCTCTGTAAGTTGTATACTTCGGGAAACACGCCCTTTGGAATGCTATTCCAAATTGATGCGGTTCTGTACATAAAAGAAGTCTGAAATAGGGTGGTACGAGGTGCAACGAGCTGAACCTGATACGGATGAGCGTCTGCGGCTCGGCGTGTATATCTGCCCGGTCTTGTTCTTGGTGGGATCAAGCGGGCCACGTCGTTTGAACACCTTCCATTAAAATATCTGTAAAACAGACTCAGGTCAGCTATTCTTCTTCGATGTTCGAGAGTGTCTAAATTTTTTGTCAAATCTGGGTCCCCAATCAAGCGGATGGCTCTTTTCTGAATAGAGTCGAGTAGTCTCAGCGTATGTTTGGGAGCTGAGCTCCAAACATGTGAGCAGTACCCCAAGGATGGTCGGATTTGAGCCTCGTATAAGAGGAGAAGCTGTTGTGGTGTATAAAATTTCTTCGTGCGGAAGAGTGTTCCAAGTTTTTGAGAAGCACTTTTCGCCAGACCAGCAACATGATCATGCCAAGACATGTTCGCTCCGAGGCTCACTGCAAGTAAACGAAGAGATGACGCTGGGGTAAGAGAGTGTCCCGCCATCATCATATCTGGCTCCAAAACGTTGGTCTTTTTGGAGAAGATGACTGCTTGGGTTTTTCCAGCATTGAATTGGACTTGGTTTCTATCGCCCCAAGTTAGAATGTCTTGCAAGTCATTGTTAAGTATGTCAACTTCTTGCTCCCTGCGAGTCTGTGCGGCGATGGCAGATGTTCGCGCATCTAACGTATAAGAAGATATGAGGGTACTGTCGTCGGCAAAACTCTATATTGGATTTTTTGTTGTTTCTTGATGATGTTAAGGGAAAGAGATGGAAATCTACATGAAGTACGATAGAAAATGATGCAATGAGGGATTGCTGTCATCATACTAAAGGCATAGAGAGAAATATCCGCATAGATGAATAAAAACGTTTAATTTGGAGTGTCGTCTGAAGTATCTCTTTTGAAGTTGGAGTTGGAGTTATAATTCAAGTACATTACTGGAAGCACATATTACATAATCTGGAGTCACGTGAAGTCACAAGGTGTCGAGTTTATTACTTTCCGAGTGTCCCATTGAAGTCTATCGTGTCAAGAGCTCGTACATTACTGAGTGTATACAATTTATGACTTGATTTAAAAAATATTTGCATTTTTAGATCAGCAGCACCGTCTAAGTTTTGAAGCGGTTAACATCGAAGGTCATTTGAAGTTTTATCTGAATTATGTCACACATTGAGCGTGATCTATTATATAGAGTTCATTTCGAGTGAATCGATTAGAGTCTTTGTTGTCTGGATTCTGCAATTGTATCCGGTTTCTGTTCATGTCACATACAATGCAGTTTGCACATATTTCAAATTTTCACTCGAAAACAATTAAACAAACATGGAAAGATTAAAGTTTCATGTCACTAACACGAGGGGCTTAACTCCCCAGGCGTTCGATTCGAACTATTCCAGTTCCCACGAATTGTTGGAAACTCCCCCACGAATCGGATGCGAAAACCCGATTATTTAAAATCGTCGTGGAAACGCGGTTTCTAAAGTGCGACAATCCCGCGCCGGGTAAATTCAAAGGAAATCAAATACATTAATTCCAGTTTTAGAGCCTTCCAAGTCAATCAGGCAGGAAATCTATTTTGCAGATTCGCTCATCGCCCGTTATTATTGTGGCTGCTCGGATTGATGATGTGCCGAATCGGAACTGCTACCTATCGATTATCAGAAGATGTTCCATTCATCCTTTTCTCTCGCTTCGGCCTACCTACACCTATTATACTGAAAGCAAAATAAAACGTGATGGGATTTCCAAATATTATTAGTTCTCGCTTCATTTAACATAGACCTGGAGCTAATTTATTTTATTTACCTAAGGTAATATTAGTCATTTACTTAACCTAACGTGAATAATTCAAGAAAAACGCGTTTATTGGGCTCGGTGTGCCTGGTCATGGCCAAGTCTGGTTTATAAACATTAGTTGTTTAGTATTGCGGTGTCTTGTTTATCGATGACCGCTTGTTTTATAAATAGTAAAATTTACATGAATTAACTCTTAAGTATTGATTTATTGCACTGTAAGATTCTCTTACTGAAATCTTAGTACTTCACTGGACCAACACAGCTTAAGCTGTAAGAAAATCTCCCAAAAATAATATAAATTAAATTTCCTGCAGCTCTAACTTTGCCTAGAGGTATAAAAGCGAAATAAAACTCTAAATTTTAAGGTCTGCAAGTGTAATAAAACGGCTTATCCTTATCCTTTTTATAGCTTTCGTGGAATAAATTCAGATATCTAAGGGCATAAAATAAATAAAACTCCAGAAATCTTGGAAATATTTATTTTCACAACTTGATCATATTGTTGCCGGAGCGGGCTACATCTACATCTTACCCAAATTTTAAAGCAGCAGCCAGATTCTAAATTTTGATTGAACGGATCGAGCTATGAGTAAGTTCGTGCTGCCTCATCCAGGATTGCAAATTAAATTCCTCCTACTCCCTGATCGTATCAGGGAACGGAGTGTATGAGCATGAAACAGAGCAAAATGAACAGCAACTATTAGTTCCCGGGGCGTTCTGTGTAACCGTGCAGACTGCTACTATTTAATAATTTCCACTCGAGAACTCAGAGAGGAATCTTCTTGACCTTAGCAGAGGTTGTAATAATAATAATAATAATAATAATAATAATGAACTTTATTTCCTCCATTTTAACAATTGTCTTAAACAAAATGTAAGATACAATATAAGATTACTACTTATACAGAAAATGAAAGAAAAAGGCGAGACGTGTTAATTGACGTGATTAAAGACGTGTCTTCGCTCTGTTCTTCCATCTAACCTTGAAAAAACCCCAGCATCAGTCAATCTTCGGCTCGACAAAGTGCTACCGAACATAAACATTTTGACAGATAATCAGAATTATTACAAACTATACCACCCCAACTACATCGCTCCACATCAAAATTATAATAACAAAATCATAAACTAAATAATAAAATAAGATAATAATAACTAAATATCATAACAAGGCATCATGTAAGTTACTACCTATAGGTAAAAAAAAAGGTAAAAAAAGAAAACCTCAACGAGTCCGAAAGCAACCCGACTCACTGGACAGCATACAACTGATCAAAAAGTCTTTTACGAAACGGCCTCCAGTTAAGATGTTTCAATGTTTGTGGTACAGCATTGAGATATTTCACAGCATTGTAGGAAAATGATCTCTTATACAACTGTGTATTATGCATAGGTGGTGTAAGCAAGCCTTTAAATCTCAAATTAAGCGTATGCACATCTGTACGAAAGCGCAATTTAGAAAACAGATAAGGAGGAGTTTTATCAGCCAAAATTCTCATAAATTGGCAAGTACTGTGGAAAATCCTCCTATTAATCATATTCAGCCAGCCAGCGCATTTAAGTTTATGACTTATATGATCATACTTTCTCAGACCGTAGATAAAACGCAGACAGCAGTTTTGCAACCTCTGAACACGATAACGGTCACTATGTTTCAAACAGGGACCATACACCGAATCACAATAATTTAGCTGTGAAAGAATCAGGGAATTGCACAGGGTAGCCCTAGTGAAAGTGTTGAGTGACGACCTAAGTTCATATAAAAATTTCAATCTACCATAAGCGTTTCTTAAGCAGTGACTAATGTGTTCCGTGAATCGCAAATCTTGATCAATAAAGAGACCAAGGTTTTTTACACATGTTTCTTGTTTCAAAGGTTTGTCATCTAATTTTATTTCGTCTTTATGACGAGAATTAAATGCGATTCTAGAAGCTGTACTGCCAAAAGTGATGACCGACGACTTTCCTGAATTAAGCATCAGACAATGTCTGGTTGTATATTGCAGCAAGCGGTCTAGATCAAAGTTGATCGCTGCAACGGCCTATTATTCCTGGGTTAACTTCTGGGTGACTTTGATTGAAGGTATGTATAAGAATTATAATAATTTATTTCTATTGTTTGTTTATGGCCGTGACAGAAAAAATTCATTATTAGGAACGAGAAATGGTATTTAGGTGCCTACTCTAGAATGAGACCGATCTGTACCAAAAATGATTTGAAAAAAAAATTGAAGGTTGAAAGAAGAAACGATTTGAAGCGAGCAAGCAGCGTGAACCCGATAGTGACCTTAAAGATATAGAAAAATCATCGTTGACCATCGGAAAGAGGACAACATGTGCAGTGCACCATCTAAAATGGGAAGAAATTGTGACCTGACAATAAGGCAGAAAGAAGATCACGTCTCGTTTCGTTTGGTATCGTCTGGTCGTCGAGACTGGTCAGCTGGCATCATAACCCGGAGCGGGAAATGACATGACAAAATCGATCGGAAAAAAGAGGATCGAACCATTGAGTGTACCAAAATGAGAAAGACCTAATCTTTCCATAAGTTAACAGAGAGATCGAATAAGAAAAGAAGAAAGGGTCTAAATTGACTCTCCAAACTGCCTTGTTCGATATGCAACAATGGAGCAACCAAACAGGGTTCAAATTCTCAGCTCTCAAGACAGATTGTGTATGTTTCAGCAAGGGAAAAGTCGTAGAATCTCCTCTTCTTCAACTCAATGGTAGAAGCCTCGCGTTTTTAGATCAAATAAAATACCTCGGCGTTGTGTTTGACAGCAGATTAAACTGGAAGCGGCATGTTGATCAGATCAAGGTGGGGTGCAGTGGTGGCTTGAACCTGATGAGAGTCCTCTCTAGTCACTCCTGGGGGGCCATTGAGTTCACTCACGGCCTTAAAGCAGCTCTACCCCAAAAATCCACTGGTAAAACTCATAAAAGCTAGACTAGGAGAGAGCTCAAACAGAACTCTCTTTATTTTTTCTCCTTCACACGTTGGCATCGAGGGAAATGAGAGGGCAGACAGGCTAGCAAAGATAACAGCCGCGTCAGAACACCAACAAATTACCAATGTCCACTTTCCCAATGACCACAGATCACTCATCAAAACGGAAATCCAGGGACTGTGGCAAGACGAATGGAACAGAAGCCAATCTCACCTGAGGACAATCAAACCCTCTGTCACAAGTAAGTTACCCCTACCTGAACTCAGGTACGACCAGGTAAAACTGAGCAGAATAAGACTGGGTCACACAAGACTCACTCACGCATTCTTACTATCCAGACAGAACCCTCCTACCTGTACCACATGCAACATTTCACTGACCATGCACCACATCATGTTCGCGTGTCCAGATCTGCAACCACTGAGAGACAGACACAGAATCGGGACTTCCAGCGAAATCCTAAACGACCCAGAACGTATCAGCGATCTTATAGACTTCCTAAAGGCAGCTAATAACTACAACCTGATATAGAGAACGGATCCAGCTGCTAATAACCCACAGAGGTTGATGCAGCATAATTTAAGGAAAAAAAAAGAACGAGAGAGACCTAGAAAGGGCAATGAGATGAAAAAATAATCAGACATCCCTTTTGGGAGTATATCATCATTGTGCCAGATATCTGGAGCTTGCAATGACATGTAGCACTCTCCTAAGGGGAAAACACAGGAAAACCTGAAAAATGTCATGACTACCAGACCAGAATCAGAGAGATCTCTCTCGGGAAATGGGATGAAAAATTCATCGAAGGGTAAGGAAAAAAGGAAAAATTGCACTATAGCAAAGTGATGCGACAGATATGGAATGGATAGACGGGTGACAGATAAAATACAGAAGGAAAAGCCTACTCGTCTTTCTAGCTACTTCTCCTAATATCAATTCAAATGTAGAGTATAAAATGATTTTTTTTTCAATTTATTTATTGAATAAATTGAACAAATTTTAGAAGAAGTAGGTACCTATTACAGAAAAGTTTTCAGTCAGTTTTATCACAAGGGTATTCTTTCCCATAACTTCCGGGTTCCTTGAAATTTTTACAAGCCGTAATACAGCACCTAAAGACCAAACGATAAAAAAATCAATAGTAATGTAACCCTAGAGATTTCTCTCTGATATGGCAGAGTTCACGGTTACAAGATTACATTGTTCCAGTTACCGATCCCTTGGGGATGGAGTCAGCGAGATTCGTCTAATAGTAGTAATTATTTCCAACGTGCTCTTCATGAGTTTAAATTCAACCGGCTCAGTCTGAACGACCCGGTAATAATCTGACCCGGTTTACTGGCAGTGATAAAAAAAATTGCAATGGATTGAAAGAGTTCCAGCAGGATGCGGAGATATAGAAAATCGTAAAAATTGGAAAATAAAAGTAGAAACCCTTTGAAGTTTTATGGATGATGCACAGCTGAATCAGCTATTGATCGTCATCGCTTTCAGCTTAAAAATGATATTTGCTCCAAGAATGGCCGCTTTATGGATAGATTTACTTTATACTCCCTGTGTGCGAATAACTCCTTTTCACGGGATACTTGAGAAAAAATGAGAGCTGCGAGATATTTGTCCCAACTGTAGAGGTGTAATTTTACGGGTCAATAGAGACTGATTGTGACGTCTCGATTTTTTATTAAAGATAGGAAAGAATTTCTATGAGACTGAAAAACCTATTCAAATAAATTGAAGCACGAAATAGAGAAAAACTAAAAAATACTATAAATAAAAGAAAACTTACACAAAAATAATGAACTTGTTTATGAATCGTCGGGAAAGGTTTCCTTTGAGTAAAATATATTTCCTGTTGTAGCGTAACAAGATTTTATATCGCATTGCAGTGAATATATAACAATAGGAACCTCTTTGATGTTTTTATAGAGACATCTGTCATCATCGTCCGTAAAGACCAGGATTGTTAAGGATTGTTATGGAAGATATATATGGGAGAGTTTTTTTCAAGAGGGAGTGCAAGAAGGAATTTGTCTTCTGCTCCCTTATAGCTTTTCAGTTTGATATAAATAGTGTCTGCATGAAATGAAACTCATTTTCTTTTTCAAGGCTTTAAACTGATTACCTGATTGCGAAGTATAGGAGGGCTCCTCACAAAGCGGAAAAAAACTGATATTGATCAGGTCGTAGGTACTTATTTCGTGTAGAAGACTGACCGGGGACATCACAGAGAAAGTATAAGAGTAGCGTGTGAGCGTCTTGATGCTGGTAGGAGATCGAAATAATCACAACTGACAATAAGTCAAGGGACTTGCGTGCTTTGTAACGCGATTAGCTGTATAAGATTGGATGCGGTCTGGGAATAATTTACAGGGAAAAGTGATTAAGCCTCCGGTTAGGGGACTGAAATAAACCTGAACCTGTCTTGAGGGTCAGTTAAACACCAACCAGTCACCTTGAGGTTATATCTGATCAACCGCATCGTTATTATGGAAAGTGAAATCATGACTGTAAGACTTACAGTGCGCGCGTATTTGTTGCGTATTACCGCGATAATGAATTGTCTGCAGCTTTTGTCTGAACGATTTCGTAAACAGTTAACGCATAACCGTTTGTCTTTACCGAACTTCCATATTCAATGAAGATTGTAGAAAACTTTTGCATATATAAATTCGTCTCGCGTATGTTGGTACTTTTATCAAAAAAAAATCCAATAAAAAAAATGCAGATTTTTTGTTTTATGATAGAGCAATAGCTTCTTCTCGAAAAATTACAACCAATACTCATAGATAATAGAGGTGAGTTGCAAGACTTGGAATTATAGAGTTCTATTTCAATCATGGGTAAACAACTTCCCTAGTAGATTCGTCGTTGACGATTAGATACTGCGTACTGGATTCCCTGGTTGATTGAAATTACAAACCAACTCCTTATGTCTTGCAAATGTGTCGTTAATGGGGAAATGCTAAGATAGCTTCCATTATTTTTGAATCGAGTAGTTCTGGTTCGACTCAATTCCCAAGTTGTGTGATGCAAACTTATCTTGTGACTTCGTAGCGAAGTTAAATTAAACTGGCAATCGAGAAATAGGGGGATGTCAATAAGTTCAAGTGACAAATATCGGTAAGAGGTGACATATGCGAATGGCAGAAAGAGAAAAAGATGATACAACTCTTACGGCTCAGAGCGTCGTCTTGTAAAATATCTCTCAGATCGCGTTCTATAAGTAAGTGTGTACGAATAAGCGATATCAGTCCGATTTATCAAAGTTGAGGTTTTCTTCAAGACTTCGCGAGTAGTAATCCCTGATACGTGTGGGTGTCGGCGTGCTTTACAATCTCTCGCCATGGAAACCGCTCTTTTCGTTTACTCCTGCTTTAAACCTTCATAGCTTTCTGGATATCTGGATAAACGAATCGGGCTGAAAATGAACTCAAACGGAAATTCTGTGAGGATTTATAAAATAGGTCAGAACCGAAATTATGACCTAAAACGTCTTCGTGTTATGTAGAGAGAATATGATCACGTTCATCAAGTATACAAGTGTCCTTGCTTTGGAATTTCCCCCTGTGGAGATGGAGTTGGAGCTCGTCTTTCCTTTACTCGAGAGCAATTCATTAGTTCCTATCTTATCATGTTTCAATTAGGTTAACTGTGTTGTAAAAGCTATTTTATACTTGAGATTTCTAGTGGAATTTTTCATTACGACTTTTACGCGAGCTTTACATCGTCCCTGGATTATTCAATTTTCAACAAAGGGAGTTTCAAAGCAAAAATTTTATGCTTTGTAGGGAGAGAATTTACCTTGTCTTTTTAAGTGGTAATAGTTTCATAAAATATGAAACTATCGGGTATTACTTTTCTCATATATCTCGTATGAGAAAATTTGTATAGCTTTGTAAAAGTGATACCTTCCACATATACCTAAGTAATGAGGAAGCAGGTCCAAGATACATTCAGACCCATAAACAGGATTTAGAGTTAACTTCTGGTCGATCTGATTTTTATGCTTTCTCTATGAGAAAGTTTCTTTTTTAGATGAGTTCGATTAGTCAAGTTCGGTTAAGAATTCGATTAAAGGCTTTCTGGGAGATTTAATCGTGACGATTAAATGTGACGGCGAAATTGTCGTTAAGTTGATTATATGAATTTTCCGTGTCTACTGGGATGTAGTAACGTAACTAATACTATTATCCATCAGATGGGTGCTCTTTTCATAGTTATTCTCGAGCGCCAGACCTGGATATCGGATCACATCCGCCTTCATCCACATCTGGACACATGTCGCTCAGACAGCAGTCTGAGCATCAGGCCATGAACTTCTAGCAGAAGTTATAGGAAACTTAGTGGCAATGGTGTTGTTATTATTATCAAGCTGGAAGTCTTCGTCACTCTCGTCTTGGCTGAGTGAAAATAATGCAAAAACTTCCACCACATGCATGCTATTTGGAGATAGGTTGCACAATTTTATGCTTAATAAGGTTTTGAAACAAAATTTAGAGTAGCTTCAGTGGTTGCTGAAGAACCCTGAAGAAACTGAAAAATCGATTTTCTTAGCTATATTTTTCGTCGTTAAGAATTTGAGGAAACAAAAAAAAAATTTTGTCAAAATTTGATTCCCCTTTTTTATTTTTTCACCAAATATCATAAAAATCCATAGGGTAGGCATTTTGACGTCTTATTACAGACGTCATTCCATGAAAAAAAAGGTGGATACAATTAAAAAAAAATTTATTAGATTTTTGATTTCTTAGCACGAGTTACATGCAAAAACAATATGGCGGTCATATGAAAGACAAAGGGATCTAGCTGGCTTTGAAAATTTTTGAAAATTGTTCAGGAGCGACTGAAGCTAGCCTCAAATTTGTAGGTACCTATTCCCAAATAACTCTGGGAAGTAGGCGTGAGCCCCAATATCCCTTAGGCTAGGTCGAAAATAATTTGCAGATCTGGAAAATAAGAGCTATACAGCCTGCAGCGTATTAGTGGTAAAGACTCCTGCGAATTCTAGTTTATTAAGTCTTTGGCAGAACACTTTTGATCCGACTACAGTTTGTAAGCCCGATGCTGCCGCAGAAGCATCCAGGATTTTGGTTTGTTATGTGTAGTTTCCTCTTCTGGACTTTCCTTTTAAAATATTTCCAATAGATCCTGATTTGATTGTTTTAAATAACATCAGTGTATGGGTATGTTAGGAATGATGTTAGAAGCAGGGCACGTTCCTACGATTTCGATTCAGGTCCATGATCCCAGTTTCTTATTAGGTTCGCAGGTCGCTCTGGGGCTATCAGGATTTACTCACCAATTCCAATTCAACGGCAAAATCCTAATCACAAATTCCCGGTCGGAAGCACGCTGGTCGCGCTATTTATCCTGGAAGGATTCACTCTTCGTTAGTTATTTCTAAGCATTTGAAATTTTAATTACAAGTTATTAGCGAGAAGAGATTTTGATGAAATGACTTTATGACGATATTCGGGAAATTTTGCAATGTAGCTTTTAATGAATATTAACTATTCACGCCTCGGCGAGCTCGGAAAAGTCGTTTTAATACAATACCGGGAATCGGAGTTTTCCGCTGAAAACTGCTTGATCGAAAAGCACCATGAATTAAACATTGTTTACGAGGCGATAAAAATAAAACCATCACACACAAAAAAACCTGTCGATCTAAATAATACAAAACATCAACACCCCGCACGCATAATAGAGTCGGGGTTTTTCCGCCACTCGACTTCTTGCGTCAGAGTCAGATTTTCAATAGATTAAACAATTATTAATCCATTACCGTAAGATGTTTCATTGAGCGAACATTAATATCGTATGCAATCAATAACACCGAAGCGAGCAGAGTTTCCAATTAATTAGCAATACGGAGAAAATCATTGCATGTGGAGGTTTCGGTGTGGATTAAGGGTACAAGAAGAGACAATAGCGAAATTCCGTCCAGTCATGTAACACAATACCATCCTGTATTAGCCTACGCCGCTTTCAATTCTGATGACTCTAATTAATTCGCATTGTCTTTATTATACTATCATTAGTGCCGACAAAATTTACAAGTCTAATTGATGAGGGGAAAACAATAGAAGAGCAAACACGTCCGGGGTCTTCATTTCACTCTTCGTTATCAATAATTATATTTTTAATTACGGAAGGAATAAAAATATTATATCCAGTACAGAGCAGCTTGTACCCGCAGAATAAGAAGGAAACGCAAATAAATAATAAAACCTGCTCGAGTTCTGTAAAAGTATTTTCTCTTCACTGGATTTTATGACAGCATTTACGTCAGAAGCACCGGGAAAGAGAAAAGCAAATGTCTGAAATTGTAGCCTTATCGATTACTTGAAGAAAACACCTGAAATCTCGCATAGGTATTGGTTTCGAAATTATAATTTTCCCTCATGTTAGATACAATAATTATATAAAGGTCATCGAGAAAATATAGCCGTGCGACATTTCACTCATCCCGAGCTTTTAACTCCAACCGAGTATTTGATTTAAATCTTTCCAATTATATATAACTTGAATTTCTCCCCTTATCGTAAATTGGTTCACCTCTCCCATGTAATCCAATTTAATAACACCTTCAAAACACTCACGGACATATTGACCATCTTTCCCAATATTTGCTCATATAGCCGGTAAAACGCCTCTATTGGATTTCGAAGAATGTCAGAGAAATAAAATCACTTTTGCGTAAGTTTCTTGGCCTTGGGCTTGGAAAGAAGGGTTGTTATCCTTTGCAAACAATGTCGTGGAATCCTTTCAGGACTCTGAACAGCACGTCATAGACATAAGTCCTTTCTGAAATATTACCAGATACCTGCGTTCGTGTAATGTGTTGTTTCACGTTGCAAGTGACAAATTATAAAAGGGTATTTTATTACAATGGGTAACATAAATAGGCCTGTCGCCTCAGTTTCAGTTAATACCTGATGTAGGTATCCCAAGAACTAATTTAAATTAAATGCTTATCAGTTATTTGTATTTTAATTTAAAAATACCGAAATAAATTCATGGAAATTATTAAAATCGACTGTGTTCCATTGCATATTTTGCCAATAATTGGATTCAATAAATTTAATACAGGGAAATATAAAACATGACAGCCTTTTCATGAATATAATAGAAAATTTCATCCTCTTTGCTCGAGTTATGTTAACAAAAGGAGAGATACATATAATATATTACTATTACACAAATATCGATCGAATCGAATAGAATCAATCACAGTTTTGTCTTGAAGTTTGTTAAGGAAGCGACAAAGTTTCTTGAAACTATGATCAAAATTTTTGGGGCGGGTCAAGTTCTGAGAGAATCTGAAGAAGTTTTTCTATGCCCTGATCGTTTTATCAGAAAACAACCTAAAGTGTAAGAGGTGGGATCAAGTTCTTTGAGTTTTTTATTTCTTGACGAGATCCATTTTTTTGAAAATGCGACAAAATTTTTAGTAATCGGAGCAGTTTCTCAAGAATTTCGATCGAGTTCTGAGAGAATTTGAAGTTTTTCTAGGTCTTGAACGGATTACGAGAAAGTAACAAAGTGTGTAAGAGGAAAGGGAAATTTTCTTAAGAATGCGACTAAAATTTTTGGGGCGAGACAGTGTCTAGAAGATTTGATCAAGTTTTTTGAGAATAAGACTAAATTTTCATTCTTCAGACTAGTTTTTCGAGAATTCCGAGGGTTTAATTCCGAGAATGGTTTAAGAGGATTTGAGGAAGATTTCCTAAGACCTGAACGGCTTAAGAAGATGTAATCAAGTGTGTAATGAAAAAATTGAGTTATTTTATTGAAAACGCATGAAAACGTTTTTGGGACGAAAAAAGTTTTTAGAAGATTTGATCAAGTTTTTAGGGAATTAGACAAAATTTTAATTTCGATCAAATTCTGAGAGAATCTGAAGAATTTTTTCAAGGATTTGAACGGTTTACGAGAAAGTAACCAAGTGTGTAAGAGGTGGGATAGAGGTTTTGAGGGAAAAAATTCTTGAGGAATGTTATTTGGGGAAAGGGAAATTTCCTTGCAGATTTCACTGAAATTTTTGGGGCGAGACAAGTTTCTAGAAGGTTTTAGGAATTTTTTTGAGAATAGACCAAATCTTCATTGATCAGATCAGTTTCTCGAGAATTTTGGTGGTGGTTTGAGAAGATCTGAAGAAGTCATTCTAGGACCTGGACGGTAAAGAGGACGTAAGTGTATATAAGAGGTGGTATCAAGTTTTTTGAGGAAATAATAATTTTCTTGAAGAATGTTAAAATTTTTGCAGGAAAACAAGTTCCTATACTATTTGATAGAGTTTTTAGAGAATTAGACCGAATTTTCATTAATCAGATCAGTTGCTCGGGAACTGCGATCGATCGTCTTTTGAGAGGACATGAAAAAGTCTTTTTAGGACCTGGACGATTTAAAGAGGAAGTACGTTTATAAGAGATGGTATCAATTTTTTAGGGGAAAGAATAATTTTCTTTAAGAATGTTAAAATTTTGGGGGCGAAACAAGTTTCTAAAATATTTGATCATTTTTTTTTGATAATTAGCCTAGTTTTCATTAGTCCAACCAGTTTCTCGGGAATTTCGATTAAGTTTTTAGATAACCAGAGGCAGTTTTTCTAGAACCTGAACGGTTTAAGAGGATGTAACGAAGTCTGTACGAACAGGGATCAGTTTTTTGAGGAAGGAATAATAATTCTTGTTGAGGATATGATCAACCTTTTTGGGACAGTACAAGTTTCTAGAAGATTTCATCAACATTATCGAGAGTATGATGCAATTTTTCTTTAAAACAACAAAATTTCTATACAATATGATCAAGTTGTTGCAGGCTTTGAGGAGGTTTGTCTAAAACTTGCTCGGCTTAAGAGGCAACCAAGTGTGTTAAAAGTGGGACCATGTTTCTTGTGGCAAGAACTTGACTCCTTTAAAACTAATTTCCTTCAGCCAATGACCAAAATTTCTGGGGCAAGACATTTTTTCGGAAGAATTGATGAAAGTTGAAAAAATCAAGATCAAAGAGTCACGTGAAGTTTTCATAAATAAGTCAAGTTCCTCAAGAACGTGACCAAGTTTTTGAAGGAGCTGAGAAAGTTTTTGTAGGATCAGTGTGTTTCAGAACATATACAGGGTGTACCAGCTCGATTTAGACAACGGTAAGGGCCGTGTAGGTCTCGTCAAGACGAAACGTTTTTTTATTTGAAGTTTTTGGATTTGGACCTTCGTTGCGGAAATATGGCCGACTTCCGGTTTTTAGTTTTTTGGCTCCAGTTTCGGCATTTTTAGGTTCTCGCCCAAACTGAAACTAGTTTTGGAAACTCCTTAGCTTCAGTTACAACTTTCATATTGAAGTCAAGATTCTATCTCTGTTGTATTCAAAATCTTAATTTTTCAATTTGATTCAATTTGAATTGATTCAAAGACTTAAAATTTAAAGTCTTGGGCATGTCGCCATTTTGAGTCCAACAGAGATAGAACCTTGACTTCAATATGAAAGTTGTAACTGAAGCTAAGGAGTTTCCAAAACTAGTTTCAGTTTGGGCGAGAACCTAAAAATGCCGAAACTGGAGCCAAAAAACTAAAAACCAGAAGTCGGCCATATTTCCGCAACGAAGGTCCAAATCCAAAAACTTCAAATAAAAAACCGTTTCGTCTTGACGAGACCTACACGGCCCTTACCGTTGTCTAAATCGAGCTGGTACACCCTGTATATGACATGAGTGTCTGGGGAGACTATTTTTTATGAGATTAATAAAAAAAGATTCTACAGAATGTGACAAAATTTTTTGAAGGATCTGGTAAAGTTATTCTAGGATTTGCTCGGCTTGAGAGAATGTACTAAGCGTGTTAAAATGTAACACCAAGTTCTTGAGGGAAGAACCATTTTCTTGAGCATATGATCAAAATGTGTCGAGAAACGGTTATAGAAGATAAAATTTTAGAAACTCTGGTGAAGTTTTCATATATACTAGTACGGAGATTCGCAAGAATGTGGTCAAGTTTTTGGTGGCTTTGAGGAGATTTTTCTAGGATCTGCTCAGTTTAAGAGGATGTAACCAAGTTAATGGTGGGACCACGTTTTTTGGTGAAGAACCAAAACTTTTTTTCTTGAGTACATGACCAAAATTTTTGGGGCAAGACACATTTTATAAAAGGTTTGATTTAAGTTGAAAAAATGAAGATGGAAGAACACATCACATGCATGAAATTTTCAATAAGACAAGTGTCTCAAAACGTGACAAAGCTTTTGAAGTATCTGATAAACTTTTTATAGAATCTGCATGTTTAAGAGCATTTACCAAGTAGTGTGTTATTAAGGGTGGAACCGAGTTTCTGGAGAAATTGACTATTTTCTAGATGATACGACTTAATTAATTATTCGACTTGATGCAAGTTTTTAGAGAATTTCACCAGTTTGTTAACGGAGACTTTTTTTCTTGATTTAATTACCGATTTCAAACTGGAAACATCAACTGAAATAATATCTCATTAAGGACGGAAATTTTAATATAATATAACTCACGAGAAATTCATATAAATTATTAATGACATTCCAATTAAAAGTTTTCCTCGAGTAAAATTCACAAGAATAATTAAACATATTTCAAGTTTTCTTTAGCTTCAACATAAATACTTATTAAATCCCTTTCAGACGTAATGAAGGATTTAGAACTTTATTACGAGAACTCAAGCAGCTCGGGGAAAGTTTCAGATAGTCATAAGAAATCATAGAAAGTTATCCGAGTTGTAATGGTAGGAAAATTGGATGCATAATTTAGAATTGTTGTCTTGCTAGTGAAACCAAGTATACCTATCTATAAATATTTAGTCAAAATATGAAGTTAATAAAAAAATTCAATTCTGGGGGTTTTCTCACAACACATCCCGTTTCTAAGAACTTATTAGTATAATAAATATAACCGCAAATCTTCTCAGAGTTACAATATAATGAAACAATATGGATATTGGATTTGGTATATAAATAGACGCACTTCGATGTCTCCCAGATTGGAACTGAGAACGCTCTTTAACCAGCAAAAAATGCAACAAAACATGGATGTTACGAGATTGCAGAGCAGAGAATAAAGGGTCGCGATTATATGATAAAAAGTTTTTTCCTACGACCACTATACAAAACACTACTTTGCGCATCGTTTTTTTGTGCGCAAACTAGCAGATTTCTCACGTATCCAAAACTGTGCGACAAAGTGACATAACGCATAGCCAAAAATCGTTTCCGTACAGTTTTAATGTAAACAATAGTGATGGGCGGTAACTGAGAACTCAACTGTTACTTATTGTTAATGGAATAACTATTCATTTAAAGCTTCAAGGTAATAAAATAAACACAAATGTAGAAGTTGTATATCAATGATTATACTAACCTCTCTTAAATCATTGTTATTATCTACCACGTCTCCACGCTTACGTCACTTATTTTTAGTTTATACGGAGTCTAATAATAAATAATAATAATATTGTCGGTAGAATTCAATGATTTAACAGTATATATTAGTAATATTAAAAAGTCATTGGTAGAATTGAAAATAATATCTACCTAGGTAGTCTGAAAAAATAATCTTTAGTTAGGTACCTATCATTATAATGGATTGTAATTCCTCTGAATCTGAAGCAGAAAATACACCACCTGAAGTCAGAAAACAAGCAGGTTTGTGTTCTTTGAATTTGCTACCTGTAGTTTCGAGAGAAAAATACGAATCTGCTTATAAACATTTCATAAATTGGAGAAAAGGTCATAAAAGCAGAGCATCGTCAGAAAAAATAATTTATGTGTTAAATTTGTTAAATAATTAATCTGTTAAATTGTGGTCGTAGGAAAAGTACTGTGTGTATCACGTGCGGAAAAGAAATTTCACACTCGTGTGAATTGTGACACAATATACTATTATACTACGATCTTATAAGATTAATTAATGGAGCTATAAATCCTTAACATTCAAGCTTAATAATTAAACATATTTCGTCTAGAAAACGTAAAAATTGTTGTTAATTATTAAAGACGAAGAGCTTTCGTCTTCATTTTAACAATTCAAAGTTTTTAGTCTTTAAAGGTATTGATTTCTTATTGTTGAAGCTAGGTACTATCTCAGAATAATGAGAGATAAGTCAGAGAAAGTTTGACAAGTCTCCAGCGTAAATAATACCTTCATCCCCGCTACAAGAAGAAAAATCTTGGAAACCCTGCTAGGCTCCTGTAGCAATTGAGCTGATATTCTTTCTTGTTGATAGCGGGAGAGAAGAGTCATTGAACCCAGGGTCAGCGTCCAATGGAATTAACCCTGGGACGAGGAAAACCGACTAAGAATGGGAGAAATTGAAGTTAATGATCGCTTTCCACGCTTAAACGAGAAAATACCTTGCAAATGTTGAGGTCGAAAACCCTCTAAGGCAATCAAGAAAGCTTCCAGAGAAGATTATTGAAAAATATTGACTCACAACGAAAAAAAAAAATAGTTGCGAGTAAAAGTTGCCAAAAAAAAAAAAAATGCGACACATGACAACGAGAACCTTTCAGACGGTGAATCGAAGAATCGAGGCGACTCGACGTAATAATTGCACGAGACAAAAGTGGCATCGTGCACCGCAAGCACCGTCGCTTGCTGGAGATGTTGTAGGCATATTTAGCATGATTCATTCCAGTTCGGTATGGCAGGTCTCGTGACTGCATCTTCGAAAAGCCCAAAAGAAGAAGGAGAAAATATGAAGAGCGATTAAATATGATTTATATCCAAAAATTAAAAAAAAAAACAGCTTTTCCAAGAAAAGATAAACACGTTCATGTCTGTGCATTTTTTTAAATACAGCTTTCACTTGGAAATAGTTAACAAAAATATTTACTTTCATTTCCTCTAGAGAAAAACTCCAAGACCCTTAGATGTCTTTGTCCAAAAAACAATGCGTAAAAAAGAAAAGTAAAAATGAGAAGCAACCACTTATCGTATTGTGACACCCTGTATAGGTACTTAAAATATAAATCATAAAAAAATGCTCACCCTATTAATAAATGAATAAATCTCATCTGCCTATCTGGTGTAAAAATTAAGCCAGTTGTTGCCAAGCAGGCTCTTTTCAAGCGACTGAACAATTTCAGGCAGCTGAATTTTACACTCCGGAATTTTGCATTTAGACGGGGTGTTATTGCCAGTAAAATGAATTGGGGCGGCATTAATGTTCATAATTTCGACTTTTACGTTTATTCGATGAAACATTTTCCAACTTTGGTAAAAAAAAAGCGTTTAAAAAAAGTTGGACTTTGGACGAGCCGGTTTTTTAGTTCCTATTTACCTAACCCACCTACATAGAGTCAAAGTTTCATCCTTTTTCCTCTAAAAGCATGTACCGGGTGTCCCAACACTAGTGTCCACCCCCTAAATAGAGCTTAATTTTAAAGATAAAAAATTGAAACTTTGAGGATTTGTGTACTTGATATAGGACCACGGAATGGCATAATCAGTTTCATTAAAAAAAAAATAGTTCGGGCGCCAGCGATAAAAAACTGTAAGATGGTGGAAAATTGTCGAAAAAAAAAATGATTTTTTTTCAATACATACGTAGAAATCGATTAATAAAATCGATGTCGCTTGAAAGAAATGTGAAAAAACTAATTATAAGGCTTTAATTAAATAAAATATAATTATATAGCAATGACAGGTAGACAATATAATCTGAACAATATAATCAATATACTCTGAAAACGGTAGGTGCAATAAGTTTTATGACAAAGTAAATAAGGCCCAAATAAATAGAAGGACGGCTCTTGCTGGGCTAGCCGGCAAACTGAACCTGCACTGGACAGTGTCGTAGTATGGACTCATGAAAAAGGTGATTATTAAAAAGATATTAAAAATGTTTTTTAATGAAACTAATTATGCCATTCCGTGGTCCTATATCAAGTACACAAATCCTCAAAGTTTCAATTTTTTATCTTCAAAATTAAGCTCGATTTAGGGGGTGGACACTAGTGTTGGGACACCCGGTACAATAATAATTGACTAATGTCGGCGAATATTTAAATTCAGCTAAAGTATATACTGATTTCAATAACTTAGCTGGAAGTAACCGAAACAGTAGTTTAAAAAACAATCACTCTCGGTTCGATTAATCATTGTTTATTTCACATATCTGCAAGCGACAAGTAAAGTGACGCTCGATTTCTTATCAGTACGATGCGGTGCATGCTTCTCTATAATAGTAAGTTGTTTCCTCTTCTTTATTAATAAAAACTGTTCTAATAAGAACTTCGAATAAATTCTCTAATAATTCTTCTTTTCACCTTACATTATATTGTTTTAATTTGAAGCCTGGAACTGCACAATTATAATTAATTTTATAATTTTAACACAGAAAGGGGTCGCTGTCAGTTTGAATTCACTATCAGGACAACTTGAGCCTGCACCTGAACCTGACAATGAAGTCTAGTGATGATAGAGGAGAACGCCGTTTGATGTTCCCTCATCAGTTTTAGTTTAACAACGAGACGTCACATATCAGTACGATTTACTTATTAAAAATTTAAATTTATCAGTAGCATGATGAATAATTAAATATCTTTACATTTTTCGAGCTTTTATGATTATTATTACCTTATTAGAGTTCCCTGGTATAGAATTCAATGAGCAACGACGTGAGTTCAGTAATTCGAACAGCATATCTCATCAAATTCCCCTTAATAACCCAACCATATAAACTAATTGCATCGTAATAACGTCATATTCCAACACTGGAAACACGTCCGGGAGCAAATTTATAATCAGAAACATAATAAAATATTTCCCTGGAATTTAATATGATTTCAAAAGCAAGATCAAATCCCTTTGATACTGGAATGACGGATTGAAACGGCGGGTTGAAAGGTATCAGTCTCATTTGAATAATATGAGTTTCCCTGCTCGGTTGAAATGTTCGTTACCGATCATTTCGGTCAGCTCTCATCTAGACCTTCTCTACTTCACATAACTCATTTACATGTACTTATCCTAAATTTACTTCCAAGGCGATTCCAATTTTAATTAAACGGTTAACGGACCCGTTCACCCCTCGAATAAACCGCTGGAAAGGTGAGAAGGCTCACTTCTAAACGAGTCGCTTAATTTGATTCGTCGTTTCATTAACCGATAATTGTTTCATTCTCCTCTTATAAGACGTTTATTACTCAATTAATAACATGACTCCATTTATCAAAAATATAGCGAAGTCTTAAGAAGTGAGGCTTTTATATAGTTTTACTGACGGCCCATGTTTGGTGGACATGCAATATTAAATATGAGCGCCTTTGCAACGTCTGGTTGTTACGAATTTATGAGACTTGTGCGGAAATCAAAATGTACATTGATTTACGTTGAAAATTTTGACTTTAAAGTAATTTCAGACTCAATTAATTAACTATTTATTGAGAAATACTTATAGTTATTTTCACACACTACACACCAACTATTTATCTGATTATTTATTTATACTTGGCTGATCACTATTTAAGAGTGGTAATTTTTTTTCTAATTCTAAACGCATTTAAAGAGCACAAAAAGTATGTATCTCAGTACTTATCTCGTATCTAGGCGATGTTTCATTAACTTGAGACTGAATACACTTACTTGAAAGCCTCGTGTATCCGGAAATGCACGTGTTTTCAAATATAGTGTGGCAAAAAAAATTTCAGTGGTTTGTATCTCAAAAACGGTTCATTTCCGGACACACTAATGGAAAAATTTTTGTTTACCCTGTATTTGTGAACCGATGGGGTAGAAATTATCTTGACCGTAAGTCTTGAATTACGGTGTTACTGCGAATTGGTCCAAGGCTGTCTCAGCATTACGCACTTTTCTGGGCGCAAAAAAGCTACAGCTGACTATTTTACAGTCATCTTATAGTAACATACTAAAGAGCGAAGATAGCTTCAAGAGAAGTGAAAATAAATGAACTATGAATAACTCCCAAATAAGAATTGGAAGAAAGAGGCTTAAATCAGGAAAATAACCAGGTTGGGTCCAAGAATTGATCCTTGTGGTTCTCCATAGGTAATTTTAAATTATTTTTGTTCTTCTCTGGCTTTCTCATCGAAACGTGAATCTGATCTGACCTAATCCAGAATTTGAATATCCAACCTGGATGTGCCTCAGACGAATACATCTCACATAATTCCATTTGAAACCAACTTTTTTGGGAACAATAATAATTATTGATAAATAAACGATCAACTCTATAGAATATGATAAATTTTCTTCTTCTTGACGTTATACAGGGTGTTGATTTTCAAAGCGGGCCATAGGGGATTAGCATTGCGAAAGTGGTTTTTGAGGATTCCTGCTCGCCGTTTAAACTGACAGAAATGGTTTTGGTATCAAAATGAAGCAAAAATTATTGCGCATAACGCTTGACATCAGAAATTAATTAAATTTCACGTTGTTTTCTAAAATTCTTCAGTAAAAATTCAAGTAATTGTTAATGTTTAATCACAAAATAGCATGCCTTGTCTAAACAATAATGACGTTTCTACGTTTTAACAATCCAATAATAAAACTTTTTTTTTTTTAAATAGAACCAGACTTTATTATTACCTACTGACTTATAAAGTTTTATTATTGGATTGTCAAAACGTAGAAACGTCATTATTGTTTAGACAAGGCATGCTATTTTGTGATTAAACATTAACAATTACTTGAATTTTTATTGAAGAATTTTAGAAAACAACGTGAAATTAAATTAATTTCTGATGTCAAGCGTTATGCGCAATAATTTTAGCTTCATTTTGATACCAAAACCATTTCTGTCAGTTCAAACGGCGAGCAGGAATCCTCAAAAACTACTTTCGCAATGCTAATCCCCTATGGCCCGCTTTGAAAATCAACACCCTGTATATTTCAAAGGTAACCGAAAATTACCCTGTAAGATCCTAATAAGACGAAACTTCAAGTAGGCAGGTTTTAGAGTATCCACTCCTGAGGAAGAAGTTCCTTTTACATTTCAGATGAATAAAATTTGCACTTCTCAAGCCAAGCATTAAGAAACGCTGATGCAACGATGAAGTTAAGATGAATTAAATTTTCTCAATACTCCTACTCCAGACGATTGATTTCAATAGCTGGAAAATACGTTGTTAAAAGAAACAGAACCAGAACTTCTTCTTATATAAGAACAGACTCGTTTAATAAAGTTTCTTTTAATATAAATTCTTCGAAAACTCTAAGTACCTAAGAAATTTCAGGAATGACTCTACTTTAGATGAAACATTTTCGAACTGCATTTTCCAGCTATCATTCCTCCCACGTACTTCAAGCGACATCCTTTGAACTTTACACGATACGAGCGACGTTTTTAAAATAGAGCTACCAGTTCCGAAAAGTCGAGAAGCGGTGTTGTAATTCAGCAAGAATCAAAATCGCATTTTTGTACAATTATGAAAAAGTGAATTGGTCCAACAATGCAATTTTCTGTCGAGAACTTTAAGAGTTTTCACAGCAAGAAAAGGAAACTTTCATCTAACACCTAACGTCGTCAAGAGAACTGTAGATAACTTTCCTTTTTCGTGTTCGAGCCGATTACAATCGTGTCCAATTTAAAGTTAATGGCCCGGGGTTAACATCCCTGTCGTTTTTGTCTATGGTATGCTCCGGAAAAAGTCGAGATCTCACTTATGTTTACTCTGACTAATGGATCTTCGTTCTGGACAATGAAAATAACTCTGCGGTCATTATCAATAGAATAAAAGACCTTGAAGTATTTACTTGCGGGAAAATTTCCCCCAAGGCACCGAAATTTCATAATAAAGATACCAGGAAATTATTCTCGGACAGAAAATCGCTGTAAGAAATTAAAAAGTCATTAAAACATCCACCGAACAGACTATAAGACTAAGACTGCAAGAAGGGAGAATAATTATAAGAAGATTTACCTTGTCTTAAGTAGAAAAGTAATCTATTGCTTTTGAAGTTTTCTAGATAATGAAAAAACTTCAACTATTTCATTGTTACCAGGCATTTGCGCCTCGTTTAGTAATTAGACCCTGGCTGTTGAAGGGAGTAACGAATTTATAATTTCATATTTATAAGCTGTCTTATACTTATAACTTTTAGGGAGTTGTACGATTTTTTTTTGAGCACAGAAGGGGAATTCGCTGAATAAAGGGCAAAACGAGATTCAGTTATGTTTGCTTTGCCTTTGAGGCAGTTTAAATTTACTTGAAATCGTATCACTGTGGGAAAGTTTCAAACAAACATTCTAATTGAATAATAATGCTCTTTCTCAGAGTTTTAAGTGTATTTGTGTCCCAATTTGGAAAAGCCATTAGGCCTTGGAGTTGATTACGAATTTTAAATAGGCGTTCTCTATAGATATAATCGGATTACCTAATACCTGGAATATTTTTCACTGTCTTGCTAAAAAATTAAGTAATTATTTCACGATGTAATAAAGGGAATGAAGAGGCAGGTTCTTCAATAATAATATTTCTCATTGATTACCTTCACTAACGGCGGTAAGTAAGATTAACAGCCATTCAATATAGAGAGCGTCAGACTTAGCTCAATTCATCCAGACCGACGCTTTCGCGATTTATTGGCGTTTTCATGAGCTCAAATGAACCGTTCTATAAAGCAGCCAGTTTTGATTTTATTAAATCAGTAAACTTCGCCGGAAAATTGATTATGTTCCGCGGCGAATTTAATATAGTCGCATTTAAATGTAAAAATAATCGCCTTGAAATATGTATTGCGAATTTTCCTTCGAATACTTTATTAAAAATTTATAAACTCGGGTAGAATTTCACTGAAACATCGATATATACTCAGTCGGGATCTCTTCCGGGTTAATAAATAATTGAACCTTGTAAGATGGATAATATCAGACGAAGGGAGGAATATTAAATTTTAGGTAATCTAAAAATACGGTGAGTATCAACTTACATGCAACTTCCATTTTGAGGGCTGCAATAAATCAATAATAATCGAAGTTTGGGTGCATTTCTTCGTTATGTTAAATTATTATCAGTGGCAATATACACTGATAGCATCCCCTGCTGAAACCCTTCACTTTGATACCACACTTGGGGTGTATAACTCCAAAAACGCGGAATGTCTAATTTTGACACTAGAATTAATTTTAGCCACTTATAACAAAATTGTGTTTTCTCATTCCATGTTCCTATAATTATTATTATTTTTTATTCAACTCAGCTCCATAGGTACTTTTTGAGACGGAAGCCTCAACATGTTATGTCCAAAGGGGTGAAAATAGGGTTACCTTCTGAAGAAATCATATATGCGTAAAATCTTCACACTCGTAATTTTTTTATGGGAATGACAATAAAAATAAATAATAACTTCTCAAAATATAAAAGCTCTGAATTTTGACACCCTACTTGAAGATCACTTCTTACGGGGCAAAACGTTGACCAATTTTTATTTACTTGACAGAGTACATGCACTATTCAAGGATTACGAAACTAATCCTAAGTCATAAGTGGGTTCATTTAGTTGTTTATTGTTTTCTTTTATTAGTGTCATGAGAATATCCCCCTCGAAACTGATGATTTCAGAACCCCTAAGTAGGAAACTTAGGGGTTTATTTTGAAATTACTAAGGGTGTCAAATTTGACACAATAGGTGTGAATCGGTCTATTGTGGATCGGTCTTTTTATCGGAATTTTATCGCAATATTAAAGATAGCATTAACCTTATTCTCAATTTGAATACCCTAAATTTAAGATTTTGCTTGGATTCAATCCTACAAAAAAAAAACACTTTCAATTTAATTTTATGACAAAAACACCAACCTCAGCTAAAATAGAACTTTTTTATGAACTCCATAATTTACATTAAGTAGGTACGTAACATCGATTTTGAGGTAATAGGGCTTAATAAAACTGGGGTCATTTTTTTTTTTTAATATAAACACAGAATATTTTATTTCAGAACAAAAACCAAGCTTTTGCAATTTATTAAATGTCACATAGACTCCCTGGGGCTCAATTTATTTAGCCCACCAAAATCCACTAAAAACTTTCAACGAAAAACTCAACAGACAATATAAGCAAAGCACCCCATCATACCCCCGAACTCTTAAACTGAAGAATTAGTCTGAAATTCAGACAATATTTCAACCACCCACCTCCGAGACCTAATTTAAATATAATGGCAACATGATGCGAGGCCTGAAGCAATTTATTTTAATTTCCTGGCTTCTCTTTCACTGTTTCAAGCGCGCGCCCTCTGTGAGCACCGCCCTCAAACAGCAAAAAACAAAACAAAAGCGGGAATCGATAAAATCCAGTGAGCCACGGCGGGAGTTCCGTCTTTGAACGACAGAGAGCGCCGCGAGCGGTGTCCCGACGTGTGGGCACTCCCCCGATGCCGTGACCATGACGACGCAGCTCGTGCTTGCAGGAGTTACGGGATCTCGGTAGCAGAATCTCCTTCCGCCGCAGGACGACGCTGGGACCGAAGCAACAGGCTGCCGTAGGGTTTTCCCTTGCCCTGTAATAATTCAGGGACTGAAACATGAAACAGAACGAGGCTGTTGTTGTCTTTTACAAGCTACAAGCTACAAGCGGGTCGTTGTTGGATAGGTCACATTCGCCGTTTTCTTCTTATTTGACTAATTATTAAAGGGATAATTAGAGAACTATTGCTTTAGTTTCTGAGCGTCGTTAACTGGTTCTGTGAGCCCTCCCTCGTGGATGTTATAGATATAATATGTACCAGCTCACGACTCGGTGTCTTCTGTTAGACTTGATGGGTCGAGGAAAATTGTTAAAAAAGTGGATGGCTAATTAGGATTATTAAATTTCTCCTATAATTCGATAAATACTTCCAGGTCCTCCAATTACACCCACATAACGCGGTGAAAGAAAATTGAATTATCTCGTGTTTCCCTCGTTCACGCAACTGCAAATCATTGGCTGAAATTTTAGCTTTAGGTAGGTACTCCTAGAAATATGAAAAAACATTCCTCCGCAGGGATGGCTAAATTGGTACTCTAAGTATTTTTATAAATTAATGTTATTGCGAATATTTTCTCCATTTTCAAAATGTGTGCTTCTTGAGATTTTTCAAAGTTTGTTACTAAAATTATTGAACCTACACAGGAAATTTTAGTTTCATTCCTATGAAAAGTTGCCATAAAATGGAATAATAGAAATTTAGAGATATTCTCCCCTCTTCTACTTATGCCACTGGAAAATGAACAATCAAAAAGTAATTTTTCTTACACTATGTATATAAAACGGTTGGTCAACGTTATCCTTATCAAAAATAAACAATTTTTGACTCAACATAAAAAAAAAACTAAGCAGCTCTGATTATAATTTTTGAGGATTTTTGATGACTATTTTTTGCCAAATTTATGATTGTATTTCTTTGACGGCAGAACGTAATTTTTTGATGAAATTTCTAAAAATGAAAGCTCGACAACCTCAGTTTCAGCTAAATACCATGTGGGATAAATTCAAATTTCTTAACACATGTAAGCAGGTATATACTTCCTCTTCATATAGGTACATACATAGTTAGATTTTTGAAATTCACACTATTTTTTTCTTTTTGTTTTTCCTTACAAAAGGTGAAATTCTACTGAGGTTATATTTTATGAAAACAAAGCAGTCAAACTGAACACTTAAGCATAAAAATTTGAGCTGGGAGGGAATGAGCATGGAATTTTATATTTTACTGCAATGCAATAAATATGGCACTACCTATACATTTATAGGCTCGGTTAGCTGCTCTTTTTCTGAGAAACTAATAATTCTAATAGAAAATTTTTCAAATAAAAAACTTCCCTTGCACCTGAGGCTGCAGTAATTGTTATCGTTAAATTAACCCTGTTATCTTTCAGTTGTTATTTTTCAGTTCACCATAGGTGTATCTACTGTAGTTTGATTTTTTTTGAGAGAAGGAGAAGGTTCTTCAGATACGATTAAAAGTAGTTATAATACTATTACTTGCCACTCCAAGTCCCTTTTCGTTCCTATCCGGTGATCTGAACCGTTAGGGCAAATCTCTTTCTTGGTGGATCCATTAGGTCCCCAAGGTAACCGTAATAGAACGATATTCTGCAGGGTGCGCTGAGCCCACCGAAGGAAACCTCAGTCCCTCCTTGATGGTAAATTTAACTACGAGGATACACGGCCGAACTACTCTATACCGAACCCTGATGAGTGTAGTGGGGCCGACTTTCCCTCCCCAAGCTAAGATCATTATTTGGGGCTTTTGGGCTACTAACCTCATATGGTTTTACTAGAGAAAAACCCCTTACAATTGCAAACAAAAAAATTACACAAATTATTTTTTGCATGAACCTAATTATCAGACCAGGCATACTGATTGATAATAAGTAATTAAGAGCAAAGATTCTACAAAGTAAGGGGTTGAAAACATAAATTTTAGATCAGGCATATCAGAATTCTCAGATAAAGTTTTGTTTTAGTTTTGATTTTTTCACCCTCTATATTATGTTTTTTTGATCACTGAACACGAATTTCACGTTTGATTACAAAAAATTGACCCGGAATTTTGTTTTTTTGCACTGTTACCCAAATTTTTCCAGTTTTTTCAGTTTTTGGTCTAAATCACAGAAAGGAAGCGTTTTTCGACATAAAAATCTTTTTTTTTCGAAGACTAACCGTTCCTCCGGTAGAGTGCGCAAAAAATATTTCCATTTTGGAAAGTAAAAAGCGTGGGGCTTTGGAAATTTGTGCTATAGAATCGTGATAATTTTTTATAGAATGGACTTGTCGAAGAAACGTTTCCTTCCTGAGGTTTAAACCAAAAACTGAAAACAATTACAAATCTGCAAAAAAAAAGTGCCGTGCCAAATTGTTACCAGCCAATTTCAATTTCGTAATCAGGAATCCAAAAAACCTTAGATGGAGAGAAAATCAAAACTTTATCAAAACTTTCCATTACCCCACGCGCAATGGGAATTTTTTGACGCATTCTGCCGGCGGAACGGTTAGCCTACCAAAAAAAAAGTTTTGTATGAGAAATGTAGGAAATTTTGTCTACTTTAATTTTGAATAGAAGGGGCTTATCAAAAACACTTCCTGTCTGTGATTTAGGCCAAAGACTAATAAAAATGCAAAAATTTGGGCAAAAAGTGCACAGAAAACAAAGCTCCCGGCCAAATTTTCACCAGCAAACTTCAATTTCTCAGTTAGCGACCAAAAAACCTTAGGGGGGAGAAAATCAAAACTATAACAAAATTTTCCTCTAAACCCCCTAAATCCAAGTAAAAGTACAAGAGATTAATTACTCAAAATTGATACCTTCATTATTCACAACTACTGAGATACAGGAGAGAAACGGAAATTACAAACGTTTTTATAGGTTTAAAAATTTTTAAATTTTCTTTTTTTTTGTTGTATCCAAATCCCAAATAAAGTGGCGAACGGCAAATCCTCATCCGGTATGCCATTTAGCATAAGAATCAATTTTTATGTTTTTGCACACTCACGAGTACCTTCCCCCTTGTCAGTTTGTGGACAGTATTACCAACTATTAAATAATTGCCGGCACCCTAGAAACAAAGAGGTGGCAAACCAGGTATAAAGCAACCATTAGATTATTTTACGGACATGGTTATCGGCATCAGCGAATGAATATTTATAGCACAATCTGGCTACAATGTTAAAGAAATGCAAGATTCCTTAAAGCTGCAGGTTTTTTTTCAATTTATGGACTCTGAAGCTTTGATTGGTGTCAAGCAATAGGCAAAGTCGCAAACACTATCTGCCATCTAATAAATTATGGACCTACCGGATCTGAGAGCTGCTTATACGAATCCAAAAAAATCGATGCTAGAAGAAGTAAAAGAGTTTTAGTATAACAGCACACTCGTTTATTTTTAGTAATATAGGTATATGGCACCGGGGGCAAAAGTATCAGTTTGATTGGGGATGTGGAGATTCCATTCCGAGTATGCATAGATCGTTCGTTCAATAACCAAATACCTAAAGACTGCACATTTAAATGAGAATAAGGGTAGGGTAAACCTCCATGAGTGCTTGGAACTATTCCTGGAAACTCCGGGAATTGGAGCGATATTGAATTGAAATTACCTTCCAACAAAATCCCTTTGGAGTAACAACAGTCTCAGTGAGACGCAGTAATTGAACATGAGATTTGATTCCATTTTTTGGTTATCGAAATCTTTTTGCGGAAAAAGAAGAACATGTAGGTAAATAATAATACGCGTTTGGAAGGAAATATAAAAACTCGAGTTTTCCGAATAGTTTCGTCAACCGCTATGTGAATGGTACAACAAAATAAATGAGAGTTCTTTTTACCGTTTGCGTCAGAAACTCTAACAAAGTTACAAGCGAGGAAAACTCTAGTTGCGCATCAGTTGGAGTTGTTGCTGAATGTTTGGAATTTTTTTATTATTTCCTTTGCCTCAGGTTCAATAATTCTATTATTTTTATTTATCTATGTTGCAGGGGCTTCCAAATGCGACACGTTTTATTTTCATTCATAGTAATTAAATTAATGAATGCTTTGCTACACCTTTAAGCCACGTTACTGCATGAAACAGAACCCTTTCGATGAAATTAAAAATTAGTCTTTGTTTTTCGCATATTATCTACCATTTATTTAATTATTTAATTAATGAATTAAACAAAATTTTTTATTTATCTTGCTTCAGGCAGCTGGATCAGAGATTAATTAATTATTCATCTTAAAATATAGGTACCTCCGATTTAAACCCTTTGAACCAGTCAAAGAGATATAACAAGCATAGTTATTGCATACTTATTTGCAACTAACGGAATACTCGAGTGGAATCTAAATTGGTATTTCAAATCCGAGTTCATCCCCGTTGATTGTCTCATGAAACTGTGATCAAGATGAAATTTAAATTAGACCTCTCCACTTGACGGCTCGTCGACTCCTCTGGTGGCAGCTTTATTAAAATCGTTGAAAAAACAAAGAAGCTATTTGGTTCCGGGATAAGTGGGAGGAAATTGAGCTGAATATTGGATCTAGCACATAGGTAAACATGCTATTAAGTCTTTGCCTCTGGTTTATTGCCCGCAACCCTTATCCGAACTGGGCGTACGGCCAAATAATGTAATTACGTGGTGACTTGAAAATTTAAGGAATTCGCTCTACACCCTACACGCCATATTTAATTAATTTAACTTAATTGCGTTTGGATTTGTATTTATTTCACTCTGACATGCACGATATTATGCTGCTTTCACTGATTGCCGTGCAAGTTACGTAATCTTTGCCTACTAAAAACAAAAACATTGATTCAAATTGTCAGGAATGTCCTGTGAAACTGACAACTGTCTCGTCCGATGAGAAAATTCAATAGCCGGAATGAAGCTGGATCGATGACGAATGTATCATTCGACAGGTGGCATCCATGCAGATTGAAATTACTCGACGATTCAAGTCTTCTGGAATTGAGAGCACGATGATCTCGTATCAGGTCACTTGTCAGGAGGTAATGTTGATTTGTGAGGATGTCTAGGTTGTTCAATTGCATCCCTTTACCGTCAATGCAATTGAAAACAGCATTCTGGATCTCGGAATCAAGAACGAAATAGTGACTATACCTCAGTCGACCAACAGATATAGTAATAAAACTGCGCACAAAACTTTTAAGGTCCAAGTAGTCACATCTGTAGGCAGATAGTTCCTTATTTATTGGTTACCTGGTTCCGGTAAACCAATGAGAAGAGCATTCTAAGGTTTGTGTATATAATTCTTGTGTATAAGGTCTGCCTACCTGGATTGTAAACTTACCGCGCACTTTTATTACTATATCTTTTGGCCCACTGAGGTATAGTTTTGTTTTTCGAGAAATTTAACATTTTATGCAAACGAGCTATTCATGGAGTACAAAACTTGCAGCGTTCGAACACCTTTTCTTTATAGGAACTATGGAGCTCATCTAAAACTTACTGAATAAAACTTGCTCGATAGGTAGGTTTTTCCAAGCAAAAAGTTACTAAACAAATCAAATTTCTTAAGAGATTTTTCGGGAGAAAGCATCAATTTTTCAATTTTTCACCATTACATTTTGAGAAGAGAAGAAAATTTTTATCGTGGCATATAAGAAGTGCTCTTCTTATCCATATAATCGTAAAGTGGTTTCAGAATTGATGGCTAACGGACCAAATTCATTATTTTTCTTAACAGGAGGTCGCCAAGTTGTAGAATTAGAAGAGGAATATTTTTGTCAATTTCCCTTAAAGTTGGTGTGTATTTCATGGAATTTATTTTTTCTACCCACACTTACTTGGTTTCCCATTTCTAGTTGACAAAGAGTTGACTTTTGCATATCAGAAGGACCCCAACCCCAAGTGGCAGACAATTTTTTTTTTATCTCAGACTTTTTATCTTCAAACGTAATGTATTTTTAAAGAAATCGTATACTGGTTCCAAAATTAATGACGAACGGACCAAATGTATAATTTTTCTTAACAGGAGGTCGCCAAGTGGTAGAGGAGAAATCTTTATTGCCAATCCCCGCCCACAAAGTTGAGGTACTCCAAGTGGCAGACACAATTTTTTTTTTTAACTCAGACATGGTTTTCAAAATTTTGTAAGAAATCGCAAACTGGATCCAAAATTGGTAGCGAACGTACAAATTCCTAATTTTTCTTAACAGGAGGTCGCCAAGTGGTAGAGGAGAAGTCTTTTTTGCCAATCCCCCACAAAGTTGAGGTGTTTTTAGGGGAATTAATTTTTCTATCCACATTTGGATTACCTATTCTGCGTTGAAAAAAACTTGACTTTTGAATTTCAGAAGGACTTCAAGTGTCAGGTTAGAAACCGTAAACTAGTTCCAAAATGATGACGAACGGACCAAATTAATAATTTTTCTTGACAGGAGGGCGCTAAGTTTTACATGAGGAATTTTTTCGCCAATCCCCCTTAAAGATGGGGGGTTTTCGGGGACTTTATTATTCTACCCACATTTGGTTTACCACTTATAGTTGATAAAGAGTTGACTTCTGCTTATCAGAAGAACCCAAGCAGACACAATTTTAAAATCTCAGATATGGTTTTCAAAATTTATCGTAAAGAAATCGTGAAATGGCTCCAAAATTATTGGCAAACACACTAAATTAGTATTTTTTAACAGGAGGAGAAACTGTAGATGATGAATATTTTTGCAAATCCTCCTTAAAGTTTGAGCTTTTTGGGTTTTTCTTGGAATTTATTTGTTCTACCCATGCTCTTGGTGTACCAATTCTGGTTGACAAAGAGTTGTCTTTTGCATATCAGAAGTGGCATAGACTGTAGGCAGCTGTAAATTGAGGGATTTTTACATCGGAAGCAACAGTTCTTGGCATTGCAGACTTCAACTTTCTTAAAAATTGACAGTGATTTGGCATAGGTAAATATTTTCCTTACCATAGATGTGCTAACTAACAGCTTCAGACGGAGAGCACCTTTTTGGAGAATTTCTGGGTTGCAAAGAGAAATATTTTAATCGGAACCACACTAAGTGGTAAATACAAGATCCCCTAGTAGTCCCGGTATAAAAAGATCAAAATTTAAGGGTTTTTCTGGGATTGATCCTTTCAAAACTCGAATCGCTTAAAATATATTATAACAGCGGTTGAAAATGTGAATAATTTTTCTGACCAAAATAATGCCAAACGTTATAACAGAAAATTTTAAAAATTGAGGTATCTTCAAGAAAATTTCACGCTTACACTTTGTCGATATACATTCTTACCCGCAATATTTAGTGAAATTCTAGGTTAGGTATTAAATAAAATAGACGAGCTAGACAGAGAAGTATAAATAAATTTTAAAGACTGCAAGACTTCCTTTCCTCAGTATAATATATTTAAGACATGTCAGCCATAAAAAAAAGTAACTCGTAGCGCAAACAAGCACAATTAACTAGCTCGTTCCATGGTTAAACTCTGACCACGAACGAGTAGGATTTTCTAAGTTTTCTAAAATAAAAGCAAAGAGAACGTATCCTTGCTGAAACCAGAAGTAAGAGAATTTAATCCACCAGATACACTTAACAGCTTGGCAGATGAATCCAAGGAAGGAAGTATCATTAGTTACAACCTCAAGAGTATTGATTCCCATTATCAAAATGGGGTTGTTATTTCTGCATGCACTTGCTGGATTAGCCATGTATAGAAAACTTGTATCGAATAAAAAATAATCGTACCTTACCATTTCCTTAATTAGTTTACCACTTACCGTATTAAGGAGCTTAAATTTCAGAATTAACGAGGCGAATAAGAATGTGACTCCTTATTTATCCCCTGAGCTTAAACTTCCATTAAAATATAGCTTGCAGAAAGTATTTTGTATCATAATTTCAAAAAATATTAATCATCAGGAGAGCCTTTGATAAAATAAGATTATAATAGGGACTTCATTATTTGGGGACGAGGAAAATACCTTCTCATATTATCTCGCTTGTACTAAGGGGAACATCACACTCCAAGGGTTATTATTTGTTTTTCGCGATTCATATATCTTCAAAAACGGGAGAAAAATACGATCAAAGATGGAACGCTCAAAATGCTATTAATATACTTACACTGAGAGAAATTCTGTAATATCCACACTTCAAAAATGACCCTGGTTCTAACGACTACGGGAAATTAACTTCATCAAGATTTAGTTTGATAGAAGAGCTTTTTAAAAGCCTCAGCTTTATAGGAAGCTTTATCTCCTTAAAATTCTGGTTACTGACGCAAAAATGCGCTTCATAATTATTATAAGAGATAATCATAAGTGACAGACCTTGCGCTTGGATGAATAGCGACTTTCCAGTGTTTATAAAAAACATAAGCTCGGGTGTCCCATTATAGGGGTTGGGGATGGCACGTCTCTGGAAATTATCGGTTTAAGTTGCAGGGTGCAGTTCCTTGCAGTATACGTAGGTATACAGAAGTGACGTCATAATTACGTCTCTAATTGGTCAATATTTACCAATGAAAAGACGTGTATATTACGTGAAAATGACGGCAAATATCACAGCTCAATGTCATTTTTAGTCGACTAAAAGACTAATTAAGGTTTCAGAAACACCTCGTTATAGATATTTAGAAGGCGTCATTATTGACCGTCAAAAAGACGTCAACCGTCAAGTGTATGTCTAAAAAGCGTCAAGAAGTCGTCTTAAAGATGAAATCCGAATTTTCGAAATGAAACAATGTATGCTTAAAATAAATGTACATTATTTAGTTATAATAATAATAATAAATTTAAAATTCTCTTTCTCTCACAACATTTGTATTTCTGGGACACATGCACATGACCAGCAGAGACCTGATCACTGACCACATTACAGGTTGTATTCAGGGTGTTACGTCCTTGGTGAATAATCGATTCGTATTCTCTAAGACACCACCGTTTCCTACCCCTTCCTATCCCTTTACACATCGGGACGAAGGAAAAGGACACCTGACCGGACAGGACCACACATAGAGAGAAGAGTCGAGGTTTAACATCGAGAGAGAAAAGAACTCGACAGAGTGCCGTTCGTACCAGACTCGTCGATGCTGGTGTTACGGAAACGGGATACCTAGTTCTTTAATTAAATAAGGAAGCGGTATAAAGTAGTGGAACAATCGTGGGTACCTACATAGTGAAGCAGAGTGAACAATAATAATAGTTACAACATCTCGCAAATTAAAACAAGTGCCCCTTTAGTCGGACAAGACACAAGGTCAGTAATTTCGATAATTATTATTAATAATTGTGTTCCTGTCAATCATTGGCAATTACAGCCTGGTCCTTCCCTAAATTTTGATCCTGTCATCCGTGGCGATTCGGTATTACCATCGCGGCATCGAGCCGCATTAATTTAGCCCCCTTTCAGGATCGAATCGCGTCGTTAATATTTCGTGTTGCTCTTTGACGCGGAGTTAACATTTTTTTGGTCCCTCCGTAGTCGGATAGGAAAGCTCGTGGAAATATAGTTCATTAATTGGTTGCATCATTTGTTTGAAATTAGTTTCTCACTCACTGTGTTAAGGTAGCCTGTTTGTAGGTCAAAGGATTCGAAATAGTCGATCCAAAGGACGCCAGACGGCATTTTCACCCATTCCACTAATTTTACTCCATTCTCACCTCACTCCACTTCTTCGTTCGTTGCAGGTGTTCGTTTTAAAAACCTCTGTAATAGTTGAAATATTTTCTCTCTGAATTCGCAGGGCAGAATATTGATTTTGCATTCACGGTATACTGGGTACACTCGGTATCTTAAGTATTGTTTTTGGTGAATTCGAATTCAATAATTTATTTTCAACTCGATATTAAATAAGTAACTTTCACTTGGTTAGGTACTTATTTTTGGTATTGCTCATCGTTCGTTGTTGTTGTATTTTTACAGGTTTTTAACGAATAACCCTTTTTCGTTGTTACAGGGAAAATATTGATTTTTGTATTCACGGTATACCTACTGGGTACACTCGGTATCTCAAGTATTGTTTTTTGGTGAATTTCAAAGTCAATTTATTTTCAACTCGTTTTTAAATAAGTAACCTTCACTTGGTTAGGTACTTATTTTTAGTTATTGTTCGTATTTCGTTGTCGTTGTATTTTTTACAGGTGTAAAAAATAACCCTTATTCGTTTATTGCTTTAGTGTTTTGTTGATACTCTTTAGCAAAATGTCCAACACTTTGGTCGGAGCAAACGCTTCTGTTTCGAAGTTTTTGACTCGTTTGAACTCGATTCTGACAGTAGTTTCAGCACCCATTGATGAAAAGTCGCGTTTTATTGTCCTGGCTGCATGCGACAGCGCTTCAGATTTGTACAATCAGGTGCAGGAGGTTGATAGAAATATCCTGATTACGGTTGAGTCGGCAGATAAGAGTGCTTTGGTCGTAGATGTGTCATCGGAGATTTGGAAATCATACTCGGGACTACTTATCGAAGTTGATTCGGTTTATTTTCAGATTAGAGCGGTTCAATTGTCGTTGGAATCGACTCAGGATACGGTGGTGAAATCACGTCATGGTTCGAGTGAATCGTTAAATAGTCGACAGTCTGGTGCTCCCGCGCTACCCCCCTCTGCAAGTTCACATGTGAAATTGCCTCGTATCGGTATACCTACTTTTGATGGTTCGTTGAGGATGTGGTCGGTTTATTATGATTTGTTTAGGACTTTGATTCATTCGAATGATTCGTTAGCTCCAATTGAGAAGTTCCAGTATTTAGTTTCGACTTTGTCAAAGGAACCTCTTACCCTTGTCAAACATTTACCACTGACAGATGACAATTATGTGATAGCTTTCGATACTCTTGTCCAAAGGTATCAGAATGAGCGAGTACTTGCGACGTGTTATTGGCAGGCGATTTGTAATGCTCCCAAAATAACGGATTCTGATTCCTCACAATCGCTTCGTGAATTGTTGAATACCTTTTCAGAAAATATTACAGCTTTGGGTCAGGTCTCAGGCGTCTCTCTCTGGGATTTCACTTTGTTCAACTGGTTGCTACAGAAATTGGATAACGCTACTCGAAAGCGTTTCGAACTCCAATTTGCATCTGAAGAGTTTCCATCATATCAGGATTTGCACAAGTTTTTGTCGTCACAGTGTCGTGCATTAGAATCATCTTTGGGGAATGACCTATCTCCGTCTGCAGTCGTTGGTAAGCGGAGTAGCGTCAAGTCTGGTGGAAAAGTGGAATCGAGGAATTCACATGCATTTTTGTCAACGTCGAGTGCGTCTTCATCGAAGCAGTCGTGCTTCCATTGTAATGGAGAACACCCGATCTCGAATTGTCGTTCTTTTTTGAAGTTGGACCCGCGCAAGCGTTTTGAGGCTGTGAAGGCAGCGCGCTTGTGCCTAAATTGTTTTGGCCCTTCACACTTGGTGAAGCAGTGCCCCTCTTCTCATTCGTGTAAGGAGTGTGCAGGTCGGCACCACTCTTTATTACATTTCGTTAAACTTAGTAATTCGGATGGAGCAGCTTCTCATCGAGTTGAGCCGCCTCCAGTCGCATCCACGGTTGCCATGTCTTCTCTCCCATCCTTTCAGGATGTTCGTTCTCGTTCTCGTAGCAATACTACGGTTCTTTTAGCAACCGCATGTATTGAAGTTCAAGACAAGTGGGGCAACTATCAAGTGGTTCGTTCTTTAATTGACTCTGGCAGTCAGTCGTCTTTTATTACTGATCGGTGCCGCAAGCGTTTGGGCTTGCACTTGAATCGATCATCAACACCTATTTCTTGTTTGGGTCACGTGACCTTGGGATCGGCCCAGGGATCATCTGATTGCATTATTCGTCCCGTTGGGGTACCATCACCTACTTTTAAAGTAAGTACTTTGGTCTTGCCCAATATTTGTGGAAAACTTCCCAGTGTTGACATTTCGCCATCGAAGGCGCTTGATAATTTGAAGTTAGCGGATCCTAATTGGTACACGCCTGGTTCTGTCGATGTTTTGCTAGGAGCTGACATCTTTCCCAATATTGTTCATGGTGGTTATTTGTCGGGCAGTGATAACTGTCCAGCCGCAATGAACACGACGTTTGGTTGGGTTCTTTTGGGAACCATTTCGTCGAAGGTTGCGGGCGAGGTTCAAGCTTGTTTTGCGTCGGTAGATTCGACCCTTGAAGAGACTCTTAAGGCATTTTGGAGAGTTGAGGAGGTGCCTTCAGTTGAGGTTTGCTCTAATGAGGAACAAGAGGCTGAGTCGTTGTTCGTTGAGTCTCATTATCGAGAAGAATCAGGTCGTTTTGGGGTATTGTTGCCATTTAAGGATAGCAAAGAGTTGCCTATCTTTAATGATTCGTTGAATGTCGCAGATCGTCGTTTGCTCGCTTTGGAGAGACGATTGTCGAGGTTGCCTCACATTAGAGACATGTATGTAGAGTTTATGAAAGATTATTTGGAGGCTGGGCACATGTCGTTGGTGCCATTGGAGTCGGAATCTGCAAACTCTTATTACATTCCGCATCATTGCGTTTTTAAAGACCCTGGTGTTTCGATGTCTTCTGATGTGTCTTCGCTCGCCCCAGTATCGTCGAAAATTCGTGTCGTGTTCGACGCCTCGGCCAAAGCATCGAACAATCTTTCGTTAAATGATACCTTGTTGATTGGTCCGAAGTTGCAAAATGACATCACTAGTGTTTTGCTTCGTTTTCGAGAGAACAAATTCGTGTTCACTTGTGACATTAGGCAGATGTATCGGCAAATTTTAGTTGGAGATTCACATCGACAGTATCAATTAATTCGTTGGCGTTTTTCAGAAAAGGATCCTATTCGAAGTTACAAATTGAACACTGTAACTTATGGTGTTTCGTCCTCGCCATATTTGGCCATTAGGTGCTTGTTACAATTAGCTCAAGAAAATTCTGAGAAGTTTCCTCTCGCTTCGAAAGCCATTCGTCTCGGGCTTTATGTCGATGATTTTGCCATTGGGGCAAATCAAATCGAGGAAACCTTGGAGTTGAGAAATCAGCTCATTTCGCTATTGCAATTGGGACAATTTGAGTTGCGGAAATGGTCTGCTAACAATCCACAATTGCTTCAGGATCTGCCGGTTGAACATTGTCAACAGCAGTCATCCAACTTTGATTCGGAATCGGACTTTTCGGTGAAAATTCTTGGCCTTCAGTGGCAATCGGCTACTGATTCGTTTTCGTTCATGGTTAAGTCCATAGATTCACCTTGTACTAAGAGAAGCATTCTCTCAGAAGTCGCTAAGATCTATGACCCGTTGGGTTTCTTGTGCCCATTGACCTTTATGGCAAAACGAGTCATTCAACATTTGTGGTATCTCGGGCTGGATTGGGATGAAGATCCACCAGCTGATGTTGTCGAAAAGTGGAATCGATATAAGTCCACTCTTCATGTTTTATCCAAGTTGACAATCCCTAGGTGCTTGGTTCCCGAAGGATCTTTCGTGTCGTGTCAACTGCACGCATTTTGTGATGCGTCGACTGCAGGTTATGCGGGTGTGGTGTATTATCGTTTCGAGGACGCCGATGGCAATGTGCAGGTTCGTTTCGTTACTGCCAAGTCTCGTGTTGCTCCGCTCAAACCACTCTCCGTTCCACGGCTGGAATTGTGTGCCGCAGTCTTACTATCAGATCTCGTTTCGTTCGTCCTTGAACAAGGTCCTCAATCCATTGTTGTTGATAAGGTTTTCGCTTGGAGTGACTCTTCGGTCGCTCTATCCTGGATCAAGTCGTCTCCACATCGGTGGAAGACTTTTGTTTCGAATCGTGTCGTCCACATTCAGGATCGAATTCCTCCGGATTGTTGGAATCATGTACGTTCAGGTGACAACCCAGCGGACGTCGCGTCTCGGGGCTTGTTACCAGAGGAGTTAGTCGGGGCTTCCGCATGGTGGGCGGGGCCTGAATTCCTCAGATTGCCGCTGGAATCTTGGCCAGCACTCTTTCCCATTGCTCCCACTTCTGATGTTGAACTGGAGAAAAGGAATATTGTTTTGTTCGCTACGATAGAGATTTCGGATGTCGATGTTTTGTTGAAAAGATTTTCTTCTTTGAGGAAAATTCAGGGTATTATCGCTCGTTGTTTTCGTTTCACTAACAATTGTCGTGCTGTCAATAGGACCACTGGTGCATTGAGTGTCTCTGAGTTGCATGCTGCTCTCATGCACATTGTTAGAATTGTTCAATCTTCGGTCTTCTCTTCGGAATTGGAGAAAATTCGCTCTGGTAAACCATGTGCCAAGTACTTGCAGTCATTGTCGCCCTTTATTGATGATTTCGGTATTTTGCGAGTCGGGGGTCGACTGTTGCATTCGGGTTTAGCATTCGACGCTAAATATCCCGCATTGTTGCCAGGAAGGCATAGGTTGGTTGAACTTTTGATTGATCAGATACATCGAGGTAATTTGCACCCAGGAGTGAACACTACTCATTATCTCCTTCAACAAAATTTTTGGATCCTGTATGCTCGTAGGGTCATTCGTAGTTATTTGTCGAAATGCAATCGTTGCTTTCGCACTCGTCCCCTCTCGTTGGAGCCTCCCATGGGGAATTTACCTGTCGCTCGTGTCTCCCAATTGAAGCCTTTTAGTTGTGTCGGGGTCGATTATGGGGGACCCTTTCCTATTGTCTTGTCGAGGTATAGGGGTGTCAAAACTTCTAAAGCCTATTTATGTTTGTTCGTATGTTTCGCGACTCGCGCGATTCATCTCGAGATCGCTTCTGATTTATCGTCAGAGACTTTCCTAGCAGCTCTAGGAAGAATTGTTTCTTTGCACCCTGATGCGGATGGTGTCGCCAGGGTTGCCTCGGTTCGTACGACCAAAGGTCTTCGTAGACGACCTCTGGTCAAACTTTGCCCGTTACCTAACCAGTAACGGACTCAGGGAATTTCGTCCCTGACTTGTCGTTTCGTTTCGTTTCGTTTTTGTTATTGTCGTTAGTTTCGTTTTCGTTAGTTTCGCTTTTGGTTCAATTTTCTGATAGCGGAAAATTCCTCCGGTAATTTTGGTGGGCGGTATGTTACGTCCTTGGTGAATAATCGATTCGTATTCTCTAAGACACCACCGTTTCCTACCCCTTCCTATCCCTTTACACATCGGGACGAAGGAAAAGGACACCTGACCGGACAGGACCACACATAGAGAGAAGAGTCGAGGTTTAACATCGAGAGAGAAAAGAACTCGACAGAGTGCCGTTCGTACCAGACTCGTCGATGCTGGTGTTACGGAAACGGGATACCTAGTTCTTTAATTAAATAAGGAAGCGGTATAAAGTAGTGGAACAATCGTGGGTACCTACATAGTGAAGCAGAGTGAACAATAATAATAGTTACAACATCTCGCAAATTAAAACAAGTGCCCCTTTAGTCGGACAAGACACAAGGTCAGTAATTTCGATAATTATTATTAATAATTGTGTTCCTGTCAATCATTGGCAATTACAGCCTGGTCCTTCCCTAAATTTTGATCCTGTCATCCGTGGCGATTCGGTATTACCATCGCGGCATCGAGCCGCATTAATTTAGCCCCCTTTCAGGATCGAATCGCGTCGTTAATATTTCGTGTTGCTCTTTGACGCGGAGTTAACACAGGGTGTTCTGTAATTGAATGTCAATATTTAAGGGGGTGATTTTTGGTTCCATTTTAAGAAGAAAACTACATAAGAACGTATGTCCTAAAACTCTTAACTTTTCAGATACAGGGTGGTAAAGTTTTTAAAAATAAATAATTTTTTCATAATATCTGTAATACCGCTCTGGATATTTTAATGAAATTTAATAGACAGGTATTACTCATCAAGAGGCATTTTTTGATGTACCACATTTCGTTTTATCTCCACTAGTGACATCTTGCAGAATTTTACCTGCATATGTAATATTTTTTTATTGTCATTTCAACGATAATTTTGTGACCATGTAGAGAAACAGATTTTATTTTTTTAGACGAAAACCGTACATCGGATTGAAAAAAAATGGTAATCAAATTTGCTTGGAAATGAATGAGGATTCCAAAAATTATTTCTATTTGAACAGAAATCAGTGACGTACCATCAATGTCTGCTAAAATATGCCGGTAAAATTCTGCACGATCGTGCACCATCGTCACTAATGGGAATAAAATGAAACGCAGTTCATGAAAAAACGCCCCTTGATGCGTAATACCTGTATACGAAATTTCAGTAAAATATCCAGAGCGGTATTACAGATATTACGAAAAAATGATTTATTTTAATGAAAGTTTACCACCCTGTAACTCAAAAGTTAAGACTCTTAGGACATACGTTCTTATGAAGTTTTCCTCTTAAAATGAGCTCAAAAATCACCCCCTTAAATATTGACATTCAATTACATAACACCCTGTAATCAGAAGGAAAAATATATAAATACATATAAAAAATTGCAATAATTATGTTTTTTGGTAAATAAAAAAAAAATAACTAAACTCAATACATAATGTCGTTAAAATTACTTTAAATTGACGTAATATGTGCGACGTCAGTTTGACGGTTTATATCAGTCACTACTACTGGCGTCTGATAAAATATCATTTATAAAAGACGTCATATTGAGTTTTCAAATTGAAGACGTCAAGGTATCGTCAAAAACATGTAATTTTGACGATATTTATCAATCACATGACGTGACATCGATGTTGCTGACGAAAAATCACAAAAAATACTTTTTGATAACGATAAGCCAGATCGAAATGTCTAATTTTTTATTCAAGATTATACTCTCGATATTTGCTCCAACCAACTCTTTGAACGCCGATAACGAAGTCCAATAAATCCTGCTGGATTGTGGGTGTGGGTATAAGTACGTGACTTCTTCTATTTTCAACCAGACTTATCTTAATCCTCTTTCTCTTTTTAAACAGATCTATAAAATGAAACTTTCCATAACAGAAGTTGTAATAGTTTTCACTTGTCCCCGTACAATTACGTCCCAAGCATGACCCTCCACATCTATTAATAAACATTCGTCGAGCATATCCCAGATGATATGGTGTTGGTGATAACTCCCTGAAGGGTGCGATGGTGATAATCACCCTCGAGTTGCCACCACGCCTACGGTCGGCGGCGGCTGCTGCCGCCTCTCGCTCTGTGCCGCATCGCAGTGTCAATGCAGCCGCGCTTTCGCTAGTACGGTCCTCGGTACGCTGCAGATCACGAGATACATCCGCGATCACGATTTTCACAACAGCAATTGGAATGGTCGAACCCGGGAAGGGTCATGATGGCCCCTTGTGTATTCAGGGTCGTTGAGAGTTGTTTTAACTTGTTACTGTCGGTAGGATTTGGTGGAGAAGGATCGGTTCGTAAGGATGTCAATGTTGTTTTTATTTTAGTTTATTTATTTATTTTTTTAATATAATAATAAGTAGGTAGGTACTTAATTTTTTTATTTATTTTTGTTCTCATAATATTTCGGGTAGTATATACAAGATGATGAAAAATTGATGATATTATTTCAGAGAATCGTTTAAAGTTTCTTGTTTGTTGCATAAGACAATGAAAGAATCGCAATGATGGAAAATAAACGGTCCTTTGTTTGAATAACGAGCACAGGAAAATATTGTTTTCAATAAAAAATTACATCGCTCTGTATACCTATACTATTTTTTTGTAGCAAAATTTTCCTGCAATTAATTATAATTTTTTTTTGCAAACCAACTGCCAAAGTGTCCGCGGAAAAAGGTTGGCACCATAAAGATAGCTATGGTAAAATATTTATTTTTGTATTTTTATATAAAACTTATTTTGCCCCTCATATTATACAGAGTGTTTTTTTTCAAACCCAATCTCAGCATTTTTCCTGGGTCCTAATAGCTTCCTGAAAGCTAATGTCCCTTTTCAGCCCTATTATTGTAAGTATGAGAACTAAGCGGAAATAATTATTTTGAAATTTTTAAGAATTTTAAGAATAAAAGCTAAAGTTTAGATTTTTGAGAGGCTACGGCAAGCGAAAAAATTTTAAAAATATAAATTTATGCTTGCCACTTTTCCGAAAAACCTTTTTTTGATAGTGTTAATTATTACTGACTACTTTTGGTATTTTTTGGATTTTTTTGTATACAGGGTGCACTATCTATCCTTCTCTATATTCCTATCTCTTAACGCTAACAGATAAATGGTCGGTTAAACAAGTCCAAAGAAGCGCAATTTTGTGGCCATCTCGAATGTCAAGACATACAAAATATCTGTGACCGTTCCTGAAATATCCTGAAAAAACAGAAAAATCGAGATTTCTTATTTTTGCCATATCTTTTTTATAATTGGATATTATTGGATATTAATAAATAATTTTTTGTGGGCTTACATAAGTTGGCAAGAGCTACCCATCTGACATTTCAAAAATTTTCAAAGCCGACTAGATCCCAGGATTTTGATAGTCAACTTTCGTTTTTCTTATGGCCACCATATTGTTTTTTTATGTTGTTCGGTATAAAGAAAATCATAAAAACTAATAAATGTTAAACTTCATAAAATACCTAAATTAAAAAAAAATTTCTTCTTCTTTTTTCTTTACAAAAAGACAACTTTTAAGACCGAATTTCATAGATAAATTAAGAAACCATAAGGCAAGCACTATTTCGGCGTATCTTACAATAATGTTGACGTTTTTCGACGATTTATTATTTTTTTTGTTTTTCTTTTAAAAAAGAAGAATAAAAATTAAAAAAAAATTTTTTCGAAGTTTATTAATTTTTGGTTTCCATTATTTTTTTCATATCGAACGACTTAAAAAATAATATGGCGGCCATAAGAAAAACGAAAGTTTGACTGTGAAAACTTTTGGTTCTAGTCGGCGTTGACATTTTTTTTAATGACAGATGGATAGATCTTAACGACTTATGTAAGCCTACAAAAAATTATTTATTAATTTTTAATAATAAGCAAGATATGGCAAAAATAAGAAATCTCGATTTTTCAGAAATTTGAGGATATTTCGGGAGCAGTCACAGATATATCTTCCATGTCTTGACGGATTCGACATGGCCACAATACTGCGCATCTTTTCTCTAATTTAACCGACTCTGTATCTCTTAACGTTCAGGAGATAGCAATATAGCAGAGAAGGATACATGGTGCACCCTGTATACAGTGACCGTCAAAAATTTGACATCATAATGGGGAAAAATTTTATTTTTGACTTGTCAAAAAAACTTTGGGAACAGAAAAATCTCTGCTTGCTTGAAAACTTATTTACCCGTAATCAGACGATATACAGAGTGATTTTTACTAATCGAGAAAATAGTTTTTTCCGAAATGGTGAAAATCATATGAGTGCTATTTTTCGAAAATTAAGCAAGATTTTGATTTAATTTTTGTACAAATATGTAAATTTCAGCCTACTTGATAGTCTCATGATACAAAAACAAACCACTTTCGAATAATTTATTCAAGAAAAACACTTTTTTTCTTCATAATTTTTCATCAAAAATCTTTTTTTAGTGTACGTTTCCAAGATCTGTCATTGTGACTAACCATGAAAATTGGTAATTAGGTATCACTTTACACTTCTTTAAATTCTCTGGACAAATTATATTGTGTGACGTTGTTGACTTTTCTGGTACAATGCACTTTTATAGAGAAACGTTTATTTTTATATTTATAATTATTTTTATTGAACCACTTATTTGATTATATAATATATTTGATGAATTTTATTGGGATTTAGGTTCTAATTTAAATTTGCCACTAAAGATTCTTTACAGAACAAATTTGAAAAACTTTCGTACAGCATGCGAGGAGAAGACTGAAGACATGGACGGTACCGTTTCGTCCTTATTATGGACTCATCAGCATATCATATCAGTCAGCTCTAAACCACACATGCTATACGAAATTTGGAAGTTGTATCTATTCTAACTGGTGTTTTCGTTTTGTAGTGACCTTTAATTTTCAAATGAGTGAGTAGGCAACCAGAGAAACGTGCGTGTCTTTATATAGTATTATCCTCGCTATAACAGTAGAGTTTTCATGGGTTTATGAATTTTACACTACTAATGCAGAGGTTTCTATCAATTCAAGAACTACACATTGATTCTCATAAGTATAAGTGTGGTTTAGAGCTGACTGATATGATATGCTGATGAGTCCATAATAAGGACGAAACGGTACCGTCCATGTCTTCAGTCTTCTCCTCGCATGCTGTACGAAAGTTTTTCAAATTTGTTCTGTAAAGAATCTTTAGTGGCAAATTTAAATTAGAACCTAAATCCCAATAAAATTCATCAAATATATTATATAATCAAATAAGTGGTTCAATAAAAATAATTATAAATCTAAAAAGGCCAGGGTGAAAAAATGTGCCATAACATCTTAATTCGTGTAGTAACATCTAATTTATAAATACACATCAGTAAAAATTCAATAAAATTAGCTTGAAAATGAATGTGGGTAGGTATATACTTATGAGAATCAATGTGTAGTTCTTGAATTGATAGAAACCTCTGCATTAGTAGTGTAAAATTCATAAACCCATGAAAACTCTACTGTTATAGCGAGGATAATACTATATAAAGACACGCACGTTTCTCTGGTTGCCTACTCACTCATTTGAAAATTAAAGGTCACTACAAAACGAAAACACCAGTTAGAATAGATACAACTTCCAAATTTCGTATAGCATGTGTGGTTTAGAGCTGACTGATATGATATGCTGATGAGTCCATAATAAGGACGAAACGGTACCGTCCATGTCTTCAGTCTTCTCCTCGCATGCTGTACGAAAGTTTTTCAAATTTGTTCTGTAAAGAATCTTTAGTGGCAAATTTAAATTAGAACCTAAATCCCAATAAAATTCATCAAGTTTATTTTTATGAGAGCTGTTTTTTCTGTATAGCTACGACTTGAAGCTCCAAACACCACTGTTAATTAATTTTATTTGAACAAAAACACGCCAAATACTGTTTTATACATGCAGTCATCTTAGCTCAGAACGTTTCTTCTTAAAAGTGTGTATCAAAAAAGTCGTATTTGTCACAAAATAGCACTTTTCGACCAATGTAAAGAAATACTCTGAGTTAATAATTAACAATTTTCATGGTCCATTACAATAAAAGATCTTGAAAGCTCACATTAAAAAAATATTGCAATAAAGTCAAAGTACCTAATCAAATTTTGAAAATATTTGAAAATATGAATGAAAGTGTATTTTTGATAAAATTATTCGAAAGTGGTATGTTTTTTGATCATGAGACTATCAGGTAGGCTAAAATTGGCATATTATATTGTATAAAAATCAAATCAAAATCTTGCTTAGTTTTCGAAAAATAGCGCTCTTATGATTTTCACCATCTCGAAAAAAAGCTATTTTCTCGATAAGTAAAAATCACTATGTACTTATATCTGATTACTGAAAATTAATTTTTCATAGATTTTTTTGCTTTCAAAGTTTTCTTGACAATCAAGAATAAATTTTTTTCTTATTATGATGCCAAAATTTTGGCCATCACTGCATATGCAAAAAATCCAAGAAAGTACTTAGTCAGTACTTTGTCACTATCAAAAAAAGTTTTTTTTTGGAAAAGTGGAAAGCTTAAATTTGTATTTTTTGAAATTTTTCGCTTGCCGTAGCTTCTCAAAAATCGAAAGCTTTTATTCTTGAAATTCTTAAGATTTCAAAAAAAATTATTTCCGCTTAGTTCTCATATATACATGGTACCTACAATAATGCTGAAAAGGGGCATCCGCTTTCAAGACAATACATATAATTAGGGTCCAGAAAAACGTTGAGATTGGGCCTTCGTCTTTGAAACAACACACTCTGTATAATACGAGTATAATGGGCAAAATAAATTTTATAAAAAATTCGATTTTCCCAAATACAATTTTATCAAATACAATTCCCATATGATGCTAACTTTTTGGCGGTCACAGTATAGATTTCGATTAGATTTTTGTAATTAGTGGGTCAATTTACCACATTGGATCATGCCGCGTAATCAGAATTGATTTTTTTTTTTGTTTGATTTTTGGAATATTTTTAAACGTCTAACAACTGTAAAATGTCATCATTGACGATCATTATAACGATACTCACCATTAAAAAAAAATAACTGTAAGCAAAAACACTATGTACCTGATATGTAGGTATCTGATATAAGCGCAAGAGAATTTTTCAAGAAAAAAGAGTTTTTTCCTTTATTTATTTTTTTATTTTTTTGGTTAGATCATAGGGTTAAAACTTTTGGCGGTCACTGTGAAATATTTATTTAAAAATTTTGAATATTTTGATGCCGAAAAACCGCTTCTCAGATTTGCCATTATACCAATTACATTAACTTTAATTATCATATTTTTGATATCAAATGATTTTTCAGAAAAAAATGTATAAGCACTTTGCACTTTACTTTATTCACTAACACTGCACCTGGGAATATATCCTCAGATTTTTAATCGCCTTGTATATACAGGGTTCCCAAAATCTATCTCCCGATACCGGCAACTTTCTTATTTTGCTATAGATTTTTAGATTTTGCTTTATTTAAGGAAAATGGGCAAAGTTGGGCACAATTTGATGCTTATTAAGGATCACGAAACTAAATTTTGAAAAAATTCAGCTATTGCTGAAATATGCGGAAAAAACTGAAAAACTTTTTAATTGTTGAAAATAAATGAATTATATTTTACAGGTTTGTAAAGGCCGTCATGAGCTGTATCCGTTTGAAATTACAAAAATTTTCAAAGTCGACTAGATTCCAGAGTTTTTGTTATAGCCGACTTATTGTTTTTTTATGTCATTCGCCAAAAATCAAAGCAACCACAAAGACTTTCTATACCGAATATGATGGAACAATTTAAAAACCACAAGGTAAGTAATAGGACTTCATGTTGACGTACGTAACTGTGTGAAATTTTTTTTTTCGAAACGAAAGTATTAATACAAATATTGAATTTTTTTTATATCTTATGACAATATGGCGGCCATAAGAAAAACACAGGTGGATTATGAAAATTCTTGCATTGAAAATTTTTGAAATATCAATCTATTTTTCATTTATTTTCAATTATAAAAAAGATATGGCTAAAATAATAAATTTCAATTTTTCAGTTCTTTAAGCATATTTCAGTAATGACTGAATTTTTCAAAAATTTTGTTTAGTTATCGATTCTTGATAAGCATCAAATTGTGCTCAACTTTGCCCATTTAATCAATACAGTATCCGGCAAAATAAAAAAGTTGCCCGTATTATTGGAAGATAGACTTTTGGAACCCTGTATACTTGTACACAGTGTGTCCCTAGATGAGCCTAAATGTACTTGTGAAATTGATAATTTTCATCGGAACAACTTTTACACTTTTTTGTACAGTAAGCTTATCTTGGAAATGGTTCATCCTACCTACTTTTAGTTATATCGAAACAGGAAAGTATGAACGAAAAAAGGAAAATTGCTCGCAAAAATTTTATTTATTTAATTTTTTATTTTTATTTAAGAAACACTTACTAGTCGAATTAATTCACATATCTGATAACAGACTTCCCATGATCTTACTATAAAATCTTATTGAAAAATTACTATAGATAATAGTGAGGGAAAACCCATATAGAGAAACAATTCCCTTCCCCCACCAAAACAAAAAACAAGTAAGTATAATAATTAGGTTCATCCAAAAGGGAGTGCCTGGAGTAAAAATTGGGTTACTTTATAGTAATTTTTTTTAATTAACTGTTTGTACCTTTAGTGCCCGTATTCACAAACGATAATTTCCTAAATAATTACGTAACCAATTATCTCCATCTCATTCTATTGCAAAAAAACTGCATATCTCCATCTCACTCATTTAATTAATTACGTAATTATTTAGGAAATTATCGTTTGTGAATACGGGCATAGGTTTGTAAAATAAGTCGGTCTACATAGCCATTATTGAGAAATGAGTAATCTGTACGACATGCTACTGGAAAAAAATAGTAAATATCCAGAAAAATAAGAATTAAGTAAACAAAAACAAATGGTAAAAATACCTATATTTTTATTTTTGCTGTGAAAAAACATTTTTTAAACGATATATTGTTTGGTTACACGACCGAGGAAACACAGTGAATTTAGAGACTGTTTCTTGAAGTTTATCCTACACATTTTGTGAGTGTATAGGTATTGATTCAAATATTTCAAACTCGATTCTTAAAAGTCCCTTGAACTAATTTTTAACCGTGTCATAAAAGTTTAGTAAAACTTTATAAGTTCAAAGAATCTTACGTACGTCTTGAACATTTTGGATCGAGAATAAGAAACATGAATATTTCATGTTTGTTATGCAATGAAGCTGGAAAAATAAAATAAAAAAACTGAGATCAAAATTTGAATAAAATATGACAAAAATACAAATTTCAGACACTAAAAAATTTTTCTTTGACATTAAGTTAATAGTCTTCTAACGGTTTTTATAAATAATTGGTTATTAAAGGTGATGAATTAACCAGGTTTGGCAATTAAAGGAAATATAAATATTTGAGCAAAAGGGAAAAATTTTATGGATCTTCATTTTGTCAGGGTAAGAAACGGAAATGCTTTCGAAACGTTGAACTTTTACGATTATTATGATTAGGTAGATATACGTGACTCTATCTACCTCCCATTAATAATTTAACGTGTCTTCCGAATTCTGACTAATAGACGTTTTAAGAGTTATAAACCAGATTGAGTCATGGAAATAGAATACGAAGAACAGTTTGTGGTTGAAGATAAAATTTTTACCGAGCTTAAAATTCGAGTAAAATTTTCATTTTCGACCTGATTGTTACACTTTTTGGAACCATTAGGTTCTTTAGCCTGATGATTCCATTTCTGAACTCAAAATTGCCAGAAGATTCAATCAAGCTTCATTTCTAAGTTTAACAACTTTTCTCTAAATAAAATAAAGGTTCTAAATCAAACTTGAATTGTATAATCATCCCTTAAATACATTTTGACTACCTACCTGCGTTAAGTGAATACAAATTTTAGAAACCAAAAAATTATATCCTAACATTAACCTCCGCTTATATTTCTGTAATGAGAAATCTGCTTGTGTAAATAAAAGCACCTAATTAATAACAGGCTTGAAAGAAAAGTAAATTTCCCATCAAATCCTCGTGTAATTTTAAGATTTATATTTTTCTATCAGCTCTGTAAGGTATATAGGTACTTACCTCCCTTATTTCTTAAATCTAAATCTGAAATATAACTTTCCTTTGATACTTGAAAGGATTTTAACATGTAATTAATCAAGTAAGAAAATGAGAGCGGAAGTATTATATAGGCATTTAAAAAAAATTCTTGTAGGTCAAATTTTCATGCCAAAGAGGGTTTATTAAAAGTTAAGTGGATCTAACACAATCTGTTTTTAATTTTCATCCCTCTGATCGGCCTTGTTAATTAACGAAGCATCAATTCCAACCCTTTTCAATTTCTTTAAAAATGTTTTTTTATCAACGAGAAATATCTCATCAAATTCATGTCCTTACTGTTATATTAAACTTTTAAACGGCTGATTGCTTGAATTACATACCCCTCTGTTTTCACTCCAATTTCAGCTCTAATTTATAACATTTTTTGTATTAAATAAAGACTCCTGGATGTGCGTTGAGCTTTATCAACCTTCGCATATAATAAATAAGAAAATATGCTTATCCTCTTGTTTTTTTTTCATGAATTTTTCACGTAAATAAATTTTCAGGCGAGAATAAATATTTAATAAACTTCTTGAATATCTTCAGCACAGCAGAGATGATCTTAATTATGTGCTTTTTGAAGTTAGACGGACGATTAATATGGAAATTCGAGCAATTCTTATTGATGGAGATGTCTAGGAGTTTGAATTTTTGACGCTTTTAGAGCTTTTGAGTTTAATATTTTTTTATTTGTAATTTTGTTCTATAAAAAATTAGATATTTCTGGTAATATCTGTTTTTTGGACTTCATCTTCTAAAATGTTACCTTTTCAGACAATTTTTTTCTGATGCGGAAAATACACTCCTATTTTTTCAGTCTTAGAAAAAATTAATGTTAAGATGAGTAACTGTAAAATATCAAACATGATGTATACAGAGCAAGAAAAAAATTAAATCTGTGACAAATGACAGTATTGATGTAATTTTTTTTGTCGACATTTAGAGCAAAAATTAAAAATCTACCCCGATTTCACATCATCCCCCCATTTTCGCATTTTTTGAGCACTCTTATAGGTGTGGTGGTGGTGAGTGTTTCCTGTTAATGTTGCCCGACTAAAATTAAGTTTATACTCGATTTTAGACTTGCCAAGTATTTTGGCGTACCTGATGGCGTATTTTCTATCGAGCCCATCAAGTTCGGTATACATACGTCTTTTTGTATTTTCAATTAACGCCATTTCAATTAATTTCTCATGCCACCAACGAAGAAATTACCCAGGACTCGAGACTCGATGTTATCACCCACTCTATTGCCTTCTTTATGTAAATGACCTGCTCAGTATAACAACAAACAAGATTCATGGTTTCGTCGATGATAGTACTCTCCACAAGGAAGTGTTGTTTGTAGATTGGGGCTCAAATAGGTTAGTTCAAACCAAAGCTCGAAAAACACAGGAATGCGTGTTTTCTAAAAAGCACGAGCTAACTTGGCACTATATGATGTCAGTATGTCCGGGAACACTATAAAGCACAATCCCTCTTTATCCATCCTTGAACTAAGGATTTGTGCAGGTTTGTCTTGGGAAGACTCATATTACTGATCTTACCAAGGTAGCTGTCAAAAATACTGCATGAGATTTCTCAGCAGAAAAAAATTCACACCTAGACGGCTGCTGACCATCTACAAGACATAGATTCGACCATCAATGTTCTCATGTGTGATTGTTGGGGAAAGGGAGTTCTGCTCCCAAATACACCCTGAAGCTTCTCGACTCTATCCAGAGAAGAGCGATTCGTATTAAAGGCGATATGTTTCTAACTGATTCGCTAACGTCCTTTACCATGGCCGGTTGGTGGGTGATCTCTCCTTGTTCTATCAGGGAGATTAGATTCTATCTATTATACTTCCATGGGAACTGCTCTAGGAAGATCGAAAACCTAATTACCCCTAGAGCGGTTTCTATGAGCGCTATATACGCGTCAAGCGCTGGGTGCCCAGCACCATATGTGTAAAACCACATTACACCAAAGATCGTTTCTGCCTAGAACTGCGGTGCTTTGGAATTATCTACCTGGACGTATCTTGCCCCTGGTCTACTACCTCTCTCAGGTTAAAACGAGAGAAAACAATAAGCTTTTACCACACATCAATCTACTTCGACAAAGTTCCCAAACACAGGGACGTGCCTAAATGCTCGCCTTCATGGAGGTGCGAAAAAGCTTGTCATTTTGAGCTAAGTTAAGTGCTGACGATTTTTTCCAGGTAAAGAACTGTTAGAGTTTTAGTTCATTCAATTATTCTGTCTTTATTTTTGAGTGCTTTTTGTATATCTGTATAGAGAATATGCAGGAGTTCTCTATTTTTCAATTTATGTATACTTTTTTGATTACAGTGGTTTTCATCATATTCTGATCCTCCGCAGGGAGTTTCCTCCGCATTGCTATAAAATTAGCTGCAGAAAATAACAAACTTACTTCTACCTAAACGTATCCTTTGAACTTCAGTCAGAACGGAGATAGTGTACTGAATTATTGTTTTACTTATTTTTTTAAGCCCCGGGAATGAAAAATCATGTTGCTTTTAATATTTCCGCTTGGGAAATACAAAATAGGGCAGCTTCTGTATTCATATTAAATGTAGCGTGTATAAAATTTACATTATGCCATGTTTAATATCCCCGCATGAAAATAACTGCAGGGTTACGTTATTCTCATCTATTTCTAAAAGAAAATTCTTGCAATTTATGAATTTAATGGGAAGATCGCTGATTTGGAACATACTGGTTCATTGTTTATAGTTCTGTAAGTACTTATCTACAGATGACCTCATAAAAAGAGCTGCCTCGCGTATAATTATTTTACGATTTTTCTCGAGGAAAATCGATTTGATCAACTTCATTATTTTGTTGAGCCCTATTTCACGAAAATATTCTAATTACTAGCCAAGAATCTTATCTTTCATAGATAATTAGATTCCACGTCTTTATTCATATCCAATATCTATTCAAGCCTTGTTTATGAAGCCTAATCAAATGAGCTTTCTGGGGCTTTTGTGGGATTAAACAAGGCTTTAATATGATCCTGCACAATATCATTCCCTCGATTATTCCATTTGTAAATTGTGCGTGACTCGATTCTTAATTAAATACCCCAGGAGTTGCCAGAGTTATGTTTTAGATTTATGCAATATTAGGAAATTCACCTCAGATTTGCGTATCTATATATAGGTACAGCAACCCCTGGAGAGGGGGTTCCTTAGAAAAACAAACAAGAGAAAATCATCGGGCAATTAATTTTCTTAAAGATTTATATACCAAGCGACGCGATCATTAATCCTAATTAATTCTTGTAACTAGATACAAGTTGGTCGAAGGGGGTAATTTACCCGGATTTTCTCTAATCTTGTTTGTGGGAGTAATTTCCTTGGCATTATGCTGTTGGAGTCCAGGAATTTCGATCTTTGAGATCCTGCGAACTATTCCAACTATTATCGCTTTGGCTTTGTAAATTTATCCCGGTATAGTCTCTTTACCGTGCACGGAGAATTCATGTCTCAAAAGTACGTTTTTGTACTTCTGGGAATCGATAGGTGGGTAAGTCTGGGCTTGGCATCTCTGAAGTTCAATTTTCAAATAAAATGCGGGATGGTATTGAATCGAATATAAATTTTATATTCAAGGAAAATATTGGAATTTATATCTACTTTTGAATTTGAAATTCACGAATAAAATCTCATAGTTTACTCGTATTCATATACAAATTCTCTCCCTGGCATGTTGATAACTTGGTCCCGATGTTAAAACTATATGTTCAAGCGATGATATACAAAATCTAAAAGTATCTCCGAAATACCCAGATATACAAGGACAAAACAATCGAGATTTTCTACCACCTCAAATTGCATATATAAATGAACTGCCTGAGAACGAGTCGATGAGAAATATCCTATTAAAAAGTCGAGTTCTTGAGGTGTTCTCCCGTTCACTGATGGCACTCGCTGGTTTAAATTTGAATTCATCAAAAGCTGCTTCATTTACTTGTCACTTTTTTCGCTTCTTTCACATCTTAATCAGTATTCCTTATTACGTCAGAGTAATTAGTAAGGTCTCAAGTCGAGTCCTTTTCATATGTCCTTCGTTAATTCAACTGCAGGCTAGTCCCGTAAATCCTGCCAGAGTAATGCTTTGAAAGATAAGAGAAGACAAACGAGGGTCGTAGATCCTTTAAACGAAAGCGAACCAACATTCGTGTTTCATGCAATATTCGACACACTTTTTACAGGTCGTCCCGAAAGGTCCCTAATCTGTTTGATGTCTCCTCATGAATTATTCATCTAATCTCTAATGTCATGCGAGATTTAATTACCACACTCGCGACGCAAGTTGAATAAGAATAGAATGCAAAAACTAAGAAATTTAAATATAAAAAATTAACATTTATAAATTAATTAATTGACATAAATTGATAGTCAAATCGATAATCTTTAGTCTCGAGGTTCTACTACTCTAATAAAGATTAGATTCGACACAGACCGGGTTGTTACTTAACGGTAAGTAGCAAGCAGTCTCTTCGTATTGAGTGAGGCTGAAAGCTTTAGCACCGCAACAAGACTAAAAGTTTCATTATTGGAATCCTTCTTGTGGCAGGAATTAATTGCGTTATTTAACAATTTTATTTCCTCTTTCATCTCATAATGTATTTTTGGTAGGCGTAAATAAATAATTTATTTCGAGTAGTAGCGGCAGATATCAGTCTCAACTTTGAAGAGAAAATATTTTCTTAGAGCGCATTGTTTGAATATTTATACTCCTGCAAGACAAGAGTGTCTAGATATTCAAATCAGTGTTAACAACCTATATAAATGCAAACCCAGCTACCCTATATACGTGACATTGTATCAGAATTTTCGATTTAAGTTTAACTCCCCCGCAGGTACGTCTGAGAGTTTAATTCTCCCGGGTGCAATGCTTAAAAATGCTACAAAATGGCAGATCTGCTAGAAAATTGATGCGATCTCATAAAGCATCCAGCTTCCTTCCTACCACAAATATTAGGACTGTATCTGGAAATTTTTACTTATTGCCGAAAGTAAACATAATCGCTTGGCCTTTGATCTTCTTATCCTTTTATGCTCTACTTATTTATCTATTGGATGTAAGCCAAAGGCGAAACATATATTTATATATTAAAGACGGCCTAGGGGTGTTCCATTATATCCAGGAATAAGGCAGTAATATAAATCTTAATTTCAGCGAGCGGCAAAAACAGGAGTTCCTGAAAATCTCTTGAAATATTAATTCGGCTGCAAAAATCATGAGATCTTTTCAGTTCCTTTTATGGGCCAAAACGAGAATTTCTTGGATTTATATCGCCCAAATTTGTTGGAAAGGAATCTTGTTAAGTCAGTTAGAAACGCTGACTTTAATTATACAGTGTGATGATTAAGTTTGGAACAGAATTCATAATTCCGTTTTATGACGTTTCGAAGAAATCGCTTTATCGCACTGATGTCATATTATTTTTTTAAATAGCAATCACCCTACTTAAGTTTTCTGCTTGTTTTTGAGGAGAATATTTTCGGCTATCCTTTTTACGAAATAAGGACGGAAAATAAATTTTTTTAAAGAAAGTTTCACTGTAGATACATCATTTCGGAGATCTTCCCTAAGGAGAACACTTTTTCTCGAAAGTGTTACATTTTTATTCGTAAAAGCAAAAAAGTTATGGCAAACGTTCAATTATTGTTGTGTAGCGCAATAATTCAAAAACTTATTGTAAATTTTAAAAACACAACATAAAATTTTTGTGTTTGGCAATGTGAAAGAATTCATTGAAAAATTTTTATTTCATCATGTTTTTTGTCTTGTGAAAAAAAACATTTAGCTGAAAATATTCTCCTTATTAAAAGGACTTTCACAACGACGTATGCACAAGTAGAGGGTTTCCAATATGATGATGACAAAATGCATGACGTCTTTAGTGAAAAACCAATGACGTCATATATAATAATATGCTCAACGTCAGAAGTAGGATTTAAATAAACAAAATCGACCTGACAAACTGTTATTCATAGAATTGTCACATGACGGAACTATGAATTATGTTTCAAACTGTTATCATCACATGGCGTACATTCGAGTCCACTTCGAATCGAGTGTCGAATCAAGTCTCGAGGCGTTTTTTAACAATTTCGCATGGAAAGTGGACAGCTGCAGCAATATTTTCATAAACACAGCGCTCATAGTCCTGCAATATAACATATTTGAATAATTGGATGGAAAATGAGCCTTTCTGTCACATATAATATGCAATCTGCGCCATGATAAATGAATTTTAAACGTATAATAATTTTATGCAAATTAGCTTGTGTCTCTGTTTTATTCCGCATTCATTTCAAGGTGAATTAGGCTCATGAAATTCAAGTTAAGTAATTTTTTTGGTATGCATGAAAAATTTTTATGGACAAATCCTATAAAGGAGAATTTGAATTATAAATCGTTGTGAAATATGCAGAACGTTTAAAATATTCATATCTTCCGGATGGCGATATAATAAGACGTCAATTTTATAAAAAAAATTAATCAAAGAAATGTTTTCTTTATTTCAGTTTCATTTTATGAATAAATTTATGTCACCTAAGGTAGAAGAGATTCTAAACTCTTAAGATACATCCAATTTTAGAGTTTCGTCAGACCAATCCTATATCAGAGTATTGTCAGTTCGCTGAAAGTATTGCAATAATAAAAAAAGTCGAACATTTTTTTCAATAGTCTTAACATTTTTTTTTAAACATTATAATTATTGCTTTACTTTGGAAATTTTACCTTCGAGAAGCTTCGAGAACCAGCTTATTTGGCCACGCAGAAATATTTTTATTACATACCTAGATTAAAAGAAGACCACAAACATCCATGGCGAGACTTGGATTCGAACCCCATGCGGCGGCAATCCCAATGACTTCACTAACACGCTAACCCGCTGCGCTACCGGAAAAAATATCTCTAAATAAGAGGAAATATTATGAAATATTATTTATCAAGTATGGAGGGCATTAAAAATATTTTGATAATGCTTACTGCAATTTTTTGTGGGTTGACCTACACGGCATCAGAGGGTTGACGCACATTATTCTGTTGTACATTCTACCTGGTTATTATGGCGATAATAATTAAGCAAATTTTTGTTTCATTTATAACTCATTAAAAGGGCGGAATAATTAATTCAAATTTCATTGTTTTAATAAATTACGCCGCGTAAACGCTTTAATAAATCTTCTAAACTGGACGCAAATATAATGAAATTCCCCTGAAATCATTATCCCGGCTTTATGTGATATAATAACCATCATATATATAGCACAGCCGGGCTATTAAAATATTTCATTGATCAGATCAAAATTATTCAGTTACTGCAGGAAAACTATAGCGAAATAGCATGCGGAATAGTTAAGTTTCTGCTATAATAAAATTATAGGCTGCAACTAAATGGGTTCACTATCTAACGTGCATTCATGAGTACTAGAGAACGGTGCCTATCTGTGCCTTTTTTGCCTATTTGAGTATCTGGTGCTTATTTTCACAAAAAATGCCTATTCTCGCCTATTCAAATAAATTTAAATTTATCCACTTCAAAATACATTTCATGCTAATAATTTTATTGAGCTTTGAAAGAATATTTGAAACTTTTACTACCCCACTTGAGATAATTTATTATAGGTCTTAAGTCAATAGCTATAATCCCTTATAGAAATAATAACTGACCCGGACAACTGTGGTCCGAGCTTTGTAGCAAAATGCTAAGTGTAATATTGTAACGAAACCACCCAGGGCCCGTTGCTCTTTCGCAAAAGCCACTGTGATCGTCTAGTTTCTCGAATTTCTCCCTAAAAGGACCGCTGTGATTTCTTTCGTTGTGTTTACCGTTGTGTTCACGTAGTTACCCCTGCTCGTTGATTGAGGTATGCCAGGATTACTATGGTCGAAACGGATGCGCAAAAGAACCTATTGTGACTCGTTGTATCTCGGTTGATTGGGATTTCTTTCGGAATAGCGGGGAAATTTACTGAGACTTGTTGTTAACGGTGGACTTCCTATCAGATGTCTAAAAGCGAATTATGAGCGAGAGAATTCGTTTGCAGAAGCGTAAAATGGTGAAGGGCGAGAGGGGCTGTGATTTTGCATAGAGAGTATAAAACAATGGAAAGCGAATGATGGATCCCTTTCATGCATTTTTCAAACTCCAATCCATTTCGGATTCCACTCTTTTGCACAACTGTGCTTTCTTATTCCTTCGTTTTGTTTTTGTTTCATTTCTTTGATTTCATTTCAAGCAACAGCTTAAATTAATCAAAGAATACAACCATGTTGATTACAGACTACCCGGGATATGGCGGAAGTGTCTGTCTGATTACCTATTCAATAATTTTCTTTGCCTCGATAGCGCGTGGCTGCGTTTTGATTTCCTAACAGTTTTACCTTTAGGTAATTACGCACCTATTCTTGCACTGTTTGCTTTTTCGGTTTGGGTTGATTTAACGAGGGAGATGGAAATAATTTCCTTATCATCCTACCTAGGTGCGATCCATTTCAATATTTGTAATTGTTTTATTTATCAAACAACGTGCTTGATGTAAAACAAAATCTTAGGAAATATGCTGTAAATTTTTGGAAATCGGTAGGAATTTTTAAGGCACATATACAGGCTGTCCCATTTTTATGTCCCACCCCGGATAACTTTTGTCAGTGACCTTGAATCAAAAATTGTTTGGTACAAAAGTTGTACAACTTGGAGGGGGACATTCGATGGAACTAATACTTTTGACCTCGAGTACAAGGTTCAAGGTCATTCAAGGTTAACTTTGTTTTTTTAAATAGAACTTCCTATTTTTGACATCGGCAATCGATTACGCGTGAAAAAATATGAGACTTTTGTCTGAAACTTTTTTTCTGAAAACACAAATTTAATCGACTTATGCAGCTGCAAAAATTAAAAATGTTTAAGCTTTGTGAATTTTTAACTCGAGAATGGTAGCTTTCTAAGAAAATCCGCAAGAGACAAAAAGTGCTTGGATTTTGCAAGGAATCGTCACGAATTTTCTTGAACACAGACGCTGAGAACAGAGTTTTCGTTAATTTTGAGCTATTTGTTGTACTGAATGAAAAATTAAACTTTTCCTGATGGAAAATTGTTAATTTTGAGCTGCTTGTACCAAAGGTATAATTAAAGTTTTCTTGATGAAAAATCTAACTTGTGGTTCTCTTCTAAACCTCACCATTCTCGAGTTGAAAATTAAAAATTTTTAAAATTTTCAATTTTGAAGGCTAAATTAATTGAGAAAATTTTCGTTTTCAGAAAAAAGTTTCAGACAAAAGTCTCATATTTTTTCATGCGCAATCGATTGCCGATGTCAAAAATAGAAAGCTCCATTTTAAAAAACAAAGTTGACCTTGAATGACCTTGAACCTTGTACCCAAGGTCAAAAGTATTACTGCCATCGAATGTCCCCCTCCAAGTTGTACAACTTTTGTACCAAACAATTTTTGATTCAAGGTCACTGACAAAAGTTATCCGGGGTGGGACATTAAAATGGGACACCCTGTATAAACGTAAATTTCTGTTACTCATTTTTTCTCTGTAGTGAAAATTTGGTAGTAAAATTTGCCTATTTGATTGCCTATTTGGTTCAAGTTTAAGCCTTTTTATCCCAAAAAATGTGCCTATAAAGGCGGCTATTTTGCATTTTTTCTTTGCCTATAATCCGTTCTCTAAATTGTGTACAATTCATTCAAGTGAAGCTTCTCGACCTCTTCATAAGCATCGCAGTGTTACCAAAACATGTCAAAATATGTTAACGAGGATCCTGCAGAGAAGTTCAATTTCCAGCAAAACTAAGTCCTCACATTTACAACTATTATGCGGAACAAAGTTTGCTTAGTAAAATAACTTAGATTTATATAGGAGCAAAACTTGAGTTTATTATGAGCTCAGGATGAGGAGGAATAATCCAGTCAGTTGCCCCCGGTTATCCCGTACCAGTTATCTCTCATGCATAACAATTAACCTTAACTACTCATTCTGATATGGTAATGTTAAATAAATCCAAATATTTGCCATGATTATACTTTACGTATTCTAATTGCTTAATATTAAAGGCGCATACGAATTCTCCCATCTCTTCTAATAATAAACGTAGGTATATAAAATGTACATACCTACAGAGTATGCACATAAACAAATTTTATTTATTCATCTTCCAGTCTGAAACTTCTTTTTCAACTAGGCAGATCGCTTTAGATTGTTTGGAGTACTGTTACGAAGTTCATGGAAATTACTCGTGAGATGAAACAAGGCAATGAGAAAATTTTCATGTTACCTACCGCATTACCTTGAATTGCCCTTGATTCTATATCAGTTTCTTTGTTCAGCTCCTTTATTCTTACATCACCTAGAGTGGTCTCTTTAATTTATTTTTTTTTAAGAGTGCATGGAAAAAGAGGCTGATGCAGGATTCATTTGAAGCGAGGAGTGAGGTTAAGTTGGTGGGGAGAGGGGAGTTAAGGTTAACGAGATTTGCTAGTGGGATGCTTATGTTTTGAGGGTGCCAAGAATATTAAAATAATACGCGGTTTAGATCCCCAGGAAGGTTATCATGCTGACAGTTCGGAGAATTTGTGATACCGATCTTATGTAGATGGGAAAGAAATCAATCGTGATTCATCTTCAGGCGGGTTATTATTGAACTATAATAGCTGCTATTGAAGGAGGATTCACGACTATTCTGTTTTTGCCATGTAATGAGGGGTGAAGGGAGAAATATTAGGTAATAGCTAAGGAGGAGTCGTTTTTGTATTCCGAATTCCGATGTTTTGAATTTCCCGCAGACTGACTTGGGAACTTGACAGCCTCCTTGGCACAGTGATCGACTCTTTCGTTACCCGTTATCCCTAAATGGCTCTTGATCCAGACAAAAGGGTTCAGGGTACCCGGCAGAAGTCAGGTCTAGCACGGTTACCTCGGGGACTCAGCACATCCACTAAGAAAGGACTTTTTCCATCGGCTCAGCTCATTTCATAGGAGATGCGGGGGGTGGGAGGTCCAATAAGCACTCGGAGCGGGAGAGCGTGTGTTGCTTCTGAGAGCGTAAATTTATCTGTTAGGATCAAACAAAAACACTTCCAGTTGTTCTATGTGGGAGGGTGGATAAAGTAATGTTTATAAATTCACAGCAGAGAATAAGATTGGCAAGTTTTAATTCCGTAAAAGAGCATTAAAAAATTAATGTGTCTTAAGAGCATGTACCATAACATAACAGACTTCAAGTTTACGTGTACTTGAACTCGAACTTGTGATTCCTGAAAGGATCTCAAACTGAGATAACTTTTCCCTACTTCCCTAAGTGACTTCCTTTAAGGGGAGTTAAATTTATATGAGTACCGAGAACTTTGCTACTCTTTCTAACATTTTCGCCTCATCCAAGGCTTAATTTTATCGCTCTTTGAAGGTATCACGCGCACGTATAAAATTATCGGTAATCGAATAAGTTGAAAGATTAGCTGTATACCCACCAGTACCTTTTATCTGCAAAAATTTACACGAAGTGCTTTGTTGAAAATATGGAAATTTTAATTCTCTCTTAGATATATTTTACGCGCCATCCTAAGCGTACATAAATTTCGTGTACTCGCGAGATGATGGTATACATTTTTAAGAGGAAAAATGTCCTAGAGCAATTCTTAAGATGGAAAATTCACGATGCAAATCTCCAGTGCACAAACACATGCATCAGCGTGGTCTCAATGCTCCTCCTTTCAGGATTTTCCCCCTTTTCAACGATTGTAGTGCTTTGGGAAATAACAGAGGATGCTTTTAGATTGGAGTTATCTTAACAGACTGACATTTCTATCAGGATGCTCCTTATTATAATCAAGACTCAGTCTTTCTGTACCAAGAAGGTTTAGTTTTCGAGGACTTCAGTATATAGTCTAGGACTATACTCTAGTGAGTTGCTAGGACGTTTTTGTTTTATAAAAATGCATCTTACATAAATCTATTCCGCCATCACAATCCAGCGATTTAGGGACCGTTCAAAAATATTTTGTAAAATAATTGAGGACAGCCCCACTTTTAGACGCACAGATCACGAAAAATCGGTTTTCCCAAAGTCACCTGCCCACGCTCTTGTAGAACTTATAGAAGACTCCAGATTTTTGGTAAAAAAGCTTTCAAAAATCGCGTGTTTTCTACAGGGTGTCAGTTTGAAATTCTCAAAAATCCGTTTTCGTCACACCATTTCAGGTTGCAGTTTTCAATCTAGGGGACTGAAATTTTTGTTGAAGTAAGAAATCCGTGCGGAGTGATCTGGTATTGCATTTGAGAAAAATCGGTCGAGTCGTTCAAAAATGGCGTTCATGTGAATTTTCGAAAAATTTCTATTTTTTGAGCCCCTATACATATATTACAAAACTGAGGGTAATTTACATTTTGGGGTAATTTTAATCCATTTTTATATCCTCGTATGAACTCCGAAACCCTTTATAAATTAGAAATAAATTGTCTGAAAGTGTCCAGCTGTATAAATAATTAAAATTGTTTTCACTAACTGCCTTAATAATTCAATAGGGAAATCAACGTCTAGTAAAAAGTCTGGGAGGTGTAGTAAGTTTCTTGGAAGCTGTCACCGTTCACTAGCACGAGTAGTCAGGAGCCAGAAAATTGTGCACAACCATGCAGGACTCAAACTTTGCATGTATTTGTATATGCAGAATATTCATCTGCTCTATAGTCCTGGTTCTAATGTGACTAGTGTGAGTTGTGAGTATTAAAAAAGCGATACTGAAATCGCGTTATCCGCTCGTAAATCTTCGCAACTAAATTCATTAATAACACTAGGGTTTTTTCTCTTTTACTTTAATAAAACAACCCACTTGGTAAAACGGCTTATATATGATTGATGAAAGTGAAAGACTATTAATCAAGATTTTCCTATAACTGGAGTAAAACTGATATCCGGATAAAAACTCTTGTGAATAGAGCTTAGTTTTCTTTAAATTGGGATCTCATCCAGAAAACTAGACATTCGATTATAGAACGTGCTTTTTTATCGACAATATCAAACCATACTTTCTCAATTTTGTCAGTTAATTTTGTACTATTGTAACAAATTCTGATTCCTTAAACACTTCAGAGGAGCTATAAAAATTATTATAAAATAATTGATTAAGAAAATAATCTAGTTCCCATGGCAACAGAAGATACTAACCCCCCTGGAATATTTGCTGGGGGTAAATATCAACAAAGCTGATTCCACAAGGAACGAGACGCTCGCGGTGCTGGTAGAGCTTAGGAACATGTTCCTAAGTAGACTCTAAGAAGTAGAGTAGAAACTGACGTATAGACTCACAAACGTCACGTCAGCTTCAGGGAAGGCGAATCAGCTCCAGGGAAAAAACGAATCAGATCCCAGTAAAAATGCTATAAAACAACGGCTCAATCACTGAATGTTCATAGTTAAGCAACAGCAGCGAATCGGTTTCTGCACGGGTATTTTAGAGAACAACTTGACATAATAATAATTAATATGAATATGTGAAGACACGTGCAGACCGAGTGAAAATAATTTAAACGGCAATTATTGCATCGATTGCGATGTAGTTCGGTCCCAGGTTAAGGAGGAAAAACAACAATTTATGACTTGTTGTCGAGAGTATTAGATGAACGGAAGAACCCGAGAGGCGCATTGAAAGTTGCCTATAACTGTTGTTACAAAGGAATAAAATAATGCCCTGAGATTGTAATAAATGCCAATAAAATCGAAATGCTGATAAAATAAATAAACCCTTGTAACCAGTGAACTGTTACAAATTCTGCATACTTTGGACTCCATCATCTCTGCAATAATTAATTGAGTTCATAGTTTGAACAGTAGATGAAGTGCAAGCTCCAATACAGGAATAACTTTTCCACAATGGAAGCAATATTATTGATTGCTTTCTATCAGACGAGACTTTAAAGGCTTTCTTTCGCATAAAGGAATTTCAATCCATGATTTAATATATCGAGAGTCGGTCAGAAAGAAATAAGCTCCAGCTCTGATGCTCTTGTAAGAGCATAGAATTTTCACTGATTTTCCGAGATCGTGGAAATACCAGTCTTTTGCTGCCTGTATGCTGTAGCCGCAACTTTCCATTATTGGTTTTTTTCAGTGAACATAATATCATACATACTCGTAGAGTGAAGTAATAAGAAATGTAATAAATTACAATTTAGAAGATGTTTCGGCTCGTTTAATAAACATTGCGTGCCTGAAGTAAAGGAAGTGAGAGGAATGAGTAAGACGAGAAATAAATTCTTGAGCGACTCAAGATTGCAACTAACACTTTATTGCGCTGCTAAGGGGTAAATTATTGCTCAAATCCTCTTAGTCACTCTTTGTAATGCTTAAATTTTGTACCGGCTTTAAATTTCAAAGACTGAGTAGTCGAGGAACGCCAATTTTATATATAATTAGGCTAAACCAGATAAAGAGAAGGCCTTTAATAATTCTGTTGCGTCTCGCTTTTCACGTACACTTAAATTCTCCCATTCGAACCTATGTCCTTATTCGTAATCATGTCCTTTTGCGTGTGCAGAAATTCAAGATTCAGCATCCGCAGTCATTAATTAATATCGCAGTGAATCCGTAAAGACAACAATAGTTAATTCAAGCATCAGCTACTCAAGCTGTCGAACAAGTCATATTTCATCAATCTTTTCATTGGTTATTAAGACCCAACTCGTAATTCCCACGTTACTCTTTTATACGTCATCCAACGCAGAAATTCGAAATAAGTTCGTACATAGGTACGTAGGTACAATATAAACCAAAATTGTCTGTTCATATTACCGTAAATATTTCGAATATCTTAACAAGATTAGAGAATTATTTCTCCTCGAGCTGACGTTAACAAGGCAAGCTTGAAATTGTCAAGCAGCCAACGCCAACACCTAGATCGAACGCTGAGCAGATGGAAGCCATAAAAGTTGACAGCAGTACACACAGCCCTGCAACTGTTACAACTCTTTTATAGTCCCGAAGCGCCCCATTCTGCTGAGTATAATAAGCGAAGCGACACGGAAAACGCTGATGATAAATTGCCTTTTATTAACTTGACTATGATTGACAGAACACCGAATGGAAAAAGGAAGTCATTTTCCAGCAAACAAGGAAGCTTATAAAGGTTGTATCTTGTCCTGAATGAAAAATTATCTACCACACCTACTTTATTTATTAAGGACTCCCAGTTTTAGGATATTGCTGGTAAATTAAAGCGAGTAGATTGCAATCAAGGATTCTGTTCACTTATTTTTTTTTTCCTAAGTGACATTATGACATTATAGGATCATCTACCTCAGGAGTTATTTTTAGGAACGCGTATTATAAATGAACCATTCCAAGCTGAAATCGATACAAATATGATACTGAAACAGGCTTTTTTACTGGAATTGTATAGCATTTTTTTCCGTTATCTACTTACAAAATTTGAAAAATTGTTTCACATCATCGTGGAGTCGCGGTAAATTGAGAACGGTTTAGTAAAGGAAAGTATGAGAACATGAGAAATCTTCAAAGAAAAGGAATCTAAGAGAAGCACTCCGTTTGCTGAAAGAAGTCGAATAATGAATACCTATATATTTTTTTGCATCGTAAGAGAAAATAATTAAAATAATTACTCTACATGCATTCTCCATTGAGGCTACTCAGGGAGCAGCATCTTCCAAACGTGCTTATCACAAAGTTAATTGAAGGCATTCCATTTGGTTGCGAATTAATAGATTAAACACGTATATGCATGAGTCATGGGAATTCTAGGAATATGTAACAAAATTCCGACATTTGAGAGTTCTTTTGGCCATTTTGAGTTTATTTCACGAACATGTAATTTTTTCAAGTTTCGCAAAATAAATATTTTCACGGCGTTTGTTTATAATAAATTCTTACTTGATGTATGTGATCGTTCAAAAGAAAAGATTCCCGTTGATACGTGATCTTTTGATCTTCAGTTTCACTCAAAATGGTCACATAAACTTACAAAAATTTTTTTCGAAAAAAGCGATTGAATTTAATTGGATTCACTCCCGAAACCAAATTGCTATCAAAACAGTGGATTGCACCAGGTGAACCCGTTCCAAAAAAGCCAAGGTCAATTTTGTCAGCCAACAAATGGTTGTGGCGAATGTGTTCTGGATAAAAAAATCATTTTTATTGATTATTTGGAAATGGGTAAAAGTGTCACTGGTGTCTACTACGCAAAATTTATTCAGCAGCGCAAAATTTACTTCATTTAGCCATGAAGTAAAGGAAAAGGATCTCGTGACAATGCTCTAGCACTTTCTTCAATCGTTGAGAGGGCGACAATTCACGAATTACACTTTTATTTTTTGCCCATCCATGCATCTTATTCGCTAGATTATGCACCCAGTGGCTTGTACCTATTTCCTAATCTTAAAAAGTACCTCGGAAAAATAATTGATAGCAATGAGGAAGTAAATTAATGCCGTAGTAAAAAAGACGAAAAAATTGTTGTTTTCTTATGCAGGTCCGGGTCTTTAAGCTGATCCTCGTATAAGGGCGTTCGATGCGGTGATTTCTTGTATCTGATCAATTCTGTTTAACTCTATCTGGTGATTTTTCTTTATTATTTCCGCGGCTGAACTGTACTTGACTTATACGCGTGAATATGCCTCTATTATCTAATGACATGAGGATGAATACCACTTATGAATAATCTGGAATTAGCATCATAATGAACGTTTTATTCAATAGTCGTATACATAGAGATAGTAATCTTAACAGCACAAAATAAGAGACATTGCAAAAGGCACGACAAAGCCAAATGAAGCAGTTTTTGATGAAAAATGTTAAGGCTTGTAAAAATCCATACTCACATTTCGAATCATGAAACCATCGCTATTAGTTATTTTAGCCCATTTCGTAGCATTCAGATTTTTAAATCATTTTGTAGATACAGCAATATTGCATGTTTATTTTCCGCCACAGTGGATTATACTTTCATAGCGACAACATTTACCTTCGTTATCTCTGAAATTCAAGCAAATTTCGGCGGTGGCGTAATTAACATGGGGAAATAAATTCAGGAGGACCACTGAATAACCGAATGGAACTCGGTTATCTTCAGCTTCGAGTCGATAATAAAATTACTCATACACAACTGGAATAGTTCATAATTCATATTATTCCCTTGTTTGGCTTACACTATGTGAACATAAAATTTATATGAGCAACGTTGGGATATGCTGGGTGAACATTACGAGATCAATTCCTTGTTGAAATTTCATTTCAGCAAGATAAATAAATAACTTTCGGAGAGCGCTTATACATATAACTTCAGTAGGCGTTTTTAATATAAGAGTTTGTTTTATTAAAAAATGTCTTGACTGTTGAATGAAATATTATTTTTTATACTATAAACTTTTCCAGGAAATTTATAGGGGACATAATTAATAGCGCAAAAAATCTTGTAGAAAAATAAGGTGGATCTTTTATTAAAAAAAAATCACCTCCCCTGTTGAGATACAGCCCCTAATAAGGGACGTCAATTATCCGCCATTTTAAGTCATTATAATTCTAAGATCAAATTTTAAAATATAACCGAAATGAGTTGAAAATTCAAGGTTAAACGTTTATAATCCAATCTCAAGGTTAGATAAAGAGGGGCGTAGTCGTATAAAAAATACGAAAAGGGAAAAAAAAGATAAAGTTATAATGTCGGTTGTTGTGGATATACAGGGCTCAAAATAGAAAAGAAGAAATTCCTTATAAAGGAATTTGCGGCATACGGCGAAGTCAGAGTGAGTTATTTTTAAAATCTCGACCTTGAAGACTTTCATTGATTCAGGTTAAATCGTAATTGTTGACCTTGAAACTATAAATAGATTTACATGACCTTGAATATTACAAGACACTTGCCTCCTAGCACTGCAACTCCTACAACTACATCAACTCCAACGAGTACCTACATTTTCGATAGCAGAAATGTGTGAATGTAAAATTTAATTTTATTTTTGTAACTTTCTTGGTATTAATGAAAATAATATAAAACTGTTTTTTACGTCTTTTAAAGAGTCTGTATCTTAACAGGAGGTGCCCAACTTATTTTTCAGACGTCGGCCAAATATTAGTAATAATAAGTATCTCAGAAAACAGCAATTTTCTTATATCTTAAGAAATTCACAGCTTTCTTAGGTGCTTAGTGCTAAGGTACAACTGACTGAATTTGAGAGTAGGTAAGTAATAATTTATGTAAGAAAATGAGTTTCATCATCCAGTAACGTGTCAGTTGGGTAGGTAGTTAATTAAAATTTAATAACATAATACTTTCCAGTTTATCACACCACAGCGTTCACGTATACTCCTCCAGCTTACCTTTATCAAACATTAACCGGCAAATAAGATTTTATTAAGGGCCCAACAAAGTTTGTATTTCCCAATTCCCGTACACTTGCAAATGCCATTAATTTCCTTGAGTGCACTTTATGCAAAATTTTATGACTTGGAAAATAAATTCAAAGCGTTTCCGTGTCCCTATTACAGCAAACTAATAAAACCGAAACATCGTTTACCTTACGAAATCCTCTTGAGGTTTCTTTGAGACTCTTGAGGATTCTAAAATTACTTTCAAATAATAAAACCGTCGTGTCGTACAGATTATATCTACATTGTCAGATTATTAAACGTTTTACTATTGGGTTCTCAACTTAGACGAGGGGATCGAAGGAAAAACAATTATTAACAATAATTTTCTTTCCACCTCCCATCAATCTCTTATGCATAAAACCCATAGAGAACATCTAATAATTATCTCGACTGTCTGAGTATTTTGAATTATTTATGAGACTCATGAATGTGTTAATTAATTTTTCAGTTCCATCCAAGCAGAACGAGAATGAAATGATTACTTTTTAATAATGAATACCGTACAAAGCACAGGGACTGGTGGCCATGGTGTTAACAAGAAAGAGAGAAACGGGGTAAAGTGTCACATTAATTAACTTCATTTCTCAAAGCCTATTGTTAGGGTGTAGATAAGGGTGATTTCCTGAACTGTCTTCGCTTGACAGGAAAGATGGACCCATCTTTGGGATTTATATTTACAAAGCTTTTCTACAAAAATCTATTCTTAGGTATATAAGCGCCTTAACGATATAAAATCCAGTAACATAAGTAAACATTTGTCTGGTATCAATGATCATATATGGTTTTATGAAACTTTAAACGTACTGTTAAATTTAACTGAGTTCTAATCGTATTGTTAAATTTTATATTCGATACTGATTGGTCAAAAAATCCTTTGAGCTCATTAATTTTCGTTGCTTTTAGCCAATCAGGTTAATGAAAAATTTAACAAACAAAATTTTATTGTAATTTTTTGCTGATTACAGATAAGCAGGTAGGTATATATTTCATTTGAAACTTTTCACCAATATTTGATTTCAAGGTACTAAAAGTTACTCTGATAAACTAGCATTAACGCAGCTACTAAGATTTACCACAAGAGTGATAGTCAAAGGGATTTCTCTGTATGTCAAATCAAAAAGTTCATGCTCAATAGCCGAAAATTCCCATCCCAAAATAATTTGTGTCAAAAATTGCTCAATTGCAGCATGAAGTGGGAGATGGTCATTAAAGCCAAACCCCCATTAAAGCCCTGAGCTCATACCTCATCAGTTCTAAAATGGTGTGGGAATGTCTAATGAAAATAAACAAATCAGGCAAAGCTCTGCTTTGGGAACTAGGACAAACAGGAAAACCAGAATTTTTATAAAATTTTTTAAAGTCACCAAGAAAGAAGAGAAAATACAAAATAAAAATATCTGGAAAAGCTTCCAGGATTAGGACAGGTATAAAAAAAAATAAGTTTGCGTCAAACTTAAAAAGGTGTGAAAATGGTAACAGAGGTTGTCTTATACTGCATCATGTCACACCATAGCAAGCTTGGTCTGCTAAATGACCAATCAAACATGTAGATTCTACATTAGGGGGGGGGGGACACACAACAATATCACTCCTATTCTAGTGCAATGCAGTACAGCAAAGAAGATTCCGTTGTCTAGATCTCTAACAACCATGGAAAAAGGTTATCATCTGTAATTGATCTTTAGTAATCGAAAAAAAAATCTGCTCCAGGAACTAGAATTGAATGAGGTGTTGTAATCGAACAATCGCCAGAAAGGGAGATACAAAAGATCTTCCAGGTCGTAGTGTAGTTGCATATGGAGCAGAGTCTTCCCTATTACTCTCCCCGAAGTTATTGCTGCATGCTGTTCTTGAACGTGAACCCCTTTTGACTGCCATCGAAATCAACCATGTTTTGAACCTTTTTTTGAATATGTGTCATATTCGTTGGACCAATAAAACCGGCGAGAAACCTTTGTGAGAAATCTGAATGAGCACATTGTCAAAAATCTTTGCTGCTCTCTATCATCCATAGTAGTTTTGCGGCAACTATTATATATTTTTCCATCTTTGGTCCTTCGATTTGTAACGAATCAAATCGCTCTCTAAATTTCAGAACTGCAACGTCACAATTCCCTCTAAGTATATTTTACTTTAAAACATCTCCAAGCAAACATGTGCTTGGATATCCTCACATTTTTGTCAAGGATTGCAAAGTGATGTCTAATATGAAACCTTCAAGTTTGTGAATAATATCCTGCACTAAGATCTTTGGCCTTATTCCAATAAAACTTCTCGGTATGCAAGAAGGAGCTACTGATCGGTATGTCTCTTATTATTCAGTCTTTAAGCACGAGCAAATTAAAGCATGTGGAAATTACGTATTTCCCAACGCAATTCTAGTGTTGGAATGTGCAATTTCTCTTAAAGTTCTTCTCTAGTCGTGAGTTTATAATCCCTAGTTCACCGATTGTACAGCATGGCAAGGAAATCCGAGCTGAAGTATAAAAAATCCTTTTCATCTGCTGAATGGTTGTTCAGGACAAAACTTCAATTAGAGAAATCAATATTTCCGCCTCCTGCATATTCCTTGTTTAACACGACCGCCAACACGTGAATAAATCGCTGACACAGAGTAAAACAATAATGAGAGTCGCGTTAAAACGCCACTCCTGACTTCGGCCTGTCCCTCGGATGATCGATTATGTGCCAATAACGGCTCTGTCTATGTAATTTTCTTCCTTATGCATCCTCATCTTCTTAAGTCGGCCTTCCTTAAACTTGTCCCTTGAATAGAAAATCCAATTTTGACCTAAATTGCTTAACTTGAGCGAGTCGTCCCGGCGAAATCCGAGAAATCCCTGCTAAATAGGTCAACAATACTCAATCCAATCACAGCAAAAAATTTCCAACACTAGAAGAACACTACTCCGAGTTTATATAGGTCCCTCTAGAAGTGTAAATATTTTAACACTAGAAATAGTGTAAATGTTAGTGTCATGAATACACTAGGGTAGTGTTAAATTGCGGCCCAAAATTTACACTGTGTAGTGAAAATATATTCATCGCAGTGTAATTTTCACTAGGTATTAGTGTAAAAATACCAAAAATAGAGTCACCCACAGTGTTTAATTCAAGGTCATAGTTACACTACTCGGGTTATCTTATTCACTGCAAGTGTAATTACGTAACTGTACAGTGTAATTTCCACTAGGCCTTAGTGTAAAAATTTCAAAATTAAAGTTCACTTACAGTGCTCAATTACACTATTACTGTTTTATTATTCACTAGAAGTGTTATCAGGTAACGCGGCATATTACAAAAAAAAGCAAAATACCTATATAGCTTAAAAAATTTATTAAAAATAAAAAAATGTACAGAAAAATCAACATTGCTTAAATTATTTACTAATAAACAAAAACATAAAACACCTTCGAACGTAACACAGGTTCTCAGGTATACAGACTCAGTTTTGTAACTTGTAACTCTGAAATTCCAGTAATAAGACTATATATACCTACGTGAAAAATGTCATGGATTAAAATAATTTGAGATGGGTGATAAGCTGACAAGTTAGTGCTCAAATTAATCCCCTTCCTTTCCTCGTTCTTTCAGGTGTGGTAGCTTTGAAATTTTAAATAAGAATAACCCTTATTTCCATGTTCTGGCATAGTGATGAAAATCCGTCGGGCTTTTCTGATTTTTATTTTATTTTATTCATGATAGATGTATAGTCGACGAAATGATTTTTTTCGATTTGTCTTACAGCGAAATTGAATGAAGAAAATTCATGAATCATGAAACTATACATATTTGTAGCAGTAACATTCTTCACTTATTCAACGCATTCATGTGTATGAATGCAACTGTTGAAGAACTGATAGGTACCTATGGTAGTTAAAGAATTAGTATGATAAATAATAGTTTGGGAAACAAAACCAACTTACCTGATTACTTTAAACTATTGTTGCAGCTCACTACATTAGACGCACGCTTTACTTACCCTACACTACGCCGACCGTGGAACAGAATGAAAAGATGATGAAACTGCATTGCGTAGATGACACGATCATGTAACGCGCATGTTCTTTTGGAACTTTTACACTACCTGTGTTTTTTCCATAGCCGCTAGTGTTGTTTGTCACTCAAGTAGTAAGAAAAAACACTGGGAGAGTTTTCTTTACATCGCAAAGCTTTTGCTTCGGTATATTTTACTGGTCTAGAGTTTTTGTACACTACTAAAAATCAGTGTAAAAATTGAGTGTAATTTAACACTAAAAATTAACTCTAAATTAACACTACAATTTTTACCGGAACACTAGAAAATTTACACGGGCGAAATTTTTTACTGTGAAATAAACCCAATTTTTATTCTTAATTAATGGGCCCAGGCGATCCCTTAACTAAAAATATGTACCTATACAGAGTGGATAAATGAAATATTTTTCGCTTCGGAACTATTACTTAACCACGACTCGTGCGTCAATTGTTATTCTCTTCACCAAACTCAAAAATAGTTTTTTTCGACCACAACCATGTTCGCTACGTTCGTACGCTTGATGGAAAAAAAATCATGTTCGTGACTGACTACAAACCACTTCCAATTTTATATTAAATCACCTTCAAACTCTGTTATAAATCTTATTGAGAAGTTATTTTCAACAAAGAAAAAAAAACATCCCTCGTTCCTTATTTTAAGACGCGCATTAAAAATTCTCTAACATCTCATACTTAAGTTTATATTTTTGTCTCCCTTACATTCAAGTTGTTACGGTGCTTAAAAAAAGAAACTCAGCAACATAATATGCACATAAGTTGCATTATAAAGAGAATAAGAATTTATTATTCACGACTCTCTGTCTAGTTTAATTCTTGCTTGCGAGAAGAAAATTCTGCCCTGTTGCTGTTAATGAGCCTTATTTATATTGTTACAGTTTTTTCAAAAACGATAGTAATACTCCGCTACGATGTACAAGTACAAGTACCATCAGGTCTGATTTAATGATAGTTTTCATGAAAACTAGGGGGAAAACCGAGCAGCTAAGAGCACATAGAGATATAAAAGAGCTTTTAGGCTCCCTCTATCGTTGAGCTTCCACATCAATAATTTACGTCAAGCTTTCAGAGGGTTTCAGTTGAGCCTCGCTGTAAATCTTCTGCATTGAATCACGATCTCTGCTATGAACGATTTTATATTATCGGTTTCTTGACTTGGAAGTTGGAAGCCTCTCACTAAGAAGAATTTTCCATTTATTCTATATCACACAAATCGGCTTATTCGTTTTATGATTATTATCGATTTCTGCTAATTACTACCCCAATTAGGAGGCGAGGGAAGGAAACGAGAGCTGGTGCGTCTTAAAATCTATCTCGCTATGGTGCTTCTTATATTATAATTCCCATTAGTGCTCATCTTAGTGAAAGCGAAAGTTAATTCCAGCCCCAACGAAACGTAATATTCGATCAAATTTGAATAAGAATTTCTCAAGTCACCTTCAAGTCACTTGTCTTCAAAGTAGAGATGGGCCGTTTTTATGATTCTTTAATTTTTAATTTTCCCCTAAAAAATTAGAAGGTTTTACTTTACTGTAAAAAATTTCTAGCTCGCTTCAATTTGTGAATCATAATCATTTTGTCCTCCATACTTACAGTGTTTAGAAGAATAATCATCAGTAAGGGTTATTTATACAACTTAAAAAAAAATGATTGGAAATTTTTGCCAGATCTGGAAACAGAGATATTAATCATTTTTTTATTTTTTGAAAAATTATTAGGTACTTGAGCGGAAGGATTACAGAACTCTGTATGATAATCTTCGAGATCTGGCAGGGTCGCTATATGTGATAAACTTGTTTACTTGGTCGGGATCTCGATATGATAAAATAGGAAGGATGAATTAAAGGCTTCAAACGCAGTAGAACGATAGCACCGAAAGTCATAATCAATTGTTTTCAGAGATTTCCATAATAAAGCTTTTGATTAACTTAAGATGTTGATTGCTTCAATGAATCGTATTTTCCTGCTCCTATATTAGGCGGTCAATGTTATGTTTATTGATTGAACGTGCTAGAGCTCGGTCACCGTTTTGGCCGACAATAACATCTTTAATAAATGTACTAGAAAATAAAAACTGGACTTTGAGACTTATACGCAAGTGACTAATGGGAAGACCGTCTGGGTCAATAAAATTGTCATTAAAAGAGGAAAACAAACATTATAGGTATTTGGTATACCGTGTGGACAAAATATGTGCGTTTCTTATGAAACTGTACGGAATTAACTAGTCATGAACCAAGAAGTATGTAAACAAACCAATTTTCTTATAATAAAAATTGGAAGAGCCGGCTGGAAGAGCGCTTCTATTTATAAGAAAAGGGTCAGTTTATACCATACTCCCTTCTCCAACTATCTCCAGTCTAGCAACGACCGGTCTTTTCGATGATGAAAAGATATATACCTGACCTAACGTTGGATATCAAATCCTCCGCAGTTTCATTCCTGCTAGGTTATCTGTTTGACCGAACAGAAAAGTCAGCTGTCACGAAGCATGAATACTTCAGGATAACCACACCATATGCTATCAAAAGTCGAAAATTCTGTTCAATATTTCACACTATTATACCCGTCTATATCGTGAAGCGATTGAAATTTATAAACATCAAAATAATTTCAACAATGCAAGGATTTGATATCCGGCCTTACGTCAGACCCAAATGAGTCATCATCTGACTAAAAAATCTATGACATCATCGGAGAGACCGACCGTTGTTAGGATGGAAATAGTTCGTGGAGGAGTTATGACGCCCCCTTCCAGCCGTCCAACCGACGGCTGGAATCGAAAAGTCGAGGAGTGAAAGCATCGCTTATCGCTTGAAATGATGCATGTCAACCGCAGTTAAGGTCGAAACGTTCCGAGCAAATCCACATGGATCGCGGCAAAACAGCCCTGATTCAATTATGATTTCAGTCAAAATCAAACGTCAAAGTCCCTACACACATCAATTCTAGGAGACGTAGTTATTTATTATTATGACGATTATTATTGACCGATTTCGTCCCGCCTATTAAATCGTTCCAGTAGCATAAACATAATTAATTGGGGATAAAATCGGAACGAAATAACGATCCACTGATTCGCGAATTCATCCCAGCATCCGCGGAATGATTTGTTTTCATCGGTGCCGGTTTGTTTTACCCGTGTAAAGCAGGCTTCCATCCCTGCCATCCTGAATAAAGCTTCTCGCCCGCTCTAAGGGCGTTCGCCGCCAGAGCCAGATCAGTCCAGATGTGCTCCTCGAATCGATCGCGTGTTGGCGGTGCTCTCCCGCCCTTTTTGCAAGAAATCAAAACATCAAGTCAATAAATCAAATGCAGATGAGCCTTAAAACAATAACCGTTATGCTCAAAACATGCGATTTTAAGGTGTAACCGCGTGCGTCTAAAAATAATAATTACTCGTCGTTCCTACTATACGCACGTTATACGGCTTGCTCTAGTACATAGTTGTAAACTTAGTGTCTTAAATGTTTGATGTCCATTTTATATAAACGTGCTTATATAAATAATAAATTAATAATATAAATTAAAATATAATAAATCACCATTAATATAAGTACATACATAGAGATAAATAATTATAATAGGTAATTGTTGTATATTTTATATCTATATACATGTTTATATACCTACGTTTCATATATTCATATTTGTCTAACAAGAAATAATTAAGTATACCTGCTCGTATACTCTTACCGTAAATTGCACGACAATGAATAATAATAGCAATATGAATTATTACTCGTGATACTATATTTTTTTACCACCTCTCGAACACAAAAACTGAGAACAATTAAGAATTCTTGATTCGACAAAAAACAACATGGATGATACAGAATTAAAATCAAATCCTAGAAAAAGTGCGGAAATTCTAGCCAAAAATAACAATAAAAGTCCTAACAGAGTCACTATTGCTGCTCCTTACGCCTACGTCGAGGTAACACAGCCATGCACACTAAATTATTATTATTACTCGAACAACTTCATCATAAATTGTATCTTCTAACTCGAATAATTATTTCAGGAATTGGCAGTGAGCTCACCGAGTGAGAGGAATTGGAGAGGAATTTTCATAGCCTTATTGGTCATAGTAGCAGTTCTTGGATTGATCGTCTTCAGCATAGTCCTGGTCTCGCCTCCCGAAGAAGGACCTCGAACAAAAGGGGTTAAGCTATCCTTGGAAGATATATTCGTGAAACTCCCACCGCCTGCCAGGTTTAATGGAACTTGGATATCAGGTAGGTCTATTTTTTTCTGAAACGATCTATATTTATAGTTGTTTGTTTGTTTCATCTTTATTCAAGGACGATTGATCCTGGACGGATATTAATCTCCTGAATCTTGGCAATCGTACAAGCCACTTTATTTGTTTCACCCCTGAAAAAAATATGTAGAGCTTTTCTTGTATAATAACTAACGCATTTGCATGACATCAATCCCAAATGTTGTCTTTTCACTGAGTCATTCGCATATCAAACCAGTCGTTCCACGTATAACTATTTCGAGCACTGCGTGCCGAAACGTGTAATCAAGACTAACTAGAACCAGATTAAATGAGAATGCAAAAAAATAAAATGTCATTTCTATGGCTATAGTTGGCGCACTATCGACTGTACCTACAATCCAGCTGATAAAAGAACCTCTTTCCTCAAATATTGATAATTATCGCGCAATCTAGCAACATTGACGAAAGAAAACCAGTACTTCCTAGATGTTTTACCTAAAATTTTGACTGGATTCTAGTTGACGGACACGTGGATCTATCTACCAGTTGCCAATTTTTCATAAGTTATCAACCAATCTATTACTTGGCACCAATTTTTCTGCTAAAGATTTGGCCAAACGTTTCTGTTCCCCTAAGCCTGACAACCTCACAAATTTTTCTTCAATCCACTTCTCCAATACACTGACCAATAATTGTTAGACACTAATCAAATTACCAAAAGTTTTATGACATTTTGCTATTCATTTCTGCAAAAAACTTGTCTTTGCTGCTAAAGAGTTGCAAAATTTGCTACATTTTCATAAGTTATCAGCGATTCGATTCCTTGGAACTAGTTTTTCTGCTAAAGCTTTGGCCAAACGTTTCTGTGCCCTAAAACTGACAACCTTTAAAAATAGTTCCTCTTCATCAATTTATTAGAAACTAATCGCCAAATATTCTGATGACATTTTGCAATTCATTTCTGTTTAAAAACTTCTCTTTGCTGTGAAAGAGCTGCAAAAATTTTGAAACATTTTCATAAGTCATCAGCTAATCCATTACTTGCCACAGTTTTTCTGCTAAAAGTAAGGCGAAACGTTTCGATTTCCTAAAAATCTGAGAACCCAAAGTGTTTTCCTCTCAAATCCGCACACCAATTTGACAGGAACTAATAGACAACTATTCTGTATGATGACATATAGGTATTCATGTCTGCCAAAAACCTTTCTTTGCTGCCAAAGAGTCGCGAAATTTGCAAAATTTTCATCATTAATTACTTGGCCCAGTTTTTCTGGCCCACTTTATCGAAATATTTTTCCGAACGTTTCTGTTCCCCAAAGATCTGACAACCCCAAATGTTTTTCTCTTAAATCCACTTACAAGTTTGTTGGAATCTTAATCGCCATATATTCTGGCTCATTTCTGCGAGAAACTTCTCTTTGCTGCGAAGAAGTTGCTTAATTTATAGAAATATTTGAAGCTCCTGTTTTCCCCAATTGCCAAATTGAGTCAGAAGTGCTGGAATCTCTAAGTAGGCAGTCTGTTTTTATTGAACATAATTTAACGACTCGCTTCTATCAGCAACTGTTGCGATATTCGACCGAAACTATTGGGACTTTTTCCCTTCTGACATCTTATTTAAGACATGTGATTGGGCAACTCGTCCCATTGAAGATGCTTACAAATAGAATAAATTTTACAACTCACTACAGCTATCTGCACGCACTTCTTTCATGTTCTGGGATCATCATTTCTGGTTTTCTGGGAGGTAGATGACAATTTTTTTTGACATGATTTGGCAACACCTTTTCCTTGCACCCAAATAGTAAATATTAAGCCAAATGTGATAAAGAATCGAATTTTGACAACCTGTTTCATTATAAAAAAAAAACGACAAGCAATTCTATCCACCAATGTTGTCAAATGGTGCCAAAATACGAGAATACAGCTCCACATTGTCAACCAGAAATATCATATTTCTTTCATATAAAAACCAATTGAATTGACAAATATTTTGAGAGTATCTCGCTGATTGCTTCCATCCAAGTAACTTTGAGAACTTGGTTCCGATGACCAGTCTTCTCACATTGAGCCAAACTTAACAACACAAAGTCCCAATTTCTGGATTGATGTAAAATAGTTGACAATTTTATATTTTTTTGGTCGATTTGGTAACTCCTTAATTTTCGAAAAACATCCCATTTTGGCAAATAATTTCCAAGAAAAAAAATGACAACTTATGTTGTCAAATGGTGCAAAAATAAACAAAAATAAAAAATAAATTCTTGCACATATAAACGAATAATTGTCGAATATTCTCAGAGCATCTGGCCGCTTGTTCTCATCCAAGCAACTTGGAGAACTCTATTCCGATGAGCAATCTTTTCAAATTGATTCAAACTCATCAACAGAATGTCCCAATTCTAGATTGTTTGGAAAACAGTTCTGCTAAAATTGGGATACTCGTATTTTAACAAGCAGTAGATATAACAAGTTTGCGTCAAAGGTGCCGAAATATTTGACTTGCTGTTCAAGAAAAACCAACAACTTTTTGGAAGATCCAAAGTGATACACAATAATACTGAGTTCTTTTGTATTACGATGTGTTGAAATAACCCTAACTAGCAAACTAATTTAAGAGATCCGATAAGCTTCTAATTTCCCACACAAATGATCAAATGAATAAGTAATTAAGGCGATTTATCGATTGACGCCTATCAGGGGATAAGAAGTTCTAAGCTTAATTGCAATTCCCCAAATTCAAATTGCTTGAATGAAGCCAATTTCAATCTAATGAATCAGGTTAGACAAACTGAATAACGCATCGATCGCGTTGCTAAGGATACAGCATGTGACCAGAAAGCTTAGAAGCTCTAGGAAAAACTATTTCCTTTTTACTACGAGCTGAATTTCAAAGGCATGCCATGAAACGTCTTATGACAGCATCATCCAATTTTTAAACCCTCGGACTCATAAATTTTATTTTTGTTTTTAATAGACTTCCAGTTCGTGTTCAAAGATATGTATGGAGGAGTTACGCTCTACAATGCCGAAAACTTGTCTACCACGATTATTATGACCAATTCGACTTTTGTAAGTTTTTTGAAAATTATTTCTCATCTCTGGATTTTATATTTTGTTTTTATTTGCAGCGACAATACGATGCGGTCGATTTTAGAATATCCAGCAATTTGAAGTATGTGCTGCTCATTAGTGATGTCATCCCCTTGTACAAATACTCAAGATTAGCAAGATACCATTTATATGAAATATCTGCAAGGTTGGTGTTAGTATAGTTGTCCATTCAGAACGTACGTAGAAGAGAAGTCTATCTATTGTTCTTATAACTCAAGACTAGATGATCTCATTTTCATATTGATTTAGTGCGCTTTACGCCTTCAAAACGTCATCTCTATTAAGGAACTATTTCCGGAATCAGTTAGAAAGCCTTCTTCACAATATCAATAAAACATCCACGACGGTTACATAATATTTGTCTTGCTCTTCTCAGCGTAAGAATAATGGGCAAAACTTTTCTGATACAAATTTATGACCAATTCCTATTACCTTAATGGATGTCGCTTTAATAAAACACACTTGTATCCATAAATAATCATCTCCTAGCCCGACATAAACTGAATCAACTGTCCATATATCTCTACCAACCTTCCAGTTCTACTGTATATCCATATATCTAAAGTAACCCTTATAATTCCTGATTAACAATTTCAATTCCCAGACTACGTCGACCGCTGTCACCTAAAGAGCTAGACGACAAAGCCCCTCATCTCCAGTACGCCACCTGGTCTCCGGACGGAAACGGAATCGCCTTCGTCTACGAAAATGATATTTACTACAAACCCCGGGTCGAGAGAGACCTGGTTTGTAGGATAACCAAGAACGGAAAGCCGGGGGAAATATACAACGGTGTCCCCGACTGGCTCTACGAGAACGAGATATTGCACACATATCACACCCTCTGGTTCTCACAGGATGGCCTATATCTGCTCTACGCGGGCTTTAACGACACTCTTGTGGGGGAGTATCAATATCCCTGGTATGACAGTGGGAATCCCAAGGCCAGTTATCCCAGTGTCAGGTCTTTTCGGTATCCTAAGGTAAGGGAATATATCTGTGATTATATTGCTTCTCTATCAGGAAGCGATTCTGGTCGTGTGTGCGTAGAATATAAAAGCTGGACCAGAATCATTTTATTGGGATGGGATTTGCTAATGCTTTTTTATGTTTTCCAGGTGCAGAACGATAATCCCGAAGCGAGTGTATGGATAGTGAATCTAACGATCCCGAAATTTCTCTTCCCAAAGCAACTTCTTCCAACGAAAAGCGTGCAGCCTGGGAGTTATATAACGAGTTTGGCCTTTTATGGTGACAATAATGTTGGTATTGTCTGGTTGAATCGACATCACAATCAATCTGTCTTGAACACTTGTAAAATTCAACGTAATTATGATTGTGTAGAGGTAAGAGATCCTTAAAATTTTATCCATATCAATTACTCCCATTTGCAAGCTGTTATCTCGAAATTAGCTTTCCGATCAGAAAGCCTCCTCCACATGTCGTTTCGTTTCTTTTTTGCATTCTTATCGAAAATACCATTTCAAAAGGGGTATTCCTCTTTTACTGTTAACAAATGGTGGCCTCACCTGACCAGATTATTTGGTCAAGCAGAAGGAGGGATGATTAGTGAAAGAGATTCCCACAGAAATACATCTTGGAGATGCTGAGAAACCAGCTTCTGGTTCTAAGCGAATTTTTGTGCTGGAGCTACCAACCCCGTCAAGTCCAGCACACGAACAGGTCTACGCAAGCTTAAGCGTGTCTGTCATTTCATAAAGCATTAATTGAAAGAGAGTATCATAGTTCCGAAATTCGAGAGATCTGGTCGCTTGTCCAGCACATAATGCTCTACTACCCAGAAGACTTAGGAAGTTTTGGACTAACTGTTAGACCGAATCCCTTTCAAAAGAACTTTACAGCTTTCCCCCTTACAATTTTAATAGTATCAAATAAATTAACAGTTACTTTCTTGTAGCTCTTCGTCCATAAAGAAGAAACATCCTGGGTTGAACCGATCACAGATCCAATATTTTCCAAAGACGTCAACCAGGCGATAATACGTCTTCCAGTGAAAGATGGAGATAACGGCCACTTTATGCATGCTTGCCAGATCCACCACAAGCACTCCATCCCTCTCACTCATGGAGCTTTCGAACTTAGTCAAATCCTCGGATGGGATGAAGATAAGCATCTCATGTAAGTTTCGTTATCGGTATTTTCATCCCCGGCATTTAATCACTCTAAATTTGGCATTAAATTTCCAGCTACACCCTCTCAACCTTGGAAAATTCACCAGGAGTGCGACATCTCTTCAAAGTGGGTGATACGAATTCTTCCCAACCATGGACATGTCTAACGTGTCAACCTAAAATTGATCTCAATATCACCCAAACTTTTTATGGGGAATACGTCAACGAAACAGTTCTGAACGCTTCAATGCTGGCGAATTACGACTGCCAATTCAATAATGTCATATTCAGTCAGGGGTACAAATACTACATACAGGAATGCTTGGGCCCTGATATACCAGTCTTATTCTTGGTTGAAACTGCCACCAACACTAGACTGGTAGTCCTGGATGCCAGTACAAGACTTAGGAAAAAGTTTAAACTCCTCTCCAAACCGCAAGTCAAATCAATCCAGGTAGAAATCGAAGACGGATATAAAGCTCAAGTCAGACTCTTTCTTCCTCCAGTTCTTCGAGAATATGAAGATGTAACATTCCCTGTCATACTTATAGTGTAAGTAAAAGTATTATATCCGCTACAGGAACTATTGCCTTCATAAGTTATTATTCTCCAGGGATGCATCTCCATCATCTCAATCAGTGTCATCCCAGTTCACCCTCTCTTGGCCGTGGTATTTGTCCGCAACGAGGAGCTACGTGGTCGCCCAAATAGACGCCAGAGGGTCAGGCTTCCAGGGAGTTAGAATGAGACAGGAGATTCACAGGAGAATCGGGATCGTGGAGGTGCAGGATCAGTTGGCTGTGCTGACTTATCTCAGAGATGCGTTTAGGTTTATTGATAGAGGGAAGATTGGGGTTGTAGGGTTTGGTTATGGAGGTTACGTCGCAGCTATGATGATGCTGGAGGACACGCATCAGGTGCTCAATTGTACTGTTAGTGTTGCGCCTATTAGTAGTTGGAAATATCATAGTAAGTATTTGATTGGGATGATGTGCTTGATGATGGGTTGGGGAGATATTTGGGCTTGAATCAACTTTATGCTGCGTCTAAGATTTGTTACATTTGACGAGGAACACAATCCAAAGTATTTCCAAGTTCTTATTGTGCATTAGATATAAATTGTTGTCTTCTAAAAAATTCTGTGTGTAATTTTTTAGTTCTTGGTCCCTCTTTGGAGGGATTGCTTTAATTAACTATTATGGTGATGACGCTTTTGCTTATCCCACTTCTGTTACAAAAAATCAAAATTGTAAAAATCTAACAAATCGAAGGCAAGGTTAATCTTTCTCAAAATACTGATTGATGTAGTATTAGTGCCCTTAGGGTGATTGTCTGGTAATGTAGTTTCAATTATTTTAGATTCATATTTCACTGAGAAATATCTGGGAACACCTTCGAAATATCCTCAGGATTACGAAAATGCTGATTTGAATTTTCGCGCAGGGAACTTAAAAGATCGGAACTTTCTTCTAATGTACGGGACAGCTGATACTCAAATCGTGTCTCAACATTCGATACTCTTCTCAAAAGCGTTGATCGATCAAGAGGTGCTCTTTCAACAAGTTGTAAGTATTGCAGAAAAAGAAGCACTGCAAATATTTCGAGCGTTTTTATGTTTTTTTTTTACTAGTCAAACCAGACATTAATTTTTATTACTTGCGTATATAGGCTCGCACGCCAAGGTCAACTGAAATCCTAATTGATTCCGGGCTGTTTTCCCGTGGTTCATGGAGATTTACTTCGTGGAGATATTGATCAAATAATGAACTATTTTTTCTCCTCAAACTGATAACAGTCTTTTATGGAATAAATATTAGAGATCCTGTAATAAAGCAGATAGAGATTAGGTACTACGGCACCTACAAGTCATGTAAACGATCATATTAATTACATGAAACATAAAATTACATTAAATTCACATTACTATATGTCTGTATTTTCGCCTTATAACGTAAGAACTGTCAATTATTTTTAGCCCACTTTCTTTATGGGTATAATTACATTATTTATATAAATTTTAACACAAAAATTTTAGAAATTAGTGTTATTAAAACGTTTAAAAAAAAAAACAAAAAAATTAATGCAGACATGATGATGATGTATGATCATTAAGGTTTTACACAATTTTAAAATGTCACTATTTGATATGAAATGAAAATTTGTCCACGACAATGCCTAAATTTAAAGCTTGCAAGTCTCTCAAACGGTAATTTTTTGAGGGATACATTTTAATAGAAATAAAAAATAAGACGAATAATCGAAATATGTATATTAATTAATTAATTAATTAATAGCTTTTATTTCCGTCTTCATGGTAGCTCAAAGCATGAGTGTTTGTGATTGCCATTACCTGAAAAATTGTACCATTTATCTCCTCTTTCGCTTCTTTGCATGTGCTTCACCAAAACTACCTCCCCAAAAAGATCATTCCCCCTTCTTTGTCCGACCTTAGCATATCTCTCTGTCATTTTTCCGTAAATCATAATGGCATAATGGATTTAGGATATGTCAAAAAATGTTCGTATCAGTTTTATTTATTATTAAATAGTTTTAATTAAATCTCATTAACGTAAAGTGTATACATTTTTAGGCTTACCCAGATGAAGACCATGAATTCAGTAAGAGATCATTGATCCATATGTACAAAGAAGTCGATCAATTTTTCAATGACTCTTTCGGACCAGGCCTAGAAGAATGGAGCGACGAATCAAGTTTTTTCATTCAATAGGGGTTAGATAACTTTTTTATAAAAAAATTCACTTGATAAAAATGAGCCAACTGCCATATTTTTATACATAACTGATTACTTTGTATATACTCACAAATCGTTAGATTTCCCAGGTAGTTGGCTCATTTTTCTTGATATTGTACATGTTTGTTGGAGTTTTCAAAATCTCCGGATGGTTACTGTTATATGTATAAGAGCGCAAGCTTTAAAGAAAACAAATTAAATACGTCCATTTCATTTTAATCGGAATGTGCTTAGAAATCACCATAAAATATCACCATCAATAAAATAATAATAGGTGGAGGCGAGTATCATCATCATCATCACCTAAAACAATTAGGTATAAATAAAACATTCCATAATTTAATGATAATTGATATAAATGTATATATGTATGTGCCTAACCCAAGCTTTATAACTAATCGTTAAATTATTATTATTTTGTATAAATATTCTCTCATTACTTTGCTATTAAAGATCATAAATAATAAAATAATTATCGTTGTTATATTTGTATATTAATATGTACTGAGTTCATTGTGACACCAAGCCAAATTAAATGTTAAAATAATAATTAGAAAGTTTGTTTTTATATGATAAATCGATTTATGTTGAATAAATATTTAAACAATTACATATTTCCTTATTAGACTCTTATTAGAGATGAAATTAAAATCACCCCCAATCTATGAATTGACCAATAAGAAAACGAATCCTGTAATTCAATTCATACCTGTAACTAGCAGTTCTGTTCAAGAGATGGCGCTAGCAACTTAAGTACCTACCTATTTCTTTCAAACCAGGGAAAAATTATAATTTCCCAGTTACCTACAAGAAAACATGCGAAAAAAATTTCTATGACGTTCTAAATATAAAACCTTCTTGCGCATCAATTTAAATACCTAGTGAATTTTTATGCGTTGATTCAATTTCGAAAAAATTTATTTCCCCATTTTGGAAATTGAGTTGTCGAAATTTTTCATGGCCTATCATATAAATAATATAGTCGTTTATTTTGAAAATTCCAGTTCAATTCATTTGACTAGACACCTTAAAATGCTGCCGTGTTATTTCAAAAGGGCCCATCTGCAAAAAAATAGAAGAGTTGAGAAAAGTGACTTTTCATAAAATTTTCAGTTAGTTATGCCATGAAACCAGTTATGTGAACTGAAATTTTAATTTCATAGTTATAATCATAAAACAAAAGTTACTGTGAGTTATTTGAGCTCTGTTAAGTACCCTGCAAACGTGACTTTTGATAGATACGTTCTTTTCAGCTAACATAAGTTACCACTCTTGGAAGATACGTCTATTTTACTTAACATAAGAAGTTATAACCCACTGCTCAAAATATTGCATAATCATTTAACGTCCAATATCAACAATGTTAGTTGATGTCCATGTAAAAAGAAAAATAACCAACATGGTAAGTCTGAAGAGTACCTATCTCCGCAGTTCATTGAAAACGTAAACGTCAGTGTTAAGCTGGTTAACTTGTATCGTTTTTATTTGAAATGCCTACTTACTTATCAACGCCACTGATGTAATTTCTAATCTGATAAGGTGGAACAGTTAAAAAGCTGGCAAGATGCGCATTTTACGCCCATATTTTTCGCCTTTGTATAAAATTTGTACTATAGGTACATGGTTTAAACCACTGGCAAAAAAGCGATAGTGGGTATGTATTGACCCACTATCCCACTATATAGTATATAGACCCACCCACTATACATATAGATACCTATACGTAAGCTCAAACATATGAATACAACTTTGCAAACATACAGGGTGGCCCAGCGAAAACGTACCGGGCCTAATAACTTGAAAACTGAAGATGTACGCGAAAAACGCCGAAACAGGTCGATTTTGTTATCGAGGGGGACATATTTTCGTGACAAATTTGACTACCCAAGTTCACCTCCTTGGCAGGGGTAGCTACCCCTTTGCTTATCATCATAGGGAACCGATATCGGGTGATACATCATTTGAAAGCCACTCGAATTCTCTTTACAACGATATCCAAAATTTTGGGTTTCGCTCACATACAGGGTGGCCCAACTAAAACGCAACTCGCATCAATAACTTGGAAACTGAAGATGTACGCGAAAAACGCCGAAACAGGTCGATTTTTTTTATCAAAGTAGGCATATTTTCGTGACAAATTCATCCACCCAAATTCACCCCCTTGGCAGGGGTAGCTACCCCTTTGCTTATCATCATAGGGAACCGATATCGGGTGATACATTATGTGAAAGCTACTTGAATTCTCTTTGCAACGATATCCAACATTTTGGGTTTCGCTTACATACAGGCTGGCCCAACGAAAACATTATTTTTGGGCCACCAAGTATGTAAGTGAAACCAAAAATGTTAGATATCGTTGTAAAGAGAATTCAAGTAGCTTTCAAATGATGTATCACTCAATAGCTGTTCCCTATGATGATAAGCAAAGGGGTAGCTACCCCTGCCAAGGAGGTGAATTTGGGTGGTTAAATTTGTCATGAAAATATGCCTACTTTGATAACAAAATCGACCTGTTTCGGCGTTTTTTGCGAACATCTTCAGTTTCCAAGTTATTAAGGCCAGTTGCGTTTTCGTGGGGCCACCCTGTATGTGAGCGAAACCCAAAATTTTGGATATCGTTGTAAAGAGAATTCGAGTGGCTTTCAAATGATGTACCACCCGATATCTGTTCCCTATGATGATAAGCAAAGGGGTAGCTACCCCTGCCAAGGGGATGAACTTGGGTAGTTAAATTTGTCACGAAAATATGTCCCCCTCGCTAACAAAATCGACCTGTTTCGGAGTTTTTCGCGTACATCCTCAGTTTTCAAGTTATTAGGCCCGGTACGTTTTCGCTGGGCCACCCTGTATAATAAACAATATTGAATTGTAATCAACATCAAATTCTTCCAAAAGACCGCTCAACCGCTAACAATTATTGTTAAGAATAAAAGGCGCCTGCGTGTAAAATCTGCAGATACGCCATTTAGTTGTATAACATAGTGTGTGGATACGTCCTCTTCAATTAACAAAATCAGATACGCTTTTTTAATCTAGCAAAGCATCTGCTTTTAAAATGGTCTACCATCGTCTGTATAATGCTGAAATACGCCTTTTGTTCTTAACATAAGTATAGATATAGTACCTACTCGTGAGGACGAATTTTAAAATGCATCTAATTAGTTTTGAATAAATTTTTAGGTACCTACACCCTTTTAAATTAACACGATTGAATGGATGTATAGAAAATTTTCAATTTTGACGGATTTTCTACTCAAGGTCACTGGTAAACTAGTCATTAGGTAACCAAAATCGAAATTTTTGGGAAAGGCTATAACTTGGAATGGGTTCTTCTTACTCTGTTAATTTGATTGAAAATTTATGTTGAGTTTTGCCAATAGCTGGTGTTCAAAGAATAGAAGTTTTCACAAAAGCTCAAATTGCGGCCCTTACGAAAAGAATTGACCAATATTTCTCAAATGCAATAGCAGACAACTCCCTAGAGATACCTACTTCTTGCAAAAACTCCAGATCCCTATAGATTGAAAACTACGACCTGTAATCCAGCGATAAAAACGGGTTTTTGCGAAATTTGGAGAGACACTCTGTACAGACAACGATTTTCTTAAATAAGCTTTCGTTACAAGAATTTATCCCGTGCGGTTGAGTACCCATCGGGCGCGTCCCCAGGTGGCGGATAGGGGGAAGGCCTTACAATGAGCGTAAGTGAGTAAGGTTAGCAGTGGTGATAAAGCTTGTCGGAGGTAAAATTCCAGACTGGTAGCTCAAAGCCCTGCCGCGGACCACCTCCCCCAACCTAGTTGTCGTGTCGTGACTAAAGGTCTGCACAGGGGTTATAACGATGCCGGAGAACGTCCGAAACGTGGACTCTCCGAAAGACCGTAAAACTCTGTTGTCGAGGTTATATTTCGCGAACAGAGGAATACAGGGGTCTAGGCTTTAACGCCTGGACCAAAAGGAGACAACCTTTAAAAACCTAAATCCTACGGCGGGAACCCAGGCTAAAAGGATGCGTGGCTGAATAGTAGATCAGTCCCTTCTGGATTCAACCTCGAAGAAGTGGCGCACCTTCGAAAATAAATGCCTACCATACGTATGGAGCTCTGCGTATGGTATTTCTTTAATAGCTCCATTACTCGTGGGCCATATGGACCAAGACACACCTAATTCAATGCAGACCTTACCTAAACCTAACTGGGGTGCTGTTCAAGCGACTAGGTGGGTAAAGGGCAGAGGGAGCAGGGAAGATGTAAATGAGCAATTTCAATGCAGACCTTGCCTAGGCCTAACTGGGGAGCTGTTCAAGCGACTAGGTGGGGAAAGGGAAGAGGGAGCAGAGAAGATGTAACTGAAAAAGCTGAGTAAGCACCAGCTGAGATGGGCAATTGGACTTCTAACAGGACACTGCCCACTAATTACACCTCTCAATAATAGGAGTGAAAAATATCCCGGCTTACAGGAGATGCGGGGAGGGGGAGGAAACCCCATACCACCTAACAAGCACCCATTGGACTCATACTGAAATACTTTCGGGAGATGGGACCGATGAGATAATTATCCAAAGGGGTACAATAAGCGCAAGCTTCAGTACAAGGGCTTTGAACCTACCCTACAAGTAATAATAATAATAATAATACAAGAATTTATAGTCCTCCCTCGGTTCAACAGGGGTCTAAATTTTTTTAAAGCTAAAGCAAAAGGGGCGTTTAGATTTTTTTGGCTCTACCGATTTTGCTCAATTCCATACCAGACCACTCCGTATTATCATTTATCATGGTGAGGTGCGATTTTTAGCGACTTGGCGCCTATGAGTTCATAGAGCAATATGAAGTGTCCCTTCTTCGGCTCTTGCGTGAATATCGTGGCGGCATCTGTGATGTTACACCAGTTCCGAATGATGCAAAGTTGCTTTCGTCCCCGGTCTGCTTTTTCCCTCAGTTTATCCCATGAAATATGTATGGTTTTTAGTATGCTCTATCTGGGGCCTCTTGGAATTGGTCCAAAGTAGGATGTTTTCTTTTGCTTTATAGAATGTCTAGCAGTTGTCGGTCAGTGTTTCCTCTTTGTGAGACCTGCTCGTTTGTTACATGTTCCACTCAGGAGATTTGAAGTAGTCTCCTCAGGATCCACATTTCAAAGGCCTTTAACCTAAGCATGGATTCGATCTCCAGTGATCAGGTTCCTGCACCGTACAACAAAATTTGGCATTATGTAACCATATCCAAAAGCGTCTTCCTGCTGGTCATTTAAGTATCAGTAGTTGAATGCTGTATATTAAGGCTTCTCGTGTTCCTAGACCATTTTTGAAACCAAAATAAGCTCCGCGAAATTTTTTCTCACACTTCTTATATAATATTCTCTTGCGTGTATTATTTTCTTTAGGCTGATGCGTTGGTATGGTCTTCCGTATGCTCTCGCGTTTGGCTTTTTAACACTTCGTCATGTATATTATCCTGGCCAGGTGCTTTCTTGTTTTTGGATGTCGAGAGTGCATAATATAACATCTGATTCCAGTATGGGTGGTCCAGAGTCTTCCCTTGGATATTTTTGCAATGCTACAGTACGTTCATCCTCACTCCTTTATGTTCTGTGGGTTCTTTAGGATATAGTTACTTTGTAATTTTTGAGAGATTTGCCTCTCTGATTTTGTCGCGGATGTTTATTTCAATTTCGGTGTTCCAGCCTTTGTCAGTCTCCTTTGTCAGTCTCCTCTCTTCCATCGTGTCTAGGATCTCGTTGGTCACTCCCTTTTAACTTGTTTTTTCGCATATCCAAAGATCTTCTCAGTTGCCTTAAGATTGTTTATTGTTATTCTATGTTATCCTCCTCACATATGTCGTCTGTTAACCGTTTGTTTGTTCGTCTTTAAGTTTCTTCAGTGTTGCCTAACGCCTCTACATGGTATCTTTTGACTTATGCTCTGCTGGTGATCAATTTTCTCTTAAACCTAAAATCGCTGATTCGGTGCGTGGCTGTTATCAGATCCGATGTCGGCTCAGGGGCATGCTGCTACTCTGTTAGGTATATAGTTTTCTTGGTGGTAGGTCTCCCACTATGATTCCTACGCAGTTTTTATATGGCTAGCGTCCCTTTCTTCAGTTCTCGAATAATATGTTGCCTCGTTTTGTCGGCATAATCCGCTGTGTGGCCGTCATTACTAGCGCGAAAATTTCACTCACCGAGGTTGAAAATTACCACCTGAAGTGGTGAAGCATGCAAGAAGGTTTTGAAGTAGATTGAAGAAAGGTTGAAGTAGCACGACGACTGTAGGGAACTTTGTTTAACGAAAAACTGAAGAAATAAATATAAATCCCATGGGGATTAATGTATGGTGCATGGGTGTATGGTGAATGAGGAATGAAGAAAAATTTTTATACCAAAACAACACATATTTGTTAGCTAAGTCACTGATAGTCCTCTTCAATGTCTCGTTAAAATAAGATGCCTCAAATGAGTAATAGAATAGACATTATTCATGATTATCATATGCGTGCATCATTTACACAACTTTACATAGATACTTCTGAGGTATCTCCAATCAAAAACTTCCAATTTACCCAAGTCCATCTGCACAGACTCCGATTTCGACAGGTATAGCTCCTCAAGATCATCACTACATCAGGACGGTACGAATTCCTCAACAGAATGACTGATGTGTATGCGCAAGCTCCTACCAAGGACCTCGTGGATGAAACTTTCACCCTGACAAAGGTCTGTAAAAAATTCAATAAAACCACAAGCCTCAACTTAGTCAGTAGAGCCCTCAAAAAATCATAAAAAATTGATAGAATTGGACGGCAGCTATGTTTATGTCTTATGTTGCTGCTGACATTAGGTACTCTCCCAAGAACCTTTGACAGCGTATAGATCCAAAAAGTTATGGAGAAATTGTTGCGCAAAACTAAAAAGCTGCAACTAGTTTCATATTTTCAAATTATTTCGGGAGTTTAAATTGGTAAATCAAACAAAAAAACTTCAAATACGGGTTGGAAGTGATCACTTTTCATAAATAAATAGACAATGCATAGCCATCCAATCAAGCGAGATGAATCAAACGAAAGATGAAATGATGACAGAGCCAATTAAAGCATATCTGCATTAGAATACTTAATGAGAGGGCTATTAGCCGGGCCAGGTGGTTGCGACAGCAAAGAATCTCTCCTGCTGAGCGTAAATTCAGCAACATTAACAATATCATTATCGAGATCTCCCTGACACTATAAGCAGGATACCCTTTGCCATGTCCCCGCTTTGTGGCTTCGATCACCAGCAGACTATTACAGTTAATCCACGGCTAATTTGCAAACTTCGGTTAATTGATATCTGCTTTGAATAATGTTAAACTGGGGAAACTGAGGTAGATTCACCGAGTAAATTGAATCCTTTTATACTCCTCTCTATAACATCATCAGACGGCGAATCAGAGCAGAGTGCTGAGGTTGACTTGATTCTGACGGGTATTTATTTACTTTATTTTAGGTAGGTATAGGAGTATTATGTATCAGTGCAAAAGTTTAGTTTAGTTGCGTTTAATTTAGTTTAGTTTACTTCATTACCACAAAATGTACATCCATTAAAGTGTCGTATACACTGTGTTGCATATAAGAAAGGAATAAAACAGGGAAAACGCTGAGGGGAATATTAACAAGGATCCGAGTAAGTCTGGTTTAAAAGTTTCTGAAAATATAGAATTACACAGGAACCATAAACCCCCTTTGCTTCATGCCACCCATTATGTCAGTCTGGTGCCCCGAACTAGTTTATACAGCCCCATCACTGGATGAGTGTCATATTCTTCTGGAATATGACACTCATCCAGTGATCCAGTGACAAAAAGTACATTGTTTAATTCAATATTTTCTGCTCATTTAAAGTACTTACCGAAACGAATTTTGAAAATTCTTTTATTCACAGTGTTGTTTTACGAACAATTATTAATTTTTTGTAAGTCCGGACCTGGATTTTCCTCCCGGCTATTATGTCAAACGTTTGTGCATCAGTGGCATGGAAACTATTAATCCAAATTTAAAAAAAAATATTGCCTTGGAAAGAAATTGGAGACCAAGACCGATTCTACTGATCGTTACTAAAATGCTTAAACATCGCTGGTGAGAGTACGCTGCCCTGGGGTACGCTGTCCTTCTTGAACCCCTATTATTTTCTGTTAGAGGCAAAAAATGTCTTTGGTTCTCTATAATACCCTCATGAGTGCGTATAGGTGTATAGATTTCGGTTCAATGTTGAAAATCTCAGATTGAAATTAAAGACAAAATTTAATGAACATTTGAAAATTAGATGTAAAATAAAATTAATTGGGTGATAAAACGAAATATAAATAAATCGATTAGAATTGAATTAATGGATTTCGCGATGAAAGGCTTCGAGAGGGGTGGCATTATAGTTGTCTACAGGGTGTACCGGGATAATTGCCGGTGCATTAGGGATTTTATTAGCAAGAAAGAAGGCGTAGGAACTGGCAATTGGCGCAGCCTTCTATGATCGAATTGTTTCCTTCCGTACGCCAATCCGCACCACTTATCTCTAATCGCTACATTACTTGCTTGGTCTTTCAAACACTCAGTGTGAAATCAGGCGATTATCGCAGTCCATTATTTTCACTGGAAAATGGCCCGACTATGAAAGAAATCGCGCGCTGCTCTCTGTTTTACGATGCTATTAAATTATGCGTTCAGTTCGATACAATGAAACGTTCACTCCGAAATCACTCTGCCTTTTGTCGCCATTTACTCCTATTATCCCTACATCTCCGACTCTGCCTCCGCCTTTAAACTTTTCCTCCAAAATACCTCCACTTATTATTACTTATACTATTCAATTCGACCTTTATATTGTTCGCCGGGGAATTCATAAATTTTATGAAATTGTTGCGTCTAAATCAACACAATTAATTATTATCATTCTTAGGTACCTATGTCTAGATTCTAAATAATTTAATGAAAAAGATAATGACCCTCTTACTTATTGCTTTATATTTATATTAATTATTTAGGACATATAGGTAATTCATAAACGTTCAGTGTATTTATATTTATCGATCTTTTAGGCGCCTTCTTATTGACTGTAATCTTAGGAAGTCATTTTTTTATTTTTCCTATTTTCAGTCATATTTAAGAAGGTGAAATTTCGTTCATTAATAAAGGAGTCGCCACATATTTTTTTGGTAATGTCGGAAGAAAATATTAATGACAAAATATAATTAAATAGTGCCTGAATCATACCAGAACCAGAATGGAAAGAATAAGAGCGAAATCAAATCAATAAGGGCCGTTCCATTAAATGGCGATCAAATTTCCCAGAGACAAATCTCATTTCGTTGACTGTCGGCGAGGGTCGGTAAAAGAATACCTACGTGTGAATGGTGCACTAGTTTAAACAGCCCGGCGGCTTGTGTCTTCTGAACCTGCCAGATAGTTATTGCTTTTACGGGGCAAACATGGACAAAATTAAATCCCCAGGCACACATATACACAATCGCTAGAAAAAACATTTCACTGTCTAATTCGCCATAATTGCGATCCTATTTCATCCGAAAACAACCGACCGAACCGGCCTTTTGTTTCTGGACAAAACATGATTTTTCACGGAGTTAATGAAATACTTTTTTGATGTTGGTGTCTCTGGATTTTTTAAAAGAAACATCAAAGCTCTTTTTCGAGCCTTCATTAAATAAAATAAGCAGAAATTTTTAATTACTGCCCCCCAAATTGGCTACACAATGAGGTGGAGCGTCATTCTGTTGGAGCACTACTTACGGATTATAAAAAATATTACGTTTTTCACTGTGCGTTCGTACATAATTTATTAGATAAACACGTTTGTGAATAATTCCTTCACAGCTTAATTTTTTCCAATATAGAGGATGTTCCTAAATTCCAGGTACATACAAAAGGGGGTAATTCTTTGCCTTATTTTATGTCTAATAGTTCATATATAATAAACATAGGTCCGCAAACGCTTGATGATCTACAGGCTGTTGAAATTTTTAGCTTTTCTTTTTTTCTTTAAAGCTCCTTGAGGTTAGTTCTTAAACTTTAGTCAAACAGTTGATTAAACAGGGTCGTCCCAGCTAAAATTTTTAAGCAGGAAGTGCCGACAAAGCTGTCACAATAGAAAGGAGAAATTATAAAAAAAAACCCAGAGCCTGCTGTTTTAATTACGTACCATTTTTAAAATTTGATTTTCGTCCACGAATTAGAGAAAATTGTTTCTTTTTTTCATTATAATGGTTGCAGATGCAAAAAAAACTACATGAGACCAAATAGTGTATAAGTAAAACCAAAAAATTCACATCGTATTTAAGAATTCACCAGCGACGTATCGCAAAAAGTTCAGGGGGAGAAATGGGGGGGGGGGGGGGAAATGGGAGAATTTCAAGGAAAAAATCTCCTTGTTCAAGCTCATAACCATTTGTCATGCCAATGATGTAAGCGTTATAGCGTAACCTATATTTCAAATTTGAGTTGAATATCTCAAAAACCACTTGAGATATAAAAAAAAAACATTTTTTTTGATACTCTGTATAGATCGGTAACGAAGTGTTTGCAGATCTATGTTTAATGAACTTTTATACATAAAATAAGCGAAAGATTAAAAAAACACCTGTATACACGACCTTCCTTTTATCTCAAGACATTTAAATAAGTACCTACTTATACTACAGGGTGTCAGAAATTAGTATTTCAAGATACAGGATAGTCAGAGTTAAATTCTAAAAGAAGTTTTTCATTATTCTTTGTTTATTCATCTCCGTTTTCAAGATATATTCAGTTGAAATTTTGCAAAAATTTCTTTCTCATGACAACACAATTTTTTCTCGATTTTGTTCACAAAGATTCGAAGCACGAGCGGAGGGAACGTGGGTTGCAGAGCAGCTTGATCCCCCAACTTTTTCCTGCGTAGGTTCTGCATGTTTTATTGCATGTTTTACTCAATTTTTCTCATTATGATGTTAGGCTCAATTTTTTACAAAATTTGTCACTGTGGAAGTATTTTCCAAGATTCAGTTGGAAAAAAGAGGCCAGTTGCCTCTTCCATATATATTTATTCCATATATTTCCATTCTTCATGACACCTAGTTCTTGGATCAATCTAATTTACCAGAGATATTTTCTGTTGCAACGAACTTTTACCTGCTCGTATAGTTGACTGCTCTTATTGATTTTTAATCGGATCAAATTTTTAGATTAAGTACCTATTGATGATTCAGGATTCTACTGTTTCTTGGCAGATGACTTTGACCACAAATTGCACGATGTGTTATAATAGGTAGATACTCCACAAATTGCGTTTAGAGGTTTAGGTAACACTCAAGTTTTTGTAATAAGATTCCGAAATTTGGTAAATATGTATTCAGAAAAAAAAACCGTAAAAATTGTTAGGATACCTACCTAATTTTTTTTTCTATATTCTTATTCATTTTCTCATGTGGTTTTCAATTTCCTTCATAAAAACCGGATTATAACAGAGGGAGTATTTTCGATGGAAAAACTGACTGCGACCCTAAAAATAAGTCGCATATTCTTACAGTCGCAATTTTGATTCAAGCACTGTTTCTAGACTTAGCCCGTTTTAAGCAGCTTTCCCGAGAGACCATATTAATTTCCATCTAATCCGATGATCGCCGAGTTTGTACTGCAGTTGTGGTGGTTGGTGCTTGGTGGTGATGTGACGGTGGATGAGATAAATTCGATTGAGCGCGAGGAGTTTGCTGACTGGGCACGGAATAACCCGTGCGCTGGTGCTGGTAGGTGTCGAGTCCCTCTGCAAACATAATAATTCATAAGCCGACAAATTAAACTCTCCATATCTGGGCCCTGAATGGCGACATTTAATAAAAACGGATTGGTTCGCTTGACTGTATGAATGAACTTTTCAGCATTAAGCTTTATTCAATGCTCTCAATATTGGCAAGTAATGTAAGTTGATCATATTGGAAAACTCAATTCATATTTCAGTTTCGTTTCATATTGACGAAATGATATTATTAAAAACTGACTCGCCGACTCACAAGTCTGGGATATTTTTCATTTACTAGTTTATTACCAACCAAAATTTATTCCCGCTGCATGGAAATATCCGGGAATGAGTGTTCCTAATACCTACTCGAATGTTCCAAACAATAAGGTTCCTTTTTATATAACATCAATCCTTCCTCTACATAATATATGGAACTCTTCCATTTTTTTTATTGAGTGTGGGTGCAGAAATATACAAAATAATGTGATTTTTACAAAATATACAGTTTGGATTTCGGAAAAATATAATATTTTTGTTTTCATCTAGGTAGGTAAGGGAATATTAATTTGTACCTATACCAGATTGCCTTCGACGTCACAGATAAAACACAATGTAAAAGAAGATTTGAGCAAAATTACGAGGAATCTGTTTAAAAGGCAATCTACACTTAAATAGCTTTCATTCAAAAAATTATTTTAAAAGAACGGTGCAAGAGTTGAGATATAGATAGGTACCAATCTGCTCGCATTTTGTAGAGTCTCATGCAGCAGAAATTTTCCCGAAAATCGTAGTGAAAAACATTATTGAAAATAATTTACGAAAAGGTAACTTGGTTTTTTCAAAAATTTCATAAAGACATCGATGTCTTTTGTTCGAAACATCAAAAAATTTAAGTAAACCTGACAAAAATATACTTACCTAAACGCAGACACAATCGAGATATAAATTTGGCATGAAGCAACGTAGCACCGCTATTTTGGATAATCAAATTAAAAAATAAATAAATAAGGAAGAAGTGGCGCGCACTTAAAAAAAAATTCAAAGGTATGGCTTTTGTATAGGTTAACACTTTGTCTATGTAGTTAGGATCGCGTTTTTTAGTCTTACAAAGGCTTTCTTCTTTGCTCTGTCATGTGTCGTAGAGCAAAAAAATTGGATTCTGTTACCAACTTTGCGATCTTTTGGACAAAACGTAATTTTTTTACAAGTTAGTTTCTTTCTTGACTTTTTCTTAAAAAAACGCAAGTGGTGCCGTATTAATAATGATTCGGTTGTGCTGATGCTATATGTGCCGTGATGCCGAAGAATAATTTCCGATTTTTATCTACAAAAATTATCATTTATTTCATAATATGTTGTTTGCATTTTGTTTTGGTTGTGCTGATCCTATGTGGCACAGAAAGAGAAAAAATTGCCAATTTGCGATTTTTATTTACAAAAATACAGATTTTTTGACATGCATGTAAACCTCTTTTTATTTTTTTCTTAAAAAAAAACCGTAAATATTTTTTCGGTTGTGCTGATACTATACCTACTATGTGCCACAGAGAGAGAGAATAAAATATTAATTTTCGATTTTTATTTACAAAATTGCAGATTTTTTTGAATTATATAAGTCCCCTTTTTGATCTTTTCTTATAAAATCCGCATACGCTTGCATTTTCTTCTGGTTATGCTGATCCTCTGTGGTACAGAGAGAGAAAAAATTGCCAATTTGCGATTTTTATTTACAAAAATACATATTTTTTTAGATGTAAGTTCCATTTTTCATTTTTTCTTAAAAAAAATCACAAATTATTATAGTCCTTTATTTAGCAAAAAATTTCTATTGTCTTACAGAATCATTTTTTTTTTTATAATTATACAAATACAAACCTACAATTAAACATAATACAACAAACAGAATTGCTCTAATACAATTGAAACAACAATTACAACAAAATGCTCTAATATGCTTCGGTTGTGCTAATGCGATGTGCCATAGAGGGAAAATAAAACTGCAAATTTGCGATATTGATTCTATAAAAAATAAAAAAGATTTACATGTTGGTCTCCTTTATAAATACCTACCTAAAAAATCAAGTTTTTTCGATTTTGTTTCAGTTGTGCTAGGAGATGCTATATCTGCCATATAAGTACCTATAGAGAAAGATAAAAATGTCAATTTGTAAGATTTTTATCTACTAAAATGAAAAACAATAACGTTTTCTGAATGACACACTTTCTCTAACCGTATATTTATGGTGAAGACAGAGTCTTCAACAGTAAAGTTTATGTCTTCATCATACCGTTAGAGCAAGTGAACAAGCATTTGTTGCCCAAAGATGTCCCCCTCGAAGACAAAATTAACCTGTTTCGGCGTTTTTCGCATAGGTACATCTTCACTTTCCAAATTATTAGGCTTGTTACCTTTTCGATGGCCCACCCTGTATAAATTTGTTTCTTACTAAAATGAAGTTTTTTTCTACAAGTCAGTCTAGAGTTTTAATTTTTTCTTAAAAAAAAAAGAAAACGGTGCAAGGCATTATCTCTTAATAGATGAGGTAAAAGTTGCCGCAGTTTTCAATATACCTACACATGCATACAGGGTGTCCCATAATATGTGGGCAATCTCCCGGATTTGGGTAAATTTCGTAAAAATAAATTAAAAAATAGCTGTAAAATTATTTCCTCAGAGACACCCCTACAAAGATATTAGCTGTTGAAGTAGAGGGTTGAAAATCAATTTTTTGCAATAACTTTTTTATTTCTTGACCGATTTTGATAATTTTTGGTTTTATTTTGTACTATTTTGGACTGTTTAGAATAGTGTTTCATAATCTTTGGTAGGACATACATAGACTTCGGGATGGCATAACCCCCTCATTCACTTGAAAGAAAACAATAAAAATAATAATTTTACAGTTTTTTAAGGTTAATTTTCTTTTTATTTGATATTTTTTTCAAAAAAAATGTATCTTTATTTATTTCGATAGAGCGAACCGTTATCGAGATAAACGTCCTTCTAATAGGTGATGCGTCGCAGGAACTTTTCAAATTTCAAGTAAATTTTAACAAGATGGCTGACCTATGACAGTAAATTAAGCAGGAAACAAAACAAAAACTTAATTAAAAATACAAGTCAGTGTCAAAGATTTCATTTCATGCAGATTCAATTCTAACTGATTTTCAGCGTATTCAGCGTTTGTGTAACTCATTTTAAAATCAGTTAGAATTGAATCTGCATGAAATAAAATCTTTGACACTATTTGACGTGTATTTAATTAAGTTATTGTTTTGTTTCCAGCTCAATTTACTGTCAAAGGTCAACCATCTTGTTAAAATTTACTTGAAATTTAGAAAGTTCCTGCGACGCATCACTTATTAGAAGGACGTTTATCTTGATAACGGTTCGTTCTATTGAAATAAATAAGGATACACTTTTTATGCAAAAAATATCAAATAAAAAGAAAATTAACCTTAAAAAACTGTAAAATTATTATTTTTATTGTTTTCTTTCAAGTGAATGAGTGGGTTATGCCATCCCGAGGTCTATGTATGTGCTACCAAAGATTATGAAACACTATTCTAAACAGTCCAAAATAGTACAAAATAACACCAAAAATTATCAAAATCGGTCAAGAAATAAAAAAGTTATTGCAAAAAATTGATTTTCAACCCTCAACTTCAACAGCTAATATCTTTGTAGGGGTGTCTCTGTGAAAATAATTTTACAGCTATTTTTTAATTTATTTTTACGAAATTTACCCAAATCCGAGAGATTGCCCACATATTATGGGACACCTGTATATTGTAAATTAAAAGTGTTTAACTATTATAGAATTAGCGGTATTGAGGTAAAAATTCAAATTGATGATTTCAAGATATCTCAATTGAAAATTTAAGTTGACGTGTTCTCGAGCTTTTTTTTTAATGCTATCTTTTGAAATTACGTTGTTTTCCATACGAGAGAACAGACAGTACTATCAAGAATTGAGAATAAGAATGAATAAGAATTCAAATTGAGGCTTGAAAGATGCAAAAAAAAAAATTTAATTTTACAAAAACATTTTTTCTCAGAATTTTTTTTTTTTTTTCTATACCTATTATGTATAAGAGATTATATAGGTTTGTACCCGGTATAAATCCGATCTAATAATAACATGACAAAAGTTACAGCACCTTTGGTAGAAACCAAATTCATGTCATTTCCGAGGATTGAAAACTTTGAAAACTATTAGGTAGATAGGTAATAGAAGCTAAAAAAAATACAATTTCAAAAATGATTAGAAAATTTACCATTGTTCTCTTTCTTTCTTTCTGAACCGAACGCTCCTCCACTTCCTATTCAGTCTTAGACTCTCTTTTTTATACCCTCTATAATTACATAGATATTTTTTTTAATAAAACAAAATATAAAAATTTCAAGAGTGAATACTAATAATTATTATAGGCATTAAAAAAATCAATTTTAGTAAGGATCGAATTGAATTTATTAGATTTTTGCTTATGTATACTTATATGCACCTAATGAGCATTTCACAGATCTTACTAGAGATTAGTAAGAACTGGGAATACATGGTTGTCAGTAGTGATTATTTATCTACCATCTACTTCACAATAGGAGAAGTAAAGAAATTTAAGAAATTTTAAGTGTAACCAAACATGTGCATTTTATGTAAGTAAATTACCTTATCTTGACTTACCTATTTTATGTACCCATAGGTAAGTAAACAGAAAAGTCTCTCATCTTTTGACTTTAGCTATAGGTAGCGATTGAATAAATGGAATTTCCTAATCAAGCAGCAATCAAACAAAATATTTCAATGCACAAATAATAATCTAAGTACTTATGTACCTACCTACCTACCTAGCTGCAGTTTGTTCTTTAGATCAGATATACACGCCTTGACTGGCGCCGGCGTCGTATTAAAAAGCTATTGAGAATAATATGTATTTACCTTTTCAAATAACTATGACAGGTAACGTTGGGCATATGTAATAAGGACAGGCTTTGTTTTTGCGATAAGAATCAAGACTTAAAACACCCTAGATTGACACTATCGGAACAGTTCGTTCAAACATTAGAGAATTCTTTAAAGTTCTTGTACGTAATTATTCTTAGAAGTGCGTACAGAGGTGCCTATAAGTTGATTTAAATGTAATATGCGATTTTTCCCACAATAAATGCTTCCTTGGGGAGTGTTACTAGATTCGCTGGGATGGTTACGGAAGAGTTCTGCAGGAGACTAGCAGGAACTTCATCATTCTTAATACTTATGTATTAATATAATTACTTATAATATTATAAAAAGTAGATAATAATTAGATATATACAGGGTGTTTTGTTTATGATGGCAAAACAGAAGAACACGAAACAAATTTTTTTTTTTTTTTTGTTCTAAATCTTTTATTTTATAGAGATAGGTATGAAGTGTAAAACTTGAAAGAAAAAAATAAATTTTATTCAATATCTTATAAAACAATTGAAGATATTTTTCTCAACTTTGGTGTAGGTTAATAATAACAGAGGGGTAAAATTTTTAAGTAATAAATAAACTTTTTCCAGACAAAACGAGTGGCGTATACAATAAAAAAGTTAATTTCAATACTTATAATTGTATAAAATTGTGAGTTTTAAGAATCCATTTCATATAGTTAATTTAACGAGAGTAATTAAAAATTTAGTATAACATAAAAATGAGTAATTTTGATCCGTGATTCGTATTAATATTAGAGACCTAACTTTCAAGACTTATTTCAAGCTTTGTTATACAAGTATAATGAGCGCCTCATTTAAATAATGAAAAACGCGAACAATTGACACAAACGACTGAAATTCAATTAATAAAATTCACTCTGATGTAATTCGTTTGTAGGGCTAGCTAACTGCGAAATGATTTTCCACTTTGGCCCAATGCCCTTTAACAATCGCACCGTACTCCGTCAGTCGCCTCGCGCCAGACTTATTCAAGTTAATTCACCTATAACTTGGGAATTTAATAATCACGAATTTGCAATGATAAATAACATAATGAAAAGCTTCCTGAGTGTCTCATTTGATAATTTCCGTGAAATTAATAACAATTTCAGTCATATTGTAACGGTGTAGTAGCACTTTGATGTTGCGCATTTGAACTCTCCCATTGTCAGAGCCAGCCTATTGTTTGCTGAAGCTTTAATCATTCACGTCGCTCGTACCCTTATATTGGGATAATTGTTGGCATCATAATGTCCATTAGCTTTTAACACATCCCTTCTCTACTCTTAAATTTTAATTTTTCATCATTTTCTAGTCCATGAAAAACCGTTTCATAACAATAATCAGTGACAAATTATTCTGGCTCTGATCCAATAATGCAGTTTGATATAATTTTTTAGCTTTATGGTTGCAAGAAGTTACATCAAGCAAGGAGAATCAATTCCAAAAAAAATCATGAAATTGTTGTATTGTGAAGAAACAATTTAACCGGAAAGATTTATTGCTTATGCATAAAAAGTTTCATTTTGTAAATTTGATGATCTACTGAAAGACAATTTTAAATTGAGTGTTTCTTATTCATTAGACGATCACACCCAGAAATTGTAGTACTATAAGAGAAGAAAATAGAAAATTTATTTGCGAAAGTTTCTTCTTCTTCTTCTTGTTGCTATAGCAAAACTGAGCAGGTAATTTTAGAAAAATTTCATTCCAATGTTAAAATAATAAGGGAGTTTTTTACTGAATGGTATGGCAATTGTACCTATAGTTCATAATTTCTTATCTATCTAATAAGTGACAAACTTCTGATGACATCAGTCATGCAAAAAACTTGTATTATCCTAGTCCAAAGTTCCTGAGGAGTCTGCGGAGTTTGGTAGAGCTTGGAAATCATTGGGTCCAGAGATTGAGTTATAGCTCATTATTGGTGACGAATTTCTGGCTCAGATATGCTTTCAAATTTCAATATTTCAAGATAAAAAGTGAAGGGTGCCGCATTAAGGGTTTACACAGTCCCAGATTTCAAAGTCAGGTTCGATCAGGACTCAGGAGAGTGATCTACCAAACTTTGAATCTTTTGACTTGTCAAAAAAAAAATGTTGCCATTGTTTTCTAGGTCAAAAATTTTGCCTGGTCTTCGCGAGATGAAAAGTGAAGGGTGTCTTATTAAGAGCCTAGTCTCGCAGTGCCAAGTCAGGTTAGATCAGGAGGATGATCTACCAAAATTTGAGTTTTTTACCTTGTCGTAGAAAAAAATGTTTCCATGGTATTCCAGGTAAACAATTTTGTATGATCTCTGCAAAATGAAAACTGGAGTGCACTTGATTAAGGGTCTACAGTCCCAGGAGTGCTAAGTCAGGTTAGATCAGTAGGATGATCTCCCAAACTTTGAGTTTTCTTACCTTGCGTCAAAAAAAAAGTCGTCATGGTTTTCCATCAGGTCAAAAATGTTTGCATGGTCTTTGCGAGATAAAGAGTGAAAGATGCTTGTTAAGGATCTATGTCTATCGATCACCGAGTGCAAAGTAAGGTTAAACATTTTCCAAGCTTTGAATTTTTTGCCTTATCGCTTCAAAAAAAAATGTTGGCATGGTTTTCCTTGTCTTTCCCCATGGTTTTCCAAAAATTTTGCATGAATGGTCTTTGCAATCTGAAAAGTGAAGGGTGCCTGATTAAGGTCTACAGACCGTAAATAAATATTTCGTATCAAGTGGTATATATAAGACTTATTTCCTTAGAAATTTATTTCCTGAAAAGAGTTGAAATTATTGCAAATCTTGCAAATTTCATTCTTTAGTCTTCGCAGGTTCAAGCAGCAACTTTTCATGATATTTCAATTTCATGCTAAGGCTCTGATGATGTTAAAAAAAATGGCATTCTCAATTTCGCATGAAACCTGTTGCATATAGGAATTATCAAGAAAGTCCTGGATATCAATGTTATATGAAGACTTTAGAGATAATTATATGGTGTGATGAAAAACAGATCAAGGCTGCCATACCTTTTGAAATTTTTTGGAAAGGTTTTTTTAAAGTAATTAAACGCCCAATGACAAATTACCTTACTATGGAGGGAGGTCCATCTATACAAAATGTAAAGGACAGACGTTTATCTATCTTTTTTAAAGCAAATTTTCAATGCAAGCAAGTTTTTTAATTGAAATTCAAGTGCCTGAATCAGCCCAAAAAGTTATAGGTACCACTATTCTTTTAAGAAACGAATGATTCAAGCAAACGGTAATGATTTTGACATAAAGGAAACAAACAATTATACCTACCTAAAATACTCTGAAGGTATTTTCTAACTCCCTTTGACGATTCAACTTTTGAGGCTCACCAATATACGTATCCAAGTGCAAACAATATGAAATAACTCCTCTCGATCATACCGAGAATCCTCCGCACCTTTCACTTAAAAAAGGCAAAAAATCATTTCCTCGTGGATTTGCTCCTCAGAGGACGGTTTTCGACAGAATATTTAAAGATATGATATCTGGTGACAGCTGGAGAAGATGGAAAAAGGCCACATTCATGATTCATGATGCATCAGCCATAATGCCCAATGGAATTTTTTGTCACTGGAAAGTTAAACTAATAAAACATATGTTGCATGTTCTCGAAGATAGGTCTCTATATGTGCTTCTAGAAATAAAGATGGAATAATAAAGCCAATTTTAATGGGTAACACATGCAGGTGGCGTATTTTGAAGACTTGCTGCAAAATTAGCATGGTAATTCGAACAGCTTGCTTTGTCCAACTTTAATAACTCTGTCATCCGGCTTCGGCGTATAGTTGCGAAATTTTGTTTTTTAGTTGCAAAAATTTGTTAGTGTCTTAGGTAGATCAATCTTCGTTTTCAAAAAGCCTTCTTAAAAATGATTCCAATTTAAAAAAGACTTATTTCAATAAAAACCAAAACGAAGATGATCACATAAGGATTCAAGAGAAACTCCATGCAGACCTTTCTACATTTAGCTAAAACCAACAAATTTATTACTATATACCTATAGGAAACAACAAAATTTCTCCAAAGCAGGGCTGTCGAAAAGGTGAGCCTTGGGGACTAATATGGCGTTTATATAGCCTCTCCTTTTCATCCTGTGTTTATTGGAAAAGAAATAATATTTAAATTAAACACCATACTGTGGTAGGTATATCCTGCTTGATGATGCCAGTTTAATTTGATCTGGGTGATCTTTGTTTTCCAAAATTTTCAAAATCTTGGTTTTTGAAATGGCAAACGGGAATAATACGCCCAAATTTAATTTGGTATTGATGGAAATTGGTACCTACCTAGAAAAATTTTATTCTCTTCCACCTAAGCTTTGTACTGTTGGTAAAAGGGATTTGAATTAAAAGTAGGTATATGTTTACTATTCACTTGGAGGACGCATTTTTGAAGAATGTTTTTTTTTGCATTTAATTGAAACATGCATTTAATCTTTATCGTCTTTAAAAAATCATTCTCACAATGCCCACCTTGTTTTAATTTTAAAAACGTCCTGAAAAAGGCCTGATCTAGAAAAAGTTATTTTTTTATTTTATGCTTAAAATGCAATTTTATACATGACGTTTCATTATTTTGATTGTCCAATTATCAAACGCCCTGTATTATTAGGTACCTATATGTTTACCCCATGTCATAATGATTCTAAAAGATAAATGTTAATATACCTAATAGATGTAACAAATTAATAAACAGGGAAATAATAAGTGTTCAATACAATCCAATCAATCCACCTACACGATAATTCTCTTATCAGTAAAAAAACCTGCAGGTGTCAGCTCAATTATTTCTCTTCCCTACACTACAACAAACTAACCTGCAATAAAATAAAATTTCAATTATAATCATGATTAAATTTCGTCGAGTTTACTCAACAATTTATCAGGCATAAAATGATGGAATATAACATAAAATTAGTTCTTCTTATCGTTTAATGGGCCCCTAATAAATAACACTTCAAGTGTAATTACATGCACACTCGCCTATCCAGATATTATTATCTGACTCGAAAATGATAATAGAAACAGTGCACCTGATTGTTTAATAACGCTCCGCGGGATAATCTCCGTTTATTGGGACATTTCGGCAGGTTTCGGGCCTGCTGAAGTTTTGAATCTGCACGCTGGCGTGGTTTCATCGCGGCACTGTCATGCGCGCACCGGAATCAGCTGGAAATTATCAAGCTGATTGGAGCTTATAAAGGGGGAGGGCGGCGTAATTCGCTCCAAGTTTCCCTACGCGAGTTGACAGTTCAAGTAGACAGCAAGCCGAGGAAGGCAGTCGAGTCGATCCTGACAGTTCAGTGTAGTTCTCTCTCAGCTGCTAAGCCCACGAGCCGGCTCGACAAGATCTACGCTCTGATATTTTATACAGGGCGATGGCTTCACAACTCGTCAGTCAGAGAAAAAACGATTATAGCATTGCGAATCTGCTGAAGAATACTACCAACAACAATAATAAAAGTGATGGTAAGTTTTTTTTAACATATTAATAATAAAACATAGCTAGTGGGTGAGTAAAGTTGTATTTTATTCACGTGATGATCAAAGTTTCAATTAATATTTTTTCGTTTCTTACTGTACTTTTTGTTGTATTTTTATAATTTAATTATTTAGTTTTTTATAGCTATAGGTACTTATTATGATTTACTTTTTTGTCACTTTTTATACACTGTGCCCAAGAAAAGAATGAACCGAATTAGAATCTTGTAGACAATATGAAAGATACAGGATACAGGTCGTTTAAATACGGACAAAGCATGCTGAAAAAAACTGGTTTTCATTTTTCTTAAATCCATCATCCTCATACCTTCTGATTGTCTCATGTATGCCGTTTTATTCTTGGACACAGTGTATACCTATAATACCTTATATGTACCTATCAATAACTTACTTATATAGGTACCTATACGTAATCCGTCACGAGTCACTGATAAAGAATAATTTTTTTATTGCACGACTAAAAAAGGTGAACTTTTTTCAGAATTTCTCATTAAGTAGATAGACTACTTATACCTACCTATAATAATTGCTATATAAAAAAAAAACTTTAAATATATGACACTTTTATGCCTTTTTCGATTTACCACTGGGAAATCAATATTTTCATCAACAAACATCTTTCCAAGTGTTATTTTATTTTTTATTTCAAAAACGGGTGAAATTTTGCTCCTTCATAAAAGGATCAAAGGTGAATTGTAAAAAATCTTAGAGCAAAAAAAATTACTAGAGGTCTGGTAAAAAAAACCATCAAGCATAAGTAAAAAGTATAAATCCCTTTCTTGTTATTATTCTAATTGCATTTTTTTGTCCCCTTCCCTGTTCTATTTTTCAACTTATGTCTGAATATTTGTTTGTTTTTTTTCGAAACCTTTGCTGATATCCTGCATTTTGCCGTTTTTCCCTAATAAAAATCTAATTTATTAATTAAAAAAAAATAATATTAATGGTCTTATGGTCTCCTCAATATTTGAGGGTGTGGGTCTTGAGGCTATTTCTAAAACAAAATTTTTCCATGAACATTATACAGGGTGTTGATTTTCAAAGCGGGCCATAGGGGATTAGCATTGCGAAAGTGGTTTTTGAGGATTCCTGCTCGCCGTTTAAACTGACAGAAATGGTTTTGGTATCAAAATGAAGCTAAAATTATTGCGCATAACGCTTGACATCAGAAATTAATTTAATTTCACGTTGTTTTCTAAAATTCTTCAGTAAAAATTCAAGTAATTGTCAATGTTTAATCACAAAATAGTATGCCTTGCCTAAACAATAATGACGTTTCTACGTTTTGACAATCCAATAATAAAACATTGGTCTATTAAAAAAATTCACGGCAAATAAATCGCGAACCCTCCTGTAACTGGCTACACTGTGGTAGGTTTTCACCATAAAAACTCTTTCTTGGTTTGTATAACCCATTTTTAAATAGAACCAGACTTTATTATTACCTACTGACTTATAAAGTTTTATTATTGGATTGTCAAAACGTAGAAACGTCATTATTGTTTAGGCAAGGCATGCTATTTTGTGATTAAACATTGACAATTATTTGAATTTTTATTGAAGAATTTTAGAAAACAACGTGAAATTAAATTAATTTCTGATGTCAAGCGTTATGCGCAAATATTTTAGCTTCATTTTGATACCAAAACCATTTCTGTCAGTTTAAACGGCGAGCAGGAATCCTCAAAAACCACTTTCGCAATGCTAATCCCCTATGGCCCGCTTTGAAAATCAACACCCTGTATGTCCTGCGGTTTAGTTTTTGAACTATGTTAAAGCCTTTTAATAATAACTGTCATACCAACCTATAGATATTTTTTGTGAAATTTGATAAACATTTTTGCATATAACCAAGACACATTTCTTGGCGAAGACAATTTTTTGAACTTCTACCAGTGGCGTTCGTGCAAGATTTTCGCAAAATATTCTTAAAGAAGAAATCATAGGTACCTACACCACTAATTTTTCTGGAACATGCAATTTTCTTATCTCAGTAATTCTCAGTAATTTATTAGCAAACAAAGTCCCTTTAATTTTTCTTCGATTATTGACGCACGATATTCAAATAAAAAGATTAATTCCATTTTACTGATGCTTTCTGACACGGCAATTAGCACTAAGAAGCCGGCGTCACTAGTTTTTAATTTTTGTGAGATTTTATTAAAATGTTGCACGAACGCCACTGGTTGAATTTCAAAAAATCGTCTTTAAATTAAAATAAAAAAGAACTAAAATTCGTTAATAAAATTTCACAAACATTATCTAAGGGTTGGATGAACGCGTTATTATTAAGAAACAATTTTTTTTCTTTTTTTTACCCTGTAGGTAGTTCAAAAGTTAACTCGCTTAGAACAAACGTTAATGAGAATTTTTTTCTCTAAAATTACCGCAATAATCACATCATGACACTCCAAAATATTGACCTAAATTGGGTTCCTTGTTATTAAGGAACCTTGATGGTAAAGAAGCTGAAGTCAGATTTTTCTGAATAAGAAACAGCTTTTGAAATTTTTGTCCCTCATTTTAAGGTAATCACTAATGATAAGTAACTACCTACTAATGAGTAGGTGATTTCATCCTAAGTAATTTTTGTTGTATAGTTCTTTAATTAATACAGAACTTCTAAGTATAGGTACATCAGCCATTCATATAATAAAAAAAGGTAAAATGGCTCAATTCGTACATAAGTTGTAGCGTTTCCGTATTCTCCCGCGATTTAAAATATATAGCATCGTATAGCAGACGTATATATAGCAACGTATGGCAGATGCAGATGCAAAATTTCAGCCTCTTCATCTCAATTTGATCAAAGTTCTTCTTTTACTACATAATATGCCTAATACACAAATCGTATGAATAGTATCATTTTACTTGTAGTAGGTAGTCATGGGCTATAATGGTTCTGAGGCGTAGAACCAAAATTGGTTGAAAATAGCATAACAGAATACATTCTAGCAAAATCGTTATGTACTACCTATAGTTTTTTTGGAGAAAAGGAGTTTGTTATCAAGAAATATTCTTGACTAAAGGTAATCACAATAAAGGCTTTGAAAAGGTTTCACAGAGTCTTTCAGTCATGAGATTTTTCTGTCGGCAGTTTTTTGGAAACCGACTTTTTCAGGACTTCATTACATATGGCTATTTTAGCTGAAACTTTTACATTTTATAAAACAAAAATTTCATCTTTTTCTTATAATGAAGAAATATTTGTTTACTATGTAGGTACCTATGTAAAAAAAAATCTCGAATAATTAGTCAAAATCTTAAGCCTGGCACAATATTTTTAAACTGATGATAATATTCGAGCTCTAATTTAAATTCGATTTTCAGGTAAACTTACCAGGGAGGCATTTTAAGAGTCACGCACAATTATTTTTGTTCCACTCAGTTCCTGAAATGCTCCTTTTTTTTAGTAAAATAGCCCCCAGTATGTAGGTACCTAAATTGACTGGCTTTAAGCTGATTTTGTCATAAAAGATTTTTCAATTTTCGTTCATTTTATAAAAAAAAATGAGAAAAATCAAGCAAACCCAGAGGAAAACATCCAAAAATCAGGTGTTAAAAATTTATTAAATTAATCGTAAGAGATATTGAACATTTCAAGGAGATGATAAAAATTATTTAGATACCTACTTTATCTGGTTTTTTAACGTTTTTTATAACATTTTTATCCTTGATACTAACTATCGATTGTATCGATTCTTTAAAATATTTTTGCCCTAATTTGGGTAAGAATTTCTTAAATTCACGTAGACCCATTGCGAGGACCAATGACAATAATAAAGGAAAAGTCTTATTCTCGCTAAATTTGAGACTTTATTTTTTTTTTCATTTGGTTAGGTACATGTTTCGGCACATCGGCCATCATCAGACCATAAAAATAAAACTGTAAGTAAAAAAGTATATGAGTATAAAACTAGCTGGATTGGAAAAAAAATGTTATACAATTAGTTAAGGTGTACAACAGTCGTCTCTACGTCATAACAGACAATTTCGGCTCATCAAGTCCGCTGAAGCAAATCATCACATACTTACTAGTTAAGGGGGTTAAAATAACAAGCAATCGAACCAAGGGGTGGTCCGATATAGAGTCATCCTGAATCCGTCTCGGAAGTCGAAGATCAGACACAAAAATATAAAAGGTTAATTAAAACACAAGGGAAACGGAAAAGCATCGAATTCCTAAATTATTCCTAAATCCTATAATTAACGTTTTATATTTTTGTGTCTGATCTTCCGAGACGGATTCAGGATGACCTATATCGGACCACCCCTGGGTTCGATTGCTTGTTATTTTAACCCCCTTAACTAGTATATGTGATGATTTGCTTCAGCGCACTTGATGAGCCGAAATTGTCTGTTATGACGTAGAGACGACTATAAGTTGTACACCTTAACTATAATTGTATAACATTTTTAATTCCAATCCAGCTAGTATTGACTGAGTTTTATACTCATATACTTTTTTACTTACAGTTTTATTTTTATGGTCTGATGATGGCCGATGTGCCGAAACATGTACCTAACCAAATGAAAAAAAAAATAAAGTCTCAAATTTAGCGAGAATAAGACTTTTCCTTTATTATTAAGAATTTCTTGTTTCATAGTACCTACCTATCTCTTTTAAAATTCGAGAAAAATACAAAATTTTGTAAGTGGTACCTACGTTAAATATAAAGACTGAATAGCTAAACAATTACATCAATGCAACCTTTGAAAAAAAATTAGGCTCAACCTTCACTTGGTAGAAACTCTATATTATAAAATAATCATTAATTTCCTCCAGCTGGCTACCTGAAGCCATTGAATTTTGCAGAAATATGACCAAAGTCACTTCACTTATCTCTTATATTAATTTTGTTTCCTTTCATGAAGCACGGTTATAATTCTTTTTTTTTTTTTCATAAGGGTAGAAAATTTCTTTTCCCGCGCTGAAAAATTCATACATTTCTTCATAACTTTAGCGGTCTCAATAAGTTTTTGTCGTTTTATTTCCTTCAATGTTTCAATTCTTTATATTTTTCCTGTTTGCTCTTCTGTTTCGCGTTACTGTTAGGTATATTTTTTACGCGTATAGCTTTCTGAAACGTTTGATCTGTTTGGGACGACACAATTATTACGAATATAACCTGCTGGGGCTGTGTTCTTTCCTTGGAGTTGAATTTTTTTTTCAAATTTAAACTTGTATATTATAAGTTCAGTGGTTGTAGAGATTTTCGAAACTCTAGTTGTTCATTATACAGGGTGCACCATGTATCCTTCTCTATATTGCTATCTCCTGAACGCTAAGAGATACAGGGTCGGTTAAATTAGAGAAAAGTTGCGCAGTTTTGTGGCCATCTCGAATTCGTCAAAACATGCAAGATATCTGTGACCGTTCCTGCATGAAATATCCTGAAAAAACTGAAAAATCGAGATTTCTTATTTTCTTCATATCTTTTTTACTACTGGAAATTAATAAATAATTTTTTGTAGGCTTACATAAGCCGTTAAGAGCTATCCATCTGACATTTCAAAAATTTTCAAGGCCTACTAGATCCAAGAGTTTTCACAGTCAACTTTCGTTTTTCTTATGGCCACCATATTATTTTTTTATGTTGTTCGATACGAAAAAAATAATGGAAACCAAAAATTAATAAACTTAAAAAAAAAAATTTTAATTTTTATTCTTAATATTTCAAAGAAAAATCTAATAAAAAATTGTCGAAAAACGTCAACATTTGTAAAATACCCCGAAATAGTGCTTGCCTTATGGTTTTTTAATTTATCTATGAAATTCGGTCTAAAAATGTGTCTTTTTTGTAAAGAAAAAAGAAGAATAAAAAAAAAATTTATTTATTTTTTGAAGTTTAACAACTTTTAGTTTTTATGATTTTTTTTATACCGAACAACATAAAAAAACACTATGGTGGCCATAAGAAAAACGAAAGTTGACTATGAAAATTCTAGGATCTAGTCGGCTTTGAAAATTTTTGAAATGTCAGATGGGTAGCTCTTGCCGACTTATGTAAGCCCACAAAAAATTATTCATTAATCTCCAATAATAAAAAAGATATGGCAAAAATAAGAAATCTCGATTTTTCAGTTTTTTCAGGATATTTCAGGAACGGTCACAGATATCTTGTATGTCTCGACGGAATCGAGATGGCCACAAAATTGCGCTCCTTTGGATTTGTTTAACCGACCCTGTATCTGTTAGCGTTAGGAGATAGCAATATAGAGAAGGATACATGGTGCACCCTGTATAGACGCATAAAGATTCTATTGTGGCGCTCTGATTGTTCCAGCGGATACTCCAGATATCCTATATAGTTATCTTTGAAAAACACCCTAGGAGCTATTTGATATACCTAAGTATACAGGGTGTTTCTCCAGTAGACAGACATGGCTTAGGGGTAAAGGGTAGTTTTTCAAGACAATTTAGAATTAGGTTTTGAAATTTTTCTGAGCCCCTTCGTTTCAATCATACGTGCAGGGGTGATTCATGCATTTTACCGATATTTTTAATGAGCAGTGTCTTTTGAGCGAATTGATTGTATTTAGGGAAATTTGGTAGGATATGCGCTCTGCCAATGACATTGATATCCCACATTTTCTACGGATTCAAAAACTACGGAGCCATACTTAATTTTTGGGGTCTCTTTTGCTTTTGTCAAAAAGTTCACCCTGTATTTATTCTTCAAAGTTTAGTACCATTTTCGAAAACTACAAGAAAAACGCTACAATTACGACAAAAAAATTGCTTGACATCATTATTGAACCGAATCGAGAGAAAAATAAAAACTTTTAGTGTTTTCAGGATTTCAATTGCATGATATGGTTGTTTATTATTTAGGAAAAATCAATTGTGTTTTTCTAGAACTTGCATATTTAGCAGTTATTTCAAAATAATTCGCTTGTTTTACAGATTAAGCCACGATTAAGGGATGGTTTACTAAATTTTTTAGAGCTAAACATAAATGTTGATAAAAAAAAAACAACTCAAAGAAGAAATGAAAGTTTTAATGACGACCAAACGACCAAACCTGATGACGTTCAAACAGGCCGCCATCAAACTCGACACATTTCTTTGACGTTTTGAGTAAATCTTCGGTTGCCTTGAGCATCAATCCATGGTTTCCTCTTATTTGATAAGCTGCCGAAATAAGCCATATAGTTCTGCATCCCAGTTACTCAACTGTGTGCTCTTCATTTTGATATACGGTGGCTTTCGTATACCCCCACAAGAAATAATCTAGTGGCGTGAGATCAAGAGACCTGGGGGGGCCAAGCATAGAGATCTCCACGACCTATCCACCTGCTTAGGATACATCTTGTCAATATGGTTTCGGACATCTGAAGAAAAATCTGTTGGAAGAAGGAAAATCTGTTGGAAGATCAATATTCTCTGATTCACGTTCCTGTTTTCCAACATACCATCAGGCAACTCATTTTCTAGGAAATTATCGTAGATCTATTCGGTCAGTATTTGTTCGAAAAAGTGGGGTCACCAATTAGATCACATTACATATTATTCACAAAAAATTTACGCGGTGAACGAGTCTTCCTCGTTGCATGGGGATGGGGGCTCCCTCCTGACCAAACATGATGTGAATTTCGAGTATTAAGCGCCCCATCTCTCGTAAACTGAGTTTCATCGGTGAAAGGAATTCTAGGAATATTGCGTCGTACCTATGTCCTAAAATACACTGACAAAACGCACCTTCTAGCACCTTCGTCACCTTCTTTCCGAGCTTCTGAACTTTCTGGTCATAGTGATGGAGGTTCCGTTTTGACTATCCTCCATGTTTGAGAATGGGGGACTCTCACAGTTAGACTTATTTACCTCGTACTTGTTTGGGTGTTTTTTAGATCCATCTGAATGATGTTTTCAACCAAAAAATTAAAAAATCCTTATAATGAGTCAAAAGGTCAAGGAAATGTATCGATCATCCCCTGATCATCATCTGTGCTGAATTGTATAGTTTTTCTTCCCAACATTTGTGTTGATATTTTCTTTCTGTTGGACTTATGTAGGTATACAATGTTTGATTGTCTTTAAAATTACCATTTCTTTGTTGAGTTGTTTTTCGTATTAACACTTATGTTTATAGCCCGAAAATTTTTAGTGCGGTCCTCTAATCGTAGCTGAATCTCTAAAACAAGCGAATTTATTTGAAATAACTGCTAAATCCACAAGTTCTGGAAAATCCCATTTTATATTTCGAAAATATCGAACAGCCATAGATTCAAATTCATAAAACACTAACAGTCTTTTTTTCATCTAGTTTTTGAAAATGGCACTAAACTTTTAAGAAAATGCATACAGGGTGAACTTAAAAAAAAAGAAAGAAACCATCATGCATCATAAAAATTAAATATGGCCCTGCAGAAAAATACGGGATATCAAGTTCCATTGGCAGAGCATAGCACAGCATCAGCTGCTTGTAGAACACACTTTATAATATATTTTTCCGCCACTGTATTCTAAAATAGCACTATAATGATGATACTTTATACTTCTTGTGGAAGGGCCTCTTAGGTATGTGTATTACAGGAACATTTTTATTCATTATTGTATTAGTACAATAACAACTGTTGACATTATCAAAATGTGATACAGCACTGATTATTGACGTGAAATTATGACAATAATTATTGTGACAGAAATAATCACAATTTAGATTATAACAACTCTAGAGTGAGCGGTTCGGCGTCTGTTGAATTTTGGATGAAGGATAAAGGATTTACATCGCACTGAAGCGAGACGCTTATAGATTTGTGAAGAAATGTCAAAAGTCATTTTAATTAAAATTTTGAGCGAGATTTATCAGTTGTCATGATTAAGTGCAACCTGATTTGAGTGATTTGAGGTGTTTTGTATAGTTGAAAATGTCAAGTTAGCTTACCTTTTCTTTATAATACCAAGTTTGCAAAAATTGTATGTGTCACTCGATGTAGAATGCTCCTTTGGATGGCCGCAGCTGTTGAGCTCAACATAAAATGATCCCCTTATTCCTATAGTAACATTATAATACAATTCTGGGTGGTGGATGATCAATATAATTTAAGTAAGGGTAGCAAATTTTTTTTTCTAAAATGTCGATCAACTAAATACTTAATATAACGATAAAAATAAAACAGAATTTCTATATACACCTACATATGGCGGTATATAAACCCACTTTATCTACATACAACATACATCTCTACCTGAGTTGAATTAGTAATCACTCGGTTCTACAATAAGGAAACAAAGAGGATTCAAAAAAATAATCCAGCTACAATTCCTGCAATTTCATTTATAAAATTCCGAATATACATTGAATAATCTCTGGAGAGTCGTCCAATTAGCAGTGCATATTCACATGATGTGATGGCGGATTATTATTCATAGCTTAAGTGCTAGAAAATTGAGTTGAATTTAACGTACATATAGAGGGACGAAATAAGCTTATAATTTAAACGAATCTAACATGAAATACACAATTTAGGGACACGCTTTCCACTTTCGGACATTTGGGGATGCGATATTATGAAGTTGTCCAGCGTTCTATACATCTAGTTCACTCGTTTCATGTGCATATTATAAATGGTAATCTGCACTGAAATTCAATAAATGCGAGGTTGTATTTTATAAGCTCTGAGAATATTCAATGTCCTGTCACGTTTCAAATTATTCATGTACCTATATGTACTTCGCTTATTTAAGTAATATGGGGATTAAAAATATTTATACATCGCTTCTATAAACATTTTTATATTTTTTTTATAACTAAACCGCTTTTGTATGACTAAAATCATTATCAATGGACGCTGTTTATTCTTTTGTCTATACGAATTGTTTCTTTTTTATTATTTGTTATATCTACGTAATATTTTTTATCCTGTGTTTAATGATTTTGGTCCTTCGAGCCGGATTTCCTTTTATCCAATGTTACACAACACTTTAATCGTTCCAAAAATATAAATCACAAAAATGTTTTTTTTTTAATTTCTGTTTACCAATCAAGCTTACCAATGCCATGTTATGGTAAGGATATTAATTTGTGCCCATCAAAACGTCTTATTAGGGATGACCGAATTTCACCAAAATACCATGCAGTATCACCATTTTCATATACTTATAAGACTGGCCATAGGAAAAATGCATTGAAAACTATTATACAAACTTTCAAATCGCTGCTTCCCACAACGCTCTAGGCTAAGAGAATAAAAATGGCACCAAATGAAAGAGAAAGAATTTTTGCATATCATGTGATGGCTAACCCCATCAGAATCCTCACTAAATGCTTAAAAAACTAAAATAAGATTATAATTTCAACAATTATTATTGTTAATTTATTTCAACACTAAAGTTGATTTCAACGAGAGCTTCCATGTTGAGATAAACTTTACTCTCTACATACCTTACTATTATGTCTAACTATAACTGCCCCGATTTCTGAACAGACAACTTATCTCTACTATCCAATAGATTACGAAGATGGCACCAGATGCATCATTTTTCTCTTTGAAACGTCTTTAGCTTGCCCGAGATTTGAGAGTTAGAATTGAAGTCAAAAAGTTGTCCTGAAAGGACAAACAGAAGGACAAGAAAGCGAATTAGTATTGCATTGCCATCATCTTTTGTTAAGCTTTATTTCAAGTTTCAAGTCAATAAGTCAACAAGTTAGTTTAAAAAATCGATTGAAAGATTTGGACAACTGACAGCCAAAAAAACGAGTTGTTAAGAAATGTGGTGGGTAAAAAGGGAAATAGGGATTTTTTCGAAGACTTATTAGACAGTATTAGTTTATCAGAGTAACCGAAAATGGTAAGTATTTTCAAATAATCATCAATGTCTCAGACGACAGAGCATCACTTTAAGAATAAGAATTTCTGAATAGAATATAATATGAAGAACCATTTTGAGAAAACGAAAGAAGATCGTATATTTTCGAAATATGTGCATGCGTTGGTTATTAGTTCGATCTTGTAAGTGTATATGAAATCGTTTGTCTTATTTTGCATCAGAGACTATTTTTTTTTAGCCCCCCATCTCGATGATCTGTGGATACATTAAGAGATTACAGTTAAGAAAAAATTATGCCCGATTCATTTTTTGAATATTTTAGAATTTAGCTGGCGTCCAAGAAATTTTCTGATCCTGCGAGCGCTAATTAGTTGTTTTCGCGCGATAAATCCAACAGAGGTCATTTTTGACAAAGAGATAAAAGATGGTATACGTTTCCGTACTGTCCTGGCACCGCTCATGGAAGTATGTCATTTATATCGGTCGAATAAAAAAATGGCTTTAGCCCATCAGTCAATTTATCGATGTTAAGTGTTCCACTTTACAAGAAATAAACCAAAAAGGACAGACATATTTTTAAGCTCTTCTTTGTAACTGTTACGTACGTAAATACGCAAATTTCATGACCTTTTTAACCAGCTTTTCAGTCAGACGCCCAGACGTCTTCTCCATTGTGTTAAAAATCCACAATTCCACAGCGATTCTTTATATTTTCAATGACAAGAAAGCTGAATTAGGATCTTCACTCGAAACTGAAATACCTGTGAGCGACAAAAGCGCTGCTTATTTGTCCCATTGGCGGTTGAAAACAGTCGATAGATTCTTTGTTGTGGCACGCTTGATCGCCTCAGCTTAGAGAGTGTGATAACAACGGTCACTTTAAAGCTGCTTTGTAAATGTGTCCTAATAGGCCTTCAGCTCGTAAGGTATTTTTTAAGGTACAAAAGTGTAGTGTCTTGTACTAAAAGGATTTGCTTGTTTACTCCCGCCCGACTGACATTGTCCTCGTTCGTTCTTAGTCGATGTGTGTCATGTTTTAAGGTAATTATTGCAAAGCTTAAGATTAGCGAAGAGAATAGGAGCTTTGCTGGAATAATTTTTGAATGTCTATGTATACCTACCTCCTAGCCATGCTTCCGAGATAAAATGTTTCTTTATAAGTTTTTTTAAGCGCAATTTTACTCCTGTAATTTTTTTTCTTGTAAGTATCTTGATGATAATATGATTTTTGATTGATTGTTTTCTGAAATATTTCACTCTTTCATCATAGACGAAGACATAAAATTATAATCTAACGGATTTAAATTTTTTCCGTATTTTAATGAAAATTTTCTTTCAACTTTTAGATGAAAGTAGTCTTCCCGAGCGACTTCCTGAAGAAGTGATGGAAGAATCCGTCGAGGACAATCAGGAACGACCGAGGAAAGTGCGCCGTTCAAGAACAACCTTCACCACGTTCCAGCTGCACCAGCTAGAAAGGGCTTTCGAGAAAACCCAATATCCGGACGTTTTCACAAGGGAAGACCTTGCCATGAGATTAGATTTGAGCGAAGCCAGAGTGCAAGTAAGTTATTATACCTATGCAATTGATTTCTTCGAGCCCGAGTCTAATAACCAATTATTATGTTATTATTATTGTTCCGTTCAGTTCAATTAGGTATAGGTACCAATAAACCAAAGCCGAAATTAATAACACGTCATTAAACCGATCTGGTAATTTTACTAATAACTAATAACGACGACAAGAATTTAGGAGAATATTTATTACACTCAAGTTAATTGTTTAATAGTCGCAATCTTTTCAGACTTCATTAACAAGTTCGTTACAAGCTTTTTAACTAATTAAGTGACCTATTAGCAGCTTGAGGGCCCCCGTTATTGTCTAGGTGCCCTCGGAAAGTTTCACTCGTAGGAAATTTCCCAAACAGTTTAATTGCTCCTGTACTGGTGCCGAAGCTGGCGCTGGGGCTGGTGCCGGTGCTGCTGTTGCTTCTGGTGTTAGTGAATAATACTTGCCACAAGTGTAATTTAAATTTATCGCATTTTCCTACATTAAATGCGACATTCTGGCGCAATTGCAGGTTTTGAGAGTCGTTGTTATTAGATGGCTATTACCTACCTGATGCACGGTGCTACTACTGCTATATGGGTGCTAAAACTATAGTAGTGCTTGAGCTCAATGAGAATTATTAAATTATTTTCCATTGTTTTGTTCACTTGTCTTAAATTGGCATGCATTATATCTTTCTGGTCGTTAAAATAAATAATTGGAATACACGCACAAACTTCATTTCACGCACTTGCAAATACAAATATTTTATTACGGCCATTAGTAAGGTTTAATATAATATTACTTACCTCAATTTGATCCAGTATCAAATTTTATGTCCCTTTATAACGCTTTACTTAGTTATAAATGTGGACGATAGTCCAGTTAGATTACTGGCTGTTTTTAATTATTGAAATAAAAACGACATAATGCGATCATATTACGAAAATAGATTTATGATTGATCAATTAAAAATATGGAAAGGTAGTAATACGTTTCATAATATTGCAATATTATATTTTTATATTATTTTTTATTACAAATTTGTGACTTAGGTATATTAAGTTAAACTTATTTATTTATCCAAACAAAGCTATTATTTTCCTCGATATTAAGTAGGTATAAAGTGATCTATTATTTTTAATAGGAAAGTTTATTGATATAGTTTTATTGTGTTTTCACTGTGTTTAATATTTTTATTTTGGATTAATAAACATACTTATATAATTTTACATTCAGGTGTGCAGTTATGTTTGGGGTACTTGTTTCAAGTTTTTCGAATCATTCACCATCTTCATCAATATATTTTGAAAACTTCAGTTGTAGGTAATTTCTCTGATATTGGCGATTTTTGAAATGTCGTAAATCCAAAATCCGTTTGCGCCATGACGACACCTAGATCCCCTTCAGAGCATTTCGTATTTTTTTTTGATATTTTGATTTTGCTTTTTTGTCTACAAAATATTGTGACCATAATAAGATTGTTCGGCAGCTCCAGCTACAACAGTAGTAGACCACTGGAATTCTGAGTAAAAATAAACACTAACGATGATGGCAGGTATACCCTTGAGGGACTCAATTCTCTTCTCCCATGTCAACTCGCAGATTCTAAGGCCACTTTCTCTAATATTTGCGATTTTTCAAATCTGAGGTCGTAAATCGTTTGCGCCATGACGATACCTAGATCCCGTTCAAAGCATTTCTTTTTTTTGTCATTTTGATTTTGCTTTTTTGTCTACAAGATATTGTGACCATAATAAGATTCTTCAGCAGCTACAGTTACAACAGTATAGTAGACCCCTGGAATTCTGAATAAAAATAAACAGTAAAGATGATGACACTTACCCTTGAGGAACACAATTCTATTCTCCCATGTCAACTCGCAGATTCTAAAGTCACTTTCTCTAATATTTGCGATTTTTCAAATCTGAGGTCGTAGGTAATAAATCCCTTGCGCCATGACGATACCTAGTTCCTTTTCAGGGCATTTCTTTTTTTTTGCATGGGTATTTCTGATTTTGCCTTTTTGTCTACAAAATATCGTGGACATATTATTATTCTTCAGCAGCTTCAGCTACAATCAGTAGACCCCTGGAATTCTGAATATAAAAAAAAAACTATAACGATGATGGCAGGTACCCTTGACGCACACAATTCTCTATTCCCTCGTCAGCTCCCAGATTCTAGTAATGTCGCCCCTTTAGAGCATTTCTTTTTTCTTTGTAATTTTGATTTTGCCTTTTTATCTATACGAAAGATGGTAACCATATATACTCGTATTCTTCAGCAGCTCCAGGTACAACCAGCGGACCCCTGGAATTCTGAGTAAAAATAAACAGTAACAGGTACCCTTGAGTACACAATTATCTACTTCCTCGTCAACTCACAATTTCTAATGTCACTTTCATTAATATTTGCGATTTTTCAAATCTAGATTCCCTTCAGAGTTTTTCTTATTTTTTTTCGAAAATTTTGATTTTGCCTTTTTGTCTAAAATATTGTGATCATAATTTTATGATCCTTCGACAGCTCTAGTGATACAACAGTAGACTCTCAGAATTCTGAGAGAAAAAAACAGTACAGTAAAACGGTGATGGCAGGCACCCTCGAAGACAATTCTCTACTCTCTTGTCAGCTCGCAGATTCTAATGTAAAGAAATATCTGAAAAATGATCCCTCACGTATTATTTTACTCGAATATATGGAGACTTGCATCCCTCACTCACTCGTACGAAAAACAAGCCATGGTCCAACAACAACCGTAAACGTGTAACCGAAGCCCAGGCAGCCAATTTCGCTTGGTTCGATGGTCCCAGCGATTGGAGTCATGCTATTTTTTTTTTGATACAAGACCAAGCCAAAGAAACTTTATTAAGCCAAAAACGAATAAATACGCTTTCGTTCCTACAGGGAGCAGAGCTTATTGGTTCCTAGCAAACGTAGTGGGTCAGAATTTTGTGACAAGTTCGTTGCCACCCTTAAAATGTCTTGACGTCCAGCGCCTTGTGACATTTTCTGTGGACAAGGCACAAAAGTTTGCTTAAAATTCAACCTTGCTAAATTCTAGTGGAAAGTCTCATCTCATCCTATTCCGCACATTGGAACTTGTAAAAAATAATAAATTCCTTACACAGGAGTTTGAGGCATACGACCGAGTTAGAGCGGAATCATCACTCTGTTGAATGAGATCAAGGATTAGATCCAATACACCATATTATGTCTCAAATATTGAGGCAGTTATCGCAACGATGTGATAAATTTTTGGTCAAAGGGGACGAAAGGCAAAATTCATTCAGCAGTACGTGCCAATTCCGATTTTGGAGCTCCCGGAATCACCATCGGGAGCTCCACCACATAATCTTACCGTATTTTTTCGATTATTATACCAGCAATCTCTTACTAGAATCCTCTAAATTTTCGAATCAATATAATATACTTTATGGGATTTATCTTTATCAGTGCGTATAGGGAATTATATAATGCAGGATTGAATATCCCGACCTCAATGCGAAATATTACTTATGTACAATCCCCGACTAACCGCTTGTATGTCCTCGTACGTGTCCCACACCCGCTTCATTAAAAATTAAATCGTGCATTTAAATCGCGACATGGCAATTCCCTAATCCGATATAGCGATGATTGGCGTATTGAATTTCTGAATAATCGTCATGAATCGCATCTTAATTGGTAACAATTTGGATAATTAATCTGGCTTGTAACGGCCTAAGTAGCAGCGCAATTGGGCATTGTTCGCCACAATGGCCGTAATCGGAACCAGTTCCGGACCCCAGAACTCTCTCTGATGTCTCATTTAAAGTGGCTCCTCTATATTTCGATGAATAGAGTGCTGCCGCTCCGTCCCTCTCCCGGAGATAGGACCTTCTCTCTCTTTTAATTGTCTTTTATCCTCTAGAAGTCCGCTCTTCATGTGCATATCACCGACCGGGGGTTTAAGGATGTGCCGGATCGTTCTTCGCACGTACATCGAGGCGTATAGCAAAAATTGTCTCTCGAAAAAATAATTAAACCACTCCCGAGCAGAGATCTGAGAGTCAAATTTACATCGCATGACTTTGCTGTGCTAAGGCGCGGGAAGATTCTACGACCAGATTAACCCGTTCCGATTTTCAATTTAAACGAGGCTTTAAGGGAGAGTTTGAACTTTCCCAAACATAATTAATTTTTTTAAGGGAAGATACCTGCATGCTACTGCTAGGAAATTATCTGGCTACAAGAGACTATAATAATACCCATGCACTTTTCAGAATTTCTCTAATGTGCGCTGTTCTGACAGCTATGCTTTTATTAGCACAACTTGATGAGCATGTTGAGCTTCCTGATCCAGATAACAAAAACCCTTACCTGTTAAAAAAATTAACTCAAGTCACTTTAATTTCAGGTTTGGTTCCAAAATCGCCGCGCGAAATGGCGCAAGCGCGAGAAAGCCCTAGGCCGCGACACCCAACTCCCGACTCAAGGTCACCTGCCTCCGATCCCACACCCCGATCAACCCCTCCTCTACCCTTCACTCGCTCCGCCGCCCCTGCTAACCCCTTCCGACCCACCATTCTGGCAACTGCACCCCCACATGCTGAACCCCGCCATGAACCCCCTCTGGCCCAAACACCACAACGTCTTACCCTTCCTGGTGTCTCTCCACGCCGCGCACATGAACATGGTGATGACGGACGACAGGACGAGGATGCCGGACGATCGCAGAACGGCCGAGGAGAGATTCAGGATGGTTGACGAGCGGACGCGAACGGAGGAGAGATTCAGGGTGACGGACGATCGGTCGAGCAGTTCTACCCCCGATTCGGGGACGCTGGGGCTGAGACAAGTGGAGACGATCTCGCCGACGCAGGGGTTTAGTGCGCAGGCGCAACAGCTGGCGGCTCAAGCAGCAGCGGTTGAGGCTATGAGGATGAGGTTGAGGGATTATCCAGTGACGCCGGCAACTTCTGTTGGGGGTGGATTCAAGTCGTAAGGAACGAAGTGCTGATTTGGATGCAGTGAAAATATTTAGATTTAGGTAGTTATAAAGGAATACTGTTTTGGTTCACTTAATTTGCTTATTTTTAAGTTTACTTTCGTTTCATGTGTGATATAATTTGACAGTTCACAGATAAGAGTGTTCTGGATTGTTTTGGATTGTTAGTTGTCTCTTTTTTCTTGTAACTCCATTATCATAGCCTTAAAATTAAATTAATATTATATAATAATATTTTAATTTAATTTAAAAATCAGAAAAAAATGCAAAAATATGTTAGAATTCCACAAAGTTTATTTGAAATTTTAGTAGGTACTAATATTTTGTATTATTCTTTGAACCAAAAGGCCCCTACCCCGTACAAATTTATGAGTCATAGAATGATGACAAACGTTGGTGGAACTTTTCTTTTTCATTTTTTTTATACGCTCGCTTTCCCGTTTCCAGTTTTTTTTCCAAATTCTGGTTTCTCTATCGACTATTTGTTTCAAGTTTTGCTGTCAAAATTACAATAACATAAATTATTATAATTTCAGTTTACAATATTGAAACAAATAGGTAATCAGAACTCACATCTTCAATAATATATCTACTCATCTGGAAAAATATTGTCAAATTTTTACTCTTAAAAAATTGTCAAATGTCACGGTCAATATTTGATTATGAAACGTCACATCTTCTTCTTCGTTTTTTTAATGGCCTTCTTATGCATTTAGCCAGACCGTCACTCACTGTCAAATGTCAATATGAAACTTTCATTGTCAAACGTCATTATTATCGATTATTATTATTATTATTATTATATGTCTACAACCGAGACATGGGTGATTTTTTCGGGTCGCACCCTCAATAAGTACAGACCCAATTACTGAAGATTCTTCGTTCGATTAGAAGCAAAATTGTTACAACCAACTGAAACAGTATTTTTTTAAAGCTCTTGTATATTGCTTGGTACAAGTTACCAATTCTCGTTAGAACCGAAATTTTTATTTTCGCAGCATTACTTTTAAAGAGAGATGTAAATTATTATCCTGCTTGTTTTTGTTCCGAATTTTTTTTACCAGTTTATTTTAGATATTTATCTAAACTTAGCATTGTTGTATGTAAATTTTCGAGTGCAATTGTTGATTAAGCGAGTTTTTCAGAGTAAATATTCATGATTTTCATTTCCAGTTCAGGATGTTCTGAACGTAATTGCTCTGGTGATTTTTAGTTTTAAGTTTAGAAAATAGTGAACGGTAGATTACTTAAAGTTTTTAAAGTTGTGCAATAATATCTATACAAGGTCCGATGAACTCTCTGATGGGATGGTTTTTTAAAGTTTCATTTAATGGGAGGAGGAAAAACCAAAAAAATATTAGAAGTACTGAACTTTTATTATTAATAATTAACCATTTTTTTTTTGTTTCCTGGAAATTATTCTTATTGCTTTTGACCTAAAAGTTAAAAAAATATAATTTTAGAGGGAGCAAAAAACTGGTAAAAATATACCTACGTTCATGTCATTACAATTACGATAATTATTATACAGATGACTTCTTTCTCAGTTTTTTTATTATATTCGTAATTGTGCCTTAAAAAAATTCCTATAATCCTAAAAAAAAATTTAGTCAAGAAAAGTGAACTCTCGTCCGGAAAATTCTTTAAATTTTTTTTATATTTTATAAACCTTCCTGAAAATTTATAAAAAAAATTATAACCCAGAGTAATTCTTATGGGACCTTGTGGATATATTTTAAGATTGTAAAATATTTATTAATACTCGAAAATCCTGTAAAACATATATACATATATGCATATATATACATATAAATATATCAATCAATAATGAATAAAATCCAGATTTAGTCAGTTCAAAAAATGTAAATTTAATTGCTCTAACCATATAAAACAGGTGGAGTTAAAGCTAATAGCAATAGGGATAGTCATTAATTTTATTCATGATAACTCCTGCATTGTTCATACAATTATTATTAAAAATAAATTTTCCTTTCCGTTGTTCAAGAGTATTTTTTATCATGTTCTAAACTATTTATTATTTATTATTTATATTTCCTTATTTCTTTCAGGAAACTTTAATTTGTCTCTCTACCTCAAGAAATAATTCATAAGAAATTATTAGTATACAGAATTGATTATTAAGGACATTTTTGACCAATTTTGAAGGTTACTGCCAACGAAAATTATCACAAATGATTTATTAAAAAAAAAGTACAGTAAATAAGCCGGAAAATATGCGATTTTAAAAATTCCATTTTCCCTGGATTCCTTTGACTTTCAAGAACATTTATTTATCACCACTAACCTTCTGTATTAGCTCCAAAAACGAGAAAAATAGGGTAATTTCCCCCTCCAAAAGCACCCCAAATAGTAAACAGTGATAGATAAGTTATGAAAATTCGAAATGTCACCTAGGAAATAATTTCTCTGATGTTTTGGGGGTCCCTGATTACGAATTAGAGGTCAAAAGCAAGATAGGATGGTCGCAACTCCTCAAATCATTCCAAGAAATGGCATTGATACCAAAAATTAATACTTCACCTCGAAACTTGCCTCATGGTGTTTTTTGGGGTTGCTGTAAAAAATTAAAACGCACCTAATGCGAATTGCCATAATAAACTTCTGATAAAAATTTCCGGAAAAATTTGGAAAACCCCCCAGAGACGATTTCCGGGACACTTTTTGGGTTCGTTTTGAGGGGTTGGAACTACCCTCACTGTCTTTGGACCTCAGATTTCTAATCAGCAGCCCCGCAAACCTCCGAGAGACGATTTCCGAGATGAAATTGCGAATTTTCATAACTTTTTTATCACTGTAGATTTAGGTGCTTCGGGAGGGAGGAAATTTTAGAGAGAAAAAGGGAAGAAAACCATTATTTTCTCATTTTTTCGAGGTAATGCGGGGATTAGTGTTGATGAATGTTCCTGAACGTCTACTAACGAATCAAGGAAAAAAATAATTCTTAAAATCGGTGATGTTCCACCACTCTTCCAGGATTGAGACAAAAAAATATATCTTCAAGGGTGCCTTCAACCTGACGACAAAGCTTCTTTCTAACAAATGCGTTATATTCAAATGATTATAACAATAATTCACTGACGGCAGTACTTTTTGCAATACCACACCCTGTATATAATCAAACAATTGAATCAGGTATGAACAAAAATAATAAATAATGTAGATTGAGCTTTGTTTGTTGAGTAGAACTAAAACTATTTGTAATTAGTTCCAGTAATTTAATATAGGTGATGCATAATTCCAAAGTCATAAAAGGCGTTTAATTACAAATTTTCCAATAAATTCCATATTTCTCTGATGACGATCATGAAATAAATATGGCCATATCAAAAGTAATTAGTACCGCTGAGTAAGTAATACCTATTCCAATTGAGTAATAAAATGTTAATGTAAATACCGGCTAATGCTCATAAATGGTGAGATAAAATAAATATTAAGTATCATAACTGGTTACATTTGTGAAAATTTGAGGAAATGGAGCAGATAAAAGCACCCCTGTTGAAAAAATTATTGGTACATTTGTAACCATGCACCCTTTACCTTTTAAGATGTATAACATGATGTTACAGTTATGGCATGATTCATTTCTATTTGTTCCTTTAAAAGGTCCAGGTGCTTACCAATATTATGAGGATCAAATTGTTTTATGGTACAATAAAAATTTTGGTAAAGCTGCCAACTCTAGATTCTTTTCTAGTTTAAGTCTGGAGTAAAAAATATAAGAAAATTGTAAGATATCAATTACCTTTTTTTTAAGTAAAAAATACGATGAAAAGACCAGAGCTCTTTCGAGATATATTCTACAGAGAGACCCTGTGCCAATTTTAGAGGCGTACCTACTTTGGGAGGGTTTTGCTGAGCCTTAATTATCTCAAGTTACTCAAGTTATATTAGTAACACAACTAATTTTATCTTTGTAAATTTGACCAAAAGAATATTTTTTAGGACAAATTAACCATTTTTTTCTTATAACGTTCACTTATTAGTTGGATGCCGTCAAAGTTAAAAAAATGAATGGAGTGTTACCTTATAAAATTTTTGAAAATCGAAAGCTAAGCAAACTACAGGGTGAGTCATTAGGAACTTTACAAACTTCCACCACAATGTCGAGTTCCTTATTAAGGAAAATATTATGTGACCCTTGAAAAGTGTCAACTCCCCTTCTCTGGAAATATACTTTTGTGGAATTATAAAATTTATCAAATTTATTTAATTTATTTATACTTTCTCTGGATTTGTGAATTTTGACAAAATATTCATTTGGCTATAATATCTACATGGATCATTAGAATTTTATAATTTTTTTATGTGACTATACAATATTATCTAGCATTCGATTTATGTTCGGTAAGCTTGGAAATTCCAGGACCGGTTTAAGAAAAATTGATTTCGAAGACTAAATAGAGTTTATAATAAAAAGTGTAATAAAAAAAATGTAATAATTTATTTTCAAAGTGCACCAATAGACAATGAAAACTGTGTGCATGTAACATAACGAATAATCATAAGACATTTAAAAAATAAACTAAAATTGAGTACCAACATAAGAATGAAAACATACAAAATTTCAAAAAATAAGTTTACAATAAAAAACAATTCATTGCCATGAAGTAGGTATTAACGTAATAAAATATTTCCTAAAATTTTTTATGACCCTCTGGTTAATTTACTTGAGTACTTTCATTTCTCATTCAGTCTACAGAAATTTGCAGGGTCAACTTTTGTTTAAAAATTAAAAATTAAAAAATAATCCAGCCCATTCCTGGAAATAACACAAAGTGAGAGCATAACGATTTCATTAAAGCAATGTTAAGGCTGTACTTATTTTAGGTAGAATATCAGCAATTCATAACGTTTATTTTAAACTATACAATATTATGGGGGATATATGGTGGATTTTCAGTTTTGATCAGATTTGATCGTTTACCAAAAATTCCTCCAAATTCTGACGTAAATTTCAGATACCTACACAGCTTTCATTGTCAGTTTGCGCACTTATAGGATGAACTTCTTAGTACGAACTCTTCCAATCAATTTTTCTTAAGCCGGTCCTGGAATTTCTAAGTTTAGAGAACGCCGATCGCATAATATAGATTTACAATTTACATAAACAGTTTACAGTTACACACAAAAAATTAGAAAATTCTAATGATCCGTGTAGATATTATAGCCATATGTATATTTTTCAAAAATCACATATACTTAATGTATGTATTAACAGAAAAGAGGAGTTGACTGTTTTTAAAGGTCACATTAATATTCCCCTTAATCTCAACAGGAGCACTAGTAGGTTATAGTAAAAGGTGAGATAACTGAGAAAACGTCACTGAGGGAACTTTTTTTGGGGAAACTTTCGGAGAAATGAGCAGCAAAAAAGCACAAGTGATGAGAAAAATGGTGTATTTTGACTCAGCAGATTTTCACTTAGCCAGTAAAACTTAAATATTCATGTGTCTCGCTCAAAGAGCAGGGACATTTTTTTGGTGTATTCGATAACATTCAAAACGCTGTAACTGACCATCTGGAGGCTATTGGTCGAAGCGTCTCTGGTGCTTTTGTTCTCAAGAAAATTATTATGAATGCATGAGAGAATGTACCTAAATGAAACAAATCAGTTTCATTAGGTACATCACATTTATTTCGTAACTGTGACTCCTAACTGTACGGTATCGATGATTCCAGAACAGTTGCGTCAAAACGCTCATTACTCCTAAAATTATTGTAAATTGTAAAAAAAATTAATTCGATACATCATTTTTGACGATAAAATTTAACAGCTTAGTCCTTCCCTCAGCGTTTTTGCTCGTTCTATTTTAATATAATATGCTTCATGAACGGTCCAATAATATTAATGACGTTCATAGAAAATCTCTTTCAATAGACTTATACTTTATAATACTCTATTACAGAACAATAGACTTTAATAAGTTGAAAAGTGGATTAAACCTCCGATCCGTTTAGAAATCCATCTCCCAAACACGAACTTCTCTTCATACCTCCATACCGCGTTAGAAAATGCGACGAACTTAAATTTGAAACTTAAAAGTTTCCGGCGATCAAATCGAATGTGCCTTGTATCGTCTCAAGCACTTGCAAATAACAAAGGGATAATAAGGATCAGGGCATAAATTGTTCCCTTATTTGCCAACTGGATCAACTTTAAGCCACTTACGTTTTTAATAAGAGCTCATCGATAATAGTTTTAATCAGAGAGGAGGGTTCGGATCTACTTGAACGGATTTCGTGTCTCCAATCGACGGCTTTCCACTTCCTGCAGCCAGCAGCCTACAAAGTAATGGTTTATGCCTTTTACACCGTTGAAGTTACTTGAAATCAAATCAAATTCGCAAATAAAGACTTAGTATGTATACTTACTCGTACCTCCCTGATACAAATATCACGATATGCGCACAGAAAAGTTACCAAGTTCATGAGTAACAAGTGCACTAAACTTTTTCAGAAAAAAAAGTTACCCAACGTTAAAATCCCCTTCAACTCTTCACTTTTTCAGGGTAAGTTTTTCTACTTCGGACTTTTTTTATAAATGTATATTTCGCTTTATTGCCTCAGGTTCATTTTATAAAAATACGATAACAAATCGATGACGTCCTCTGATGGAAATCACAAATATAGCGAACAGTATTTGTACTCCTCAGAGACATAATCCCCCCTAATGAGACAAATAATATTTTTATAGAGTGTTATTATTGTAGTTTAGAGCCTTGAAAAGCCTTTTAACAAATAGCATATACAGACGGGAGATGTCTCCAATTTCATCGGCTTAAGTCCCGTTTTGATATACATATAATTGTATCCCATTCTCGTATACAAGGACTCAGACTACGGAAATCGTTTGTATGTATTGGTGTATACTTTATTGTAAGCGATTATTCATGTATGAGTGTGTATAAAAATACATAAATACGCGTAAAAAAGAGCTGACTTGAATAACAAAAGATTTCCTGTCTTGAGCCATTGTTTGATGTCACATAAACGAGCATATCGCTAATCTTATAAAAAATAACGTCTGTCTGATGATTTTTGTCTCATAATGTCTGTCTGTCTGTTCGCTTATTATTTAAAGAAATACTAACCTAATTTCGTTAATTTTCTGAGCACTTCTATAATAGAAGTATAATTGAAGTGTTAATTAAAATGTTTTCTTTATATAATTGCTTTAAGTTTCAAAATATAATAAAACCATGTGAAAGGAATCGGATCACATTTTTATATTTAGTTGTTTCAATTAGTTCCCACGGTTTGAACCCACCACGTCCATCCAATATATCTGATCTTGCGGAAGAGTAAGCATTTGGACGCCCGGCAGGACCTCGAATAGCAGGATCAGCGACGGATCACACTTGGATTGCCTCAAATTAATAAATGAGTGAGCTCAGTGTGTGCAATTAATTTGCTGAACTTGTCTAATTGGGAAGAAAGGACCGTATGTAAGGAGAAATAATTGCATTGTTATTTCTCTTGCATGATGTCGGAAGATATGAAAGAGGGATGTCGTTGCTCGTATGCCAAAAACCCCAATCGTTTTTTTTAATATCGAAGGGCGGCATTATAAGTATGAAATACGTAGAGGTACGGACAATTATTATTAATGCTTTAGTGGTAAATTAGCCGAGTCGTATTTCATTTTTTTCAATTTTTTTTAAAGTTTGGTGCCAGCTCGATCCACTTTATCCGGGTCGGAGAGAATTCCGTCAATCATCACACGTAGGCGTCTCCTAAAACCCAAACGGCAACAAAATATGACGACCTCCACATCTCCACAGGTATCTGGAGAAGATGCTCGCCAGCTTAATCGAGACAAAAGCAACCCAACCCCAAACCGAGTCTTCCAATTACGAAATAAAAACCCTAAACAACTTTTTTAAGGAAACCAACTAATCAAAAGGCCAGCTTGAAAAAGACGAGCTTCAGCAGCATCGCATAGTGGAACGCAAATTCCATCACCAAAAAAAGAGCGAATTGAACATGTTCCTCACCAACCACAAAATCGTTATCATGGTTCTTGTAAAAACAAATCTAAAACCGTCGAAAACTACTCCGTCCTGAGAAAAGACCGCCACACCACGGAAGGAGGACAATCACGTTCAAGAATGGAATAAGCTGCCACAAACCCCCGATCTAAAGACAACACACATGGAATAATTGACAGGGATGAAACTGCAGACGCTTAGAGGACACATCAGGATATGCTCAGGATACCTTCCTCCGAAAAACAGACCAAGCAAGAATGGAAAAAAAAAATCGCAGCGACAAAACCACGATCCTGACAGGAGACCTGAAATCCAAGAAGAAGACGTGGAACTGCAAAGTCAACAACAACAACAGGCGAAGACTATACGAGATCGCCCACCATCTAAACCTCCCGGTGACCCACAGAGCCGACATACCTCCCGACGGTTGAGATCCTAGACATTCCGGTCATGAAAATTATGCCCTACAACAAAACCGTTAAGATTCAGCAAGACCACCCATGCACCAGTGATCTTCACTGTGAAAGTGGAATCCGCGCTGAGAGACCAAAAAATAAAAGTCACCGATGAGAATAAGTACAGATCGGTTTCGAAGTCCCCAACACCTAAACCAACCAAGTCGAAGACACGACGCAGAAGCTTGAGGAGAAGATGACCATAAATATGAAAACATGATCAGAGACTACCTGATAGAGAGAAACTACTACATCAAAATCCAAGACACCAAATCCATGATAATGAGAATAGAAGCCAGAGTCCCCCAAGGCTTCTACAACCCTCTACAGCCTTCTTCAACATCTTCACAGCTGAGATCCCCTACAACGATGCGAAATAGCCAAAATTGCAGACGACTCGGAGATCTACTTCTCCAGCGGAAAACCACATCTCGTGAGAAAAGCCCTCCAAACCAATCTAGAAAACCTAACCCGATGATTCTAAAAATGGCGAATCAAAGTCAACGAAACCAAAACAATCGGAATCTACTGCAGAAACAACAGAAAGCGAGGATTAAAATACAAAAAAGTGGCAATCAACGGAACGAAAATGTAGTGAAAAAGAGAAGCCAAACACCTGGAGGTGATCCTAGACGAATGGTTTAACTTCGGCAAGCTTGCCAAAATGGTCCGGAAAGGAATCAAACTTGCAATTGAGTCGCTCTATCCACTAATCGGCGGAAAAATGAAGATGAGTCCGGAAAACAAAATCAAGAAAATCAAGACGATGATGATACCCATCGCAACCTACGCTGAAACGACTTGGCAAGCATGCCCAAAGTCTTACGTGTCAGGCGCGCAGAATGCAATCAACAAAGCCACCAGGATGGCAGTCAATACACCCTGGTTCGAAACAAATAAACAAATCAGGGACCAAACTGGGGAAACAATGGAAAGCCAACAAGACCCAACAGTGAGACAAGCCATACAGGAAACGAATAATGGAAACACAAGCAGACGTACTTCTTCAGCGTAAAAAGATACACTGAAAAACAAGGCATCGAGATCAATCTAAAAAGAAAGAAGACCCACGAAACAGCAGAAATCCGACCCCCTAAAAGTGACAAAGACACTCAAGTAAAACCCATCCCCAGTGACAGAGACAGACATTCAAGTGAAACCCAAAGTCAAGAAACCCCAGGCAACACGCACGCTGGAGAAAGTTCTAAACCCCCACCACGAACAAAACAAGAAAATCACAACACACCCAGCCCAGGAAAAATCACCGAGCGAGGCAAGGGAGGAAGGTCCAGACCTCAGCAAAACAACCGTGAAGACCTCCGTATATGTATAAATTAAATTCATTTCGATTGTCGTTCAATAGATGGCGCTACCGAAATCGCATTTGTTTTCTTTGAAAATGTGAAGAAAAAATGTTGGATGCAGAATGTTTCGTTATTCCTGAACAAAATTGCAGTAACAATTTTGGGAAGTATGCAACTCCAGAGTGTTAAAAAACGGACATTCCTTCAGAGTGATCTCAAGCTAAACCGAAGATTAAACTCGCTGTAGTGGTTAACGTCATCAGGTGTGAATGCATCAAGTGGCTTATGATAATTTCGCTCACTTATTTAACAGTAAGTCTCTCTCTTCCTGTCTTCCTTTATTGTCTTCGTCGTCACGATATCGTTGCTCACAATAAATCGTATCACAAAATATTTGCACGCAAGTGCCCTCTTAGCCTTCGTATAAGGTCTTCAAAACATGCAAACATCTTTCACGGTAATTATGTTTGACAGACAAAAGACGAATTTTTAATAAACTATACCAAAGGTCTCTTGTTTGCCCGACTACCTAAAAACTTTATTCTAAAGATTATCACTCTGACCCTCATATCCACGCACAACCCTTAGAAAATCGCCTTTTAATCCCTCGAAGAAAGTGAATGAATCAGAATACTTTGAGCAAGTCAGGATACTTTCAAATTATCACGATCACTGATGAGTAAGTTCGTTTCGTGCTAATGTAATAGCCGCTTAAATAAATAACGTTGAAGGGGTGCGATTTGGAACAGGTGATTCATATTATTATCGTTGAACTCGAGTCCACCTGGTTAGTGAACGATTACCCGGAGTTGATAATTGATATCTAAGCCCATTCGATACAATATTTGCTTACCGGAGTAACGCAACGTTTAGGGGAGGGTTATTAAAGCCGGATTATACCCTCATACAAACTTACCGAGTCCAAATACGTCGTAGTAGCTGGTTGGAATAATAATTAATTCCGTTTAATTAAATCGAGACGTGTAGAAATGATTGCATGCATGTGATAATCATACCTTTCTTACGATTTCTTACGCTAGATTGAGAACATTTTTCAATAAAGGGTTGAAAAATTCACCAATTATTATTTCATAGATTAATAATAATAATAATAATAAATTACAATAATTCTCTAGATAGTTAGAGGGTATAGTTAAAGGAAACGGTTGGGTTAGAATTAGTCGAATCTAAGTGGCCTGATGACATCAGTGCCGGTCTGGCTGATCCAGAAACCAATATCAGCGTTCGCAGTTGTCGGCCTGGGGGCTCCGGGCCCTGTCACATAGACTCTCATATGGTAATCGCCTGGAGAAATTCCCGCACAATAGCATTAGGGAACTTATTACGTTTACATTGATCTTGAGGTTTATATTTTTCGTTCCCGTATTTGTCTTTGTATTTGAATTTAGTTGGTCGCTTTCGCTCAGTATCCCTCCTCCCCATATCTCTATGTCTACTCGACTTGGAACCCCTCTGCATGCTAACTTTATATTCACTAAACTAATAACCATCTCATTGATTTGTAAACAACTATTTGCTCTTACACTTGACGAAATTTTAATAAAGTAGAACTTGGAAGTATCAATTTCCAGTGATGATGCTGAAACTGGAAGTGGGAGTGAACGCGAAGTGCATGGTCATGGATTTATGTACTTACTTATGGTCACATTCATTGTGAGCAGTCTTCTTAAACTGAGGAAATAATCATAAGGGATCTTACATACATACGTCAAAGTTTCAAGAATATTGAAACCCGAAGAAAGAAGTATCATGCAAACATGTTCGAAGAGAGGCCTCAGATTACAAAAAAGAAATTCAAAAAACCTTTTCAAATTATTAATAAATCCTCCTTTTTAAATTTTAATTCGTAAATCTAGCTTCGAAATAGAAAGGAAAATTATTGAATGAGTTGTTTACTTTAAACACAAGTCTAGAATCATAAAATATTTTCGTTACTGGAATTCACGAACGGAAATTTTTCCGGTTGGCCCTTTCCCTACGTTGCAACGACCAGAGACGGTCGGGAAAGAGCGTCCGGATTGTACTAGAGACTGCCAGTTGGTATAAGAGCCGTGGTTCTTGCGGATAATGCCAATAAATCCAGATACGCTCTGGAAAGGAGTACATATAGGGAAAGTGTTGACTAATAATCAAATAATCGAGAAGAAGTATAATTTAGTCGCAGAAGGGACTCGGGCACCTTTCAAATTCGTTCAAGAAATTTCACGCAACCCTAAAACCTAAAATCTAAATAGCGCTCATAAGCTAAAATAATGATATGATTAGTATACTTTACGCTCATAGCAATATGCTCAGAGCAAGTGGCATAAAAAGCCCAGAGAAATATTCCTAATATGTAAAGATCAAATCCAGGATATATTTTCAGCTACATGCATGGATCCATGTGCATGCATGGAAATTGTGGTTTACTTTCGGAGTTTCATGGCCATAGTAGTAGATATTCTACTATGGCCATGACAGCTCTAGCGCAAACTCTTATGGGAAATTACATGGGATTTTGCGAAGGTCCAAAAACTCCGAAAGTAAACCACAATTTCCATGCATGCACATGGATCCATGCATGTAGCTGAAAATATATCCTGGATTTGATCTTTACATATTAGGAATATTTCTCTGGGCTTTTTATGCCACTTGCTCTGAGCATATTGCTATGAGCGTAAGGTATACTAGTATACGAGCGTAAAGTAGTAGATTATACTATGACAGTTCTGGCGCAAAAACGCGTGTATTTTCTTATGGAGCTCATAATTAGCGAAATCTTACCAAAAGTCTCTACTATGTGTTTTTTAATTAGGCAATTTATATGCGGCGCACACCTATTCTACTTATGATGTTTACAAAAGTTCACATAGGACCTATCTGTATTATTTCTTGGACCTACTTTTCTCAAAATTTGCCAAGTAGTAAATTCTAAGTTAGAAAACTTAATTATTTTGAGCCTCTAAATTATTACATAAAAAAAAGTTTTTCTAAAAAAACTCTAAAGGGTAGTATTGTTAATTCTCTTATTGTAGGAAAGCGGGAAGAATTTAATTACCTGTGGCATAGTAACGGATTTATGTTGAAAAGTTCTTCTATAAAATAATTTCTGCTAACGTGCTAACGGACATAACTGCTAACGTGAGCCGTTTTCGAGAAAAACGACCATTTTTGATTAAAAATTCGAAAAATGAAGGACAAAAAAGTTCACTCAATCCCAAAATTCCCATCAATTCACCAATTGCACAAAAGCTGATTTTTGTATTTCCAACAGTTCCCAAGATATCTTCAATAAAAACCTTGAAAACTAATCTTTTTCTGACCTCCTGTATCTCAAAAACGGTGCGTTTCCGGATCCACGCATGCGTGTTTCCTTAGAATGAGGCAAGGAATCAACCCCTAAAAGTTTTCGCACTTATTTAGGATGACTGATCTCCAAATAATTTTTCTCTCCTTTGTTTAGGGGAGCCTTTGCTATAATAATTTACGAGCTAATTATTTCAGTGTAATTTTCAGCAAATAATCCGCGCACACGTTGGACTCTACATAACTCTTAATAAAACCACCCCAATCAGGTATAGAGACATTAAGCTGGAATCGAGCGAAAACGTTTCCGTTCATGACAGCAACAATAATGCAGAGTAAATTAGGTTATTCTATTGTAACAGAGGATTATAAGGATCTAAAATGTTGCTAATACTGCGAGGGTAAATATGTTTCCAATTGGGGTTGGTCTATGCTCTCTCCCACGGTATAATGCCCGAGTAATCTGATATAATAATGCCTTATTTCTATTTGCATTCGGACAAATGAGAGAAACTGTATACGAACGTTGCAGAATTACCTTGTTTAATGATGCGGTCTTTTTATTCGTCCTTTAATGGCGAGTGCCCCCTTCAATTAAGCCATGATACGTTCAGATTAAATGGTATTTATACCAGGAAGAATTGACGGCATATGTTTCGACTGCATGATCGTTCTGCTTAGTTCTAGTCCTTTTATTATTAAACTGCCTTTGAGTTAATAACGTAGTCAGAGCTGTGATCTCTGGAAGTAAGCTGCTGAAAAATTCTATAAACAACTCATTCAGATATGTATGTACCTAATTTCTGACAGCGTTTTAGTGAATGGGGACTATCTCAAACTGAAATAAATTTTATCATATACCTAGTTATCACAAATATTATTAACTGATCCGTATATGTTTGAAAACAAAACAATAAAATAACGGGCTTGGCTCCGAAAAGATACATCTGGAGGATGAAATTATAATCAGGGACCTGTGGCAGTCTATAATTTCATCCTCCAGATGTATCTTTTCGATATATCACACTGATTAGCTCTTAATAAGAGCGAAACCGTTCGTCTGTGACTTCGAATCATAGTGTAGCTTTTATAAAGGAAGCCATCGAGGCGACGAGGTCGCACATCTGTTACAGCCTCTGACTCACCTGAGCTTGGCAAAATCTTATGAAACAACGTGGTAGTTGACAGTTTAAAGTGGTTTTAAGAAATCTGGCAAAAAAGGGCAAAAACAAGGTAGGTAAGTGAGAGGCTCTCGTAAAAATAAATTTCATTTCTGGCATAGTTCAATAGCGATGAAAGCCTTCAAGGTCTTCCTTCTCCTGAACCCATGGAATCCTGGGAAAGCAGGCAGCAGAACCAGCACAACTGTAAAGCAAAAAAAAAGTTATTGCTATTGTCATCATTGGCATGGTGACGGATGCTACACAATAACTGGCAAAACCGCAATGGTTGCTAAGGTTGCTCATAAACGAAACATTACACTACAAAGGCTTGTGTTTGTTAATGTTTCTGATTATTTGTATAAGCTTTGATTCTATGGATTTGGATGCTGGATTTTTGGGAGGGTAGAACAAGTCCGCTACACTGAGCCCTCAAATAATGGTCCATTGTGCATCCTCCTAAGCTTTGATTAATATTAATTGAACAAAAAAGGAATAAATTTAAAGTCAAAAAAGTTCTTGAGCTTTTTTTCATCATACTTAAATCCAATGTTCTCGCTACAAACGTTCGATTTCATGGCAATATTATTATTATGCTCGTTAAAAAATCTTTTACACTGAAAATAATCTTTTTATTTTCAAGACTTGAAAAAATTTTAACCACCTCAAACGAAAATTCAACACGGTTCTACAGCAAAGAAAAAATAAACGAATAATCATCTCCTAATAATTAATCACAAACACCAATTCTCATACAATCACCCCAAAGGATTGCTGTAAGGATCCATTGATTCTCCCCTAGTTCTCCCAGAAGTGGTGGCGCCCTCTCTCCGTCAAAGACCCAACTTTCATAATTTATCGACTAAGGACACGCTTGACGGAATTTACGATAGAGGGCGACTATGGCGTCAAATAATAGTTAGGGATGAAGTGCACCCCATCCCTGAAGAGCCCTTAATAAGCCTTGTATTCTGTAAAGCCTTTAATTATTATAAATTGATTGTGTAAGCGTTTAATGTTGAGAACAAAGGGTTTCATTATGAGATTACTTCTATGCTCGTGTACCTACCTATGATTAGTTACTTGGAATTGCAAATTTTGAACGATCTTGAGTTATCTGCATGTTATCTTTCAACCAACTCTCACGTCTCTTCTTCTAATCTTCATCATTTTTTTTTTTTATCAAATTTAGATTCATCCTTTTATTATTAACAAAAGAAAGATAATGAATAATTATTTTTAAACGTAATTTGAAGAAAGTTTCATGCCTTTCTATCTCTAATAACTCTACACACACGAATAATAATAATTATATAGGAAATATATCTAATAACAAAAACAAGAATCGATCGGGCAGTAGGTAATAATGGTTTGTTTTCATACCAGTAGAATACATACATTTAGTCGTATAAATTGCCGGCCAATTTCGTTAATTATTCATAACTATTATTGAAATCTAGAACGAATTAAGCAATCAATTTATATAATCACCCTAATTTAACGATGGAAAAATTGAAATAACGACATGCGACTCTATCAAATATTAATTAATCGCTTTGTGAGTGAAGCTATTTACGATCGTAATATATGGAAATAAAAATATTAAAAAGGACGGTGGGTGTATCGATTATTACATCAGGATAATTGAGCTGATACACTATACGCTGAAAGGGGTTGATTGAAATTAATTATAAATATTCAGACCGTTCGGTTTCAATACTTATAATCTTTATACCCATAAAGCTTGAAAATAAATTTATGCGATAACTCAAAAGAGTTACTTTTTATAAAAACCGCGAAATGTAGCGAAAATTTAATAAAAATCACATGACTGTAAAGAACTGTTAGGTACCTATTTTGTCTTTTTTATTAATAAATTTCATTGACTGACAAAACTTTGTTGCAAAATTATGCCCAACGACCATCAGACATCGGTATCAAGTTAGTGTAAAAAAGTAAGAAAGTTTCAATTTTTGTCAATAAAAATCCTTTCCTATCATCATATTCAGAATATTCAACAATTCAGTGATATTCTTTCAACAATACTGGGGAAATCTCTTATTTTTCAAATATGTATACCTAGTTTGATTTTCGGGATTACAAGAGCCAGTTGAAAATAATTTTTCAGATTATCAGCTAATCTTCTCAAATCATTTTAATAATCCAATTTTTATTCATATTAGAAAGGGCAAGCCTTTGTAGAGCTGCTGACTCTTTAGTGAGAAAGTCATGAACATTTTTGTATTATTCTATAATATTGAATATGAGCAGCACTCACAAGTTAGAGAGCAAATTTTTTAAAATAATTTTATATTTAGAATATGCTTGAAAAGTGTGTTAAGAACTTTTTGCCTAACTTTTACTTATTATTAACCAGACGATCACGCTCGACTAAATAGTTAGAAGGTCATACGTATTTTCAAAATATACAATAAATTATTGGTAGAAAGACTGTTTACTTAAATTTCTTCAGAATTTGCCAAAACTCCATCGATATATTCTATCTTAATCTGCTTGAATTAACTTATGAGAAAGTGCAAGCATATTGAGCTGTTGACTCTTATTAGTTAGAAAGTCAGGCACATTTTTATTTTTTTCTAAAATATTATTGGATAAAAAATTTATAGACACAATTTTATAAATTTCGAAACTTCGGCGATTTTGTGGAGACGTTTAAAAAGCAACTTTCATAATGTTAGAGAGCAATTTTTTTATAAATTTTTATAAATCTGTTAAAAAGCGTGTTACTATAAGCAATTGGAAAATATAATTATCCTTATATTATTCTTGTTCTTAAAAGGGAAATTGAAATTACTAATGATCAAACAAGATGATCAATGTAAGTAGTTAGAAAGCCGCACACCTATTTTCAAAATATTACAATTAAATTATTGGTAGAAAGAACTGTTAACTTAAATTTCTTTAGAATTTTACAAAATTCTACCGATATTCTATCTTATTATATCGACTAAGCTCGAATTAATTTAAGCCACTTTTTTTCTTATCAGAAAGGGCAAACTTTACGAGCTGCTGAATCTTATTAAGTTAGAAAGCCAGGCAAGTTATTCTATTATTTTTTAATAATATTGGATAGACAACAACTGATTCGAAATTCGAAATAAATTCGAAATTTCGGCGATTTTGTAAGGAACGTTTAGAGAGCAACAACATTCATATGTTAGAGAGCAAAAATGTTTAATAATTTTCATATATCTGTTTAAAAAAAGTGTTAGGTAGGTACTTAACAATTGAAAATATTTGCCTAATCTTATTCTTGTTCTCAAAACAGAAATTACTGAATAAAACAGATGATCAATTTAAGTATAGTTAGAAAGCCGTACACATACTTTCAGAATATTATATGATAAGTAAATTATTTGTATAGAAAGAACTGTTCGTCTAAATTTCCTTCGAATTTGTCAAATATCCATCGATATTCTATCTTTATACCTAACGCTCGAATTATTTTGAGGCGTTTTTTTTCTTATGAGAAAGGGCAAGCTTATCGATCTGCTGACTCATATTAAGTTAGAAAGTCTGTAAATTCGAAATTTCGGCTATTTTGTATTGTTTCTTTAAGGGAGCGTTTGGAGAGCAACATTAATAAGTGGAGAGTTAAAATTTTTTAAATTTTTAATTAATATCTGCTTAAAAAGCGTGTTCCCTATAATAGCAACTGGAAATGTTTACCTAATTCTAGTCTTGTTCTTAAGAGAAAATTACTAATTATTAAACAGATTATCAATATAAGTAGTTTGAAAGCCACAGGTATTTTCTTCGAAATAAATTATAGGTTAATTATTGGTAGAAAGAACTGTTTACTTAAATTTAATCAGAATTCGTTAAAACTCCGTCGATATTCTATTGTGCGTTGAAGAGACCTTTCTATCGTGCACTTTCAGAAAGCAGCTCAGCACTACTAAGTTAGAAAGATTTTTTCTATTGTCCGTGAAGTATCATATTATACGAAAAATGCCTTTCTAGCCTTACTAGAATTAGATCAGGTTTTTATAAAGTTTTCCAGGCTTTATTCTAGTTTAGCTCTAAAAGAAATGCTTAAGGAGCAAATTTAAGTTAAAAAGCCACATCGCTAAAATTCCACCGATTTCATTTTTGTTCAGTCACAGAGCGAAACGCTACTCCTAAAGTTTTCAAGTCACATATTTTAGCAAAAATTTTTGAAATTGATTTCAAATGATTTCAGTTAAAAAGCAATAATATTTTGTAGGCAAAACTTTTAGGCGAAAAAACGTAAGAGAAATTTTTGTAAAGACTGTTATCAGTTTGGAAGTCACATATTCCCTAAATACTTGACAGAAAATTGATTTACTCACTTTTAAGTTAGAAAGCAAAAACATTATTTGTAGCTTCCTAATTGCAATAAAAAAATTAAATAGACTTAGGTATCTTATTAGTATAATAGTACATAGGAATGGATTCAATTTTTAGGCTATTTTGCCTGTTTTAATGCTAAGAGAAAATAATAACGATGATAAAGCTCTTCTAAGTTAGAAAGCCAGGCCTTTTTTAAATAGACCTACTATTGATAACAAAAATTAAAGTAAATATATACAAAAAAAAATTGTTTAAATCTGTTCGAATTAAATTAAAGCTCCGTAATTTTTTTCATCTCTTAGAGACACTTCTTTTAGTTACATTTTTGGAAAATTTACCGTATTTGGTTTGGACTGTATGAGCAAGATTATCATCTTAACTTAGGCAGTCACGAGTTTTTTTCCGTAAGTACCAATTTGGTAAACGTTTAATGAAGATTTTAGGTAAAGTTGCACCAGAGATATAACGAAACGACTTCTGTCATCTTATCAATTTTTGGATTATTGAAATATTGTTGAAGTCATAAAATATGACAGCTAACAATTGGATCATTTCGTTATATCTCTTGGTCGACTATACACATACAAGTCCCTTTTTAAATGCTGCAAATTTTTTTATAGTGTGGCAAAAAATTTATAAAATAGCGCTCCTAAGTTAGAAAGGCACATAATTCCTAATATTTATGTAATTATAACTAAATAATTGGTAGAAAGTATTCTTTATAGCTTATATTACGTTAGAATTTATAAAGGTATACACTGCGGTATTTTAATGTGTTAAGAAGGTATCCGTTTAGAAAGTAGTCCTCTTAAGTTAGAGAGCGTTCAAAACTAATATTGTTTTCAACTCAAAAGTTGCTCGAGAATTTACACTATTAGTCAACTTGTAGAACCTAATTCAATTCTTCTGCAGATTTCAACATCACCTATATCCAAAAAGTTTAGACGGGTGACTGATCCCAAGCTAGAAAGCTACGTTAAAAAGCAGAGTGCATAATTGAATTTGATATAGTTTGTAGCAAACTTAATTAAAGAAGATTTCGCATCCAAGGAAAAAAATTTAAATTTTGTAGTCTTTCTAGCTGAAAAAAGGATTATATTAGAAAGTCTAATTATGATAAAAGATACTCAGGAAGTATTATTACTCATTTCGGCAGAGATATGTCTTTTTTTATAGATAAATTACCAGCCTATATTATTTAATTAGTGTTTCTAATTAGGCTCCAGTTAGAAACGGTAGAGCCGGGTAAATAATGGTTTTCTTTCGTGTGCCGAGATTTATCGTGAGGATCGGTTAACTTGCTCGGGGTCCACGTAACGGCTGATTAGCGACTACAAACACGTATTAGCATTTTATTGCTTTAGCTCCGCTCTCTACGCCCTCTAGATAAAGTGGAATTAAAACTGGAGAGCTCTTTGATCTCCCTGTATTAACTAAACTCGGCGATTGGCCGCACTTATTAAATGAGAGAGAGAGCGACGCTCCCTGTTACTCTGTCGTCCCTCTCCGGTCGCGATAATTAAAACCCTCCACGCTCTCAGTTTGGATTTCATTCCGTTCTGTAGTACGGCAACATTTTAATTTAAATTAACACATATAAGAAAACTTCACGGAGAAAACTGCAAATTAACTTAATTCATTACGCTAAATGCGCAAAAATTTCACAGAGTTCTTTGCCTCGACTGTAACCTCAATAATTGAAGTTAATTCGTTTTTCAATAATATAATATTCTCGTTATGCAATTACGAGAAAAAATATTTCTTTTAATAAAATACCTAATAGGTTTTGAAATAAAGGGGAAAATTGCCTAAAAACCATCATCATCTAATAATAATTGAAGTTATTTGTTATGTAGGACTATCCTCTACGAAAACAAATACCAAGAGAAAGAACTAAAATTAAATTTTCAATTCATTGAGGTATAGTAGCAAGAGCGTCGGTGAGCCCTTCCAGGCGAACGGAGGACTGCAATAAAAGAGCAATTAGAATGGTTGGGCGGTCTGGAAACAGTCTGATTAAAAAAGAGAAGGACCAAATAGACAGACACAAACCAATAAAGTAATAAGAGATAGTTAATTATCAGCGTTACGGAGCGAATGATCAACGATCAAGACCGAGGAGTGGAGAAAAAGGGGAGATCTTTCCCCTGCCCTATTCGCTTCTGCCCTTCCACGTCGAGGGGATTACCTAATGGAGAGGAAAACGATAATAGAACATATTTACAGTCTGTATCATTTTGTGTTTCATGCTATTTTCGCACTATTATTCTTAATGGGCTTCTGAGTTGATTTATGGCATTTTAATACACTCCAATTTTTCATGTGCCTCTTACATCCTGTGAGAAATTCGAACGAACTGAGAATGACATATTTGAAAACCATAAATTTAGAAAGGCCACCGAAAATTGTTTCCAATTGGTTGAAGATTTGATTAAATATTGGTCACCATTTCAATTAATGATATATCTTGCTTTTCTTCTTTCAACTTGAAAAATTGTTTTTTCGTCCATTAAAAGAAAAATAAATCGACTTGATAAATAAAAACTAAATTGATGCTTTATAATTACTTGTGGGAGTTTTGCTTTCTTAACGCGATCTTCAAAATTCAATATTTACCTATAAAATTTACCTATAATATTTTTGACCAATATTCATAAATATTAGTAATAAATAAATAAATAATAAATACAATTGCAAAATTCACAAAATACTTCTAGTACCTATCTCGAGCCTTCTCCCTTTTTTTACTGCACCCCTTTTTTAGACTGAAAATTTATAAAAATTACTGCCTCTGCAAATTTACACCGGGATTTAAAAATGTATTCTTTATGACAGGATCAATTAAGCTTTACAAAATTAGTAACAGAATTTATCTTATATTCGAAAGTAAGTGCCTTTCTTACGTAATTTTTGATAAAAGGTTGTTCTCTCGAAGTATATACAGGTGTCCGGTAAGTACCTCCTAATCTCTCGGGAGCATACAGGTGAGGTCAAAAAAACCTAGTCTGTCATAAAAAAATTCTCCTAAAGTGTCCCCAAACGGAGATATGGAGCCCTAAAAGACCCCGCAATTTACTTTTTTGGCTCTAACTTTTGAACCGACCTGTATAATTGGATGGAATTTAAACACTTTATAGAGGCCACAGAGAGCCATCAGGTCATATTAAAGTTGATGTTTGACGTCGTCAGGGAAGTCAGGAACGGACTTACCATCATACTCGTTGAGTCAAAATTTTGACAGGTGTCACTTTACAGAGCTAAAAACTATTTTTTTGAATAGTCTAATACTTCATCTTTATAAAAGGTGCTCTTAATTTATTTCGGTAAAACTGACGGTTTTCGAGATAAATCGGTTTTTAGGAATGCGAAACACTAAAAAGTTACTAATGCTAAACACAAACAGGTAAAAATCAGGTTCTTGTTGATAAACCTACCTACACGTTGATTAATTTCTAGATAGTCTACCAAGGTCACATGAAAATTCAGCAGTGATGTCAGATCTCGAATTTTGTAGGTGCAATGAGGATGAGGAATCACAGAATAAATAGACATAATTTATTACATCATCAACAATTTTTGTTTATTTGAAAATAAAAAGAATTTAAGGTTTCTTTTTGAATATAACGATGATGTTAATTCATAAAAGATATTTGTAATGAAAAAATAACAAGAACCTATTTGTAAAGAACATTTTATTGGAAAGTTATACAAAAATTATAAATAATATAAATTAATGCAAAACTTGACAATTGATAATTTAATATTCAGAGTCATATAATCAGTTTCTTAAATTAATACCTAATTAAAACATTCCACATTTCTGCCGTAACACCAGTATGATGTGTATTTCGCCAAAGAGAAATAACGTCGGTACTCTCATCGCTTAAAGGACGATAGGACGATTGAAGTTCGACTTTGCTATACCCCACACATATTCGATTGGATTAAAAATGCAATGGTATAGTGGAAGTCGAAGAATTTTGTGTCCATACTGTTCAGCTAGCTAAGGAATCCACTATATACTGCTTTGGTTTTTTTTGTTCCTGTTGTGAAACCAATAAGCATTTTAGTTATATAAAAATCATAAAGTCAATACAAAATATACTTATTCACAATGTCTAGGAGCTGAGCTTTCAGCGAAAAAGGCTCGAAACCAATGTTCTTCCTGCGCAGCGCATTCGTCAATTTGTTGTTTATTTGAAGAAGAAATTGGTGGTTTATTTTCAACTGCACTGTGGTAAGGCGCATTGTCCATAATAATCACAGAAGGTAACTTGGCTTTACCTGGTTTTCGAACCACTTGGTAAACTTTTCATGATTCATCTCTCCATGATAATCTGGATCTTTTGTTGATGAAGAGAAAATCAATTCTGCCCCATCAACAAAACCATTTATCTTACCTGCATGCAAAACTATGTACCTAAATAATGAAAATAAATGATATTATATTTAATGCCTAATTATACATCATTATAACATATAAGTATTTAAAACACCTTTTGCCTTCTGTCTTCTGTTCAGTTTCTTGACACTGCGTGGGTTTTGATCCTGCCAAGACCTTCCCATTGTGCCGTTTTGAGAGATCCATGTTTCGTCTATATACACAAATTATTGGTAAGATGCCTTCTCTTTTGTAATCTACATATGCGCGTAGGAACTTCACTCTTTTAACAATAATGTGACCTAATTCCAGGAGACCTCGACGTGGATTGTCTTTTTTCCATTTAAATCCAATTTTCTTTAAGACGCACAAAAGAGAAGATTTTCTGCACTCAAATATATACTTGTCTTTGAGGACGGTATGTAGAGTATGTAGAGACGGTACCAAAGCGACAATTTCAGAGCTTCTAGACCCTCTAAATCATAATATTTATTACTTGATGTCAGTAGTATTTGAACCTATAAAATAATTTTTATACCTTGCTCACTGATGTTAGGGGTATAATGGCCCCCATTCATTGATTCGTTTCCAAAGTATTCGAATAAATTTGCCACCATCTGCTGTTGCGCTTCTTTACTTATATGTTTTGGCATTTTGCTTACTTTTAAAGATAATTTATCACTTTTTAGATAATTCTAATAATTTTTAATTTATTTTATAAAATTAAAAATTAACTCTTAAAACTGACAGACGTAAACAGAACAAAATCAGTTTATTATTTTGGATAGAAAAGTTGACAACAAAGCCAGGGCGATGTTGTGATCGATTATTAAATTTATTGTTTTTGCATCTTCCTAATGTCAAACATTTTCATTTGATCCCTTTTAATAACCTTCAAATTCTAACTGTCATTTTTAGTGTCATAATGTTCGACGTTACAACGCAGCGTAAACAAATATGACCTTGGCAGACTATCTAGAAATTAATCAACGTGTACATAATGGATTGCTATTGACGGAACTTGATCAAAATTCGCATGAAAGTTGATTTATCTTGAGAACCGCTAGTTTTATCGAAATAAATGAAGAGTACCTTTTGTGAAGATGAATGACCAGCGTATTTAAAAAATAAGTTTTCAGCTCTGTAAAATGACACCTGTCAAAACTTTGACACAATGAGTGTGGTGGTAAGTCCGTTCCTGACTTCCTTTAGCACGTCAAACATCCACTCTGATATGGCTTAATGAGTCTTTATGGCCTCTGTAAAAAAATTAAAATTCCATCAAATTATACAGGTCGGTTCAAAAGTTAGAGCCAAAAAAGTAAATCTTAGGGTACCATTTTGGGGCTCTGTATCTCCGTTTAGGGACACTTTAGGAATGTTTTTTTATGGCAGACTAGGTTTATTTTGACCTCCCCTGTATGCTCCAGAGAGATTAGGAGGTACTTACCGGACACCCTGTATAGGATCAAAAATCTGCAAAACTTTATGAGGACCAAGACTATCCAATTGCCAGATTTTAAAAAAATAAAGATACATTTCTCAAGCACGTTGACGCTAAAAACAATAAAAATTATGCTCTCCTATTCAGCAGCTTTTCACAAAATGCACCTTTCAAGACGCGATGAGAAAACAATTAAATTTCGGTAAATTCGGTTGGAATTTAAAAAATCTTGCTATAGCAATTGCGATTAATCCAGGTCTTCATGGTCCATTGGCAACTGGTTCAAAGTAACAGGCAACGTGGTACCAGTTATAAAATACCACATCTAAGAATGTTATAGCAAAAAAAAAAGAACGTGAACTGGTAGGTTCACGCTTTATGAACCTAGAGATTTTTTCAACTATGCATGTGGTGCATGGTGGCGCCAAGGCACGGTTTCTAGGCTTAACCACCTGACCACGTGGATGAGGTACCACTGAAAAAACCTTCTCAATCCAAGGTAATTTCTAAAGTACTTTTTGCTACAAATCTTTTAAATATAGTGCTCTAGATAGCTCAGCAGCGAGGACATTTTTCCTTTGATGTATAATGCACGGTACTTAGGTATAAGAAGAGTGAGCAACAAAAAATGCACTGCCAGTAGACCATGGAAAAGTGAGACAGAAGAAAAGGTATAAATTTAGATTCTACAAATCAATTATAATTTTCTTGACAGTAGTTCAGATAAGAATCTGAGATTTAAATAAAGTTTAAAGTTTGTGTTCCGGTATCAGTTGACGAGTGTCTTACTATACTGGCTTATATGAAGCTAAAAATCTGCGCGCGCACTTGTACATTATTATACGAGTAGGTAACCGTGTAATGTAACTCTCTCAGATAGATACCTAACCTGGCAATGATGAACCATGATGATGATGATGGCAATCAGAACCCAGTCAGGTTATAATATATAAAAAAAAAACACTATAAAATGCGCCAGAACTTTTTTAACTTCAAATGAGCCGGGCTGCGAGACATTTTTGAGTTCAGAGATAGTTCAATTTTGTGAAGTGAATATTTCCAATATTAGGAATTGCATATCGACATACATAACAAAAATCATTGCCTCCCGATATAAGTATGCATTTTTTTGTGTTGAAAAACTGAAATATGGCCGACTTCCGGTTTTTCGTTTTTTGGCTCTAGTTCCGGCATTTTTAAGTTTTCGCCAAGACGCAAGGTAGTTTTAGAAAATCTCTATCTTCAGTTACAACTTTCGTATTAAGTCCACTTTCTATCTCTGTTAGGCCCAAAATGACGGCATTCCAAAAACTTTGATGTTGAAAATTTAAAAAATAGCACGATTAATTTTTTTAAAGTAGGTAATCCAGGTATTTTGTTGAATTATTTGTCTGTAATTTTTTTATAAAATAGTTTTTTTAATTCCTTCTCGTTTAAACACAATTAAGGGGAAGCGAAGACTACCTACCAGAGTGCTACACTCGGTGTTTGAGCTGCAAAGTAGATCTGTCGATAAAAAAAAAATACTTTACCTTAGCTGTCTATGGTTAAAAAAAAAAAAATTCCTATGTCAACTTTAACGGTTATAATTTTATTCTAAAAAGGTTTCATGGAAAAACAACCAGACTTAGACGATTATTAGACTTGGACAAACCGAAAATGTACCACAAATTTAACAATAAAGATTAAAGTAAATTATAAATAAATAAAACAACAATGTAAGTTAAAGCAAATGTTCAAAAAATGATCCATTTGCATCTTTTAGGTGCATCGTCAGTAGCTTTTTGCAGCACTGCATGCATTTTTTTGATCTCATGCGTTATTGCCACCACTACTCGGGCAACAAGATTCTTGACTAACTCAACAGGTGTTGCACAAATCAAAGACTTAACGTGGCCCGAGAAATTAAATAAATTAAAGTCTAAAGTATTTGATTCTGGGGGTTTTGTTCGCCAGTTAATAGGTTATTATTTTTTTTTTATTAGTCATCCTATCTACTTGTTGGGAAACGTGACATCCCGACATGTTGGAAATTCTCTCCTAAAGTGACAGGGAGCCACCTCATGATTCGTTTGTCCACGTTTTTTTTTCCACAAACAAAATTTTCCTTTTTTGCAGTAATTTTTTTCTGAAGAATCGACAAACGAAAATTTTTGTTGGACAAATCGTGGACAAACGAATGCTGTTTGCTGTTTATTCACACTTAGGTGTGCCAAATTCAATGAACTTTATTTTGACTGTCTACTATGTCTTTCCATGACCTTATGTTGCAGTTTTTGAAGTATTCCATTCTGACCAGTCTTGTTGACTAGTTGACAGGTCCCTTTGTCTTATCTACTTGTTGGGAAACATGACATCCAGACATGTAGACTTCTCTCCTAAAATGGCATCATGATTCGTTTGTTCACCGTCTTCCACGTTTGTCCAACCAAAATTTTCGGTTTTTGCAGTAACTTTTTTTTTTCTGAAAGGAAAATTTTGGTTGGACAAACGTGGACAATCGCAAAACAAACGGTTTATTCGCACTTAAGGGTGCCAAATTCACTGAGCTTTATTTTGACTGTCTATCATGTCTTTCCATTACGTTAGGTTGCAGTTACTGATGTCTAAAGGTAAGTAGGTTGTAACTTACCGTCTTACTGTTCGCCCTTATCGTTCTCCATAACTTAATATATACATAAGATGGGTATTATAAAGACTCATTAAGTTAACCGGTAGATTTCTGTTTCTGTAGTCATTTCTGAAGATCCTACGTGGAAAATATTGCAATTTAGGGGGAATTCTTGGCATGAAAAGAAATACAAAAATGGTAATAAAAGTTATTTGACGTCGATTCAGAAACTAGCACAGAAATCTGCCTGTTAGCTTAATGAGCCTTTATAATATATCCACTGTTATATAGGTACTATTTCAGTTTTTTTTACAGTGTTCGTTTCAGTATTTTCTCGTGAAATAATTTTTTAAAGTTTAACTTCTAACTTACCATTTGTGGCATAATGTCTCTAGATTACTATTGGATACGATCAGTTCAGTTCAGTTTACTCATCAAGAATCAGGTTCAGCCTAGTGAAGCGATTATCATTGACTAATTTCTCAACTTTCAACGCCGCTACGAATGAGTAATATAACGCCAGATACTTGAGCAGAATAAGTCAAAAAATAAATTACAGAAGTGGGATAGATCAAGATATTTGTAAGAAAAATAGGATGTTTTTTTTCATACTCTAATGGCAACGGGGAGACTATTCTGCTCCAGTTGTTGATCCAGTTCACCAATGCAAAAGTGCGACAAATGAGTTCATTATTATTATGAGACAAACCGGCTTTATATTTAATATATAAAGGATAAAATAAAAAAAGTCATTAGTTGTTTACTAATTTAATTTAACTTATTACGAGACCTATTTATATATACAAAAATTCACAGATTTAGAGGAAAGTAGGTACAATACAAAATAAATAACTCAATTATTATCACAATAAATACAGCATTGAACATACACTGAATTAATATTATATACAAGAGTGCAAGTTACTTTACAAAAACTGCCCAGACTGATTATTTCCTTGTGGTAATTTTCTCTATAGTTGGTGTTTCATCTCCAAATACATACTGAAAGAAAATAACCCAATCAATCAAAGCAGTAAAAATCATCAAAACTACTAAATTTTCATGCATCATGTCTTTATTTATACAGGCGGTCGCGAGAGCAAACCAAGAAACTTTCATGCGGGACTTATGGTATAGAGTGCACCAAAATAATCACTTTTTGAAATAATAAGAAAAAATTACATGATCTTCCTGATCTCCCTCTGCTATCTTTTTCAACGATAAAAACCTCTAAAAAACCTCTAAATCTCCTACCTCTAAGGTAGGAATAAAGAAGAGTGACCGAGTTATTTGAAACAATTCCGCGTATCTTCTATATTAAAATTTTTTCTATTAAGTTCCGCTGAATTCTATTAAGTTCAATTATTTAACATGATTTTGTCACCAAAAAAATGATCGTTTTGGTGTCTTCTATAATAGCTAATGAAAGATTCTCGGTTTGTTATTGAGACAACCTGTATAAAACCGTTCTGTTGTTTGGAAAATTATCAAGCTTTGTGGATTAATCTGATTACTCAGCGTACTAAATAATTTATGTATTCGTAGAAATAGTACAATTCATTGGTTAATTATAATTTTATAATCACACAGCTGCAGATGAATTAATAATATAAAAATAGTAACTCAATTAAATTTTACTTCGCTAGTATAAGATAATTACACGCCACGCCACGCATTGCATTATTTTAATTTGCTCATAGAGTGAATAAATTTTTCCCGCAGTTTATACGGTGTACTGCTGCAGTAATTAATTATTACAATAGGACTTCATTTGTTTTGTTTTATATGAATGTGAGCGAGTGCAAGAAAATGCATTAAACATTTAGGAAACAGTCAGTCTGCACGACTTTTTCATTATATTTTTAGTCCATAATTAAACATCAGTAGTAATTATTCCATTCATATTTATAATAATTCCCTGTATTGTCTGCAAAATAATTTATGTATAACATCCACGATAAAATTAGCGGCACACACAATCATTTAACTAATTAGTTCAATTCACTACGAGATTTTTGATTTACAATAATCGGTAATTGTAAAATTACAAACAGTTTAATCAATTTATCAATGATTTATGAAATTTTTAAGACTTTTATAGCTTTGATACGATTTATTATAGGTCCGGAAGAGTCCGGGAATGTCTAAATAATTTTTCTTTTTAGGGCTCTCCTTGATGGAATTTGTCTTAAGTAAATAAAGATTTGTTAGTTGCTGTTTTTTTCATTGCTCATATCTTTTACACATATCAAAAATAGGAGCGGTCCCAGGATCGAGCCCTGTGGTATTCTATGCAACTCAACTTTCTTTCGTATCACCTTTCAAACTTTGGAGTTGGATAATGCGATTGCAGACCTCGGCTTTTCTATCCAAAGATATTAGATAGGTACTATTGGAAGGGTGGTCAGTTAAATGCAGAATATATACCAATTTTTTGAATGAAAAGTAACCAAAATGTTTTTTTAAGATAACTAAAAAAATAAATAAATATTGTATGGCTGTGGTAAAGCCCAAGTGTCAAGTTTTAAGGTAGCCTCAAGGGCCTCTGACGTAACTTAACGACTGCTGTGAAGCAGATAACTAGAACAAATCTTTAGAATTGTAACAGTGGTTGAGTGGTTCAACGTATTCAACATTCATGGAACACTTTGTTCAATATTATTGTACCACGGTACAATAATACCGCGGCTACGTCACCGTTTAGTCGTTCTGCTTGACTCCTTTCGGTTCTCTTCGCTTATGGCGATGATCGTGCATGCGCGAGAGAATGTTTGACAGTTGGGTTCAGACCATCTTAAGAGCTCAACTTGTTTCTTTCGTTATCTCTTTTAATAATCAGAATGAGCAGCTAAAACCTTTGGCAATCACTCAGTGAAGGTACGTATAGACTTTAATTTTTTCTTCAGTTACCGCTTGATTTATTAGCGTAAAATATTATATTCATAAAAAATTATGAAAAAGCTGGCTGATGCCGTTTTGAAAGGATATAATTTTTTCCCTCATTTTTTTTGTAATAGAGAACTCTCGAAAGTGCTGGAAGTTTGAATACTACATTTAATTAATTATTCGTGTATCCGCTTTCGAAAGTTCGTTCATCGCATTAAAAAAGATATGAGGACATCCCAGAACTAACCGAATAATTATATATAGGCACTCGTATAAAGAGTGTTTTTTTATTATAATTTTAATTAATGGAAACATATTTTATAAGCAAGATCTCCAAGTTTCCATCATTCAAACGTATTATTGCTCTTAAGACATTCCTCTGATATGTAATATTCAAAATAATACAGAAAAATCTATACAAAAATTGAAGCGTCAGCTTCAATCGTCTTCTATCAAGCACTTAATTCAATATGGCACGCACAAAATTTAAACTTCTTTCCTCGCTAACTAACTCAAAAAAAATACGAAATTTTATATTTATCCACAAATATTTACAAAAAATATAATATAACAAATTAACATCAGGTTTTCCAAAAAAACAACAGTTAACTTCCCTTTATTCGTCGTTTTAAACGCTCAACACCTGTTGACGCAAGATCACCAGAACGACCTGAGTAACAGCGCTGATGATTCACGCAACCAATTTTTGAATTCAATTTACTCTATTTGTTAGTGCGTAAATTTTCAACGCTGTAATCGAGATCTTCACGAGGGTACAGGGCTAACTCATTCCAACCTGATAACAGGGTGTATCATAATCCTGGTGCATCAATTATTAGTGGTATTATTTACTCTACATCAAACGCAGAAAAAATGAAGCAATAACTCATCACAAAACCAACCAGCAGTAATTCATAAATACACTGATTTACGAAACACCCCGTATAATAGTAAATATATGTACACACTGATAGGTACGATTGTCAATACCGATCACTATAAGGAAGCACCTACACCATCTGCAGTCCCTTCGTGATATTCTCGACGTGCTCCTTCGCCTTGAGCCTGAGGGCGGCGATGGAGGTGGTTCGCAGGTCGGGGGCAACGCCGGGTGACGACGGGTGCGCGTGGGCGGCGGGCGGAGGCGCCCGCGACGGGTCCGGGGCGGCTATGGGCGAGGTCAGGTAGCTCGGGTACCCTGTTTGGGGGTGGCTGAGGAACCCGGGTAGAGCTGAGAGGAGCGGTGGTGAGAGCCAGGGGTCCAGCGGGAGAGCCAGACTGGAGGCGGCGGCGCGGGATAGAGAGGAGACCGTGTGGTACTCGTTGAGGCCTAAGCGTGCCGCTTCCATTTTCTCTTGGCGACGCCACTTCGCGCGACGGTTTTGGAACCAAACCTGAAACAAATGATAGTTGAACGAGATTTCGTAATGAGGTAAGTAACTTTTTTTTATAATTATTTCTTGTGTATAATCAGAAGTGGGATTGTTTACAGGTACCAAAAGTTACTCTTTTCTTGTTAGTACTTTTAAGCCTCTGGTGTCTTTGTTGCAAGTCTAGTAAATTTTTCATTAATTCAATTCTTTGAGAGAAAAGAAGACTTGAATTACAGAAATTTGTATATTGGAAAGCGTTTTTTGTAACGAAAACTGAGACACATTTGTAGAAGGACGCATTTCATATAATAAGAGAAACCTAATAGCCCGCAAACAGCAAAGAGCGGCCAATGTCTAGCTAGTTAAGCTGCAGTAAGTTGGTAACAAATAGTCGGATTTGTTGATAGCAATCAATGTTTGTTATCGCAACAGAGTGGCAGTCTGTAGCGGAGCGGCGGCGTCACAAAGCGGCATTGTGCCGGCTAATAACACGGCTGCAACCGGATTGGCTCCATTATGCCCCCAAGATTATATTACGACTCACGAGGATCTGCGCCTGACGTCTTACCTAAACGGGCACAGCGTGACGTATCCGGGACTACGACGAGCGACGACCCTCCAACCCTCGGGAGCACAGCACGACAAAGTCACTGCCACACACTCGACAATGCGATTAATTACACCGCTAGCTACTAATTTTCCACAGCCCGACATCAACAAGACATCATACCCCACCATCTTTTGGCATACATTCAAGACAAGTCAATTAATTAGCATCGCAAATTTGCCTACCCGCCGATTTAATCTAGGGAAGTTTCACGAGAACATGATGATTAACCCGTTTCAAAGACTTTATTGGTTAGCATGGGAAAAAATTGGCAAGCTTTTATGTGTTTACGACAGCCGGAAGCGGAGGTGCTGAAGTTTGAAATTTTCACAACCTACCTCAAGTACCTACACGGCTTGATATTTTTAATTACGAATCGATAATTACTTAAATAGCGTCAAATAATGTGAAGTGACCCGCTTAATTTCCGTTAAGGCCCACCTAATATGGTCAATCAATTAGTCTTCACACTTCACGGCCAAAGTCTCTTCTAGGCTAACGCCCCGAAAACCATCCAGGCAACTAAAACCCTAATCTGGACTTTAAATTTAAATTACAATAACGAGTTAGCTGATGACTTCAATAAATTATTATTTGCCATCGATTATTCAGTCGGCGTTTGATAGCATTTCATTGTGAGAAACTCAATAATTAGCCTGAAACAGTGAAATTTCGTAATTCCATCCGTCTCGTTAATTAAGACCGATGTTGAAGGATAATAGTCTTAATTCCCTTCTGAGGAATAATCCCTTAGAACAGAGAAGCGGCGAATCTGCGAAACGTCAGAATAAGTGAAATCTGTGACCTCTGGAAACCGAGTCGAAATTAATTAAAACATCTCTAATTACTGGCTTTAATTGAGTCGGGCTCGTGTAACGACAACACGCGCGCTGCTTTGACGACAAAGCTTGCCATAAAATAATTAAATATCAAAATGAAGACAAATTTAATATTAGATCGTCTGTGGGGCCCGGCAGGCTTCACGACCCTCTTAAGACTCGTCTCTCGCGATCTCCACCGAGAAACTCCTCTCTCTGTTTGTCTTGTAACTCGTCCGTGAATCCTTATGAAGATTGCAGAGAGCCGGGTAGTTTACATAGCTTCTTATTACGTCTACCTGCTGAAGTCGAATTACAACTTTAATGTTGATTATATTTTTTTATATAGGTATGAAAAAAGTAGTTGTTGCAATTCATTACCATCACTATTACTTACTTGATGCTGGGAAAGCAAAAAGCGGTAAAAGTATGTGCATGCCCTTTATGGAAAAGGGTCTCAGAAAACTTGGGTTTGATGCATGGGCAAAAATTACAAACAGTCCAGATTTAAAATGAAAGGATCCTTAGATTGTTGCTTGGAAATCCAAGCAATAAAATTGTTTGGGTCGATTGTAGAAAATTCTCCTCCTATATATATTAGGCATACTATCGCCCGTATTCACAAACGATAATTTCCTAAATAATTACGTAATCAATTATCCCCATCTCATTCTATTGCAAAGAAACTGCATATCTCCATCTCACTCATTTAAATAATTAGGTACGTAATTATTTAGGAAATTATCGTTTGTGAATACGGGCATGGGTATTAGGAATAAATAATAGCGGTTCAGAGAAACGTTTTGCTATAGTTTTGATATTCTCACCTTCTATGTTTTTTGGGAACACAAAAATGAAGTTTGCTGGAATTTTTTAACTTTTTGCATTTTTTACAGTTTTTGGTCCAGGTAGAGCGCGTCAACAAATACATTCCCATTTCCCATTGCGTGGGATTTTGGAAAGTTTTGCTGTTGTTTTCAATTTCAATTTTAATTATAATTTATTGTTCAACAGAGTAGTTACTCCACTTACAGAACAAAATGAATCCGTAATGCATGTGGGAAAATTTAAAAATTTGCGGTATTGCCACTGGTCAGCTCGGGAAGACGAGCGAAGATGTACCGAACAGAGGAGAGTCGAGAATATCAGACTCTCTTCTCGACTCTCCTCAGCAAGCAGTATCGCAGTGATTTATTGATTCATTAATATCCTGTTAAACCCTTGTAGTTAACACCCAATTTTGCATTCATTAATCTTTTATTCGGAACGTTTTCGTATTTAAATAATTAAATAACCAAATTTGAATATTGCCGGTAGAGCGCGCCAAAAACATATTCACATTGCCTGATGTTTTGGAAAGGTCTGTTATAGTTTTTATTTTCTCACCCTCAATGTTTTTTTGGTAGCTGAACACGAATTTTAAGTTTGATGACAAAACTTTAACCTTGGAATTTTTTTTGCATTTTTGCATGTTTCCTAAATTTTTGCACTTTTTTCAGTTTTTGGCCTTAATCTCAGAAAGAGAGCGTTTTTTCGACACGTCTATTCTTTACACAATTATTAAAGTAGACAAAAAATTCCGGGCTGAATTATATAAATTAGAATCGGTCAACAAATAAAAAAGTTCTTGCAAAAAGCAAGACAACTAATCGTTCTTTTTTTGTTGTTATAATTTTACCAAAAATTCGTTTGACGTCATTCAAACTCCTTTATACCTAACATGAGTTTTTCGAAGATTAAAACAAGTGTTACGCGAAAGGTGGAAGCTGTAGGCGTAATACTCGCAAGGAGCAAAAACCGTCAATTTTTAGACTGCTCCCTTAGTATACAGTTGTTTTTTGATAAAAAATATTTTTCAGCTCACGTCTTTTAAAGCTAATCAGCTCACCCTATCATCTGTGGAAAAGAATTATAAATCTTTTTGAAACAAGACCTTGAGACTTTGAATTCAAAAAACTTAAATTTTGCCTTTGTTTCTCTTAAAAAAAGTATATTTTTATCATTTTCAAAGTTAGGTATTTATACTTAGGCAAAAATACTGAAAAGCTGTTTCGAAGACAAGAATTCGAATAGCAAAAAGAACCCTCCAAGATGTCTGGAGCGGAAATATCGCAAAACTTTACAACCCGATTTGAAGAGTCATTTTTCGGCGGCCCTTATAGATTCTCGAGCAGGTGGCCCCCTCGATCTTCAAACAGTGACGTCCTGTCATTAAATCAGTAATTTTTTTTTTCATTAGTAGAAAATTCAACTCCTCATATTCATAATTATTGCCTTTACCAGCTTTCCAAGATTGGTTTAATAAAAAATCTAACTTCGAAAATAACAAAGATTATTGTACACTAGTACACTATAGGTACGCAAAAATGAAAGAGTCACACCCCAAAAAATCTTGATTGGATTTTTCTGCCTTATTGGATCTAAACTCAAAAAAACTGCCAACAAGTTTTCTACAAGTCAAGTAATGATTGTTTTTTTTAGAAACATTAGGAATTTTCTTACCGAATGATGGTTACGAACCATTCTCAAGTAAGAAAGATTCCCCTGAAAACGCTCATATGTAATTTAGCGGTTGTAATCAGCGTTTTTTTCCATTTCATGTCACAAAAAAATTCTTAAATTGTTGACTAATGAAGGGTGACTCGGAGACAAGTTGATTTTCATTAAATTTTTCTCCAAAAACCGGTTTCCAGAAGAAAAGGCAATTTTAGTGATTTTTAATGCCATTTGTACTGAGTTTGTCCTGAGTAAATTTTTGTCCCTGGATTTTCTTGTCTGAAGTAGCTTCAATGCGGGGCTCAAATTTTCAAAATCGTTTGGCGAGAACAAAGAGTTATGCAATTCATGCATGGGCAAAACAGTTTATTTTTTTTAATTGCTCATCAAAACATCAAGAAAAATTTATTTGGAAAGCCGCGGAGTGGTTTTGCACGCTTTCCCAGATCACCCTGTAGAAAATTTTTGACACAGATTTTTGAATTCATAAAAATCCATAAAGGCAGAGAAATAAAGAAGGCTACTGATATGATGCGTAAACAAAGTCGAAATCCCTTGGAAAAATCGAAAATTATCCCTAATCAAAATCAGGCAAAATTTTGGGGTGTGACATTTTCATTTTTGCATAGTGTATTTGTTTATAAGATAAAAAAGCCAATGTATTTCACATTCTTCAATGCTAAATTTAAAAGTCTTCTTTCGAAAAACTCAAATTTTAATTTCCACAAGAGGCTCGTTAGCTTCAAGACACGATTTGCCAAGTCTTTTTTCATTAAAACGTGAGAGCTTGAGAAAACTTGAAAACAGAGGAAACGGTCAAAGTTGCCGTTTTTTGATCCATGCGGGATAATGAAATAGGATTTTGGGAAAATTATTGCACCTATACAGCATCAATCTTTCGCATACTTTTAAAGTGTCAGAAAACTCATGCTGTAAAAAGTTTGAATGATATATCTAATGAAGTTTTTCAAAGTTATAATAATAACAAAAAAAGTTCAGTTTTCATGATATTTTTTTGCAAGAACTTTCTTATTTGTTGACCGATTTTAATTTGGCAAGTCACAGTTTGTTATAATTTTAATTCGCGCGAATCTCACGCACTTCATTTTTGTCTGCTACCAGCGGTTTTTCCATCAATATCTCGGACAAAGTACTTTTACGATTTTATTGAATAAATAAAACAATGACGAGTGCTTTTTTGAAACTGAAGATAAGAAGGCTTTTCAATCATCTAAGGATCCTCTCGATTTAATGAATTTTTTTCTTCAAATACTCTGGTCTGGTCTAAAATGACAACAACTTATTTCATATCTCACAACTAATATACATTACGCAAATCTGGTGTAAGCATCACAAATCGCTGCAACTATATTATTCCCATGGTGGATCAAACGCACGAAATGATAATTAAATAAATCCTCGTTGATTTTTTCTTTCAATTTAAAAAAAAAATTCTCACATAAATATCTCGAACATGGATCAAATTTTCTGCTTCACTTATTATTTATGTCACCACTAACCCTACAATAATGAAGATCTGAACGAAATGAACCAAATCGTACCCCGGTCATAACACATAATTTCCAATAATCATCGTGCGATCAGCTGAATATTAGGGAAATGAACACCGTCAAAATTGTCGGTTTCGCTGGGAATCAAGGATAGGATAGGACGCCCCGTGCAGCCCTACATAGATCTGGATGCCGGTGGCAAACAAACGACGGAATATTTGTAACTAGTTTTAAACAATCGTCAAACACGTGATTGGCACGCGTCGCTGCAAATTACCCTTCATATGGCTGATTAGTCGAGCACAACAAAGGGCTCAGCGGTGACGTTGATGTGTGTAGCTGCCAATTTATTAGCGGGTGACGTTCGCAAGACCACCGTAGTGAATAGAGGCTCCCCCGCATCAAACGCCCGAACAGGATCTAATAATAAGGGCTATTAAAGTCGGGTTACTATTAGTCGCCGACGCCGCTCTCTGAGTTTATTATTTTGCTTTGATCGAGATGTTGTTTTCGCCATGGCCTTTATTAAAAATATTTGTCATCATAACATCCCTTAACGGTCTCACTCTAAGGTAACACTCATTAGGGGGTTATGATTTCTTCTTGAACTAAATATGACCGACTTTGAAGGAAACCGAGTTATTTTCGGATTAAACGAGGAAATCAACGCACAGAGTGACAGATTTCCGATGTCGCTCGAGTGACCCTTTCAACCCTTAATATTATATTTCACACCCGTCACCCTCTTGTTAACTCATATGAATTTAATCAATCAGCGGTTTTGAAATGTCCCTCGTGAGCCACTACAAATCCTTTTGTCGCCATTCTTATTCAGATTTTTAATTATTGTTGACAAAAATGCGAGCGCACTTCACTTCCTCGAGCACTTTTCATCCCCCAGTCCGTTTTGACTCTTGAATCTGTTTAAAATGATGGGACGAATAACGGAAAGAAGTCTCGATTTCATTCAATTTTGTATAAATGAGAGACGTTGATCTTCTATTATAGAGTTGATTGTACTGAAACCGCTCATTTGATTTCTATAAATAGCCTATGGAGCTAGAGAAAACTCGTTGCTACGTATCCTGCCTCATTCCCATTTTTATATGTTCCGGTTTCTTAATAAGTAGGTATAGTAGTGATAGTGGATTAAAAATGGCGTCAGTTGCTGGATTCAAATTTGATGTGATAGCTCGGTAACCAACCATCTGCTCTTTTTTAGCCCTGAATAAACATTTAACTTTCCACATTTCATTTCACATTTCACTTCACATGAGAGGAGGTTATGCGTCGCCAAATAAGTCGTGTGCCAACTGCGCACTGTTCCTTAACCCTTTTTCTTATTCCATGTTTTTAAAAATTTACAGTGGATCGAGTTGTGGTTGCTTTTCAGAATTCTTGTAACTTTATTACCTATCAAACAATGTCCACATTTGAGATAAGTTTCTTTAAGAAAAAATTTGCATTTTTCCATTGATTTATTTATGATTGGAAATCATCATGAATGGTTTAAAAGATTATTACAGAAGAAGCGGTAAGGAATTTATATTTTCTGCACGATTAGGTACTTGAACAGCTAAAATTTGAAATAACAACAAAACATGATTCACCACCTCTGCCAGGTTAAGCGTAACGCTTATATAACATAATAACATAAAAGTAATAAGAATAAGCACAACACCCCAACCGAGCTTTTTACCCTCAATAATAATAATAGCGAGTGAGGTTCGGATTATAGTCAGCTCTTTGGGCTGGGTTTTTCGCGCATGGTTGGCCATCACACATCAACTCTAGAGAGCTAAATGCAACTTAATAGTGCCAGTGCGTAGTCTTTAGTACTCGACAAGGCACGCAATTGTTACATAATGGACCCAACAACAGACTTGCCATTGTCGATCCCCGTACTCCAGTTAAAGGGTGATAAAGGTGCCGCTTTCGAGAGGCCGTCTCCGATTGTTGCCGACCGTTCGACAATAATGCCATATTAGTGATTATTATCTATTCGGATGTAGTCAAGTAGAATGTTTGATCAATACGTTATAAACACACACACACACACAAACACATAGACGTGGGCACATGCACGTTTAAATTTGATCGGAAAAAATCGCGTTTGAAAGGGAAAAGTAGCTAATGTCGGATAATTTAGTTGAGTGGAATGCAATGTAATACTTGATTGTTGAAGATTCGTATCTCGATGTGGAATTTTCTGTTTTGTGATAATGTTATGGGGAAATTGCTATTGCGTGAATACCGTTTCTGGCTGTTACCTGCTATCTAAATAATGTCGTTGGAAATATAAGCTCATGCATTAAATCTGATTGCATGATAAAAATACTTGGAAAATAGTAACAATCTCCAAGGATTTATTTGAATGTGAGTTGAATGCAGGAGACTTTATTTGTTGCTATGTTGTTATGACTTTAATTTGTTCATTTGTAGTCATTTTTACGATACTTCTGCTATGCAGCGATTAATAATACAGTAATGAATATGTATACCAGCAATAACGTCTCAACATAGTTGAGAGTTTACAGTCAAATTAATAATAATGACCGTTTGTATATAGTTGTGTTAAGAGTTAACGAACCATTTAGATCAGCCATAATAAACATTAACCATTGGTTAACTGATGTAAGTAGGTGATCAGCTGAGTTTGAAGTATTCCTAAGCTTTTCATTTCAAGAATTTTAACATTACCAATCATAAACTTTGAGGAATTGTTTCTGTTTCCTTCCTGAGTCCTTATTGAGGCTCAACTCCAACGAAGTTCTCAATAGTCAAAAATGTAAAAAAAATGTCACAAACCAAAATTTTGCCTGAATTTGATTGGGGATAACTTTCGATAGCCCCAAGAGACTTAGATTTTGTTTTTGCATATCGACAGCTCTATCCTTCATTTTTTTCCGCTTACTTGGATCTAAATTCAAAAAAACAAATTTCCTAATTTTTTTATACCCCCGTTCTCCAAATAAATTTTAAAAGTATTGATGAGACATCAATCTTCATCATTTTTTCATCAAAACTTACAAAAAAACAATTTTTCCAAAAGAGGTTGTCAAAACAACGGAGTAGACGTCTCCACATATCACCCTGTAGAAAATTGTTTGCATTTTTTCGAGTTTAGATCCGATCGAGCAAAAAAATGAAGGATAGAGCTGCCAACATGCAAGAACAAAATTGAAATCCCTTGTGACTATCGAAGGTACCAATTTACCAATCAAAATCAAGTAAAATTTTGGGGTGTGACTTTTCTTTTTTCTATAGTTTATTTAATCAACAGAACCTGTTATCTGGTTTTGTCAGAAAGCATCACTTTAATCTATGTTGCATATTATGCTATAATTGACAAATCTTCCAGTAACCAGGATTATTTTCGCACAAGAGAGGGCATTTAGAACACTCAATAAAATCGGCCCTCGTACTTAACCTTAGGGACTCCATAACTAATTTTTTGTAATATCTTAATTTTTCTACTGGCTCTACTAGCAACTGCCAGATCTTCCAGTAATCGATATTCTCTTCTTAATTGGGAGCACATAAAATTATCCACAAAGACTGGTCTTATTTACAAGAGCAAGAGGAATTTTATTGCTAAAGATGCAGCTGTAAAAATGTTCTATAGTATCGATCTCAGGATCGAATCTTGGAGAGGGCCTTTACTCATTGTTGACTTCCTTGATCCTTGTTATAATTTTCAAGCTTTCTAGCAAACAAAAATGTATCCTCTAAGAAGGGGTACACAAAATAACCCATAAGATTGTTCTCAGAATCGAATCTTGGGGAACTCAATATTTTATGTCGTGTTTTCTGGATCATTTTATGTCCTGGTCATAATTCCCAGATCTTCCAGCAATAGAAACTCTGTTCCATAGATCGAGGCCATCAAAATATTCCATAAGATCGACCTCAGGATCGAGTATTGAGGAAATCTAAAGGTTTTTTGTGTTTCCCTTGATTATTTTGCGTCTTGGCTACAATTTCCATGTTTTCCAGCAAACAAAAATCTCTTCCCTAAAGCGGGGCATCTAAAAGAACCCATAAGATTGGTCTCAGAATCGAATCTTGGAAAACTCAGTAGTTCATGTCGTGTTTCCTGGATAATTATATCCTGGTCATAATTTCCAGAACTAACAGCAAAAACTCTGTTACATAGGTCGAGGCATGCAAAATATTTCAAAAGATCGACCTCAGGATCAAGAATTGAGGAAATCTAAAGGTATTTTTTGTGTTTCCCGGATTATTTAGCGTCTTGGTTATAATTTACATGTTTCCCAGCAAACAGAAGTCTTTCCTCTAAGACTAAAGGGGTCTCTAAAAGAACTCATAAGATTGGTCTCCGAATCGCATCTTGGAGAACTCTATTCATTTCGTGTTTCCTGGATCAATTTTTTCTCCTGCTAGTTATAATTTTCAGATCTTTCAGCAATAAAAACTAGGCCTGTAAAATATTTCTTGAGGTCGACAAGGAATTTTTGTGTTTCCTGTATTATTTTGCGTCTATATTTCCGTGTTTTCCAGAAATTATATAAATCTCATGTCCACCCCAAGGAGGGGTGTATAAAATTATATCGGTCTCAGAATGTAGTCTTGGGAAACTCAATAGTTCCTTTCGTGTTCCCTGAAAAGTTTTTTTTCTTCCATATGCATAATTATAAAAAATTATTTAAGATCAATCTCAGACCCGAATCTGGAGCAACTTCATAGCTCATTTATATTTCATGGAAACATTACGAATTCCTAATTTCTTTCTACCTTTTGGTGCTTATGTTTTGTTTCCAGGTATATAATCGTGTTCTTCTGGGATCTACGCAATTTTGTTTTTTTTTTTTTATTTTGAAATTGATTTTTTCTGGAGAGGGAAGGGACTAAAATAAACACAAAAAAATCGGCTACAGGAATGAACCTTGAAACACTCCCTAGTTCACTTGATGTTTTTTTTTTCTACGGACTGTTGTTATTTACCATTCAAAGTAAAATTCGCGCTTGTATGACTCAACTTCAATATTTTGGCTGGAATTGCAAGATCGCTTTATACAAAGCGTTTTTTTTATCTGTCACCATTGGGATCTGGAGAGCTAGCAGAGATACAGGATCGGTGAAATTAGAGATAGTTTGATAAAAATAGGTGCCATTTTCTTTATGTCAGTCATTCTAATAAAAATAAATTCAACAAAGCCAAAGTTCTTATAAATAAAAAACAATCAAGATTTAATTCCTCTTTGTTGAGAAAAAAATGCATCTCATGTCACAAAAAGCAACAAGGCAAACATTTTGACGTCATATTGACGTCATTCGAAGAAAATGATTTTTTTTTTTCGATTTTTTAATTTAGTTTACCAAACACGCTTCAATTAAAACTTGAATATCTGAATTGTTAAGACTAGAACCTTCGTCAGGTGACTCGTTAAGACAAAGAACACAAATAAAACTCGTTCCCTTGCTCGTAAGCTGGGAGTATAATAATAATAATAATTATTGTAGGATCCCGCACATCCGCGGCAAATGTTAGGTACAAATGGGCGGATGGTGTCACAGGCTCATAGCTTGAAATGTAATCCCAGGTAAGTTGAGATGTCTTGAAAGAAGGCGACCGAACAATGAGGGACGCATGATGAGACAGGCAACGGCTTTCAATTGGACGTTTTAATGCCGAAATAGAGTTGTTTTTCCCAGCAAACATATCCATATCTCTCCTAATCCGTCTATTGTGCTCGAATTAATCCATTAGGACGAGATATCGTGTTTGGGTGTGCTTTAATTTTGGCTCTGGAATTTACGATTTTTCAATTCAACGCCACTTAAAGGACACTGAAATTGAGTTGCTCACCCGGTATGAGGAGGCCTTGTGTGTTTTTAATGCTGTTAATCGAAGTTTTCTTTGTATTTTTAGGGATGATTGAGTTGAACGATAATATGAGGATCAGAACGGGCATAGAGAGTGGAAGCATATACGTATAAGTAGATAGAGTCCCTTAAAACGCACTGAACTACTCAATAAACGTATCGTAGGGATGCATTAATACAGCACGGCGTGTCATTTGTCTTCAGAAAAACCGGGTTCCATTTCCCTCAACAAACGAATTTTCCGGTTGGTCGCCCGTCGCCTGTTTCAATTCCCACAGTTATATGGCTGCGAAGGATCGCGGCGTTCTTTGCCGATGCTGATCGCTTTTACTGCTTTTTACCGCCTCCCTTATTTTCGCACCAAATTGTCTGTTTACCGTCTGTTTATACACCCTTACTTACACATACACTTTATTGTGTTCGCCTCTCGCGTCTAATGACGGGCTTTTTTACATCAACGCGCTCGAATTGTTGGCCTTCTTGATCTCTTTATTTTGCTTTTCAGCTCTCGATGATGATCACTTAACCTTTCCTCTTCTTATATTCATTCTTTACGGTTACCACAATTTTCTTATACAGAGAACTCCAGACAACTCCTTAACGAGTTTTCTTGTCACTAGTTAACTACTCAATCTAATTCTTTGGAAATTTGTTACGGAAACTCCTAAAAATGTCATAAACAATGTCCTCGAGCATTACTTTGATGTTCGTGTTCATATTCATATAGCAGCATCACCGCTCACATTGCAGTCCAAGGACCAAGAAATGACTATCTCGTTTGGTTTGTTACTTTTTTACTTTTTTGAATAATAGTGGTAGTCCTTTCCCCATCCCCATGTGAACCGATTACGTTAGCGCCTAAACCTTTTGCATTACATTTCTTCTTGGTTTACAAGTTCCTCTTGGTTTACAGAATATCATTTCTTATCAATTAATCTTGAGGGATTGAAGAAGCAAGGAATAAGAGTAAATTGAGCGGGACTTGAAAATACTCCTGCTTGGACACTTGAGCGAAGGAGAGTGACAAAGACAACAAGCTGGGATCATAAAATCTGACATGGCATAATCAAAATGACAATTAGGAAGGAGGTATATGATAGGTTGTCACTTGAAAACAACAACCGCAAATCATAGCAGATAACATAGAAGAAGACGATGGTTAGTTACTAGAAAATGGCCAGTCGAGTCAATTTTCTCTTTATTGCGATCTGTTACGATCCATTTGACTTTAAGTCAGTCCGAGCAGATCTTACATCACTTGGAGGTCACCTATTTAGAAGACCTTATTAGAAAAAAAAAAGCGCTAAGAGCATGCACATTTGTAGGTGGTCACGCCTCACAGCAGTGAAGAAGATAAGGTCCAGCACATAAGGAAAAATATTTTAAAAAGACGAATAATTAGACTTGTTGTTATTTGATATAGTCTCCTCTTTGTGTTATGATTTTATCGTCAACCCTTCTATGCCAAAACATTTGCACTAAAAATTAATCTCAACCAGTTCTGGTAAGTTTGGGAATCGTAAAGGAATCTCGTTAATTAATTTTGGAGAGGTGTGGGAGGAAATTCCATCATCCTTCATCTTGTTGGATCGTCGTTAATTTTGTTGACAATTAAGTTGACACTATTAGCGCTATAAGAATAGCCAATATAAGGGTGGGTAATAAGAAGTGTGAAGGGCATAAGAAGTGGTAGATTGACAATGTGAGTGGATAGTTAATTACGGAACACTCGGTATGGAATTAAGAAAGCGTCTTAACGAGTGAAGGGCTCAAAGATTAGCCAAAGGGAGATTGATAGATCACCTAAAGCTAGATGGACAGCGGATGCGGACGGACCCTTAACACTTCCGTTCAACCCTTCTCTCTAATGAAGTGGTACACTATTATAGACTACCCCGTGGTGGCCGGAATGCGATTGCAAATCCTCCCCCTCCCTGTCTCTCTTAGCTTGCTTTCTACCCCCGGCTACATCTACCCTATCATCCACCCACACATTTAGCCCTCCTAATTGTGTTTGTGCCTGTGAAGTGCTTTCCGTTCTCAAATGCAAATTTTAACCTCGTTAAGCCACGGCCTAGCGAGTTTAGATTATCAATGGTTAATTAATCTTCAATTTATTCACTTTGTGTAATGAATTTAACACTCAATTTAGCGGTTATTAATCAAAGTTTTAATGAAGGTTGTTATAAACACTAATCAAGGGGGTATAGAGAGCGTCGCGACGCCTCGCTTCTCCTGCGCATTAGCAGCCCCGACATCTGGGCGGTTCACATCATCCGTCAGACTTTATAATTCCAATCAAACATCTCATCATCCGCGTACCATAGACTTAATTATCGATATTTTAAATCAATTATCCGTGCTTAATTTACTGACGTAGTCGCGACATTATTTTATTATAAGAAAAATTGTGCTTCGAGAATTCCGCAACTTCGCATTTCAGTTTAATTTCGCTCAAATTTATTTTCTTAGTAAGAAAAGTAGCGGCCTCAATATTACCACTATGCTTATGATGGTTTTTTGTTAATCTCATCTTGTCTTGTATCTGATTATATTCAATATGGCAGTTGATAAGGTTTGTTTGAGCATCTGCTGATGCTCAAACTGCTGCTGCTGCTGAGTGAGCCTTGAAAAATCTTCTTGATTGTAGATCTCAAGAAAGCTCTTTCATTTTACTAGTTCTTTCGCATTCTTCATAATTTTGTCCGTGGTAGCAGAGCAACGTCAATCATAGGTCATTTTTTGGTGTTCGAATGACGAATTCGTTAAAGTCAGAATGACGTGCTGGTGACGGTGAGATGTCACAGATCATAGACGTAATTCATAGACGTGAAAAATGACGTTCCATTGTCTAATCAGGGGACAAATTTAAAAATAAATTATGTATATTTGAAAAATTTTACGTTTATTTGACGTTGAAAACACTTCACTTACTATGACGTCTTGAAAATTCACATTTGAGTCAATTCACGTCTTTTTGTGTTCACGACATCAATTGATTGTCATTGTCTTCAATAACGACGTGAGCCATTGCTTACTAAAATTACATTTTTTACACGTTATTGTTACCAAAATATGACGTCATATTGACATGTATCTCTGCTGCCTGGGGTGTTACGATGATTTGTTTCAGGGTCTATTGAAGACGAATAATTTTATTTTGGACTCTTTCTCAAAAACTTCGGTCAATTCGCGTGTTTGTTACGTCATTGATAATAATTGTCTTAAATTACGTGAGATATTGCTTACTAAATGTCGTGTTTTAGATATTTCTTATAGGTTACTGATTTCAGCAATCAATTATCACTAAAGTATGACGACATAATGACGTGAGCATCTATGCCGCCTGGGGTGCTACGATGATTTGTTTGAGGTCAGGGTCTTTTGATGTGAATAATTTTAGTTTAGACTCCCTAAAGTGAGTCGTTAAGAATTTCTCGTTTCCATAATAATATTTTAGTGCGCAAGTTCAAGAATTAAGTATGCTGTTCGTCTTTCATTTTACCAACTCTTTCACATTCTTCGTGATTTTGGCAGCGATATAAGTGACGTCATGGTGACGTAGAACTGTCACAGATCAAAGACTTGATTTATTGACGTCAAAAGACGACGTTAAATTGTCAAATTAAAGACGTCGTCAGGGACTACAAAACTAAAATTAAAAATAAATTATTGAGGTTTTCATTTCATGAAAGAAGAACCATGTTGGGTTTTTAAAAATAAAAGTTAACGGATTTTCTACCTGAGAGGTTCACGTTTACATGACGTTAAAAACATTCCACTAACGGTGATATCATAATCTTTTGGTCAATTGACGTCTTTTTGACGTTAAAAATTAATTATCTTCATTTAAATGAGTATATGCTTACTAAAATGACGTATTTTCGACGTGTCTTATGGGTTACTGATTTCAGAAACCAATTACCACCAAAGTATGACGACATAATGACGTGTACTCTGCTGCTTGGTGTTACGATGATTTGTTTGAGGCTCTGTTGATGATGAATAATTTTACTTTAGACTCCTCTAAACCTTGAGCTATTCTTTAAAGATCTTCTCAATTGTGTAATATTTTCTTGTTAGTTCACAACGTTAGAAATTAAGTGAGCTGTTGCTTTTTCATTTTCATGACTCTTTAACAATCTTCATCATTTTGCCCTAAGTATCAGATCGTAACGTCACTAAGACGTCATTTTTTAACGTAAGAATGACGTCGTGGTGACAAAAAAGACGTAAAGACACTTAACGTATTTTTTGACGTCATCAGTTATTTGTAGTCATTTACGTGACATGTTGTCTATTAGAAGGACGTGTTTTCGACGTTATTTTCAAGTTAGGTACTGATATCATCAACCAATCATCACCAAAGTATGACGACATAGTGACGTGTTTCTTTGATGCTGCCAAAGGATATTACAAAGATTTATTTGAGGGTCTGTTAATGAATAATTTTAATTTGAACTCCTCTATTCCCTATTTGAAGCCCTTAGCGAATTTAAAAAAATCTTCTGGGCCGTGTATACAATATTTTCTTGTTAATCCTCTTGGTCTGGAATTAAGTGAGCTGATTCTCTCTTTCATTTCACATTCTTTATCATTTTGTTCAAGGTAGCAGAGCAAAACGTCAATAAGACGTCATTTTCTAACGTAAGGATGACGTCTTGGTGACGATGAAATGTGACAGATACTTAATAGATGTCAAAAAATTACGGTAATATGTCAGTCTTAAAGATGTCACAAGGACACAAAAGGGACGTTGCTTTTTTGGAAAAAAAAATTTCATAAATTTTTTATCTCAAAAGTTTCACCTTTATATGCCGTTGAAAATACTTTACTTACGCTGGTGTCATAAAATTTAAGACAATTCACGTCTTTTTGACGTCACTTGGTTATTTTTAATTACGTGCGAGTAATTGAGTACCTACTAAATCAACTTGTGTTCGACGTTTCTTATGGGTTACTGATTTCAGCGACCAACTATCACTAAAATTTGACGAATAAATGACGTCTGTCTTTGCTGCTTGGGGTTATTCATATTTTTTTGGTACGTAGATATTATAAAAATTTTATTTTTTTACTTAACTTGAACTAAAAGAACCAAAACAAGCTAGGAAAATTGAATAATTTTCTTTTCTGCGATAAAGCTCAACAATCCTTTACAAAGCTCTATCTCCGAGTATGTACATTCGGAGTGTTCTTAACTTTTTTTTTAGTCTTCTCTCTGACATTAATGGAAAGTTATTTTGACAGCTGATGATTCCTTTATTAAATCTCTTAGACTCAATACTTTGAAAGGAAGGAGGAGACTCCCTCTATATGCAGTATTTGATCTGAGAGTCGAGCACATTCGGATCGGGAAGTGTTGAATCATTACTAATTTCGTATCTTGTTAGTAGGGTCAGAGGCGGCAGCGTAGTTACATTCCATTAGGTTGTTCCCAAGTTAAGTTTCCTCAGAAAGCACCAATCTGACACAAAATTGACTACCTAATCCGATTGTCTTGTTAGGAGCGTCTTGTTAGGCGAACGCTCACATAAATTGCCCCGAACCGCATTCGATAATACTCGAGGTCAGGTGTGCGACTATCGAATATATCGATCTGTTGGTGACGAATTATTGACACAATGCTAGAGCCGGGCTCCATGCAGCCTGCTAAATAATAATAGCAAACGGTTTCCTCAATCTCCTGTGAAAAGAATTTCGTCAATTTAGATCAAAACTCCCAATCGAATTACAAGAGATTATACAGGAAATTCGAAATCGTTTCATCTGTAAGAGGAAAATGATTAAGCGGAAATACACGTTTTGTCGAGGTAAATCAAAGTAAAAATCCCCGTAACATTAAATTGATTTTTCCGGAGTTGGCTTCACGGAGGAATTCCGACGCCACTGAGTTGGTCCAACTTCTTCATCACACCGATTGAATATACGCTAACTCGCGTAGAAAATTCGTATAAATTGAATAACTTTGTGTCTTTTTATTTTATTTGCTCTCCGGACTCATATTGGCTGGCGAATATAAGAAAAGCCATTTTCCGGGGAAAGTTGCAGCCTCGGGCGGCTCTCCGGAATATAAAACGCCAATTGGTCGGCTTGTTGCGTGCAATTCAAAAACGGAAATTTAATTTAAAGTTTCAGATTTCCCCCGCGCCGCTACAGGGGGTGACGACATAGGAGAAAAACCTGAACTGGCGACCTCTATAATGTAACACCCCACGAAATCTATCCATACCTATGTTGCCAAATATATTATTTCCATATACTCTTATTACCTATACACACCCTTCAATTCTTACAAGGACCTATTGCATTAGAATATTTATTTAAAAAAAATGATTAGAATTATTAGATTTATACAAATTGGTTTTAGATATAAAGTGAATTTCTAAAAGAAAATTTTTCGAACGTTGATGATATCTAATGAGCCAAGTAGGTATATTATGTATAGGGAATAATCGTAACTTTCTACATGAGCTGAAGATTTCCCTGATGGCTTCATCTTTATTTAGGGATGTTTGTTATTATAGTCATTACAGCTTTTTATAAAACAGGCAATTTCGATCCAAATCCAAGCTTTTGCAGCGTGGATAAAGGAGACCTATAGTTGCTTCTGGACGATTCGACGATATGCCGGTTGATTTATTAAGTGGGTGCAAATTTTTACCAAAATGAGTCTTGACGGGTTGGCAACAGAGCGGTATGCGTAACGAGTAGTTCGTGTTCTCTCGGAATAAATACATGTCACATCGCGTGCTGACTCGACAACAATCTTTGGCTGTTTAGTCGGCAATAAAATTAATTTATCTTACATTATACGGGAGGCAAGCGATTCGGCTTAAAACCAACAATGGCTCGGCACGGCCGAGGAGAGAGCCGAGCTATTAGAGTTAGCATGCAAGGGTGGTACTCATAATTAATACGATCACGAAGCAAACGGCCTGGCACGGGGTAAGAAAAGGCCAGTGCTGCGCGTGATTGCTAATAAAGGGCAGGAAATAAGGGTCCTCGTGGGTCTCAGCCGCTGATAAAATAATTCCGAATGTCGTGTCTAATAACGACCGGGCGGGCGGCAGTCACGCGAGATTCTAAACGTGCTGCTTAATCAAGGCCACATCACCTGCCCGAGCCATTATTTGACGGTACCGGTTCTAATTGCCGCTGCTGTTGTTGCCGCTTTATTAATTCTTAATTGCCTCTATCGCTACTAGGTGTCGGCGATGGACTAGAGTGACTCTGATAATTGCCACATACACTTGCCCGATATGATAAAAAAAGGCCGTGTCTATCGAACCGGCTTAGAAAAAAACAACTCTACCTATACGCATGCACGTGGACTCATAGATTCACCCCCCCCCCAATGAATTTTCTTATGAATTTTCTTACTCAATTTGCAAGATTAGATGACAATTACTTTCAAAATGTCGATTCCTTTCCATATTTTTTGGCAAAAGTAACCTTGTGGAGCACTTAAGATCATCACTAACTACTGGTTGGGCAAATACAATCACTTTATTGGCAGGCAGATGCTCTAATTTTTGAAAATGGCGTTATTTTTCAACATGACCTTACATTATTGAAGAAGACAGACGTGAAATTCACCCCAACATCTCTCGGAGCCATATACAATATATACATACTCCTCAAGAAAGTGGAATAATTGTTTGTATTTTTTGCGGAAAAACTCGTTAGTGGCTTTGGCGCAGCGTAAACTTCGGCGCAGATTTCCCTGTCGTTCGATATCTACTGAGCAAACACTACTAAAATGCCTGGGACAACAAGAGAATATCACGGCTGTAGCTGAAGATGTCGCAGATAACCCCGGAGTATCGACCAGACGACGTGCCACCCAATTGGGTCTCAATCGGCGGTCTTTACAGAGAATTTTGGTGAAGGACTTACAGATGTTCCCTTACAAAGTGAAACAACTGAAGATGTTAGCTGTTGACCGCCAAACGCGATATGTAACGCCATATGTAACTTATACGATTAAGTCATCCTGAATCTCGACCATGAGGAACACAACTTTTCATCGAAAATCATCATCATGAGCGACAAGGTCCATTTTCATCTCTTGAATCTACGTGAATAAACATAAAATTATCGCTTCTGGGGCACCTAAAATCCGCGTATAAGCCACTAAGAGCCACTACACATGCTCAAAATTACTGCATGGTGTGCTGTTCACCCTGGAAGCGTCTTCAGACCTTATTTATTTCAAAATGCCGCGGGTCAAACGACTATAAATGTGGACTGTGGACTGCGAGCGCTACAGAGCTATGCTCAAAGACTTTTTCCTCCTTTAATTGGCTAAATTGGGACTAGGGAACATGTAGTTCCAACAGGATGGAGCAACGGCACATACTGCACTAGCCACAAGCGAAATTCCGAATGTCGCCTAATCTCTCGTTTTAACCTTTTTCTCTGGCCGGTAAGACCGCCCAATTAACCCATGCCAGACTTCTTTTGGTGTGGTTTTTTGAAGTCAACAAGCCTCAGATTCTTGAAACCCTCAAAGAGAATATCAATAAAAAATGCGAGAACCTGTTGCCGGAAGTTTTGGCAAGAGTATGGAAAATGCCATTGATCGAGCCATTAAAAAATTACAGCCAATGAACATCGGGTGACAACCTTTGCGCCACCTTGTATTAAGTAGGGGACCCGGGTTTGACTCAGAGTCATTTCTAATTTGGTAATTTGGTTATTACTTATCATTTTGGTATTAGAATCTCTAAGGCTTTTGGTAAAAAAATGAATTTTTTGCTAGTAGATTCGAATGGCAAAAAATGAGTGTTTCATTGACGAAGTTGAGAAGTGGCTCGTCGATTATTGCAAAATTAGTGAAGTGTACGGGATAATATCTGTTCAGCTCGATTTTTTTTGGCAATTTTTTAGTTATTTTTTCAGCTGAAAGGTCCAGTTTGACAAAGCCTAATAGTCAGATTGAATTTTATTGCAATTAAGGTCCGCGGTAAGCTTGATAATTGGATTTTAGCAAAGTCCGGTCACTTCGATTTTTTCTTGCAAGATACGGGTTGACAGGATCCGTCGAGCTCTAAAATTCGAAATTTTCAAGGCCCATTCAGCTAGAAAATTCGAATTTTGGAAAGTCCTGTCAGATCAAAAATTAGTGCATTGTCAAACGGGTTCTTTCAAAAAAAAATTTGGAGTGGCCAGACCTTGAAAAAAAAATACTTGTCAAATTGGACCATGCCAGAAAATTTTGAGCTGACCCTATGTCTTGTCACTGGACATGACGAAAGCCCTCAGGACCTCTAATACCAAATCGTTAAGCTCCTAAGCCCCCAATGTTTCCAAGATTGGAACAATTCTAGGAATAATAAAAAAACATCAATCGGAAACATGGGAGTCCCTACGAAAGAGGAGAAGGTAAAGAATACCCAGCAATTTATCGAATTGATTTAGTAACATGCCTCGTTAAACCTATCTAAATCACCGATTAATTTTAATGCGGCATTTTGTCAATATAAGAATCTAAAAGAAAATGGTAACGGGAAAAATGGCCATAAATTCCTACCATACTCAAATAAATAACGCAAGTCACGAGACATATTTATCGTTTCTTTTATCATTAATATTATTTTTATACTCGGCCTAATTTATTGGAATATTTGTCCTTTTTATATTTGACATGGAACATCACTTTTCGATGGATTAGCGGATTATAGTCGAGTTGCTCTTGTACGGGAATAAATTTATTTTTCCTTTCCGTGTTCATAAAAATCCGTCCTCCATAATTTATTATAATGCGCCCTCCAATAATAACCCTAAGGGGGGAAATAAAAACTGACGTTCTCAAATCCAGTCGATATTCACGTTCCTGCATGCACCTAAATAGAGGAGCGATTCTGCTTCTGCATCAGAATGAAACATTGAAGAGAATAGACGATGAAAATAACGAAGATAACATTTGAAGCGTCAGCTCAAGCAGGTTTGATTGTGAGTTTAATGGTTGCTGTCAAGCGTGGACAAATCATTCACGGACGAGCTAAACCATTCAGGATATGGGATACTAAGTAATCAAATTAGAGCCGAACACATTAGCCCGCCAGAGTGGCGAAGACCGGGCAATCTGACTCGATAATCCGATCCTGCCAGGTATGCAGACATCAGCCGCTGAGGGAGCTGTTCAAACTTCAGAGCAAGCACTACAAGAAAGGGAGAATATCAACAACCGTTTAATCAATTCCCCCTTCATAATATTATATTTACTCTTCCTTCATATATTCTTTTTAACATTACGACCACTTCAAGACCCCTCACTTGAACTGCTGGATTGAAGAAAATCATATAATCTCGGTGAGCTTTTGAGCTTTTACATTAGAGCATTGAGTAATCTACTTTTTCTTTAGTAAACTTGAGGAAACTAATATTTACCAACGTCCGTGGAACAATAAATGAACAAAGTTCAAAGAGGCGAGAATTTTTATATCAATCTGGTAGAGAATTTTGATTAAAAATAAATAATAAAAAAGAACACTAACCTGCACCCTCACTTCAGGTAGATTCACTTTCATAGCCAGCTCCTCTCTGCTGTACACGTCCGGATAGTGGCTCTTCTCGAACGCCCTCTCCAGCTCGTGCAGCTGGTACGTCGTGAAGGTGGTCCTGTTCCTCCTGTGCTTCTTCTTGCACGCGTCTCCCTCGCCGCCCGCGCCGCCGCCGGCCCCCTCGTCCTCGGATCCGCTGCCGGTCCCCACCGTCCCCGTCTTCCCGTATCGCAGCTCCGACACGCCGTCGTTTGAGTTACAACTTCCTTCGCCTGCAATACGAGCATTTCCATTTCAGGAGAGGGTGGAATTATACCGGGGGCGCGCGAGTGCGGAAAACCGCGGGGATCGATCAAGGAGGAGGTCGAGAGGGTCCTGGTTATGGAGGGATTTTATATAAGGGCTTGAAATTGGTGCGCTCCGGATAAAAGTCTGACTACACTCACACACTCGGTTCCGCGAATACATACATTAGTGATGGGGGTGGAGTTGTGGTGTTTGAGATATTCGGTTTTGTGCTGGGATGGGGATGTAGGCAGCTATATGTTTCGTTATTACTAGAACTAATTAAAATTAAAACTAAGTAGAGTATTTATGATTTAACAGAAAATATTTACTCGCATGCATGCACTTTCAATTCAGCCAATTTTTATACAGGGTGACAATTAATAATGTACATACGTTGTATGGGGTAATGAGAATCTGAAACAAGATTTAGGATAAGAGGCAAATTTCAAAGTCGATAAGATTTTATGATTTTCATAGTTGTTTTGTTGTTCTTTGGGTATTGCTTGCTAGTGTCATTCGGTCTAAAAAATATCAAGAAAACAAACAATAAGTACTAACATGACATTAAAAAAAAAAATTTCTGCGAAATTTTATTCGGTAAGAGGTAAGAAGATTTCTACTTCACAAATCATTTTTTTTTCAAGTCCTGTTAGACAAGGGAATGGTGATGTGACAAAAATAACATAATTGTTATATTGGAACTATTCCACTTGTGGAACAGTCTGCTCCGATTGTTACGATTACACTTTAGCTGTTCCGGTTCCACTGCTCGTTACGTGTAGGTAACTCCGTATATAATATGAGCCAGTATTTTTAGTTCCAAAAGTGACCAGCGATGATGTCGCTTTGGTTGCTACATTTTATCATATACCACACGATGCAGAGTAAAATGCTTTCCTCCTACATTAACAGCCGGAGGATTAGAAAATTTAGGGTCACAATGAGTCATACAGTCATACATACACGTTAACTAAAGTGAATCTTATAAACTACCGTGAATTGAAACGTAGGACGGTAGACTATGTTAAGAAGTTCAAAACTGGCTTGCATGAATTTTTGGCCAGAGTATAAAGGAGGAAAACTGAAAAATCACCACAAGAATCCTAGTTTTCGTAGTAAAGGTAAAGGTAGTAAAGGTGGAATATTACCTTTCATCAGGATATTGTTGCAATGATAAATTACACCAAGAGGAGAAGGACCTTCTTTTTTCAATTCTGCATTTTTTTTACGAATGTGACACATCATTAACCCATTTTCCCTACTCCCTACTGCATGGTATCGTATAGGTATGGTAGGGAGGGGTTATATGCACCCCAAGTGACTAAGGGACCGAAGTCATTAGCACCATTCTCACACCACGGTGTTGCTAGAACTCCTACTTCAAGCATACCCGATTTTTTGATAAAGCCAAGAATTATTTCCATGGGAGGAGGTCTATTCCTCTTACAGTGCATCTGGATGATCCAAAACTATCCAGTCTGATATGATACTGTATACTGTATACAGGGTGTCCCAGCTTATTCGAAGCGGTCTCTGTAGGCTAAACGATGGACTTTTTCCAAAAATATTTTGCAAATTCAAGTACAGAATCACAATGGCCATAATTTGAAATTATTTTGGAGTATACAGAGTGTCCCATATGACAGTGGCATATCAAAGTTATGTTTTTTTAAATGGAATGCTCCATTTGCTCCATTTGCTAATCTTATTACATTTTTAGATTGTCTGAGAAGAGAAAATAAGATTGGCTTTTACAGTTGGTGTTTAAATTCAGAAGTTTTTGAGTTATAAACAAGTGAAAATCGTCATTTTTCAAGTTCAAGGCCCTGTACAACGAAAACGGCTGAAGATAGAGAAAAACGGCTTACATGTCCCTATTTTAACTTTTTATGTACTATCCTATGGTATAGAAACATTTGTACTTTCTTTGATTTTTTTATTTGGCAACGCGTGGAGAAATTTCAAAATTTTTCAAATTTTTTATCACCCTGTATAAACATTTCATCCACATCATAGGATAGTACATTAAAAGTTAAAATAGGGACATGTAAGCCGTTTTTCTCTATCTTCAGCTGTTTTCGTTGCACAGGGCCTTGAATTTTCACTTGTTTATAACTCAAAAACTTCTGAATTTAAACACCAACTGTAAAAGCCAATCTTATTTTCTCTTCTCAGACAATCTAAAAATGCAATAAGATAGGAGCATTCCATTTAAAAAAACATAACTTTGATATGACACTGTCATATGGGACACTCTGTATACTCCAAAATAATTTTAAATTATGGCCATTGTGATTCTGTACTTGAATTTTCAAAAAGTTTTTTGAAAAAGTTCATGGTTTGGCCTACAGAGACCGCTTCGAATAAGCTGGGACACCCTGTATACCACGCATCCACGTATGCAGTAGTGGAAAGCCCCATCACTACTTTTGAAACATACTGATGGGCCTCCTTACCCCATAAGTGGTAAGTATGTCTGTTCAGACTGTTGTGATGGTGAGCACTCCAACTAGTCGTCAAAACTCCCTTCTGTTGAGTTTGATCAGGTTGCCCTGTCTATGAACAGTCTGGTCTGTGTGCAGCCTGGGTTGCCTACCAATACTTCTCTAAACCTTTCGGGGTCAATTCCTCGATAGTCTCGATTTTGGTCAGACTAAGTAAAAGCTCCGGTCCAGAACTCGCATAATTATCCACTATCTGGTTTTCCTGAATGAGTATAGGAACTCATAAGATCTGCATCTACGATCAAAGAAAGTGGCTCAAGAGAGACTGTCAGAAACATTGTCAGATCATATACAGAAAGTTTAGGTAATTCTTCTTGGAATGGCAACATGAGGAATGTTAAATGAAGCGCAGAATCTCACAGATAACTTTCTGATAGTCCAATTGAAGTCAGATATGCTATAAGAACTGAGCTGAAGACTCTTGAGACAATTTTGATACCTGTAGTTATTTTGAACATTTCATACCTGTTTTATTAAGTCAATTTTCTTGATTTTATAGAAAAATCAAGCTCAGAGATTAGATACTACAAATTATTAGCTGTCACAATGAGATAATTTTGTTCACTAGCTTAAAAGGAGTTTTATCTCATTGTAAAAGACTCTCGCTTTTTACATGATCAACAAAGCATCAAGTCGATTTTCAGGAAACTGAAAGTAGGAAGTAGAAGTTTCGATTTTATAAAATCGTAATATAAGAGTAGTAATTACTATAATGGGTTTATAATAAGTCATGTAAGAGTAGGTTGGTGTAAGTTTGCGCAAAAGTAACCCGCATCGGTGGTAACAATGTAACTCAATTATATTGATAATACATTAATAACCGAAACCATTTCGGTTTGATAATTGAGTTATTAAGTTACTAACAGGCATAATACGTCGAAGAGACAGGCAATACTGAAAACCTGTATATGGAAGTGGATGGATGCCGCAGACTTCAAGTTTAACATTAATCAAAGCCTGACATAAACCTGATTAATTCGTATAAGCTTCTACCTGCGTTATTATAATTAAAACAGTGTCTAGAATTAATCTCTTCAGAGTTAATGTAGAACTAATTAGTTGCTGAATACTCTAAAAGGATGTGTGTTATGTATGTCAGGACGGCCTCATTTATATTCCGCTCTTTCATACAGAAAAGCAGATGTGAAAAGCTGTGCAGCTGAAACCATTTTGCGCTTTAATTATTATTGCATATTAATCCTGCGGGAATGCATTGTGCAATTTATTGTTTTCTTCTTTTTTTTGCGTACTGTCTCGCGCAACTAGATGACCATAAGCGAGTTAGAATTGCTTCGTGAATTATTACCACAAATTCATTGGGGAAGAGAATTTGCTTTAAAATTACTGCAAGAGTCTATATTGCGACATAGATCTCATCCCTGATTTATGCTAGTGTGATTGATGGATTTAATTGATTGATTGATTTAATTGATTGATAGATTAAGGATTAGGGAGTGTATAAATCTCCTTATACGAAAAAGATAATTTTCTATGAAAGTTTCCCTCAATAGTTGCTCGAATAACTCATGGTGGTGGCGTTGATAGATCTCTAAAATTTGAATTTTTTGTAAAACCGTTCCTTGGAAAAAAAAAGAATAAAATCGATGTGACCATGCAGACTGGACCTTGCCAATGCAATTTGATAGAATCTGATCAAACCATAATAGACCTCGCAAAAAAATTGGAGCTGACCGGATTTTGCAAAAAAAGGAAAATTTGAGTCATTATACAGGGTGTATTATAACATTATAACATTATTAATGTTATGATAAATGCCTTGTTATGAAAATAGTTAAAAATGTTATGAAAATAGGCTCGGTGAGCAGTAGAAGTTGTTCTTATTGCATGTGGTGTACCTACATACAAAATGCACTAAAACCGAGAGCATTGACAGAGTAATTTGGTTAGAATCGATCAAAACGGAGTAATTCATGCATAATTAGAATCACACCTGTCCCAAGGTGGCAATCAAGTTGACAATATCCTAACTAATAGAATATTGTCGCAACACGCGATGGATATTATATATCATAACATAATGATGTAGTGTCCGCACTATCGCCTCCACATCGCTATCAAATTCGCCCCAATTGCAGCGTTCCCTTATCGCTGCTATTCCTGAAAGCCCCAGGAACAATGAAAAATTAATCAGCGCACTCAATCATGCGACGTCAGGTATCTGCCGCGCTAAGAACTGAACAATAAAATTTTGCTCCCGCGATTATTAATAGCGGAGCACCATCGCAGAAACAAAGCAAAACGACTAAAAATTAGATGCTACCTATATGCAACTAATCAATTAGCTAAGCTTCAAGATTTCCTTTGATAGGAGATACTTTGAAGTATAGAACTTTGATTGTATGTCAGATTCATCAGAAGTTTAGATTGGCTTACAAAGGCTATAGATGTAAAGCTTCGCCGTAGTTGCTAAACTTTTTTTTACTGCTATAGAAAAAACTGCTATTGGCTCTTATGCAATGCTTAAGCAAACTATTCCTGCAATACACGGTGTACCAGCTCGATTTAGACAACGATAAGGGCCGTGTAGGTCTCGTCAAGACGAAACGTTTTTTTATTTGAAGTTTTTGGATTTGGACCTTCGTTGCGGAAATATGGCCGACTTCCTGTTTTTAGTTTTTTGGCTCCAGTTTCGGTATTTTTAGGTTCTCGCCCAAACTGAAACTAGTTTTGGAAACTCCTTAGCTTCAGTTACAACTCTCATATTGAAGTCAAGATTCTATCTCTGTTGGATCTTTACTGATTAATGTTATGAATCAAACCTTTGGTCTAAAAACCACGACCAAAACATCCTTCATAGGACCAGAACCATTCTATGACTTCGAAGACATATTATTCAAAGCTGAACCCCGGAAGGAAGAAGAAAATATGAGAGAAATTCATTGGGGGAACCTTTCAGCAGGATTGAGAGACAACCAAAAACTCCACGCAAACTTCAATCAAAAGGTCGAAGATACTCCTCAACCTCTATACGTCTCAGAACACTGACGGGATTCCTGACCTGATTGTAAGCTCGAGAAACACCTGTGGAAATTGGGTTTAGAAGAGCTGCAGATTTTGCAGAAAGGGAGACGAGACACCTCGTTACTTACTGCTAAGCTGATGCGACGTGATAGAACTCGAAAGGAGAAACGCTCTGAGTCAACACCTGCTGCATGGAGATTGGGGGTCTACCCAACCTTGATCCTCTCAAAATCCTCAAGTTTATCAAGAAAACGGACTTGGAAAGTGTGCTTCATTATTAATTAGATTTCATACTAAGGGGGAAGTACGTACAGGGGACACAATAGATGACTTAGGTTGCAGTGACTCAATCTTCCTCCATGATGATCATCATCGAGCAATATATTTCTTCTCAGAGTGAAATCAGCGGAAATGGTAAGCGATTTCGGTTTTTTTTCCCCTGGTCCCTGTTGATTTGCTCTCAGCGTTTCGTTCACAACTGCGGTAGACATTCATCATCAATAGTAAGGTAAATCACGCGTTCATTGACAAATCAACTTTATTCAACTTTACGCTATTTATATGACGAAAATAAAAATTAAACCGCGTTAATTGCTCATTCAATAAGATGAAGTAGATTTCTATAAAAACTTAACTAAATAAGGAAGTGGTTATTATATTAAAAGAATGTGAATTTGAAGGTGTAGAATGTGGCCTTTATAACGAACCTAACACACAGACAAAAGCGCCAGTAGTTGTGCAATTGATTATTTAATTAGAAACATTGATCGGTGTAGCGTTCGTGCCGTCTAATTGCCTTGCATTAATAATAAACACAACAGATTTGCGATAAGACGGTAATTGTTAATTGCAGTTTCGCATGCATCGCCTTCTATACCGGAGGGGCTTTTAACTGCGCCGCTTGTTTACAATTTTCATAATGTTATTGTCAATACGTTAAAATTTGAATTAATTCCTGCGCCAGACCAAAAAACTACCCAGTCACGTTATTCCATTAGACGTATTATATCGTTGGGCTTTCTGGCGTTATCTGATCGAGAATTAAGTAGGTAGGTAGCTGGCTTTGCGGGAGAAAAGAACGGACTCCTCGTCGTAGCTGGCTAATGGCTTTGCTTATGCTTATTCGTGCCTTCCTGCATATACCTATTAGGTGTATCTATCTACTTAGTGGTCTTTTTGGCACATTCCATCAAAACTAACATACTCATCATCAGAAATTCATGGTTTTTTTTGTCTTTATACGCGTAAATTATACAACAACAAAAAATAGTACGCTCTATATAATCCATTATGAGATAAATATACACCTGGAGGAACACTAACACTAGAATAATTCCACTTCTTATTTATTAACCTTTTTTAACCATGAATTATGATTATTTTTTGTTTGAATTTTTAAACTTGCTGAGGTCATGAAAAATGCTTTGTTATCAATTATTTTCCTGATTTTTTTTCTTTTTTTAAGTCCCACTTTGTAGTATCAATCATATTTTTGTAATATCTACAAGAAAACGTATTTGAAGATAAAAAATACTCAAATTTCGTGATGCTGCAGGTACAAAAATATATTACTTTTTATCACTGATAAAATAGGTAGATCGCAAAAATTGGCCAGCTAGTCACATTTACATAATATTGAGAAAAAAAAAAGAAAGTGCATAAATCCCAGTTGTTTAGTTGAACGCTTCAAGCAGAAGGAATCGATTTTCGATTCTTTTTTAATTAAATAAGAGAGGGGCCTTCATCCCCTTCATGGAAGATATATCATATTCTTTGAAAACTGGCCCCTAACAACGTCTGTATTTTCTAAAAAAAAATTCAAAAAATCGCTTTTTTCTCAAAAAATCTATATGATTGACATTATGTAAAAATTCAAAAAATGTTATCCAAATATATGACGTCATAATTGTGAGGAAAATACTTAAATAATGTCTTTTTCCCGAACGATTGAAGAATCAATTTTCGATTTTTTTTAATAGGGACTTTCCTTGAAGTGATATTCCGGAAAAACGGCCTCATTTTGGAAAAAACACTAAAAAAAGTCGCGTAAAATTCGCGCTGCTGGTAGGATCGCCCTTCTCGGTTTCATTTTTTCAGGGTAGATGTGCATTGACATGACGATCAACATTAAGCAAAAATGCAAGCTTTATTACATTATAACTTTGAGGATGATAAAACTAAAAATCTTGAGTTAAAATGGTTAAAGGGAAATGAATCAATTTTAGATTTTTTTATGAGAGATGGTCCTTTAAGCGATACATCATATTCCAGGAAACCGGTCCCTAGCAAAGGTTGGCATTTTCGAAACAAAATAAAAACTAAAAAATGCATTTTTCCCAAAAAAGTCGTGTTGCTGACCTGATCTAATTTTTTTGATTTCCTTCTTTTTTCAGGGAAGATGCACATTGATATGACGATCGGCGTGTCTGAAAATGAAAGCGACATGACGTCATAATTTTAAGGAAAAAATTTTAAACTACAGATTTTTGCCTGAACGGTTCAAGAGAAGAATCGATTTTCCGATTTTCTTTTTAATGAGAGACGGCCCTTGAAGCGACACATCAAATTCCGGAAAAGCTGGTCCTTAATAACGTCAGTATGTTTGGGAAAGATTAATTTTGCCCCCAAAAAAAATTGCTGGCGGGACCGGCTTTCTTAATTTCTTTCATGATTTCAGGGAAGATTTGCATTGACATGACGATCGACTTTATGTAAAAATGAAATATGACGCTATAATTTGGAGGAAAAAAACAAAAAAATCGCAAAAATTCCAGTCTTTTCCCGAACTGTTCAAGGGGTAAGAATAGTTTTACGATTTTTTTAAATGAGAGACGGTCCTTGAAGCGATACATCATATTCTAGTCCCCTTAACAAGGTCTGTATTTTCGAAACAAAATAAAAACTCAAAAACGCATTTTTTCCAAAAAAATCCCATTGCTGGTGGTACAGGCTTTCTTGATTTCCTTAATTTTTTTCAGGGAAGATGCATAATGACATGACGATCGACATTATGTATAAATAAAAGTGATATGACGTTCACAATTGTGAGAAAAACTTAAAAATCGCAAAAATTCCAGTTTTTGGCTTGAACGGTTCCGGGGGGATCAAAACACGGTCGATGTTATGTAAAGGCCGATTTTTAAGCCCTTGATGAAAAAGAGTGCGAAAGTAAAATCGATTAGTAAAATTAGTAAAGTTAAATTAGAATTTGAGAGAGAAGTAAAAATTTAGAGATGAGACGAAATTTCGCTGTGTAAAATTTAAAAAGTACACAAAATAGATGTGACAGGGATTGAAATTCAACGCTCAGTGAGTTCGAGGGTAAATTATAAGAGTGTCATAGAACGTGTCAGTTTGAGGACCTAATACAACAAAAGAAAAAGGGATGGATTATGTGTTGGTAACGCCCATTCGAAGCAGATGTTTATAATCTTTAGTGATTTAGTATTCACCCGAGTTTTCAGCAGCCTTGTACCTACCTACTTAATACAGAGTGGCTGATTTTTATCAGCTCACTCTTGGATGTTGATGTTGAATGGTCCTGAAAGAGTGAGTTGGTCAGCTAAATTATAAGTTTATGTAGGTATACTATGTATAGATTTCGATACCTACATTTCTTCTTCCTTTGAAGAAAAATTTAAAAGAAAACTTATTTCTCCGATTCTTAAGAAAATTTTTTGTAATGGGCCTCGACCTCGATAATAGTCGACAACTAGGATTTCATGGAAGACTGAAAGTAATAATAACCTCCTATTGATGTTTGACGCAATTTGAAGAGAGTTTAGGAGAGAATGATACTGTAACTTTTCGTCTCATTTTTGGAACAGAAATGTGCAGTATTCAGAAATGTGTAGAAGCTCAGAAGCAGAAGTAGAAAGGGCAATAAAAAAACTCTTTCAAAGAGTCTATCTACCTTTTTAATTTTTTAGCTCCGGTGATGTTCAGTCAAGCTCAGTATTATTCTCGAAAAAGTCAAATTTGGAAAAAACTGGAAACTGGATTTTTTATAAAAATTCTTCGATTATGGCCCTTGGGCTATAATTCAATTTTTTTGGGGAAAGTTCATTTTTATAATTTTTCTCAAATCTGGTTCTATATACTAAAGGTAAAACGGCCAAGAGGATTAGAGCTATAATAATTTTACAAATATAATGACTGCAACTTTTGTTTTTAGGTCGAATTTGTGTTGAAAAATTAAAAAAGGAAGTCAAAAACGATCCAATAACAAATTTGGTCAAATTCCAGCGACTAAAAAATATTGGCAGAGCTTCAAAAAATGTTATTTTTTTGCATTTTTCCGATCTGTTAATTGTGCTGCATGGTTAGGATGGTTATTTTTAAGAGAGCGGTAGAAGACGCAGGTGGAAGACATCGGGGCAAGTCTAAATCTGTGATGAATAATTTTTTTTTTGATCAACAGTTTTATGCGAGTACATACAGAATGCGACGTTCAAGAACATTCCGTATAAAATTGGATAACCTCTTCAAGCTCACTTTACTGAAGAATTTACTGTGGTAACTGGTGAAGGATTTATTCATTTTTCAGAGGATCTTCTTCGATGTTCCCGAACGACATAACACGTAATGTAGTGCCGTTATAGTTACTTGTAGTATATATGAAACCAATAGAATCAGCATATTGAGCATTAGAATATATACAGAAAACGTATCATGAAAACAATCACAATGACAGAAATAAAATGTTGGAAGAAGTCATATTGAAAGATTATCAGGATATTGTAATTTTTCTGTAAAGTCCCATGGAAAACTTTGCTGCATGGTTTCTGGACTATCAATTCTGACAAAAGATTATCTAGTAAATTAGCAGTGGGGAGAGGGCTTTGGAAACGGCTTATGATAAATTTTTATGAACTGCATCATGTTTTCCTGAATTCGATCGAAAAATGTGTTTCCTGACAAAAAATGAGAATAATTTTTTTCAAGCAGGTAATGGATTTTCAATCTAACGATTTGAGAGCTTCACTAGAAGAGTTTTCCTCATACATTTTGTTGGATTTCATCCAACCGTTACAAATACTTCACTTTTTTTCCACATTAAAGTTTAAATATGGAAAAATCGGGTTGAAATACGATAATGGCCAATAATTAACAATGTAAAGATTCAATACAAAGTAAAAAGAAACAAATAAAATGCGGTAATAATTAAAAAATATGTGAGATAATAAAATTTCACTTTCTCATTACAGACGTTGGTAATTGTTGTAATCTGATAAAATGTAGGTAATGATATTGAATTAAGTATATAATACGGAAAGAACTGCATCACCTTGCACCTAATTAGAAGATTGTTTGTTTGAAAAACAGCACAGCAAGGCAAGCTCATACATGAACTAACTAATGTACCTACCTATACCAACATACATACGGGTAATTATAGCAGTAACGTCGGTTTTAAATGAATTTGAGTGACTTTTATGCCGTTGAAAATTTATTAGGGTTTCGCATGAGTGAAAAAGGCATGTATTATATCGCTTAATATCCAGGAGTCTGATTAATCGCACTTGGCATATATGCAAATTGATAAAATTAAATCTACACACGAACTTACAGAATTACTTTACAGGGTTTTATGGCTTCTACGTTAATGCGACCCGCTACAGAATAGGACTGGCTGAATAAATTTTCATTAATTATATAGTTTTAGATTTACATCTGTATTTAATTAGTGGAAACGTTTGTTTGGATTATCGAGAATTATACCCCTTGCCACCACACAGAGGGACTTTTAACATTATATTACGTATGCATTTTTATTAAGTACTCTTAGTATAATTTCATGTTGTGTGGACGTAAATTGAGTTGTTCCATCATTATTATTTAAAAAGCAATGCAAATTATTGCTCTTAATTTCCTCAAAATTAACATCACCTCTTACGAATGAGTCAAGGCTATAGCAACCTATGTGTTGGTATAGCAACCTACGAATGTCAATATTTTTTTGAAGCATTAATTAGGATTGATCCAAATTTTTTGCATGAAGCAGCCCTAGTCCTTAGCACCTATGCTTACTAAACAATCTGAAATATAAGAAAACGTTTTCATTGTGATAAGCCGATAGGACTGGCAGGATCTTCATGTGATACCTACCAAAGGAAGGGTGAGGTTCTAAATACAGTGGAACAATAATACGTCAACTTTATTGTTGTTATAGTCAAGATTTCAATTGATTGTTTCTACATCTTGATTGATTGTTTGTTAATTGTAATTCTATTTGATTCTATGGAGATTTATTTCTAATTTATTTAATGAATCGTAATTCCTATTTATTTATTCTACCATGCAGTCAATGCCATGTTGATATAAACATCACTGCCAGTATGTTTATACTGATGAATAACATTTCTTTTAAATATTAGGTACACTACTATTATAGACATACATGTAACAATTATTTACATATAATTTCCTAAGGTCAAAGAACTCAACAACAATTTATCCTATGATCATAGAATTTCATTTAGTTTTTTATACGGCCCTTACCTACAACATAGTCAAATTCTGCCTGTCCTTATCTTAAGTTCTTATTATGTAGGTATAAACTATCCTATGACACAGATGAAATTTTTATACAGGGTGATGCAAAATCTGATAATTTTCATCACTCTGTGTAAAATCGTTTCCAATGTACTCTGCTTTCAAAATGAAAACTTGCGATTTTCACTTGTTTATAACTCAAAAACTGCTTAGTTTAAATCGTAGCTATAAAAACCATTATTATTGGATTTTCTCAAGGAATATCAACGTACAATAATATACAGGGTGTCCTATTTTAAAAATAGACAATTTCGTATTTACTGAGCCAAAGGAACACCCGCCTGTATAAAAAATACATCAATAGAAAGTAAATTGAACTATAAAATTGACCTGTTTTTGCCGTTTTTGAAAACTCAAAACTGAAAGATTTATGGGACCATTGTCAGGCTTTCTAGCTACCCTGTATACCTACATAATTGATAAATATAAGGAAAATTATGAAAATTTTGCGGTAGAAGAGACAGTCCGAAAAAAAATATCTTCATAGACTGACGAGGCAAAAGTGAACTATTTTCAAAAAGTTGAAATTCACTCACTTCAATCTCACTTCAAAATTTCGAAAAGAAATCTTCAAAAGTGATCATAAAGCAATCTCACTAAATTCCCTACGTCATGCTGCTCTTTTTTCCCGAACATTAGTTGTAACAATGAAAGTGACGTTATTAGAAACTAAAACACTGCCTCATAGCGGCGACAACGCTGTCGAGAACGTTCCCAGCTACAAAACAATTTTAGTCGAAAACCAGGAACCAGGCGGTATTTCTGCAGATCTAAGAAGAAAACTGAGGTCATGTGATACGTATAAATTACCTAAAAATTCCAAAAAAATTCTCCACTATTGAATAAAACGTTCATTATCCTGCTCAAAGAGTGGTCATTTATACCTGGCCTGCTGTAGTATTTTAATCCTGCTGATTTCCTGCAGTTTGATTGGTGCATTCCTATACCGTTATAGATAATAGAAGCTCATTTACGGGGTCAAATCAATCACAACTCAGCCTGTGGAATGATAAAAGAAAAATCACGATTATACCAGCAAATCACAGCTGTATGTTCAGGAAATCTCGATATTAAGCGCGTTCATATAGTACTGCATCACCATCGAACAAAAACGAAGTAGCACGATCGCACTCCACTTGCGATCTTCTTTTAACTCACTGCCAGTCTGCCATATCAACTTCACACGCATATCAGTAAACGCGGCACGGCAAGGCAGACAACAGAGCGACTATAATAGCGAGTCTGGAGTGAAACGGCGGGGAACGAACTACTTTCGCCTTGCCGGTAACTAATTAATAAGACCTGCACCAAGAAACATAATTAATCGGACATATCCTGATAACGTGGCGTTATTAAATCATACTTATAATAGGTATTTTAAAGCTATACGATGATAGCTGATAAAATCGCAGAGAAAATAGCGTCTTTTGCTCGCGGAGAATGACCATTATTCACTTGGATCCAACACTCGCGTTTTCGTCCTCGTGATTAATAGCCATCATTCTCCGCTCGTTTTTGATGGATCCAGTCCAGTTGTGATCCCTAAAGATATACGAGTGTTCTACGCTAATGCGTTAATCCCAGTGAGGATCTCGTTAGCCTTTCTAATATTAAGTCTGATGAAATCTGATCCGTTTTATCCGAAAATAAAAACAAAGACGCGGGAGCATTGATTTCCTGTTCCAGCTAATGCCTTCATATGGCTGCGTTGATGGAGGAAGACTGAGGACCGTCCATCACAAATGCGCAATTACCTACGTCTGCTAGATCCTATTTGTCAATCTTGTAATCCTATCAAATTGAATTCCTTGTCAAACGAACGTCGTAGCTCGTATTAGTGCTGCTGTCAATAAAATCTAAATGCCCGAAAATACCAGCCGTCATCTTCTCATTATACCGGAACTTCCATTCAATTTCATCAGACGCCGTACCTAAAAAACAATCTCCCTATATAAATAACGAAATCTTCCTGTAATTCTTCATATGCCCACCTACCTACCCCTATTACCTATGCCGGGGTAGGATTTGATATAATTGGAAAGTGCACGATAATATGTAATTTTCTTTCCTAAACGTTCCTAATAAACGATAAGATCGACAGTGCCTTAAATTATCCTCTAACCTGTGCTGATTTACTACCTTTAGTTGAGTTCCCTGCTTCAAGGGAAGATTGCGTGTTTGTAACAATGTCACTAGCGTTATACCCGGTTTAATGGAACACCACTTTACATTACTTAATCGCTTCAGCGCTGTCTACATTACAACAGCGATCGCAAGCATTATTTTCATGTAATGATCCTTTACCTAACCGAGTGGAAAACTCGCCCTTGAAAACTAACTTCCCTGATGGTATAATTTAATTGGTAACTTATAGAAGTTGACGTGTTTTATAAGAAAGCTTATTAAAAGTTGATAAAAGTATTTGCGTGATGAAGCTTGTCTTATCTGAGCTTCTTACTTCTAAAGAAGTAATTTCCAAAATTAACGGAAGATGTAATAATAATAATTATAATCTTGAAAATTACTTAATAGGTAGGTACACAATATCAACTTTTCCTCTATAAAAAGTTTAATTAAGAAAATAATAATTAACGAAGAGGGTATCAAAATGAGATGAGCTTGAAGAAACTTATTGAAAAATTGTAGGATTAATTTTTTCTCATTTTCAAAAATGTAATCCCCATTTCGCACCAGCACCAGCACCAGCAGTGCCATCTGATGGCAGCCTCCATTCGTCTTCCGATTACGTGACTGATAACAATTAATTAACGATGTCGTGCAGATGCCTCCATCTAATGATAAACCGACCTGACCTATCAACGAGTAGTTAGATAACGAGTCTTTGAAAGTTTCTACTAGGTAGATTGCTTCTCGGGATTTATCTCCCCATATTATTCTGACTGGAATTACTTACAAAACAACTTGAAGTGAGTGTTGACAAAGATCGTTTCGCCTTCCTGAAGATACTAAAAACTCTTTCCTAATATACGTTGAAGATTGAAGATTAAGCTCACTTACACAATTCTTGTAAACTTATTAGGTAGGTACCTATATCAAAAAATCAAAAGTTAAATTCGATTCGTTCCATTATACTTCTATTGTAAAGAATTTGATGGATTAAATGGAAATTTCTTGTCATAATAACTCAAAGTGATTGGTTAATTTTTTCAGCCAGCACTTACTCTTTTTTGTCGCCGAGGAAGCAATAATTCCCCCATGTTTCCCAACGTCTTGATATATTATCAATTTCCGTGTCATTGATTACCAATCATTGCAGTAACATCAATTCCAGTATACGAGGGAGGTGGAAAAAGTAATCCATGTTTTAGGAAATCGAACTGACACGATTCATTCAGCGATATAAAGGTCTTTTTCCCTGCAAATATATCTCCTTTTCTTCAAGGCATAAGAACGCTGTGAAGCTTCAAAACTTCAAAAATATTACCTACAGGATAATATTACGTCAGGAGACGTCTCTATTTATATAATACAGAAATATCAGGAATAAACTCATGTGAGGCTCAAATTGTATAAAATATTCGTTTACAGATTGGGTTGGTTCATTTCCTCTGTAGATAAAATTCATTGCGATGATACACAGCGATGATACTTTCAGTTTACATGCACGAATAAAGAAATAAGTGCTGAGGCTTAATTTATTGTATAAAACCATCGAGACTCAAATTGCATAAAATCTTCGTATACGGATTGAATTTAAATGTTTAGGCATTACTTTCATTCACGAAAAGGAGTAAACAATAAGTTGTGAGGCTCAATAAGTTATTCTACAAAATTTTCTTGTACAGATGAATGTGCTAAACTTTTACATTCCTCTTTATGTAGAAATGCCAGGTTAACTCGTGTGAGGCTCAAATTGTATAAAATATTCGTACTAGCAAATTTGGTTAAAATCTGTATGCTGTATTTTAATTTGCACACGAAGAGTAAAACAGTAGTGAGTCTCAAATGATTTTTACAAATTTTTATAAAATTTTCGTGTACAGACTGAGTTGAAATTTTTTTTTGCTAAAAATATAACTTTAATCCATCCTCCAAGGTACACGACACTCAATTAGGTGTCAAGCTTCAAAAGTAGGTGCAAAATGACATTTCATTATCAAGAAAGAGAAACTCTTTGTATAGAAAAGTTGGGTTAACTGATGTGAAGCTCAAATTGTATATGTAATTGTATATACAAATATTTCATTCGTGCAGAAAGAATAAAACAGTAGTGAGGCTCAAATTATTGTACAAAATCTTCGTTTACAGATTTCATGTGTTGGATTTTTTTTGTAAAAATACAACTTCTCTAAAGCTTCAAAAGTAGGTGCAAATTACATTATCCAGAGAGAGAAATATTTTTCTTTATATAGAAATGTCATCAGGTTAACTCAGCGAGGCTGAAATTGTATAAAATGCTCGTATAAGTATAGGTATACAATACAAATTGGGTTAAAATTTTTATGCTTTATTTTCAATTGTAAACGAGGAATGAAGCAGTAGAGTGAGGCTCAAATTTTTGTACAAAATTTTCATATAAAGACTGTTTTGAAAGTTGTATCGTAACTTTTGCCCTCTATACGAAACTACTGTGAAGTAGGTACAGGATAACTTACATCATCAGAAGATAGGGACGTCTCTCTTTTTATAGAAATATCAAGATTGAACTCATATTATGTGAGGCTCAAATTATTGTACAAAATTCTAAAATTATTGCTACACGAGAGATGAACGACGTTATAAAACAGTAAGTATATACCATTCATTGATATTATGGTGTGAGTATAAGTGGTAATTTAAGACAGGTGTTTCGTCCTAATTGAGACTCATCAGTATAATCTATCTTACCAACACACATCACAGTGAGCTAGATGAACCCAGCGTGCATTTTGTTGACTTTATCAAATTATTGCACAAAAATCTTCCACGCACAAATTGTGTAAGATCTTCATATAAAAATTTGGTTGAATTTTTTTTGCATTATTTCATTTATACACGAAGAATGGAAGTAGTGAGGCTCAGGTTATTGTAAGCACAAACAAAATCATTTACAGGTTGATGTGTTGAACTTTCTTTCGTGAAAATATTACTTTGCCCTCAAAGGTGCGACACATACTAAACCTGCCAAAGTAGGTTCAATAAGCTAATCTTACATTATCAGAAAAGAAACATCTCTCCTAACTATATGAAATGTCATCTTGCACTCATGTGAGATTCAAATTGTATATGGTTTTCGTGTACCTACAGATTGGGTTGAAATCCTTAAACATTATTTTCATTTACACAAGAAGAATGAAATAACTGTGAGGCTTAAATTGTAGTACATAATCTTCGTGTACCAGACTTTTAGATAGGTATAGGTGTAGGATCTCCAAGGTACGACACACTGCGTGAAGCTTCAAAGGTAGGTACAGGATAACATTAATAAGTACATTATCAGGAGAGAGACGGAGAGATCTCTCTTTATCAAATTGTGTAAATTTTTCGTGTATACAGGCTCTTTTCTTTCGTGTATTGCTCTTTTAGTCTTTAAGGTTTTAAAAAGTTTTTAGCTTTATTTTCATGTATATATTAGCTCACACTATTTGCATTGAGCAAATGATATCGGAAGAAACAATTACTGGATGAGGCTCAAGTTACTGAGTTCACTCTGAATGTGTTAATTTTTTCTTCAACCAAAAATGAGACAAAAAATTGCAGGAAACGTTATTTAAATCTCCAAATATTGTTAATTCTTTTTATGTCCTCCTGGTATAGACTTAATGGAAAAGTCACTTCCACTAAAGCCAATTTATCAAGCTAATATATTACGTTTCATTCGACTACCCACGAAACGAAAGCCAGGTATCCGAACAAAGGGGAGCGAATTGATTTACAATTACCGGACACTTTCTCACCTTATTTGCTTACCTCATTAGAAATAATACCCCCATATTATTACCGGACAGTGGACGGAAGAAGCGTATATACGTTATTTTTTATGGTCGATTAAAAGCAAAAATATCGTGAGTGTAAATGGAAGACATCAACCATTGCATTAGGCTTGCATTATAATCTTGGGTGTGTCTACATTACCCAACTGCGAGTGTGCTGTATGTTTTTTTACCCAGAGAAATTTATACGAGTAAGCCGTATTTTTTTTGAAACCGCCACTCTTTCTGTTCCATAAACATCTGACACCCCTCCCCTTCACAAAAAAAACTACAGCCTTGCGAAAATTCAAATCTGACGATTTTTGAAGTTGTAAGAGACTATAATTTCTCCAAATTAACATTCTTAATTGCAACTAAAAGAAGAATTTATGAGATAATTCTCGGGGAAAAGATTTATCCATAAGTAAGTTGTGAGATCTCCAGTCGTCTTGTATCAACCAGCACCTCCCATCGGTGCCCCCTCCCTCCAAAATGATTTGGCTTAGGACAAAATAGGTAAATAAAGATTTTTTGTGGAAGTATCTATACCTAATAAGAAGTGTCTAAAATTTCCTCCAAATTGGTACGCAATACATTTTGTCTAAAATTGATCTAAAATGATACGATTGGAGAAGAATTTATGGGACAATTCTTGTGGGAAAAATATCTCCAAGTGAGCTGTGAAACCTCTTCTCATTCTGTTCCAAAAACATCTCCCTCCACCCTCTTCCAAGCTTAAGTAGGCCTAGAGAAAAATCAAATTCGACCAAATGAGTTCTGAGATCTCCGCACTCTTCTTGTATCAACCAGCACCTCCCATTGATGCCCCCTCCCTCCAGGATTTGGCTTGGGACAAAATAGTCAAATAAAAAATTTTTGAGGAAGTAGGACCTAACAATAAAGTGTCTAAAATTTCCTCCAAATTGGCACACATGTAAAAAAATGCTATAAAATTACAATTTAGATTACAATTTAGAAATTACATAAATTACAAGAAGAATTTATGGGACAATTCTAGTGCGGGAAAAATATCTCCAAATAAGCTCTCCATCTGCATCTATACACCCTCCCCAGAGATTAGGCCTAGAGAAAAATCAAATCTGACGAATCTACCATAGAAGCTATAATTAAGAGACTAATACAATAAATTAACATTTTAGGAAGTATGGTAACAAATGTCTGCAGAAACTGAAACTTATTATCCTTTAAAATTTTCCTATAGGAAATTCAACCAATGGAGTTTGGATGGTAGAGGCCGTGGTCCGTGTTTTTTTGTTTCTTTCTTGTTTCTTTCTTTTATGTCTTTCTAAATCATAAATTTTCCAATACAAAAATGTATAGCCGGGCAATTTTTGAAAAAACAAAATTCTTGCACCATATTTTTTGAGAGTAGCTTTTATTTGTGAGTTCTCAAAAAAAATACTGTGCATGGATAAAAAATCTCTGAAAACTCATTTTACGTCAGTTATGCAGCGTATGACAAAATAGCTTTTTTTGTAATGTGAAACATCGTAAATTTCCATTTTTTGGAAAACCAAATCATTTTTGGTTTGGATTTTTGTGATTAGTGCGTTATTAATTTTTTACCTCCCTGGATACCCTCAAAGATGGAAAAGAATGATGTTTGAAATCTTCCTCCAACATTGAATTTAATCATTTTCGGACAACAATAGGGTTGATCAACAAATCAACAATAGGGTTGAATTTTTAGGACGAAAAATCTGATAATTTCCCTTACCCTGTGCTAAATAATAGGGTACCTACCTATAAAGGAAACTTGAAATAAGGACATGGAGCCGCTTTGTAAGTAAAAAAAATGGCGATTTTCACTTGTTTATAACTCATAAACTTTTGACTCAATTTTCACTTCAACTGATTGTTAGAACTTTGTAATTGAACTTTCTCAGATAGGTACCTAATATGAAAATACAATAATATACAGAATAACTCTGTTAGAATAACGAAGTAGGTGGCACCTTCTGGTATTTCCGGAAATGCGGCCATCTTTGAAAATATTTTCCAAAATTGTTTGATAGTTTTATCTGGCAATAATTTTTACACGCGCAGGTATAGGTAGGTAATATAGATGTCTGCTATTAAGATTCCTACTTACGAAGTCATGCATTAGTCATGATGCTAGTTTTTATCAAATTTTCATATCATGATGATGGAGAATGGTCCAGTGGAATTTATTCTAGGTAAAATTACAACAACTTTCACCGGGGATGAGTTTCAGGACTCCTTATGAGATAATCGTTCTGTACTCTATACCTACATAGGTATAATGTAGATAAGGATGCGCTCGTTACTGCTAATAAGATGTCTGCCAATAGTTGTACCTATTACACAAAACATCTGAATAAATTCGCATTCAGCGATCACTCAGTTCACGCAGGATATCCGGGAATCTCTTAAGTAATAATGACGATTTCAACTTGAAACACCAGTTTGAACTTTGGAGTAGAACTACTAATTAGGTACCTCTTATAATATATAAAATGATAAATTACCTGCGCTTTCACCGTTTCCGGGCGTCCCTTCCCTGGCGTTCCTTTCGTCCCGTTCTTGTTTGCTTCGTATCCCCAGGATATTGTCGATTGAGTGTCGTCCGGCCTGTGGACTAGTCGCTTTCACCTCGTACATCGCGGCCTCACACCGATCCAACTCCATCGCGGCTTTGCGCCCAACTGCCTGGCGCCTCGCACCGCCGCCACCTGGAGGGGCGGGCGACGTGGGAGGGGCCTCGCGAGACGCCGAATAGGAGCCGGATAAGAGCCATCATGGCGGAGGGTCTGTCGATGGTGGGGTAGACGGCCGGAGAGGGATAATAGGGTGGATTAGGGTGGAAGAATCGGGCATGAATGGGTTTGGTTGGTATCGGTTTGAGGACAGACCGGGAGAGGAATATCATCGGCTAATAGTGAGAGAATTACAAGTTAGGTGCACCTACTTAAGTAAAGAGGTACCTACCTAGACCTACTCATAGATATGATATTCTTATTTTAATAGGTATAAGTTCCTATATACTTATCTGTTTTATGTCAATCAGTTTCGCCCCCCCCCCCCCCCCATATTTAAATATTTGCCTTTAAAAGAGTTAAGTAGGTATTTAAAGTTCTAAAAAGCAATCCAAAATTTCAATCGCCTTATAATTATTATCAGATAGGTAAAATTCATAGGTACCTACCTATCTATAGTTTATGCATTCAAAATGATATGGCCTCTGGAAGCCCGGCGCTACCATGCAGCAACAATATTGCCGGCAATAAAATCGACCCTCCCTGCTTTATAACTGAAACCAATCCAAAATGTCAGTTATACCATAAAAGAATATTAAAAATTAAACTATAATAATTCACAAATTCGCACATTTAAAATGATTTCGGTGGGCCTTAACACATTTTTGCATCATCTTCAGGGATTGTATTATTTTGTTCTCTTCGGTCTGATTTTGCAGCTCAAGCAACATAAAATTGGTAATATTAGGGCAGCGTGCGCAGAAACGAGTTTACGCCAGTTCCTCCTGCGTCAACAGATCTCTGCTAATATTAAAAGAAATAAAAAGTTAGGTACTTTAATCGAAGTTCTTTGAGGATCAACAATATGCCAAGCATATTATTTATACTTAGGTATAAATAAATTAAATAAACTTATAAACCACGCAAAAAAATTAATTATTTAATTATTTTTATAATTAGGCAGAAAATTAGGGTCTCATCAGTCAAGATAAATATACTTATATAGAAATGTTACTTTTGATATTTACTGTTCATATTATGTAAGTATAGGTACTTTATACAAGAATAGTCATCCATCAGTCATTTTTTTTTTATTATTTTGAAAGAAATTGCATTTTCATTTTCTATATAGAAGAGGAAGCATATTCATTTGCATGAGATACGCAATAATGTAAACTTAAGTGAAGTTGACGTAACGAAGAAGAGGAAGCCGCAGGATAACAGAAGGGCTCAACTGATTGAAATCTAACGCCATTGAGGATCAGAATTGAGGAACAGGTGAAGTAGGTAGGTAGGCACACATTAACACGTTATCTTGTATTCATTATTAGCCCGTTAGGGATATTGGCCGGGATGGGATTTGAACCGCAACATCGTATTTCCCAGGCTAACTTTATCAATAATCCGCCATGATTTGAGCTAATCTGCTGTTTATTGCCGATTTGTGACGCTGAATCAATGTTAATTAATCTACATTATCTACACAGCATATATACCTACGTATACAATCACCCACTGCGCATGCACAATATAATGAATAATGCTTCCCAGTTCGAATGTGGGTAAATATTTTGCCTATATACCGGGTGTCCCAGACTTAATTGACCAGGCCATATCTCAGATACAGGTTGAGATAATCGAGGCGAATAAAAGGCATATTATTATAATTTTTCAAGCTCTATAACATGACAGCATGAAAACAGCCCCCACTCCAACATTCCATAAGTTACAGCCCCCAACCTTAAAAAATGAATAGCACGTTGTATATATTTTTGTATATTCAAAACCAGTATTCGATTGTCTATTCAGATAATTTTTCAGATTCAAAATTGGTTGAGAAATAACCAAGAAAAAGTTCATCAAGATGGTCATGACTTTTTATATTTGAACTTTCTCTGAATGCCTTTAGCTGTCAAAATTTATCAATATTTTGGTCATAGTTTTTAATTAGCCGTTCACAGTGATCATTATGGTTCATGATAAAGTGCTTTATCTGTTGTTTTATTTAAAAAATTTCCCAATAAATCAGAATTATTAAATAAATTGTTTGGACTTTAATTATAATAATAACTTTCACCTGCCTGTTAAAAACTATGACTAAATATTGATAAATTTTGACAGCAAAAGTCATCCAGAGAAAGTTTAAGATAAAAAGTCATGACCACCTCGATGAACTTTTTCTTGGTTATTTCTCAACCAATTTTCAATCTGAAAAAACATCTGAATAGACAATCGAATTCTGGTTTTGAATACCTATACAAAAATATATACAGGGTGCTATTCATTTTTTTAAGAGTGGGGGCTGTAACTTAAGGGATGTTGAAGTGGGGGTTGTTTTCATGCTGTCATGTTATACAGCTTGGAAAATTATAATAATATGCCTTTTATTCGCCTCGATTATCTCAACCTGTATCTGAGATATGGCCTGGTCAATTAAGTCTGGGACACCCGGTATAGGTAGGTACCTAAAAAATATATGAAAGTAGTTAAGGTATTAGGTGTTTCAATAGAATATTATTGAAAATATTTTTATCACCAACAATAATTAGAGTCACCAAAATTTTATTGTACCTATATGTACCTGAATTCTGAATTCACGATGGAAAAAATTAAGAAATTATAATGTAAGAAAATTTTAAAAAAATAAAGAAGAAATACAAAGTGTTAGGTAAGTATACCTATAGGAAGTGAAGAAGACTTTTTGTAAAAAGCTTTATCAAGAAATGAGATAAAAATAACAGATAATAAAAATAATTAAAGAATATATTAATGATAAAATATGGTGTTGCGGGGACTGACGAATGACGAATTATTGCTTAATAAGATAGAGGAGTTCCAAATAAATTGGTTAAAATTATTGAAGGCCAAATAAAACTTGTTACACAAAATTATTGTGTGTAGGTAGGTATAATAATAAAAGAATACAAAGGAAGAATCAAATATTAATAACTATGGAAAAGAAGTATACCTACCTACGAGAAGAGAATTATGATTATAATAAAGAAAATATATAGAAGAGAAATGAAAAATGTAGAATAGAAATAAAAGAAGGAATTTGAAATAGGGCAATAGTTAGAAAAAAAAAGAGCTATAATAATATAATTGTGTGGGAAAATTAGAGGTCAAAGATATGAAATATCTCAAAAATAGGATAAATACAATAGGTACCATACAGTCTTTTGCTTTTGGTTTTCCTCTTTTGTCAATTGCTTTTCCTTATTTGTCAAATGAGTTTCTTATTTTTCTATCTATCAATGATTATAGTCATTGATTTATCAATCAATTTCCTTTTATGTCAAATCAGTTTCACTTTATGTCAATTGCTTTTCCTATTTATGTACAGTGACAGTAATATAAACATTGGAAAAGCATTTGATAAAAAAGGAATCTCATTTGACAAAAGAGGAATTTCAATTGAAAAATCACGCACTGACGTTTAATAAATGGGAAACTCATTTGACAAATAAGGAAAAGCAATTGGCAAAAGAGGAAAACCAATAGAAAAAGACTGTAATTATAGTTACCTATACAGTTTATTAGAAAATTATTATTCAATTAATTATAAACAAAATTCAAAATCAATTTAGGTAATGTAATTTTGAGGAATTGTTATAGAAAATGTGTTCAGATAAAGACAATAATGATCGCAGGTTTGAATAAAATTTAAAATATAACATTCAAATTTATAATTTGTGACAATGGGTGATTAAAATAATGTACCTATTAATAATAACAAAATTTAAAGTGTCAACATAAATAAATATCTTGAGTTGTTTTAAAAATCTAGAAAAGAAAAGGAAGGTGAAAAAATTAAGAAATGAGAGATAAGGTAGCCACGAAAAATAAAATAAAAATAGATAGAGGAAAATTTGAAAGTGTCTGATGTCAGAAATAAAGTAAAAATTATGAAATAATTAGTTGTAAAGGTGAAAGAGAAGCATCAAGAGTCGGAGAAAGAGAGAATATAAGAGGACAAAAGAGAAGTTTTGGAGAAGATATTAATAAAGAGATGATTTTTTGAACCAAATAATTGTACGTAAAGCGGAAGAGGAACAAACTGAGTCAAAATAATTTTGGTGAAGCTGTTACATGAAGGTTTGAGGAAGTTAGATAATTGTTTCTGAAGGAAAAGAAAGAGCATCCAGAAACGAAGACAGAGAGAGAAAATAAAAAAATCAGGAAAAGGAATTCCGAGACAGTTGCAGCGAGAGACGCAGAGAAAGAGAGAGAGAAAGAGAGAGAAAACTAGATGATAGGAGAGAGGTTTAAAAAAGGATATTGTGAGATTTTGGCCTTTTAGACAAAGACACGACACGTTTAACTTTTCAACTTAAAATTGTTCAAGGAATACGCCCTTAAATTTAGTAGGTACATACCGTTAAGTAACACACCCTGTATTCCGTTGATATAAAGCTTGCTTAGTATTTGAGAACAGCTGTATGTTAGGGTTTTAGAGTTGGTAAAAATATTAAGTTTATGGAAAACTTTATACTCAGAAGAAAATTTACTATCTAATTCTAAATTTTTCGCGCAAAAAACTGGGTCAGCCTGTAGAAGACGACGAAGAAAAGAGAAGACTGGATCAAGTATGCATCATTGGCGGCGCTGGTTACAATAAGAAAATTGCACGTCTTATGAAAATTCTTGCCTGCAATGCATGCGGTTAGACATGATGCAGAAAATGAAAAAAAAAATCCAGGTATCTACCTACCTATATGGATGCCAAATAAGTATACCTATACCTATACATTTTTTTCATGAATTCGTCTATGCTTCTGACGTAGTCCATCGTACCTACAAAGCACGAGGAGAAAAATGAACTTTTGTAAGCCATGCAGGATAATACATGCAGCAGGGTGTCCCAAATTTTCCTAATCAAGGCATAGATATTCGCGTTATTTGAGAACAGAAACAAATGAAATTTGGAAATTTTCAAACATACCCCTAACGCTTTGGCTGATGCACCCTCAATACAACTTTGTGCCTTTCTACTCCGAAGTAATCAACCCCCCACTTGCTTTTTTTTTCAAATTGCACCTCTAATTTTCTTTTGCTCGTGAGGATTCCTGACTTCATTATAAATAGGTAGATACAACAAGAAGAATTTTTTTTAATTATATTTAGTTTGCCAAAAAAAGTAAACTATCTTAAAAAAAGAGGGTGGCAGAGGGTAATAATTAAAGAACACTTCGTTAGGTCGTTTAAAAAAGAAATTAGGTATGCTCTCGCCAAATTTTATTTCCACAGGGGTGCATATATAGGGGTGTAATTTGCAAGAAAAAACAAGTTGGGGATGGTAACTGGGGGGGAGAGGGGTTGAAATGCGTAAATGTATATTGAGGGTGCAGCCGCAAATTCTTGGCGTATATTTTGAAACTTCCCAAGAATAGTATTGTTATAATTTCCCAAACAGAGAATAATTTCATTTTGAAAAGACCTCAATATGTCCTTTTTTACCCCTTGGCAACGCTGGTTGTTAAAGATGGTTTCGATAACCCGAATTAGATTTTTAAAAATCGCATACCGCTGGTATTTAGAACAAAGTCATCAGTAATCCTATACCTGTAGGTACTGAGCAAAAAAAGGAGTGTAATTTAAAAAAAAAACAATAAGATAGGGATAATTATTACTTATGGGGGGCTTGAAAGGCGTATAAATGTGTATTAAGGGTGCGTAGCCGAAAAGCCTTAGGGATACATTTGAAGCTTCCGAAATTTCATTTATTCCTCTGTTTTGAAATAACGCGGATATCCCTTGATTTAGAAAATTTGGGACACCCGGTATGTTTAATTCTTGTTAATAATCGAATGAGTTTTTAAAGTTTTTAAGTTGATATTATGATATGAGTTTTAAGGTGTGTTAAATTACAAAATAGAGCTTTCTTCACTGAATTTATCTCATAGCGAATTTTCCAAAATGTGGTTTATATCTTCTTCACCTCACTTACCCTACATTATCTACGGGCGCAGCCGAGATCCCAGTACCCACATGTAGCGGCAATCTGGAGCACACTGTGTTAGAAAAAAATATTATTCTTACCTTACATTATAACTTTGTATCAGGAATGTGTTTTTTTTTAGGTCCCCCCCCCCCTCAAATCAGTGATGCACTGTTGCAGAATTTCGAATTTTTTGTCACGAAAACAAGAAAATGTCACGACTTTTTTTCAAATGATAATTACATGGTGATCATTTTGGATGCGTTCATCATTTAGAAAACATTTAAATGGACGCCGGTTACAAAATAATTATTGTTTTTATTAGGTAAATTTTGACTTTTATAAATGGTAATTTACCTGGGTATAAGGTAGGTAGTTATTTAAAATACGCAAAAATATAATACATAATATAAAGTAATAAGAATGTAGTAAACCACCGTTAGTTTAATTATATTTGAAAATTAGTTAAAGGCAAACGGTGACACAAATAAAAGGTGCGTGATCCTTTTTTGTTAAACTCTATATTTCGATCTAATTTCATCTAGATCTAAAATATGCATCTCTAACCATTTTTTGTATCCACTTCAAAAATACAAAATGTCATTTATGTTGTACTTATATACCTACATGATGATTCAAAATTCAGTGCAAAGATTTTAAGGGCGTATTTACCAGTCAAAAATAAGAAGTTTTTTTCATATAATCGTATGTCCTAACTTGCTGTGTTTTCTAGATACAGGGAGTAACATTTTGAAAAAAAAAATCGATTTTTATCAATTTCTCAAAAACCTCTCAGTCGATTTAAATAAAATTTTATAGGCTTATTTGTTGTCATAAGGGCCTTCCTTTGGTGGGAATAATATGAATTTACTAATTCCAGTGGCGTCTCAGGGGGTTACCTAAATTAAATTAAATGAATTTCAATAATCGATGTGAATTTATTACTTGTTTTAATAGGGCCTGGCACAGATTTTGATTTTGTTCTTGGAAACAAAGTTAGATACGAGTAAAGCTCAGGAGGCAAGAAAGTTACATTACTGACCACTTAATCTAAAAAAAAATATTATAAATTGTCAAAAGAGCAGTGGCGTACCATAATTTTACCTATAAGTTTCAAGTAGGTAGCCCCCTGAGAAGCCTCTGGAATTAATAAATTTTATGTTATTCTCATCAAAGGAAGTTCCTTTATAACGACAAATAAGCCTACCAAATTTTATTTAAATCGGCTGAAAGGTTTTTGAGTAATTAATAAAAAATCGATTTTTTTTTCAAAATCTTACACCCTGTATCTAGAAAACGAAGCAAGTTAGGACATACGATTATATGAAAAAAATTCTTATTTTTGGCTGGTAAAATACGCCCTCAAAATCTTTGAAATGAATTTTGAATCACCGTGTATAGTAACTCTTATCTAGGTCCTTAATTGTAGGCATAAAATGTCATTCCTTCAATTTATATACTACCTAAAGAATAAAAAATTATCGATCACGTTTCGTGAATGTGTTTTTCAGCAGACATATTTAACATTTTTTAATATTTTAAAAGAATGAATAATTTTATATGTATAGGTACCTAATAGAAAACTAATTTGATTAAAATACATGCCATTAACTATTAAAACGTGAGTCAGGTCAATCATTTAATAGAATACTAATGGGTGCTTTCAGGCTTATAATTGACGGCTCTTATAGTGCTTAGTGCTTAGTGCTTCTGTCTGATTATACTCTGCCTTATATTGACGTATGTTTGATGAATGAAGGAAAAGGAATTAGGAAAAAAATACTAAAGGTTAATAGGATAGAAATTCTATATACGTAGCTTAGGTATACCTACTAATCTGGAATTGTTACAATTATTGAATTAAGAATTACTCTTCTACAATTTAAATTATTAATAACTATAGCCTACATAATAAGAGTTACTATGTAATTAAGACTTCCAAATTTTAATCTTAGTCTCCCTCTTAAGGAATAAAAATTTCTCGACGAGACAACTCGAATTTATCAACTCGATTTAGTCAACGCTAAACGGCATGTAGATCTCGCTAAGATGTAACGGATGTAACGGTGTTTTATTTAAAATTTCTGGATTTGAACCCTCTTTACTGGGAACATGATTAGCTTCCTGGTTTTCGTATTTTGGGTCCAGTGACGCCACTTTAAGTTTTTGCCCAAACGTGAGCTAGTTATATGGAAACTCCCTATATTTTCAGTTATACAACTTTAATAAAATGCTGTAAGTTAGCAAAAAAAAAAAACGGAATTCGACCATATTTTAAACTCAATCGAAACACTTTAACTAAAAAAAATATTTTTTTCTTAACGAGTTTTACATGCCCCTTATCACATATAGAGTTGTCGCTCCGTATATCATGGATTGCCAACTCTAACAGAAGTTTAACCCGGAGATTATGAAAGAAAATAATGATAATGTCTGGTTTGGTAGATTGTAATTCGGAGTTCTGGTTAATAAAAATGAGACAGTTCGTATATGTAGGGTCCAACCGGGGTGTCTGGGGGGTATGTAGTATCCCCCAAAAGAAAGGGGAATTCAGGGGTCCTTCCCCGATTTTTTTTTTAATATAATAAAAAACTATTTTTCGTACTTATTATTCACAAAAAGAACTTTTCTTTTCATATTTTTTTTTTATTACCCGCACGCCAAATATTTTTCTTTAGTTTTTAGTTTTTTATCAATCAGTCCGGCGCCTGTTTATTCGCACGGAGGGAGTATAGAAAGGAGAAATGGATCTTCCAGATTTCATTTTTTCCGGGACAAAATTAATTTTATGAATTTTCCCGGAGATTTGGCTCGTAAACCCGGAACCTATATGCATAGAGAAAAGTATCATTATCCCGGAGACTCCGGGTCAAACCCGGAGGGTTGGCAACCCTGCGTACATATCGCGGTCAAATTTAAACCTGTTTCATTTCCGGGATTGTCACGTTTCTTGTCTCAACTGAAATATTTACAAAGCCCTACGTATAAAAAATTGAATTTCCTACATTATCATCACGACCATCATGGCACTTTATATCCACGACGTTGAAAAAGTTCCGTTATCGCCCAATAAATTCTTAAATTTTGAGTTTTGAAGAACAAAAAAGCAAATTTTATTATTTAATTTATCTACTTTCTATTGATGTGTCTACCAAAAATAATTTATATGGTAAAGGATATACTCCTTGGCTCAGTATAATCATGAAATGATTATACTGATCATTTGATTGATCAGTAATAATGATCGATATAAATATCCATGATCGACGAAACCAATCATATGTAATTTAATAAACTAAACAACATGTATCGTAAGACTGCAATTTGTAATTTCAAACGAATATATATAATCATGATGTTGTCTATTTTTTAAGGAGGACACACTGTATATTTTTATGTTTTCATATTTCCTGAGAAAACCCAATAGGAATGTTTTTTACAGTTGCAGTTTAAATTGAGGAGGTTATGAGTTATAAACAAATTAAAATCCCAATTTTTCATTTTGGAAGCATCAGTGTTGATTAGGAACGGCTCAAAATATCGTAAAAGGGCTTACATGTCCCTATCTAAACTTTTCAAGTGTTATCTTACAGTGTACTTGAAATCTTTATACATATTTTTTGTGATGAAAATAATCAGATTTTTCAACACCCTATATAAAAATTTCATCTACTTCATACATAAAAGTTAAAATAGGCAATGTATAAGCCGTTTTGCCTTATTTAAGAGTCGTTTTTAATGTACAGTGCTTTCAACATTAAAAACAGCGATTTTCAATTTATGTTTTCAACCCTTACTTCGTAGAATCTCTGCATATTTATTGATTATGAATAAAACACTAATGTTTTATAAAATTCTACTGTATATTGATCGATGATAGAAACGTTACACGTGTTTCGCTACTTTTCATGTAGCATCTTCAGACGTAAATAAAATTATTGATACAGTAACATAGCAACAGTATTACCTAAGTGATCATGAAACAAGTAACTAGATTTAAATGAATTTTTAAGAGAACTAACTAGATCATAATGTATTTCTTCAGAATCTCCTTAGTTGTTGATATCAAGAAGAAAATCAAGTAGTGGAGAACGATATGTGTCTAGCTGTTCATTTATTACTGTGTATTGTTGATTATGTAAATGTCTGTGGATCTCTAGAGATTCAAGAAAATTTAATTTAAAATAATGATCACAATGATGTAGTAATTCAATTTTGTTATTTGCTGTTAGAGTGTGATTGTTTTCTATTAAGTGTTTTGCAAAATTTGATCTTTCTGGATGCTTGAGTCTGTAAGAGTTTAGGTGTTCGTTGTATCTAATTTCTAGATTTCTACAAGTCTGTCCTATATAAACTGAATTACAATGAGAACAGTTTAATCGATAAATTCCAGGTTTCTGTAATTTAGATAACTTTTCCTTTGCATTCAGCAATATAGAACCATTACTCATAAAAGATTTGAATGAAATATTAAATGTAGTGGTGTTAGAAATTATCCTTGATATTTGTGTTGAAACGTTTCCAAAGTACGTTAGTGATGAATATTTTCTGATTTCATTGTTTTGTTGAGGATAAATGAGGTTTATGGCTAATTTGTGTTGTTTTTTGTGTAATAAGTCGTCTATTAATGTTTTTCGATAACCATTAAATACACAAAAAACAACACAAATTAGCCATAAACCTCATTTATCCTCAACAAAACAATGAAATCAGGAAATATTCATCACTAACGTACTTTGGAAACGTTTCAACACAAATATCAAGGATAATTTCTAACACCACTACATTTAATATTTCATTCAAATCTTTTATGAGTAATGGTTCTATATTGCTAAATGCAAAGGAAAAGTTATCTAAATTACAGAAACCTGGAATTTATCGATTAAACTGTTCTCATTGTAATTCAGTTTATATAGGACAGACTTGTAGAAATCTAGAAATTAGATACAACGAACACCTAAACTCTTACAGACTCAAGCATCCAGAAAGATCAAATTTTGCAAAACACTTAATAGAAAACAATCACACTCTAACAGCAAACAACAAAATTGAATTACTACATCATTGTGATCATTATTTTAAATTAAATTTTCTTGAATCTCTAGAGATCCACAGACATTTACATAATCAACAATACACAGTAATAAATGAACAGCTAGACACATATCGTTCTCCACTACTTGATTTTCTTCTTGATATCAACAACTAAGAAGATTCTGAAGAAATACATTATGATCTAGTTAGTTCTCTTAAAAATTTATTTAAATCTAGTTACTTGTTTCATGATCACTTAGGTAATACTGTTGCTATGTTACTGTATCAATAATTTTATTTACGTCTGAAGATGCTACATGAAAAGTAGCGAAACACGTGTAACGTTTCTATCATCGATCAATATACAGTAGAATTTTATAAAACATTAGTGTTTTATTCATAATCAATAGATTTTCAATTGTTTATAACTCATTAACCTCCTCATTTTAGACATGCAGCATCAACTGTGAAAACCATTCTTTCTGGATTTCTCAAGAAATATGAAAATACAATAATATACATGATGTCCTATTTAATTCAGTCCGTCATTACTGAGCCAATGGACATTTTTTATCTCAATGGAAAGTAGGTTAAATTATAAAATTTACCATTTTTTTCTTGTTTTTTCAAAACATCTAATTTATTTATAGTGCCATGGTGTGAGATGATCGTACCCATCGAAATTTTAGCTTTAAAGTTTTATACCTAACAGTTTATTGATGGTGCAAAGAAATTTTTGCTGCAATTGTAGCATTTTTCGTGTAGTCGTCGGAAATGACACTAAACTTTAAATAAAATACATACAAGGTGAACTTTTTGACAAAACCGCAAGATACCAGAAAAATTAAGTACGGCCCTGCAGTCTTCGAAGCGGCGGAAAGTGCGAGGTATTAAGTGTCATTGGTAGCATTACCTACCAAATTTCATTGAATTCCATCAATTCGTTCAAAAGTCATACTGCTCATAAAAAATTTCGGCAAAACACATAATCACCCTGTAACATCGAAACGAAGGGCCTCAGAAAAATTTCAAAACCAAATCCTGACTCGCCTGGAAAAACTACACCTATATACCCTTCTCGGTCTGGTGGTGAAACATCCTGATTAAATAATTTCATAAAGACTGGAGCAAACAATTTTTATCCCGATTTTTTAAACATATCCTTCATGAAACTTCACATATGATACAAAAAAACTACAGGGTCGAGTCTTGAGTAATTTTTAGATAAATAATAAGTTACCCCGGTTAGTATTGATCCTTGCGGTACTCCATTCCTTTTGAATAGAGATGATTCAGGTATTTTTCCATTGAACTAAATATTAGAAAAAAGCAACTAATAATTAACTAATAAATGTCGGTATGGGACGCTTCGCCGTTAGGCCGTTTCACCACCAGTTGTTTCGCTGCCAGGCCGTTTCGGTGCTAGCCAGTTCGCTTCCTGGCCATTTTCCGCCAACCCTACCCCTAATGTAGTAAACGCTGTATTTAGGTTCTGTAATTCTTTAAATTTTGCCGTATCTTCCTGCTCTTCCTAAACGGCTTGGCTGCGAAATGGCCAGGCAGCGAAACGGTCGCAAGTCATGTGTCAAATTTTGTGAGCTCTTCAAGAGTCTTCAAATGTCCCTTACACAGATAAGACATTTCGATCTTTTTTGAGATAATCGTTTAGTGTTTCTATAGTTTATGATCTCCGTGATTGTATCAGATATACACTGAAATAATAAGGCCAGGTGCTTTCGCAAATTACTGCATGGTTAGTTCTGTTAAGTGGAATTATATACCTATATACCTAATTGACTAGTTACATAGGTATATAACCCAGTAGGAGGTATTTTATATATAAGTACATAAAGATAATCAGTGCCTACATGACATTTTAATCAGTAAATCTCTTTGTTTGCGTATGAATCGACCACTGCAGGCGTGTAATTTATTTGTTATTAAAATACCATGGCGAAGTGGAATTAGATTAAGGGGATGACAAAGGGAATAAAACAATCAGGACATCACATATATCGGAGAGAGAGTAACAATGTGCCAATTTGCCGCTAAACGGGCCATTGTAGCTGAAATATAATAAAAGCATTTTTACGGCGGCTCCCATCTGCCGTCCTATCTTCCAACTAATCGCATTAGGTACTCTATTTTTGTAGCGCCCTGCCTCGGGCTCGGAATTCAATTTAAAAGTCATTTGTACTTCGCTCGAATATTGTTAGGATCGTTAATAATAATAATAATTTTATTTAGTACTCAGAGTATAAAGGAAGAATGATTACAGCGCGCGACGCCGGGGACGCTGCCATGAATCAGGCACTCTTATAAAGCGTCGTTATTCAAGTCCTTGCATTTTATCATTTCCGGCACCTTATAAAATGAGGAGTACTAGTGTGTATTAAAGCGCCAATTACGACGCAGATTGGACGCCGCGACGCCGCCCGGACCTCCCTAATCTATAAAGTAATTCTATCAAAACTCGATTTTGTGCGTATCTTCTTTTTATGTTTTATATACAAAACTTGCACTGAATTTACAAGGCGAATAGGTACACCATTTACAATCCGTTAAAATAAGGGACAGAAATACTGAATTATACCTACTTATTATGAAAATTATGAAATAGTTGATTACTGAAGAATCTGCTCTAAATTTTCTACGTCTATATTTTTTCGAGGATATTCGAGAAAAGTTGGAACATGTAAAGGAAGCAAAAAGAGCTGAGTTGGGTCTCATCAGCACGCCAACAACGGGGCCTACATATTACCTAACAAAAAGCTTTGTCATGGTAGTGAGCTCTCGCTGTCACACGTGACAAAATTTGTTCGGCAAGGCGAACGGATGCAAACATTCGTCAGATGAGTGACCCGCCTTTAGATAAATTAGCACAAAGGTTCCAGTAACAATGATACCAAATACTTGACACTTCTTTACCTAAATGGATTCCATTGATTTGAGACAACTGCAGCAGCACTGCCAAGCGTATAGAATGGATAAAACATGGCGAAGTTTTAAATTAATTACAGACAGTTAACATTATAAGATTAAGAATTGACTAATTGGGTATTGTTAGTTGAATGTAATTGGTACCTATAACAACACGTTTGGATCACTGGTTCCACCGAAATTTTTCCAAAACAGTCTATGCACGTTTGGCCCCCGTGCTAAAAAGAATCTGTCAAGTCACAATAAGGCAAGCAAAAAAGGGCCATCAATAACGCGATTCAAATCTGTACTTGAACACCACCAAATGACATCATAAAAGAGCCCTAAGAGAACAGGAAACGCAATTTGACTTTCGAGACTTCATTAGGTACCAGAAAAGATGCAGGTCTTTATGCGGGAGTTGCTGGAATAAGAGATGTATTGTGCATGTCTGGATTAACAAACGTGGATCTGTGACACTGTTGTGCTTGACTTGGTGACTTGGTGAATGCTGCACTAGAAGACTCAGCATTATAGACTTGAGTCAGAATGCTATAGTCAACGCAGAAGTTGAAGCAGAGAAGAACAGCGTAAGCTTCAGCAAGTACAAAAATATGAGCTGCTAATTGGGTTTATCATCAGCTACCGATATTTGTAATCAATTTACTAACTAGAGAAAAAATATAACAGAAACGAGAAGTTGTACGTACCAAATTTTGCAAGGAAAAATCACCGGAAACAGAATTTGGAACCATGGTATGACTAAGATATGAATAGCATGGCTAAGAAACCAGAAAGAATAGCATCTATCAGGAAAAATCATCAAAATTCTTCTCCATTTAATATACAAATTTGAAGGGTGATGTATGGAAAACGGCAAAGCGCATATTTTTGGTTTGTTCGTCCACTGACGAAATTGAATTTTTGAACAACTTGCACAGTCTCTCATTGGTTATTGATTTATCTCATGAGTGTTAATATCATTCATGCAACTGTTTCCAGGAGTTTGGAAAAGCGAAGAAAGTCGTCACCAAAACATGACGTCTTTGGCGGATCTCGAAAAATGTGTCATGTAAGAATTTAATAAATGGAGAGAATAAACTCTCACCATCAGAATGAAAAATTTTTTCAAATCGGATACTAATTCGGAAAATACTCTCTATAAAATACTTAGATATAATAAAAAGCTCTATTTTTCGATTCGTGTTTTTAATAGAAGTTCCAATTTATTAGAGAAATACCTACCGTTTGCACTCGAGGAGCAAATGACCCGATTTTCGCCACTCAAAGCACTCATAGAATTGTAAGTTGTAGCGTATAGTAGCGTGAGCGCACGAACAGTCCCTTATCAAGATCAAAACACAATCTATTTAATAATAATAAAAGCTCATTCGATAATAATGCACGTTGTAATTGTGTAGATCGGTTTGGTTCTCTGCATCGCATTAGCTTAAGTGGATGATGGTCCCGATTGTATTGAAAACTGTTTCAGGGGTTAGTTAATACGGCAGCCGGCCTTATCTCCGTTCCGTATCTCTCAACCCCGTAAAAAGTTAAAAGGGTACCCCCAAACAGTGATGTATTTAAATCAAATCATGGTCTATAATTTCGGCAGCGATAAAAACTATCACGAATGTCTTGGACGTCTACGTTGTTATTAGGTCTTGTTCTGGAAGTGACATTTCTGAAGGGTGAATTTTCTATAAATATTTATGACCGTTAGTGTGTTTTATTGAATAGATCTATACTTAGCCGAGATGGATTAATTTTCGATATTTTTAGAAACGGCACATCATCTCCTAATATAGAGGGTGATTCGCGGTCGATGAAAATATTTTTAAATTTATGGTATTCTAGCACGGTTATACCGAGAATGACTACCATCTTTGTTTTTTTTTTCCTTAATGGGATACCGTATTATCACATGTTTATATTATTTTCTGAGGAAATCTAATAGAAATGAAATTTACACAACATTTGTATAGCAATGTTTTTAAAAATTTTCGAATTTTTTTTTATTCCCAGATGTTTCATCACTCTGTATACCCAAATGTTTCCTTCACATGCACAATAGGATACCATGCATCACGTGAAAAGCTTCGATCGTGACATGTTAACCATTTTTTGATATCTTGTGAAAAATTGCGATTTTCATTTGTTTACAACTCATAAATTACTCGTTACAAACTTAATTTGTGAAAACCCTTCCAATTAAATTTCCACAGAAAATCTGAAAATGTAATAATACAGGGTGTCCCAGCTTATTCGAAGCGGTCTCTGTAGGCCAAACGATGGACTTTTTCAAAAAACTTTTTGAAAATTCAAGTACAGGATCACAATGGCCATAATTTAAAATTATTTTGGAGTATACAGAGTGTCCCATATGACAGTGGCATATCAAAGTTATGTTTTTTTAAATGGAATGCTCCTATGTTATTGCATTTTCAGATTGTCTGAGAAGAGAAAATAGGATTGGCTTTTACAGTTGGTGTTTAAATTCAGAAGTTTTTGAGTTATAAACAAGTGAAAATCGTCATTTTTCAAGTTCAAAGCCCTGTACAACGAAAACGGCTGAAGATAGAGGAAAACGGCTTACATGTCCCTATTTTACTTTTTCATGTACTATCCTATCATGTAGATGAAATGTTTATACAGGGTGATAACAAATTTGAAAAATTCTGAGAGTTCTCCACGCGTCGCCAAATAAAAAAATCAAAGAAAGTACAAATTTTTCTATACCGTAGGATAGTACATAAAAAGTTAAAAAACCTTCTTGCGCATCAATCGCAGAAATAGTGTATTTTTATGCGATTCAATTATCAATATTTTCACCGCTTTTTAAATGGGATTTCTGAAATTTTCCATAGTCAGGTCATATTAGCGTAGTGGTTTACTGAGAAAATTTTATTTCATTTAGTTTGGACACGTGCCTTAGAATGGATTTTTAAATTTAACAAAATAAAAAAAAATTGGCAAATTTTTTTTTCCTTTTCCTGTGTCCGCCACTGGCTAACTTTACTTAAAAAATACTATTCTTTACACTACGTTTAATAAATTTGCAAAAAGTGAAAGGGGAATTTTGAAAACCGAAAATTTGAAATTTTAGAGGAATAAACATCATGTTAAAACTGTCTACTGGAAAAACTTCAGCTCAATTCCTTCAAAAAAGGCTAATAAACGGTTATAGAAATTTAGCCATTTTTACCCTTTTCCTACCCACGCCACTGGCTTATTAATGAAAAATATGCAAATTTTACTGCATTAACTCAAATTTAAAATAATTTTCTTCCAATCGTGTTAATTTGGTTTAAATTTGTTTTTCTAACTTGCTTATAGGTAGGTAGGTATAGGGGTTCAAATTTTGGCAATTTTTTCTAAAATTGAAAAGGCCGCCATTTTGAAACGGCTCGATTTTACTCAAATACAGAACCAGACGCTCCTTGTGGCTATCTTACTCATAAAAAAATTTCAGCCCCCTAGATTGAAAACTGCGACCAGAAACCGTGCCTCATAGACGGTTTTTGTTTTTAATTTGGAGGGACACCCTGTAGAAGTAACGCAGCTTTAGGAAATTTTTTTTACGAAAATCAAATGTCATTTGGAAGTTTCACAAGGGTAAAAAATTTCGTTCACTAATCCTTAAATATGAAGCTACAGCAGCGGTTTTAAAATTTTACAGAAATAAACATCATATGAAAAAAATATTAATATCTCCGTCATTTTTCTTATTTACTTCTTGAAACTTTTAAGGGTTGAAGGATATTAGTGTACTTGCCTACTGTGAAAATTTCAGTTCAATTTCTTTAAAAATGAACTCATAAACGGTTATAGAAATTTAGACATTTTTACCCTTTTCCTACCCACGCCACTGGCTTATTAATAAAAAGAATGCCAATTTTATTGCTTTAATTCAAATTCCAAATAGTTTTCTTTCAATCTTGTTAATTTTATTTCAAAGTTTTATTGCCATCTTGCTCATACAGGGGCTCAAAAAATAGCAAATTTTCAAAAAATTCAAATGGCTGCCATTTTGAAACGGCTTGGCCGATTTTGCTCAAGTGCAATACCAGACCACTCCTTGTGGATATCTTACTCCCACAAAAATTTCAGCCTCCTAGATTGAAAACTGCGACCTGAAATGATACCACAAGAACCGGATTGCGGGAATTTTGAAGGGACACCCTGTAGAAGTGATTCGACTTTTGGACATTTTTTCAACGAAAATCTAAAGTCATTCCAAAGCTTTATAAGGATCCAAAATTTCGTTTACTAATCTCCAAAAATAAAGCTACAGGAGCGTTTTGAAAAACGAAATTTCGCGTTTTTGGAGAAATATATATATATATATATATATATATATATCGTGGGCAGGTGAATTTTGGAAAACCACTTTTTCGTGATCTGGGGGTCATGATCGGTGGACATTTGATGAGTTTGGGTGATTTTCGAAAAGTGATGTCGTCCTCAATAGTGTATTTTTTTATTAAAAAATACACTAATAGGGACATGTAAGCCGTTTTTCTCTATCTTGAACCGTTTTCATTGTACAAGGCCTTGAACTTGAAAAATGAGGATTTTCACTTGTTTATAACTCAAAAACTTCTGAATTTAAACACCAACTGTAAAAGCCAATTCTATTTTCTCTTCTCAGACAATCTAAAAATGCAATAATATAGGAGCATTCCATTTAAAAAAACATAACTTTGATATGCCACTGTCATATGGGACACTCTGTATACTCCAAAATAATTTTAAATTATGGCCATTGTGATCCTGTACTTGCATTTGCAAAAAGTTTTTGGAAAAAATCAATCGTTTGGCCTACAGAGACCGCTTCGAATAAGCTGGGACACCCTGTATATAGGGTATATTTAAAAAACAAAGATGGTAGCGATTTCAGGAATGACCGAAAGTGCCAGCAATTTAAGAATATTTTTTTAGAAAGATGGAGCAGAGCCAATTTTAAAGTGACCAAATTTTCAGAAAAATCCTATGTATCGTTTTCTGTAAACGTAAAGCCCATAATCCACTGGTACAATCACCCTGTAGGTACAATATTTACACGCAGGGAGTTTATTTTTGAGAGAAAATTCACGGGATCCTAGGATATTTTAAGGTTAGATTGGGGAAAAGTTGACGTTTTATCGTTGCTGAAGTGTGCAGAAAAACTGAAAAAACTATATTTTTGTTCTTTATCTTTTTTGTTCTCGAAAATAAATATTTTTTTTTATAATTACTTACAAAAGTCGTCATCAGCTAACCATCTGGCACTTTAAAGATTTTCAAAGCCGCAGCTATAGATGGAGTTTTCACAATAGACTCTTGTTTTCCTCATATAGATGCCATATTGTTGTTTCGTGTCATTTAGGCTGAGAAAAACCAATTTAAACAAAAATCTCCTATAATACCTACCAACCTACAATAAAAAATCAAAATATTATTATTAAATTTTTTAGAATGAAGTTAGTATGACGTCATATCGCTTGTCTTATGGTTTTTCGGTGGAGGTTTTCGCTATAGGTTTTGCTTAGGCTTTGCTTAAGCTTTCCTCAGGAACGAAAGGTATAATTTTTTGGTGATAGACATTTTTTTTTTCGGAAATAAACAAGAATAGAATTTTAAAAAGTTTTTTTCGGAATTTTATACATTTTTGGTAAAAATTCTTCAAATGTCATGTGGATTTAAGTGTTGTTATGGTATACCGTCTACCCCTCTTATATAATTTATTATTATTAATTTTATTTTTATAAATTCTATATCATAAACAAATTTTTATTCTGATTGTTATTTATGAGGGCACTCTCTTTCCCTTGGGTTCTCTTGGAAAAAGAGAACCCAGTTGGGTTCAGTTGCAAAAATTTAGGTTTTAATTTAATTAGAATCCAAGTTTGAAATTTTATAAAACAAATCCTTTAATTTATGACTTTTGTAACTTTACATAAATTTTACATAAAAAAAATACTACAAAAACCTACCTTGAGCTCTCTGAATTTTAAAATTTGTTATATAGGTACTCTAAAAATTTAAACTAAATACATGAATTCCAAAATCTTACAATATCCTTCTTCTTTATAATCCTTTCTCTAGTCCTCTGCTTCTATTCTTCTTTATACTTTTTCTCTCACAACACTTTTTCAAAATCCTCAAACTGCTTCTTCGACACCGTCTCTCGTTATTTTGGCCTTTCCAAATAAAGCTTCTCTCTCGTCCTCGTCGTCTTTCTCTTTTTCTTACTGCTTCTCTTCCATTCACTAATCAATCTTTGCTTTGCGTTACTTCATCTTCTTTCTGCTCTCAAATTCTGCTCTATTTCCTTTTGACAAACTCTCTTTTTTAATAATTTATTCCTTTCTTATCCTCTTCCACTTTATATCACTTATTATTCTCTTTAATTGTTCTAAATAATTATTTTTCACTTCTCTTACTTTTTTTCTGACAGCCGTTTTCAAAATTTCCTATCTAATTAATTACTCTTTTCGTTGCTATCAACATTCCCCTCTATTCACTTTTTTCTTTTCTCTCCTGATTTTTCAAACAATCCAAATAATTTATTTTTGACATTTTTCAATTACCTACCCATTACTAACAATTTTTATTTGTTAAAAGCCATGAATTTCATTGTCACAATATTCAAATTAGATCCAAACTCAAAATCACTTTCCTACAGCTGAACCCAATTTTTCATAACAGTATAGGTATATAAAAACAGTAATTAATTTATTTTAAACAATGAAAAAGATATGACTATTATAGGTAGGCAGGTTTTTCAGCATATTTCAGAAACGACGAAAGCAATTCTAAATGTTTCTCACATAACCATGAACCCACATGAATTTTGTCTAACGAACATCCTACGAGGGTCACCCCAGATTCTTCAAAATTTTCAATTTGAAAATCAACTTATTGTTCAACTCCAAAGTTTGAACACAATGATTGAAAAATGGCATTTTTCAGGAGATCTACTGCTTTGGAATAGTCATCGTGGAGAATATTTTCTGAAAAAAAAATCCAGTGAAAGTCTCAAAAAAGATCAAATAATAATTTTTATCTACGAGTGATTCATAAAATGCACTTTTTTAGACGTTTCTTAGTTCATAAAATGTATGATTATCTTGAAGAGTGAAATAAAGTATTTCGGGTGAAATAAAGTGCCGTAGCGGTTCATTATTTAACGCTAAATCTGATGACAAGTTACTGCACGACGAAGTGACGAACCAAGTACAGTACAAGTTCTAGTCAGCGGAGCGGCTCGATTCGGCGATCGCTGATACACGAGACGCTGGTCGCTGGATTACATTATTGCATCCCGACGCCAACCGCTCCTAATGCTTGATGCTCCGAGCTCGGCTTGTTGACACCATGCACCTATACTAGAGAAACGTCATAGTTTATTAGCAGAGCGCCAGATCTATGTACAATTAATATTTTGTGTTTTGTGTCGTTTAATTATACCTAAAATGGATACCATTGTAAATGATTCAATGAATGAAATATCTTCTACCCCAGAAGAAATTATTTTTCAATCAAATATGGCTGCACAAAATCTGTTAGGTACATACCTCAAAAATTTAAAGAAGCGTATATTAAGCAATATGTCACCTCTATGAACTGACGTGATGAAAAAAGCGTTAATTCAAAGAAACACTTACATAAGATATGAATGCATTGGAAAGTTTTTTTTTTTTATAATATTAACTTTTCGTTCTAATTTAAGTCACTCGTAGATAAAAGTTTGTATGCAACATATGCATAAAGTGCCTTTTTTTCACTTCTGGGATTGCCGCATTCGCCTGTTCCCAGTCGTAAAAAAAGTACCACTTTATGCACTTGTTGCATAAATAACTATTTGAATTTGAAGCACATTCAGTTTTCTCGTCTTATACCTACGCTATTATACAGGGTGTTTCAAAACATGAGTCAAAAATTAAAGGTGTGATGTGATTCCCTACCTGATCGTTCTAAAAAAAGTTCTTTTTAACATGCGATCCACTTAAACCTAAAATTTTCGAGATATCTATAGGGTGGCAAAAAATTTTTTTCTTTTTTTAACAATATCTCAGGAACCAATCGAAATACAGAACTAATTTTTTGTAATTTTAGCTACTCTGTGAGGACTAATTATTTTTTTTTTCATATGCCAGTGGCGAAGATTTTATAAGGTTGTGCGAAGTTTTTTGACCTCTAATTTCTACGACACTGTGAAAATTATAATTTTCAAAACAAATTTTAAGCTGCCATGTTTTCTACACAAAAAGGTTGTCTTTCTTTGTTTTGTTTGTATATCTAATCTTTCTTTGTGTCGAAAACATTTAAAAGGCGGTTTAAAAGTTGTTTTGTAAAAGACAATTTTACCAGTTCCGTAGAAATTAGAGGTCAAAAAATCTCGCGCATCCCTAAAATTCCCCCACTGGCATATGAAAAAATTGATTTATGACTCAAAGAGCACCTAAAATTAACATTAAGAGAGTCAAAAAACGAACTTTTTATTTCAAATAGGTACTTAGTTCCTGAGATATTGTCAAAAAAAATAGCTTTTTTCTTTTTTAGTAGTTTTTTTTAAGCCTCCTGTAAGTTAGTCGAATCTGAGTGACAAAACTGAGGTAGTTTTGTCATTAGTAGCACTCCGAGTTATTCTCAGTTCGTTACAATTTTTAAGCGCCACAGCACGAGAACTTCCTTTCATTTTATAATTTATTATAGTATTCCAGAAAAAAAAACAACTCACAAAAATGATGGTATAGGTATGCTATATCTACCTGTGCGTGCGTTTTCCGGTTATAGCGGTACAGCTTTATAGCTAAAGGTTCTAGTAATTGACTTATCGAGTTCGGCAGTTTGGTACTTGAATGGCAATTTCCAATCAGAGGTAATCAATGGAAGCAGTCGGGTAAATAATAGAGTCGTAACTGCGGTCGCAGACGTGATTAGTTTTCCGTACGCCAGTTTCGGGGTGGGCTCGCCTACCTGTTCACTAATTACCATACTGCCTCTCTCGTGCGGCCGAAATGCAGGAAATTGAATCGGTTTTCGCCGCTCCAATATTTGTGTTACCAACATTTAAACAATTTAGTTTCATTACCCTGTCACGAAGGCCCGGCGGATCCTGGCCTTTTCATGACCTCTCCCAAACACTCTATTACAATAATACAGGACTAATTCTAGTAAAGGGTTACCTGTACCTTATACAAACCCTTGATGTCCGCTGGAATAGCACTAGACTGTTTTTCATTTAAATTGTCTCTCGAGAGGTTAACGAGAAAATCAGTACTTGTCAATGTGGCTATGTTAAATCCATTATAAGAAGATTATATTTCTCGTTAATCCTTTATAATGTAATAATAGGGGACCACTAAAAATAGATTTTTTTTCGAGAAGCCTCTGAATTAAATATGAAGAAAAAACTTTACAAATGATAATTTAATAAGAAATACATTTTTTGGGTTTTATGTTCGTACAATAATAATAAATAAATAATGTTTAAGATTGTTTGGTTGAGCTCAACAGACAGAATAATTGGACCCGAAGACTCTTCCATGACTCATCGGCATACCATATCGGACGTTGTTTATACTGTCTGCTGTTTGCTAGAAGGTTAGAAGGTCTCAGGGAAATATAATGAAAGGTGCCTAGTGACTTAGTGACGGTAACGCCATCTATGTGTGTGACACTTCAATGAATTTTTCAATTAGAAGCAACAAATCTGAATTCTGAAGATTTATTTACTATTAAAATGGTTCAATAAAAATTCAATTTAAATTAACGTATAATACAAACATCTAATTGACAATAATTGCGCTATCACTGGGTAGGTAATTACATCCTACTGAATAATATAAAAGATGATGAAAAATTAAGTAAATATAAGAGAAATTAATATAAACAAGACTAGACATAAATTGAAACGACTCAATTACCGGACCGATCTGCGAACATTGAAAAATACGAGGTGATGATGAAATGAATTGCGCAAGGTCCCTAAAGAGTTAATTAAGTTCGTTCCCCCTGTATACAAATGATTCGAATGATTAGAGTTTAGCAAACACCGATATTCTGTCCCTTTCATCAGAACAACCCCAGTCGGGGAGACATTTAGGGGACTATTTGATGTGTTATATTTACTGTTACACACATCATAAAGACATTTGCACCCCGGGCTGTGTCCTGGTAATGATTTATCAGTCATCCTATTCCGACTATAGGATAATAATTATTACACTCTCATCATTATTTTCTATACATATATATACGACGTAGATGAGCACATGACGATCATTATATTATCATTACGACTATTAGGCAATCATAATAATATAGGAATTGGCGCTTTGAATGTGCTTCATATTTTTATTTAATTTCCGTTTTTCATTTTTGATTTCATACCTACCTCTTATCAAAAGTTCATCGAAAAAATTCGATTATATATTGAAGCATATACCATCAGCTTTGTAGTAGGCCCTATGTATCATACTTTTTTTTCGACTAAAAGCATTGAACTCTATTAATTGTCACGGCTCTGTAGACTACCAACTCCCCAATGGCATTAACTCTACAATACAAGTGAATTGGAAACGAGTAGTGCTGGTTTTCCAAAATTTAAGAAATCTCCAAAAAGGCCACACGAATAACGGAAAATTAAATTTTCCGCGATACTGGATTTTTTTAAGTATTTTCCCCGAATTCCTCGACGTCGAATTAGTAAATATGGAAATTTTCAAGCTTCTATGAAGACATTTCGATTTCCAAGATATTCAACGGTTCATAATTCAGAACCGGCGATTTTGGGGAGAGCCAAAATTAAAGATCATCCGCGACATCTTGCGATCCATCATTTCTTATAGATTTTGAGTCGCTGATCACGATGGTGAAAACCGTTTGTTGATACGATGAACAGTAAGAAAGTTACGAGCATCGAAATAGCCAAAATCTCCAAAAAAGGCCATACTTTTTTTTCGACTAAAAGCATAGAACTCCATTAATTGTCACAGCTCTGTAGACTACCAACTCCCCAATGGCAATAACTCTACAATACAAGTGGATTGGAAACGAGTGCTGCTGGTTTTCCAAAGTTTAAAAAATCTCCAAAAAGGCCATACGAATAACGGAAAATTAAATTTTCCGCGATACTGGATTTTTTCAAGTATTTTTTCCGAATTCCTCGACCTCGAGTTAGTAAATATGGAAATTTTCAAGCTTCTATGAAGACATTTCGATTTCCAAGATATTCAACGGTTCATATGTGTTCAGAACCGGCGATTTTGGGGAGAGCCAAGATTAAAGATTATCCGCGACATCTTGCGATCCATCATTTCTTATAGATTTTGAGTCGCTGATCACGATGGTGAAAACCGTTTGTCGATACGATGAACAGTAAGAAAGTTAGGGCATCAAAATAGCCAAAATCTCAATACTTTTTTTCGACTAAAAGCATAGAACTCCATTCATTGTCACAGCTCTGTAGACTACCAATACCGTTATTTATTTATTTATTTATTTACTTATTTGTGTATTTATTTACAACCACTTTCCAACAGGATACAAGCTCTGTTTTATACATGGTGGGCCATCGAAAAGGTAACAAGCCTAATAGTTTGGAAAGTGAAGATGTATGCGAAAAACGCCGAAACAGGTCGATTTTGTTATCAAGGGGACATATTTTCGTGACAAATTTAACTACTAAAGCTCACTCCCTTGGCGGGGGTAACTACCCCTTATCATCATGGGGAACAGCTATTGAGTGATACATCATTCGAAAGCTACTTGAATTCTCTTTACAACGATATCCAACATATTGGGTTTCGCTTACATACAAGATGGCCCAACGTAAACGTAACTCACCTTAATCACTTGTATGTAAGCGAAACCCAAAATGTTGAATATCGTTGTAAAGCTAATTCAAGTGTCTTTCAAATGATGTATCACTTTCGCTTACATACAGGGTGGCTCAACGAAAACGTAACTCACCATAATCACTTGTATGTAGGCCAGCCTGTATGTAAGCGAAACCCAAAATGTTGGATATCGTTGTAAAGAGAATCCAAGTAGCTTTCAAATGATGTATCACTCGATATCTGTTCCCTATGATGAAAAGCAAAGGGGTAGCTCCCCCTGCCAAGGGGGGTGAACTTGGGTAGTTAAATTTGTCACAAAAATATGTCCCCCCCCCCCCCCCCCCCCCCGATAACAAAATCGACCTGTTTCGGCGTTTTTCGCATACATCTTCACTTTCCAAATTATTAGGCTTGTTACCTTTTTGATGGCCCACCCTGTATGTATAACAGGCTAAAATTAGATAGAAGAAAGAAAAATACAAAATTCGCCAAAACCGTCTTAGTCTCACTGTTATTGAATGATTGAACATTTTTTTGGACTACTCACATTCCTGACCTCGTTACAGTGTTTCCAACAACCCTCTGCAAACCATCATGTAAGTCCCGCCAGTCAGAATACTTCTCCTATTCTTAGCAATAAGTATTTGGAGTCACAAAAACAGTTGCCCAAGCATAGAACCCCGTGGCTCTCCCGATTTGGCCACACATTGCTTACACCTGAAACCATGATACTGCATTGACCACCAGCAACCAAATCCTCGCATAAATGTGCATAAGTGTTATTTTGTGATCGCTATGTGGTTATAGATGCACCCGCTCTAACAAATCCCTGCTGTACCTACCAAAGGTATATCCTGCTCAACACGTGAATCCAGCTTTTTACGAGGAGCCATTTCGAAACCCCGTCGAAAATTGAAATTCTGAAAGTTTGTATACGTCTGACGTTACAAGTTACAAAGCTCCAAATTGATTGAAAATTTTGGGCCGGTCCATGTTTCACGCAGCTGTGAAATGATAACAATCACCACGGAGTTGTTAACCTCACAATAAGAGCCATCACCATTACAGCAGACCAAACTCAACATCCAGCTGTATATTGTTATGAATGAATTCAAAACTCAAAATTCAATCATTCAAATTTCAAATTCAAATAGTCATCAAAATTCAAAACCGAAGTCTAAGACACAAGACACTCCTAGAAGATTTCTTCTAAAGCGCCGCCAAGATGATGCCATCTCCTATTGAGCCACCTCTAGAGCAGCACAGTGCCAGTCGGCCCTGAAAACATAATATTACAGTAGTCACCAAATAATGTGTCCTGCAACCATTCATGTATCAGATATAAACCCCAATATCAAAGATCCCTGACATTTTGATAGATTAGCAATTTATCAATTTATATTTTTGCTTTTGCTGGAGCAGCAGAGGGTGCCAAACCAACTGCCAAAGGGGACAAATCTAAGCCGTTGTTACCAGGCTCGTCTAAGTGAAGAGGAATTTCGTACATCTCTCTTTTTCCTCGTAAAGAGATCGATAAAACCGATAGTCCCGAGAAGACGCCTCGTCCGCGCAGGACGTCCTCTGCCTTAAATTTCAATATTAGCAATTGGGGACTTTAAGTGGCCTTGCAATTTTCAACCTCGTGCTCTACAACCGCAACAGCTAAGACAACAGATAAAGTTTCGGTGCACACTCTCGAAGAATGATCAAGTCTGGAACTACATATCGATTATTCTCAACAGCGTTAGATGGAATTACTGGTATTCTACAGGAACACCACCTGTTGACCCAAGTCCTCATTATATCCAGTTTGGTAAGAGCTTGATAGATGTGACTATTTTTCTTCGCACCAGCAATAACACTAACTAGATGTTGATCCATAATCGTACTTCATTTAGGTACTTCGTGAAAGATGCCTCATCGTATCAACCAGGAATATCATAACAACTATAACTTGGGGGTTCATCCCCCTAACCTCCCTGATATCGTAAACATCTTCTTTTTCATGCTGTATTTAGGTACTTCCAATTATTGTTATTGTTCTGATCAGGAAAACTATGACGATATAATTATTCATAGTAAGTCTATTTTTGGGATAATTTTTCCGGGTAGATCATGCATGAATATTATGAAAATGATTCAACAATAGGATTACTCTGATCTGTATGGGGAGAGGGAGAGAGTGAGAGAGATAAAGAGAGAGAGAGAGGCAGGAATTTTAACCAAATTTATATCCAGTATAAAGGTGTTGTTGTAGAAAATAGTAACAAGCATTAGATCTATTCACCTATTGAAGTAGATCCAGTTTGTAAACATCCATTCTAAAGGGCAGAATGTAAACTCGGTGGTTTGAAAAGCGGTCACAAAAAAGCAAGTATCCAATAGAGCTTATAATATAATAAGGTGAACTGAAATCAACAAAATTTAATCCAGATAAGGCGCATAATGTTCTTGTGGTCCATTGTGAGGGTGGCTTGAAAAGAGCGCACGGATTTCTCCAAAGCAACTATAGATACGTGTATAACCTTTATGCGGTGTCGGTAGATTGCGTTTCAAGAGTCTTGCTTCCCGTTCGGCCATATTTACAGTATCTGTGCGGATCAGGAAGGCCGTAACAAGTATCAAAAGGCGGCTTATCGGGGAGAATGCTTTGTAATAATTGTGGTTTGTTTGGGGCTTTAGGATGTTCCCCGTCGCGAGACGCCTGGCCCGTGTCCTATGCAGATACTAATCTCGGTCGGGATCCTGCAAATTATTAGTTTAGCGAGCATTCTGAAACTGAATGTCTCAATTCTGTAACTGGAGAAGACACATTGTGTCCTTCGGGATGCACCTGGATGGTCAATTCATCGGGTAATGCTCTACCTAATTGGGGGCACATTTTACTTTGCAATTATTATTCTTTGTACCTATACGAGATACAATTATTTATTTTGTTTATTGTATTAAGCTATACGTGTATCTGTGTAATAAATTAAAAAAATTCCCACAATCTTTAGGTATAATAATAACTTTTTTATTAAATTAATTGATTCGTCACTTATCACTCGGTGAAACATTATGTATAAAAATCGAAAAGTAAAATAAAAGACAAAATCACAAGGTTTTATGTTTCACTATATTACACAATTAAGTCTTACAGCTGTTTCGGACTCTCGTCCTTCTTCAGAGACAGTAAAAATATCAAAGATATTTTTTTTTTTCTTTGATATTTTTACTGTCTCTGAAGAAGGACGAGAGTCCGAAACAGCTGTAAGACTTAATTGTATAATATAGTGAAACATAAGACCTTGTGATTTTGTCTTTTATTTTACTTTTCGATTTTTATAACTTTTTTATTTCATAAACTTTTTTCTTTGTAGTTTATAACTTCTACGTATAGTTTTGATATTTATACAGGGTGCACCATGTATCCTTCTCTATATTGCTATCTCCTAACGCTAACAGATACAGGCTCGGTTAAACAAGTCCAAAGGAGCGCAATTTTGTGGCCATCTCGATTCCGTCGAGACATACAAGATATCTGTGACCGTTCCTGAAATATCCTGAAAAAACTGAAAAATCGAGATTTTCTTATTTCTTATTTTTTCCATATCTTTTTTATTATTGGAGATTAATGAATAATTTTTTGTGGGAATTACATAAGTCTTCAAGAGCTACCCATCTGACATTTCAAAAATTTTCAAAGCCGACTAGATCCCAGAATTTTCATAGTCAACTTTCGTTTTTCTTATAGCCACCATATTGTATTTTTATGTTGTTCGATATAAAAAAAATCATAAAAACAAAAAATTGTTAAACTTCAAAAAAAAAATTAAAAAAAAAAATTATTCTTCTTTTTTCTTTACAAAAAAGACACATTTTTAGACCGAATTTCATAGATAAATTAAAAAACCATAAGGCAAGCACTATTTCGGCGTATTTTACAAATGTTGACATTTTTCGACGATTTTTTTTAGGTTTTTCTTTGAAAAAAGAAGAATAAAAAAATTTTAAATTTATTTTTTGAAGTTTATTAATTTTAATAACAAAAATAATAATATTTTTGGTTTCCATTATTTTTTTCATATCGAACGACATAAAAAATAATATGGCGGCCATAAGAAAAACGAAAGTTGACTGTGAAAACTCTTGGATCTAGTAGGCCTTGAAAATTTTTGAAACGTCAAATGGACAGCTCTTAACGGCTTATGTAAGCCTACAAAAAACTATTCATTAATCTCCAATAATAAAAAAGATATGGAAAAAATAAGAAATTTCGATTTTTCAGTTTTTTCAGGATATTTCAGGAACGGTCACAGATATCTTGCATGTTTTGATGAATTCGAGACGGCCACAAAACTGCGCATCTTTTCTCTAATTTAACCGAGCCTGTATCTCTTAGCGTTCAGGAGATAGCAATATAGAGAAGGATACATGGTGCATCCTGTATATTGTATTAAGTTGATTTAATTGCGGTATGATTTTCTGCAATTTAGTTTCTGAAGATTTTTCATTCTCTATTTCACTTCATATAAAAATACAATGATATAGAAATGACACAAGTTAAATTGTCTATGTTAAAAATTATTGTAAAAAGTTCCCAAAAAGATTTTATATGTGAAATATGTGAAATTTGTGAAACATCCTAAGAATATTACGTTTTTCTGAAGAGTATTTGGCTCTCGTTGAATTATTTTTCAAGTGGAAATTTCAAGTTATTATCTTGAAGTTTTCAGATGATACGTTGAAATTTCCTTTTGGGTATTATGCAGAAAATTCAACAAAAGAAATAAGGTAAATGTTCCAGATATACTAACTTTTGACATTTCAATATCTGAGTATTTTAGGATAGTAGTAACAATTTCAAATTTCTACATAATAAGTTGAAGTTTCCAGATCATAAACTTAAAATTTTGAGACACCTTATATATAGTTGAAACAAGGTAAACTTTCATATGTAATACCACTAGAGGTCAAATTATTTCCGGAAATTTTTTCGAGCTCACGAATATTTTGAAAATTATCGCGAGCCGAAGGCGAGGGATAATTTTCTTAAAATATTCGTAAGCGAGAACAAAATTTCCTGGTATAATTTGATTTCGAGTGGTATTTGGAAAGAAAATTTCACAACAAAATTAGTTTTGAATAGAAAAATTACAATTTAATTATTAAATAAAAATATGACATGGCGGCGTAACATTTAATCACGTGACAACGCCAAACTGACGTTTAATAACTGAGCCACCATTATTAGCGCTGTCAAACACAAATTTTAGCTTCTAAACTTCACCAGCCGAGTGTGGTTTTTGGTAATGATAAGTCGACAATTGCAGTACAATAGTAATTATGATTAGTATTGATTAGATGCCATTCTTTCCAAAGCGCAAGGATTTGCTCAGCAGATGGATTCTACCAACAAAAAGTGCCATATAATTAATTATAAAGATAAAGTGGTCGACCCCCATGAATTCGCCGTGCGTTAATCCGAAAAATTATGTAAGTATGTACCTACCTATTTCAAATAGAATTACTAACTTAGGTAAATTAGGTTTCTTCGGATCATTTTTTCGATAGTGAATCCGTTATTTCACACGTGCAATACGCGAAAACATCACTTCAATATTAAATTATAATAGAAACTTTAACAAAACGCATTGGTTGATAAATATTAATAACAGCAACAGTCAACAGTTAACGTTTATAAAGTGCCGGGTTGTCACTTTTAAACGTCAAAAAATTTCCACTATAATACTCTCCAGCTTACCCCAGCAGGAGAAAATTTCCGATATAATACACAAATAACCATGGCAACGGTAAGCAATGCTCGTACTTTATTGGTTGAAAATTGATGGCGTGAAATTTTCAACATAATATCTAGAAATTTCAAATTTCTAAGATAGGTACTAAAGTGAAGTTTCAACATAATACCGCAAGAAATTTCATGTTACTAGGATACTTAGGTAAAATTTCAATGTAATAAAATTTGAACTGATGACTACCTCGAAATTTCAACAAAGGTGCCTCGAAACTTTAAGTTACCTACCATCTTGAAACTTCAACATAATAAGTTGAAGTTTCGAGATGATACCTTGACATTTCAAGTCACTTTAATTATTGAAATTTAAAGATAATATAAGGTGAACTTTAAACATAATATCTAGACATTTCAAGTTACTAAGACACTATAAGGTGGAATTTCAACATAATACCAAGAAATTTCATGTTACTAAGATACTTAGGTTAAATTACAATGTAATATCTTAAAATTTGAACTGACTGTCTTGGAATTTCAACAAAGGTGTATCGAAATTTCAAGTTACCATCTTGAAACTTCAACATAATAAGTTAAAATCTTAGGCCGATAACTCACAATTTACACTTCATATCTTGAAGTTTCTTACATAATAAGTTGAAGTTTCGAGATCATAACTTGAAATTTCAAACACCTTAGTCGCAACTTCAAAATACAAGGTGAAAGTCCAACATGATATCTTGAAATTTTAAGTTACTGAGATTTTAAGGTGACATTTCAACATAACATTTAGAAATTTCAGCATAATCTAAAAATTTCAAGCTATTAACTTGAATCTTCAACCCATCGAAATTTCAAGTTACTTAAATACTTTATTATCTTGAAATACTTACTATCTTGAAATTTCTACTTGAAAAATAAGTCAGCATGACCCTTATACGTACATTTAAAGTATTTATTATTTATTTTATATTATGTACATCCGTATATTTTTAGGAAAATAGGCTTAAAAAAAATTTGGTCGAAATGTTTTCAAAAATTATAATCTACAAACATCTTATTCTTTTGGTACAGAATCCATTTGCGAACTGAACAAATTTTTTCATATAAAAATTCTTGAACTAGGTTCACATTATATCTCGTGAACATGAAGAGCCCCAAAATATTTTTTACTTGAATGTACAATAACAGACACCATTGTACAGGAATAGTCAAATTATTAGAAACAAAATTATCCCATTTTTATTACCTATACCTACCTACATTTTTAAGACAACTTGGTATGCTGAAATATTTCTAATACCTATGAAGATTACTATCCATGAGGTAGGCAACACAAAATCGATTCGTAAGAAATATAATAGTATAGCTAAGTAACGCGATTGGTTATCGGAATGAAGGCTTGAAAGTGGGAAATTATAAAATAACTGGTTCGCGTATTTTCAATTTTCGATTGCCTTAGCAGCTGCTATATCTCGAATCTGCAATATACCTAGTGCATTAGAGTTTTTCAGGTGCAGCGAGTTCTAGAACAAGAACACAATTTCCGTCGACTTTTTTAGGACGAATCGCTTCTACGGATTCCAATTAGGCACATTGGATAAAAATTCAACGACGGCTCTCCGTTAATTCCTCCAATTAACTCCTCGTCTTTAAGCACTGAAATATGAAAGAAAAATTAAATGGCTTATTCCAGGAAATTTTTTCAGGAAGCAAATAATATGAAACATTTACCACTTTAATTGCGTTCCTTTAAAACTTCAAGTCAGGCTAATAATAATTAGCAGCAGCTATACGATGCTTGTAAACTTGTAATTACGAAGGAATGGAAATGAAACACTGAAATGCTTCATTAATTAAGCTGTAATGGGGATGGAGATTATTTCTCAAGGAAGAATTACCTAATATTATAAAAAACATCTTTTGTGTTGTTTCTTATTCCTTATCCGCCGTATAACACTCTAACACCTCTAAAGGAATGAATACATGACTGCTTTGATCCTTATTATCCTTGCAAGTGCACTCTTGAGGACACAATCGAGGACGGACTTTTTTTTCTTGAATACGACAAGTAATGCGTGTTTGCACACAAATAACCGACCACATGGTCCTGCATTATATCCAGAGTGTTTAATCTTTTTATTGAAATTCATGTGGGCATGTATCGTTCCTTAGTGAATTGATATGGGCGACGAATTGGAACTAATGTTCGCACCTATAAACCATTAAAGCAACCGGCAAACAGTAGGAGAATACAGCAGCGACTCGTTCTACAGAGGTACCTATGTTATCTTGAAATTGAAATTCTGACTAACTGCCAGACAGAAAACTCGTTTTCTCTACTGAAACAATGCAAAATCATGACCATGACCACTTGGTCAATTTATTGATTTTTATAGTAACACGACCATCCACTAGATGGTATTGAGCCATATACCTAGGTTTGTCTCTTTTTGAAATCGTACACCTCTCATGATTTCTGATGTGGCAAACTGACGAGCTTCAATCAAGACGAAACAGCGTCGTTTTTGCCATATCCAAACAAAGCTGGCTAAGATTGTCTGCAATTTGTCGAACATAAGCGAAAACCATAACTGACATAATGGATTCTGTGAATTTGATCTAATAACCTTAGTTAAGGGGGATGATTTAAAAATTAATTAGAACCTATCTGGGTCATGCAGCTTAGTTTTAGGCATAAAAATATTACACGTTAGGTAGAAAGAAAAAAAAATTATGTGACCTCATTACTCGACCGGTTATACAAATTCACAAATTCCCACCGCACATGTCCTTCAATTAGCCAAATCACATGCGCTAATTGCGTCAAAAACGGCCACAGCACATCGGCTTATTGCAACCCCCAGCCCCAGTGATTACGTACGCTACTGTATGAGAGAATGCAGGACTTATCCTGCTCCTATCCATCCAGACCACATCATTAGAGGGATTAGGCGGCGCGAGGTGTTGCCGCTAGAGGGAGCAGTGAATGGCCAAACATCGCCTAAACAATGGGGCCTGGGCGCCGATTAACCCCAGGGGGGCGATCTGGGGCCCCTTCTTACCGCCCCGCTAAACTAGTTATACCCTTATGCCATTACTCGTTTGTCCCGCTATACACCAAGGAATTCGCTTAAATGTTGTATTTTTGCTCTGTCAACTCGCCTAAATTGTCAATTATGCCCGGAAAAAATGAATGCTAGCTGTTGATTGGGATCGGGTGGGAAAATTGAATGCTTTGTTAACTAGCGGCTTTGGACGGGGTCGTTTTATGTTTTATAGTTTCTTGTTAAGTTTTTTTTTTTTTGTAAAATTTTTAGTCGTATTCCTAATGTTTTTCCAAAATTTTCCGAGCAGGCAACATTGTCTCTCAAAAATTATCTCAAAAATACCATAAAAATTATAATTTTTTATATTTTATAACATACAAATTATTTAAAAAATATTAATATTTAATATAATTTTTATCAATTAAAATTTAATATAACAATTATTTAAAAAAATATTAAAATAAAATTGATGGGTTTAAATTTAATAGAATTGAATTAAATTGCAATGATGTGAATTCCAATTGAATTGAATTGAACTGAATTGAATTGAATTGAATTGAATTTATTTCATTGATTGATTCGATAAAAATTTATATTTTCCTATTAAGAGGTATTGTGATTTTATTTTACTTTTTTTGTGATATGTTTATAAACATGGAATGTGACTTTTTACTGAAACCTGGTATAGTTATTATAAATATTTCAGGATGTAATGTAAAAATTAAGAAAAATTCCGTCTTATGTCAATGATTGAGGGAGTAACATAACAATTTTCCTTCCATGCAACATAAATATTTCAAATTATCTATCTTATACTTGATACAAAATATTGAAATTAAGAAATTGTTTCACAATAATCATTGTTCTGATTAATAACAAATCTTAAACAATACAATACAATTAATCATGTCCAATAATAATAAGAAAATATTTAAATTTCCTTATCGTTTTTCGTAATATAACCTATCTGACTGATTTTTGACGTGCATACCTAATCAAAAACACGAGGCTGGATTAAAATTTTTACAGTGGTGTTATTGTTATATTTAGAGAGCGACTTAAACAGGAGGCAAGGAATAAAATAAGTAAACAAATGGGAATAAAAATATCAGAGTCTTTCCATTTGGAAATCCTGGAAAGAGAAAGATATTTCACCATCTTCGAGATATATAATGACATTTCTTGCCTCCGAAGTCAATTAACACTCAGAAATCCAATTAAGAGGTTAATGAAGTATTTTTGCTTCTTGCATCACGGTTTATATCTACTCCAGTAACCGTATAAAAGCAATATCCTGGCACACAAAGGAAGCAAAATTGTATAATTTGATTGTTTTTCGTCTCTCGTAATTTCGAATGCGAAATTAAATCATTTTACTTTTTCAATTATTATTCGACGTCGGCGTCCGTAAACGAGCGTATTTGTCGGCGAGAGAACGTAATAGCTTTGAAATTAATTCTGTACGACGCAAACGTCGATATTAAAAGTAAAACTGAATTTGTATTACAGTAATCGAGTTGCGACGGGGGAGGACATAATCACTTTACAGCTTGGACTTCACATGACCCCTCTGTCAAGTCTCATCTGCACCGCTCTGTTCTATCGGCAAAAACATCAAACAATGGCGGTTACGCGAAATCGCATTAAACGCTTTTTACCCTTACCACCGGCAACTAAACAGACAGTCGTAATTTTACGGTATTGTTACATAAAATTTTCATTTTCGAAACAATATATCGTTGTGTGCGCAAATGAAAACCTAATTAATTAGGTGGGCTTCAAAAAAAAAACATAATCTTTTATCTGACAGCTGTATAAACAGGTTCCAACTGAGACATGAAATTATTTCAAAAAGCTGCCTAAATCATGTTTTCATTTACTCACGTGATATATTGTTAAAAAAAATATTGTACTGTACAATTTTAGTTTGAATTTAATTAAGAAATCTGCATAAATTTCCCATTTAGAGGCTATGGAGTCCTATAAAAATGAGCCTTTAATGAGCATAAAAAGAAGTCAAAAAATTATATGGCTTACGAGAAAATTTGTCTCCAAAAAATTATCTCAAAAATAATATTGAAATAAAATTAATAGGTCTCGGATTGAAATTAATCGAACTGAATTGAATTGAATTGAATTTAATTGAATTGACGAGAATTTCAATTTATTTGAATTGAATATGAATTGATTTAAATTGAATTGAATTGAATTGAATTAAATTGAATTGAATTGAATTGGATTGAATTGGATTGAATTGAAGTGAATTGCAATTGATTTGAGTTGAATATCGATCGATTTGAATTGAATAAAATTATAAAAATAATAGCAAATTCAAATACGTTCAAGTAGGTAGTAATATTGGATAAACTGGTGGGTGTTATACAGGGTTGTGAACAATTTGTGAATAACCCTTCCAGGGGTTATGAAGCCCTAAAAAATGGACTTTTAATGTTACTAAAAGGAAGTCAAAAATTAGACAGCTTACGAGATAAAAATAATCAATGATAATTCAGCGAACATAAAAAATGTTTCTCAGTTCATATTTAACCTCTGAGAACTGTTTATTTCCACAGTATACGAAATCAAAATTATTCTCTGATCTGATCATTTTCTCATGATTTTCCATGGGAAATTGAGAAATGAGAAAAATAATTTTTTCTTGCTTAAAAAAAATCACTCCGACCTCTGAAATAGTTCTATCAGCACTTCTTGAACTTATGCCCTTGAAAGGAATATCACAAGGTGTGATGCACCCTGTATAATTCAAAATAAAATTTATTTATTAAAATCAGGAATAGACTGAATAATCAAATGATTGTAATCATTTACCTAATTGGATAGTTACAGTTCAAACGTCTAGACATCCTTGAAATTAAAATTCATTTAAATTAATCTATCTTTCCTAGAACACCCAAGCAAATCAATTTTGACTATACACGTCAACCAGAAAATAATTATAATTAAAAAAAAATATCATAAATTATTAAAAAATCATAAATTATAACAAACAAATAAGAGAACAGATTTACAAAACTTAGAATAAATTATTATTTTTATTCAAGTTATTTTATTGATTGCAAATTACGAGTTCGAAATATAAATTTAACATTTTTTGCTTCCAATCATACTTAACTGCAATGACTAGCCTTATCGAATTACCAATTTTTATTACGCTGCAAATTTATAAATATTTTTTTGACTCAATACCAACACCGCTTATTTGGGTACCTAAGAATAATCGTGGTACCATTTTGTCAAAAATCCAATAATTGTAGTGCTGGACTGAATCTAAGTAGGTACTAGGTATAATATGTACCTTATTATACAATGTGTGCCCATTATTAGAGACAATCTAGGTATGGGGATCTCGATTATCCTAAGAGATTATTCGCATCTCTTGGTAGTAGGTCTCTTATAGTAGAGGTTACATATTTTACAATAAAGTTAAAATAAGTTTCTTTTTTAATGTAATCTAATCTGTACTAAGTTGCATATTTTGCTGATTTATAGTCTGAAAAAAATTGAGGACAGCTTATTACGTCGCTGATGAAATTAATGAAAAAAAAACTGAAACTAAAAAAAATTACTCTTTTAGCTATAAAGGACGTGAAATAGAAGAAATGATTAGGTTTAAGAAAAAACTGTGGTTTCTGGATTTTCAATAATTCATAAAAATTTTCTGTCATTCGGTATTAAAAACATTTATTTATCCAAAAAATAATAAATTAAAAAAAATTTAATTTTCTAAAAAATTCTCTTTTTTGAAGAATTTTTTTTCCCTTAGACTCACGTTAGTACCTATGACGTCATATTGTTTGCCTTATGGTTTTACAATGAACGGCTTAAGCTTATGACGTGATTAAAAGATAAGGCCAAAAAATTTTCTTCCGGAAAAAAGTTTTTGAATTATCTTTTAATTTTATAGAATTTTTTTGTTAAATTGATTTTTGTACTTAATACCGAATGACATGAAAAAATACTATGGCGGACATAAGAAATGTCAGATAGATAGCTCGCAGGACGACTTAATTAAGAAATCTCGTTTTCCAGTTTTTTCAGGATAGGTATTTCAGGAACGCGTTACAGATATCTTAAATTTATCTTCAGGTTTCAAATCAGCACAAAAATGCATTCATGTTTGTCCCAATTTAATCTACCTGCTTCGTATCTCTTAATAAATGAATTTTCTAAAAACGGGCACCCGTCAGTTTATGGTGAATATACGAGTAAGTAAAAAATCTCTCATTTACCTTGGCGATCGAAAGAAAAAGAATCTTATGCTCCAGTTTCACAAATCTGAAATGTTTTAATTTAATTTTTTATGGCTTACAAAAATATGATAAATTCAGGATCGGGAGGTATTATCGTTTGCAGATGATGACGGTTGTCGTTGTCGGTATGCAACCCATTATTCAACGATCTCAACAATTTAACAAATAACATTATTAACTAATACAATACCAGCTCGGTGAAAACATATTTGAAAAATGAGTTCTGAAAAACAATTTTGCACTTCCTCCAGTTCCTCCTACTTCCAGGAACTAAATTGGAGCTTATATTATCGCCCTTGTTAGGTAAAATTAGTTCATTTATGAGTTGGTGATTTCAAATTATTGTGTGTAGGTATACCTATCTATAATTTTGTCCAGTAAATTTGGGACTAGGACTTACCAGAATTAAATATTACAAAACTGCAGCAAAAATAATTTGTGATATTTTGGATTAAAAGGTGAAGTTGGATTGAAAAGAAATAGTCTTCTTTGATTCAACTAGGAATTAATAAATTTAACGTATGTCACTCTAAGTGAAAACTGCTGCAGTACTAATTGACAATCAATCACCTAACATCCTAAAAAGCCCATACGTAATTTACAATCTTTTGTTCCTAAAAATAAAACTTTTCAACTGCAAAAAAATTATTCCCCGTTTACGCCTTCCAAAAACGTCTTCCTGAACACGGTTATCCTGCCTTGGACCCTGCACCAATTATTATTGCCATTTTCCGGTAGTTTTATAAAATGCAACAGAAAAAACCTTGGTTTTAAAACTAGCGTTTTTATCTTATTTACTACTAAGATGTATTTAGGCATCTATGTATATGAGGTCAGATTTTGTATATAAACATTACGAGTTTTATCAATTATTTATTAGTTTATTACCGAAACCGGTTATTTCCTGATAATGAATCTCATTAAATTGCCATTGAAAAAAAACCGATTGACATTTAAAATACTTTTAAAACTATGCCTCCAACCTCTTTGAAGGGTTAATCCTTCTAGAGGGGGCTAATTACCTGTTTAGTAGCAGTAAAATAAGAAATAAATTCTGGTTCAATAAGACAATAATTATTTAAACAAAAGTATAAAGGAATGACTTCTATACAATATATTCGTGTGATGGCGCCACCTCTTTAGGGGTAGCAGAATCAACCCCGGAACTCGAATAACAGTTTCGTAACAATGAAACCTACCCTGTGTGTGAAACGAGATCTTTTTAAATTTAAATACTAGGTATGTAATTTTCTGCTACAACTACAGAATATGTTGGAACAGAAATCTTTTTCATATCATTTTAAGGGAGAGTTTAAAGTCAATAAAATATATCCGGAGGCCATAAATTTTGTTGAAATTAGAAAGAGTCGAAGAAGAGAAATAAAAAAATAATAAATATAGATATGAAAAACTTGAAAATATGTATTTGAAAAGTATCAAGTTGGAAAAGAATTTTTAGGAGACAAAAATAATTAAATTTTTAAAATTTTGAATAAAATTGGAGGTATACGAATAAATACGGTACAGAAAATTGCTTGAAAATTATTCTTTGATAAATTGGCTTGAATAAAATAAAGTGGGGTTTTTATAGAAAAAAATTCAAACATCCTCTTATAGAAGTTCATCCCCAAGAACCTCCCCTTAAAAAATGGGATAAAAGTCTACATTTATCATCTTTTTCCTCGATTATGATTTTCATTATGATTATCATTATGATCTCTTTTTCTGAAGCGACATGAAATAATAAAAAAAAAATAACTTTGAACTTTGACAATAAAAAACCACAAAAAGTCGTCATAGTATAATTTATTATTTACCCCGCTACCTTATAAGGATGTGAAAAAGGCTTTGAAATTGTTTCCAAATTTTTATTTTAATAGGCTCTATTAGGTAGTTTAAATTTTTATACAGGGTGATGAAAATTATCAGATTTTTAATCACCCTGTATAAAAATTTCATCCACACAATAGGATACTACATGAAAAATTAGGATAGAGACATGTAAGCCGTTTTCCGACATCTTGAGCCGTTATCGGTGTACACTGTTTTGAAAATTAAAAATTGCTATTTTCATTTGCTTATAACTCAAAAATCACTCGTTACAAATTTGAATTATAAACACCATTATTATTACATTTTTCAGGCAATCTGAAAATGTAATAATATATAGGGTGTTTGATTTAAAAGAAGAAAGTTGGTATTGAGCACTGTTACACGACACACCCTGTATAAAAAGTTTTCATTGAAAAAAATGCGCAACCAAAAATACTAATCGACCTGTCCGAGCGTTTTTTCGCAACCATCTCCATTGATTTATTATCGAATTTATTCCATTTGGGTTTTCCACACTGTATATTGTTTTCTTGAACCACTTAGATTATACTGGGTGCACCATGTATCCTTCTCTATATTAGAAAATTGTAAATATTGAACCAATTATGCCGTATAGATGAATTATATTATTATTCTTGTATTGGTTTTTAGGTTCTCTCAGGCTTACTTTTGTAGTTATTAACAAATAGTTGACGTTTCGGGATTGATTAATCCCTTGATCACATATTTAATTAATAAAATAGATACAATAAAAATTATTTTAGTAAAATGAAAATATAAAAGTATGACATTTACAAGTCAAAATCTAAAAATGGCATATCGTTTGAAACAATGTTTATTTTAGATAATTGTTCTTTTACTATTATTGTTTTTTTTTTTTTTTTTTTTTTTTTTTTTGAGTTGGTGTTTGTATGTGTATATTGTTTAAAATAACTATGTGAATGATATTGTTTGGGAAGTGATGCTATTTTATGAATCGTTGGGAGTAAACTTCAGGTTAACTTTTATTGTTTTTTATTATTATTTTTATTTATTTTTAATAAATAATATTTATTGTTGTATTTGTGTGTGTCTGGAAGAGGGTTGTTTTGATATTATGGTTTGATATATTTGGGAAAGGTTTTTGATTTCTGTTCTATCATTAATACTATTTTTTTCATTCTGTATGTGGATCATTTCAAGGATAGTTCTTTTGTATGTGTTGCGTTCTGTGTCTATGATTTCTGTGTTGTCGTATTTAAATTCGTGTCCTGTGTCATATTTGTGTCTATTTAGTGCGGTGATTGCATTTTTTGAGTATTTGTGACCGTTAATTCTTTGTTGTAGGTGTTGTAGTGTTTGTCCAATGTATTTTCCTTCACAGTTGTTACATGGGATTTTGTATACTATATGGGTCTTTTTTTGTAAAGGAATATTGCTTTTTAATTTTGTGTGTAAGTTTTGGATTTGGTTTAAGCTTTTATGGGCAATTTTGATATTTGTTTCTTTGAATATTTTTTCTATTTTTTCTGATAATTGAGGTATGTATGGCATAGATATGTAGCTTTTTTATTTTTTTTTTTTATTTATTTTTTAGCTTTTTTTACACACAACACAAACAATAACACACAACTATCCCAAAAAAGCTACATATCTATGCCATACATACCTCAATTATCAGAAAAAATAGAAAAAATATTCAAAGAAACAAATATCAAAATTGCCCATAAAAGCTTAAACCAAATCCAAAACTTACACACAAAATTAAAAAGCAATATTCCTTTACAAAAAAAGACCCATATAGTATACAAAATCCCATGTAACAACTGTGAAGGAAAATACATTGGACAAACACTACAACACCTACAACAAAGAATTAACGGTCACAAATACTCAAAAAATGCAATCACCGCACTAAATAGACACAAATATGACACAGGACACGAATTTAAATACGACAACACAGAAATCATAGACACAGAACGCAACACATACAAAAGAACTATCCTTGAAATGATCCACATACAGAATGAAAAAAATAGTATTAATGATAGAACAGAAATCAAAAACCTTTCCCAAATATATCAAACCATAATATCAAAACAACCCTCTTCCAGACACACACAAATACAACAATAAATATTATTTATTAAAAATAAATAAAAATAATAATAAAAAACAATAAAAGTTAACCTGAAGTTTACTCCCAACGATTCATAAAATAGCATCACTTCCCAAACAATATCATTCACATAGTTATTTTAAACAATATACACATACAAACACCAACTCAAAAAAAAAAAAAAAAAAAAAACAATAATAGTAAAAGAACAATTATCTAAAATAAACATTGTTTCAAACGATATGCCATTTTTAGATTTTGACTTGTAAATGTCATACTTTTATATTTTCATTTTACTAAAATAATTTTTATTGTATCTATTTTATTAATTAAATATGTGATCAAGGGATTAATCAATCCCGAAACGTCAACTATTTGTTAATAACTACAAAAGTAAGCCTGAGAGAACCTAAAAACCAATACAAGAATAATAATATACTTCTCTATATTGCTATCTCCTGAACGCTAAGAGATACAGGGTCGGTTAAATTAGAGAAAAGATGCGCAGTTTTGTGGCCATGTCGAATCCGTCAAGTCATGCATGATATCGGTGACTGCTCCTGAAATATCCTGAAAAAACTGAAAAATCGAGATTTCTTATTTTTGCCATATCTTTCTCATTATTGGAAATTAATAAATAATTTTTTGTAGGTTTACATAAGCCGTCCATCTGACATTTCAAAAATTTTCAAGGCCGACTAGATCTAAGAATTTTCACAGTCAACTTTCGTTTTTCTTATGGCCGCCATATTATTTTTTTATGTCGTTCGATATGAAAAAAATAATGGAAACCGAAAATTAATAAACTTAAAAAAAAATTTTTTTTTTATTTTTATTCTTCTTTTTTCAAAGAAAAACCAAAAAAAAATCGTCGAAAAACGTCAACATTTGTAAAATATGCCGAAATAGTGCTTGCCTTATAATTTTTTAATTTATCAATGAAATTCAGTCTAAAAAGTTGCCTTTTTTTTAAGAAAAAAGAACAAAAATTTTTTGAATTTATTTTTTTAAGTTTAACAATTTTTAGTTTTTATGCTTTTTTTCATACCGAACAACATAAAAAAATAATATGGTGGCCATAAGAAAAACGAAAGTTGACTATGAAAATCCTGGGATCTAGTCGGCTTTTTGAAAATTTTTGAAATGTCAGATGGGTAGTATGTCTTTTTGTATGTCTTGACTGATTCGAGATGGCCACAAAATTGCGCTTCTTTGGACTTGTTTAACCGACCCTGTATCTGTTAGCGTTAAGAGATAGCAATATAGAGAAGGATACATGGTGCACTCTGTATATTTGAGAGTGATTGGAATTTAGGCTCTAATTTAATGTGACAGCATAGGTTCCTTGCAGAAGACATTAAAAATCTATCGCACTGAGTACGAAGTGAAGACTGATGATTGATGAAGATATGGACGGTACCATTTCGTCCTTATTATGAGCCCATCAGCATATCATCAGTCAGGCCCACGTTCGCATACTGTGTACGAAAGTTAAAAGTAATATGTACAGGTTGTCGCTAAAAGGTGCCACCAACGTTCAACCAGAGATTCCCGAGTAAAGAATATAATATTTGACCGGAATTATCTATGTCCAAAAAGGTATCCTTTTTAAAATACAGCTCAAAAATAGGGTCAACCAAAAACACGCCTACTACTATTATTGTTAAGAGTAATAAACTGTCGTATAGATAATTTTATGGTTAGTCCAGTGAGTGTTGTCCGGTGAGATGCCACACTGATCCTGATGACTATTAACGATTCGATTTTATACGTTTTAATTCGCACTAATTACTAATTATTATAATTGTACGAATCGAATTAATTATTGTATTATAATAATTATATTAATTAATAATAAATATTATAATAATTATATTAATTAATAATAAATATTATAATAATTATATAAATCAATTTTTATAATTGTACGAATTAAATCTCATAAAATCAAATCGTTTATAGTCAGGATCAGTGTGGAATCTCACCGGACAACACTCACTGGACAAACCATACAAACGTTGACATACAGAGTTGAGTGTTCCTGTTTTTGATGTCACGTCTTACCTTACTTCAAAACTTTTTTTTGAAAGCCACTGAATGATTCTGTATTTATTGTCTAAAGGCTCAAATAATACTAAATTGTGCATCCTTATAAAAGTTTGGTACCTTGCATGCTTTTCCAATAATTAACTTGGTGATGGACTTACACCACGAAAACGTATTTCTGAAAATCTCATTTTAATTAGAAGAATAATTTTTCGTAGAAACGATTTTTTTCACATGTCTTGAGAATAATATCTGCCATAAAAATCTGCCCGTTAACTTAATGAGCCTTTATAATACCCGCTGTATGTCAGTTTATTGGTTTTATGATTAGTAGGTAGATAGTTAGGCGAAAAATTTTTGAAGTTTTTTAGTTAATTCATTTTTGACTTATTCTGGAAAATTTCGGTTTAATCGTCATATTTATTACTCGGGAATCTGTGGTACAGCATTGGTGGTAACCTTTTAGCGACACCCTGTATAATGTATATGTATAAGATATATTAACTGGTCTTTTATGATAGATGGTGATGAGCTGCAATTTCAGTGAATAATTTGTTCTGCAAAACAACCTATTATAGTGGCTATAATTAAATTCGAACATAAAGCTCAAGGAAGCTCAAATATAAATAAATATAAATAACTATTGTATTTAATTAATTAATGAATAAGACATATTTTAATATAATATATATAATATATAAGATAATTTAATAACAGACGTAAATTAAAGAATACGCAATATTTATTAATGAAGACTTGCCACTGAAATACAGAATTGAGAACAAAAAGAAACGGCTTCTACTTACCGGAAGCAACCGAAAACGTAACAAACCACAGTCATCAGAGGAATCTGAAGCAACCCCGGAAAAGATAGTTCAAGAAAAGAAGAAAGTGAAAAATGGGGGGCACATACACATAGTTCAAAGTAATTGCAGTCAAACTCCAAAAAACTGCATTTGAAAAACATTAGGGTAGTGTCGTGGAATTGCCAGGGTTTAACTAACTTCACATCGTCCTTGACCAGACTTACAGGGTGCCTACAACTATGAAGCTGACCTGATACTATACTTGTGTAAAAATAGAGTCTCATTCTTGATTATGATTGTTAACTATATTATGATTAGTAGCTCGTTATGATTGTTTTTTTTTCCTGTTAGTTTTTACAGTCAGATCAAGGGATGGGTATGCGGTACATTGCATAATATGGATTTTGTGGGTATACTTTGTTTGAGTGGGGTAGTTTAGTGGGTGTGATTGTGTGTTAGTGTTAGTTAGTTAGTTTTTCTTTCATGCATTATAGTTGAGATACACAATAAAATATTTAGATATATAACCTGTCAACCATTGTAACAAACCGATAGGTTTAAAATACAATAAATTCTATTGTATTCTATACAGGGTGTATATTTAATATTTTGAAAAAAATTAAAGACAGATTTTTTGGTCAAGAATAAACAAAAAAAAATTCTATTAACATGAATGTATCCGGAAATACACCGTTTTTGAGATATAGGGCGTCAAAAAAAAATTATTTTTCTAGGTTCATTTAAGATATTTGGTAAACCGTTTGAGATACGGAATTCAGTTTTTGTACATGTTATGTATATCATTTATATACAAGCTACTTTTTTAAAACCACTTAATTTTTTTCTTTTGGCCATTGGCGGAGATCTCAGGAATAAGAGAAGTTTTTTGCCCTTCATTTTCCAATACATTTCTTGAAACATCCAAAGCAAGTTTTTCATCGTAAATGACCTTTTTTTTCTAAAACGGTTCACGTTAGCAGTTATGATCAAGAGTATCTTTTCTTAGTAGAAAATTTTGGCGGTGAAAAGTGCGCTTTTAAAATTATCAACCCAGTGTCGTAGATTTTAGGAGCAAAAAAACTCATTCATCCCCTAAAATCCTCGCCACTGGCATATGAAATAAAATTAGTAAGCGTTAAAAAAGTATCTAAAATCAATAATTATTATAAGATCTACTTATACGTAAAAGCTAAGTTCTGTATCTTATTATAAGGTTCTAGGGAGATATCTTGAAATAACTGGAAAAATAATTTTTTTTTGACTCCCTGTCGTATTTCAAAAACGGTGCATTTCCGAGCACACGTAATGAGGAATATTTTGTTTATTTTTTTACCAAAGAATCTGCCTTTTTCGCAATAATAAAGATACATCAAATATACAAAGTATGTTTGTGAAAAGTTTATCGCAATAAAAATTATTGTTTACTACGAGAAGAAGACTGGTGACATTTAGAGACCTTTTCTTAACACATCCGTTCTTTTTACAATTAATCATATATTTGGAACCAAGATAATAAACGAGGTTAATAAACGGCACTTATTCGAATAAGAACGTAATCTGCAAATATCACTTGTTTTGATCAATTAAATAAATTTCGATAAATATTTAGTGGATCTTCATTTCATTCATTCATAAGGATAATAATAATAATAGTAACAGTGATTATTTCAGCAGCATAATCAAAGTTAATCAGATGACTTTGACGTAGAAGTTTCTCTTTTATCTGCCTGTTGAAGTTATAGTTAACTAAAATCAGTAACGTTATTGTCAAGCCAAGCTAATCCTTAAAAGTATTTTTTAAGTAGGAATGAGCGGCAATGATTGATTATTAACAAATAATCAAAATAAATGTATATAAAATATAGAATAATAAGATAAAAAAGTAGATATAAATAAATATTATACATTAAATGATACAGCAGAATATAATTTTGTCTACAGTAAGAAAATACGTCAGAATTGCAATGATTTGATTTTGAGAAGAGGCGATATTTTTCTAGTGGATAATTTCAAGGATAGATCAAATAATAAAACTTGAGTAACTGTAATTTTATTGCGATAAATAATTGTTTATTTCGATTAACTATTAGGGCGATTACTGATCTATTTATTAATAGGTCATGATGATTGTGTTCGTGCAGGCAGCTAGAAAATAAATTTCGTAACGCACTTCACAATCTTTGATGATAATATTTTGGGCTTAGCATATTATTTCCTGTATTTTTTTACGTGTATCCGTGATAGACAATAACTGGGTGTCGGATTTCATCATTATCTTTAATTTATATGTTTATATTACGTAGGTAGGTATATTGAAAGCAATTAAAACCTGGTTAAGCTTTTTTATTGACATTCTATCTCTTCGCTGTTCACGAAATAATAAAATTGATTAAACACCCTGTATTTTATTGATTTGTTTATTTTACTGCACAAAAAAATTATATCCAGTTGTGGAAGTTAATAAGACCGGAGTACCGCAAGGATCTACACTGAGACCTATGCTCTTTTCTTTAACACCGTGTTGACTACATTCAAAATCGAAGATTCTAAAATAATTTAGGCATACCTAGTTCTTATCACATTGCTTTGTTTGGTCAGTACTTGGATGGGTGACCAAACTTGATAGTGGTAAAATAAAAAAGTTCCGTGACCGATCGTGCTCCGGGAGGTACGTTAAAAAGGGGGTCCCTGCTGCTTCACAGCAGTCGTTAGGTTACGTCAGAGGCCCTTGCTTGAGGCTACTTGAAAACTTCTGACACTTGGGCTTTACCACAGCCATAAGATATTTATTTATTTTATCACATAATTATTATAATGTAGAAAACTTCTCCATAAAAACAGTAACAACGAAGTAAGTATGTATAAATATGGACGAATTCAAGTATTACCACAACATATATAGCAACATGGAAAAGACCTAAAGCAGGGTTGAGACAGGCCGATTCAATTTATCATTCTCGGTGACGGTTAAAAAGATGATACCATATAAACGTGCTGTAAAACAAACCAGGCTCAATAATAGGTTTGCGTCTAAAAATTGTCAAAAATTACGAAAGAGTATCAGGAGGGTTAGCTCCAGATAGGAAACAAGCTAGAGGTCTTATTTATTTTTCTGCTTTAAGCTTTAACTTTACAAGTAGAATTTATGTTTACAAAAAAAAAAAAAAATAAGAATCTTGGCAAGCAACGCATAATTTGTGAAGATACACATCACAGGCAGTAACAATCGCTACCAATACCTACTACCTACTACCATCAATTAGATGGCGTTGAGTCAGAGAGGTCACTTAAAATTCGTGAAAGCTGCGGATTAAGAAAATTATTTCTCCGGTTGTCAATCTGAAACGGCAGACTGGTAATCCTTAATAGACAGAAACGGTGCAATCTTATTTGGTGTCAGATTCATGTCATTTGTGTCGGTCCGGGGATTTAACTAATATTTTCCTTATGTTTAGGATGACAAAAAAAATATTTGTCAGAGAGCGTTGCGACTGCGCCGTGAGATTGTCTAACGACACTAATGGAACGGAAAGTCCCTCCTGCTTGCTGGAAGATGCTCTTCTTCGAATAGTCCAACATAAAAGCTTGGGTTGTAACCACTTAAACGGACTTAAACCATAAAAATATGTTTTATCTTGCTAATAGTTATCTCACAATTATTATTATTATTGATAATCCATCATCATCATCCTTCATACAATCAATGTTGTTTTGAAATTATGCACGAGCAGGTATATACAAAGAGAATTGCATTGCATGATGCCTTAGTATACGTAAAAATATTTTTCTACTCTTACGTACAGATATTGAAAAACTAATCAATAATATGTAATTCTAAGTAGGTAATTTGTTATTATTAGTCAAAAATTCGTACGTTAACATGCACGCATACATAAATTGTTTTATTTAAATTTTATTGACGTCACCAAATCCTCATACCATTATTGCATTATTGTTGTGATTATTGTCATCCGACTTGCGCAATTTAATTATTTCAGTATACATTATTGTATTATTGTTATTATCACAAACGATTGTGTATACAATGGCGATATACCCTCGATTTAAAATAAATTAAAAATTTACAAATATATGATTCTTGTACATAATATATGTATATTTCTTAATTATTGTTATTCTTATAAAAATGCGTATCCCTGACTTATATCGATCAGATTTGAAGGTTTATGTTTTATTTTTATTTTTCATCAAACAATACAATCAACAATCATTAACAGTTGAATTAGTTCTGCATACTCAATAAGAGTATTCTTACTTATATTAATTTTGTCAAATTAATTTTTTTATACATATAAATAGATCTCTTATCAAAATATATAGTTAAAGCAAGATATGTTTTAAATTTATATTCCCAAGGGAAAGAAAAAAAAGGATCAATTAGTGATCCAAACCTCAACTGTTAAGGATGACTTGAACTGTACGCTAGCTGACCCAGCCATCAATTTATCACCGCTACTACTCCTTCTTTTTTCACCTGTTGCCGCTAAACAAGCAATGATGTCATATTGCAACCATCTGGACTCACTATTCAAATTTGAGGGGGTCAGACATTCTGTTATATACAGGGTGTTAAGAACATGACGGATAAACTCTTCAGTACATTGTAGGGGACACTCAGTAAAGTACGGGAAAAATAATTAAAAAAATTCCAGAGCTACATTTTAAAAGATATAAGCAAAATATTGAACAATAAATTTGGCAACGTTTAACACAATAACAGTTGCTATTTGGTAATTTCGTCTAATTTCTAACAATGTAGGTAGTCAAGGTATCAAAACCGTTGTTGCCAAATGCTTTTTTTTTCAGCATCTTAGAAAAGAATCTTAAAAGAATCTTAATCTTAAAAGAATCTTCAACATCTTAAGCAATCTTTTTAATTGATAACGATTAAAGTACCCTTTTTTATATCTGTAAAATCATTTACTTTTTGCAAATACTGAAAAACAAAGATAGTAAAATGTTAACTTTGGCATTTTTTATCTCACCAAATTGAAGACCAGAATTTTTTTAATTATTTTTCCCGTACTCTGCTGAGTGTCCCCTACAATGTACTGAAGAGTTTATCCGTCATTTTCTTAACACCCTGTATGTATAAGATAAGCTTTATTAATTAATTAAAATAAGCTTGTATTTTTGCAACTTGTGTTGATCTGGAAGCAGATTGAGATTTAACTGTTTCCTTTCTTCTTGCGCATAAGTAAAATGGTAAAATTGTGTACCTAATAGGAAAATTATTCCAGGATCTAGGAGAGAATTCCTTGTCAAATCAATTTTCTTTAATTAATTAATTCCCAGAGATTTATTGTTGATATGATGAGAATTTCAATTGTAGCAAAAATCATGGAACGATTAGTTCTTATGCTTGATTTATGAACTATTAGAACCGGAATAGAACAACGAGACAGTTTCTCGAGTTCAATATAATAGCCCAGCAAATATGATTTTTATCTATAATAATAATTGGTCCTGCCAGCTGTATTTATTAGCTACGTGAGATCACAATTATTGGTCCTCCGAGCTGGATAACTCTTACTGACTAATATCCCGTAAAAAAGAAATAAGGCTTTCTTCTCTAATGAAATAAAAGATAATTTCTTATCTAATGGTCAAAATGAAAAAAACCTTCAACTGATTAGGGTATTGAGAATTTCAACTCCAGAAAATAATCATGGAACGATTGGTCCTTCGAACCGAATTTGAATTTCTTGGATCAAAGCGCCAAAATTTGGGCCGAAATAATAATAAAAAAATTGAATGATCATTTCGATATTATAACGACGGTTATAATGGAGCAAAAAAGTATGAAGAAGCCAAATTCGTTTAAAAATATAAAATTAGCTTTATCAAAAAACCGCACCTGTAATAAAAAAAATTGCTTTAAACATTTGGCTATTTGAGCCGGATTTGATCGTTATGTATAACGTACAAATTTTGATTTAATAGCCTTAATACTTGAGACAATATAGCTTTTAATTTAAAAAAATAAAATAATGCAACAACGATTGGTCCTTCGAGCCGGATTTAAAAAATTGTGTTTAACTCTTACCGTCTAATATCACCTAAAAGAGTCAAAAGTAGAGAATTTCTTCTCCAAATGAGATCTTTACCTGATAGGGAGACTGAGATGAAAATCCGAAATTCAACTGCAGTACATAATCATGGAACGATTGGTTCTTCGAACCGGATTTCATTTACGCGTATATAAAGCATCGAAATTTAAAAGAATAATAATTTCGAAACATTTGTTCATTTCGCTATTATGAGGGTCATTATAAAAGTGGGAACAAAGTAAAAAATTCCCAATTAAATAGAATAAATTAAAAAAAAAAACACTTTATTGTTATTGAATCAAACTGCTGCAAATAAAATCATTTTGCTTGTTATGGTTACGACGTTTAAGAAAACTTAATCTACTGTCAAAATTGACACAAATTAGACGAAATCAACCTCATACTGGCGCAAATTATTTTTGTACCAGATATTGTTTCGAAGTAAAAAAAAAAATTGTTAAAATGAATTAAGGTCATTATATTATTATGTATACATCCGCGGCTCCTACAGTTTCACTATGGCACCTATACAGTGTGTGTCACAGGCATGGTACACCCCCTTTTTTCTCTTTATTTTTGGAGATAATTTTTTGAAATTTGGTACGTCGCATATTCTCGATAGAGCGCACTTTTCAGCAGAAATTTGAATTTTTTCTCGCATCCGGTTTTTCCGGAAATGTTACCAACTTTTTATTTTTAAATAGGACACCCTATATATTATAATATTTTTGGATTCTATACATTTGTACGAATCCAACAATACCACATAAGTAGATACCATTTTAAATGTCAAATTTGTTTTTGTTTAATTTTTTATTTCTCAATTATAGTGTGCCATGACTATTTCGATTTACTCCAATGGGATCATCTAATGCTAGAAAAATCGATTTTGTTCAAAGTACTAAATTAAGTGATTTATGGATAAATTATGCGCACCGGAATAATTTTTTGAGCTGGATTCATTTTTTTAAAATGGTACCATATTGGTACCGAGGTACCATCTATTAGTACTCTTAATAAGGGATATTTTGGTGTACCCATTTTGAATCTGGGACGAACACAACTGAAGTCGTCATGGCACACTATAATTGAGAAATAAAAAATTAAATAAAAACAAATGACATTTAAAATGGTACTTATATAGTATTGTTGGACTCGTACAAGTGTATAGAATCCAAAAATATAATAATATATAGGGTGTCCCATTTAAAAATAAAAACTTGGTAACATTTCCGGAAAAACCGGATGTGGGAAAAAATTCAGTTTTCTGTTTAAAAGTGCGCTCTATTGAGAGTATGCGACGTACCAAATTTCAAAAAATTATCTCCAAAAATAAAGAAATAAATGGGGGTGTACCATGCCTGTGACACACACTGTATAGGGGTGGAGGACATACCTATAGTAACACCAGGAAGGTATTAATTTGCTTTGCAAATGAAAGATAAGCGAACAAAAGGGCATCAAAAGAAGATCTTCCTGAGTGCGGGCCTGTTTAGAACAGCGAAAATCACAATAAACATGCAAGGTCAGAGTGTCGAGTGGACGGCGGAAACTCGTAATATCAACACCAGAGCCGGTCTGGTAACATACGCAACATACATGGCATGCAAACGTAGTCGGAATATAATAGCGAGCGATGTCGCGTATTTTGGAATATAAATGCAAAATAAATGCAAAATTCAAAATAAAAACTGTGCTATTGCTAATCTCGAAGATATTCCTTGCCCTGAAAGTGAAAAAAAAATAGAAATTCGACCGTAGTGCCAAAGAGGCCTTAGTGGTGACCTTGATATTAGTTTGCAATGGCTGTTAGCTTCTTACCCACCCAGCACCCCTATTTCGCTCCTCGGTTCCGAAAAAATTGATGAAACGTAGGAGCCGCGGATGTATACAATTACCTGAATTAATTTTCTTTACACAAAACGTGTAAAAGACCGTTTCAAATTTAGCCAAACATTGAGAAATTGCATTGCCATATGAAGGGTATTATACGAACTCAACATAAAAAAATACGGTGAAATAATGTGAAATAATGGTGAAATTAATAAGATGAAAGTATGCCCAAAATCGTTTAATTAAAAAAATAATATCCCAGACACATGAAAGATCATATAAAAAGGTTTTCATAAAAATATAGGTCATTTATGATTGATAAAAAAAATCAATTTCTGGCCTTATCTTTGGGATTGTCGTAATTTTTCCAGTATTATTTGATTGTGATATCTAACGTTTCGTTTTTAATATATTACATCATCTAACAACACGACCCAAAGCCGCTAACCGCTAATGCCGGGAGTAGGTAAGTACCTCCTCCTCGCTTGTAGTAACTTGGCCTTTCTTGCATCAGCCGAAACAAATTGGACATCTATATCTAAATAATAATGTAGCAGATACCTCTACATCTACACGTGCCTTTGAAAATATAAACAACCTAATATCTATCACGTATCGTTATAAACAAAAATAGGAAATAAGCAGCAAATATGCTTGACTTTATTTACTTATTATGTATGTTAATTAGATTTAATTTAATGAGGATTATTATGCTATAATACACGAATCACCTCCACTTGGATATGCAAATTTATGAGATTCAACTCCATGCATAGTTATTTGGGTAATAATCATTCAAGTTGTTTTTTGTAGGTATGAATCAACTGGCACGTATCGATATAGAATGAATGGATGGTAATAAGTAAGATTTTCCCGTTTACCTGGAAATTACCCGGAAAATACCTACTTGAGAGATTTTAGAAGATTTCCTAATCTCAATAATTCTAAATATAGGTACTCTATCATTATAACAGAAGTAATTGCCAAAAATTATAATTAATTGAAAATTGACCAAAATATGTTTCCAGACCTATTTAATTGGTCAAATTGTTGTAAGTTGTCTTGAAAATGTAACTGCTATATCATTAACTGTTCCCTTTTTAGAATCCCGAAGATGACCCAAATTGTTGGTCGAAACGTTGATTTTATAATAAAGACCTCACTTTTAGAAGAACTATTTTGCCTATAGCCCTTAACAATTTTCAATTAGGTACCTCTATCCACAGGGTGCACCAAATATCCTTCTCTATATTGCTATCTCCTAACGCTAACAGATACAGGGTCGGTTAAACAAGTCCAAAGGAGCGCAATTTTGTGGCCATCTCGATTCCGTCGAGACATTTCCTGAAATATCCTGAAAAAACTGAAAAATCGAGATTTCTTATTTTCGTCATATCTTTTTTATTATTGGAAATTAATAAATAATTTTTTGTAGGCTTACATAAGCCGTTAAGAACTATCCATCTGACATTTCAAAAATTTTCAAAGCCGACTAGATCCCAGAATTTTCAGTCAACTTTCGTTTTTCTTATGGCCACCATATTGTTTTTTTATGTTGTTCGGTATAAAAAAAATCATAAAAACTAAAAATTGTTAAATTTAAAAAAAATAAAAAAATAAAAAATTTATTCTTTTTTATTCACAAAAAAGACATACCTTTTTAGACCGAATTTCATAGATACATTAAAAAACCATAAGGCAAGCACTATTTCGGCGTATTTTACAAATGTTGACGTTTTTCGACGATTTTTTTTGGTTTTTCTTTGAAAAAAGAAGAATAAAAATTAAAAAAAAAATTTTTTTGAAGTTTATTAATTTTTGGTTTTCGTTATTTTTTTCATATCGAACGACATGAAAAAATAATATGGCTGCCTTAAGAAAAACGAAAGTTGACTGTGAAAACTCTTGGATCTAGTAGGCCTTGAAAATTTTTGAAATGTCAGATGGATAGCTCTTAACGGCTTATGTAAGCCTACGAAAAATGATATGATAGACTGATGAGATGGAAATAACCATTGAAACATCGATGTCTCTGTCTTCACCATACCGTTGGAGTAAATGTGTCGTTCAGAAAGCTTTATTGTTTTTCAACAATCGGATTGCTGTAATTGATATAATAATTTATTATTATTCAATTTGTTTCATAGAAACTACTTCCTTTCTAGGAACACAGCTTTGTGACTAGCTCCATCTCTGATTGGTTTACTGAGATTCGCAAGGTAATTGGTTTTTCAGTGAACTGTCAGCGTTGGTAGTGAAAAATTGCAAATTTCTCTGGGAGAGTCTCTGATTGACACATTGAAAGTTCTACTTTTCAGTCATCAGATGGCATTTGCCATGCAAGTCACTATGTTTCCGACAAATCATTTTGCTTAAAGCTTTTGATTTTCTTTCTGATCGGCACACTTCTCTAGTGGTGGTGATATGATAGACTGATGAGATGGAAATAACCATTGAAACATCGATGTCTCTGTCTTCACCATACCGTTGGAGTAAATGTGTCGTTCAGAAAGCTTTATTGTTTTTCAACAATCGGATTGCTGTAATTGATATAATAATTTATTATTATTCAATTTGTTTCATAGAAACTACTTCCTTTCTAGGAACACAGCTTTGTGACTAGCTCCATCTCTGATTGGTTTACTGAGATTCGCAAGGTAATTGGTTTTTCAGTGAACTGTCAGCGTTGGTAGTGAAAAATTGCAGATTTCTCTGGGAGAGTCTCTGATTGACACATTGAAAGTTCTACTTTTCAGTCATCAGATGGCATTTGCCATGCAAGTCACTATGTTTCCGACAAATCATTTTGCTTAAAGCTTTTGATTTTCTTTCTGATCGGCACACTTCTCTAGTGGTGGTGATATGATAGACTGATGAGATGGAAATAACCATTGAAACATCGATGTCTCTGTCTTCACCATACCGTTGGAGTAAATGTGTCGTTCAGAAAGCATTATTGTTTTTCAACAATCGGATTGCTGTAATTGATATAATAATTTATTATTATTCAATTTGTTTCATAGAAACTACTTCCTTTCTAGGAACACAGCTTTGTGACTAGCTCCATCTCTGATTGGCTTACTGAGATTCGCAAGGTAATTGGTTTTTCAGTGAACTGTCAGCGTTGGTAGTGAAAAATTGCAGATTTCTCTGGGAGAGTCTCTGATTGACACATTGAAAGTTCTACTTTTCAGTCATCAGATGGCATTTGCCATGCAAGTCACTATGTTTCCGACAAATCATTTTGCTTAAAGCTTTTGATTTTCTTTCTGATCGGCACACTTCTCTAGTGGTGGTGATATGATAGACTGATGAGATGGAAATAACCATTGAAACATCGATGTCTCTGTCTTCACCATATCGTTGGAGTAAATGTGTCGTTCAGAAAGCATTATTGTTTTTCAACAATCGGATTGCTGTAATTGATATAATAATTTATTATTATTCAATTTGTTTCATAGAAACTACTTCCTTTCTAGGAACACAGCTTTGTGACTAGCTCCATCTCTGATTGGCTTACTGAGATTCGCAAGGTAATTGGTTTTTCAGTGAACTGTCAGCGTTGGTAGTGAAAAATTGCAGATTTCTCTGGGAGAGTCTCTGATTGACACATTGAAAGTTCTACTTTTCAGTCATCAGATGGCATTTGCCATGCAAGTCACTATGTTTCCGACAAATCATTTTGCTTAAAGCTTTTGATTTTCTTTCTGATCGGCACACTTCTCTAGTGGTGGTGATATGATAGACTGATGAGATGGAAATAACCATTGAAACATCGATGTCTCTGTCTTCACCATACCGTTGGAGTAAATGTGTCGTTCAGAAAGCTTTATTGTTTTTCAACAATCGGATTGCTGTAATTGATATAATAATTTATTATTATTCAATTTGTTTCATAGAAACTACTTCCTTTCTAGGAACACAGCTTTGTGACTAGCTCCATCTCTGATTGGCTTACTGAGATTCGCAAGGTAATTGGTTTTTCAGTGAACTGTCAGCGTTGGTAGTGAAAAATTGCAGATTTCTCTGGGAGAGTCTCTGATTGACACATTGAAAGTTCTACTTTTCAGTCATCAGATGGCATTTGCCATGCAAGTCACTATGTTTCCGACAAATCATTTTGCTTAAAGCTTTTGATTTTCTTTCTGATCGGCACACTTCTCTAGTGGTGGTGATATGATAGACTGATGAGATGGAAATAACCATTGAAACATCGATGTCTCTGTCTTCACCATACCGTTGGAGTAAATGTGTCGTTCAGAAAGCATTATTGTTTTTCAACAATCGGATTGCTGTAATTGATATAATAATTTATTATTATTCAATTTGTTTCATAGAAACTACTTCCTTTCTAGGAACACAGCTTTGTGACTAGCTCCATCTCTGATTGGCTTACTGAGATTCGCAAGGTAATTGGTTTTTCAGTGAACTGTCAGCGTTGGTAGTGAAAAATTGCAGATTTCTCTGGGAGAGTCTCTGATTGACACATTGAAAGTTCTACTTTTCAGTCATCAGATGGCATTTGCCATGCAAGTCACTATGTTTCCGACAAATCATTTTGCTTAAAGCTTTTGATTTTCTTTCTGATCGGCACACTTCTCTAGTGGTGGTGATATGATAGACTGATGAGATGGAAATAACCATTGAAACATCGATGTCTCTGTCTTCACCATACCGTTGGAGTAAATGTGTCGTTCAGAAAGCATTATTGTTTTTCAACAATCGGATTGCTGTAATTGATATAATAATTTATTATTATTCAATTTGTTTCATTCTACGAAAAATTATTTATCTACTCCTATTAGGTAACAAATCAATTATTAGTCTAATTTTAACGAAGTAATGGCATGCATTACTATTGCCCTATCGAATAATAGTGTCAGATCAATTGAACAATGAGCTCATTATTCAATCGCTAATGTCAATTGTTTAACTTTACCGCCCTATTCTGTCCTACGTTTGGCAGATTCAAACTACTGACTACTGTCAATGGGCCACTGACGTGAAAGTAGAGTCCCTAAACGTCCATTTTACGTTTAATAAAATGTTATAGAAATATGAAAGTCGCAGAATATTAGGATGATTTTGATCTTTCAACTACTATAGCATACGAAGGTACTCATCATAATACTAAAATGAACATCTTTTAGTATCCGTGCGTAGTTATAAAGCCCTAGTCAACCGCTGTGAAAGCTGGATGCCTTTGGAACGCTGCCAATAGGTATAGTCGACTGACAGTAGTGACAGCTAATCACGATAACCTAACATTCACATTATTTGTTTATGTGTTAGTTTTAATTTTACAATACAAATTATTGTATAATAAAAATTAAACTTAAAATTATTATAAACAGAATAATACAGGATGTTCTTCGAAGAAAATAACATCTTGAATAATACGCCACCTGATTTAATATGGGGAAAAGCAACAAATGCATCAATTAATGGTTTACTGCCTGCAAAATCAAAAGTGAAATACGATGCGCGACGAAATCTTTCACCCTGATTTTGTAATTTTTCTCCTTTTAAAGTTATTTTACAAATTTTCAGTCGACAGTGAATGTAATATTTTCTGTACTTTTGCAATATTTCAATGACCAAATTATTTACTTAAAGAGAACCATATTTTTTAATAAATAAAACTGCAATCCATAAAACTTTTTTACATAAAAATTTAATTTTACCGTAAGTAAAATTATGTTTATTCAAGTATACTCGTAGATAAAGTATAGTATTCCACTCGCGCATAATGGCTATTATCCACTTAGATGTTACAGCACTCGCCAAAGGCTCGTGCTGCAATTTTCATCTTCGTGGATAATAGCTATCATTATGCGCTTGTTGAATGATATACTATTATTAATTTCCAATAATAAAAAAGATATGACGAAAATAAGAAATTTCGATTTTTCAGTTTTTTCAGGATATTTCAGGAACGGTCACAGATATCTTGCATGTTTTGACGAATTCGAGATGGCCACAAAACTGCGCATCTTTTCTCTAATTTAACCGACCCTGTATTTCTTAGCGTTCAGGAGATAGCAGTATAGAGAAGGATACATGGTGCACCCTGTATACATACATTAGTACGAAAAAAACCCTTTTTGTTTTCCTCTCATACCTGAAAGAAATTACTTACATTTGTCATAAGAAAATTTTGCATAATTTTATTCTTATAGGCAGGGCAGGGCCATGTTAGCTAAGTTGCTAAATTTTAAGTTAATAAAGAAACATGCGTCATTTGAAAATATATTTGGAATAATTATCTAAAACAAATTTTTTTCTTGAAATTATTTTAACATCGATTCACATCCTTGACGATATGTTTAGAAAGTAACGCTCATATTGTGAGCGCATGTGTGGAAACCTGCTCAAGAATTACCTTCCTAAGAAGTTACGCTAGTTTTAGTATAAATTATGGCTCTGTTGTACTCAAATTTCTTGTTAACTTTTCCGATTTTAATCGTATTCCAAATGATATGTTTAGAAAGCTACGCTCATATGTTAGAAAGCACATGCTTTTGTAAGAATCAATACAAGCAATGTAGTAAAAAACTCGTATTTTTAAATTGGAACTGAGCATTGCTAAGTTAGAAAGCTGCGTTTCCTTCAGATCAGTGAAATATCTATGCAGGTACCTACGTTGATAAAGCTGCGCTACCAAGTTTCAACTCTTATATTTTGAATTTAAATTCTTGTCCCAATGAAAAGTTAAGAGATTTGCTCATCCTAAGTTAGAAAGTTACAAAATGTTTCTTCAATAATAATAAAGAAACTAAAGGAAGGAAACTTAAAGGATAAGAAGTGTAAAAAACGCTCAAATGTTAGAGAGTATATACAATGTATATGGAAAACTGCTCTAGGATTTTCTTCCTAAGAAGTTACGCTAGTTAGGACATATTAGACATATTAGGGCTCTGCTGTAATCAAATTTCTTTTAACTTTTCCAAATAGATCTTGATCGTATTCCAAATGTTTAGACAGCTACGCTCATATGTTAGAAAGCACATGTTTTGTAAGAACTATCACATGACAATCTAGTAAAAACTTCTGTTTTAGATTGGAACTGAACTTTACTAAGTTAGAAAGGTGCGTATACTTCAAATCTGTGAAATATATTGTAACTCAGAAATGTTTTATTTCAAAATTACGAGTTCTTTAAAAAATTTCTTGATCTATATTCTTATTCCAACGAAATATATAGCTAGCTTCTCATCCTAAGTTAGAAAGTCACGAAATGTTTCTTAAATAATAATAAATAAATTTAAGGAAGGCTTATTGTGTCCTAAATTTAATTTAAATTAGCTTCTACAAAATTTAAAGTATAATTTTAGAAAGCAACGCCCATACGTTAGAAATCACATGTTCTTTGTATGAATTTCCACATGCAACTTTTTATAAGGGAGATGGAGAGACGCAATAATATATCCGACCTGAGAAAGGTGTGTATAACACAGTAGAAATAGTGAAGTATAAATGGAGGGCCACAGTAAACGCGAGCGCCAATAATGATGATGATATAATAACGATGATAATTATTATAGTACTAAAAAAAGTCTTTTCAATAATCGGATTGCTGTTATTGATATGATTTAATTATTATATCAATTTGTTTATTAGTACTAAGTTAGAAAGCTGCCTATTCTTCAAACCTGTGAAATTTTTGTAAAGATGCGTTTAGAAAGCAGCGCATAAATTTTTAAAAAATTTAAGCAAAAAAGTCCCTCGGGAATGTCTTACAAGAAACAAAATGGTGGCAAGTTCATAAAAAAAATGTATTGATTTATACTCCTGTTCCGATGAAGGAAAAGCTAGAGAGCTTCTCATCCTGAGTTAGAAAGTTACGAAATTTTTCTTGAATAATAATAAAGAAATGATAGAAAGACCTCATTGTCTTAGATTTTAATTTAAATAAGCTTATGATTAATTTTTACCAATTTAGAAAGCAGTCTCAAGTTTCAAAGAATAAATTTTCATTATTTTTTTCATCAAAAAATTGCACGTACCTAAAAATAAATGTTTTATTAGAAGCCATGGAGTTCTTAGGAAAATTGCTTCGGAACAAACTTGTTTAAATATGATTTTCATCGACTTTCTACTGAATTTTGAAGAGTGCGTCTAGAAAGAAGCCCTTCTAAATCTTAGTACATAAGTATTAATTTTTTTTATCAAAAAGTACTCAGAAATGTCTTGCTATTATAGAAGTCTAGTTTAGAAGAGACTTTGTCATTCTACTCTAACCATTTTTTTTTAATATTACATGATAAAAGAAAACAATCGATTTTCAACTGACTTTTAAAAAAAGAAAGTCGTTTAAAATACAAGAAACTCAGAGAATAAAGGTTATATTGACTACCCCGTCCGAGGGATACCAAAAAATGGTTTGGTTGTATTGTTACAAAACCTCGAGCTAGATTCAGGCTAGGAAATGTTATTCTATTTTTGTCTCGACAAATATGTAAATAAAATTCCTAGGAAGTTTGAGCTTTATAACTATTCTTTTACGTCCATGGATTAGGTACGTGGCATAAAATAGTTGACGGTTTTCAACCGTGATCCTCGATTTTCTTATTAAGAACCTGATTGAAGGAACTTGTTTCGCAGGATTCTCGCACTGTTTGTGTGCTTTTCACGACATTTTAATAACAACCTAATAAAAAAACAGCAAACGGCTATCTATCTAATTACCTATTAATTAAGTTTGATGTTCTTGACTGTATTTGATTATGAAAAATTTCATTGTCAAGGTTGAATAATAATTATCGCTTTATTTCTCATGTTTTAATAATTATTAATTTGAATACTAATTTTTGTTTTTTGTCTTTCAACCACAACGTTGTCCCAATTAAGTGATGAGTGCCGCTAGTTTGCCAACTGTTTCTATAATAAATCAAATTAATTTACATTTAATTGAATTTTATTAACGTGAATAAAACGTATTTTTATTAATTATTATTATTTCATCAATTTAAATAAAATCCAGTTTAAGTAATAATTATTTATATTATGTTAATTCGATTGACGATCGCTTGTCCGTAATAATAATATTATACGTCTTTACCTAGCTCAAATAAAAAATATCTCTCCTTTACCTATGATGCGACAAGGTCAAAAAAACAGATATTAATTTTATTTGTTTAAATGAATTATTTAGATTCGTGAAATTATTTTTTTTGAGCTTTTAAAAGAACAATAAATAGAACCACAGCTATACTTTCCCATCAGGAAACAAGACGTGACTATTCTATAGTATTTTTTTTTTTTATTTTTTTTATAAATTACCAAAGTACTTCCGAAAAAACAGCAAATTTTTCATTGATATCTCGAAAACTTCTAAACTCAAATCGTTGAAAAAATTATTTTTTATAGAGATCCTCTACTAAAGTGCTTTTAGAGCATAACCCACAAGCCCCGACTATGAAATGAATTTTCTTAGATATAGGTACCAAATTTCTGGCTACCGATAATTTATTTTGCCAATTCTTACTATACAGTGTGTGTCACAGGCATGGTACACCCCCTTTTTTTTCTTTTTTTTTGAGATAATTTTTTGAAATTTGATACGTCGCATATTCTCAATAGAGCGCACTTTTAAATTGATTTTTTTCCCACATCCGGTTTTTCCGGAAATGTTACCAACTTTTTATTTTTAAATAGCACACCTTGTATATTATTATATTTTTGGATTCTATACATTTGTACGAATCCAACAATACCACATAAGTACCATTTTAAATGTCAAATTTGTTTTTATTAAATTTTCCATTTCTCAATTATTATATTGTGCCATGACTATTTCGTTTTACTCCAATTGGATCATCTAATGCTAGAAAAATCGAATTTTTGTTCAAGTAGTAAATTAAGTGATTTATGGATAAATTATGCGCACCGGAATGATGTTTTGAGATGGATTCATTTTTTTCAAATGGTACCATATTGGTACCCCGAGGTACCATCTACTAGTACTCTTAATGAGGGACATTTTGGTGTACCCATTTGGCATCTGTGACGAACACAACTGAAGTCATGGCACACTATAATTGAGAAATAAAAAATTAAATAAAAACAAATGTGACATTTAAAATGGTACTTATGTGGTATTGTTGAATTCGTACTAATGTATGAAATCCAAAAATATAATAATATATAGGGTGTCCCATTTAAAAATAAAAAGTTGGTAACATTTCCGGAAAAACCGGATGTGGAAAAATAATCGATTTTCTGCTAAAAAGTGCGCTCTATCGAGAATAGGGTAATTCCGGGAGAGATGACTCAATGGGTTAGTTGACTTTTTCCGAATAATCAGACATTTTGGCAACACCGGTAGTTTGTTAGTTGTTGTTGACAAGAACGCGTTGCTTTGTGCTACGGGTGGTATTTTGGTGTTTTTCTGCCAATAAACAAGTGAAATATTGAATTTATTTTGTTCGACTACCTGGAAAAATTTTTGCTAGGTAGGTAAGTCAATTTTTTTAACTTTTTACTGATGTTACAGCTTCAAGCTCTTCCGTTGTTCTAGGGTTAAATAGGTATTGTAGGTTATGTAAATACAGTTGCAGCTCTGAACTGCTACTCGTTGAGAAAATATTCAGTGAGCCATCTCTCCCAGGGAAATCGGGTTAGTCGACCTGGTTGCCAGTCGGGACAGATGGCCTAGTCTTTCTTAGCTTGTTCTTATAATATCTACATTAATATATATATATTTCAGCTATGCCTACGGAATATAAGCGAAAAGGTAATTGCTCAAGAGGTGCATGGACAGAGGAGCAATTGCTAAGTGCAGTAAATGCAGTAAGACGGAAGGAAATGGGAGTAAACGCTGCTGCTAAACATTATAACGTTCCACAGCCTACTTTAAGAAGGAGAATGAAGAAAAATTATTTTGAAAAACATTCTTTAGGCCCATCTTGTCTTCTTGGTAAAGAAAATGAAATAAAAATTAAAAACCATATAATTAAGCTACAAAAAGCAGGCTTCGCACCCACTAGAACAAGTGTACGAGAAATGGCTTTTAAGCTGGCAGAACAAGTTGGGATAAAACATTCCTTTAATATACAGTCGGGACTTGCAGGTTATGACTGGCTGCATAGTTTTTTGAGAAGACATTCAGACTTGAGTGTTCGAAAATCGGAAGGTGTATCGCTAGCCAGAGCTCAAGGACTAAACCGAAAGGATGTTAATGATTATTTTCAGTTACTGGAGCAGACAATGTTAGAAAATGACCTGATGGGCAAAGCTGACCGTCTGTACAACATGGACGAGACTGGACTTCAATTGAATAACAAGCCATCTTCAGTTGTTGCCCAAAAAGGCTCTAAGAATGTTGCTGCTATAACTTCATCAGAAAAAGGCGAAACAATAACGGCAATTTGTTGTTGTAATGCTGAAGGAAATTTTCTCCCACCATGTTTTATATTCAAGGGCAAAAATAAAAAACAAGAATTTGAAATGGATATGCCACCGGGTTCTACGGTGTTTATGAACCCAAAATCAGCATATATAAACACTGATTTATTCCTAAATTGGTTAAAAAACCATTTCGTTCCAAGAAAGCCACCTGGTAAAGTGATTCTTGTTTTAGATGGTCACTCATGTCATTGCAACTCAGTACAAATGCTTGAATATGCAGAAGATAATGGGATTATTCTGCTTTGCTTACCGAGTCATACGACGCAATTTTTGCAGCCTCTCGATCGCTCATTTTTCAAGTCATTAAAGTCATATTTTCACGCAGCATGTAATTTATTTATTAAAACAAACCCTACAAGAAAACTAAATCGCTTGACCTTTGGGAAACTTATTACAGAGGCTTGGTCAAAATCAGCGAGTGTTCAAAACGGGGCGTCCGGTTTCAAAGCCTGTGGGATACATCCCTACAATCCCAATGTGATTCCGGATTATGCTTTCCTTGAAAACTCATCAGAATCTACAGTCGAGGTTGCAAGCAGTGTGGAAGTTAACTCTGCCTTGGACAAATCTGGTACTCCAAGATTGATTGGGGTAAGGCAAGAAGCTACTAGTCCCAAGAAGACAGCAGTTACTTCAAGAAGGTATCCAACACCAATTAAAATATTGGAAAATATTTTAATACCCCCCATACCATCCACATCAGGTATTATGAAAAGCAAATCCTCCATGAACGAATCTAGTTCTCTTAGTTTAAATGCAGAACAACAAAAAGTTTCAAGTCCCAAGAAGACAGTTTCAACGATAAAAAAATTTACTCCGAGTAAAATGTTGGACAATATTTCTCCTGTACCATCTACATCAGGCATGATTAAAGCGAAACTGAGTTCAAAGCGAGTTGCGTCAATTTTAAACAGTCCCCAGAATGTAGCTAAGCGCAAAGATGCTGAAAAGAAAATTAATGAAAAACAACAACAAAAAAATATGCGTCAAGAAACTAAGATAAAGAGTCAGAAAAGAAAAATAGTTTGTATTAAAAAAAGAAAAAAACCCGCGTGTTCTTCCTCCTCATCTGAAGACATGGACACAGAAGTTGAATGTAATGATTCAAGCGATGATGCCGAAGAAGATGAAACAGAGTGCGCAGGATGCGGAGAACAATATCAAACTACGTCCAAACAAGAAGACTGGCTTCAGTGCGTTCATTGTTCTTGCTGGTTCCATGAAAGTTGTTCCAAATTCCTCAACTTATGCGACAAATGTGGTAGAGTATTGGCCAAAAAGAGGAATTAATATGAGTCATATCACCCTGAAATGTGAGTCAACTCACCCATACACCTGGGGTGAGATGACTTTTTGGACGAATCGGGCAATTATTTTTTTTTATTTAGAATTGTATTATTTATTAAATTTTGATATTACATTGCATTGCAAAACGTTTGAGTTAGAGAATGCTAGTTAAGTTTTTTTGTTACACGATTTATTTTGAGAAATAAATAATTTTACAAAAACGTGAGCCATCTCTCCCGGAATTACCCTATGCGACGTACCAAATTTCAAAAAATTATCTCAAAAAATAAAGAAAAAAAAGGGGGTGTGTACCATGCCTGTGACACACATTGTATAGGGGTAGGTGCGGGTTAGAAAACTTTGTAACTGCGTTAAAGTTTATTTTATGCCTTCATCCAGTTGTGAGAAATTCAGACAAATTAGTATACTCTTGTAAGTGGGTCACAGGAATTTAACATTCAAATTCAGTTTTGTGCAAATATTTCCAAGTGTAGATTTCGAGAAAAATTTTAGAGGGTATAATTTTTGACAATAACGATTTGTATTTAACGAGTCTATCTTCAGTTAAAACACTTCAATAATAATGCAGAAATATCCAAAAGAAAATTATAATTAATTGTAAAATTTGCACTCATTTGCCGGTTTAGTTGACATTGTGGATTGTTGTCATTGTTTACTTATGTAATAATGACATTTAAGTGAAATCAAGCAAATTACACAGCAAAAGAAAAAGAGCTCCACATCAATATAAAAAGCCCGCTAAAAAAACAAACCCCCTAAAAAAACACTAAAAAAACTTCTTTATAAAAAAAAAACAAGCAGAACAGATCCAGAAGAAAAAATAACTCGGAGGTCTTTCCTCGCTTTGGAATCGAACCACCACGCATCTGAAGATTAGTTTTTTTCCACTTTGGGTTCCTTTTCGGGGATTCCAGTTTCCGCCCTTCTTTTTCTATTTTTCAGCAATAAAATCGTGTTGAGTCGAGTTGCAGCATATCCACGCTTCAAAAAATATTTCGCAAAAGCTTTATTAAAGGATTAGCTGCACTTAATTTTTACTGCGGTACTTTTTGAGATCTCATACCTACTTAGTTGCTCGATATTATCAATGTATGTGAGGATTTGGCATTTGCTGACGCAACACCGTTGGCAGATTGATCATAGGCAGTAATTTGAGTCCTTATATATTTAGGCAAAGTGACTAAAATAAAAAAATACCGTTTAATAGGTTTAGAATTAATCAAACAACGAGGAAAACTTATATTATTTATATATTTTTTAGCAGATTTTATAAATACAGAAAACTATTTGCATGAATACCTTTTGTCCCATTTTTTAGGCATGGCCATTTCAGAGCTGAAGAAAAAAAGCTTACTCAATTTTACTCAAATTATACTCAAAATAAAAAGTTGTTTAAATTTTTGTTCAAAATTAAAAACAATTATATTTTCCTAGTCGCTTTCAAGTGGGTATCTGTCACGAGTAAATTTCCCCAAATACCTACCTCGATAATCAAATCGAATGAACTTCGGAAAATTAAAATTTCCACAACAATAACATTTCAAAAGAAGCCGAGTCGTGTTTACAAACAACGCCAACATATAAACAAAAACATGAATGAAAGTGGACGGGAATCATGAATGGACGTAGTAAACTCTCCATCCTTGACCACAATTATTCAGTTATTGTCAACTCAAGAACAAAGACGTTGATAACTCGAAAACACCCCGCGACGATAATAATTTGGCCATTCAACAACAACAATAAGTAATAATAACAATAAAATCCGAATTGGCAACTGATTTTCGGGTTGTGAAAGTTTCATCATCTTATCTTGGTGGCGATGTCGAGTTGCGTCAGCCACCGCTGGCTTTGGCTTTTACTGCTTATATATAAGGAACGTGAAGCTATTGCCCGGCATAACGATTCTAATACTCAAACGAGGAACTACCTACTTGCCCGAATCAATTTTTATTAGTGAACTTATTTTGTGATCAACAATTTTAATTTCGAAGCGACATGGAGAAAATCCCGCAAATTGACTACAGCCAGTTTATCAACACCAGATCTTCTAGAAGAAGACCTGCCATCACTAGAGAGCTGAGTAAGTTTTTTTTTTCTTCTTAATTTTCTCACATAAAAAATAATTTATAACCACTTATACCTAATTAATTGTTTTTTATAATTACAGCTAAAAGACAATACAATGGACCAAAAGATATAATCTCTCTAGCAGAAGGAATGCCGAACGAGTTGACCTTCCCAATTAAACAAATCTCAATTGAGCTCACAGATGGTTCATCCCTGAATATAGCAGGGGATGAAATTGGTGCAGCGCTTCAATACATCCCGACCCAAGGATACCCACCTTTACTGAAGACCCTGAAAGAGTTCACCCAGAAACTGCATCGACCGCCGAATTGGGAGAACACAGAAACCTTAGTGACCACGGGTTCTCAAGATGGAATTAGTAAGTCGTTGGAAATGATCATGGAAGAAGGGGATGCGATAGTGGTGCAGGATCCTCTTTACTCTGGAACTGAAATTGCTGTAAGTGTTTTGATTGCAGCTCTAATTAAAATGATAATTATTATTAACATGATTTTTATTTCCAGATGAAACCATTCAATCCTCAAGTGATACCAGTGACACAGGATCATCACGGGATGATTCCCCAGAAGTTGAGGAAAGCGCTGGAGGACTGGCAGGAGAAATGTAATCTTTCTGGTGGTGTGCTCCAGATGCCGAAGTGTCTTTACATAAATCCGACAGGTTAGTTCGAGGTTTTTATTTGAGATTTATTTTATTTTCTTTAAATTGGCTTGAGTGGTGTTACATAAAATTGGTGGGATTGAGGTTTTAGTGAATTTCTATGGGTACTGAAAGTCTGGGGATTTTATTTTTTTGAAAATCTATAATTTCTCAAAAAGTTGGGAGATGTATCAACGTAGTGTTTGATTTTTTTTGTTGTTACATTTTTTATAGTTTTTTTATAGTCAATATTTTCTTACGTGTGTTCTCTGTTTCGTTCTTCAGATGATTATTTTTTCGTTTAAGTTTATCCTAGTGATTGTTTATTTCTTCCGTTTTCATCAATATTTTCTTCTATATGTATAATCAGGTATTGAAGGCCACTTTTGATAATAATTTTTTTTTTGCAGAATAGGATTTTTATGTCCATTTATGTTACCTAGTCACAAGTTTCTTCGTATTTTTAATTCTTCTCCTTCTTTTCGTTTTTTGTCTGTTGGAGTATTATGGCTATAATTTTCAATTCATTTTCAACCTTTTAACCTTAAGATCTACCTACCTAATTTAGCGATTTTTTGCCATTTATCGGGAATAAATATTTGGGTAAACTTCTCCAAGCTCTGATATTATTTAGTTCGGCCAAGAGATGTTGTTTAAGAAGAAAAGTTGGTCCTTAACTTGGAACACGGAAAGTCCAAATGAAAAAAATAAAAGGGAACTTGTTCCAAACCTTGAAAAAAGTATGGAGAAAATTTACGAATCAAGACCTTCTTAATAAAAAGTGAAAATAACCGAGGAAAATAAAAAATTTGGAAAGTGAAGAAATACGCTTTAAAAAACGAAGAAATTTAAAAAAAATGTTGGCATAGAAGTAAAAAAATAAATTATAAGGCTATTAATTTTCTCGTTAATTTATCCTTTTTGTAAGCTCTGTATTTGTAAATTTTCTTCATCTAAAAGAAGTTTTAGGATATAATATCTTCGTATATTTTCGTCACGTCATGGTCTTTGTATAGATAGAAATTATCCTGTCTTTGGTAACTTTTTCTGCAAAATTTTTTCTTCAATTAATTTTTCAAATAACTTTTTTCAATTCAAGTTTCTTCAATGTTTTTTCTCTGTTTCTAAGTTTTGGGGCCAACGGTTCTCCTGACAACAATATTTTAAATATTTCTTCGTTTTGCGCTTTTAACTATGTATTTGTTCATTATTCTTCTTATATTAATCTTCGCTTCTATAGTTTTCGCTTTATCATCTGCTAAATATAGTTTGACCAAGTATACAGTAAGTGGAAGATTTTCAACCTCTTTAGCATTTCGTCCTCTTCCTTCTTTCCTAAGCTCTATATTTCTGGTAATTTTCCCTCAACATCCTCTTCTTCTTTTCAAACCTGCATTTTTCTCTAAATCTGGACCAAGTTACCAGGGAAAAACTTTCATACAATGGTCTTCATTTTTTTTGGGTCTGTTCTAGAGAAAATTAATTTGGGAATTTTTTGGTCAAACAGCCATCACCCTCAGTGAGCACTAGCATTCCTAATTTCAAAGTAAAACAATTATTAATTTTTATTAATCTCTCAAAGCAAATGCTTCACCATGATGTCAACATCGCATCAGAATATCCTACAGATCGTTCTTTTCCCCATGATCGACGAAACCAATCATATGTAATTTAATAAACTAAACAACATGTATCGTAAGACTGCAATTTGTAATTTCAAACGAATATATATATATATATTTTTATTATTTTTTTTAAGGATCTAATCCAACTGGTACTACAACACCAACAGAGAGGCGCAAAGAAATCTACCAGATCTGCTGTGAATACAATATAATAATCCTAGAAGACGACGCTTACGGTTTCTTGCATTTCTTAGACAAGCCGCCCCAATCGTTCCTCTCTTTGGACACGGAAGGGCGGGTGATAAGGTTCGATTCCTTCTCGAAAGTGCTAAGTCCTGGACTCCGCATGGCTTGGGTAACAGGACCAAAACCTTTGATCCAGAACTTGGAGCTGCACGTCCAGGCTTCCTACTTACATGCCACTACTCTTTCTCAGGTAAGCCGATATTTTCGTTAAATAATTCAATTGTTATATTAATGTTTCCTAATTAAATTCATCAAAACAATTATACAGAGCGTTGAACTAGATAACGATAAATAATAATATGCTTATTAGCAGCAAATTTTACACTGAATCAATATAAATATGCGGCCTGAACTTCAACCTAGAGCAATAAATTTCTTACTTGAGCAGAAGAAGAGCTGATAACCGAATATAACTAGTTCATAAAATTTCTAGCTCGCTCAAATCAAATTAGAGCTCTATTTTATTATCTATTTAAAATTGATTAGGTCCAGCATTATTGTGAGATTCATTTTAACGTCTAAAAAATTGATTTGTTATTAAATTATTTATTGATGATAATATGGAAGAATTTCTGTGTTAGCTGATTCTTGTCTTATCAAAGATGCGTTATTTATTAAGTCCAGTTGTTTTGAAATCTCGGCGATTCGAATCGTTTGATTCAAAACAAATTTTATTCCTTTCTTACAAGTAGTTTATTCGATAATTTATCATTACAATAATTAAATATGGGATCTGGAAGATTTTGAGCATTAATTTTTTTTAACATCGATTTGTCACTAGGTCACCGAAATTTTGGCCTTCGTAATCTTACACTGTGGTGTGCCTATATATTGCAACAAAGATGATGGTGTCAGTTTCAATACATCTGTTGTAGAAAATGTACAGTATTCTACTCGAACGAACCGGGTATCAATAAATAAAAAAGAAACATTAATTACCAGTGACAGCTTTGACATAATTATATTTTGCTTTATCCCAAAATTTTACCTAATTTTTGAATTTTCTCTAATGTGGATGGATAATTCCAAAGGTTGTTGATCCAGTTTTACCCCAAACTTCACTTTTGGGCGTTTATAAGCACAAAAATAACGATAATTATTGGGGAATGTACCCCGCAGCATGGAGTGTATTGTGTGTTGCATAGTGGTCGGAAGCAGCAACGATAACTAGCGCCATCTACAGTCAGATTATAAAATGACAGTTACAGGGTGAAACACTAAGTCGCTGCGCATTAGTTACTTACACAATCTTTATATTTACTAGACAGCTATTTTTTTATAATAATTGAACTCTATAATAATTATAATTTATTTTTTTGCAGGTGATAGTCGAGAAACTTATCCACGCCTGGGGTTTCGATCGTCTTCTCTCCCACTTCGACACCCTCCGCAACTACTACAAGGTCCGCCGAGACTGCACTCTAGCGTCCATGACGCGACACCTGACAGGTCTCTGCGATTGGAACGTCCCGGCTGGCGGCATGTTCGTTTGGATAAAGGTTCGCGGCGTGGCTGACGTCTACGACATGATCATGACTCGAGGCCTGAAGAAGCACATCGTCTTCGCTCCGGGCCACGCTTTCACCGCCGATCCGACCAAGGCCTGCAACTACATTCGAGGTTCCTACAGCAAGACCTGCCCCAAGCAGATCGATAAGGCCATGAAGCTGTTGGCGGAGTTAATAAGGGAAGAGCAGGAGCTGTTGCGGAGGAAGATGGAAAGTTTGACATAGTTGTTGAGATGGGGAGATATGGGAGATTTCTGTATGATGCAGGTGTAAATAGCGGGCTTGGGGTTAATAAGCTTGGGTGGTAGATGGCGCCGTGGTGCTATGTAGCTACCTATTTGGGTTGAATTGATTTGAGCTTTGTATTGAAGGGTTTGAACTCATTCCGAGAGATGGCGCTAGGATCGGTTTGTACGGTAAAATATCAAGGGTGACTTGAATCGAATTTTAAGTCGCGCTCTGAATTATATTTATTTTCAGACTATTATGGGGATGATAATAATAGTATGAAATGTTTAGACCTATCGATGGGAACTTGAGGAGAAGTAACAATCAAGAAAGAAAAATTGTCTATTAATGGAAGATTAGTCTAAATATTTCAATACTGGTGCCTATTATTTATTTATTTATTTGTTTACGTAGAAAAAATTCATCTATACCTACCCATGTGGGTGTTAAAAATTTAAGAATTATTAGTATTAAATCTTGCGTGAATTTTATAAACAATTATTATCTAAGAGCACTGATTGCATTTATTGTAATCGAGAAAAAATATTTTTACTATGTAAATATAATTTTATTAATAAATTTATTGTACTAAGTTAAAAATGTCTTTTATCCATTTATTCATATTTCCTTAACATATTATTCTTTTTTCAGAGCATACCTTTAACAGGGTGTAATTAATATGTATCTGCAAAAAAAAATGAGGGGATGAGGGGATGAAAAATGAAGGGTGTTTTGTTGTTGGAAAATAAGATGGATCTTAAATTAATTCGAGCATTCCTTGTGTAAAGATACAGCCCATTAAATTGGACAAAAAAATCTTTTTTTTTATTTAATAGGTATTTTCTTTATTTTCAAGAAAGTTACAAAAATAAAATTAAACACACTATACACCTGTTCAAAATACCTATCAATAAGGAACTCAATAAATAGTTTGTTGGTTTTCCTCTATATGGTTGCAATTAAGGGATGTAAAAAGCCACCAATAAAACTTCTTTTGGACGCAACTTGTTTTCTTATTCGTATCTTACCAACTAAAACGTCGTTTCATGTAGGTACTCTGATTCATTCTAAACAAGTTTCTTAAAGTTTTTCCGTAAAATGAAATATTTCTGAGAAAAAAATTCATTAAATACAACCTACAACTACATGGCAAGATTCTCGCATTGTAATATATGAAAATTAATTTTTAAGTGTTAAGATAATAAGAACAAGAAAATATGTTTTAGGTGTGGCTTTTACCAATTCTTACAAACTTAGATGAAAATTAACCAGCAAACCACTTACTGGAGTGCCTTTTTGATAGCAGATAGGTTGGTATGGTGTGGTTAATTTTAATTTTTTAGCATGATAGGTATTATTCAATAAAATAATAAAAACAGAGCTTTTTGAACCCCCCCCCCCCATAAGAGACTATATCTTAACAAGGGGTTGTCAAAAATGTTTTTTTATAGAATAGATCCATCTTATTTTCCAAGAAGAAACCACCCACTGAATTTTTCACATATCTTTTTCATACATAATTTTATTAGGTACATAATTTCCATAAATTTACACCCCGTATATTGTAGATATATTTGAGCAAGATTATATTTTTGATTTTGCATGCAATTTTTAAAAATTGCATGTTTTTTTCCGGTTTTCTCTTCCTGCTTTTGTTGGATGAAAACCTGTAACGTACATTTTGTACGTACCGGCTAAATGCCGGCAACGCGGAGACAACGGCGGGCGCGCGCAGTGAGTGAGTGATGGTGGGTTTTAGTGCGACGCAAGCTGGCGGCCTTGAGTTTCGTAACATCGACTGTCAAGTTGCAATCAGGTGCGTTTCATCATTATACCTGCGTTTTCACTCTCTTTCTCTCCTGGAAATTCGCGGATGAAGGGTGCGCAAACACCTTAAGTTTCCTGAAATGGCGTCGTGAACTTTCACGTTAATTATTATAAGAATCAACTACGTTTTTGGCTTGCTTTTTCCCTGGAGACATTCTTTTCCCTGGAGACATTCTTTTCCCTGGAGGCATTTTTTCCCTGGAGGCAACTTTTTCCCTGGAGGCAACTTTTTCCCTGGAGGTCATCTTTTCCCTGGAGCTCACTCTTTTCCCTGGAGGCCATCTTTTTCGTACCGAGAAGAACTCCACGTACCAAGGCAGATTTTCTTGGATACCAAGTCACCCTTTCAAACCAAGCAAGTTCCTGGAGCCAAGCCATACGAAGATAAGTGCCTTGTAAACTCTTAGCACCCGATCCATTCATTCGACTAGCACCGCACGCTCTTGTTTTTTTATTATCTGTTAACCGTGCTCAAGAGTGTAATATTAATCACTGTGATATATTTTATATTTTAATAAAGAGTACCTGTTGTTTTGCTGACCTGCTTGTTATTGTTGACCCTCTTAGACTAGCGACTCAACCTACGACCCTTGTTATCTTTTACCGTCTCATGCTCTCAACGACTATTGTTCCCCTCTAAGGGTAATAATAGTTCGTTTCAAACCTTCAGGTATAGTGACTAATATGAGCACAAACAAAAGCAAGATCAAGGATCATGATAAGGTCTTGCCTCTTGCATCTTCGTCTTGGTCTCAAGTCTTAGGCTCTTTAGTCTTGTCTTGTTCTCTTTTGTAAGGCTCTCGGGGTCATTCAGCAGAAGTAGTAAAAAATCGACAGAGTTGACCTTTTTTAATCACCTTGAAGCCAAAATGCTAAAAAAACCAAAATTATTGACCAGGGAAACTAAAATTGGTTTAGAAAATGCTGCCATTGCTTTAATATTGTTATAATTGGGAAAATGATTTGATTCTTTGAGAAAACCTTTGATTAGGCAATAAAATGTAATTAATCAATGTATATCCAATTCGTAATATAGCCTGAATAAACATAAAAATAATTTGATCTTTTTAATGTATTAGCGTAGGTATATTGACCTGAAACGGCTTGTTAGAATTATGTTTTTTTTTTTTGGTATAGTCTATAATAGCCAAAAAAATATAATGCTGTTATAAGTTACATTCAAGAAACCAAATTAAACATAAATAATAAATTATTATTTATGTAATTGTTTATTATTAGGTAATGGGTAAGACTCGATTATTTCTAGCTATACGTCAATGGTTTTGCAATTTTATTTATTAAAGTCACTCTGTTTCCAACCAGATTACGACTGCTTTACAATAATAGTTCAATTTACTTAGTTATTGTTCAGAAAAATATTTTAATGATTTATGATGATAGTTAATCAATGTAAATATAAATATGCAATTTTTTAGTTACCCTCATCAGATATTTCTAATCACATTCACTATAGCAACAGATGGAGGAGAATGGTTATTGCATCACACTAAAACCGGTTTAGATTGCTAAAAATCAAATTCCAGCTATCTTTGTTTTTTCAAAAAATAGAAAAATGTTGTTATTAGAGTTGCTGCTTCGTTTGTTTTCATTACTTCTTGAGCAAACGCGTGTATTAATTAAGCATCACCTAAATATTATGTATAGTCAATCATGGTAAGCTATCTCGACATTTAATATAAACCAATAATTTACTTAACATTTCAAATTGAAATTTTAATGACATAGCTGGCAACAAAAAGGACCAACTTTGACAATATAAAAAATATCAGCTGCTTCATGCCAAAGTGGTTTACGTATAATTTTGTAGTTACTGCAACAAGGCAAAAATAATTGGACCAGCATGCAGAGTCTGGCTCATCTCCTTCAATCGTCGGGACCATCTTTTCCTATGAGTGTTACAGTAACGAATGGAAAGTAGACTGCTTTTGTACATTTCTGTAATACTGGGTGAAGAAACAATTTTTTTCCGCATAAAATCAGTTGAAAGAGGTGAAAATATAAAACTTAAGTTGTTCATATTTTATCCTCATACAAAAATTAATCTTCGGCTTTTGCTTAAACGCTGCCCTAATCCTACAAAATGTTTAGGCTGGACTAAGGACTTTTCACCAAGTTTTTAATCACTTTGTTGATTGTCTTTTGGTTTCTAAAGAAGGACCAGTGTTGGTACTCTTATAGGTAGTCAGGCAATTAGTAAGACCATAGACAATATTAATTTTAGCCAGCAAAACTTTTATAATACGAATCCTCCTCATACCAGTCATAATAGCTACAACCCCTTGATGTTGGAGGGTTGTTAGTACCATTTCAGGTTAACTTTTATCTTTCTGCCAAGATGGATCAACATTATGACCAATTATCTCGGGGAAGAGATTGTGGACCATGTTTTGGGATCACTTATCAAAGACATCCGTTCTCCCTAAGAAATATTTTGATAGCCTTAGGGTAAATCGTAACACAGGGTAACTTTTGTAACTCGGGGAGGGTAACTCGGGATCAGGGAAAACTTTTGTGGACTGAAATCTATACTTAGTCCGATGAAAGGTCTTCTAATCGAGGCTACAATGAAATTGACCCAAAAAGGTTTAGGAAATTGGTATAGGCAACACCAGACTGCAGGTAGGTCAGACTGTCATAGCGGGATTTAACATGATGCCAACTGAACCTGTGGGAGCTTGGATTACTTACCGTGCTCACCAATCACAACAGTTTGTTTTTATGGAGGGAAGGGGGAAGGGGTTAGGAAAGGAAATTCTAGACTCAGTTGGTCCCAATATGGGCAGGCGACAAGTAGTTCTACTTGTCTACAATACGTAGTATGAGCGGTATACAATGGCTCCCTAAAAAGGTCAAGAATGCTTTCGTCGGAGTTTCAGCACCATCATGATGCGGAAATGACCAAAAGGGCTCTTCGAGGCTTATGTTGGTATCCTAGGTATCCTGCATACATCATATTCATTCTCCACAACATCCTAGATCATCATCTCCTTTACCAGAGGAAAAAGTAACAGAAATTGAACCACTTTATCTCTTAAACTAGTCAGACTACGCAGAAACAGTGAAGATCTCTCGAGTAGGACCGACCAAAAAAACCGAAACTGTCCATATTTTTCTCTTGTTTTGACTCCTAACCAAACAATGTACAAAAGTACGATGGATAATAGTAAAATAGAACTTCGCTATCTATTTTTGGTTCCTCAGTCTTCTTTATAGAGGGCTCAGGTTTCTGGTTAATGCAGCATCGGACGAAGTCCTCTATCTAGCAAGAATAGCAAGTACCATGTGGTGTTGCTATGCTCCCCGAAATATCTTAAAGAAAAATTATACAGCAGGTTTGTTTGGGTCAATGGGCAAAGCCCAGAAATTTTTCCCCCACTGCGTCAGAGTATTACTTATGTCCTTTCGCCCTTTAACCGGTTGCAATCAATTGGCTGAAAACCAACTAAAATTTAAACAGGTTTTGAACGAAAATTTTAAGATTGTCCATAAAAAAAGAAATAAAAACGAATCGACTCCCCGATACCACGACAAATAGAACATCTACCTATATAGACTACAGTTAAATAGTGTAATAACTGCCTAACAACTGGCTTATCCCGGGCGCCCCAAAGCCGAGGGGGAACGATATTGAGCAGGCCTATTAATGCCTTGCACGTGACCGCAGCTTACTTGATCCACAATATTCACCCGTCGTGATTTATTAATACCGACATGGCCGCTTAATTAGATCAAATAATATGACAAGAGACATGAATACCGTGAGCAATATCAGGATGCATCGAAACGGCGCCCTTTGAACATCTGTAGCGCAGTCACTCGCCCTCCTAGGCAACAGCATGGCAACTCTCGATGTTTTGAGTGAAGTGAACTAGGACAAAGGTGAAGAAGTTGTCAAAATTTCATATTATGTAATATAAATTGCAAGAAAATTCAGTTTTTCCGGAAATAAAATAAAATCGTTTTGACAAAATGGCAGAAGAGAAATGGTACGAAACATGGTGAGTCGATTGGGATGTTTACGAGAGCTTTGGCTCCAAAATTTATAACGCTGAGTTAATCGAGAAACACATGTTTTCCTACATCTTTAAAAGAAGAAAGAAGAAGAAATTTGGTAAAATGAAAAGAAAAACTTCTAAAAATGGTAATTCCTCCTCGGAAGAATATAAGAATAAGAGGGCATCCTATTTTTCATTATTTATTTGGAGGTCCTTGATCTATTTTTTTTTGTTCAAGAAAAACTATTAATTTACTCAATTTTTCTATGCTTGATTATGATCAACTCTACACTGTATTGTAGCGATGATTAACAGAAATTTGTTGGAATAGATGAATCAATCAATTTTATCTGTGACGAATGGCGCTACACTGTCTGAGCTTTAGAATTGTTACTCGAAAGCACCCGACAAAGGAAGACTCAGATATTTAAGCAACTACTCAGGGGGGAAGAGTAGACGGTTTTCGAATTTCGCGCATAATACATCTTGTGTTCTTATAAACTCACTAGTGTTAATGAATCTTTTACTTAGATAAATATGAAGTTGGGTTTGATATGAAACTTTTAGACGTAAATTACCGATGGATGTTTTATTGAGACTAATATCGTTGCAAGTGAGACACAAGCGACTTCACTAGCTCTGCCGAGCATCAATGTAATAACAACGTGAAATTGGAATCAAGGAATGCAAGCTATGGAGTGCCTACCTGTGTCTGAGGGCTTTGTGAATATTATAAACATTATTGAGAATTCAGGAGAGCTGAAGAGCAACATGGATGCATCTACCTGCTTTATTGAATTGTAATATCGCTTAATTGAATCCTTGGGGATGCGCTCGTTGGCATGTATCTGTTTTTCGTTTATTTGTTTTGATCTGAAGCCGAGTTAAAAACTAATAATTTCGGATCAATCATGGACGAGGGTGCCACCATGACCCTGTGCACCATCAACAGAAGTGGAAATATCCCCCTGGCTAGTAGGTAGAGGTAGGTAATAATTTTGCAAGAGAGTGTTATTTTCAATAACTAAAGGCCCTAAAAGGGATCGTATCCATCTATGATACTTTATAAGTAGTATTTTTATGGCAATTGAATTCAATGAAATATAAGACCAACAATTATTTCGAAAAAACTGTGGCATATTGGAAAGCCTCGTTTTGATGATATTAATGACTCATGAAGTATGCAGCGAATTATTTCAATTTTTTTCACTCCAATAAGGAGGCGTGAATCACGAGACGAGACCCGAATCGAGGCAGGCAGAAAAGACGCTGCAGAGAGTTGCGGAGTTTAATTCAGGCCTAGCGAGACGTCGGAAGGCCGTGGCGTTCGATCGGGAGCCGTCACGGGAGGAAATCAAGAGTAATGCGGACATGGAACTGCACTCGCGCCCGTCTCCCGCGGGACACGAGCAGCCGGGGGGCCCGCTCCCCGCCCGTCAACGCCGCCCCCGGCGTCCCCGGACGCCCCCGGTCCCCGGCGCCTTCACCTCAGACCGGCGCTCGTTAATTAGAATTAATAAGCCGACGCTCGCTGGAAACGAGAGTTATTTACCGGGAGGAGATGCTGCCGGAGAGAGCGATTTGTATTTCGGCTTTGATTTGTGGCGTTCTTTTTTGTTTGTAGGTATATAAGTTGAGTTTTTATAAAGTTTATGGATTTGTCGCATTGTTGGTGCTGGGTTGAAAATCCAAGCAGGACTTCACTGCATAAATTTACTTAAAAGGCTTTCGGATAGGTATTTACGGGGTGTTCATAAATACCAGGTGGAATAGGAATGGAGGTAATATTTGACTTATTTCAGGACTAAAAGTTTATACAAACGGAGGTGCGCGACCGCTTCGTTACCGATATACAGGGTGATGAAATTTCAGGATTTGTTCTTTTTTCCTTATAGTTTCTGCAGTTATTAAATAACTTTAGTCAAACAGTTAGTCAAATTAATATGGTCTCAGTTTTATGTTTCAATAAGAAGTGTCGATTTAACTGTCAAAATATTATTGTAAGCGATAAAATTATCCAAATAATACCCGACATTATGCATTACCTTTTTTTTTTAAATTTCGTCATCAGGAGCTCATTTTTTTCCTTAATAACGGTTGCAGATACAAAGAATATACAAGGTGTTTCTAAATGGAGTACCATAAATTGGAGGACTTGTAGATAAAGTTAAAAAAATACGAAAATGTAGGAAAAATTTTTTTCGAAAAGGTTTTATTGATGAGATACAGGGTGTTAAAGAGTCGACCGACAGACCACTCTTTTGTTAATATTTGTTGAAACAATAACCCAACTGAGACAATTTTTTGTGTGTAACAACAAGTTATAAAGAGCAATAATCAGACAAATTTTCGGTTTATTTCAATAAGCCAGTGGCGTAGAAACAGGGGTCGTTTGACACTTTTCACTCTTTAAAAAATTAAGGGCTGGGTTTTTTGATGTCCTATTACCTTTTTCTGAATCAACGGTCTTTTTACAATAAAAAATCCATACTTGTTTAATTTGCCTAGAGGCGTCCGTTTTTGAGATATTTGCAATTTTGTGTCAGGACGTCAGTCGCTTTATGTAAAATACACTTAAAAATTTCATTTATTAAAATTGTGAAGGTAGCTTTGAAATTTAAATAAACTAATTTTTGGACTTACTTGTCAGTTTGACATTTCATATCCGAAGTGAAAATTAATTAATTTTATTGTCAAGAAAACTATTCAACACATAACAAAACATAAGTAATTGAACAAAACATACCTAACATAAAATTACCTAATGATTATCTAATATTGCTCGAAGTGTCCTCCGTTTGCACGTACACATGCATTTAAACGCTGCTCCAACGAAAACATTATTTTTGATTGATTTGATAATCGTTCAAATGCATTTTTTTTTTGACACAAAATTGCAAATATCTCAAAAACGGACGCCTCTGGGCAAATTAAACAAGTATGGCTTTTTTATTGTAAAAAGACCGTTGATTCAGAAAAAAGTAATAAGACATCAAAAAACCTAGCCCTTACTTTTTTAAAGAGTGAAAAGTGTCAAACGACCCCTGTTTCTACGCCACTGCATGGCTTATTGAAATAAACCGAAAATTTGTCTGATTATTGCTCTTTATAACTTGTTGTTACACACAAAAAATTGTCTCAGTTGGGTTATTGTTTCAACAAATATTAACAAAAGAGTGGTCTGTCGGTCGACTCTTTAACACCCTGTATCTCATCAATAAAACCTTTTCGAAAAAAATTTTTCCTACATTTTCGTATTTTTTTAACTTTATCTACAAGTCCTTCAATTTATGGTACTCCATTTAGAAACACCTTGTATAAGAGAACCAAAAGATTCCAAACAAAACAGAAAACCCGCTTTGTATTTTACAATCCACCAGCAAAAAAAGTTCACAAAGAGAAAATGGGGCACGGCCATGAAAAAATATTAAAAAAAAACATCTCCCTGTATATTCTCACAACCATTTGGCATGTCCAATGATTTAAGCCCTAGCGTAACATGTATTCCAAATTAGAACTAAATATCTCAAAAACTATGAGAGCTATAAAGGAAATTTTATTTATTATTTAAACATCCTGTAGATCGGTAGTTTTATGTAGATGAAGTTTTAGGACTAAAATAGGTCAAATAATTACTTCCTTTCATATGTAGGTACCAGGTATTTAGGAACACTCTGTATCTGTATAACGAGCGTTTATTCTTAGATGTCTCACCATTCTCACCACCGAGAACTAGAAGATTTATACATCATCAGGATCAGGAAAATTAGGGAAAATTGCACGATTTTATGCTTATTAGGGATCTGAAACAAAATTTGGTTTAAATTCAGTTGTTGCTGATATATCCTGAAAAAAAATTAGTAAATCGAGTTTTTTTATTTTTGTCATATACATAATAATTGTTTTAATAAATTGTCGAAATTAAGCTTCATTTGATAATTTCAAAAAAACTCCAAAGGCGACTAAATCTTGGAGTTAGTCAACTTTTTTTTTCTTATGGCCGCCTTACGGTTTTTACATGTCATTTTTTATCATAGAAAGAAACAAGAAAACAAAACCAAAAAACTAATAAATGAAAACAAATTATTTTCAAAATTTCGATCCTATCTTTCTACGAAAATTTTTTTCATCGAGTGTCGTCCATATTGCGTTACATTGCTTGCCTTATTTTTTATTTTTTTAAAAAGGGTAGGCAATAATACTTTGAAATTTTTTATTTTGAATTTATTAGTTTTCCATAATTTGGTGTTCTTGATTTTTTTAGACCGATCGACATCAAAAATTACATAAGAAAAAAACTTGACTACGAAAACGCTCTGGGGAATCTACTCGGCCTTGAAAATTTTTGAATTGTCATGATTCTTGACTTTTATGTAAGACTCTTGACGACTTATGTAAGCCTACAAAAATATTTTTTTACCTTCAACAATAAAAAAAATGCAAAAATCTCGATTTTTTGTTTTTTTTTCAGGATAGTTCAGCAACGACTGTAGCTAGTAAGTAGGGAAATTTTTTAGAGTTGTCAATTCATACCAGTCTTCTTTGACACTATTTTTTTATAGTTTTATCGAAATTTTTGAGAAAATGACGGAATCACCCACCAATTGAAAAAGAATAATTGGAGTAGAAGACTCAAAATCTCATTTAGAACGAGGAAAAATTTCCATTTCAAAACCGGCTCTAGCTGTTTTAGCTTTCTAGCTTGTAAAGCTTGTAATGTACATTTTGTACTTACTGGCTAAATGCCAGCGACCCGTAGACAACCGCGCTGCGTGCGTCGCATAAGTGAGTGATGGTGGCTTTTAGTTCGGTCAGTCGATAGCGGTGCAGACGCGCCTGGCAGCAGCCCTCTAGTTTCGTCAACCTCGATTGTCGAATTTCGATCTTGTACGACGATACCTGAGATTTCATTTGTAATTGTGTAATTCTTTTTACCTTGGGAAATCGCGGAAGGCGGACCTATTTCCGAACACCTGTCGCTAATAATGGTTATTTATTCACCATAATGGCGTCGTGAATAATTCTCGTAAAATACCGCAGACATCATCCACGTTTTTGGCTTGGTGAGTGACCTAAAATGGTGCATTTATGTTTGCTTGAATTATACAGATCATATTTCTCTTTAATGCAATATGCTATTTCAATTATTACAGCACTTAATCCGATCGAGTTTCGCTCAATGGCTGTCCGCATGTAAAATTCGTTGATCACATTTTGATCTTAATTCTCTTGAGGATGGGACGTAATTTTATGTACCCTTGGTAGGCCAGACTCGATCGGACCTTTAACACAATCTAGAGTGTGTCTGATACGTACTGAACTTTCAGCTTTTCCCGACCAGTTCAGCTTTTCCCGACCAGTTTGATTTTTTTCCGACCAGCTTGATTTTACCGACCAGCCAAGCTAATTTTCGACCAGCCAGATTGGAGCCCATTATTTTTTTTTCATTGGTAACACACCTGGACTACCGGAGCTGCCGCTTTCAACATCCTAGCCCGACCATATATACCAGTAGCTAGCAGCCGAACCGATGAAGTTCCTATACCCCCGGCTGAAAAACCTCCATCTTCCAGCGGCAGAGAATTCCTGAAGATAAGTGCCTTCGCTGATTCATTTTTATCCGACCAAGTCATTCTGCTGAACTCCACGCTCTTGTCGTATTATTAATTGTTAACCACGCTCAAGAGTTCCATTGTGATAGTAATAACTGTGATTTTTTTTTAATAAAGAGTACCTGCTGTTCTGCTACTGTGAACTCTCTTAGATTAGCCACTTAACCCACGACCCTTGTCTCTTAATTGTCTCATGCTCTCAACGGTTATTTTTCCCCTCCAAGGGTAAAATAATTCGTTTCAAGTGGTGACGCCCAACGTCAATAGTTCGTTTCAAGCTCATTCTTAGGATTTTTTTCTACAAATATAACACTCAATATAACAAACTCAAATCATACCTCCGACTGCTAATGATGAAATCAAAATTTTACATCTCAAGTCTTAAGAAATTATTGCTATCTAGAAAAAACTATTATCAAATTTTTGCTACTTATACCCTTTACAAAAATAAAATTTTTAACGATTTGTGAAACTGTTTCCTGGAGTACTTTTTTCCTGACCTTTCGTCTAGCTCTGCGAACCTTTTCGTCTTCAAGACACTGCCTTGGGGACAATTTTTGTGGTATAACGTTTGCTTTTATCGCTCTTGAACTGTAGAAAACATTACAGGCTCTAAAATTAAATAATTCCCTTTTTTTATTTTATGCATAATTTTCTTTATAACAGCTGAAGCAGAATTTATTTCGGATATTTTGTGTGAAATGCCGATTCTCATCTGAAGCAGCCCTCGCAGCTGTAACGCAAAAGCTATGAATCGATTTAATGCTTATAATTATTAGTAACAGAACAAATAAAGGAAATTACCAAATTATACCCGACTTCATGCATGTAGCATCAGAAGACAAAAACTAGCCAATATTGTAAAATTAATTCAGATAAATAGGTCTAGATGCTTCTCGACTAGAACATTTTATTGATAATATATTCCCTCATATTTTCCGAAAGAGGAAATGATGCGAAAAGGAAGAGGTAACATTCAAACCATCAGGAAGACTAATGTTTTTCTCCCGAGGATTCCAAGAATAAGAATGGTTGCTTAATTTGGAACAGAGCCTTGCATTGGAGGCACAAGGACTGGGGCAATTTGTCTCCTTGAGATCCACCACGATCTTCCATGCAAGCAGAAGTATACGAGTGGATTGCCTAAAGGTAGACCCGTTGTGGTTGATCCTAGGGACAATTCCCCCCAGTTCGTATCCTTCCCTGATGAGATCATTTCCATGGGATCACAAGTAATGAGAATAGTAACATTGGAGCAGGACTTTACAGTAGAGGGACAAGAACTGGAGAGACTTTCTTCCTTGAAATCAACCAAGATCTTTCGAACAAAAGTATACGCCTGGGTTGATTGACGACAGACCGAGACCGTTGCTTGGCAGGAGAAAATTTGTGGGAATTATTTACTCTTGGAACCAACCATCAACCACGGTCTTCCAAGCAGAAGTATATGCTTGGATCGACCCAGGGAAATTAATTATTATTATAAAATTATTATAAAATCATCAGTTCTTATTCTCTCCTGAAGAAATAATTTCTCTGTGATCACAAGAAATGAGAATAGTTATAATTGTCTTGGAGGGACCGGAATGGAGAGATATTTTCCTAGGGATCAAAGATGGTCTTCCTGGCAGAAGTAGGTATATAATACGCTTGGGTTGATTGACGATAGATCGTTGATGGTAGCAGAATTATTTTCCCTTGAGATCAACCACGGTAGTCTAAGAAGAAGCACATGCTTGGATTGACAGTCGGTAGACCGTTACTGTGAGACGGTCTGTAATGAGAATGGTTACAACCACGGTTTGTGATCAACCACGGTCTTTCAAGCAAAAATTGGTATATACGCTTGGGTTTATTGACGACAGATCGTTGATGGTAGGATTTTTCCCCTATGGGATTTCTTATGGGATCTACTACGGTTTTCCAAGAAGAAGTGTACGCTTGGATTGACTGACTATAGACCGCTATTCCAGCTTATTCCAGGGAAAATTATCTCCCCTACCAGTTCTTGAGATCAATTTCTTTCGGATCAACCATAATGGTCTCCTGTTACTCAATTCAGGCTTGGAAGATCGTCGTTGATGTCAAGGTAATGTTCTTCTCCTGCCAATCAAAGACCTGATGCATATTAAAACTTTAGATGATTTCTTCACAATTTTATTAACTCTTTGTTACCAAATCGTCAGTTGTTAATAATTAGTTCATTCTACTCATTTCGTCTGAATGGTAAGTAAATCTCGGGTTAGAGCGAATGGTGAAAAATCGACATAGAGTAGTTATATGTATAGGTAGATAAAGACCATTACAGTAAATTTAGTCAAACAATAATATTTTTATTTAAAACAATGGCAACTAACAGCAGGGCAGTAAATTTAGGTAATGAAACTTGCATGAAATGTAATTGTTTCCCATTTAACGATTAAACTACTAGCGATAATCAAATTATTATGTTTCATGCAATAGGAAGATCTATAGATAAATGTAGAGCGTTTGCAGGCGAACAAGCGAAATCGGGCGTCACTTTGACAGACAGTTGCACACTTTTCTAATTTAATTTCAGTGGGTGTGTTGGCGTGTACTCGACAGATCTATCTAAACAATTTCATCAGAGATACGACATTGTATCAGAAAAACCCCGATTGAATTGTATCCCGTTTTCATTATTTCCGCCTACATTTTTGTTTTCATGCAACCATACCCTGTATAATAATAGTAGATGATATTCAGAGATGTTATAAAATAAATTAGACACAACGTGTAAAGCGTAACAACTTTAATAAACATAATACAGCGTAAGACAGGACAGAAAAGGTGGTAGCTTGGAGTTATTTCCGGGTCTAATCCGGACGATTTTCTGATCGTTCTCCCCTAGCAGGAATAAAATAAAACACCCCGGGATCACGGAGCCGCAGCGAGCATAAAAATTGCCCTTTTTCTGCACGCAATCTAAGTTAAGCCCGGAGTATGACCCTTTCTAATCTTAATATTTTATATTTTGTCAGATCGTTTTTCCGGCCTTTATCTCTCTCGGCGTGCGGGAAAATAAACGACAATATTTCCTCTCTTCTAGTCAAGACAAAGGCAACTTTTGCGCTAAGATTGCGAGTCAAGTATTTGTTTATTCTCATTTTGGAGTTTTATAAGCGGTAATGTAAACCTTTACTTTAATAATAGAAGCTTACGATCTTTTTTCTGCAAAAAACTTAAACTTGGAAAAGCAAGAGAGAAGAAAATGAGTTTTATAACATCTTAAAACGGGCTGAAAAATAATTGAGATTTCATTATTTGTCAAGAAAAGCTCTAAATAGTAAGTAAGTAGACTGAAAAATGAAGCTCTTATACACTGTAAATTTTTTTACTTGCATTAGGTTATCATTATTAATTCTTTCAACTATCAAAGTCGATCATTCATAATAGAAATGAAAAATACTCAATTAATCGGTTTGTATCATTGAAGTACCTTGAAGTATACGTTGAAATTATTAAATTGTTGATGGAATTTTTATTATCCTCGACCAGTCGAAGGTTTCATTTCATTTCATTTCGGCAGATAAGGATGCAAAGTGCTGTATCTCGGAAACTATTCGTCATAGAGACTTGCGTTAAAAAATGTTTAGATTAAAGTGGCCAAAAAAAAATCCTGGAAATTATTTTGAGGTTTCCAAGATTGCCGCCAGGCGGCGTAGCCGCGCTCTAAAACCTTTAAAGTGATCTTTCACTGAAATCCACCCAGTAAATGTATCAAAAAAACATATGCGTTTTAAATCCAAGCTTTATTCGAGTAATTTTTGTCTAGCACTTTTTGAAATATCTACTAAAATGAAGTGGTGGGGGGTGATTGAATGTTTTGTAAATAAACAGCTATAACTCCTAAACAACTGAACGGATTTTAACAAACTTGGTCTCATTGGAAAAAGCATTTATTACTCCATCAAGCCCATCTTACCCGGTATATGCCTGATTTTTAGTGATGCCGCTAGAGGGCGTTATTTGATATAATAACAGAAGATTGCAAAATTCTCTGAAAAGTTAAATGCAATAATATTACTATTTTTCCATAGAAATCTAGAGAAATGATACCTAAATAGGCTAGTGAAAACCGTATCTCGATATCTTATTCCTAGTATAAAATATCGAAGAAAGAAAATTTTGTTATAATAAAAATTTTAAAAAGACGCCATTACACCATTACACCGGTATTTATTCTTACTTATTTGTCTTTTTTCAAGAATCAGTGATGAAATTTAATATTTAAATTGAAATTTAAATAAAATTCTATAATTTTTAAATAATAAAAAAAACAAAAAAAGTGTAGGGGCATAATAAACAAAAAGGACCGATTTTGAAATAAAATACTTCTTATGAAAATTCATTAATTTTCCTGTGTTAGGAGAAAATAGTTTTCAGGGCAGTGGTGTTATTAATAGCAATTTGGTTGAATTTTCTAACCTTTGTTTTTTTATTTTATTTTAATAATAATAATAATGGCTTTATTTACGGCAATAAGTTAGCCTTTTTACATTGTTACATATAAATAAACAAATATTAATAAATAACTTAACTTACCTACATTAATTGAGTTTTGAGTTACATATTTTAGTTAATTTCCTCGTTTATTTCCTTTTGTTTATTTTGTTCTTGTTTCCTGGGTAACCTTTGATAATGTAATTTTTGTTTTATAGACGATAATTGCTACAAAAATCGTAGTTTACAGACGATAAGTCAGACGACAAATGTTGTTTTTTTCGGAGGACAAGTTTATTTCAGACGATAGGAATTATAAAATTGTTATTTACAGACGATAACATAGAAACAGGATATAAAAAAATTGAATTTTATAGACAAGAGGCTAAAAATAACTGCAGACAAAACACGGAAAAGATATTAAGATGACAAATGCAAAAAATACAAATAAATAAGAATAAATGTAATGGTGTAATGGCGTCTTTTTAAAATTTTATTATAACAAAATTTTCTTTCTTCGATATTTTAGGCTAGGAATAAGATATCGAGATAAGGTTTTCACTAGCCTATTTAGGTATCATTTCTCTACATTTCTATAGAAAAATAGTTATATTATTGCATTTAACTTTTCAGAGAATTTTGCAATCTTCTGTTATTATATCAAATAACGCCCTCTAGCGGCATCACTAAAAATCAGGCATATACCGGGTAAGATGGGCTTGATGGAGTAATAAATGCTTTTTCCAATGAGACCAAGTTTGTTAAAATCCGTTCAGTTGTTTAGGAGTTATAGCTGTTTATTTACAAAAACATTCAATCACCCCCCACCACTTCATTTTAGTAGATATTTCAAAAAGTGCTAGACAAAAATTACTCGAATAAAGCTTGGATTTAAAACGCATATATTTTTTTGATACATTTACTGGGTGGATTTCAGTGAAAGATCACTTTAAAGGTTTTAGAGCGCGGCTACGCCGCCTGGCAGCAATCTTGGAAACCTCAAAATAATTTCCAGGATTTTTTTTTGGCCACTTTAATCTAAACATTTTTTAACGCAAGTCTCTATGACGAATAGTTTCCGAGATACAGCACTTTGCATTCTTATCTGCCCACCCTGTACAATCGAGACGCTGATATCGTTACGTCTAGCTAGTCTCCGTTAGATTTCTTTGGTAATTCTGTTTTTTTCAGAAACAAAAAATGACAAAAGCATGCAAGTATGAAAACAAAAAAAAAGTTTCCCCACGTAGGAAAGGATCTTGAGAATTTCAATGCTGTATAGTAGGGTGTGGCAACGTTGCGTTTGAATTGGGGGTGCAAAAATCCTCAATTGAGCAAGCTGATCGATAGCAGGAACAGAAAGGATTATTAGGGTTTCAGATTTATACAAAAAAATCGATTGCTCTCTGGAAATGCTTGTGTGATGTATAAAATCACTTCTTGACTCTCGATTTAATTAAAAGATTTTCTGTTGCTGGGTAAGTCAGAAATTTTGTCATATTTTAACGTTTATTATTTTAACATTTGTTCCAGTCTTATTAGTGTACTTTCATGCTTTTTGTTTTTTTCTATAGATTCCAAGATTTTATACTCTCTTAGATCTTTTCTTATTTATGTTGTTTTATGCAGGTCATTGTATTGAAGAGGGCCTCTATCAGTTTTTATTCTTTTCCTCATTAGTTCTCTTATTTTCGGTCTTAATTGAGTTTCTGATAGCTGTTTTATCTTACTGCATATTTACGCGTGTCCCGAGGATGCGAAAAATTCACCTGTTAATTCAGCTTACCTACACATTCTATCTTTTTATCTTTTATATTGCCTGTATCTTTAAAAAAAAAAAGTACAACAGATTCTAGGTATACATATAGTAATTTATCTTACCAAAATTTGAGTCTGAAACCAAAAACCAAAGAGCATCTAGGTTCGTTCGAGAAACTATATACGTTTTAGACAGACTAAATTTAATTGCGGGGCTATTGTGATTCTTTTCACGACAGTGAAGAATTTTCCTCAACATCAAGCTAAAATCCAAACGTGTTACCCGTTTAAAGAAGAGAGTTTCCGGCTAATAATTATTTTTAATTACCCTATTAGACTTTCCGGCAGTGACCGATCTCAACATCGAACGTTGCGAACGTTTTGAATTTCAAAAGACTCGCTTATTTCAGCAGCGCTATCTCCAATCATCATCTAATCTTCTAATAGATAAACAACCGATTGCTGTTCGACTACAGGTTGATTCATTTGGTCGATTTAATTTATAAAGGTACCTAAAAAGAACCAACTCTAGCAACATTAACTGTAAGTAATGTATCCTTTCGATTCCCGAAGAGCCCTTTATAAAAAGAGTGAATTGAACTTTTATTATTGCTGCATGGGCAAAGAAAATCAAAACGTGAAAATAAAACGTATGATCCACTTGGCATGGGTGCATGGCAATTGGAAATATTGGATATACAGAAAGGTACCTTTAAAGTTGAAGCAGAAAGCCTCCTACGACAGCTGTGTCCTGCCTATGTCCTCACTTACGGCTTAGATAATGGCAATAACCCGGAAAGCAGCAAAACAACTATAGTAACAAGAGTTGCACAAAGAGCCATGGAGAGAATAAAGCTGGGAGTCACTTTGAAAGAATAGCCCAGTTACGTGACAGAACCAAGATGGGTAGTAGATGTTGTTGAGAAGGTGGTATGAAGCAACAAGAGGTATAAAGGCCGGCCAAAAAAGAGATGATTAGATGACGTTAGAGCAGAGACAGGAAGACAGTGGATGAGATTAGCAATTAAGAAACCGCATTGCATGGAAAAACCTGGAAGAGGCCTACATTCGACAATGGATGGACACAGGCTGAAGAAGAAGACAAGAAGAAGAAGACTAATATTTAAGAAGTAGGTAATAATATAAACTATTAATTATTTATCTTTTTATACCCATTTTACATTGTGTATTTTTTGCCCTTATTCTCTATCTCCTTCTCTCTATTATGCCAGATAATTGCAATTTGAAAATGAATCCCGTGTGACCGGATAAACCTGTAAGCACTGCTGCTATTTTTATTGCCCCAATTTTCACAATAATGGTGGAACTTAGCGGAAATAGATAGAGGATAACCTGTCGGGAATTGCATTCAATGAAATCGTCAATTTTGATTTTTATTTTTATTTTTGCTCTACAATGTTTTGATCAAAAAATCTGGCAAACGAAGGTCTCAATAAATATAAAGCTCTCTCTAATATATTTTTTTTCATATAAAAGTACTACAGTTCTAAGTCACATCCCTGAATGAATCCATCAGTCACATGAATCCATAAACGATTTTTTTAATTAACAATAATTGTTATTGTATACAGGGTGTTAAGTAAATGACGGATAAACTCTTCAGTACATTGTAGGGAACACTCCAGTAAAGTACGGGAAAAATAATTTAAAAAAATCCAGAGCTACATTTTAAAAGATAATATTGTATAAGCAAAATATTGAACAATAAATTTGGCAACGTTTAAGACGATAACAGTTGGTATTTGGTAATTTCGTCTAATTTCTAACAATGTAGGTAGTCAATGTATCAAAACCGTTGTTGCCAAATGCTTTTTTTTCAGCATCTTAGAAAAGAAAAAAAATCTTTTTAAATTTTCCAAGCCAGTAGTACATCTTAAGCAATTTTTTTTAATTGATAACGATTAAAATACCCTTTTTATATCTATAAAAATCATTTCTTTTTTGCAAATACCTACTGAAAAACAAAGATAGTAAAATGTTAACTTTGGCATTTTTTATTTCACCAAAGTGAAGACCAGAATTTTTTTAAATTATTTTTCGCGTACTCTACTGAGTGTCCCCTACAATGTACTGAAGAGTTTATCCGTCATTTTCTTAACACCCTGTATATGAAATTAATGCTCAGTTTTCTTCCTGTTATAAACCAAACTACACATCGAGATGCTTCTCCTGCTATTAAAAGTAATCTCTCCTGCTTGAAATACTTATAAATTTAACACTGGCACCTTCATAATACCTACCGAGATACCTAAATATCAACCTAATAGCATAAAACACAAACTCATCATCGATCTGCTCATAAAATAATTGACTGAAATAGATGACCGAAATGACTTTCACCCCCTGAACACCTCTCAATTCATAGATACGTAATTCGTGCTTTGAACGGAAGGAAATGATTGGCAAATCAGTGGATGTCTAGAACGCATTAGTGCGTAAACAGTGAGCCACGCGTCGCGCCGCGGGATGTCAAAGAAGCGCCGGGATAATAAAAAGGATCTAACAGTAGCGTCGCCTGCGAAATAAAAACAATTAATCAAATCTTCAAATAAATCATATCAGTGACGAAGTGCATGATCATTACAGTATTGTGTACCTTGCTGTTGTGTATTGAATAATCCCCCCCCCCCCCCCTGCTACCACTTCAGGTCGATCAGGAGGTTTAGTAGATTTAGCAGTAGTAAAAAAATTATCCACAAAATAGATTTTTCTTCAAAAATTGTTATCGATCTCTTTGAGTTCGAGATGAAGAAGATGAAATTAGCAAAATAAAAAAATGAAATTGTTTGGAATTCTTTCAAGGCCTTGTCGGGGTAGAATATTACAGATGATTTTCATATCATATGGGAATGGGGTCTAATATCTCTTCTGGCAACGTTGCAAAATACAAAATTTTTGAATCTAGAAATTCTCAGCCGAATTACTCTACATTTGCTTATGCCGCCGAATGGTTCATTGTTTGTAGCTTCCATTTTTTCCACTTATCTTATCTCTCCTTTTTTCCAGCTACCTTATTTCCAAGATCTCTCGGCAATCAACTGGTAGTAGAAACAGCCATCCAAACCAAATGAACGAATTTTACGATCACATCCTCCAATCTGTCTGTTTAGGATGGTTACCAGTGTTGAGTCCGGTATAAGGCTACCACAAGACACTACTGTGAGAACAAAATCCAAAAGATACTTAGTACTTTCTAAAGATCCTTCGAATCTCCAATTTACAAATCTTCGAATTCTACTGATAGAGTCACAAATGTCTTATTATCAGTACCGCAATCAGGACGCCTAGACTTTACGGGCAGGCCAAGTTTGCCTCTTCGACCCATTATCATTTAAATTAGTTCCCCGACATATTTTCTAGTCAAATATCTGACCAACCTGCTGCATCCACCAACCAATCTACAGAATCCCACATAAGAGACTCTTCATTCCAGTGACATTCTCCCCAGTTTTGATGTCGTCTCACTCTTCACCCTTCAACGCAAGACCAGCGTATTTTTCTTAGTAACATTACCTCCCTCTTCCACTATGTGCTCACCTCAATTTATTTCAGTGCAATGGTCACTTCTAGGAAAACAGCGATACATGGATTTGCTTCGTATAATGAGCATCCCTCTGAGACTAAGTGGCTCCGTGGTGCAATTGTGAGGACCGCTGGAGATAGGGTCATAGATCGTGGGTTCTAAGAAAATATTTATGAAAAATATAAGGGCCTTGAAGGCTGACGATGCAGAACCACTTTCCTACATACCTTTGCCTTTTCATCCCCCTGAGCCTGCCGTTATCAACTCCCACAAGGTGACCTTAAAAATCGTTAGTAAGCGTCTTGTGGGCGGTGCTAGATAGATGTCATCTTCGTTATCTGGAAAGATGGAGTGAAGGCCTTAAGAAATTTCTGAGATACTTTTTTTTAATTATCCTTTACTCAGGAATGCATATTATATCATCCTGTGGCATACGATCTACTGGAAATCAATATACGCAGATCAACATGGATACAAAAACCGACCTAAAAATGGGCAACAATAAAAAGTCTTGTAGTGCTTTGTCAGACCCAACATTTCCAAGAAGAGCTCGCCCATCTTATCATATTGCGCAGATAGGTAATGGCTATGTCATTCAAAAACAACTGAGGAGAGCGTTTGGTTCAATAAGGAACGTACTCGTATTATATTGATCTAATTTCTTCTGCTGGAGCTTATTTATAGAACAAATACCCTGCTCCTTTGGTTCTATATACTTACATTGGAAATACAACACGAAACCTCAACACTCGAGCAATCAACCACAAGAAATACTGTCGGCTGGACCAAAAAAGAACAGACTAGTCAGGTATATCGCGGAGTATGCTTTGCTTCAAGATAATCAAGTCATATGCTATGAAAAGACTGATATCCTCTCCGCCTGGTCGCACTAGTTCCATGTACACCCGATTACATAGTGACGCACTTGAACATAGGCACCCGAACAATTTCAACATGAAGGAAGAAGGAATAAAACTGCAGAGGATTTAGCATCCGGCTCTACTTCCAAGCACGGACGACCTGACTGTTTTGCGGAGGTGAAGAAAACTGATTCACTGAGAATGACGTCATCGCGGACTATCGGGAGTATGACGTAACAGCTCATGAAGGCAAAAAAGTCCGAAGAGTCATCTAATTCCAACACTTCCCTTTACAACGTCATAATCTCACCTTAGGGGGGGGGGGGATTTATTCTACCCCACATAGATAGTTAAAAAATAAAACGAGAAGGTTAAATTTGTTATGTGAACAACCAAGCCAGACCTATTTAGTAGTCCTCACGTGCCGCCTCTGGATCCATCCATCACAAGACGGGCCGGTTAGTGACAGGTAGCCCTTAATTAATATAGAAACGCTCCACCCTGCTTTTCACGTCACCTCTCTAATGGATTTCCACCCTGAATAAACTTTTAAATTACCCACTGCATAAATCTTGTGTTTATACTACATATTATTCCTCTGCTTATATCTATGGGAGATGCGCGACGTGATAAGCCGCGGCTGGTTTAATAAAAGTCAGAGAAGTCGGTGTAAGTAACCAGCCATCATCCATGAATCGCCGCTCTTTTTTACCCTGCGCGAAGTTATTGCACTCGCCCTGTATTATATGGGAAGTATATTTGCATTGCGTTTGAAAAAATTAATTAAATAAATAATTTAACTTTAAATAGGCATCAGATGAGGATACTGATTAATAAATAAATATATCAAGGATTATTTTTCAGGATTATATGAAGGTTTGTTGATTAGAAAATGTTCTCCAACATGTATTTTTAATTTAATGTGATAATAATAGCACCAGCAGCTAGAATGAAAGTAAAAGTAACATCAGGATACACGCGAGAGGGAAAGGGCACGGGGTATCTGAGGGTGTAATAACCAGTAAAGTAGGGTGTAAACTATAACTCATCCTTATATACCAGAAGGCAATATAGGTGCCCCATTTTGCCACCTCTATATTTGGAGTTTCACGCTTTATATCTCTTTTATTTCCTCTTTGTTTTACGATTACTGCGTGATTTCATAAAGTAATAATAATAAAAGATATTACCTAAGCCATGAAATTTAATTTTTACGCTTCTTCTTATTTTACTGAGAATGTAAACTTGAATAAACTGCCTACCAAGTGAAAAGTGATTTTTACTAACACTGCATAGATTCCGTCGACGGCCACCTCATTAAGAGCATATTATTCCCTAATTTTAGGCAAAGCTATGACTGATTGTCAAAAATAACAGGAGGTAACGAAAAACTTGGTATCTCCCATGTATTGAAATTCAAGTCTGCCTAGGATAACTAAACATCTAGGGAAATCTAGCAACAACAACACCGTTGGCGAAATGAAACGTTCGATCCGTTAAAAATAATTAAAATCAAACTGCAAAAAAGGAGGTATAAGAAACAAAATTTGCAACACGAGTAGAATATGCTCAATTAATTGTTTAGGGAGTAAAATGTAAGGTGAAGAAAGTGATCATGAGAAGAGAAGGAATATTTTAAGCTAATCTTGAACATTACCTGCGTCCTTTATTCTTAAAAATCTTGGGTAAAGCCAATTAAAGCAATTTTCAGACACTTTAGTGTTTCCGTGGCTCTTCCCTAAAAATACCTTCTAACTGGACAAAAAGTAACCTTAAGAAGCCTTAATTACTTTTGAGGCTAATGAACGATCTTCGAAAGCCAAACCATCCTTAAATTATTTTTCTCCTAAAGGAAGGATCGGAGCTTAAACGCATACATCATAAAAATATTTTAGAAAGAATGAAGTTTTTGGTTGCTTTTTCCGAACTAGGTCTGTTAGTTTGGTGTGAGCCGAGCTCATGGAAATGATTTGCAAACTGGCTGTTTGAATTCCCGATGTGTATCGTATTGCCATATCGAGGCTTTCCGCTTATCCTGTATAAAGCATTGCCGACTGGATGTTCCAGATTCTGATCCCACCAGAGTTATGTATCTCGCAGATTTATGTGCAAAGTGTAATGCGGGAAAGCCGGCCTTTCTAAACCTGCACTGTGAAACACGACCGGGACGTGGCCAGACCATTCTATTGTTCGATATATACCATCCAGCGCGCTCTATTATTCTATCCATTGGATTTTCCATTTTCCCTATTTTCCCTTTTAATACCCCAGTCAGTTCGTAAAGTTATCGTGGTTGTAATTTTCACGCTAGGAATTAAATGGAAACATTTAGTTTTATTTATTACACATATGCCGACATACACAATGAGGAAATGATACCCTTACATAATTACTCCTATATCTTTCAATTCAAAGTAAAATATGTCAAAAATCATCATTTTTATAGAGAGAATTATGTCAGTTTTGTTGTCATTATTATGATAAAGCTTTGATTTACTCATCTCAATCAAATCAGTCTCAATATTTTTAAACCGCGGGTATCAAGCAGGCTATCAAGGTGCTGTTGGTGGCGGGTTCGATGTTGGCCATAATGGACACCGCTAAGTCACCGGATATTTCTCAGAATCGTACAGGGGATACTTTAAGTTTCTTCGGTCGATGGTCAAGGAAGACATCAAGATTGAGCTTGCAGCTTTCGTCCGTGGTCTCGAGAGTGATCTCAAGTCTGACCCGGCTAAGTTCAAAAACAACACCAATGGATCAGGATGTCTTTGCTGGAAGAAATAGAAAATATCTTGTGTATGTGTATAAAAAGGGGGATAGGACTAGGTTGGAAAATTATCGAACCCTCGCTGTGCTTATAGTAATCCGTCAAAACTGTTCGAATTTTGTCCACATTCCCGTGTATTCCCAGGTGTGATGCGTTAGCTCTCCATACTCTCTCCACCGTCAGCACGGCTTTATCAGGGGTAGGTTGATGTGATTTACATCGACATCAGTATTTGATAGGTTTCTAGTGTCTAAAATTCAGAGATTTGGTTTCTCAAGAAGTTTTCGTTCTCTGATCAAGGGATACTTGAAGGGTGGGGGGGAGGGCGATGTAAATTTGCCTAGGTATATCTCGCTTTAGACTTTATTTTTATACAGTGTCCTCTGGGGTCCCTCAAGAATCTGTGTAGGGACCGTTACTTTTCAATATATTCAATAATGATGTTGTTGAGCTGTTCCCAGATTCATGTCTGCTGTATGCTGACGAAGCTGCTATGGATCTGCGTTCAAATTGTGTCAGTTTGAGAGGTGAACTGTTTGAATCTGAATGTTGGAAAGTGTGCAGTTGTTTCCTACTTCAGATTCTGCTATGTCCAAAAGTCCGATTATTTGTAACTACTCGTTATCAGGTAGGTGTAACAACCGTAGTAACAATTTCAAGGACCTTGGAATCTTCAATTCATCCCTTAATTTGAGCCTCATGTAGAGTAGTAGAGTACATAGTCAAATCCTCCTACAAAGTTTTGGGTTTTATAGTGCGTATCACGAGAGATTTCTCCGGGATCGGGCTCATGCTGCTACTTTATTTTGCTCATGTAAGGTCTCGTTTTCACTATGCCTGTTTCACGTGGTCGCCCAGTGGAAGGTGTTCAGAGAAAATTATTGAAGTATCTGTGATATAGATGACACTCGGCTTATCCACCTCGTGTGGATACCCGCAAGCTGATTTATTTAAAGCGTTTTAACTTAACTATATAGTCTTGACAAAAAGAAAAAGAAATTCAACTTTTCGATTGTATATCATTTTGTAATAATAATTATTTCAGGGCACAATAATGAGCTTTTTTTTGAAAATCTAAGAACCACAATTTTTTTCTTGATGGCCTCGGGGAAATTTTTATAATCTGCAAAAAAAATATTATTGGTAAGTTTTTGGTATAGGGGGCTTCATTTTGCCATAATTAAGAAGACATTTATTCCGGAAAACCGGGTTTTTATCAATTTTATCGTTTTTCCCCATTTTAATTTTTGCTATAGGTACAATAAAATTAAATTTCGCATTTCTTGATCTTCATTTATGTGGAATATTATTTATGCTTTTCTTGTTGTTTGTTTGCTTTACATATAACTCGAATAATAATTGTTCTCACAGTCGCAATCTATAATCCCGGTACCCACATACCTATAGATAACAATAAACCATAAAAATTTTCTATGTTAAACGCTTATATAAGCTATTAATTATAACATGCATGTTAATGTATGTAAAACGATTGCTACTTTAACTTCGAAGGACGCGTCAGTTGCCGAATCTTTTAACGTGTAATTAGTGCCTTGTTTCTAAAACAACTGCTTTAGATATTTCCCTTAAATTGGACTTTCAAAACACCGTAATGGTCTGTGAGCTCCGGCTCACACACGTGGAGACTTATAGCATGAATCGCTTCTCTCATTCATTATTGTTGTCAAAATGATTGTTATTAAAAATATCGTTCTAAACTTAAGGTATACTTTGGGGAGAGATGACTCACTTTAAAATTGACCTGTCTAGTCTATTTATTTTCAAGTTTCCTAATGTAGAAGAATTCTACTTTAAATTTAATCGATACCGCAACTCCGAGAGAACAAGGCAAAAGAAAAAATATTCGCAATAGGAAATACAAAATGAAACTACCAGAGAATAATACAGGAAAAAGCAATAACTTACACATTTTCATGAACAATAAATCATCATCACTGCTGTTGTAACGCATTAGTGCGTTAAAGTTTCTTAATTAATATCTTAAATTATTATTAGAAAGGCGAAAGATAAATTATTTTCTCGAGGAAAAAAATATAGAAATCAATCTCAATGACCTTTTTATAAAAAATATCTTGTATAACTTCAACGTCCTTGTTCAACCAGAAGGGACAGTCCTTAAAGCGCAACTCGTACAGATCACGTGAAACATATTCGCGCATTGGACGCGCAAAAAATATTAATATTATTCGCCGAAAGTGACATAATATTTGAAGTCACACTGAAGTCACACCTACGTAAGGAAGGATAGAGCAACTCCTTATTAGGTAATATGTCGATGATTCTGCGTTTTAATAGACTGAAATTAAGAGGACACAACGGCGAGCGAGACGGGACCGGTGGCTAATTTTCAGACGGAAGCGGGCAACGAGAAGGGCAAGAAGAGAGCGTGTGTGGACGACGCGGTCGGATCTATAAAGATGTCTTTTTTAAAAAAAAAACGACCTACCCCCAATTATTTCTGCAAGAACCAAGGGACACTGTCATCATCAGACTCCTGAGAAACAATAAAGTCAGAGGCAACTGCATCTGAAGATGAAAGATTTAGGCCTGAGTGAAGTTTTGGTACATTTTGCTGTTCCAATTCCTCGAAGACAATCTTTTCTTGGACACTTTTTTTCTTTTTTCATGTCGTCGAATGTATAGTAGGACCTACCAAAAAAGAATTTATTTTTTGCTGGGATTGTGTTTATCTACGCAATTTTGCGAGCGGATTCTGATTTTTATCGAGTCTATAGAGACTTATTTCATCATAGATCTATAGAGACGGTGTTGGTGTTGGTGTTGTTGTTGTCAGATTTCCTCAGATCTTTAATTATCTTAGGTAATCTCTGCTCTAGTTCAGGTACCTACCTATCAGATGTCAATACACGGGACAGTTTTTCGTATAGGTATAGATGTTGATCGATCAAAAGTGACAATCAACAGAACAAACGTGAGGCTTGATGTATCTCATTCGGATATCGATAAAACAAGATTGTTAGTTTTTGAAAGGAAGTGAGACGGAAGCAGATCTGGCAGTAAACGTTGGTAGAAAACAACGGATATAAATACCCGTATCATGGTTTATTGGATTAAATAAATCAAAATTCTTCAATTGATTGGAGTTTTCATTGCTTTTCAATGTTTCATTAATAAAAACTTTTGCAATGTTGTGCACTTATACCTCTACGACTAGATCAAATAATGAATAATTCTTAGATTCTCGATTAAAAGTCTCTTTTGATATTCTTTTAAAGAGCGAACTACAATAATAATTAAAGGAATAAGGAATTTTTATTTATGATAAATAATAAAAAAAAGTTCCAATCGTGCCTGGATTGTCTTCGACAGGAATCACCTCATCAGTTGATGCCTTTGAACATGAAGATCAGTTAAGTACGGGATGTTATGCATGGTTCAGTATGTTCGTACAAGTCTTCTTCTGAAGCGTCAGACAAATGTTATTCAGCTTGAGATCTTCTTCAGATTGGCTGTCTTCATCTTAATATTGGTGAGCTTCTTCAGATTGGTGGTCTTTATCAAACCATAAGAGATGAGTATGAGTAAAGTATATTCTCTATATAGTGGTTGATTTTGATCAAAATAACTTCAACTTTTGAAAAAACCTCAGTACAAAAAAAGCTTTTGTGTGAGCTTTGGGCTGCATTTTTCTGGATTTATATTGAAACAGCGCAATTGGAATTGCGCCCATTATATCAAGAAAATGTTACTTTTTCCTGTAAACGATTCAAAGTCAATATCAAATCCATATATCCGCTCATGCACCGCTCCCAGAGCGTCATAAGGATTCCCCTACAGGTATGTGCTTTTTCAGCAAAAAAGGGAGGTTCATTGCAATTTGAATAATAAGCAGAAAAGTTCTGATGATAACAAATGAAACAAAAATGAAACACACCATAGGCGACGTGGCCTAAAGCCCGGCGCTCTAAACGCAACATTATCAAGCGGGATCATCTCATATGGGATGAAGGAGGTTTATTTTGATATATAAAAAAAATGTATTCATCAATCAATTTATTCATAGTCCCCTTAGTTACCTACCTATATCAAGACTTTATGATATCCCATAATATACAAGGTGTTCGGTAGCTGATGGACAGCCAAAATGAAACGTCGTCATGTATAAAATCGTATTCTAAATATAATACAAAGAATACCTTTTTTTCAAGATCATGCCTCGTTTAGGAAATATTTCCAAAATTGTGATTCAGTTACTGAATAAAACCTTTTTTTATTGCGGCGTTCGTTTTCCATTTTTGTGAATTTTGAATTTTCTAAACGAATAAATTAATTTTCTAAACGCGGCCAAGCAGGTCTTGAAAAAAGTTATTCTCTCTTTTATGCTTAAAATGCGATTTTATACCTACATGAAATTCGATTTTCGCTGTCCATTTACCAAACACCAAATGGTATTCCTGCCATTCTAAATAAATGAAGTAGGTAAACAGTAATAGTAGGAAAAAATATTATAAGTGAATGTAAGAGAAAGTGGGTAAAACATACATACCTAGGTACCTATAGTCAGATCGTAACCGAGTGAAATAATGATAAAAAAGAACGGGTGGTTAATTTCCGTCCCATTTCCAATACAATAATTTTAAATTTTGTTACACGAGTGTTTCGGCTTCGTCACAAAGTGATTCTCTCTGTCCCAAAATGAAAATAAAAAGGGAAAAATGCCAGCAATAAGCAGGAAAAATATCTCTCTATTAAAGTTAGAGTGTGCTGTGAAAAACATTATACCGTCTGAATTCAACGGTGTCTAGAGAACCGGGCGGTGGTAAAGTCAAGAAAATGTACCTTTCAATTTTTGAAGATGTTTTTGAAAAGTAGTTACGGAGATGTACCTACTACATGAAAATCCTAGCTCTGCATTTAATTAAAATATTCTTACTTAATTCTCATCGCGTTTTCAAAAAACATCTTTTTTTACCACTCTTATGTCCATTCTTCTTCTCAAAATGCCATACTCACAATTGGGTATGGGCCACCTCTCGCATATTGTGTCTGAGTTGCGTGAGCTATGACCAGTTGCACACAGACATAATGGCACCTCGTTTTTTATCGTCAGCGTCCGAACGGCACTATTAAAGAGAGGTTTTATTAGGCATTATACTATACGGTGGTTTTCCGTTGCCTTCCGCAAGGTGGATCCCGATCTTAGCTCGAGAAGCACAATAAATAGTTGTTGGCTGCTCATGAGTTTCGAACCAAAGGTCTATCGGCACGACGGCCCAAGCCCAGGCTATCCACTGCACCAAGGGAACCACTTCATATGTCCATATTCAACCATATCAGTACAATATTCTGAGCTATATTTTAGGACATGCGATTGGCTGAAAATTATCATAAAATATCATGGCAAAATTTTAACTGAACTAAAGATTGATAAGTGACAATTGATAGGTGACAAGTGACATTTAATGATGAGTAATTTCAACTGATACCTATAAGAACAGGAGCTGGAGCCCGACCAATGCTTGAGCTCGACCAATGATAGGTCCTTCTAGTCCTTTATCTTCTTTAATTCGCGAAAACTTCTTTTTTCATGCCTTCTTTAAATTTACTTAACTGGCAATTGACAGCTGACATTTACTTAGGTCAGCTCTACTCATCACCAATTAGGCCTCAATGATTCCTCATTTTAAGCATAATTTTTGAAAGCCTGCTTCATTATATCGTTATTAGCTGCTTATAACGGGTCAAGGTACATGTAGCATTGGTGAAGAGTTATTGACCCAAAAATTCGCAGTTGACAAATGACAGCTGACATTTAGGTATGATGCTTAGATGACAAATGACAGAAAATTAGATCGGCAGCTTTGCTCAATATATTTTCAATAAGATATATTCAGCAAAACATTTTGCCACCCGATTGGAATTTAGACATTTTCTTAATATCCATTACAGATTACAGACAATTGTGGGGTTTTAAAACGTCAGTATAAATCAAAATGCGTGTCTCCATCCTTGATAATGTCGCCTGTAGATCTGACAAAAAAAAAACAAAAGATTAATTCAGGGCAATTTTATTCAAAATAATTAAAATCAAGAAATATATATTGAATAATAAAACGAGCCCAGTGTTTAATATGAGTAATTTTGGCATTACCTGGGACAATTCCCGGTTCTCTAACCACCCGCATCAACTCCCCGACATTCCAGGATCTAGTCAGCCGTGACTCCCACGGCACATGCGATCTGGGCGCCGGGCGACGGTCGCGCCTGGCAACCACGTCTCCCGGATTCGCCAGACGTCACCGGCTCCGGCTTTCAATCCGCTCCGGGTTTCAATTTCCCCGGTAAAGTGGAATAGGAGATTATATGGCGACCGGATACAAACCCTAATACTCTGAACTCTCCTCTCCTAGACTCCTGCTCGTCTTTGATTATTATTATTGCGGAACGGGAGGAATCTACTTTGATATGCAGGAGTGCACGATTAGAACAGGTGAAGTGGTTTGTACTTTGTAGTACCAGGAGGGTACTGGTATTGGTACAGCTCGTGCTCCCTCCTCAGTGGTTGCTCCAGAATTGCAATTTATTCCTTCAATATGCCTGGAATATGCCGGTTGAAGGGAAACTTGTTATTTTGTCTTTCTTCGATCCTTCTTTGTTGAAATAGATTTTCCTTTATCAGTGATTTCTTCGTCAGAATAATTAGGTACTTGATTTTTTATTAAAATTATTATTAATGAGACCCTTGTAATTTTTAGACTTTCGTATAGACATAGGGTTTCGATTTAAGTATACTAAGATCAATTTTTTTTGATTTGTCGTACCTAATTAAAGGGCTCTTTCTTTCACTATTTGTTTTTTTTCCACCGGCGTTCAGAGTTTATTTTTTAATTTTCCTTTGGATCTATATAAGCTTTAAGTACCTATTATACATAGCGTTTTTTTTTCACGTTTTATGCTTATTAAGAATCTGAAATAATATTCACGATAACTTCAGTTGTTGAAGAAATAAGTATGATGAAAAAAACTTAAAAATTGAGATTTATAATCTTACTAGTTGGGTCTCTAGCCAGTGGTCGAATTGAAGAAATGATAGGCCTGAGAGAAAGCTGTGGTTTGTGGATTTTCGGTTATCCATAGAATTTTTTATTTTAGCCATATCCGATTTATTTTTGAAAATAAATAATTATTTATTGAAGTTTTACAAAATCATTTTCTGATGTCCATTTCACGTTTGAACAATTTTCAAAGCCAACTAGATCCTAGAGTTTTGCTAAGTCAACTTTTGCTTCTTTTATGGCCGCTATAATAGGAAACCAAAAATCTAACAAGAAAAACAAAACAAATTTCTAAAATCATAATTTTTTTACAGGAATGATTTTACTGAAGGTCACAAAAAGCAATAGGCATGTTTGAAAAAAAAAGTTATTATTAGATTCTCTAGAGGTCTTAGAATGGGTCGATCGATAGGCGTAAGACCCACGGGAGGAATTGACGTGATCGAGCCATTATCGAGCAGTCCCTTCTTTCCACCGCTTCCAGGACCTTCACACAGGATATTGCCGATCATCATGATCTCTGTAACGCATCCAGACTTTGTTAAATTAAATTCCTTTCAATAACACTAAATCACTCCGTCTAGCAGTCTATTTTTGCGCTTGCCAGCCTGCCTTACCTTCCGCATGAGTTGAATCGCTTATTCGTCCTTAACGCTTGCTTTATGTTATCAAAAAATCTACCAAAAGAATTCCAACATATTATCTGGTCCAGTCCTTCTGGTGAATGTCTAATTTATTATACGCAGAAATGGTACTTAGAAAATGAATACAAAAACTTTCCAAGTATTTTCAAGTTTAGTTTAGTTTAGTAGTTGAAGTACCTATACCTACTAATAGTAATCTTATTCAGACCAAAAGATGACAGGCTCCTTATCATTCTTCCTTCTAGTTCTACTTAAATGATCTCGAAAAATCTCCATGGAAAAAGTTATTAAATACCTAGGTATAGGTATAGGAACCAAAGCCTGAAAAAAAAAAAATTTGCTGGATGGATAAATAAATGGAACTGAATTGGCTTCCGAATAACTGAACTGAAGAAATTAGTAAAGGAAACAAAATAAATTCTGAAAAATAACAAAATTAAAAAAATTCCAAATTATTTTTAGCTCATAAGTAGTCTACGAGTTTCTGTCTACGACGTCCATTTGGACGTCCTGCAGTGGCGTTTATATGCAGAATTTGCGCTGAATCATTTAAAAGAGATACGCTACTGCTTTTTCTTAAAATTAAAAAATATTTTGGAAATCCTCATTCCTTTCTGAGCAAATCTGGTCTCTTCAGCTTGTTTCACGTAGGTATGGTTTTTGCGAAAAAAAATCCACTCATTTGCACGTTATGAAATTGGGTATTACCTTCTATTAAGGGTTAGGTAAAAATCATAGCAATATTATTAAAAATCATGGTCCATTTCACGAGAGTTGTACGAAAACATAGGTATAGATTTCCAAATATACAAATATTCCGGATGCACGAACATTTTCGAACATTCATAGAAGGTTGTGCGAAAAGTACTGAACCAGACAATCATCTACTTATAATGAGTTCAACGTAGTTTAAGAATATCAAAAATTGAGGAAACGGTTTTGAATTCAGGCGAGGAAGATCCCGGATTAAGTACCTACCTACATGAAAAATTGGGAACCATTATTGAATATCTCACATATTTTGTTTGGAAAATTCTCAGTGAATTTTTATTATATCTCTTCCATATCCGGTTCCACGGGTTCAGGCTCTGCTCCTATGCGACTTTCTATTACGGATGAACTTTTGCCAATGTTTTATTAAAAAAGTAAATGAAAATCCATTATTTGATATCCGCTGAAATTTTATTCACCGCGGTGTGAAGCCTATTTTTACAGAAACGACATACCTACAAAGACTTCTACAATAATCATTTTTGGGGTGAAGCAAACCCACATGCAATCTTATTGGAATTCCGTCACCAGGAGCAGTTTTCCGTTAACGTGTACGTGTGGGATAGAAAATAAGATGAATATTTAATTTGGACGGATTTTGTTTCGCAAAAACCATACGTCAAACGAAACAAGCTGAAGAGATCAGATTTGCTCAAAAGGGAATGAGGATTTCAAAAAAAAAGCATAGATATCACTTTTCTCTTCAAAATGATTCAGTGCAAATCCCGTACGAACGCCAGAGTGGCGAGAATAAGGAATTATGTTGTAGGTACAGCAGTAAATGCCTTTTGATGCATAGAATATAAATACAAAGTTTCAAAAAAATGTATAGTCATATACCAAAGTTATCATATTTAAAAGAAAGAACTGTTCATATTCTTAATAAAGCCATTATGACAAATTACGACGTGGCACAAGTAGGTACTTACCTATATTGTGCATATTATATTCGTGAATTAATTTATGTGTGTTTTCCTGTTTTCCAGATTTTTTCAAAATTTTGGTATTTCTTCATGTCTAGGTTTGCATTGTATGTGATATAGCTACATATACATAAAAAATCTGTCGGTCTTACCTATCAAAGAAGACTAGTACTTACCTATTTTTCTGTCTCAGATGTTCACAGTGAAAGTTAATTTTTGATTTTGGCACGTTTATCCCTTTTATAAGATGAACGCTATGCTCATAATGAGGCCAACAACAACAAAGAAATTTTTATTTTTATAACATAGGTAGGTATACTTATAGGTATGTGTTTGTAACTTAAAATGCAAAATAAAAATTGAGTGAATTTATAGTTTCTTATAGGTACCTAATATTATGAGCCATGATCATATTTATATTTGGGTAATGATTGACCAAATAATTTTAAAATGAATCCTTCGTACTCCTATATAAGTCCTATATAATGGCGACTTATTTTTTTGCAGGTAGGTAGGTACCTACCTACCTATTTTAAGAGTTATCGAGTAAGTGAAATCATCAAAGATGAATCGAAAATATCTTATTTTAGTCATCATATATCTTTTTTATTATTTGAGATAAAATATTCATATTTTTGTAGGTTCATACGCAGGAGTGTTTCAAAACTCAACGTCATCCCTTGAAGGACTAATAGGCCAAATCATGATCGACCAGCGAATATCATATAAGTAGGTAATATACAGTGTGACCCATTTGTTCTTGAAACACCCTGTAGAATCTTAATTTATGGTGCGATTTTAGAGAAATTTCTTTTAAATCATAGAGCTTGATAAACTATATTTTGGGAGCAAAAAGCGTCTCATTACTACAAAATCCAAGGCCTACTAGATTAGTGTTTACTTGTAAAATCTCAAAAATTCATATTAGCGATTTTTTTAGAAAAAAACTGTGCACGCTACTGGATTCACCAGCCCTCAAAACGGTACTGTACTAAATTTTATTGGAAATGTCAGAGTAATAAGGATCTTGCAGTTATTTTAGAAATTCATAATAGAACTCCGAATTTTCATTAATTTATTCGAAAAGGTCAAGAGAGACAAAATAGAAATTGTACGTCTAGTTGGTGATAATGTAGGTACCTACTTTAATTTTTTAATTATAATTTTTTATTTATTTATTTTTTTTTTTTTTTTTTTTTTTTTACTTTTTTTTACTTTTTTTAATTTTAGTTTTTACTTATGATAGCTTTTGACTTTTTTCAAATTAATTTATGAAAATTCGGATTATTATTATGAATTTCTAAAATAACTACAAGATCCTTTGTACTCTGACATTTTCAATAAAATTTAGTACAGTACCGTTTTGAGGGCCGGTGAATCCCGTGGCGTGCCCAGTTTTTTTCTAAAAAAATCGCTATAATATGAATTTTTGAGATTTTACATAAGTAAACACTGATCTAGTAGGCCTTGGATTTTGTAGTAATGAGACGCTTTTTGCTCCCAAAATATACCTAGTTTATCATGCTCTATGATTTAAAAGAAATTTCTTTAAAATCGCACCATAAATTAAGATTCTACAGGGTGTTTCAAGAACAAATGGGTCACACTGTATATTCCTATAGTAAAAAATTATTTCTTTCCGAGATACTTAGGTATATTCTGAAAGAAATATTCTGGTGCCACATACCTTCAGAGAATTTTTTTGCCTGATTGGAATTTTTTGCATTAGGTACCTACCTACCTAAATTTGATACTTCAAAATTATCTCTTAAAGCTGGCAATTTAATCGTAAAAATGAGTCATTTGATATAGTTTCTGCGCAATGCTGCGTAATATTTTCTGCTTTACTTTAGAAAAAATAGTAGTTACCTTACCTACTTATTAGGAGCAGTAGGTCCTATAAGTACCAGGAGAGTCCGATATATAGGGCCGATTAAATTGGAGAAAAGCTGCTCCATATTATAAGTAGGTATTAATTAAGAATCTAAAATGAAATTCACGCGCTAACTTCAATCGTTTCTGAAATATGGTGAAAAAACTGAAAAATCGAGATTTCTTGTTGTAGCCATTTCTTCTTTATCATCGAAAATAAATAACTTATTTTTGTAAGTTCTGCGTATGTAGGTAAGTCCTCGCATATAGCTATAAATGTTGGTACACATATACCTACATTTACTTTATATCTTACTTAATAGGTACCTACCTATTTGAAACCAAAATTTTAAAACCAACAAGATCCCATGCAAGGTTTTCAAAGAGAAAACTTTTATTTTTTATGGCCGTCATATCGTTTTTTCATGGCATTTGATATAAAAAATGAAGCAGGGAAGCTAAAATCTTCACAATGAAAAAAAAAATCGTGAAATTCCAACTTTTTTTCATCAAATAATTTTTTTACGAATATGTCATAGAAAAATTAAAAAACATCAATACCGAAGCAAGCAATATACTTGCGACTTCATATTGATGTCATTCGGTAATTAAACGATTTTTTTTTCGAATTAGGTACATATACATGGATTTTTGGTTTCCTTGATTTTTCTATAGCGAATGGCATGAAAAATAATATGGTGGCCATAAGAAAAACAAAATTTGACTTTGAGTAGCCCCATTACGGCTTACCTATGTAAATCTATAAGTACTAAAAATAATAATTTTTTTTTCAATAATAAAGGAGATATGGTTAAAATAATAAATCTGCATGTTTCAAGTTTTTTCAGAATATTTCAGGAGATTCTGGGAATACCTACCTACCTATTGAGAAAAAAAGAATTGCCAAATATTCGTCTCAAAACAGCGTAACTTTTTTGTAGTTTAACCCACTTCGTAGGTATCTCTTAACGTTTCATGCAGTTCATTTTACCTAAATTGGAAAGCCTTGCATGATAATTAAATTAAACAACGACCGGCTTTTCTGAAAGGTCATATTGTCAAGTAGATGACAACAAGTAGGTACTAGGTAGGTATTATTGAAAATTAAAAACGACTTCCAAAGTACATGATTAACATAAGTTAACATAAGTTAACTTAGGGTGTTTTTTATCATGCTATTCCCTATGGCAAAACACTTAAAAAATGCATTGTATGCATAAATAAAGGTAATTTTGGCGATTTATAGGTCAGAGTGTTCCAAAATTCAATGTAAATCCTTTAATGGGCTGACAGGCACACTTATTCCTAGAGCTCAGACTATATTATGCAAGAAAAATTATAAAAATATGCGCATATAGGTAGGTATGCAGGGTTTTTAACCAAATATTTTTAACCAATAATAATTATTGTCACAAATATTTATGTTGTAAAATAACAAAATAATATATGCAGAAAAAGTTTTCTAAAAATAATGCGGTTAATGCGAAAAATGTATAAAAAATGCAAAATATGCAAACATATTTGCTATTATTTGACTGCATGATATTATTTTTGCAATTATGTGTAAGCGCATAAGTGTAGTGCTCAGATTATTTATTGCACATACCTATACCTAATTTCACAATTAGCTCTTTCCTTTTGTGGTCAAATAGCAATAGCCTACCTTAGATGGCGCTCCATCACTATATGAGTATGTCTACCCCCGAAATTAAGGTTAAATAATTTTAAAGCTAAAAAATTTAAACTTTAAGGACTTGTGTAATAAAATTTATGTTTTCAACCCTTACTTCGTAGAATCTCTGCATATTTACTTGTGTAATAATTATTAGATAGGTAATAAGACCATAGAATGTCATAACCCAGTTTCATTATGTTTTTTTTCGTTCTATCACCAGCGATAAAGAAAACTCTAATTTAGTGATAAAGTGGCGAAAAAATTTGAGTTTTCTACCATAGGTACATCGATAGAATTGATAGAAATCAATTATTAATTAAAAGGTAAATTAAAATCCCTGAATAGAAATACCAAAAAACTAATTACGAGGCCTTAATTAAATAAATAAGTTATTGTTATATGGAAATGACAGGTAGAATATTCATTTAGTGTGTAATAAAGTGATCCATATACCTACAGGGTGATCAGTAACTCGCGCACTCCGAATACAGGGCGATATACCTAGGTAGAGCCCATTAAAATTAAGGATATTCTGCAAAAAAAAAAAAAAAATTGAATCCAACGGTTGGTTTTCAAGTTACAGAGTTTCCCTCATCCGAGTTTAAAGGTGATTTTTTCAATAAACGTGATAAAAATTAATGAAAAATTCAGGCTATTGTAATGTCTGGAACGGATACCATCATATACCTATAATAATTCATCCATTTTTTTCCACAAAACCTTATTACAGAGGAATTGAGAATGTTGGAAATTGACAGCATACCTAAAATTTGAACGAAATTTGAAGTGAGGCGGTTGCCTAAACTCAACTTAGAATATAAAAATATTCAAACGCCTTCGTTGCTATGAAAAAAAAATAACAATACCATCTAACCCTAACTTATTCACATAATGTTCGGTGCAGTGTTGCCACTTTATTTTTTACAAAAATGATCATATCTTTGGAAGAAAAGAACTTACAACACTGCAGTAAGAAAATTTACTACTCTTAAAAAGTGAAGTTTACCGCAGCATGCTCTGAGAGCGCGAGTTACTGATCAGCCTGTATAATCTGAAAAGGCTAGGTATCATAAATTATTGAGTAAACTGGTAAGTAAAATCTCCATTGTATCCTAGCCTTCAATGGACCCCCTGTGAATACACACTATACACTATTATTTTTTCAGTTTACTCAAGCATTTACCTATGGTACTTAAGTGATGGACCGCCCTGTATCTACTTTTCTTATTTTCATCAATATCTTAAGAATTATAATCAAATCACTCCGGTTATTAATCCCCAAAACAAAAGCTACATAAAGCTCGTAACATCTCGATTATCCCATGAGCTGAAATTAAAATTTAACCCCCAATCGAGAAACCCTCAACTCAACTATTCACTCCTTCGATCCGACTCCGAGTCTACACGTCCCGTCCCCGGACTAACAGGACCGACGTTCCCCCTCTACGACGCCGCGACCGTCCACCCACGCGTCGCGATGGATGCCCGACCACGCCCAGTCCCCGATGCCACGCCCCCGCGGGGGAGCAACCCTCCCACAGCGACTCTTCCCTGCACAACATCATATTCACAATTCAGTATCAAATCAGTACTCATTAAATAAACAGTGCAGTGCGTCTGCCGGCAGGAGAATGCTGAACAACCTCGGCGCCGTTGGTAAGTTAGTGGGGGCCACTAATTGACGCTAAAGTCTTTAGCGATTCAGCGTACTAACGATAGGCTAGTTAAATAGGCTAAATTGGTGCTGCCTCGCCCTCATTAAGCCAATATTACCAGGACCGTTCCGGTAGGCCATGCAATTAGGGACAAGCAACTGACACTCTCTTCACTCTTCCACACAACAGAGAGATGGTCCGTGTCGGACGGGTCGCGCGGTCCTACCTATACCTACCTATACGTCGCTCACGTCTTTTGCTTTATAAAAACGTCACGTCTGCGATTGCCCTTATTAACCCTATAATTAATAATGGTTAATATTAATTCGATAGTGCCCGACGGTCCGCGTTTATAAATTAGATAAAACCTCATGAGAATTATATCACGTGTGTGATCCTCTTTATTGTTACAATAATAAAACCATAAGTACCAACCTAGATCCGATCAATATTTTCGAAACTATCCGAACTGTTTTTCGTTTTTACGTAACTAATCGAAATGTGATCGAAATGTGAAGAAGTGCATCGAAACTCGAGTAATTTTAAACTTGTAATAAACCGAACGTGAGTGCCCCCCTTTATCACCCTTTATTTTTTTTTCAATCATGAACTGAGTGCCAGACACGCATCAAAATCACTTTACTTATAAATGCGACGCGGTGCGGAAGTTGCTCCTAAAAAGAGAGGGAGTTGTGAGTTTTTGCCCAGTTTGATCTAAAAATGCATGGTCCTGCCTGAATTGTCCCGGTTTTCATTAATGTTGGAGTGAAGTTTTCGGGGAGAAATAACATTTTAGTGATGTATGGAACTAATGATAGGTGTAGGTGATGATGTCGAAGCCTAGGATTTATTATAATGATGGTGGGTAGGTACAAAATGTTACAAAAATTGCATTTTTTTATGTTTTCAATAGAACTCTGATTTTCATATACCTAAGTAAGTTACGTAGGTAGAGGTATACTACTACCCAAACTACCTAATTGTGAAAGTTCAGCAAGAAAAAATTTATTAATGTTTTGCTGTGAAAATAGCTTAGGTATTATAGCGCTTGATATATTTTTTTGCAAGACACGGAATAAGAAAAAAAAGTTAGGAGTGTACAAAAAAGTTTAGGGGTGACTTATGCTTAGGTGCTTAGGTTATGTGGCTGAGCTTGCTCTTTCCATGCAAGCTCAGTAAAGTTGGCACCCCTAAGTGCGATTGTGTATAAAATGCCCACGATATGGTTAGTCGTTTGTCCACGATTTATCCATGTTTGTCCACCCAAAATTTTCGTTTGTCCCCCCTTCAAAAAAAGTTTCAGCAAAGTTTAAGAAAATTTACATCAGCACCCCCGCATAATGAATATTATAGGTAGGGCCTATAATAGGTACCTATATTTCATTAATTTCTCAAACGGCATTCGTATAATTATTTGTCCCCCATTTTATGACACGTTTGTCCAACTAAAATTTTTGGTTGTCCAAACGCGCTTTCAGAAAAGCTAGGTACAACAAAATTAAGAAAATTCATGGACAGAGTTCAATAATATTTAAACGGCATTCGTTTGTTCACCATTTTTGCACGTTTGTCCAACAAAAATTTTCATTTGCCCAGCCTACAAAAAAGAAGTTACGACCAAATAAAAAAAATTAACAGCGCAGCCCCATCAAAAATGCAATGTTTCATAAAATGCAATTGTATTCGTATGCATGCATCAACGATTTGTTAACGTTTGTCCAACCAAAATTTGCGTTTGTCCACCCTTTAAAAAAATTAAAACATTAATTGTAACTTTTTTTCGGAGGGAGTTTTTTTTTTCGGTTGGACAAATGTGAATAAACAAATGCCTGCATTTTATAAGAATTCGCACTTATTTACCGATGCATGGCAACTTCATTGAGGTGTCTTTCTACCTTACAACCAGAGTGGTGATGGAAAACCAAAAACTCCTTATTGAGTGCCGTTTAGATATCTGTGTTTATTTTTTATTTTTTTATATTTGTAACTTTCTTGATACATGCAGGTACGTATACCAGCAAGGGTTAACGAAAATTATATAAAAAGCGAACTTTTATAGGCTCCCCTATATAAGAGGCTCTTTATTATCTTTACAGGGGGTTCTCAAATGAATTTCTTTTATACCTATGAAAGCACCATCTTATTTTTCAACAATGAACCACCCCCTGAATTTTCTTAACTCATTATCTCCTAACAGGTCATTGCATATGAGAAGGCTGGGCCCCCTAACTTCGCGCTTGAATGAAGGGTACCTATTCCAAGAACTTTATGAATTTATGGAAACCCATTGAAAAGGGTATAAGTATATATAAAAGTATATGAGGAAAGGGAGGTTATGCACCCCAAGCGACTAGGCCTTCAAGGTCCTTTTTGCCAGTCACTGCATGGCCACCACGCACCTCAATATATCCCCCATATTATTATTTTTCATAAATAGGTACTTATTCAAAAATTAATTCAAATAGTGCGAACGGAGCCAATAAGGATCAAACCCTGATGCCTACATCAGATTGGCAAATTTTATAGTTTTTAAATTTTTTCCGCCATCAGTTTGCATATACCTATACCTGTAGATCCATATGTGGTATTGAAGGTCTTCTGAAACTGTTGTTGGATTATCGTTTTTGGATAAAACTGCTATAGGTATAGGTATATAAGTTTCATTAACCAAAGGTGTAGGTAATAATTAGTAATCGTGTGCAGCAAGAATCGTAGTTCGAGTACGCTACCCTGGGGGACGCCGGATCTTATAGGGTTGTTAAATAAAGATAAATTGGCAGCAATCATGTAATATGACCGAAAAAATTATATTTTATAGAGGTAGGATTTAATTATAAGAGATAATAGATATGATTGCCTATACCTAATATATTTGCGTTTTAAAAGAAATTAAAACCTCCGGCGCCGTGTCAAAGATAAGAAAAACTTCATAAGTTTATAATTCAGGCCATGAAAGGACAAGTAGAAATGAAGCGAAAGATCAAAAAATTTCATCAGAAAATGTTTTTCAAGTTGAAGTATTTTTTCATCCTCACCGACTTTATTGCCAATAAAAATAAAATTATTGTTTGGTCTCTTAAATTAGAAGTCTCTTTTTCTGACTTCTTTTTCAAGATAAAATAATGAAAAATTGATGCAAGTTTTTTTTAGAAAACAAGAGAAAATACAAAGAAAAGTCAGAAGACATAAAGAGTTGTATTTTTACCTGCATGATCTTCAAAAATATCCAAATTTAGAAAAAGTCGATGGCGTACAATTTGATTTGCAATAATACTGATAAGGGTGCCCCGGGATGCCACTGGACTTGATAATTTTCTAATCTATACTTGGCGCTAAAGGAGCTCCTTATTACTACAAATATCACCGTCACACTGTTGAATACTAGACTGAATATTTAGGACAAAGGTTTCTATGAGCTTTTCGACTTAAAATTTGTCCATAGGAAAACGCCCGTAAATTTAGTACATATACCTACCTATACCCTTAAATATACCTATACTATACACCCTGTATGGTCCAGATTTTGCTTTTCAGCTCAATTTTTTATCTACGTATGCATAATTGTTTAATTTTATCTACTTATTAGGTAAGTAGGTACCTACTTTCCGACGTAAAACTGATGTGTCAAATGTCAAAAAAGACGTTGCAGTGTCAACTTCAAAACTTTAATGGGCTTCAAAACTCATTTTAAAGGTATTCTTTAAATTATATACACAAAAATTATGTTAGTTTTCAATTTTGACAATCTACTTATGTTATACTGAGGACATTTATAGCCCCACTTTTAAATTCTGAGCTAAGAAAGATACCTAATACTTTTTTAGCACCTAATACACCTACACAAGTTAAATTCGATAGCATGAATCTTACTAATTCTTGACACAAAACAGAAGTGTCAAATGTCAAAGATGACGTTGCAGACGTTACTTAAAACTATAAACCGCAAACCGGCTGAAATAGTGGCACAACTCAAAAATCCTTAAAATCGCACTAACTGTTGCATCAAATGTTAAATTTAATACTCTTCCTTGCAACAAGACTGGCACAAAATTAGGTATCATAGATTTCCCGATATGGTGAATTTGTCACTAAAGCATTATAACAATTTGTGCTTCTAAGTCGGACCAATGCACATTTTCAGTATGCCACTGACTTTGTAGGAGGATGTCTTGTTGTGTACGTACAATAGTGACACTTTTGATTTGTGTCGGTATAGTACGAGTTTTATTATTTGATATAAATTTATTTATTTATAAATCTTTAAACTCAAATATCTCCAATATTACTATTTTTGAGTTGTGCCACTATTGCAGCCGGTGAGCATGTCATCAATGAGGACGTTTAACGTCCTCACCAAAGACTATGTCCTCACTGATGACATGCACATGGCTTCCCCCATCTCCCTCGAAACTACAAAGTTGACAATGACCGCAATGTTATTTTTGACATTTGATACATCAGCTTTGCGTCAAAAAGTAGTAAAGTTCATATTATTGAATTTATTTTCTGTACCAAACTAAAATTTTTCATTTAGGTTTGTCATTTTTCAACCTCATTTTTCTGTATATTCTAAATACCGTCAAAATATAGAAGTTTCGCATGAGCTCTTCCTCATGAGAAGTATAAAATTTTGAAGTTGACGGGGTTTTAACGTAATTTTTGACATTTAATACATCACGTTTTACTTCAAAAGGTAGCAAAACTGATGCTACATAGGTACTTAGCTAATTGAATCTTTGTACCAAGGTTCTGTCTCATTTGTTGGCCTAAAATTTAAAGAGGGTAGTCTATATTGCGCTCAGTGGGGCTTGATTGAAACTGTGACAAAATGGTTCAAAAAATGTCAGTTTAAAGATGGCGATAGTTGAGAAAACAGTTGTTCTGCATGTAGAACCATTGCATTTTCATTTAGAATTGCAAAAAAAGAGAAATTAGTTAGAGACAAGTTAGAGAAATTCTTATTTTATATAGGTACCTACAAGTTCCTTTTAAATCGCTCTGATTCCTCTTGCAGGCATAAAAGACATGTGCGGCGGCGAAGACCTAAAACGCCACCAGGTCTCCTCGGGCGAGCTGAAGGTCCTGGACCAGCCCCGGCTCGGGCTCTGCGACAACGGGCTGTCCCAGCTCGGGAACTCCATCAGCGGCGGAGGAGGCGGCAGCGACGGCGACAAACCGTCCAAGCAGAAGCGCCACCGGACTCGCTTCACCCCCGCCCAGCTGAACGAGCTGGAGAGGTGTTTCTCCAAGACGCACTATCCCGATATTTTCATGCGGGAGGAGATCGCCATGAGGATAGGACTTACCGAAAGCAGGGTCCAGGTGAGTGTCATTTTCTTTAATGTGTGCCTACTACTTATATTATGGAATTTTTTTTCATTTTTACGCAGTGATAGAAAGTTTTTTCTCCCTGTACTGGGTTATTTACCCTTGATTTAGAGAAAATTTGGTTTTTGAAGTGGATAAAGACCCGTTAAAGGGATATACATACACATAATATACTTACATGTCCCAAAAATATGAAACATATCAAAGTTATGTTATTTTTAATGGAATGCTCTTGTTATTGCATTTTTAGATTGTCTGAGAAGAAAAACAAGATTGGTTTTAGCAGTTGGTGTTTAAATTGAGAGAAGTTTTTGAGTTATAAACAAGTAAAAATCGAAAGTTTCGAGGTTCAACGCGTTGCACAACGAAAACGCTTCATCAAGATAGAAGAAATAAACGACTTGCATGTCGCTATATCTTAACTTTTTATGTTATTTGAACAGAAACATTTGTACCTACTATTTTTTTTTATTAAGCGACGCGCTGAGAAATCCCATATTTTTTCATATTTTTTTTCACCCTGATGTAGATAAACATCATAGTCATAGGATAGTACCTAAAGAGTTGAAATAAGAACATGTAGGTATACCTAAGCCGTTTTCTTCTATCTTGAGGCGTTTTCGTTCTACAGGGCCTAGAATTTTGAAAACTGCGATTTTCACTTGTTGATTCCTCAAAAACTATAGGTACTCATTTTAAACTGCAACTGTGAAAACCAATCTAATTTTTTGCAAAAACTTCTCAGACAATCTAAAAATTCAATAACATAGGAGCATGCCATTAAAAAAAAAACATAATAACTTTGATATGTCTCATATTTTGAGACATTCTGTAGGACATTATGAAAATAATTTTAAAATGTCCCTGTAACGGATCATTGTATCCTTTCCAAAAATAAAATTTTCTTCAAATCAAGGGGCATATCTGTAATCGTCCGTCCCGCAGTATACCGTGAATGATCCTGTTAAGTATAGAATTTTGACCCACATTTTGACCAAATGTTTGACCAAATGTTGACCAAAAACGATTGTAGAAGATTTTGGGACATAAATTTTAGGGTCTTTATAAATGGGAAACTGGGTTTTTTATACAAGGGTGACTTTATTTTATTTTCTTCTTCTCAGGCGTTGGATACGAGTACTTTTCGATTTTCTTAGGTATATTAGGTATACATTTGCGGGCATGTTTCTATTTTTTCTGATTTGAACTAAAATGATAAATCTGCTGCCGTCGGACTGCGGGGTTATTTTGTTTACTATTCATTACCGGGGTTCAAGATGGACATTAGTATATTGAGAAAAAGCGAAATAATTTGAACAAATAGCGAGAGTCAGCTAAATATTAGAAAAAAACCTGCTCGTAAAAAATTCAGTTCCATTCCATTGAAAATGTGTCACAAATGGAGACAGAAATATCCTAGCAATTTTGTTCGATGAAAATGTTTCATGCATGGCTGGAATTTTTTTTTGCAGCTCTGAACTTGTATATATCTTGAGAAATCGCACAATAAAATCGTTTTAAGTTCCCCAAATTCCAATAAAATGCGTTCTAGAGCCATTTTAAAATATTTGTTTTTCATTTCCGCCGCAATATTTTCATTTCTCTACCACTTGATCGATTTTTGTCATAAATAATCTCTATAATCTCTTTTGTCGAATAATCTCAGGGAATTATTTGCGGATTTTCACTTCAAGACAAAAGTTAACAGAAGTTATTTTTACGTTAGGTATAGGTATGGTATTTCGATTTAAGGAATTTGTCCCCTTTTGTAACTATTATACTTCCTATTTAAAAAACTTATCAAACACATTTTAAAAGGAATTCATCGAGTCTGCCTCGAAATTCGACCCGTAATATATACGAGCCGATTTTGTGTTTTATGTGGAAGGCATTTTTCACACTTGGTCATTTATGCGTGTGGACGTCTCATATATGTCGGCACCATAAAGGGGTTTTATGATACCGGAAAGGTTGGCTTTTGGATTTTATTACACCGCATCCACCTGAACGTGCGTTGATAAAACTAAATCTTTCCCTTATTCAGATCTATTGGTACCTAATTGTAGCTACTTTTCTGAGTGCCACATCAAAAAATGTATCAAATTAATCCTTATTTTTTACGTTATTATTGTAACTCAAATATAACACTTTGTATAGCATTGAAGTAGTTTTGAAATGACGTCTACTCTAATTATATTGCGTTTATATGGGAGAAATGTCTATTTTTAGGGTTATTTTGCGCTTTTTGTGCTTTTTGCGGGAATGTTTCATTTTTAGAAGTCCAAAATACTAATTTTTCAAACTTGAGGTTCAAATTGGAATGAGAAATATGGAAAAAGAGAGCAGATTTTTGGTTGGTTTTTAAAAAATACAAAATTGCTGAAGATATTTTAAATAACTTAACGATGATTCAATATTTAATATCAAAAATCCAAAAATAAAAAAAAATAAAAATCTCAAGTCGAGTTAACGAATGTCCCAAAAGGAGGTGCGTAGAGTGCGTGAGCAGTTACCAATAAGCGAGTCCTTCAGAAACTATGTTTAGGGTGCTTAGGTTGTTAACATACTAAAAGTCCTGACGTTTAGGGGGGTGAGGAGGGGAGTAAGGTCCCACTTATGGGGTTACCGGCGGTTACTCAAAAACGGTGCGTCGTATACCTACAGGGAAAAATTTTCTTACCTACTACAAATAAAAGCCCATAAAATTATCTACAACTTTTATTCTACAAGTACCTACATAACATCCGAATTCCCAGCCCCGTTTTGAGTTACACTTTAGTATATTTTTCATTTGTGGTTTCTAGCTATACCTTATCTCAGAAACGGTGCATATAGAGGAAAATTTTCTAATAATAAATAAAAGCTCGCAAAATTACGGAAGCGTAGAAGGGCCACACACTTAATTTTTTTTGTTATACCTAACATTCCGACTTCTATCTCGGAATTTCGTCTTGTAACTCGGAATTCCGACTTCTATCTCGGAATTCCGACTTGTAACTCGGAATTCCGACTTCTATCTCGGAATTCCGACTTGTAACTCGGAATTCCGACTTGTAACTCGGAATTCCGACTTATAACTCGGAATTCTCATTTAGATCGTGAAAACCCATACGATACAGTGTAGCTGGGTTATGGAAGCGTAGTACTATACACTTTTTCGATGGAATTAACGTACCCGCTTATAGTATACAGGGTGCACCATATATCATTCTCTATATTGCTATCTCCTAAGGCTAAGAGATCCAGGGTCGATTAAATTACACAAAAGATGCGCAATTTTATGGCCATCTCTAATCAGTCAAGACATACAAAATATCTGTAACCGTTCCTGAAATATCCCGAAAAAACTGAAAAATCGAGATTTCTTATTTTTTTCATATCTTTTTTATTATTGGAGATTACTAAATAATTTTTTGTGGGCTTACATAAGTCGGCAAGAGCTACCCCATTTGACATTTCAAAAATTTTCAAAGCCAAGTAGATCTCAGAATTTTCATAGTCCACTTTCGTTTTTCTTATGGCCGCCATATTGTTTTTTTATGTTGTTCGGTATAAAAAAAATTATAAAAACCAAAAACTGGTCAACTTCAAAATATAAAAAAAAAATTATTACTCTTTTTTATTTACAAAAAAGACAACTTTATAGACCGAATTTCATTAGATAAATTAATAAACCATGAGGCAAGCACTATTTCGGCGTATTTTAACAATGTTGACGTATATCGACGATTCTTTTTGTTTTTCCTCGAAAAAAAGAAGAATAAAAATTTGAGATTTTTTTTTTAAGTTTATTAATTTTTAGTTTTCATTATTTTTTCATATCGAATGACATAAAGAAATAATATGGCGGCTATAAGAAAAACGAAAGTTGACTGTGAAAACTTTTGGATCTAGTCGGCCTTGAAAATTTTTGTAATGACATATGGGTAGCTCTTGACGATTTATGTAAGCCTACAAAAAATTATTCATTAATTTCCAATAATAAGAGAGATATGGCAAAAATAAGAAATTTCGATTTTTGAGTTTCTTCAGGATATTTCAGGAGCAGTCACAGACATCTTGAATGTCTTGACGGATTCGAGATGACCATAAAATTGCGCATCTTTTCTCTAGACCGACCCTGTATCTCTTAGCGTTCAGGAGATAGCAATTAGAGAAGGATGTATGGTGCAACCTGTATAATAGGTAAGTAAGATTTCCGAGATATAAGTCGGAATTCCGAGTTACAAGTCGGAATTCCGAGTTACAAGTCGGAATTCCGAGTTACAAGTCGGAATTCCGAGATAGAAGTCGGAATTCCGAGTTACAAGTCGGAATTCCGAGATACAAGTCGGAATTCCGAGTTACAAGTCGGAATTCCGAGATAGAAGTCGGAATGTTAGGTATAACAAAAAAAATTAAGTGTGTGGCCCTTCTACGCTTCCGTACAAAATTATATAAAACTTTTAACGATTGTTTTTTTTGAATACTCAATCGTTTTCGAGCTACACTCTCGGAAAAAGTTTAAATTTTTTCGAAAAGAATCATTTTAATCTTCATCAACGAGTCAACATTAACCAGTCAATAACAAGTTGTTGTTTCCTTTAACCACGTCCTTAAGACACACAGGACACTTAGTAGTATACCTACCCATTGTAGTTATATATGTATTTGTCACAAACTAAGAGTTATGTATTAGACATAAGTACGATAAAACAGCTTTTTCCGAGACTTTTTCTGAAAATGACAACATTTTACGAAAATCTTTAAAAAATTGCTGTATATGTTATTGGCTTTGGGAAATAATTTCCATATGTAGGTATAATAATTTTGTATATGAAGGAATAAGGAAATAATTTGTTTAGAAAATTGTTTGTGAGTTTGTAGCTCAAAAAATTTTGAGAATTAGAAAATATCTAAGTGTGGGTTAATAGTTGAAGAAAAATTTATGAGCATTTATTTGTTACATGGAAATTTTTCCCTAATACGCACACTTTCTGAGATATAACCGGTAACCCCTAAAAGTGGGATGTTTGAGGCAAAATACCTATGAAAGTAACATAATTTATTTGGAATCAAATTATTTTCTGGGAGTGTGTATAATTAAAAAACGGTTGGGGATTCCAAACTCATGTTTACAAGAGAAGTTGTAGATAATTTGATGGGCTTTTATTTATAATAAAAAAAAATTCCCCCAAAAACGACGCACCGTTTTTGAGACAAAAGCGGTAACCCCAAAAGTTAGGACCTACGACCTCTCCCTCTCCGCCCGCGGGCTCACCGCCTAGACGTCAGGACTTTTAGTATATGTTAACACTTTATAAGCACCCTTTATGATCAAGTTTCTGATGGTATCATTTAGGTACCTGATCACGCACTCTATACCTCCTTCCTTGACTGGAATAGAGTTTCACGTGGAAGTAGAAAAGGTATAGCCAAAATGATTAAAAGTTTTTCAATGGTTTTACATGGTTTAAATTTTCCAAGTGTTCCTAAATGTCATGTTGGAAAAGAAAAGATGATCAAAAGGTCTCGACCTATTCGCTAGGAAGGAAGAAACATTACCACAAAAAAATTTCAAGCAAAAATTCACTTTAAATTAATTTTTTTTATATATTTCCCTGGCAGAGAAAAAATTCAAGGAAATAAAACAATAACTGCAAAATTGCCTTTTGTGCAATAAAAAAAAGATACAGGGGCGTAGTTAATTCTGACCGAGTGTACTCTGAGTATAATTCTGAGTATAATTCTGAGTATAATTCTGAGTATATTAATTCTGAGTATATAAATGTGGTATATTTTTTAAGATACTCATTTGAAAATTTGCATAGCCTTCTTTCTTATGCAGACACACATTTTTAGGAAAAAAAAAATCAAAGAAAATCCAAGCGCGAGCGCACGAAAGGGGGTTTATGGCAGACCTTGGCCCCCCAACATTTTTCTGCGTACGCCTATGGCTCTGATGTATGGTTTTTTTGATTGAGCGTTTATTTGTTTTACTATCCTCACTCTTATATCATTTTGATTTAGGCCGTCGTTTACGAGATATATCAACATGTTTGGGTGTGTGTCATTGATCAACTTACTGATATTTAAATTTCCCAATTTCTTTTTTATTTTCAATAATTAAACATGGCGGTGTATTAAATTACCTTTTCTCACTACCACCTCGGTAAGTTGACGTTTCATTGTTAAAAAGTCGACTGTAATGGTAAGTGAAACAAATGTAGGATAATACAATAAAAACTGTAACTAAGGGCAGAAAAGACAACTTACCGCTTAAGGTCACTTGCCGTAGGGGGATAGCGACTAATAGGGAAGTGCGTCTCTAACAATCAAAATGAACAAATTGGTGGCAAACCTAGCAACGCCAGAATATAAATTCATAGTTTGAAACGTCATCGATAAACGTCACAATTTTTACAAGCTATTTTTCGTAATTTTTTACTTTATTTTGTGTTTTGTAGTTGTGGTAGTGAGAAAAACGTAATGCGTTCCGCGTTTGCAAGTCTCTTTTTTATTTTCGTTGGTCTTTTAAGGACCTGAGCTTCGCTTTGGTCCTCAAACGATCACCTCAGATAAAAAAGTTCACTTTTACCCATCTGGAACGCAAATAGCTATTTCTACAATATCTTATGTTAAAACGCCTACAACTAAAAACAACGAAATAAAAATAATAAAAGTCTAAACTAAACACATTAATTGAATATTGAAGATGATTAATTTAAATTAAATGTTCAACATGTCTGCCATCTTCGTGAATGCACATTCGGGCTCTTTTAAGGAGAGAGAACCGAATATGCTGAAAAATTTGTGGTTTTAGCCTAAATAGCTGCCCGCCTTCTACAATTCGTTGACGCAAATGTTGTTCACTTAATATTGGAACCTTGTACACGAAATCTTTCATAAACCCCCAAAAACAAAAATCTAACGGATTGAAGTCGGGGGAACGAGCTGGCCAATGAACAGGTGCATCCTGTCTCCTGCCAATCCAGCGGTTAGGAAAGATTAAATGTAAATAGTCCCGAACATTTAGACCGTAATGCGGCGGAGCACCGTCAAGCTGAAACCACATATTCTGTCGAACCGCTTGGATTTTCTTTGATTTTTTTCCTAAAAATGTGTGTCTGCATAAGAAAGAAGGCTATGCAAATTTTCAAGTGAGTATCTTAAAAAATAACGGAGTTATTGATAAAAAACTTTTTTTTTATTTAAAGTTTCCCTGTATCTTGAAAATGGGACGCCTATGTGAAAAATGGCATAAGGAAAGTGTCATTATTTTTGGCCCAACAATCTGTGGCCAAGAGCTTGACCTCCTTTTTTGTAACATCCTGTATACGCCACTGACTTCAATGTAAATGTGACATTTTTTAGATACCTCGAGTTGTTTAGAGGAGAAGAGTTACCTTATTACCTTTTTGCCCTAGGTATAGCCCACTGTTTTCAAGATACTTCACAATGTACGAAACAGTACAAGCAGGTCAAATATAATAAAAATCAATGATAATGAGTAGGTATGGTTTTTCCAAAAATAATAAATAAACAGTGCGTCATTCGGCAAAGAAGTTTGGTGACTTTCCTCCTCTAAACAATATGCGAACTATCTATCAAAAATGTCACATTTCCATTGCAGTCAGTGGTTTTTTGTGTAAAAAAAGGTAACGATATACACAAATCTCCGCCAGCGGATTAAAATTTTTTGTTGGGAATATCAAATCATATACTTCAATTACTGCAACAACAACTGTCAAAAATTTCAAGTTATTATAATCAGCCAGTTTGTAGATATTGAAAAAATATTACATTTTGCGGACTGCTTTAACTTAACACCTTTGTAACCTCAAAAACAAAATCTCCAACGACACACATGTCTACATGTAGGAAATTTTTCGCCTATTTTTGCATTTCTTAAGATTTTGAGGAATTATTTTATTAGACCTTCTGCAGCTGTTACCTGCCAAAGCCACAATGATCCAAACTTCATAATTATAGTCAATTATTCATTGTTCCTACCTGTGTTGAGGACATGCGCACAGAAAGTTTCAGCTTTTATAAAATAATGAAGGTCTAATAATAGTCTCATGCTCTATGAGGCGGTGCGCATCTTATTACTCGATATGACGTCAAGTGCGGGGGACCAACCATACTGTCTTGTTCGAATTGAAATTGTGTTGAAATACTTGATTTATAAGAAATTTTATAGTCCCATTGTTTTGAAATATCAACTAGAAATCATTGTTATAATATTGGGTTATATTTTCACCAAATTATATGCAAAAACATAAAAATAAAGACAAAATTATTTAATACCAATTTTATAATTTTCTCTCTACATAAAAATCAAATAGGCTCAACCCCAAAATTTACAGCCATCACTATAGGCGAGGTCACATTTCAAACAACTAATAGAAAATTCATACAAGGACCTGTTTTAAAATTAATCGTGTGATTTAAAATTTCCTAGCTTTTATTAAATATTTATGGCCTGTTTTACCGCATAATGTACCGGCTTGATTTTAGTCTGGGCCGCAAGTGTCATGCCGGCGTTATTCCTGTGGTCTCTAGAGGGTAGTAAACTCACCCCTACGCTGAAAGTCATATGCGGGTATAAAATAAAGCTGCTTATTAAATATTCAGATAATTTTGAATAGACACGTTCCATTATAGTGACCTGTGATATAACTTTAAATTCGAAATTTTGTAATAAAATATAGGCAGAAATGAAACAGAGAGGAATATCAAAATCCACGAACCACCCTCGCTGTATAACTAAAACTAGCCCAGCAATATTTCATAATAAAATTAAACACCTCCCACACAAACTATCCCAAAATAATCGATTCCAATAAAACAACACCAACACCAGCACGAGCGATCTCTCCACGCACAGGGCCAGCTCATCAATTCAGAAACATCGTCGATTATAATATGCAAGTCAGACGCGCGAAGGGTCGAGCAGTGCGTGCCCCCACGCCTAGGGCGCCCCCGCGGAGCATGAATCACGGATAATGCCCCGCAGATGAAGCATGGGGCCAGGTGATCCCGCTAATCCATCTGCTTAATTACACCCTGCCAGAAAGTGACCGCAATTCTCCTCTCTAATCAACAGTAGCAAACTGGTGTGCTCGATACACCCAGACTGGGATTATACGAGTATGCGGCCAAGTGGCTGGACAGTGGTGGAAGTAATGGGGTAATATAAGTTTTGAATTAGAAGCACTAATGGTTTCGAAGTGGTTTATGTAGAGATGGCTCGAGTGAAATGGAAGGGTTAAAGTTGGATTCAAATGTTCTAACTAACTATTATGGGACTCGTCTACACTACAGTTAGTTCATCGGTAAAGTTTCTCCAAGATTTTAAAGCAATTTTACTATGAAGGGTTTCAAATATGACGTGAATTTTGTTTTTAGAACGAAAAGGTCTCAGAATGTTAGACAAGAGATGACTGACATATTGCAAAACAATATGCCATTCATTGTTGCCACGTTTTTCTGTCACAAGAAGATTTCCGTCTCAGAATGGCCCAAACCAAGCAATCACAAAATTGGGGGATCCAACCTGTCAAAAAACTACGTGTCTGACTGGTGTAAGAATTGAATGGGGTAAAAAACCAACATTGACCTGAGGATTGACGTTATTCTTGTCAATAAATGAATGTCCCTGAAATGTTGGCAAAAATTACAAATTAGCGTCCAGGAGAGGAACCATAACCTTCTGCATTACCGAAAAGTTTGACCAAGATCTGTACCATCCGCCCAAAAGTCCCTATTGAGGCCGGTTCTCACTTGTACGACACGCGACGACAGCGACAGCGCGACAACACGACAACACGACAAAATTGCGGGGGGATTTCACCTTGAGTCTGGTTCCCACTTGTACGACACCCGACGACGTGCCATGGTGTTAATAGGAGGACATTTTGGATTGATCTTGGGTACAGGTAGGAATAGAAAAAATGGAGTCAAATATACGCTTCAGAAAGGAGGAGATTACTAAATCCAGGACTCCCAAATTCGCGCCATTAAAATTACCCAAAACCGAAGAAAACGAAAGTTGGTCTCCAACACTGGTAAAGTTGTAGCCGTTTTTCGGAACAGTGCATGGGGGCGCTATCTTGAACGATTTTGTGGAAGAGCGACGTACTGACCGTGAATGCCTTTTATTATTATAGAAGTTCCATGATAATGACGTCCGACATAATACTGTCCAATCGAAAAACTGCATTAGGAGTTTCTTCTAAAATTTTCCCATGAAGCTATCATTCATCCCATTTCTTTGGATCGCTTTAAGAGATAATGCTTTTGACCAGTTTTTTAATGAGTTGATTCTCTCCCAACCATACACATAGTCAATAAAAGAGGGTTGATGAAACCCCCACAATGATGGCATGCATGGACTTATTAAAGGAGAAATACAATGGAGGAATAAGATACTATTTGAACGCTGTACTCTTTTTTGAAACCACGACAATATTTAACAGATACAATAATAAGGTAAACCGATTTTCCGACGAATGGGCAAATCCTGCATATAAAATCGCCCTGTATATTTTGTTATAATAAATCTGACCATCATGCAGGTTTAAAAACTCAACCCATAAGGGATCAGGAATGATACAGCGTGATAGTTGTCGGTGCAGTTCCCGTCATGGCGATGTTAAATCCCGGAGGCCCGAGGGATTGGATTTGGCAGGACCCTCTGACGTTCCTGGATTATTTAACTTCTCTGCCGGGCGATGGATAACCGCTGTCGTCCGACCGTTGGGAGCACTGCTGCATCCCTTGACACTACATCAAACTCGCACTCACCCTGCGCTCGTCGAGATATTACAGAAGTCAATTAAACGCCATTATGATACATCGGGAGGGCACAGGGCACTTTCTTTACCCTTGTTTGTTGTCTGATTTTCGTTCCATCGTTAATTTTTGCGAGGTTCGTTTTTATGCTAAATAATAGCGACATTTGCTGCTGCACGATGATCTATCAATTTTGACCGCTTGTTTTTTTTATAGAAATATGCCATTTATTGACCGCTTTATATAAAAGCAAGTAAAGAGTGATGTAATTACTGTTATTAGTTTATCACACAGCTCTCAGTTTAGATATCACACGGCGATCGTGATCAAATAATCAATGTCACGTAATTGCGTAGAGAGATTTTCTCAATAATTAAAAGAATGTTTTGTGATGTATCTTACATTCTCTATCCCGAGGTAAATGATGACAGAGTGGATGCGCTTACAATATGAATTTACGTGGTCCTGTGAAAAGAAAGTACGCCAGGATCAGGACAGGGGACCAGAATTGAGCCGGAATAGGCGCAGCACGGCAACCAGAGTCGTAATATTTTACGACATAATGCTATCATCGGGCTTTAGAATGTCGTAAAGGTAATCGAAAACCATAAAATGTAATACCCAGCTCACAGATTTTCCTCACATGATATGACTGTCCCTCGCATTAGCATAAGTATTGTCTTTTTCTTTTCATAACAGAGTCACATAACATTATACGCCTTTATTATAAATATACTACTCCTTATTATGGAAAACTCGCAACTCCTGCAGAGCTTTTAAGAGAGGACCAGAAAAATAATAAAAAATGCCAAAAAATTTGCGTTTGTTAGAGACACTTTGAAAAGATTGAAAATCGGCTGAATCGCCCATAAAAGGGTATTCGATGCACGTAAAATAATTTTTAATGGCACTAACAGGAATCGTTGGCAGGAGCATTATCGAGCGGCCTCGCCCGCCGCCTGTCGACATGCCTTCGCTTCCTGGCAACCCTCGCCCCCGCGCCCCCCGGCGCAGGAGTCGACCGGAGCCAACCCGGAATCCGCTCCCGGACTCGATGCGATCCGCTTTATGAGCCACCAATTGATTCGTCTATTATTAGAACCCCTGTCACTTGCATTGAACTTGGATCAGTCTTTTATCAAGCTTAGCGATCTCTTATCGAAGAGCATCACACATACGCTCGATGAAATTATAAGGACAACGACTCTTTTTTTGCAGCAAAGTTGAGCTATGAAAATTGAATTGTTGTGACTGATTTCTTCTTTCTTATGAAATCAATATTGGAGCTAAGAATATGGTCAAAGGAATAACAAAAATATACATAAAAAAGTTATCTTAAAAGGCCTCTCCTCTGTCCCCTTTTAGAGTTGTGGAGGTTTAGCTGCAAATGCTTATTAAACTATTCTTAAACTTGCTCACACCTATCACCTATCGCTCGAACCAAGAAGTTGGACCAGGCACATCATACAAGTTAAACCAACCAAATCTACGTTAATGGTTCACCGTCAAAGATGGCAACAACTGTGTAACTCACACTCACCGAAGTTAGCAATTCTAAAATTGGAGGGCGCTCAAGAATCGTGCTTATAACTAAATTTCATAGGAAATTGTGGTAGCGACGGTGAACTCAGAGCGGCTATCACGACAGGAGCTTGCAAAATCACAGTATATCTGGCTGTTAGTGGGGATATCTGCGCGAGAGTAGTACGAACAAATTAGAAACTTCATGGTCAAACTTCAAGAGAAGATGATGATCAATACTGCAATTGGAAAAAATTGCATTTCTCATGGTATGGAGTAAAACTAAAGCTGTTTCTAGAAGTGGCATAACCTCTTTTAGGTCATTGTGATCCATCTGAGAACAGCAGTGATGATAAATGAAGACTTGGCTGCAGAAAATATTTGTAAATTGGCAATAATTATCCACATCAATATTACTCAGGTTTTGGCCGGCTGCGGAGGCTCGGTCAATCTCTTTGTCCAACTCTCCAATTTTCTAATCAACAAAATAATGAAAAACTCTATTTTGGTCGCTTGATGATGAAAATCTAGAAGCACGCAGAAAATATTGAATGCAATACTTTTTCCTGAATAGACGATGAGTCAATGAGCGAAGAAAGAACGTGTCATGGAATTGCGTCATTTCTTGAAGGTGTCTGGAATATTTGATGAAGTTTCTCTAATAGAAAACAACGGTTAATCTCAATCACATTTTACTAACAAACAAGTTAAGTCTATAGGTTAGTAGTCTGTGATTTAGGGAGTAAAATGATCTTCTTTGGCAGAGAATACCTACTTTTTTCAAAATATTTGTCAGAATAATGGCTTCTCCACGAATTCTAGATGAAGAATCCGTCAAATACCGTGGTAAATCACCACTTCTTCTTAGTCCTAACATCGTTGTCGATGTATGGTGATTGATATGGTTGTCACCCGGGGTTGTCTAAATTTCTCAGGACCTGCTGAACGGTCCTTCTCCAGCGTTTCCGGTCATTTGCTTGCCGTGCTGCGGACGCAAAGCTCGAGTCCACAAGCTTTTCCACCACTTCAGTCCAACGGGTCGGTGATCGCCCTCGCTTCCTCTTTCCCTCAAGTCGTCCTTATACCATCAGTTTTTCCATGGTATCGTGGCGTGCGATATGTCCGAAAAACTTAAGGATTCGTCCATATGTCAACGATGAGAGTCTCTGGACTGGCTTGACTTCGTTTAGGATGGAAACGTTCGTTCTTCTGGCTGTCCATGGGATCCGCAGCATTCTCCGCCACACCCACATCTCAAAAGCATCTATTCGCCGCCGGTCGGCTGCGCGAATGCTCCAAGTCTCCGAGGCGTAAGAAAAAATCGGAAAAATGAGCGTATTAACCTATTTGATTTTCGTGGCTTTCGTTATGTTACGATCCTTCCATACTCTGGACAATTGCATCATAGCATTCCGAGCAATTTCTATGCGTCGTCTAATTTCATATTCGCATGAGCCGTATTTATGCAACATCGATCCTAGATAAATGAATTTATCCACTACTTCGAAGCGCCCTATACTTCTCGGCTGATTATGATGTTCGTTATCGCGGTCAACGATCATAATTTTGGTCTTAATAATGTTTATTTTTAGCCCAAAGTCTAAACTCACGACTTCAAGTCTTTGGATCAGTTCTAAGAGCTCTCTTACACTGCTCGCAATCAAGGTTGTATCATCTGCGAATCGGAGGTTTGAAAATCTCTTTCCGGCAATTTTAATTCCACCATTCCACTGTTCCAAAACTTGTCTCATTATAATCTCACTATATACTTTATACAGTAATGGTGAGAGCACGCAACCCTGTCGTACGCCTCTCCGAATATTGCATCTATCAGATAAAGTATTTTCGATCTTCACCACTGCTTCCGAGGCTTCGTATAGATTTTTAATGAGGGTTGTCAGATGGATTGGTACGCCGATTTCAATTAAAGTACTCCAAAGTTTCGGCCACCTGACATTATCGAAGGTCTTCTCATAGTCAACGAAGCAAAGATACATTGGAACGCCATACTCCCGAGCTTTTTCTGTCAGCTGTCTTGCATTAAAAATGTGTTCACGGGTTCCCCGTCCCTTGACAAATCCAGCCTGTTCCTCAGAAATCTGACGATCGATAAAAGCACTTAGACGCGCTTGCAACACGTACAGCATGATTTTACTAGCGTGAGATATAAGCGCTATTAGGCGGGAGTTATCACAGTTGGTCTTTGGTCCTTTTTTGTGGAGCGGCAATAAGACAGACGTGGACCAATCTTTTGGCCAGAGTCCCGTTTTCCATATTCTTTGGCAAAGTAAATGCAGGATTCTCAGGCCTCTGTCGTCCAAAGTTTTTAAAACATCTGCTGATATTTGATCGATTCCAGTCGCCTTACCATCTCTCAGCTTCCTGATTGCTGCCTTAACTTCGTCCAGGAGTATATCCGGCTCCTCTTCATAATCGCCGAGTTCGTCGACAACAGAGTCTGGATCGGTATACAGGGTCCCACAGTAGTTCTTCCAGATGGAGGCTATCTTATTCAACTCCGTAGCCGGCACATTCTGCTCATCGTGTATTATCCAGTGTCGTGTCAATTTACGAGTAATGATTCGAATTTTCTGAAATAGATCTTTTGTGCTATTCGTTGCTGCATGATTTTGAACCTCTTCGCACATAGTCGCTAGATACGCATTTTTGTCTCTACGGGTTGCACTCTGTATGGCTCGGTTCAGCAAATTATAACGCTCGAGGTCCACAGTGTTATCCAACCCTAGAGATTTGATCTCCCTTCGTTCACGTATCAACTCCCTTGTTTCTGTTGTTATCCAAGGTTTCCATTTGTTATCTAGGTGTTCGTTTGGCATTTCCTTGAGTGACGATATAACAGCCGTTTTCATAGTCTGCCATATCTTCTCGGGGCTCTCATTCTCAATATCTTGAACCAAAGGTGCAACTTTGTCCATGACAGAATCGTTAAAGCGTTGAACATGAACAGCATTCAATGGGGGGAGCTTTCTTATTTGTCTTCTTTGACAGTTTTTGAATCTGGCGAAATATTCGCACATCAGAAGCTGATGATCACTTCCGCAGTCTGCCGATGGCAGCGTCTTCGCCGCTTGAACAGAAGCTCTCCAACGCTGCCTAACTAAGATGTAATCAACTTGGTTTTTGTACTTGCCATCCGGTGATCTCCAGGTAAATAAACGTCTTTTGTGATGTTCAAACATAGAGTTTACAATCGCAAAGTTGTTGTCAATGCAAAACTGAATAAGTCGTTCACCTCTATTATTACGGTCTCCTAGGCCAAATTTCCCGACCACTTGGCGTAGATGGTTTTCGTTCACAGTGCCACCAATTTTTGCATTCAAATCCCCTACCAAGATAAGGATTTCCTTATTTGGTATCCTATTTATTGCAACTTCAACCGCTCCATAAAACTCCTCAATCTCCTCATCTTCTGCATCTGAAGTGGGCGCATACAGCGATAGGATGTTTAAGATGCATGGCTTCGTATTTATTTTTAGCGAGCAAATTCTCTCGTTAATAGGTTCGTACCCAAGAACATAGGGGTTGAGTCTATTTGATATCAGGATGCCCACACCATGAATGTTCCTGTCTTCAGTACCGGAGAAATAAACTGTATACTCAGATGATCTGAAATGTCCCCTAACATGCCAATGTGTTTCAGAGATGGCCGCCACATCAATCTTGCACCGTTGAAGTTCCTCCTGGAGCAGCCGAAGTTTACCCTGTTGGTTAAGCCCACGTACATTCCATCCTGCTATAAATCACCATTACAATTTACCAAAAGCAAAAAAATCTCTAGATGGTTTCCAAAATAAGGCACCTTTTTTATTTTTCGGGATACAGAGTTAGTTAAAGGCGAAGATTGTTAAAATATGTGTAAAAAACTGAAAAATCAAAATTTTCTATTTTAACAAAGTGGAGAATTATTTGAGCTAAATTACATATAATTACCTAAGTAAAAAGAAGACTTGGTGGGTTCTATATAGGGCTTATGATTTATCACTGATCTAACGCCAAAGACAGAGAAAAAAAATTGTTGGGGCATGCTACTCGTATTTTTCGAAAAAAAGCAAATCGATTTCCTTAGAACGACGACATATTATTGCTTGCTTTATGGTTCTTCGGCACGTTTTTGCTTGTGTATGAAAATATTTTTTTCTTTTTTTTCGAGAAAAGGAAATTTTTTTATTTTTTTTAAATATTGATTTTTGGTTTAATTGACTCTTTAATACTGAATCTGACTACCAAAAAGAAATAAATTTCATACACTACTTTGAAAATATTCATATATTCCAAAATATTTACGTAAAATTTGATAATCCAAAAGTTATGGCTACCCTAAATAGGTACACAAATGTTCAATTTAACAATCTGACCAATCATTCCGTATAATTATAACTCAACGCCACTTCGCATACATTACCGAGATTTTCGATTCGCGCCGAAATAATAACTTAACATCCCAATTACAGCAAGTTTGATTATCCTCCGGACTTATTGACTTCCAGAGCAAACAGCAGGCGCCCCCGGAGTCTAACCGGTCCGAGGGGCTCCGGCGATATTGCAATCCTAACAAATGGTTAATATGTTAACGTTATTGCCGCGGTAAGCCTGGCGGGAGTTAATTTCGGCGCTGCTGGCATCATTAATCCCTAATGGGGCGCGGTTGATGTATGATCGCCCTGCGCCCCCTTTCATTATAGGAAGATCAGGGTTCCTCCTGACAGCGCATGCATTTCCCGGACGCTCCGCTTCTGTTATTATTAAAAGTCAACCACGCACTACAATAATAATTATTATAACAATTTTCATCAAACGGGTAGCTAAATCTTTCAAATATTAAGCACTCTAGTGACTGGTCATGGTAATAATGATCATTTTGGTTGTAGGTATGGTTTCAAAACAGGCGAGCGAAGTGGAAGAAACGCAAGAAGACAACGAACGTGTTCAGGACTCCCGGAGCTCTATTACCATCTCACGGGTTGCCTCCTTTCGGTGCCATGGGTGATGGTCTTTGCGGTTCCGGTATGTTTAGTTCGTCGGATTCAAGATGGGGAGTCGCCGGAATGACTACTGGTAAGTTCTTATGATCTGTTATTCGGATCCTAAGTAAATATCGTAATCGGTGGAGACTTGGAAGGAATCTTATTTTATTTGCTCGTGAAACGTGTAGACAAACAGGATGTTTTTTAGGGTATCGCTTGTTTTATTGCAGGTTCGGTGAATTAAAAAGAAGGCTGCCGTAGTTTCAAGTAATTAGCGTCTTGTATATGGGAGTAAATTCAGATAAAGTAAAACGGTTTTTTTGAAAATATTTACCGCACCAAGAGTAGGTCGATGATTCTTGATTTCTTCTTCTTAGACATCTGTAAATGTGAACAATACCCAATTGGCAGAATTGGAAGAAACGCAATTTAAAAAAAAAAACAAAAAAAAACTGATAATTGGACATAGTCAAGGATAGTGACAGTAAAGTAGCTCAAGACAAAGAAAGCTCACTTAGGGACCAAAAGCTTGAGGACCATAATTTATGTACAAATAAAAAAAATATGATCGAAAACATTGAGAAGAACATGTGAAATAAGAGATTCTCTAAACCAGCTAATGGACAAATAAGCCACATTCTAAATTTATTAAAATTCATTTTTTCGAAACTATACACCAAAAAATTGCCCTGAAATTGTGTTATTATACCCCCCAAACATTTTTGCGATGCCAAATCTTTTAAAAACAGTTTTATCCAAAATAAATGACCAAAAAGTGCTGGTACGATCTAAAATCTAAGGCATTGAGAAAATTGAAGCACCCCTGCAATCTTCTAGAGAGAGATAGAAGAGAGTCTTTTTTAATAATTTCTATAATTTTTACAAAAATTTATACTTAGGAGCTTGGTTAAGTTTCGGTACCTACTCAAGATAAACTGGAAAGAGTCCTACTGCAGGATTTTCTTTTTAACCTCAAGAAAATGCATTGGATCAACCAGAATGGTTCCAGGAATAAAAAATAACATTCTAGTCTCTTGCCCTTTCCGAACTCCTCGTAACTGTCCTCAAATTATGTCCAAGATTCACCGCAGAAGAATAATAAAAGCTCAGAAGGACCAAATGGACCACTGATATGCACAAAAATAAAAAATGTCCTAAAGTTCGAGAGTAACGTCATCCTCAAGTTAACCCCAGAAAGACAGAAAAAAGTCTGTTTTGGAATTATTTACATCAAAGAAACTTCGTCGTCGTTGGTGGTCCATAATACCCTGAAAAAGCTGAAAATGAGATTCACTGTATAGGATGGTTCATTGCTCAATAACCTTTTAATGGATTTCAAAAGTACTTTAAGTCAAAAAGATGACCATCAAATAAGGAAATACGTTTTCAGACATGTTTGGTTCCAACTATACTTTTCATTGTTGTTTTCCTCGTATTTTGTTGCAACAAGCAAGTTTACACCCTAGTTTACTGTCAGCTGTTGAAATTCTTTCTCAATATTATTATTAGCAATCCATACCATATTATTATTATTATACCATGAACTTCGATGCTTTTCTTTGATATAAGTTTTTTCTTTTCTCTTTTTTTTTGAATTGATTTTGTTTTGTTCATGATGCTAACGATTCACTTTTAGTTATTTATTATTTTCTTATTTTCTAGTTTTTTGTTTATATACCTGCTTGGTGTGCATTTGTTTTTTGTAATATATATGCTTTATTTTGTATGGGGCTCACCCCGTTGATATAATAATAAATAAATAAATAAATATCTTCACGCGAGAATGTTCAGCTGTTTTTTGGAGCCTCGCAAGATCAAAAATACAAAAGCTGTGACTAACTGCAAAAGGATTAATATCGGTAGCAGTAATTTACCTTCCCTAACATTTGCCCCTTAGTGATGAGCAGTTTCGGTTTTGGTTTTGTAGCTTTGGTATTGGTCTTGCACAAAAACCACTACCAAAACCATTATTTCACCTGCAGTAGCAAAATTAATACCAAGATTTGATAAACAAGGCCACGAATGAGTCTATTAGTACAAGATCAAGGCCAAGACCATCATGGTCATTAGCGATCAATAAGACCAAGAAGATTAAGAAGACCAAGAAGAAGTCTATTGATGCAAGACCAAGACCAAGACCGAATGTGCAATACAAAGAGTATCATAGTCTTGTCTTGGCCTTGCTCTTGTTCATCGCTTTACTTGTTGCACTAACAAAAAACAATTATTTTTGATTAGTTTATGTAATTTGGTCGGAGTGACAGTTCTCTCAGGCAGCTCAGGAATAATCAAGAACTGTTGCTACGACTGAAAGTATTTTGCTTATGGAGTCACTACAGCAAAAAGTCTCCGGCTAACCTCTGCAGACCGACGGCGGATATGTAAATCCTACTGGACTTACCACATTTTCACATTTACCTAAAGACAGAGGCCAGATGAACTACATAAATGGCAAGAAGCTTGCTAAAGGCTTATAACTTGGAGCGAACTAGGTCGGTGGATGACATAGTATGTTATCAGTCTACTAGATATACCCTCGAACATAATGCCTATAGACCATCATGAATCGCTCTGCTTCCCGGGAAGAGATATGTGGGAGGACAACAGGAATGAACTCCTAACAGCAGACTTTGAAGGTTCACTAATCTAATCTACTATAACCTCCGCAGACATAAAATTTATAAAATAATTTCGAAAAATAGTAATGCAAATGTGTTGGGTTGTTTTTTGGTCTAAAAAAAGTGGTAGTTCCTTTTTTGAAATTGAAAGTATGAAAAAATGATGTAATTAATGAAATGTCACATTTTCAGGTCTTGGACAATTAGGTCAAGGTTCAGTATCGATGAGCGGATTTGGTCAGTCCTTGGGCCAACTAAACCAAAGTTCTGGCATCAGTCCAGCATTACCAATTAGTACGGCGACAGCCGCAAGCACTGTTTATCAAGCACATTACGGATTGAATTCTTTAGGTAAGTCTTATAGCAGTTACATTAATAATACCAGTCCATGCAGGTATTGGTGAAGACTCGAGACAAACGCTCCTTTAAAATGGGCAAAAGATCAATCGCCAAAAACAATACACGTCTTGTTCAGCCTGTGATTCATCATCAGACAGACAACCACAATAATAATAATAACTTAGTCATAGGTAGAATGAAGAATGAGATTATATTGTACTCATATAGGTGCCTACTCAGCCAGCCAGTCCATAGGATGATAAATAATTGGAAAACTCAGCTATGATGCAGTATGAAAGTCAATATGCTAAGTGCCTTCTTATGTGTCTGTGAAAAGAATCAGTAACGTTAAAGTATGTGTGCGGTAGTAATTAGAGTAGTTGACGCGTATTTCGGTAGCAAGTAACGAGGCTATTTCTAATCACTGCTAATTGTACCTTAGAGGCTTTGGTTGAGGACTGGTGCTTAGGTATAGGAGATCTCGGCTTGGACGGCCATCTTGGAATGCCACACCGAGCTGTTACTTTCGACCAGGAGGTGTCAAAAGTAAATCCAGTGGGTTTTGTTTGGTTTCGGGTTGTGTAGACGACCGTCGATCACACTGTAAATGTTGACGTTGGCGTTTTTTCTTTGTTTTACATTATCGTCACGGTGGAAACAACATTGTTGGGACAATCGTAAAATCATGTAGAGGATAAACAGGTTTATGCTTTTTGTTCGTAAAGATCGATCGGAAGATGTAAATTTTATGAATGGATGTTATGATGGAATATAAAATTTTTAATAATAGGTGCTAAAATTGTAGTTATTGTTGAACTGGGAATAAGAGTAAGCTTTACTTCTTCAATAAGTACTTGAAATCATAAATTAACACTTGAAAAAGTTTTATCCAGAAAAACTGAAAAAAATGCTGATTTTTTTTGGCGGGAAATTGTAGGTAGGTACACGTCTGAATTGCGCCACTCATTTTCTGAGACTTGTTTTGAAACACCCTGTGGGTATATTTGCTATTCTTTTTATTATTAAAACTTTTCGTAAATCTTAATTTGGAAGAATTCCAAGGTCAATACAAGGACTAGTCATACCAAGGACTAATTATTCGAAATTTTCATGAAAAAATCTATTTGTGGCGTAATTTTGTGTGAACGTACAGCTTACTCGGAAAAATAATCTAGTTGGGTCGTAAAGTCCTTTCTTTTCACAAAAAGCTAAAAAAAATGTTTAAAAGTCAAAAAATCTAGATAGGTTAGATCAAAAAGATCAGAGCGTTCTGAAAAACTTTTTCCTGAGAATTATGATCTATTTTTGGAAATAATCTCCGCAAGTACAGGGTGTAATTTGGATATGTACTAAATTTAAGGACGTATTTCTGGACGAATTTTAACTCGAAAAATTCATATCAACATGTGTTTAAGTTTTTTCACCCCGACTAGTTAGTGTTATTGCAATGAGAAATGTACGCCACTGACTTTTTTTTTATTTTTCAGAAAAAGAAGAAGTACAATTTTTTGTCTCCTTAGATTTTTTTTTGTATCTTGCTTCTTTTTCGAGGAAAAAAATAAAACCCACTTCAATGCATGACGAAAAATGGCTAAAACTAAAATAATTTACAATTACTTTACAATATATTTTTCAACATGCGTTGAAGCGGCTTTACTTTTTTATAGAAAATGACAGGATTTTTTTCTATTGAGGATGCCAAAATTGAAAAAAATTTAATAAAGAAAGGTCAGTGGCGTACATTTTTCTTTGCAATATCAGGCCAGGACGCCACTGGACTTGATAATTTTAATCTATTTGGGGACACTGGAGCTCCTTATTATTACAAATAATACTGCAAAATTGCAAAAGTATCGGCAAAAGAATGTTTGGGATATTAATAAAAAACCGATAAAAAAGAAACATTCAACACCTCATGTCTTGAAAACCAGACATTTTAGCCAAAATTGGCCCAGGAATATGCCTTTAAATTTAGTAAATCCCTTAAGTAATAACACCCTGAACATTATGCATATTTAGCACAGAGATGTTAGTTTTTTATCACGAAGTTGAGAAAAGTACAGCTTGCTGAAACAATTTTTCTCGAGAGCAACATTCTATTGTTGTAAAAGATTGATCTTCTCCAAGTCCAAAACCAGTACCTAATCAAAGATGCCAGAATTTAAGGATTTTGATAAAAAAAAAAAATAATAAGGGGAAGACCAATCTTTGATTGGTCTGTTAGCTCACTGAGTGTCAATTTTTGGAGATTAAAGATCGTGAAGATACATATGATTTCTTTTTTTTTGAATAGTTGTTGTGGATAGCTCTGAATAGTTCTGGACGAAAATGTCACGAGTTTGGAAGATCACAGCATCATGAAAAAATCTAGTAAAAAAAAATTTCTAAATATGAAGAGTTTTCCATGACAAAATAAGCCTTTGACACAAAGACTTAGAGCTAATAATAAATTTATAGTTGAAACAAAGAGCACAAATAAAAGTCGATGAAAAATTCTGGACTATGTTAATCCAGAAATGGAAATAAAACGAGGAGTTTTTTTGATAAGCTTTACTCGAAAAGCATGGAAATAGTAATAAATGGAAAAGTTATAAATAATATCAGGTTTTCAGATGAGAGAGGTACAGCGATTCTCGCGAGCTCAGCAGAAGCATTACAATCATTATTAGCCTGGTCAGCCATCAGATATTTGGGAACCTAGATCACACAAAATAACGAAGAAACAACAGAGATAAGATCAAGATTAGTAAAAAATTACAAAAAGTGCGTTTGAAAAACTAAAATAAGTTACAAAATGTAACAAAGACCCACCACTATAGAATTCAGAATTAGAACACTCAGAGTTATGTGTTTTCGACACTATACTGTATGGATTGGAGAGCTGGACACTGAAGGAAGGAACAAATAAACAGATTATACAATCCTTCGAAATGTGATGTTATCGAAGAAAGCACAAAATTGCTTGAATGCAAAGAAGAACAAATGGGGAAGCGTATGTTATTAGGATTGATGGGAAAGGATTGTGAAATAATCAGGAATATATAATAGGTTAGAAAATTACAATATTCAGGGCACAATATGAGAGGGGATATAAAGGGAAGATAAAGGGAAGACGAGTATAAATAGGAAGAATAAAAAAATCATGCTTATAAGAAATCTGATGGGAGAGTGGTATAGCTGTAAGTACTTAGTTCCTTGGACCTTCTCAGAGCAGCAGTGAATAAAGTGAAGATATAGCGATTTTGGTAGCCAACCTCTGATAAGTGAGGCACTCAAAGAAGAAGAAAATACGAAAATCGAAGCTGTAACAAAAAATATTCGATGTTATAAAATCGCAGCATCCTCAAATTCCTTCTGCGGGCTGATTTTTATCTAATCTTAGTTGATTCTATTCAAATATCTTGTAACTTTACAGCTTTATAAAATATTATTACGATACAGCACTGCTAACGCCATCTCTCGTCAGAAAACCTGCATATAAGGTATAGACCATGTTACAGATTCCTATTTTGGTAGCGTTCTACCTCTAAAATAACTTTTAGAGTTTTACAGTCGGAGTTGCTTGATGAAAACTTCTATTGATCAAAGCATACCTCCAAACAGAATAAAACTTGTATAACCTTATAATTACTAAATCGCGCTAGAGGCACAGAGACCATTTTGCTGTGAAGTAGAGGTCTTAGACGCGAAAATATCTTCCCTTCCTTGAAAACCAATGAACCAATCTGGGTAAGGTTATTAAGCTCATAAATAATTCATAGATCCCAATTCCAATTTTTTTATTGTTCATGTTTTCGAAAATATAGTTTTCATTATACCGTTATACTTTTTGAGAGGCAATACAATCTACAAATACTAAAACGAAATAGATAAAAATGGTAAAAGAGTTCTCTTTTAGTGGAATAATTCGAGAAAAAGTTTTCCGGAAATTCAATGTCAATGCAATAACAATAATTTCATTCAATAGATAGTTTAGATGCTATGGGAGACTCAGCGTAGTAAATCTAAGAATTCTAAGTTAATGAGAAAATATAATAAATAATTATTACATATGTATAATTTATATAAACACAGCTATATGCTTATGATTAACACCACTGAAAGATTCAGGTGCAAAACTCAAACTATACGAAGACTATGAATATTAATCAATTGGTATGTGTCAAAGTAATTATTAACTATTTGGTAACTCTGGTGTGAATTAGTGAATTTATAATGTCAAGACTGGTGATCAATATTTAACGATGTGTAATTTTTTCTTCGCGAACGCGCTTGCAATAACGTAACTTTACAACAATTACCTACACATGTTTCATTGTTATAAAACTGCATGTTTCTCTTTTATATTTTTTATTACTATGTAAATATTGTAAATATCTAAGTAAATGGTTGTTCTTTATTATAAATATATTTTTATAATACTTCATGTAGGTAAGATTCTTTCTCAGGATTGTCTCAATATGAATACCCAGGTATAGGTATACATATATGAGAGTCGTAAGAAATGTGAAAGATTCCTGCTAAAGAAGAAGTGGACGCGTATTTCGGGTTTTAATGGCTCCAGGTGTCGTAAAATGTAAAACTTAAACAAATACACTCATGTAAATGAGCGAAAGGTATGCTTATTTTAGTATATCCCATTAATTATTCATGTTTCCATGCATGTATCTAACAACATGCACGAGAGAAAATCCAGAACTGTTCAAACTATCGAACGAATTCCGATCAATTATTACGCGCAATAAACAAAAACATTAATGTTGACGGTCAGGTGAGGTGAGAATAACACGGTCTGATCTAAAACGCTCCTAATTGTTCTAATGTGCTGTTCATTATCAGAAGAAAAGGTTTTAAACGTTCGTTAATTCTGCTTGTGGTTATCATTAGCCAAAATTTAGGAGTTTGTTGTCCTCCGTTATTAATTTTATTTACCAAATTTATATAATGAAAGAGGTATGCGTAAATAAGCAAATAAACTTCCGAAGGGATGGAAAATTCAGTGCTTTTTTCGATATGCTACCAAAAAATTTTGTAACGCCAGTTATAGGTATATAGGTACACTTTTCTTCAATTTATTCAACAGAGTGTCCCAGTTTTGAATTCCCAAAAATATTTTTTTTTTTTAATCTCAAGGCTCAATGGAATTTGTCAAAATTTTTCACAGTGTAACCACGTTGATTGAAGAACATGATTTTGATGCTCCCAATTAAAAAGTTTTCCATCCAGAGGTGGATTTTCCATCTGGAAAGGTATAATGACTTTTCTGATCTAGACAAAACGGGAGTATCTCCCAAAAATATCAAATCGGCATTAAAGTCTGGTGGTGTACAAATTATTCATTAAAAAACAAGACACTACGTCTGTAAATTAATGGAATTTTTCATTGGGAGCATCAAAATCATGTTCTTACTTCAATTACCATGGTTGCTGTGAATGATTTTGAGAAATTCCATTGAGCTAATTTTGAGATATTAAAAAAAATGTATCTTCTTTCAGAAAACTTTCAGAAAATACCCTTTCAGAAAACACCCTGTATCTCCAGCACTAAGATCGTTTCGATAAATTACTTTTTTCTTTAAAATGACTTTTTCTATCGAATGCTGAAATTACTATAAACTGGGACACCTGTATAGTGGGGATTTTTTTTTTCTTCAGAATGGAGTCCTCAAACATATTCCTGAATACAAATTTTTAAAACCTCAAGTTCCCAATCCGCACAAAGCACATATACATATTTATACAGCGTGTCCCAATTTTTCTTTATCAAGATATGGGTTATTTAACAGAAATAAATGAAATTAGGGAAATTTAAAATATACCTTTCAACACCTTAATAATCATAACCAACACTCTTGGTTTTTTTTTTCAAATTACACCCTATTTTTGCTCTTCATATTGATGACTTTGTTCTGGATATACAATGACATGCGATTTTCGAAAATCGATTTTCGAAAGTAACTTGTCAGGAGCAATAAACTATCTTGAAAACCAGGTGGTCATTAAGGGATGGAATTATGAATATCTCGGTAAATATCGGTTATACGTATAAAAGTACTACTTATTTCAAAAATTGTCAAAACTACACCCAGCAACTTTTGTTTTTTTGAAATTTCTTTATGTTCAAAAGTTACAAATTTTTAAAGATTACTTGGGGGTGCATGGAAACGTTTTTTTTTTTAGATTTTACAACAAAACGGTTAATCTGGAGGTGAAAGTAGATTATACGATAAAAGCTGTTGCTTTTTGGTTTTCCTATACAAAAAAACGTATCTTAAATTTTTTTTGGCATGCTTGGTACGGATATAAGAGCCATAACTCCGACCAGCTCCAATATTTTGGAAAGTTTTTGAATCTATTCAAATAACTAATAATTCGAGAACTATTTATTTCAAGTCATATAGCATTTTCACTAAGTACTTAAAATTGGAGTTATCGGGGTCACTGATTAAGAATCTGATTTTCAAAAAAACAAAATGGCGGGTCCAATATGGCGAACGTCTTTCATAAATTAATTTAATTTTTTCGCATTTTCACCAAACTCATCATTGGAGAGTTTAAGTACGGATTCTTCTTAAAGAGCGACCACCCAAAATACAAAAATTGTATTTGATGAAAACGATATGACTTAAATTAATTTGTTTTTGTAAAATTCGAAAATATTCTTAAAAATCAGCCTATTTTTGACCCCTGATTGACCGTTTTGTTATAAAATGAGAAAAAACCGTTTCCATCCCTTATAAAGTATCATTTCCGAGAATTGTATATCTTTTGAACAATAAGAAATTTCAAAAAAACTTTCAAACAAAGGTTGCAGGATGTATTATTGACACTTTTTTGAAATAGTACTTTTTTACATACAACCGATAATAACCTAGATGGCAATTTCATCCCTTAAATTCAAGATGGCGACCATCTTGAAAAAAAGCGTAACTATATGGTAACGAATAATAACAATACCCACGTCGAAATGCCACGATTTGGGTTGAAAAGAAGAGTCACTGTGCCCATAATTTGACAGTGGTTTTCATTAGTAGGTATTCAGAACGAAATCAGGAGCTGAGAAAAAAATAGGGGTGTAATTTGAAAAAAAAAAAAAACAAGTAGGGGATGGTAACTTAAGGATTGGAAGACGTAAATATTGAGGGTAAAGCCGCAGAGCCTTTAGTAGGGGTATATTTTATGTGAAATATTTCAATTATAGTAATAATGCAATTACAAATATAGACCGTTTCATTTTATTTAAAAAAACCTCAAGGTGTGTTTTAATTCTTTTTTTACTACTTCTTATCTCCTTGACGACATTGGCTAGATTTTCAAAAATGCATATCACTGTAATCAGAACAAAGTAGTAATCCTGACTTATAAAGAAATAGAGGTTTACTTTGAAAAATAAAATGAGTAAGAGATGATTTTTTGTTGTATTGAGAGTGTTGTCGCAAAGTCTTAGGGGTATATTTGAAATTTCCAAAACTTAATTTGTTTCTGGTTTATAAGCAGGATATCCCTTGGTAAAGAAAATTTGGGACATCCTGTATGCAGACTGATTCATAAATAATGATTCATAAATAATGCAAAGGCTTCAAAGAGCATTTCCCTGTCGCAAATTAAAGGGACGTTTTTCATAAAAGAGGGTGAAAGTCGCGACCCCTGTTTTTTATCATAACTTTCTAGATACCTAGTAGAAATTTTGATATTTGAGGTTTTTCTTTTATGTTAACCTGATGTCAATTTTTCTTATCTTAAAGCACATTTCATAAATTATGCGATCCCACTTCTGTTCTACTGGCAACAATTTTTTCACTTCTGAAAGTGAATTCTGATATCAACCCTTTCGGTTTATATGCGATTTTGTTATTATTGTGTTCTTATACACCCCTTATTCTTACTATTTTTATATTTATTTTATATTAAAGTAAATTTGAGGATTAATGAAACATCAAGGTGACATTTCATTGTTTTTCTATCATTTTTATCTAAACAGTAATAACTATATTAGAAAAAAATACTTCTATTTTTCAATACAAAAAATCAATATTCTATAATTTTTGCAGGCGACAGCATGATGTCATACTGCAACCCGAGCGGCAACGGCGGCGGCGGAGGTCAAGTCCAGGCAAACCCCGGTTCACCACCGCCGCAGTGCTCCAGCGCCGCGACGCCGCCAGTAGCAGCGTCCCCCGACCAAGAGGAGGACTGCTGGCGCGGACACAGCATCGCGGCGCTGCGGAGACGAGCGTCCGAGCTGAACGCCGCCATGCCGCCCTACTTGCAAATCAACTACGAAGGGGCGGCGAATAACGCCTCGTCGGTGTACTAGTATTAGGGTGGCAGCTGTTGTAGGGGCGGCAGCTGTGGCGAGGATTGGAGGCGATTTTGTTGTTAATTGTTGTTGATATTTGACTATGTATTTCGTGATGGGGTGGAAATGTTTCTTTTTAAGAAGTATAAGTACACATACATATAGGTAACCTACTCTATGATCATTATAATATTACGGAAAATTGATACCTACCTCTAGAGACACAATTCCTATCTCATTACGATACATACATACTTATTCTTCTTCTTAGTTATAATGAACTAAAATGTATCAAAGACTTATTGTTTGGTAGATGTATTTTTCTTGAGCTAAAATAAAAACAAAAAGGACAAAAGGTAATCATACAATCTAAAGGAACAATAATTCCACACCTGTATACGATACGTCATACCTATACTTTCACTGCTAGTAAAGAGAATTTCTCTTAACCTGTTAAATTGACTGTTCTGCCTGAATGCAGGGTGTTCAGTATTATGACAGATTTAATTTCCTGACGAATTCTTGTCCCTCTATAATAGATCAGGGTAATCTCTATATCCTAACATCCTGTTCAAGAAAAGTAGACAGGGTTCTGGGTATGCGAAATTAGGGGCTATTTTATATTGGAATCGCGGATTTTTTTCGTTTATATTTTGAAGAAAATAGGAGCGAGAATGGATCCTTGACGAACACCATTGTTTAAAGTGACTGTCATTGAATGATCTCATTTTTCCATGGTTTAAGGCAGGAGAGCACCAGACATTATCAGTTCACTCGAGCTGCTTCATTATACTTAACTCTATCTTTGTTTTGGTTAATTTTTTTAATTTTGAACTTCTCCCAGTTTGATTATTGCATACAAAAGGGATTCAAAGGGGAAACGGATAGGTATTAGGGACGATTAAAACTTCAATGTCTAGTATTAGGGTCGTTGGGATGATTTAAACTTCAATCTACTTATAGGTATGGTCCTGTGCAAAATTTTTGTAATTGTTGTCTTTCATCTAATCTTATCGAGTTAATAGATTTGGCTACGTCTCAAGGTCATCAATGAACTTCTTCCAGTTCTTCCAACTTCTTCCGAATTTTTGAGATGGGAAGTCTTGCTACTCTTATATACACGGTTGGATTTTTCTATACCTACTGGGCATCAATGAACTTTCTCCATTTCTTATTCCAACTTCTTCCCTATTTTCGGGACTGGAACACTGAATGTTAGAGTTTCCCAGATTCTATCGGCTTGGGGTGCTTGACCACCCCTAAATCGAGACTAATTCTGTGGATTCGCATTAATATTTACTAAAAATTTTATTCTCGCTGATTATCTCGGTGATCAGATTCTCTACTCGATTCTCTACAATTGCAATGAGTAGGTAGGTACCTACGTCATGTTTATTGAACACCTTGCATAATTTCAAAAAAACCTAACGAAAACCATTTCAGTAATAGTAATAAATGAAGCATACCTAATGTAAATTTCTTTTCAACAGTTCTGCAATTGTTCTAAAACTACCTATGTTATGTATACGATATGTAATATATAAATTGTACAAAGACTTCTTCTGTATGTTTTGAATGTGAATTCTATAATTATTATTATTATTATTATTATTACTAATTCATTAGTGTGATGTGATGATTTTCAGTGTAATAATGATAGACTAGATGGACAAAGTAATTCCATTTCTCTAAAATTAGGATAACAATAAGCAGTATACGTTGTAAACAATGTAAACTAATATATTTATTATAAATTTGTATACATAGATATTTATTTCTGTCATTTTTGATAGATCTTTGATTGTCAAAATTCTTTAGATAATTTTATTATTTAAAACAAGATATTTGTAAAATTATTATTATCCGATTAAATGTAAAATAAAACATTATTATATGTACACGTCTACTTCTAATATCCCTTCGGTTTTCACAGTAACCTGGTCATGCTAACACTATCAACAAGGAAAGAAAACGCAAAATTTTAAACAGAAAAAATTTTTAGACAGAGAGGTTCTCTAAATGAGAAATTGAGAGTACACTCATCCGTGACATTTCCCTGTTTTAGCTTGAAACAACAACTGTTGTAGTGGTTGTTGCGAATTTGTTATCAATTTTAGAGTTTACCGGAAGATTAAGTCACTTACTCATCGAGCAGTACTCAACTTTGAGTCGTCGCGAATAGATCATTCAATTGTAATATTTGTTGTTTTCTCAAGTAAACCATTTTTCGCAAGTTCAAATTAGAGCAACCTTTTACAATCCTTTATTCCTTCCTACCCCCCGCCTCTTTTTCTCCTAGCTCAATAATCAAAGTGCTCAAAGATGACCATGTAAGCAGCCAGCACGAAGGTAGTTGAAATTTAATTTATCTTTATACAGTCCACAAATTGTCACAACAGTCCCCTTTAAATTCCGAGCCGAATGAGTTAGAACTTGCGTTAAAAAAAATTAAAAGGCACGAATTTTACTGGCTTTTTACGTACGGGTACGACTGATGGTGTCAAATGTCAAAGATGACGCTGTCCATGTGAACTTTACAACTTAAAATGACATGAGGTGGGGGGCGGGCATGTGAGACCTCATTTTAATCTATTTTAGGTCTCAATAAAATAAATCACAATAATTATTTTTTTAAAATTTTTGTGAAAAGTGCCAAGTAGCAATCTGTATGGGTACATGGTGCTTCAAAGTTGAGCTATTTCTCGCTGAAGAGGTTCAATAAATTCGAAAAATGAGATCGTTGACCCATATATGACACACAACATACATTAATGTACCTATTTGTCTTTCTCAATAGTTTTGAAAAATTGAAAAACATATATTACCTATTTTTTACCTATTACCTATATTACAAAAAAGTAACTGAGCGTCAAAATACCTCTACAGGGTGTTTTTTTTTTAATTTTTAGTTAGGAGATCTCGTTAAATACTCCAGTTAAACGAACTGTTTGAATGGGGAAAGCAGTGCAGTTTTTTGAGCTTTTATAGTTTGAAGCAACTTTTGTTTTTTTGAAAGTCTTCATGAGTTCCTAGATATTTGACAAAAACTATATTTCGCAAATTTATTTATACTGAGATAGTATCTCTTATTATTGAGATTAGAGAATAATAGTAAAAAAAAATGTTTTCGACGATTTTATAAAAAATAAAAGGGCGCTATAATTTTTTTTATTTGTCGTGCCATTTTCGAGTTATGACATACCTAAACATGTGTTTTTTTAATTGTGAAAAACTTCCCAACTTCTTTATTTTCAGAAAAAAAAAACCATATCGAGTTTTTTTTATATCGTTGTATTTATAAAAAAGAGAGAATGATGTCATAGCTACTATGACTTAGTTACATTAAAAAAAAACATCAGTTATGTCATAGCATAGCTCGAAAATGACACGACAAATAAAAAAATTGTAACTCCATTTTATTGTTTATAAAATTCTCTAAAATTTTTTCCCTTGCGACTTTTCTCTTATCCCAATAATAAGACTGCCATCCCAGTATAAAGACATTCTCCGAATTTTCTTCATGTTAAATATCTAGGAACCCATGGAGATTTTCAAAAAACCAAAAGCTGTTTCGAATTAAGCTCATAAAACTGCACTACTTTCCCCATTTTTCCTCTAACTGCAATAGTTTACGAGATCCCTGTACTAGACATTTTCACTCTGTATAAATTTTCCTAGGTATATAAAAATATCTCTTTATCGGAAACCGCACTTTTTCGAAAATCTTTTCGGACCACCTTCAGGTTCTTATTATAAAGGCACGGCACAATTTACATGGAACACACCCTGTAAATATTTGGCAATGTTAATTTTTTTGGAAGGTGTTTCACAAAATATGTTTCACCACCAGGTGGAGCTGAACTTTTGCATGCTATTTACGAACTTAGCTGCTAAGTTTGGAAGTTAGAAGAATCTGCGATACAAAATTAAACACAAACAATATTGATTAAAATTTTTGCAATGCTTACACCGCCCTCTATGAGATAATGACATAGGCACTGTCTGCAGAGCACTACTATTAAAAAGAGGCAAGAATGGAAAATCAATGATATATTATACTAAACCAAATCAGTAGCAATTTTCTTGCTTATGTGAATGTATCGAGTCAATCGCCACTAGATGACACTAGCATCAGCTAACAAACTGCCCGGTCTCAATGAATGATAAACAGTTCACTAGAGAGTGCGTGTATGTGTTTCATTGATTACATATTGCTTAATGCAGCTACTCCTAGATGGCACTAGCACCACTCGTAAATTCTCGATTTGGTAAATTACGGTTTATAGATTGGTATACCGGGCGTTCGCAAAGTATACTTTATTTTTTCCAGGGATGATATTAATTATTATACTTTCTTCTTTACACTCCGATTATCTTTTTATCTTATTATCCCAAATTTGGTTTGCGACATATTGTGTATTTTTTTATTTTTTTTTTTTGTTAATTCTGCAAAAATACATCCAGTAGGTAGTCCATTCATACGAGGAGGTAAAGAAAATTTTTTCGAGTCAAATTTTTGGTATGACTTTAATTTTAATTTAAAACCGGTTTCGGTCCACTGGAGCATCTTCACGGGTAAAAGGACGGCTAACTGTAAAAAGATAAAAGTTGGGATAGTTGATAAAAAATATGTTTCAACTATCCCAACTTTTATCCTTTTACAGTTAAGCCGTCGTTTCCCCTGAAAATTGTCTTTACCACCTCGTTATTATTTTTTTCATTTGATGTATTCAAGAAATCTTTGTGATCGATATCCTTTAACACCTATCAAAAAAAGGTGAGCGCTTTTCAATAGGTACAACGCTCATATAATGCAACGCTAACAGCTTAATGTTTACCATGTTAGTGACCTAATTAAAACATTTTTTGTATTTGTTATTCAAGTAGCCGATTGCATATAAGTGCTGCAAAAAAGTCTCCCTTATATTGCTGATAGGTAACTTGCGCAGCACACTTTTTTACTGTATGAAAGATCTTCAATGCCGTTAAAAAAAGTAAGTGTGGAAAATATGACGTTTCAAATCTCAATAATTGATTTTAATAAATTATCAAAGCTTCACGTGGCAAAGAACATTTTCAAACACACCTAAAAAGCGGGCATTGTCGTGGCGTAACCGATCAGCACGCTCCAAGAGAAGCGTCTAGGGGACTTGATTTTTTTGAATCCCGCAGTTGCGTACTATACCGCTCTTTATTTTTTGTTTCATTTCTATTTTTTTTATTTTCTCTAATTTATATTTTTGAATTATTGTAACGCTTTAAGGAGTTGCTATCATTAATATATTGCTACCCGGACGGTTTAAATTACCATGAGCGATTCCTCAAGTCATTTCAGGACATCTTGTACTTAAAGTGTGTACACTGAGAGTTGTCTGTTGTGATAACTAAGGGTACATCATCTCGTTATGTTTCTTACTCCTTCTATTGCATTGCATAGTCAATCGAGTTAAAATGGGACGTATTGTCAGAAATACGTTTGAATCGTCTGCAATTCTAAAAAGATGAGCGAGAGTGAGACGGAAGTATCGACTCGCGTCTTGATACGCTTAGATTGATACGATATTACGATAAGATTGTCGTCGCTACTATCAGTAGTGTCAGTGGTAAATATACTAATAAGGTTTGTCTTGTGATTTGAAACGTTTTTAATACGAAATTAGCAGAATTACCTGTGTCCTGATGTGTTATTGTCCTGTGATAAACTATGAGTAACTTATTATAATAATTGCTCGAATGCCTAAAAATCTATTTCCTTGCTTTGCCCGGGAAACGATTGAACTCCCTAGTACGTGGTCTTGTGGTTAAATTGCTGGAATATTTTACTTGCAAATAAGAAAACGGAGGTGTTATTCTTTCTTTTAAACGGCAACCAGCAGGTAGGTGACATAATATTTCTATCATGATGATAACAATAATTATTATGATTCTTATTTACTTGCATTATATAATATTTGTTATCAAAAAGTTGCAAGGCACTACTTCGTCAATAACTTGTCGAAATAATATATTTTTATAGGATATTCATTATTCCTCAACACACGCCACTGACACGAACTGCGATACCACATCTGGTTCGACTTAGAAATAAGTGCACGATTCAAATCGAATTAAATGAAATTGTTTAGTCAGAATCAGTGTGGCATGACAACGGACAACTCTCAGTGTACAGAGAGTATGTACCTTTGAATTAAAAAAATATATATATGTATAAAAACCGCGGTCCCTTTTTTCAACTTCAAATAAGCCGGTGTCGCTAGACGCTTGCCAGATATTACCCAATAATCAATGACGTCACGCAACTTAATTTGAATTTGTACCATATTTCAAGCTGCCTCTAAAAACAATAGAAAGCTAACAAAAAAATATTTTTTAACAAATTTTTATCAGTAATTTTTTGGTTAAATGGATAAGCTAAGTTAAATCAATTATTGTATTTTCCAAAAACTGTGTCTATAGGTATACGCTTGTGATGTTTATGGAGGTCTAAAAATTAAACAGTCTAAATTATTTTCGGCTAGGTACAAGTTAAATTTTCAACAAAAATTAAACTCTCCCTTTTTTGCATCTATTTCTGGGATAGTTTCTTTAATATACACAATCATAATATTATGATCCGCGACTGTAAATTATAAGGAAACGTGAGGCAACAAATTAATTAAATTAAATTATTACTTCGACCTAAACAAGAACTATCTGCCAGTACAACAAATATACGTAGATATTTTGTGAATAAAATTATTACCAGGGTAGATTTAATTAATTATTAGGGTGCACTGTAAACTAGACTGGCATATTTGCATCTTCCAGTTAATACTGGAACAGCCGGGCCGGTATTTCTCAACTGCCAAATAATAAAGAAAAATACAAGCACTCCAAGGTGTGTCTCCCAAATTTAATTGAGAGGGGCCCGCGAGACCAGTTTTATAAAAACAAATTTGCATAGAAGTTAGTTCGTTAAAACTTCATCGAGTTATGGAAGAAAGGTTAATATATTCCCTTCATAAACTTTCCTAGGAAAAAATGTCAAATTGAAAAAGTTTGGTAATTACTCAAGTTTAACTGCGAATGTTGCAGGAAGCACCTGGACACACGGAAATTTAATCAAACCGACGCGTTTCTTGAAACAGGAAGCGATTAAAATATTATGATGATCTTTACCGAATCTCCCTGCTCTTCTACCTACTTTAAATGGATTCGGGGCGAAAATAAAAACAGCCCCAACCAAATGATACTACAAATGATCACTGGCCCATCAAATTAAGTAATAATGTAAAAAATTAAAATAATACATTTTTTCTTTATTACTTACATCTAAGCCTAAATCAAGGTAAAGCAAAAAACTAGACACATTGCAGAGAAAATTTAATTCATTTTGGTTCACAAGATTTTCCATTGATCTTGCAAAATATTTATTCGCGTCAAAATTACAAACAATAAGTTACATAACTATGTACATATACTACATTTAATCACACCCTAGCATCATATCTCGAAGAACTCTTGAGCCACTTCTTCTTAATCAAATCGCTCCCCTTCTCACCGATCATAATAGTGGGAGCATTAGTATTCCCTCGAGGAACAACAGGAATTATCGAAGAGTCTATAACTCTTAAATTTTTAATCCCTCTTACTTGCAATTCGCTATCCACGACAGCCGTAGGATCGTTCTTAGGGCCCATTTTACAAGTACCAACCGGATGATAAAGAGTTGACGTGTAAGAAGTAACAACGCAAGCCCAATATTCGTCAGTGCCAAATTTATAGCTCTCGCATGCAGGTAAAGGTGTTGTTAGGAGTCTGTATCCTTTCTTCCTGAATGTGTCTGTCGATAAAAGAGTGATACTCTGCTTTATCCCTTCCACTAATCTCAGCAAGTCGATTTGTTCCTCAAAAGTGTTAGCGTAAATCAACGGGTCACCATAGACTGGATCAGATGTGTTCAAAGTGACATATCCTCGACTTTTAGGAGCTAGAAGTATCGGTCTCAACTGAATTGCATTGTAATAGGAAAGAGGAGTGACTCGAGTTTGTGCTGCCAGAATTGGGTTCGTGATGAAATCTTTCCAATTAATAGCATCGGGTGAGTATTGTATGTCAGCACGTTCGAAATCTTTCTCGAATTTTGTCTGCACAAAAGCGTTAACTTGTATTGTGCCAGTCGCCGATAGGGGACCTCGATGTGTTTTTCGATAATACATTACGTCATCTTTAAGCTCCTGATCTGAAACCAAAGTAGACGTCTCGTTAGGTACAATAAAAATCACACCATCATTTGTGGTGTGATCATGTAAGTTAAAACCAACCGGTAGATCTTTCAGTACTTCAATACCAACACTACTGAGATGTTTGGCTGGACCTACTCCACTCAACATTAAAGCTTTGGGGGAATTAAAAACCCCAGCTGAAAGAATAACTTCTTTCCTTGCAATTGCTTTAACCAGTTTACCGTTCCTTATATAATCAACACCATAAGCTGTCTTAGTTTCTGGGTCGATCAACACTCGCACAACAAAAGCTCCAGGTCTTACTACAAGATTCTTCCTCTTCTCCCTGATAGGTCTAATGAAGGCACCGTTCGTGCTCAACCTCTCGCCATTCCTCGTCGTATCCTGCAGTAACATCGTTCCAATCTGAGGACCGGAATTTTGATCGAACTCCTGCAGACCCAGCTCCCGATAAGCGGCGAGAAGATTGAACACATTTTCATCCTGGTAAGGGAATCTCTCCACCGTTAACTCTCCGTCCACCCCATGGTACGGGGAATGTAGATAATTCTTGTTGTCCTCTGATTTCTTGAAATACGGAAGGATGTCTCGGTAGGACCAACCTTCGTTACCCATCGCCGCCCATTCGTCGTAGTCCTTGGGACTCCCCCTGATGTAGATCATGAAGTTGATGGTGGAAGAACCGCCCATGACTTTTCCTCTCGACCACAGACATCGCCGATCTGGCCGTGCCAGACAGCTCCTCGATTGGGGCTGCGTCATGTAACCCCAATCGATACTGGAGGATTGTAGAAGCGGAGAGAAAGCTGGGACGTCTGCCACTTCTGGTTCTTCGTCTCCGGCCTCGAGGAGTAGAACCTGGAACAGGAAGACCTTGTTATTCAAATGAAATAGTCGTTGTAATTGAAATAATTGAATAATTATTATGTCTCAGTCCTAAATTGTTATGTTACATCTTCTGATTCTGCCACATACTCTCAAGATAATAGTATATTGTGAAACAAGTGCGGAAAAGAGAAAATTTCTCACGAGTGTGAAACAATTGTGACACGAGACGAAGTCGAGTGTCACAATTCACACGAGTGTGAAATTTCTTTTCCGCACGTGTTACACACAGTACTTTTCCTACGATCACAATTTAACAGATTAATTATTTAACAAATTTAACACATAAATTATTTTTTCTGACAATGCTCTGCTTTTATGACCTGTTCTCCAATTTATGAAATGTTTATAAGCAGATTCGTAGTTTTCTCTCGAAACTACAGATAGCAAATTCAAAGAACACAAACCTGCTTGTTTTCTGACTTCAGGTGGTGTATTTTCTGCTTCAGATTCAGAGGAATCACAATCCATTATAATGATAGGTACCTAACTAAAGATTATTTTTTCAGACTACCTAGGTAGGTATTATTTTCAATTCTACCAATGACTTTTTAATATTACTATTATATACTGTTAAATCATTGAATTCTACCGACAATATTATTATTATTTATTATTAGACTCCGTATAAACTAAAAATAAGTGACGTGAGCGTGGAGACGTGGTAGATAATAACAGTGATTTAAGAGAGGTTAGTATATCATTGATATGCAGCTTCCACACAACGCAGGCGCTGTGCGTCGTCGATTGAAGTTAGTAGAGGTGTGCGAGTTATTTTCACGATCACGTTCGTGAATTTGATTTGAACGCTACCAATGCTGTTATTAGCGATCAACTCGTAAATTTTAATAATTACGGCCACAAGAGAATAATGAGTATATTTTATAGTTTTGTCGGGTTCTATGTTATCCCATTTGTGTTTATTTTATTACCTTGAAGCTTTAAATGAATAGTTATTACTCCATTAACAATAAGTAACAGTTGAGTTCTCAGTTACCGCCCATCACTATTGCTTACATTAAAACTGTACGGAAACGATTTTTGGCTACGCGTTATGTCACTTTGTCGCACAGTTTTGGATACGTTTTGTGCTAGTTTGCGCACAAAAAACGATGCGCAAAGTAGTGTTTTGTATAGTGGTCGTAGGAAAAAGTATTTTCCGTAAATTTGGGATTTCTCTAGGATGCAAAATAAAAATAATAACAATAATAATACTATTGTTGTACAACAACTGAACAACAACAATGGAACAATAATAACTGTACTTTATTTTTAAGATAATATTAATAATTATAGATATAATAATAATACTTTATTGCCCAACAGATTTACAACAAATCCAATAACAGGACAATATCTAAACATTAGTAATAATATGTGCAGACAAAAACATCATACCATTAAAACACTATCTATTATAAAATATTTAACAATATAACAATATAAGCTAGAAAGCAAGTTAGGGAACGAAGAAAATAAAGTTATACATAACCCTCACCCCACCAACAAAAGCATGACAATATCTAAAAATTCAAATCAGCAACCCGCAATATATCAGTTAAGGAGCTGGCATTTAGGTCACAAAAACTAGAGATGCGATTAAAGTGGGTTGACATAACGTACACCGGCGATTTTAGAAGTACATTTGACCTTGCTATGCGCAAGGCAAACGTTTTTACATTTCTAGAATTTGAGCGAGGGATATGAAAATTAAAAAGTTGAAGTATTGATGAGCAATCGATACGGTTATGGAAGAGACAGTATAAAAATTTAACAGCGACTAGCTTCCGCCTCTTCTCCAGTGACGTGAAGTCGAATTGTTTCAGCAGCAAGTCATGATCAAAGCCTCTAGTGGGAAACTCATTATGCACCCTATAACTGAGCATTTTCAAAAACCTCCTCTGAATACGCTCGACCTGACCAATGTGACATGTGTAGTAGGGTGACCACACAATACTGCAATAATCCAATTTGGATCTAACGTAGGAGTAAAAAAGAATTTTCAATGAATTAATATTTCTAAAATCTCTACAGTTCCTACTTATGAATCCAAGCATTTTCATCGCAGATTTGGTAATACTAGAAATGTGCTCAGTAAAGGAAAGACCACTATCAAAAATGACCCCAAGATCCCTTATGGAGTTGGAACGGATAAAGTTGGTAGAATTAAAAGTGTAGCTGAATACAAGAGGGTTGCTTTTCTTGGTGAAGGTGACCACTCGACATTTGTTGACATTTATCTGAAGATTATTATCAACACACCACCGTTCCAGACAATCAACAGAATTCTGCAGCGCCCGGAAATCACTGACGTTATTAACTACGGATATAGGTTAGAAGAGTATTATATAGGTATCAGAGTGTAACGTTTACATTAGCTGACCCTGTTTTAAATAAAATAAGTAAAATTGATTGAATTTAAATAAAAATCACAATCACCTTCCAGTTACATCAATCAGAAGGATAAATCACTGATTATGAACTAATTATTTGAAGCAATACCGCTATGTCTTAACAATTTTTTTAATAAATAAACGTATGATTTTGTCTTGAAAAAGTCTAATTATATTTCCAATGAATAAACAAAAGGAATAAATCAATGCATCAAGATTTAGAAGTGCAACCGCAAGGTTACAGCATAGCTTCAACTATGGCGGATCAAAATTCTAAAAAAAATCGTCAGGCTGTGAATAATAATAACACTAGCTATGTGAAAGTGTTCTTTGTGAAATTCTACACGCGAGATAAATAGGTTGTTTTCATATCCTAAAACGTATCTACATTATTAACATTTTCTATTTACAATTTACTAATTTCAAGTGCGACTGGGATGAAATTTGTTCTGCAAGAGAATTATGAAGCTCCAGCTTCAACTCCAGATGGGTAAGCGGTGCAAGTTGATTATACTCAAATATGCAAGCAATTAAGCTGGCAGCGTAAAATTAATGCAAATATGTATGAAATGTGAACATGTTGTGGTAGCTTGGTAGGTATATCTGATTCGATTCGATTCTGCGGGTTTCTTTATGCAACTGAAGAGCAATAAATTTGAGGTAACGGTTGCACTTTCAGTGTTCCTCTGAGTGCTTTCAAAATTTCACACTACATACGTGTCTCTTTTATAAATTTCCAAATGGAATTGCTTCCATTATTTGATTTATATGGAAATTTTATTCGATGCGCTCTATATACCTAAGGATACATCTGAATTGAGATCTGGATATTGTTATTTTTGGAGTCTTTTATTTGACAATGAATATACGCTTTTGGTGTATTTCGGTGCAAAATCAATGATTGTAACGATCAAGGTTGAGTAAATTAAAGTCTGAAACCACAATTTTCGTGGGTGTTACCAAATTATATTTCAAATACGCGGAAGGTCGATTAATCGAAGGTTTTAGTAATATTTTTGGTAGTCAAGACTTTCATAGCGATGATGAAATAATTTCACGAACACTTAAAGTTATTATCACAATAAAAGAATATCGGGCTTCAGTCACCTTTCAATGCTGTATCCTTTTCGGTTATTTTCGAAGGAGTGTGAAATAAAACGAGCAAAGCAACCGTGTTTGCTTTCCGTTTCATTATTTGGCGAACAAATTGAAATTTCAGCACTGCCTCTAGTCTATTCAAGCACCGTCTCTGTAGCAAATATTCAATTAACTCCCCTTTATAAATTTTTTAAACAACAGGTCTACAGAAATATGTATTCATAAAATGTTCCTCTCTAATTTAATATTTTCCTTATTAGAAACAAACAAAATTTGATGTCAATATTAGAAAAAGTAATTTACGTAATAATATTGACATGGAACTCACAAAATTCTTCTTCTTAATAATTAGGCATCAAATATTAGGTGAAGCAGAGGTGCGTGAAATTGACCGGGAAAAATTCGGGTTGCGGTAGTTCCATTTTGCTCTCTCTAAATATTTTCTTCGAGGAACTAAATGCCCGAGTCAAGTTAACCCTTTCGGTACGGGAACCGTCCCGGGTCGATCAGATGAAACACTGAATTCTGTTCAAATTTTAAATATTAGACACGCCCATACTTATTTGCATTGGTTTCTTTTGTCCTTTCTCTAATAATTTAAACCGACACAGCTGCAGGTTACTATTATTTGATGTGTTATGAGTCAGTCAGAAACTGGGAACTCCTGAAATTAGGTATAAAATATGCTTATTTCAAGCGTCCTTGAGCTCGAGATTTATTACCCTTTATTACCCAGATTTCCGGTGTATCGAAGAATAACCAGCCCAACCAGTCTAATAAACATCACATCAAATGTTTTTGCTGCAAAAACTTCATAACAAAGTACTTCAAAGCAGAAATAGGTAATAGAAATAGCGCACTTAGCTTATAACGGCTGCCGTCCTGAAAGGGTTAAGGAGCGTCACCTGGGCGTTAAAACGTCGCAATCGAAAATGTTTTCTCACAATTCATTTCGTTTTACCCCCTAGAAATATGTTAATTACCTAATAACAATTTTTCACCCTAAAAATACCATAAATCGCTATAATAGGACTAAATTTTAAAGGTGGATACCATTGAAGAACGATCGACCTTAGCGAAACAATTTCTCACTACCCCTTTGGTGAACTTTAAAAAGAAAAAAGTTCGGAAACTTACATACTTTCAAAATCCGGGTTCAGTTTCGTTATTCAACAAAATTAATAAGGAAAAGAATGAATTTCCAAGAAAAATCGAAAAAATTTCTCGAAAAAATCAAAGCAAACTTCACACTTTGAAAAACTGGAAGGGTTAGTTTATAGGGGCCAACTCACCAACTCACCAACTCACAGTTTTCTTTACCTCTTCTAGAATAAGTGAGATCAAATGGATAAATAACATTTTTGAGTCAGAACTCAATTCAATCAGAAGTTACGAAATAGAGAGTTTCAATTAATTTTTTTGAAACAATACAAAACTATAATAATTCATAAAAAATTAAAGCTTCAAGGCATAAAAAATTCAATAAAACTGCAAACAATAAAAGTTTATAACTCCACGTTTTTTTTTTGTTTATCAACTCCTATGAATGTACATATTCACTGCTGTTTCAGCTCCAGTTTTCCGTCGAGCTTTTAAACAGCAGTGACTATTTCATTTTACGGTTTCATTTCCCTACCCTCGAGGAAAAAACTTGTACCACAAATCATTTCCCTAAAATCGAATACGTTTTCTTGAGGTAAGAATTTTTTTCGAAAAGAAGAAAAATCGCTTCTCCCCTTTTTTTGGGATACATAATACCACCTAAGAGTGAAAAACTCTTAAGGATAACATTTCCAGCCTTTTCCTTCAACCCTTTTGATTTTTTTTTTCCTTTAGAAATTCTTCTGACTTTTGAAACAAGATTTAAATTGACCGGACTATTTCTCAGAGGATGGAAAAACGAAATTATAGGGGGGGGGGGGGGGGGGGGAGATTTGAGGCATTTAGAATTGATAAAATCTGATTAACTCTAGAAGATCAAGACCTTCGAGTTTTATTATTTTCCTTTCAAATTATTACCCTTCAAAATGTTTTGATTTTCTTTTGTTAGACTTTTATATTTCTTCCTTCTTACCTTATTTAGAATTACATACTATTTTGGTTAAAACTCTCAGGATGAAATCTCTCGCATTTTCCTTCAACCCTTTTGATTTTGTTAGTAAATTTTGATTTTTTTTAAATTTTGTACCCTTTTGAAATTCTCCTGGATTCTTAAGAATTATGTAATTGACCGGCTTAATTCTCAGGGAATGGAAAAACGAAATTATAGAGAAATGTTATTCAGAATTAAAACTTGTAAAGTGTGATGAACCACTAAAGATCAAAACCTGCACCATTAAAAGCTTTTCTTCGTCATAATAGACCGTTTTGTGGTTCATTAAGATAATGACAGGTGCAATAAAAGGTATAACAGTGACAAATGCCTAAGGGCAAGGTAATATAATATATGTGACATAAAGGTCGCCTGACGAGGCACCATCGACGGGTGCAATAAAAGGTAGAACAAGACAAATAACAACAAGGTATACAAAGTGATAACTAAACACAGTATCACCCAGGTTATGAATTAAATAAACGGAGGTGAAATAATTCACTCTCCCATGTAAATCAACTGTGAAAATAAAATCATTATATAAAAGAGAATCGGAAGGAACGACTTTATAAAAGATACGAAATCAAAATTCAGGAGAAGTGGCAACCCTGTCCTCGAATGAATTGAAATCAAACAAACTAGAAAAAGGAAATTAGGTAAAGAAAAACGTTGAATAGGCAAACGAGACAGACATTCCCGCCATAGCCCGGGTAGTCGGTAACCAACATGGTTGTATTCTTTAATTAATTCAAGCTGTTGCTTGAAATGAAATCAAAGAAACTAGAAAAGGAAATTAGGCAAAGAAAATCGTCGACTAATTAAACAGACAGACATTTCCGCAATATACCGGATAGTCTGTAAACGAAACAAAAGCCAAGCGAAATAATAAGAAAGCACAGGTGTGCAAAAGAGTGGAATCCGAAATGGATTAGAGTTTGAAAAATGCATGAAAGGGATCTCTCTTCGCTTTCCATTTTTTTGTACTCTCTATGCAAAATCACGGCCCATCTCGCTTTTCACCATTTTACGCCCTTGCAAACAAATTCTCTCGCTCATCATTCGCTTTTAAACTCCCTGACAGGAAGTCCACAGTTAACAACAAGTCTCAGTAAATTTCCCCGCTTTTCTGTGGGAAATCCCAATCAACCGAGATACAATGAGTCATAGTAGGTTCTTGTGCGCATCCGTTTCGGTCATAGTAATCTTGGCATACCTCAATCGAATAGCAGGGGTGACTACGATAAAAACTACGGTAAACACAACGAGGAAAACACAACGGTCCTATTAGGGGAAACCCAGAGGTAAATAGACGATCACACGTTGGTTTTTCGCCACAGACGAAGGGGCCCGGGTTCTCTTAGTTACAATATCTCATTATTTATGTTACTTAATTAATGTCTAATGACTTAAATTAATGATAGAAACATTGTTTAAAATTATTTTTCTTGAAAAAAACAAAAAGAACTGTTATATATAGGTATACCTATGCTATCTATTTATACTTTAACAAGCATTTTAGGTTCCCGCGTTCTTTGCAGACATTATTACCTTCCAAAAAATGTGTTTTTTGTTAGAACTTTATAGGTTCTACTCGATTAAAATACTTAAAAAAAACTTTAAAAAATAACGATTGACGTTGTATGTGGGAACATGAAGAACTTCACTTTCAATATTATTTCCCCTAAGTGCAAAATAATTATATTATCCAGGCTGCGTCCACCATCCTGCTATAGTCTCTCATCTGTAACATGAAACTTAAAAAAAAAAGAATAACGAAACGCAAGATTTGAGTAGCATTTTTTTTAAATTGACAGAAACCGGAACTGAACTGACATGGTAAAAAAAAATAGAAATATGCCGAACAGCTCCCACAAGTAAATTTTATACAGTGTGTTTCACTTCAAATGGAAGCACCTTTTGCTTTAATAATGGATAACGACATTTTAACCGTTGCAAAGAACTAGCTTAGTGTGATAAAAAATAAACGTTTAAGATTGAGAAAACATACTACGCATTTTTTTTTCGAAAAATTTTATGAAAAAGTTTGTTAGAAATAATCTCAAACACAAATCACAAATTTCGAGTTTGTGTAAAAAAATCAACCCTTAAATTAAGAAAACATTACTAGACAGTTTTTCCTAACAATTTTATTTAAAAAATTTGTTTGAAACCATCTCGAACATCCAAATTTTGAGTTTGGTTAAAGCCAATAAAAAAAATAAATACAAAAATTTTCTGTTTCAATTTTTTTCTCACAAGATTTCTAAGATTTTTAGTTTTTAACCAAACTCAATTTGGAGATTTGAGATGATTTCAAACAACTTTTTGTAAATAAAATTTTTCGAAAAACATGCTACCTATCTATGTTTTCTCAATTCTTAGCGTTTATTTTTGATCACAGTAGGTTAGTGTTTTGCAAGGGCTAAAATGTAGCTTATATCCATTGAAGTAACTTTCGGAAGCTTTATATACAGAAAAAATGTTTTTGAAATTTACCAAAAAGTAAAAAAGCTATTAAGGTGTTTTCATTTGATGTGAAAAACACTGTAGAAAGAAATCGAACCAATAATTATTAGACACAGCTTTTCTGGCTTTAAAAAAATAATTTCCATCACCATTAATAATCTAATGTCAACATTAGAAACCAGAAAACCAAAACCAAGAAATGCAAAAGTGGAGATTTTTACCTAAAATATTTGTTTTTAGCTCCGCTTATTATACAAAGAAGAGTGTTTGCACGCATTGCAATTGTTTTCTTATTGTTTCCAAAAATATCGTTAGATTTTTAAATTATTTTAAGACACATGAAGGCCATTTTTGGAGGCCCCATCATAATCCCTTACAGAGAAAGGTGCAAATTGTGAATCTATCTGTTTAAGCAATCTGTTAATCGAGTCTTTGTATGTGCTACTTGTCAAAATATTTCAAACTACTGGCGTTATAATTTACATTATAGCTTTTGCTTAAAGAAAAAAATTGATTTAATTTAGATTAAAGACACTAAAAACAAGACATATAAATAAATACAAACTCCTGGCGTAAATATTATATAGAACTGATTTTATTGGGTCGATTCAGACACGCATACATGACGATAAATCGGTCGATTGCAATCACGTACTAAGTGTACGTAAATCATAGATTTTGCAAAAACAAGCGCTGCATCCGATAGCAAAAAGCGTCTAATTGATATCGCCCCCGATATATTTTCATCCCGCGTTGAGTGACGCCGGTTTTTCCATATATCGATCGTTGGCTTATTAGACGAATTTACACAGTGCTCAGGGGTTTATGCTCCAATAAATAATGTTTGTACATGCAATTAATATCTCCTAGTTAATCCGGCGATATGTGCCCTTTTTGTAACGGGATGTGTCGGGAATGACAAAAATCCTTGCAAATTATCATGCATGTTTCAGGACTTAAAATAATAATAATAATTACATTTATGTCCCTAATAACGCCACTGTTTGACATGCCAGTCAACAAATATCTGGATTTTGGATTTTCATTCTATTGTTCCTCTCATCTCGCTCTGGTTGTATCATACGTAGGTAGGTAATAATATGCAAAAATAAATGACATATATGTCTCCTTTTGGCGAATCGAGAAAAGCTTTTTTAAATCTAGTGAGTTTTCGTTATAGCTAAAAAATAGCTGTATACCTATGATTAGCAAACCGTTTGTAACGAAGTTCGCTTATAGCAAAATATTTGGAACTCTCGTATATATTCACGCTTACTCTCATCATAAAATTAAGAAAACTGTTGAAAAGTAATTGAAACTTACGTAGAGATGTACGTTTTTTTTTCAATAAAAGTTACAGTTTTTTAATGAAAAATAACACCTTACAATTTTGTCTAGGAGTAATGGTCCTGATATTATGGTATGGTTTCAAAATCGTGTTTTCCGGCAGATTTTTTGTTTTATTTTCGAGCATCGAATAAGGAATCGATTAAATCGAAAAGATTGATAGAAAAACTTACTTTCCATTGACGAATTTCCGTTAATCTATTAGCGACGACACAACCGGCACTTCCAGCCCCGACGACGATAAAATCAAACTCCTCAACTTCCTCCCGTTCTCTCTCCTTGTCCTCTGCATAATCCCCGGCCTTTTTCTTCTTGTACGGATTCGAAAATTCTGTCGTTACGTCATAATCGTAATAATCGTTACTTCGATCCTTGGACTCGCCAAATAATTTCACGACGAGTTGCAGGAAGACAAAAGCGGCAGAAGAGCAGGTTGTTAAATTTGTATGAACTTCGCATGTCGAAGATAAATCTCGCGGTAACCAAACCATTGCTGCAGCGGTTTTAACCAACCAAGTTAATAAAATATTTAACACTCTTCAAGGTTTAATAATAAGTTTTGGATTGTTCTGTTTAGTTTAATTCCTGCCCCCTCCAACGCCACGTTAATATTTAATTGAATTTAATTTACCAACAGTCAGATTCACTCTGCTGTATTAACAAAGGATTAAAACAAGTAAGTACAGAATGTTTGGTAAGCTTCGCGCTGCTTCAGTAGGTAGGTAATCTAGTTCAGTATAAAATATACAACTATTCATTTTATGTTATTAAATAATACAACTGGCAAGCACAGGAAAATTAGTTTATTTACCTATTCTATTATTAATTACAATTTCGTGAGAGGTAACCCAACTAGCAATTCGACATTGTTAAAGAACTAATATATTTTATAATTATTTTATTGCTGCTTCGTGAAAACTTTTTTGTTTTATAAAGTAACGTTTCGTGACTAAACTGCTGTGTTAAACTTTTCTGTCAGAAAATTTGTTTTAAGAACGTTTTTACAGCAAAATTATAAAATAGGTATAAAACATGACATCGTAACTATTTTATAAACGTTTATAAAACACTTTTTATAGAACATATTTGATCCGAATGGTTTTTAGTTTTATAAGCATTTTATAAGAGTACTTGTCCGGATTAATTTGTGTCTTCAAAAGCAGTTATAAAATTATTTTGTAAGAGTACATCTTATTATATTAATAAAATAGTTTTTTTTTTGTATTGGGAGCGATTTGTCTTCTGCAGCAAATTTGTACGCAAATAAACAATTATTAAATTGTTTTTTAGTTGCCCTGTTAGAAACAGTAAAGAAATGAATAGGTTGCAGAGACATACTTTATAAAATTAAACTGCTACTTAAACATTACCTATACAACTAATATAAAACAAAGTCTTATTTTTTCAGCTGATGTTTCTGTCTATGTTATAGGGAAATATGAAAAATATGTTGTTATGAATAATCCCAATAAAACTGTGAAACCTATAAGTTCAAACGAGTTAAATCCACCACGATCTATAGAAAAATTTTCAGTTATTTTATAATAGCTATGTAAGTAGCATAATCGTCTTCGTTGCGATAATTTTGTTTTATAAGCGTCATATAAGGAAGAAGCCATTTTGGGTACATTTACATCGTTAGCCATATTGGTTCATTTCTTCATAAAAATTTTGAAATTATTATTTTTTATACTTTGTGAAATTTTCTTAGTCAACAGGTATGCAGAATGGATTATTACATGATAGAAAAAATCCCAGTTGTTTATTTTCAACAATAAGTGACAATAAAAAAATAATTTTAATTTGTAAAATTCATTAATTTACATTATTCGCGAGGGGCATTGAAATTTTATTAATAATATATAATATATTTAACAGTAAATTTAATTTCGCAGCCAAATTGCTTATGACTGAATTTTATCTGACCTGTTTTAATATTTATTATTTGGTAACATGGCACCGTTTTATTTTGACTTCCATGATTGTGTTCAGCAGAAGGTTTCACTAAATACTTGTGCTGTTCATGAGTTTCTCAACTGCATTCATACAACTACCTAATGCATGGTTATAAGATAATTTTGTGTAAAAAAGAACTTTTAAAAAACATTTTAATCCTTTAATTGTTGCTGCTGGTAGCAAAAGTGCTATAATTGAGAGATTTTTAAAACATTTATAAAACATTGTTACGACAAAATTGTTTAATAAGTGTTTTATTTAATTTTTATTAGAGATTTATAAACGTTCTAGAAACTATTTTATAAAAGCAACCAGCAACATTTATAGAACCTTTAAGTTCTATTTGTCGATTGTCGATTGATTTGTTTTATAAATCTGCGCCAATTCCGTGTTTATAAGGCCTGTAAGAACGTTGTGAAAATGTTTATAAAATATGAGTGTTTTATAAAATATGTTCTGTAAACGTTCTTACAGCAATTAAAAAGCTTGAATTGTTAGTTGGGAATTATGTTAAATCAAACAAAACGTACTTGAGTGAATGTACTACATGTGGGTATTACCGCCAACTGTAAATTTAGAGAGTATTCGATAAAAAATGAAGAATCAGACAGTAGAAAATTTTCATTAAAACGTAAGCTTCTGCGTAATTGCTTATTTGGTAATGCCATTAATTGCACGGAATTTACGTTAATTTTAACTTAAGTACTGAGAAATTCCTTCCTAAAGTGTAACGTTTGGTATATTCCCATCGAAGAGATAATAATAAAAACAGAGGGATTTTCAGATAGAAGTAATGAATATCTACCCCTCCCCCTCCCTAAAGAACGTTCTAATGCGTTGATTTTATTTGCGAGGGGCACAGCTTTCTGTCCCTAAATTTTGTCCTTAAAAGGAAGTCAAAATTTTTATTAGTTCAACAATGCTCAATTTTGTGCCATCATTTCCGCATAAGAACAAAAGCTCTACTAGAAACGTTCTCTTGCAATTTGTGGATCTGTGACAAAATTTGGAGGCCTTCAACAATTTACACCCTTTACAAGAAAATTTCCCTCCGAATTGCTCTATGACTACAATCCCTAAAGTATTTCATGGTGAATGCCGAAAAAAAATCTGCAATGAATGTTACCCGGGAAAATTTTTTTAGTTCCTCCATATACCTACGTCCTTGGAATGAAGTCAAAATTTTCAATCAGCCCTTGCGCAAAAAGAGAAAAGTTTTGAAGAACTATCAAACAGCACAATATTGCCACAAGAGAGTTTTATTAGCTCAACAACGCTCAATTGTGTGCCATCGATTTCCGCATAAGAACAAAAGTTCTACTGGAAAAGTTCCCTTACAATTTGGAGGATCCGTGGCGTAATTTGGAAGCATTCTTCAACAATTGGACTGAAATCTTATGAGTCAGGTAGCGATTTAATAATAGTACTTCTTCCCATATACAGGGTGTCTGCTTAAGGCTGGCCACCGGCTATATCTCGGAAACTAATGGACCTAGAACCACAAAATAAAAAATTTCCAGACATAAGTGATAACGAGAAATTCAATGAAAATATTTTCAAGATGGCCGCGCTTCCGGAAATACCGGAAGTTGACACCTACTTCGTTATTTTAACAGGAACACCCATTACCCATTGAATAGCTCCATCTTGGTGGAAAGTAAAAAATGATCTTGTATGGGTAACGATAATCTTTTTCAGCGATATTACATTATTTTAAACTGGCTGATGGACAAAATCTTTAAACACTTTTTGGTAACGTTCACCAATCAAATTACCATCAACAAAAATGGGACCAATTATGCAGTCTCCAAAAATACCGCCTCAGACATTTATTAGTTCTCGCTATCGCACTAGTAAGCTACCGCTCTTACGGTAAGTAGTTCAAGTTCAACCATACCATGTTACGTTATTTATATAGGTACAAGTGTTGTTTTAATAAACCGTAAAAATCATAAGTCTTTGAGCTCATGAATATCTAATGTAGATACTTACCACGAGACAACCTAGATTATCCTGCTGCATCGTTAATCGTGCAAGGGTTATCACATGGCGATCCTGCCATTATTTCTAGTTTATCACAGCAGGTGTCGAGTACCTATGGTCATGGCAGAAAAAAATGCCGCACATTTTTTTTCGCGGTAAAAAATTACTAAAATTGTCATTATTAGAAAATGATCAGAAGGTGAATTTTGTGGCCACTTATTTTGTCGTTAATTAGTTGTGAAATTTAAAAATCGCACGTGCTTTTTTTTATTGCCGCAAAATCGTTTTTTATTATTATGTTATAATTATGTTTTTTTAAATCAAAAAAAACCGAAGAAAAATTAAAAAAAAAACTTATAAAAAATCGAAATTTAATTTTCTCTTTTCATTAAATGACAACAATTTTTTTTCATCAAAATAAATGTCAACAAAAAGCCATAAGGGAAGCATTTTGACGTCATAATATGGATATCGCGCGTTTAGTGAAAAAAACTTTTTCGATAAAAGGGAGGGAATAATTTTGATTTTTTTTTAATTTATTAGATTTCTGATTAGCTTAATTTCTTTGATCAAATGAAATGAAAAAAAGCCTATGAAAACTGTAGTTGGCTTTGCAAATTCCTGAAATGTCAATTCCTAAAATAATTAATTTATTTTCAACAATAAAAAAGATACGGCTAAAATAAGAAATCAGAAATCTCGACATTTCAGTTTTCGCAGCATATTTCAGCAACAAAGGAAGTCATCTTAAATTTTGTTTCAGATTCTTAATATCCTTTGATCAAAAATCGAGAAAAAATTTCCAATTAACCCTTAACTTGGCAGGCCCAGAAATCGCACTTGAAAAAAGTATTCATGATCAAATTTGTAACAAAGTGAATGACTAAAACACAATTCAAAATAACAACCTTCGTGATAATTCCATATACCTACAGGTTTAAAAAAATAGGTCCTAGGTATAGTCCAATAAAGTCTAAAAAGTCATACGTATCGATTAAGAATGCACATCCTTTTGATAGTTCGATTTATTTTGTTTCATATACATACTGGTTCTCGTAGAAACCGTCCAGTTTGTCTAAACATTCCATCCCGCATAAATAAGTATACGTCAACATTGGTTTTGAATGAGAATTAAAGGCACAACACAGAGGATAGAATGTCATACGTGAATAAATTTCATGTAGTTGTCAGTGGCTCTCAAACTGACGTAAGCGATTCAATTCATTGTTTGAATGATTTTTCCAATAATTTACGCTCCTTTACAACTTGACAATTAACTTTTTGACATTTTCTGATGAAATTAAAAATATTAATTCGGACGGTTAGTGTGACGTCACATCTGACTTTTTATAGTTAATCCTACTATAGCGCAGATTTAATGAAATTGAAAAATAATTCCAGAAAGAGATAGAAAACATGTGTCATAGAAGATACAGTGCTCGTTTGAAGACACTTTTTCATTTATTACATATTAGAAAACTAAGTATGTATCTTAGACTTCACTTTGCTATGTTAAGGGTTAACATGCGTCCAAAAATGTTCTAGAGATATGGATATCAATGATAAGACATGTAAAATTAATAAATAATAAATAATAATAAAAAAAGTTAGGTTCTCTGTCTCAAGCGACTGCTGAGTAAAAAAACTGGACAAATAATTTTTTTTTTACGTATCTCAAAAAAAGTTGATTTCCAAACACACATTAATAAGGGGAAATTTGGTGTTTATTTTCAATCAAAGAATATATCTTTATGTTTTTTTTTTATTTTTTACTATCCGAAGATCCATTTGTTTACTTTCCAATGGTCCATGGTATGATAATATTAATAATTAAGGCCCGGTTACACGGTCCGTGGTTCGGCGAACCTGTCTCAAGAAGCCGCGAACCACGCACCGTGTGACATAGGTGGCTCGCTATGGGCTCGCTGTTCATGGTGTGTGGTTCGCCGTATCCATCGGGAGGTAAATTTGCACAGAACAAAGCAGGCGAACCGATAGGTTCGTGCAGATTTGTCGTCGGTTCGTGCTGGTTCGCCATATCGCGAACCAATGCTCAGTTTTGCAATTTATTTTATGCCATAATTGTGTCTTGTATTGCATGCAGGCGGAAATTAAATTGTGATCTTCGATAATTAGGTATTTGGTAGCAAGTCTTCGTATACTGCTTTTTATTGATGCTATAACCGTAATTGATATTCCACGCACTTTTGCCGTAGTCCATGGAAATTTTCTCCGAACACTGATAAGTGACTTGACAGTTGGGAGGGCGCTATTTATAGGGTGATGGTCTGGTGACGTCATACCCCTCCACTATAGCTATCTCCACCGTAGAGCAACGGCCGGTCTCTCCGATGATGTCATAGATTCCTCAGTCAGACGATGACTTATATGTGGATGAGATGTAACGCCGGATACCAAATCCTCCGAACATCCAAATAATTTCAAAAGGCAGGAGGAAGGAATGAAACTGCGGAGGATTTAGTATCCGACGTTAAGTTACACCCAAAAAAGTAATCGTCTGATTCAGAAATCTAGCTAGCGGAGGGGGTATGACGTCACCAGACTGTCATCCTATAAATAGTAGCGCTCTCCTAGCTGTTCAGTCATGTCCACACAATCATGTCCAGCTGTATAAACGTAACCGCTAATGATGTCTACCGCAGCTGTAGACGGAACGTTTGGAGCAAATCTCTATGGACCACGGCAACAACAGCCCGGAATCAATTACGATTTCTTGAGTAAAACTTGCTTTCAATATAACAAACTAGGTTCCATGTTGTCTCGGCGAACCGATTGCGAAATAAAACTAAACGAACCACGAACTGTGTGACCACCCCTGGTTCGCTAAAGTGCGAGTCTCTGCGAACCACGCACCAGTTCTGTGGTTCGCCGAACCACGCACCGTGTAACTGGGCCTTTAATTCGTTTATGGAGCACAAACAATTTGACTAGACGTGCATGCTGCAGCTTTTTGTAAGCACGCTAATGAACGTTGAAAAATTTTAATTTAATTTAATTAATTATTACATCAATAAATATCATAAATTCGACTATTTATAGTTATACGTCTATAAAAAAAAGATAAAATAAATGATAACTCACCGACCAGCCAGTTATTTCAGATAATCGATTAGCCACAACACATCCAGCGCTTCCTGCACCAACAATGATAAAATCAAATTCCTCGATTCCATACCGATTACTCGCCGGGTTATTCCAGAAAAGTTCACTAAAAAATCCTCCAAAGAAATGCCGGTGATTTAAATGTCTATTCCCAAGCGGTGATCTGAGATTGTCCCTGGACCATCCGAAGAGACTAGCGATCATCTCGAGGAATAAAAAAGTCGAGGGTGAACAAGTACTGACGCTTGTGTAAACCGAGCAAAATGAAGACAAATCTGGTGGTATGTAGTAAGTCATTTTAAAACTATTTTCTAATTAATTTTACTAATGGCGATTAGAAGCGATTACACGTTGTTTCGCTTCATTGGAACTGCAGTTTGCAAGTTGCAACGAGCTGCATTGTAATAAGAGTTCAATGTTTCGTTACTTTGTCGTGTGTGGTGATGGTGAACTATATCCCTTCTCTTTTGTTTCTTATATACTTCGAGAAACTAGAACTGGAGCTATTAGTAAATAGGGATTGTGATTTTATGGTATAAAACGAATCGGAGCTATAAAAAATAATTAGTTTATATTGCAAGAACAAAAGTGTGGAAAATTGTAGCTATGCATTTCTACAGGGAGGTATTGTTATAAGTACTTATTCGCTCACTTTACATAGTTTTGAATACAAGCGATAAAAATAATTATTCCACTGTCATGCTCTGCGCGAAAAATTAACTTTTCTCGAACTAATAAGATTCTGATTCTATATCTCAACAGGCTTGAAATAAAAAGTGAATACAATTAGAGGAAGTAAATTTGTCCTGTAATAATTTTTTAATTGAAAATCTGCTAAAATTCGTAATTCATTTTTCTTTATTTTAATGCAGCGTCAGATTTTTTTTGTTAATCCTTGGGAAGATTCCAAGGATTAGCTATCTAAAGTTTCCACTTGTTTGCATATTTTTTCAGGTCCTATAAGAATCGTTCTTGTACCTCTCTTTGCTACGTCCTCGTTTTTTTACCCGCCTGTGTCCTTGCACTCAAAAAAGAGCACTCCCACACCATTTTTAAACTGTGCATGAAGATAGAAATTTTCTGTTTTTTTTTTACAGCTGTTGGTTTGAATGGAATTAATCTTTTGATAGGGTGGATTTTCGTCTGAGATAATATGTTCGAGTATTTTTCGTCGGCTCAAAGTTTTTCGTGCTAGGTTGTTTCCTTCTGTGATCCATTTTTTAATGGATCCTCATTTTCAATCCAATTTTCTTTCTTACCGAGCTTTACTGCCAAGGTTTTCTGCAAAGTTGTTACTCGATGAGTGAGGAGTTCCATAAGAGCGCTGGTTATGTTTCCCATCATTAGGAGGGGGAATCTCGAGTTCATGGGAGTCGATTCCCAAATGAGAGTCCAACGTGAAAACGCTTCAGTTTTTGAGGTTTTCATGTGAACTCTCAAATGGGAATCGACTCTCACGAACTCAAGAATCGCCGTCCAGGTTTTTGTTTCATCCCTGATCATTTTGTAATAATGTTTTCGCAACAAGTCATAACAACCAAGTACGGTGAAGTTCAGGTTTACCTTCATTGCCACTGTGGGGCATGTTCTCATGGCTCCTGTCACACATACGCACGCAGGTCTCTGTATTTTTGCAAGGTGTATTTTTTCGATGTACTCAGGCCGCAGCTCCGTTTGTGATCATAATTAGGTCTCACTATCATGGAAACGTCCATCGAAGGGTACGTAGTGGGGTTAACCACAGGTTTGTTTGGTATTTTCCTGCACACAATTAAGGTCTCGAGTAGCTTTGCTGAATTCTTCTTCCATAGAAGAATGTCGTCTAGTATATCTCCCAGGTATTTAATCTCTAATTCCATTCGATATTTACTGCTCCTACTCGGATTATTTTTAGCAGATGATTCCTTCTTTTGGTGAAAGCGATGACAATGGACTTTGATGGATTTATCTTCAGCAAAATCGACACCACTAATACGTGCCTTTTTTCAATTCAAATTTTAAGAGTAGGTGCCTTTTTCTCTTTATAAAAATATTAAAAAAGTTGAGAAGATATATTTAAGGCGAGGGAGTAGGTAGAGAGTTTTTTTTGCGATATGAGTCTGAAAAAGTTTCAACTAAGAATACTTACGTTCCATTCTGAATTTTCTGATAATCTAGACGCTACCACACATCCCGCACTGCCAGCGCCTACAACTATGAAATCGAAATTTTTGTTTTCATCATCATCTCTCTTCCCAAACGCGCTATCTTTGGATTGACCAAAATATTGAACGACTAGGTGAATAAACAAATACGTTGACGATGAACAAGTCGTAAGATTCGTTTCTGCTGGACACGTTAACTTCAAATTCTGTGGTAACCAAACCATGGTAATAAGTTTTCGAAAAAAAAAACTACACAGAAATGATACGTACCTAACAGCCAATTAAAAACTAAAAAAAAAAACACATAACATGTTATATTATATACCCTGTCAAACTTCTTTAGATGGGCTATTTTTGCAACTAATTACGATTAACAACTCATTATTACCATCTCACATAAATATCCTATCAGCGTTACGTTAATTTTTCACTGACAAAAACCATTAAAACTAGGAGTACTTACCTAGTAACTAGGTATAGATGGATAGAAAGAAATAATTGCAATTTTTTAAAGCTTATCGCATGTCCACGGTATTGCAACGGTATTATAGCTCCTGTAAATTTCGACAAACTCGAGGAAGTTTCGATAAATTAACTCAATTATACAAGATGAATAATGCACTATGTTTTTCATCGCCTCGTGTAAAACAAAGTACAAAACGTAAGTAATTCAGGGAATGAAATATAAGCCTGCACGATCAACATTCCCTGTTTATCCAGGTCTGGATCCGGGGATTGATCGGCCAGAGTTCACCGGAGCCAAACAGAGCATTTATTCCTTTCGGTGATCTGGATCGTTAATGCCTGAAACTGCCAGTATTAAGACGATTAGGTCATGTTACTGATAGTATTCCCTTTAATCACATTCCATTCCGTAATTACAACAATAATACTTAGAACATTCCAGGATTTTCGATATATCACGACCGTGTCTACTTGCTGGAGCGATGAGCTTTCTCGCAGCAGTCACTCAAGTTACAAAATATCCAATTAATTTTTTTTATACACCATTTTGATATCTATACGTAGTAGTAATATCTTGTAAACAATTTTATTATCATTAATTTTAACAGTCAAGAAAGACAATTAAAAAGTAAGTGATGCCAAACAAACATTGTCTATTAGCTTTAAATTGTAAGATTATTATTAACTTAAAGAAAAATGATCTCTAGTGTTACTTCGCTTTTCTTTCATTTTACAAAGGGAGGTGTAATGGCGCTAGCGGGATTCTTAAATAATAGAATCCGAGAAGTTAATCTATTATATCTTAAGTACTGTTATAATATAATTGTAAGCAAAAACAATGACCGAGCTCTGATACGTTCTATCAATGAACATAAAATTGACCGCTTAATATAAAAGCATATGAATTATACAGGGTGTTCTTAATACCACGTACATACAAAAGGAGGTAATATTTGGCTTATTTTATGCTTAAAAGTGCAAGTAAACATAGGTTCGTTTTTTTTTTCTTTACAGCTCCTTCAGTTTTTGAGATATAGCTTGTATATCTTGTATAACTCAAATTTGGAATACAAGTTACGCTGTAGCGCTTACATCATTCTCACAAATAGTTTTGAGAATTTAGAGGGAGATTTTTTCCCTTAATTCCTCCCATTTTGCTCCCATTTCTCCCCTGTAATTCGTTAGAGAAAATTCAAATTTTTCAAATGGTAAAACAGGGTCTGGCTTTTTTTATGATTTTTTGTTTCCATTAATTTTGACAGATTTGTTGTCACTGCCTGTTAAAAATTAAATGAGATGACCCTGTTTGACTAACTGTTTGACCAAAGTTTGATCAGCCTCAAGGAGCTATATAGAAAAGGAAAAAATTTTCAAATTTCAACACCCTGTAGATCAGTAAAGAAGCGGTTATTTTAGGCATACAATAAGCTAAAAAATCACCTTCTTTCCTATGTACTTGGTATTTAGGGACACTACAAAATATGTAGGTGTCATAAAAATTAAATATAAATAAGCTTCAACTGAACTGGAATGAGCCTTTTTATCTTAATAGGATAAAATAAAATTTGGGAAATATTTAGAAAACCATAACGTTTGGAAATATTTCTCATTACTGGTGATTTTTTCAAGAGTTTCCTTCTCTATACAGGGTTATGCAAATTTCATGGTGCCAGTATTGGGATATCCTAAACCATAAGAGATACAGGGTTGCTTAAATTAGAGAAAAGTTGCGCTATTTTATGGCCATCTCGAATCCGTCAAAACATGCAAGATATCTGTGACCGTTCCTGAAATATCCTGAAAAAACTGAAAATCGAGAAATCTTATTTTTGGAATATCTTTCTTACCATTGGAAATTAATAAATAATTTTTTGTAGCCTTACATAAGCCGTTATAAGCTATTTATCTGACGTTTCAAAAATTTTCACAGCCGACTAGATTCCAGAGTTTTCATAGTCAACTTTCGTTTTTCTTATGGCCGCCATATTATTTTTTTATGTCGTTCGATAAGAAAAAAATAATGGAAACCAAAAACTAATAAAACTTCAAAAAATAACTTTCAAAAATTTTTGTTCTTCTTTTTTTTTTCTAAAAAAAGACAACTTTTTAGATCGAATATCATAGAGAAATTAACAACCTATAAGGCAGGCAGTATGACTTCATATTGGCCTATTTCAGTTAAGAACTATCTGTTTTTCTTTGAAAAAAGAAGAATAAAAATTTTCCAATTTTTTTTATCTGAAATTTATTAATTTTTGGTTTACATTATTTTTTTCTTATCGAACGACATAAAAAAATAATATGGCGGCCATAAGAAAAACGAAAGTTGACTATGAAAACTCTGGGATCTAGTCGGCTATGAAAATTTTTGAAACGTCAGATAAATAGCTTATAACGGCTTATGTAAGGCTACAAAAATTATTTATTAATTTCCAATGGTAAGAAAGATATTCCAAAAATAAGATCCCTCGATTTTTCAGTTTTTTCAGGATATTTCAGGAACGGTCACAGATATCTTGCATGTTTTGACGGATTCGAGATGGCCATAAAATAGCGCAACTTTTCTCTAGTTTAAGCAACCCTGTATCTCTTATGGTTTAGGATATCCCAATACTGACACCATGAAATTTGCATAACCCTGTATATATTTTTTTCTTAAGTATTACATATTTTGATATTTCTATTGTGAAAAAATGAGTCAAGCTGGAAAACCTAAAGCCTCCCGAATTCTTTAGTTTTTTTTTTTTTGTAGGTACCTAAAATGTCAACCGCACCTCTAATAGAAAACTGAAAAAAATCAAGGCTCAATTTTTTATATAGGTAGCAGTATACATTCTTGAAAATATCCATATGTAGACACTTTGTCGGATATTTCTGTAGCCTTTGTACACGTTATTTTTCCCTAGGTAAAAAGTAGTTTTTTCTTAATTAACTGTCGAGAACATAACCTTTTTTCCAAAATGAATTCAATTTCCTACGTCCCCGAGTTTTATTTATTTTATATCGATTAAAATTTAATTTCTCGCGTATCCATTTTATGTTTCAGCGAATTGACCAAATAGTTAGATTTGTTTATTCTGATAGTTAAATTAGATCTGCCTCTGACATAGTAATTACCTTATGCATCGTCACTGCTGCTCTAGAACAAACAAAATGTAAATCTTCATCTATTAAAAAACCAATTAACTTCTTCAAAAGTTTTCTGTTCGTAGGGAAAATCGTTTGCTTTTTAATGATGGCGATGAACCAATTTACATGCTTAATGTCCTATTTGTTTGAACTGTATAATAGAGAAAAATAACTTTTCCACCAGTTTCCATCCTCGTGCGTGATAAGATAATTCTGTGATACATGCACGATGTAAAAATGTTCGAACTATTTCAAGCTCAAAAATATGAAATATCAAGTAGTTCTTTGATATAATAAAGCAACGAATAAGTGACTATACTTTGATACAAAATTTGATACAAAATTTTCATTGAAATCATAAGTGTTGGTATTTTGTAAGCACAATATTTATCTGAAATCATAAGTAATATTTTGCCGTGGTTATTACAGATTTACTCTGAACTTTTTGTCGAACTTCCGATATTCCACTCCTAACTACTCACCGACAACTGGCTGGACAACTGGAAGAGTGCTCCTATTTATAAGCCACTAGACCGAGACGTCATACCCCCTCCAATGACTGTCTCCGCACTCGCAACGGTCGGTTTCTCCGATGACGTCATCGATGGCTAACTCAGGCAGTTATAGTCCATCTGCAGTTTATATTTCAATAGCTTCACATTGTCAACATGGGGTCTATTAGTGTAATGTGATGGACTGGATTTCAATTTATCCAGAGCATAATATGGCGTGGTCAGCCCGAAAAAAAAATAACACACAATGACCACTAACTTATCTGTCTGCCCGAAACAATAACTTAGGGGCATTCTTGGGCGAAAGTTTCCCGGTTTGTGGTTCACTGTATCATCCGCGCACTTGCACATATGCCTTCCTTCCTCTTCTGAATACTGTGGCGGAGCCAGAATGGTTACAAAACTTCTGGGATTTCTATTTAAATGTAAAAAAAAATATTTCTATTAATTATATAAAAATTAATTATAACAAGCTTATTATTAGAGTAACGCAAATAACTTAAGTAGGCCAGAGATTAGCTAGCGCGGCGATGTTTCGCCAACTGAGTTCTGACTAGGGAAAAAGCTTCCACACTCGAGCAAAATAGAGCATGGTTTCCAATTTTTGTTGTCAGAATGTACCTAACATTTATTTACCTACGTACGGAAAATATACGACTAATGAAAAAAATCAAAGCGGCAACATTCCGGGAAAAAGTTCTATTTCGAAACCTGAGCAAGAATAATTGATTTGGAGAAAAGTTAAGGAATCAGAAAGTCAGTGGTCTTCCGGGTAGAGGGTAAAATTAAAAACTGTCAGTAATAATTATCAAAAAGGCTACGTGCCTAAGTTTCAAGCTGAAACTCATTAAAGGTTAGTAATGATCTTGTGGGACCTTACTTTATTTAGTTCTTAATTAAATCTCTTATTAACGTCACCTGCTTAAACTAAAGGCTCAGTAGTGATTTTCCAAATTTTTTTTTTTGAATTCTTGTATATTAATTTGGTACTCCATCATCCTCTATATAGGTCTCTACCCATAGCAGCCCATCAATCACCTCTGACCACTATCTTTGGCAATCTACTCGGCCCACTTGATAGTGGCCAACCCCTTGACATTCGGAATGAAAGGCGAGTCTACAAATAACTCGTGTCAAGAGGGTAGGTAGACCGTCACAATATCAAACAAATATTTAAATAATGGTAGCTACTATGGAGAAAAAAATGTAAATGAGATCTTCTTTCATAAACGTTTATTTAATTAAATCAAGCACCCTAGGTTTATTTATAAATAGAATTTATTTCATGATTTGTATCATAAGAGATGAAATTTAATAACAGCGGCAACGTAGACACCAAACTTTTCAACATTTCACGAAGTAGCTACTGTTGCTTGAGCATGAAGCATCTGAAAGCTTTCGTAGGGAGTCGCGACAGCAAAAGCGGGGTCACAGGGAGTTTCAGCCGGGAGGGGAACCCGCCTTATTATACACCATCCACATCATCAAGGTAAAAAGTGTCGTTAGCGAAGAGAGGCACTAACTAGGTTGATTGAAAATCCAAAGCATCCAAGTGAGAGGCTGTTTACCTCATAGACTTTTGAGCGCGTTGTTACCTGTTACATATTTCGCTCAGACTCCTTTCTCCTGTCTGCATTTTCAATTGAATTAATGTCTCGCGTACGTACGAGGGAAGATTTTCCTGTCTCGGGTCCTAATGTAGGGAGACACAGGTGGCATTTCCGTGGAAGATTCACCAGATGTTCAAATCCTGCGTGTATTCTTAATAATTTCACGGGGATATGTGTTCGGTTAAATTGTTTCTGTCTGGAATATTGCTGTTTTAGTTATAATGTACGTACGGTTTACAGATGATCGTGAAAGCTAGATTTATCCATTTTCTTGAGAAAAAGCTACGAGAAGTTATTTTTCTGTGTTTTTTTCTAAATTTTTCCCTCGACATTTCATTCTGAAATGAAAATTATAAAATTTAATTTGTATTGTGATTGATACATAAGGGATTTTAATAATTCTCTGAATCGTGGCAGTAGTTACAGATTCCGCATAAATTTAACAATATCGATCCCAGTACCGATCCCCGCGGCACATCTCAAGTCGTACCTAATGAAGACTACTTTTCATTGTTTAATATAAAGTGTCTTTTCATGCCGTTACAGCGAACTTTGCTTATGCTCAAGCTGATCGAGTAGTCCTATCCTTGCTCTCCATGATGTTAAGAACTTTTGGGCGAATCATCAAAATTTTACAATAAGAGACTCGACCAACTAATCGTCTTCTTTTTATTTTTAGTTCGATGACCAGGTTCATCAGAGTTTAAAACCTTATAAGATGATATGAATCAGCTAAGCAGGTTTTTTATTTTAATAAGTGCAAACAAGCTGCCAAACGGCAGCTATGTATACAAATCTTTTGTATACATATCTTTTGTGGGGATGAATTTCGTCCCCCAAACAGGGCGAAAACAAATATGGCGCCCTAAACTTTTAACGAATAATAAGACACACTAAGCCTAGCAAAAGTAACCCATGGAAAATTGCAGATTTATAAGATTCAGAAAAAAACTTCGTTCTTTGAAATGATCCATTGGACTGAATCAACACTTGTTCAATAAAGATTGTTTTCGGTGCTCCATGACGCATATCAGGCAGAATTTGGATAACAAACATTAAAGGATGCCGGGATTGATGTAGACGATTATTGTGTTAATTTTCCATTTGTGCTGAAATTAATTCTCGTGGAATCAAATTAGGAAAACATAAACAGAGATGATAAATCTTCGACGATTATAATGTAATTAACAGCAATAAACGTTTGCTGCTCGTTTGTTTATGTAACATGAACAAGATGAACGGCAGTTTTCATATTGAGCTGGAATCAAATAAATTGTTTCGCGTTCGAACGAAAATTTCTGTAATTGCTTAAGATACACAACAGAGCAAGATGTTTTCGAATGAATCGAGTCGAAGCGTCTCTGAAATCACACAGTGAGTTTTAAAATAAATCATCTCTTGAAAAGTAACATTTTCGCTGGAAGAAAACGTAATCGTAGTTGTTATTCACGAGTAGTCTCCACTCGAATCCGGCAATTTCGTTTTCCTTCTCATCCGAAGTTGATTTCCTAAAAATCTGCGAGAACATAACGTTTTAGTGACTTCATTAATTTAAATAGTCCTATTACGGGAAAAAGGGCCTAGATCGTTGAAGAATATTGACCCTTGAGGGAGAAAACCCTAATTATAACATAAAAAAGATCGTTTATTTGACACGGGATTCGTATAGAGCTGGAAAAGCTCAGTCTCATGCCGGCGCACTTTTTAATTTTTTCAGCCGGTTACACTTTCAGTCTGGGCGATTTTCAGTTGATTGCGTACCTACATAACTCAACAATCGGAATCAATGTGCTAAATGTTCTGTGCACGTCAATTCTAAGCCGTCGTTATAAAAACATTTTTAACAATATTAGCGTTGTATGGTTTCCCTCATGTTCCGCAGCTTCTAATAAATTGAGATTTATTGCTCGTCGAAAATCCTCGTATTTGTTGCGATTCCGGCTCCCCCTTGGCAAATATTTGCTTTAGACTTTTTCATTCTGCAATTTTTGTTGGCTTATTAGAAGAGAGGTACTCAATACTCGCGTGTAGCGACCTAATTGCCAATAATATTGCTCAGTTTCGCCTCAACATCAGACTGATTAAATATTTACACTCCCAATTATTATTTAACATGCTCGCTTTTAAACCGACACCGCTTTAGCGTCGATATAGCAATAACGTTAACGCTTTGTAGGATTTTTTATTTCTTATTTATGAAAACCACGCGCATTTTTTATAATAATTACTAAATCTTAAAAGCCAAGCAAGACAAAAATAAAGACGTATAATTATTAATTATTAAATAAACCACCAACCAGATAAGGTTGATAAGAGTATCTCCGCCGTCCATCGAACATGTAAAAGCTCGGTGGTGGTGAACAAAGCTCTCAAGATGCGTAGTTCACGTCTAGCCTCTCGCGTGACTGGAAATTTAAACTTTTTGGTTATAAAAATAATTACGATGTCACCATGGAGAGGGTGTCTCCCGATACGTCTACTAGTCTTACTTGTTCTGTATTTAGACGCAACCCTGTTTGAACAAGTGAAAGAGGTAGTTCATTCGTCATCAAAATACTGTATCGATTCCCCCCCGAAGCCTGTCTTCTCTCTCCTGTTACTCTAACCTCTATTTGACTTTTAGTTCAGAATGTCAACAGTTCTGTTTTGATCAAGCTCTGCCTTAATCTAAATATCATGTAACATCTCTGCTTAAGCAAGCTAGGATTTTTTATCCAGACGTATTACAATGATGTAAAACCGTATGACTATACAAGTGTTACCAGTAGTCATACGGTGATGGAACTTTCTCTCAAACTACAAATTCTATTGATAAAAAAATGTTAAACGCTCGTTTAAGGATTATTTCATCCAAACCAAGTGACCTTGCACAATCATCCAGACATATTCAAGTTTCCTCAGATCGAGATTAGGAGTTAAAAATTTAATATCAATCCCTCGGGCACCCTCTCGTTCTCATAGGAAATTTATGTGGGTATACTTATTGATACGGTAAAATTAATCAAAATTTCTGATATTAGATATAAAGCCTCAGTTACTTGTGATAAACAAATGTAAGAAATACAGGGTGTATCTAAATAACACCGAAAAAATTTAGGGGATGATTCTTTGATAACAAATAAACAAAAAATTTCCTATTAACGTGTGTCTGAATATGCACCCTTTTTGAGATACAGGGTGTCAAAAAAAGATTTTTTTTTCGAGTTTTTTGAAGATGTCTCGGAAACCGTATATAAGACACAGAATTCAGCTTTTGTACAGATCTTATCATTGATATTATAGCAACTATTTTAATGCTAACTACCTTCTTTAAGTATGCCAGTGCCGGAGATTTTTAGGGTTGGGGGGATTTTTTTCCCCTAATATCTACGACACTGGGCAAATTGATATTTTAAAAGCACACTTTTAACCGTCAATGTTTTCTACACAAAAAGATACTCTTGGTTATAACTGCTAACGTGAGCCATTTTCGAGAAAAACGGGCATTTACGACGAAAAACTCGCTTTCAATGTTTCAAGACAAGTGTCGAAAAATTAAGGACAAAAAAACTTCGCTCATTTCTGAGATCTCCGCTATAATGACACATGAAAAAACTCAGTATTAAAAAAGTAGCTATAAATATCAATGATATGACATTTACAAAAGGTGAGTTTCATATCTCAAACGGTTCCCCAAATATCTTCAAAAAACTGGTATAATAATCTTTTTTTGACACCCTGTATCTCAAAAAGGGTGCATTTCTAGACACACGTTTCTACGAAATTTTTTGTTTATTTTTGACCAAAGAATCAGCTCTTAAATTTTTTCGGTGTTATTTAGATACACCCTGTATATACCTCGTTTTAAACATAAAACTCAATTCTTATTAGTGTTATAAAAGGATTTCTTGATAATTACTTATTTTTCTTATTTTCAAATCGGAAATCGTGGGTTCTAGGCTCACGTTCATTACTGATCTAACGCCAAAGACGGGAGAAAAACACTGCTGAAGGCAAGTATGATCATTTCTCTCTAACTGAAACTCATCTGCATGCTCTTTAGCTCTTTAGCTCTGTACCAGGCTCTTTACCAAAAAATCAACCACCCACTTATTAAACCTTGAACTCACACGGAACTCCTGGATCTATGATAAATAAATAGCGACATCTCTCTTGGTGACTGTAACTATAACAACAGTACAGAAGATATGTAACCCTAGAGAGACAAGTCAAGCAGTTGATGGAACTAGTTTTATAAATTTTTATCACAATTAATTTAAGTAACTGGCTGATTTTTTGCAAAAAATTAGGAATTACATTTGCTGGTAGGTCATGCCGATGAGCTCCAATAAGAGAGAAATCGCCATTCAAGTCTTCAGCAGTGTTGAGTAATTAACACGAGTCTACAACCCACGATTTTCTTTTCATTACCCATGTATTGCTCAAGAATTTCACTCCTAATATCATATTATCGATAATTTTATGTTTTTTTTTAAAATGATGCCTAAATGTTTCTCTAGCTTTCTCTAAGAAAAAAGTTACGGTTTTCTTACGAGGGTCCATGGATTCTTACTGATTTAAAAGTTTAAAGTATTTTTAAGTAAATTAAAAATTTCAACTTCGGCCTTCAACCTCTTGGTCCACTAGAAGGTATGAGTGTCGAAAGTAATCAATAATAAAGTCATCTGCTGTCTTCTTGTCCAAGTGATAGGCGGCCTCTTTGTATGTCGACTCCAGGTCTTCCTGTCCTGCTTTTGTCGTTGGTGAGCAGTTCTGTAATCTCATGTCCTTTTACAGTTTTGACCACCATGTAGCTTGAAATAATAAATAACTTTGACTTACCGCTGTGAGATTCTCGGCTGTAGGGGCAACTCTGAACGGCCCTGCATCTCTGTTATAATACGTTAGTCTAGTATTGCAATTTTAGACAGACTGTATTAATTCGGTGGCTCACGTTATCATTATCTTCCTCCCCATTCTTGTGTGTGGGGCACCTTTGAAATATTAAACAGGAACCGTATTTTTTATAGCAGAGCTGTATAGCAGATCTTTTTCGTCCAAATCCAGTATTAATTCATTTTCTCGGTTATTGTTATTTTCAGAAATAAAAAAAACCTTAGATAGGTAGATTTTTGTATATTAAATTAAACTCACTAGAGTAAAAAATTCACCCCCTCCCTTTTTACTCCCTCAGTCTGACACTTATTTCCACCTAATTTTTTTTAAATGAGAAGGGCAAACCTATGACACTTCATTTGAAAGGTCTCTTCATCTCTATACAAGAATGGAGAGAAAGATTCTCTTAGGGAGATCTTTAAGAGGATGAAGAGAGCTGTCACAAATGATGAATCGCAAGTCCCTACTTCCTATTTAAAATTCAGGGGTCGCAGCTGTCATTCGAAAGGAGTTGAATTTAGGGATGCAATTTGTACGTTTTTGATAATTCCACTTTTTTGTCATTAAATCCGAATGTACAATAAGAAAATAAGAGCTCCGCAATAAAAATTTAAACACACCCCACCACTCCCAGAAAAAGCGGGAGGGGGAACAAGAGTTTTCATCCATCAAATCCGAATCTGCATGTAATAAGAAACAAGGGCTCCTGTTTCAGATCCCAAAGTTACAACCCGCTCGACCTACAAGAAGGACGAAGGGGGCTTATTTTAAAACTAATTTAATTTCCTCGCCCAAAATTTAAATTTTGGGGGTCCCCGGTATATTTAGTACTGGAAGAGCATGGCACTCAAATTTTCCAGGGATTCGGTAAAAACCTTTCCCAAGAACTATGTTCATCCTGTTTTTTCTTTCATTAATAAAGGGACGGTCTGCACATCTGCCTGTCGTCGATCTCTTAGTATAATAAATCAATACTTATTTTGAGGGATGCTTGACACCTCTGTGAGTGTATAACAGATTGTAACAGATTACCTTTTCCCATAATTTCAGAGTGTGGCGTCAATCATCTTTGTTTTCGTAAATTGGGCAGAAGCAGCTTGCGCGCCATAAAAGACGAGGGTAATACGTACATCAATTTGAAGAGCAATTTTATTAAACAGATCCACAACCAAATGATGTAGCCCAGTCCGAAAGAGTTGTGGTATTTCATTTGTGCAGAGCAGCTTTCGTTTGGTGCATTTAATCATCTCTCACATAGAAACTCTGCCTTGGGTTCGCTAATTTCTGTGCAACTGCAAAGTGGGTCATTATTTCACCAAGTAGAACTCTTTGAAATCATCAAATGTTTGCATTTCTTTAAGTTGTCAAAAGAAGTCCTGACATATTATTACGTCACCTTGCTTTTTCTCGATCTTCCCGTAAATAAGTTTTCAAATTGTCAATAAGTTGGTTACCTTTTTCAGTGTTACCATCTGTGGAGGGTTGTCCATTTTGGTTAGTTCAGATTATCTTTGTAAACATGATCTTTGATGGTTTTTTCTTATCTAGTCTTATCTAGCCTGGACGCTAAAATTGGAAAAATTGGTCTGAAATTTGCCGTTATTTCGACATTTCGACTATCATCGGCACTTCATCGTATCGAAATTCTCAAGAACGACTCTTTCAAGATATTATTTTTAAGCGCTACTGGAAGTTATGATACAGCAGCTTTGCATTCTACAAATACCAGTTGATTCGTCAGTCTTCTCATAGCGGAGCAGAACATTGTCCTTACAACGTTTCGGATATTTAAACTTGTCACAGGAGCTTAGTAAGTTTTATTTCTTATACATTCAACGGTTATCAGGATTATCCAGACTGAGACGTTTTACCTCACTACTTAAGCAGCTTTACGTGACAGTATCGTCTAAACTATAAATGATCTAAATTGCTTCCCAACTAACTCCGACATCAAATATAACGCAATAAGAACAATTTACTCGTGAAAACTACATTTAATGCTCATTTAATGCCCGTATATGCAGAATTGAGACTCGTAAACCTTTAATAAGCCGGCATAGAATGAAAATGCACTTCAAGAGCTCGAGTCTTGGATATAGTTATACAAAAGCTCCATGATCTTGCATGTGTAGGTTGTATGTACAAGCTTGAGAGTTTAAGAGTCACAAAGATAATAACAAAGAAGGAATAGACGATATTATTTCTTTGATAGTCGCATACAAACCGAAATGAAAAATCGCAACTCCTCCTGCAAGCTCTTTGTGCGATGAGAGTATACAATACAAGCAGAGCAATAACTGTGTATCTTCAGTCAACTAAATTCAATCTTCAGTGAAGTGCATTTCGTTATTCTGTTATTATTCTTTTCATCAATATTCGAACGAAGTATCGATAAAAAATGAATTGTAAGCGAAAAGAGAGCATCGCGCTTCTCTCTCCAATAAGTTATTAATAATCTCAAGTAATTTGTTCTGAGATAAAGCAGCTTTGATAATGATCTCGAAAACATCAGCAAGAGGGAAGTTTTAATAATTAGCTGTTTAGGTTGATGCATTGCTTGTCCGGGGAGCCCGAAATTCTCTTTGCGCTCTCTTTATGAATAGTTTAAGCCACAGAAAGCAGTGATTTATACAGATTTTAATTTGTTTCTGATCAGGGACGTGATTTATATGCAGCCCTGTTTTCTCAAGAATAGTCCGACTCCGGGCCTTATTGATTACTGATGAAGGTGGAAGCGGAACCGACGTGAACTTTCCTAGGCCAAGTTCGACTTACTCTCCTTCGCGCTCGGAAATATCCTTTCATCTGTGCTCGAGATAAATTGAATTGAAAAACTCACCGCGGAGATTTTATTAAACTATCAACTCTACTCTCATATTATTGTCAACGTCGTGGTCGTTTGTCTTTAATTGAAAGTGATCTCAACTAGCTGAAAAGTGGATTACTTAGTTAAACAAATTATCTTCACCTGATTATATCTGAGTTTAAGTTTAATAGAATCCGACTTGAAAGCAATTAAGTATCCACCTAATGAATTAATTGAATAGTTCTTTAATAATTCAGTACCTAACGATATTATTTAATAGCTCAATACCTCGAAGAAAATTAATACTCCTGGAAGGAAGTGAGAATGTTGGGTGTTATTTGCATGGGATAAACATTTGATCGCAGACTGATATGGGACCGCAATTTCGCTAACAATACTCCTCCGCAAGTCTGCCGGTCGCAGATCCCTTATTTCACGGTATTCCGGGGGCTAATCCGGGCCTCCGAGGTTCCAGAGAACGAAGGAGGAAGAGCCACGAGAGGCCTCATCAGTCACAGTCACTGCAAGCAAATTATTGTGGTGGTCCCTTCCTGTCCACTAGATTTACACCTGACCTTTTTTATCCCGCAGGAAGATTCTTCCGCTGCTCTGCTTACGCCAGGATGGCAACATAAAAATAATAGCTTCTCCAGCAGGAAACAATTTCAACTCGACGCACGCAATGTTGTTCCACTAATGACTCGGAATTTGCGAACGACGACCGTCCGGTGATGGACGATCTGCCCGTCAGACGTGCCGATCCTCAAATCCTGAATTCTTGTTTTTTTTTTTTTAAAGGTAATCCTGTTAATTAAAACACGAACGCGTTTCCCACGCCTCTCAAAATCACTAGAAAATTTACATTGTAGACGTAACAGTTTAGCATTGGAAAATTGATAAACAATGATAAATCCCGAGAAGACACAATCGCATTGAAAATCACAACAGTGACTCCTCAGGGAGCTGCAGGACAAATCGTGCCGGTGCCTCTATATCTAAACATCGAGTTATATAAATGTCAGAACAGCTCAAGGGTACAGGTAGCGCCATCTGGTGCAGCCTCGGGAGAGTCGGCACGATGCAGAGGCCATCCTGATTGAATTCTGACACTAAGCATGGAATCTAAGTAATCTCCCGGGTGTCCGAGTCGAAGTTCCCGGCCGGAGAGAAATGGACCCGCCGAGACATATCTTATGCATATCGGAAGCCCTCTCTAGTAACTTCAAACATCCAGGAAGCCTCTCCCGTGCCAGGTTCGGGAGGTCTTCGTGATTGTTTTATGGACTTGTTTCTGCTGTAAATTTTTGTTAAAGAGGGTTTTTTGGTGTTGATGATCGGAAAAATATGATCGTCTCCAGAAATACATTGACAATTTTTTTATATTTCTGTTTTAGCTTGTTTAATTTTTAATGAAAAAAAAACCAAAGAGAAATTAAAAATATAAGTCTATAAGACTGTTTGGGAATAATTGTGTGACGAATCAAGAGGTCAGAAGGGAGATTTAATGAGCTCCCAGAAATCTCTTTGAGTTTTTTTGTCCCAGATTGCGCAATACGTGTCTTTGTGAGTTGTTTGGTGGATTTCCTGAGGTGATGGCAAATTGCCTGGAGAGGTGGCCGACATTTAGAGGGAATTTCAAACACCAGCACTCTTTAGAGTAAGTAAAACCTGACTAACCATCGAACTTAAATCAAACGTTACAGTTGTTCAGGCACCGTTCCAAGATCCAATCAACTGGAAAGTTAAATCCATTCCTGAACGTTCCCAATTCCGGAAGGGAATTCCAAATTACTCATAGATGCGGCTAAAACCAATAATGCTCCTTAGGGTGTTATTAAAAACTTCAGGCCGCGAATAAAAAGAGATTTAAATCCGGATTGCATCTTGAGAGCCTTGATCGATTTTTTTGCCTTATTTTCCTACCGCTTATCTGTCTGCGGTTCAATTAAAATAATGAAAAATTCTTGTTGAGGAAAATATGAAATTTGAGATGACGCGACTTATTTTCACGGCTGACGAAGTTTTTCTTTTATTTTTGTTAACCGTTTATTCCAATAAAGTTATTATTGTCATTGTGAAGATTTTAACTTGAAAATGCAGATAAGTTCCCAAATCAGTGTTGCCAAACTTGTTAAATCCTCTCTTAATGAGCCATTTTTCTTTGTAATAGAAAAATAACATAATGAGAAAAGTACTTGAACCAATGTCCTATGTAAACTTAGCACAAACGTCCGTATTATTAGGAGCATGAAACATAACTATAGAATCAGATAATAAAACAGCATCACTATGTAGCAAGAAATTATAACGAACAATAAACACCAATAAAGCAAAAGGATAAATAAATAAAACTTTTATGAGAAATGGTAGGTACGAGTATAAGTCTAACAGCAAGAGTTAGCACCGTCCCTTTTATTTGACACGTTATTAAAGCCGCTCCTCCACCTACATCACATGCTGATCCGTAATCTCATCTCCAGGTGGACCGCAATGATGTATGGCCGTGAGGGGGCGCTGAAAGATGTCCCGGCGGTGGAAGTTGACACTGTGACCGAGCCTCGATATGTCTTTAATAGGAGTAATAAATCATTGGCGCAATATAGGTACAGGTCACCTGGGCGGCGGGGATTGCGGCCGCCGATCGATAGACCAAAGAGGCGGCGTCTTCTATCCCGGGGAGGATGATGGAATAAACAATCAACTCTGACCTCTCATCACTTCTGTCAAACTGGACGGACCTTCACTACTGCTGTCATCGGTTCCGGATCGCTCTGGGAAGCATATTTTACGGTTAATTTGCTTTAAATTTAAAAGTTAATCGAATTTCCTCGCAGATCGTGATTTATCTGCTAATTAGCACTAACGATTCTGGAATTAATATACCGGGTGATCGTTTGTATTTGAACTTATCTTGAGTATCAAGATTGATATCAAAATGACGTTATATTAATAAGTTGAGTGTAACTATTTTATACCAGCATTTCTTATAAGCGCATTTGAGTAATAAACCAGATAAGCGAAGACTAAGTAACGTCTGGATATTTCCAACAACATTCGACATTGAAGACGGTAAGAAAATATGGGATAAATTCTGGTTTTTATCTCCAGGACAGCCAACGTCAAAATGAGACAAAATCTATATAGCATGTTTGGAGGTCGATTTAACGCTTCGATTCGTGAGTTTATTACATGTTTCTTACATGTGTTATTAAATAACTCACTTCGGATTGTTTAAATAATAAAAACCACTCCCTACCTAGCCTAACACAGTTTTTGATCGGCCGACCCCTTTCCCTAACCATGTTCTACCGTAAAGTGAAGTGAATTTTACCCTGTTGCTCTGTGTCAGGGTCATGACAGTGACAGAATTGAGGTTTCGAGCTTTGGAAGCTTGACGGATGACAAATGAAAATAGGTTGCGTTTCTAGATAGTTTCGACTCTAAGGTCTCGATTTCGTCATGCGCAGTTGGCATATAGGTCGGTCATCTTCAATATATTTTCCATGACTTGTGGTGAATTTTACATCTCTCTTTTTCACAAATGCAAAGTCACGATGAGACGCTATTTGCAAGAACAAAGAGCATCTTCCAATAGGGTGATTTTTTGCTCCACCTAGTTGAGCATTTGTTGAACTAATTAAAATGTCTTGTGGCATTGATTTTTGATGCTTTTTCCTTTACGTATAATGCTTCAAGGCAAATCCATTAATAATTACTAATAAAATTAATTTTAATGACGGCAAATCCATTAAAATTATTTTATAAAAACTCAAGTTTTGTGTCATAATTTGTCAATAAAGAACAGTCACGATGGAACACGTCATGTTCACTCGACTGTAATAAAGCAAACTGGCTTGACAAAGCTCCCAGATCCGATTTGAATGGTGAAACGGGCCACGAAATTGAATGCACTGGATGTAAACTAAAAGCATTAAAGTTAGAAATATTGAGAGATTGATTTGTAACATTTGTTTGATTAAAATTCTGCACAGCGCCAGGGTTATGTAAAACGGTGAAGTTGTCGTCCCGCGTTCGCGTTTATCTCTGTAACGAAATGGAGGAAGCAGACTCATCTCTAGATTTGTACGTTCATTCAGAAAGTACCGAGAAAGTTTCTTGAGAGTCATGTTTATCGTGTGTGCAGTTGAAAGTATCCATCTAACTAACTTTATTCATAAAATCGTACGATTTTCTATCACAACCTTCAGTCAGAAATGGATATGGGAACGCCAAAAACGCGGACGTTTATGCAGATTTCGCCCCTTTGATTTATGATGTGCAACATAACATGAAGGATTAACTAGACCAAAACGATCAACGGAACAGAAAATTTAATAAAACGATAGGATCACGTGCGTGTGTTTCCCGGGATATGATATCAGGATAAACGTTGACCAAAGAGACCAGAAAACAATAATGTAGTGTGTCGGTCAATCTGGCATTTGCACCATTATATCACGATTCCTTTGTTTTAGAACGGGAGAAGGAAAACCAATTTCTGTTGTCATGTCTGACGCCCTTCAGAAGCGTGTTCCAGTGACGCGCTCCAGCCAAACATATGTAAGTACCGATGTTCGTCCTGCTACGACCTCGACGGTATGGCACGTCTTCCAGGATAAGATAAGCCCTGTTGCCGGTTTCATTATAATCGGAGCAGCGCAGGGATCGGGAATTATGGAGAGTTTCCCTGAGGATCGTGAACGGTCTGGCAATGCGCGGTTTCAAATGGGGAAATGGGTGGCGTTGGGAACAGCCGAACTGCAACAAAGGCCAAGATTATAGCGATATGGCGTGACCGCATGTTGGGTCGTGGCGACCGGTTTTTGTTGTCCGCATGAAAACTACAAACGATACATTTTCCAATAATGTAATGGAACGGTACGTGGGTTGCATCGTCGCGTTAAATCAGGAACATTCGCCGGGAGACTTCATGTTTTTCAGGCACGTCATTCCAGGAATAGAGCTATTTTTGTTGGTTTTTTTCGTTCCAATGCATGATAAATAGCATGAATGTGATGTATGGCTCAATTGTGATATTTACTGATTTTATCAAAATAGAAAATTCCAAGTTCGGGTTGCTATTTTGCCGGATGCATAATATTATATTGCTTGAATTAGAGAGGTAGCTCACGTAATAACATGGTAACGTGTTATCAATTGCTGCTGTGAAACATGAAAGCGGATTCGAAAAGTATCTAAAATGAGCCCAACAACGCTCGGAAAACGTACCTACTTCAAATATTTGTAAAAAAATTAAGCTGAAAATAATAACCTTGATAAGCTTCAACAGTTGACTCTTTCCACACAAAATATTATGATAAGGACTTATATTTCAACATATAACAATCTTCTTTCAATTGATAAAAGATTTTCCAGCAATAATTTAGAGAGTCTAGACTAGAATATACGATCTGATAACTATATAGGTAGAATTATATAAAAACACTCACAATGTCCTTTAAATTCTGCATTCTGATTGGCTGTAATTCATATTATGGGCGGGGTAAAACTCAATTATGGACCAATCTCGCCAAAGCAAGAAAACCGATCGAGCTAAAAATAAATGTACCGTTAGTGCCTATTACGAGTAGGTAGGTATGTACTTATAAACAAGCTATCTTAAGACCTGTAAAATAACTGATATAATTACGCTTCAGCAAAATAATTCAATGTTGCTAAAAAAATTCATTAAACCTTAAGGAAACTTGAAAGTAAAAGTTTTCACCTGCTTGCATCTTCAAATTGTTCAAGCTTAGGTACTGTTAAAAGTTTTCGTAAAAATTAAGATAATTATTATATTCTTCCGCTTTACTTAGGCAAAAAGTGAGATCCGTCTTACAGGTTTACTTAAATTTTAACAAATTCTACCGAAAAGCTGTGTATAGGTACCTACCTTATAGTAATAATCGTCAGGCTTTGGTAGGTAATTCGCTAATGAGGTAAAATGTAATTTCCATGATGTAGTGTTATTAGATTTCAAAGCACTAAAAAAATCCGCGTCTTACTTTATAAACGCTCATCAAGTTTTTTTAATAATAATAATAATAATAATACACTTTATTGCCCAACAGATTGAAAAAATCCATTTACAGGACAAAATAACATTTGAAAATACAACAACAGTATTATGTATTATATCTTATATCACTAGAGAACAATAATTATATTGATATTATAAACATCAAAATTTATAAGTTTCAACAATACTCTGCCTTATAACATAATATGAGAAGAAAAAAAAAATACAGAAAAAAAATGAAGAACAACACAAGGATTGGTCCCCCCCAACTACAAACCCCCTTCAACCCTGTCAGCTATGAATCCAACACTTGTTTGAAAGCGCTTATTGACATGTGGAAAATGTCGCACTCGTCACTGATCTCGTTGAACCATGAACACATTCTGAAAATGGGCGACCTGACAAGGAGATTCGTCCTGGGTGTCGATAAAACGAATGCCTGTGGAGTACGAATACCAGTGCGTGGAATGCAAAATTTGAGCTCACCGATCAACCAATTTGAATCAACCTGGCCATGAATTAATTTAAATAGAAATATTAAGCAGCTGCATCTGTGTCTTTCATGTAGTGCTTTAAAATTAAATGTCTGCAACAATGTCAGATGAGGGAACCCCTGATGAGGATACTCGCCAAACTTCCTCAGCCAAAGTGCCTTCAAAAATCTCCGTTGAATCGATTCCAACAATGTAATCTGTCTATTATAAAATGGAAACCAGATCAGCATAGCATATTCCAGCCTAGTTCTAACAAATGTATTATATAAAGTAATCATGCAATGAATACTATCAAATGATCTAGTGTTTCTTAATACAAAGCCCAACATTCTGAGAGAAGAGTTTGAAGTCACTTCTATGTGTTGTGCGAAAGATAATTCACTGTCAAAATATACACCAAGATCTTTGGTGGACAAGTTCCGCTCAATAATGTTTTCTCCAATACCATAAGAGTAGACAATAGGATTCTTTATGCGCGTATAAGTGATTACCTTACACTTGTCGAAATTAAGTGATAAATTGTTGCTATTACACCAGCTGTTTAAACTCTCGAGGTCTTTCTGGAGCATCTCGGCATCCTCAAGGGAACCCACGGCGCGGAAAATCTTAACATCGTCCGCAAACATCAATATATCACTTGAGATTACGTCCTGGAGATCGTTAATAAAAATAAGAAACAGCAGAGAGCCAAGGTTAGATCCTTGGGGAACACCGGAAGTGGAAGTATAACGCGGTGAGCTATAACCATTATAAGTTACATAGAGTTGTCTGTCAATAAGATATGATTCAAAGAAGACCACAAGATCACTACAAAACCCGAATGCCTCTAACTTCTTTAAAATAATGTTATGATCAATCCTATCAAATGCTTTCGCAAAATCCGTATATATCGTATCTAATTGGCCCCTGCCGTCTACAATCTCTAATGCGGATTGAGTAAATTGCGTTAAATTTGTCAGGGTGGACCTGCCTTCAAAGAATCCATGCTGCTGCTGGGAGATATAGCATCTAACATGGTTAAAGATAAATCTTTGCAGAATCACCTCGAACACCTTTGAAAATACCGACAAAAGTGATACAGGCCTGTAATCAGAAACATTTTGTTTATCGCCACTCTTAAACACAGGGCAAACTTTCGCGATCTTCCAATGATCCGGAAATGTGTTGTTTTCCAAACATAAATTGAAAACAATAAGCAATGGTTCAATCAAAACCTCTACACAATCCCTAACGAAGAAACCAGGAATCTGATCATGACCTGATGTCATATTGGGCTTGATCTTTTTACAGGCACTTCGTATGTCTTCCCTTGTAATAGATGCTATGCTAAAAGATGGTAGATTAACCTCGCCAAAAGAATTTTTAACTCTGTCTTTTTGAGAAGATACCAGGAAAGTGGATTTGAAAAATATGGCGAAAGTATTGACAATATCCTGCGAGTTATCAAGAGAAACATCACCATAATGCATCCTACCAGGTATCCTAGTAACACCTCTTTTGCTGTTAATAAATGAAAATAGCTTCTTGGGATCAGATACTATTGCCTCCTGAACTTGACCTAAATATAATTTATATGCAATACTTATCTGCCTTTTCACCAGAGCGCGCAACTCTTTGTATGTGTCCATAAATTGTGGTAGTTTATGTCTTCTCCAGTGTTTAAGAGCCAAATACTTAGTGCGTAAATTGGCTATAATTTCCCTGTTGAACCATGGTGGATAATTACGTTTTTTTATCTGTAAGAGAGGCACATGTCTGCCAATAACAGTATATAATATATCATAAAATCTGTCACATGTCTGGTTAACATCAGACATATTGCGTAATAGAGACCAATCAATATGCAGCATTTCATTGTATAAAGCAACAAAATTGGCGCTCCTAAAATTGAACCTATCAGAGTTCGGATTCCAGGTGAATTTTCTTGGTAAAGAGCATCTTAATTCTACCAAAATTGACAAGGCCGGATGATACGGGTCCTCTCGCACCAACGAATCTGAATCATGTGAGACAAAAGCCTGTGCATTGTTCGTAAAAACCAAATCCAAAATTCTATCATCACTTCAAATTTTTAGCAAACTATCTAATAAAAAATTCCAATTTACTGAAAGGTTTCACAATGTTACAGATTTCTGGCTCCAGAAGTAACTAAAATTCTCCTAAAAAAAGGCAATTAAGTCTGATAAATCTTGTACTTTCCCGAAATTTCTTAAACTTCAAACCTTTTTTTAAACGCTTTTGAATTTCTAAGTACCTACTAAAATAATCGAGAACTTTACTAAACAAAAATAGTATTTTTTATCAATTATTAGCAAAATAAATGAAAAAATTAACGAAAATCTTCCTGAAAAAAAAATGATTCAAGTAAATCTGAGAATTTGATCAAAAATTTAAAAAAAGCTGGTGAAAAAACTAACTAAAATCCTTCTGAAAAAAGGATGGTCTAATAAATCTTGAATTTTATAAAAAATTCTAAAAATGTCATGATTTTTTTCCCAAATTCTAACAACATACTTGAAAAAATCTAATACTTAAAGAATCTCCTTACAGTACCAGTCCCAAAATTGGGTGTAGGCTACTTCTTGCATATGATATCCTGTGGTGCATCTTGAATTTTATCATGAATTCTAAAAACGTAATAAATTTTTCGAAATCTTTTCAGAATTCTAAGGACCTATTAAAGGACCTATTACTTAAAAAATTTGTAATTTTAATAAATTTTCAGCTAGCTGATTGAAAAAATTAACCAAAAACCTTCTAAAAAAATAATGATTCCAATAAATCATGAATTTTATCAAAAATTCACAAAATGTCATGAATTTTTCACGAGCTCTTGAACTCATAAAAAAAATCGAGGACTTTTCTTATAAAGCTTGAATTTTACCTATCAAGAATAAAAACAAATCTTTCAAAAACTTCAAAAAATTCTTTTAAAAACAAACAAAGCGACACAAACCTTTCAAAATCTTTTCAAAGTTCTATGGATCTATTTGAAAAAATCCAGTTCTCTGAAAAAATTGTAATTTATAATAAACTCTCAGCAAGCTGATTTGAAAAATTAACTGAAATCCTTCTGAAAAAGGAATGGTTCTCATGAATCTTGAATTTCATAAAAAAATCTTAAAATGTCATGAATTTTTCAAAAGTCTTACGTTTTCAAGTACCTACTTACTCACTAAAAAAATCGATGATTTTACGAAAAAAAAAATTGTAATTGTCAGTAAATTATCTGCAAATTGACTGAAAATCCTCTTGAAAAAAGAATGGTAGGTAAGTACTAATAATTTTTTTTCAAATAATTTTAAATTATAAAGCGTTGTAATTTTTAAAAGATTTTCAGCAAATTGACTGAAAAATAACTAAAATCGTCCTGAAAAAATAAAGATCTTGTAACACTTGAACTTTTCCATTAATTCTGAAAACATAATAAAATTTTCAAAATCAATAGGTCTCGATGTTTTCAACTTTCAATTTTCAGCAAGCTGCGACTGCAAAAACAACTAAATTCCTAGATACTAGAAAATGACGATCTCTAGTGTTTTGAATCTTGAATTTTGCTAAGAATCTTGAAAACTTCATAATGGTTTATTATAAAAATGAAAATTCCCATCGCGTTTCCAAAAAAAAAAAGAACTAAAACCAACTGAAAGAACTGTTGCAAAAAAATTCAAAACTTTCACGTTAATAATGCATAAAACTCAAACAATAACATAGATACTCTTGTGCTAACTAACTATTAACACACTAAACACTTCTTGGCTCCCACTTGTAAAAGACTAAAAATACAAACAAAACTAAAATTTAAAAAATATTTGAACAAAACCATTATTTTTTTTCATTGTGAGTATTTTTCCACACAAATGACAAAGGTTTTCATATTTCGAACAGCTTTCATGTGACCATTTTGTACAGTGCAGACACTGAACCCCCCCATCCTTCTTTTTTGTAAAAGAATATTTTCCTCCACAACCAACGCATTCAGAATTGTCTTCCTCACTAAGTTCGTCATCTTCGTCTTCATAATGCACACTTTCTTCCGTATCTGGTGTACTATCTTCATCTATTCTTAATTTTCTTTTCTTACTAGGTTTCATGTGTTTCTTTTTTTCGGTCTGTTTGGTCGTCTTTCTCTTCAAATTTTTATCAGTTTTTTTTCTTTTACTTTATTTCTTTTTTCGTTTAAAAACTCCAGGCTTGTCATTACTGCTGCAACTTGACGTGAACGTTTAGTAACTTCTTGATAGTTGGAACAGGATCGATTCTCTCTAGTATTTTTTATACCGTTATTATATTTAACGTTATCTAGTATTTAGTCCGTTTACTTAATAGTAATTTTTTTTGGAATCTGACTCAAAATTCTGCTAAATTCATCAGTAAATTTCATAAAGTTTAAAATTTTTTTCTATCGTAAGAGACTTTAATCGATTTTACAAGCGAGTAAAAACTTAACTAAAAAAAAAATCAAAGCATAAAAAAAAATTGTCCAAATAGTTTAAATTTCTCAGCTTTCCTTTCATCGAGAACTTTCCACGAAGTTTCTTTCAATATCGCTTTCAGTCACATTTTAGTGAAATTTTCTGTGACTGTGTATTCTGTGCATTCTGTAGAATTTATAGAGACTGTGAAATTTGGTCCAAAATAAATGACAATGTTTTGAAAACAAGCTTAAAAGCTGTTTTTAGCATACCCCAGTCCCATAAGTTCCTGACTTCAACTGTCAATTCTCCTTCTTTAATCGTAAAAATTAGAGCCACTTTTTTATAAATACGTAGGTACCTAAATAAATAAATAAATAAATAGGTAGCTAAATAAATCTTTTTGAAAGTATCTTACTCTGGTAAGTGGTAGCAAACCTCTAGCAATGATGGCTTTTCTACTAATTCTTCTTAGATCGGGTTTAGTTTGAGCAAACAAAAGCGATCTCCCACTTTATTATAAAAGCTCTTGATCGATTTTCCAGCTCAGTAACGAAATCCGCCTCAAAACCACTATCCTGAAGAATCTGAAATTATATTGAAAAATTTCGAAAGTTCTTTTTAATATAAATGAGACCAGCAATTGTTGCAGCAAAATGCAGGTGGAAAAAATCAAAATCATCAAAATTAAACCTATTGGTTTAATTTTGGTAATTTTGAAATGGTCCCTGAATCCGTATTTATCTTTATAGGTAATGTAATTCAATCAAATAGGTCAGTATACCGTTTTACAACCAATAATATTTAAATATTTATAAGACGTGGTCAACTTTAGATCATTCATAAAATATCAAGCTTTCATGCACCCAATTTTGATTTGATAGGTAGGTAGTTCGATTAATTATTAATGCAATAGAAGCACGAACAAAACAAAAACTGTCGCTTTTATGGATACTTTAAGCTGCATTTGCAGTATCTATTCTGAAACGAAAGTTATTAATTTAATATTGAAAGTAGCTCGTGAATTTGAATTGATTTCAAATAATCCTCTATTATCATTAAAGTTAACTATTTTGTCGATTTTATTGTTAAATTATTCCATTATGAATTGAATTGTATCTACCATTTGAAGGACCGGAATTAGAAGTCTCTCTTCAAAGTTATTACAATCGAGTCTCTCTAAAATAAGTCAGATCCATTTCCAAGACTTGGGACAAATTTTAAATCAACTATTACCACAGGAAATTCCAAAATCGGTAGACCGAGCTTGCTAATTTCGGTGGTAAGAGGTTTTGGTTGCGGTATAAGTCTGGATGTTCCAAAGAGCATTATCCGGATGCATAAGGAAATCTCAAACAAGTGAATGTTGAGTTGCTTTGCAAGTATAATACGCGCCCTAATAGAGTTGGAAATCGTACAAACGTTGCTCGTTTTGCAAGTAAAACTCTCCTGCAGGATAAATAGTTCAACTTTTACATTGTACACACAAGTTGGCTGCTCTTTCCTTCGAATAGACGCTGCAATAAATACGACGTTGATGCCCGATTGAATAATCAAACTACTTTAAATATTTGAGTTAAATTTCTGATAAAGCTCTTGAAGAAACAGCTCTGAATGAAATGAATTTTAGGTATGTTCTTATTTTTAGTCTGGAAAATGAACCGGAATTATTGAAGTTATCTAAAGAGTGAAAAGATGAAGAGGTGGAAATTTCCAAATATTGATCGTAAGAATAATCTTCAGACATAATTTGATAAATCGTGATACATTTTTAAATTTTTCGAGAGACATAATATAAAACGTTGAGTATTTTTTGTGATATAATTTACCGCAAAACAGGAAAAAGATCGGATTAAGCGGCATGTAGATAATGGAAAGCGCGGCGTCAAGCTCCGTGCCTCTCTATTCAGCGAATTGAAAAATCTGGATTTGTTGTTAAGCCGAGAGGAGGTAAGGAGATGAAGATAAGAGGATAGAGATAGGCTGAAGGAAATAAGGAGGACGGTTAGCGGGTCACGATAACGTCTGGCGAGAAAAAGAATCCCTTAACACTGACGAAGGAGTTTGCCTTTAATAATTAAGTACTAACCTGCCATGCCCTTGATATCTCCCGACGTTTGAGCGCACTCCTTGTGGGAAATAATAAATTATTGTGAACTCGGAAGGTAGGCAACTTCATAAACGGCGATACAATCTTGAGAGGCATCAAATTTGTTTCCACACCGAGTGAAATTCCGCTCTTTCGTTCTCCCAGGAGTTGGAAATACTCACATACCTTGCATATCTTGCATATTTATTAAATGCCATATATGGATTAGGTATTCCGACGAATCCGACGGCTACGGCTGCCTTTAGTACCTACATCCCACAAAGATATATCTACCGTTCACTTGATTCCCTCATGAGCTGAAACCCTTCTCTCTCTGCAAGCCTCGCATCGTTCTTTGTGAATCAGCCCATTTAGACAGGAGCTACCACGCAGACGATAATGAAGTACCATGAATGCATCATAATTAGTTTCACTTCCTCGTCTAGCTTTCCTACGTACAGCGTCGCTATAAAAACAAAAAAAAAATTCACTTGTGTATTAGTGTTAGGTGTGTACCTATATTTTAGTCCTATTCCTATGGATAAATTCGCCATCGTTATAATAAGTTGTAGCAGTTCACTGTTACAAAGCTTTAATTATTATTTGTCACCATTTCGGTTTTATTTATATATTATTTATATTCATTTATGCGCAGTAGCATACCAAAGAGCGTTGCTGTCTTTAGGAGTGACGCACCTTCTGTTATTATGGGTCTGGCAGCAATCACGTCTAAGACGGTGATGTAGAATGCCATTTGTCGACCTCCACGATGAATTTATTTTATACATTTTATTCGATTATCAATTCTCGGACGGTGTAGGTACCACATCATAGCTGATGATATTTTACTTAACTTTTATTTGAATTTATAGTTCCGATCAACCATTAAAATCCGTTGGCAAGTATAATGATTAATATCTATTTCAACGCTGCGCACGGTAATTTCGGTATTTTTCATGTAACCTAATTAATTTGCTGTTAAATTATCCTTATTTGATTGCAACACGACGGTCCACGTGGCTTTGTATATTGAGTGTTGATGACTATGTATATTTATTATTGGTAAAGCCCGCGTAGACACGGCGTGTTGTAATCAAAAAAAGGGAGGACATTCATTGATTGTACCATGCTTTTTATAGCCTTTCGCCGGTACCTTCGCCGTATTCCTTCGCCGGTATTGAATTCAGCGTATAGCTTCGCCTTAACCTACCTCATTGTTTTAATTATTGCCGATCTTCCCTTCACCGTTTTGCTGTTCACAAGCTGTGCTGCTTCGAGTGTATAGCCGATACTTTTCCTGGAGACAAGTCCCGGAGACCCAACACCAACATCACACTTTATTTTATACCATGTAAGGACCAACTGAATAAAAACAATTACAAGTGTTTCTTTGCGTTTGTATTGGATACCTCTCACCAGCGACGAATATCCTGCACTGCCAAAATTAATTTCATGCAAATTATGGAAAAGTTTGATTAGGAATTGAGAAAAAAAATGGCAAAAACTTATATTCTTGTATATAACATAATAATTATTATAGCAAGTACAATTTTCCTGCGTATTGTGGTTCTTACAAGACTTGGCTTGGTTCATCGTTCGTTTCGATCGACTTAATCAGGAAAGTCACTTTTGACAGTGGAATTGGAACCTCATTATTATACTCTAGCAGTCAATATTATAAAGGCTCATTAGGCTAATTAGGGCAGATTTCTGTGACTATTTTTAAAGCTAATATGGACGTCAAATTACTTTTATTAACATTTTTGAAAATACTTTCGTGTCAAGAATAGATAAATGTAAAAAATTTCTACAAGAAACTCGATAGATTCTTCAGAAATCTGCCCGTTACCTTAATGAGTCTTTATAATACCCGCTGCAGGTATTTTTTTGTTTCTTCGTACTGTGTAGTAGATTAATGATTTACTACCTACACTGTATTATGGTAATATTGAGTAGACAAGAGCGAGAGTAATATTAAGCTGACGTCTAAAATTGTCTCCGAGGGAATATTATAGAAGTTTATAAATTTATTGCGCAGTAAAAACACTTGGTCTATCTTTTCTGAATAACAAACAGAAGTTGAGGGAATACCACCGTACATTTTATCAATGTTATAAGCAATACGTATACTTACGTAAAGCGCAGAACTTCGGAGAAATTAGCCGTTCTCGGGTTTTTCCCCTCCGGGAGCGAACCATTATATAGCCGGCAGCATGCAAACAAGTTGAAAGTTGACCGACACTCTGGAGATCCGGAGATTCTCAAGGCCGTCGGGGACGTCTAACGATCGCTCGCGCCGCTTCCTTTCCATGCAGGCTCGCTTTGCAATGCTTATTTTCGAGAAATTGATATCGGACCCGGAATACGCTGAAATATTAAAACGACCGCGATGTATGTCAACGTTTTTATGAAGTTATGAAAGGTTTGCATGGAAACTCGAAACTTTAGAATCGATACGGCCGAGACTGAGAGATTTCGGTTAAGTAACGTTGCTGCCGAGATGAACTTGTTCAGATGATACAGCTTGAATATTAATTAGTCAGCAGCTTTTTGCTATTTTCTTGCCAGCTTAAACCTGTAAGGTAGGGTAGTATTAGAAAACCGTTCGTTTAATCATAATTAGTAACTAGTAATCCTAGTAGGTATTAATTAGTGGCTTGAAAAATTGCTGTAGTATTCAATCTTCGTAATTAATTGCCGGCACTTTTAGAATGCAATTTTCTTCTCAATTTTCATTCTGCAGTTAAATGTAGTTAGTTTTCCTCTCTTTAAAAAAGTAAATTCAATCCCACAAAAAAATTATTCCACCCATCCTGTTCCAAACTTCTCCCGGTACTTTCGGTACCTAATTAATATTTCTGACAATTTATTTGTCTCATTCTGCTGGTTTAACAAATTTTAGGAAAGAAGAAGCACTCAACGATTTTGTTTAAGCAGCTCTACTTAAGAATAATGACGTATCTAACAATAATTCTTTGGTACCACCTTAAAATGACGTAAAGCCGCAAAGTTCATATCAAAGGCTTGAAAAGAATACGAATTGACACCAAGACGCGATTGTGTTTCTTATACAAATAGAAAGTAAACTAAAAGACGGTACTTTGGCCTTCTACCAGAAAAGGTCAAAAATCTGCAGAGCTATCAGAAATGAAGATCACCAGTCCCGAATAATTCACTAAAAACAACCCGAAGAAGAATAATTCAAGCCAAGCAAAAGTTAAGCTGAACAATAATTATTCTTGTCTTACGCTGGAGAAGAAGACATGAATCAGAACATTCTTTGCACGGTTGTTCAAAGGTGGCTCCTAAAGAATACAAGAAAAAATTTATTTGATTCTTAGATGACAAAAATGCAGTTCAGCAAGCCAAAAAACTTTTGAGATCATAGGATAACATCTAAATAAGAAATAGGTGTCCAATAAAGTATCAAAAAGTTATTGACGAATTTTGGGATGAAGAGTTTTTCCCAGGAGTCTTATGGTGATAATATTGAATTCATGGTTGTTGCACCAGCACCAGCACCTGGATCATCCGGGATGGATAATGATCGTATGAATTAGTTAAAATTTAACTTTTTCTTCCATCTTTTGTATTTTACTGTGGTTTTCGTACTTTTTTTGGTGAATGCGTTTTTGGTGAACTTTTTTTTCCACTACTGCTTAAATTCGCTTTTTTTTACTGATTTTTGAGTTCTTAAACAAAAAATTTCCAATAACTAAAAAGTAAAAATTTTCTAAAGTTTCATAAGATGATATTTTTCACCAGATTTTAAGCTAATCCTATTACCAAAAAAAACCACCACACCTGACCTGGTGAAATATAACTTCACAATAAAGTATCTCACGTTTTAACTTTTTTTATCAATTTTTCTCATGCCTACATCTTCTCACACCCCAAATCTTAGTTATTTCCCCCATCTCTCAGATTCGGGTAGATTTTACGCTTAGTTGAAAGTTTGAAGCGACAGAAGCGAGTCCTAGAAAGAACGAGCTAAGCTATGACGAATTCGCTTTTTTTTCTATCTTAATCACACAATTTCCTATTGAAGGGCTTCTCACGACAGACCCTGACACTTCTCTTACGTTCTATTACGATTTTTATAAATCCGCGAAACTCACATTGCTCCTGTTATCTTGTCTCAGGTAAGATAAATCCTGTCAACTTTTTCCGCTCCGAAGAGTAGTCTTGCTCTTGAATTACCAGAGTTCTTGTCCGACAAGAAAATCGATCTATTCTTGTCGTACCTCCTATTCAATCAACCCGTTCCACGTCCATATAAGTAATAGATAGATGCCACCACTATAGTCCAAAAAAATGTATTGCAGTTTTAAGAGTTTCTCCAGTGGTCTGAATAATGTATGAAAGCAACAAAAGGTTGCAACTTTAAAATCGAGACGAAGCTGCTGGAGCGCTACATTACTTTGTAGTATTATAGTATATGAGGTATATACCTACACAATAATCGTTCCCTCGGGAGCATATTAGTGAAGTGAAACTTCTTTAGCCGATAATCTAAGGATAATTGATAGATAGTGATTGATAATGAAGTACCTTCCCGGAATAAGAACTTTCTCGCCAATACGGCAACTCTAGCTAGACCATAACCTAGATCTGGATAATAAAACCGGGCGATCTGGTCTCTTAAATCAATACAGATTGGCGATAAATACATCCATTAAAATTTGTTTCAAACTTCGAAAACTCCCACAGGAGATTATTATTTATTCTGTAATGTCTTTACAAATAATTATTTTCAGACCCCTTAGATTTAGCGCGGCTTAATGATTTAGTTTTCAATCCATTTATTATTCAAAAGCGGGAGAGCTTTTTACGGCGATGATACTTGTTGGATTTTATATTCTATAACTTTGAAATGAAGTACTTCGGGGAAATTAAAACAAAAGAAAATTTTTAATCCGTTACTTTTACTCATTTTTTGATGTAGGTATAAAGATCTATAAATAAATAATTTTCCTTCTTCACTCACGCGACGTAAAACTTAAAAAAAATCTTATCTTCTCCGTGAGTTATCCTACAGACGAAGAGAGGTCACTTAAATATGTCGCAATCAATATTTCAGAGGATTTACGGTTGGCATGCCGGATGATGAGAGTAGTTTCAAGTTCATATTGGATGAGTTGTCCCTTCATATGCATAGGTTCCCGTAAGAGCCACCCCAAGGTTGTAATGTATGCAGATTGGCTACTAAAAGTGCACTAAAAATTAATAAGTTAGCGCATTGTATAACCTTGCGCGTGCCTAAAAGCTGCGGTAATTAAATTTTACAAAATTACAAAACTAATATTGCGCTTGTTAAAAGAGCCATAATGAACGGTATGAACCGGGCAATTTGCTAATTAATTTAGGTTTATTTAAACGCCGTACGCTTAATTGACAATCCTCGACTTTATGAAAATTTAATATCTTTCTATGAGTCCTCGAAAAACTCATCAAATCTGCATGTTGACTTGAACATTTATCGCTAGCTTTGCATGCAGTTAAAACTTTGAATGGACGGCTATTTTCGTCAACACATTTTCTCGATTTTACCCGGAATTAAAACAACGTGTCACGACTAGTACCAACCTCTACGGAATATTCTAATTTTTCATAGGAAACGACATCACTTCAAATAGATCAGGAACATATAATCATGTCGCTTGTAACTTACATTGCCTTTAAGTGTCTCCTGGATAACTTAATTTTATGAAAATCGTGCCATTGGTATCATTATACACGCGTATTTCTAAAGTGTTGTTTGCCTCCTGGTCACTGCCACCATGCGTTGGAACAATGAGCAGCATGCGTTTGTCATCGAGGCTTACTTTCCAAAAAGGATGCAGCCTCGTTGAGCCCTATCCTGGATCGGAAATCACTTATAAAATGGGTTCCAGACAAACCGCGAGTGTGACAAGACCAAGAACTGGAGTTCCACATGAATACTTCAATATTGCGATCTCCACGGCGGCCGTCGCGCAAATATGCGTCTGCTTTTGGACTTTCTAATCGTTTAGTGAGGCGAATTCTCCTCGAGGAGCTTCATTTTGTGCCATTCAGGCTGTATAGGTCATAGAGGGGTGGATCTGATCTCATTAGACAGTCGTTTTAAGGTTTTGTTTGCTTCTTAGTCAATGCCTTTTTTCGTTGGAACAGTGAGCACCGTGTGTGAGCTGTCGAGGCCTACTTTTCAAAATGAAACTCGGTGACCGCCTTCCTAAATGGCTTTAATCTAGCCTAGCCCCGTTGAACCTTGTTCAGGATCAGAAATTACTTATGATACTGGTCACCGTGTTTAGACAAACCGCGAGTAGATTCCAAAAAGAAGAACTAGAGTCACTTGGCTCATCAGATCACCAAAAGTGATCTGATCCAAAATAAGCATTCAAAATTGAAAACTTCAATTTTGTGATCACCATAGTGGCCTGCCAATGGACTTCCTGATCATTTAATTAGGATAATTCTTCTTGATGACCTTTATTACCATTAATAGAAGTAGGTGATTTTGCAGTAACTTTTCAATTCTCGGAAGAACGCATATGAGGCGCTTCTTGAAAACATTACAGAGAAGGAAACCGGTTTTTTTTACTACTGGCTGGATGCGTTGTGGGGGTGGCGGAAGAGAAAAAGAGAAAAAAAAAACAGGTCCAATTGTGTGGATAACGAGACAAAGAAGTTTCGTTTCTCCTGCAACTTCCACATCATCCTCTTTGACTTCCAACTCATCGCTTTTTCTGCGTACAACGCACGTATCCTCTGCTCTGTGATTTCTGGCATGGTCAAAAGTCTTTGAATTTACACGCAATACTTTTAGGAAAAAAGTCGCTAAGAATTGTAGCTCGAGTAAATAATTTTCTAATTGACGTTGAGTACGAGTAAATAAACTTTAACGCCGTAGATGCATGCGCTACAGCGTCAACAAGCAGAACGTGCACTACTGGGCTGACAGAAATCCAGGAGAATTGCATAAAAAGGTCTTCACATTCACTTAAAGTTACAGCGTCGTGTGCACTTTTTTGCACATTCAGACATATTAACATGTTGCAACAATTTTCTTTACACGACTAGATGAATTGAACTTTACAAGAACTCCAACAAGATGGAGCAGCGATAAACTTCAAGGGCATCGATGAATGTTTTGAGAGAACACTTCCTGGAGAGCGAAATCCTCTCGATAACGAGCCTTCATCGATTTGGCTCATTGAAATTCCTTTTTGTCGGATTTTTTAAATCCAAGATTTATGTCAACCGTCCAAGAACCCTACAAGATCTAAAGACAAAGTTACAAGCAGAAATTGTCAACATACACGCTGATATTTTAATAAGGGCCATGACAAACACCAAAAATCGGCTTATTCAGTGTATGGACAATGGAAGGCCGTACCTACCTAAAAAAATTAGATCTGTACCTACATTAAACGTGTGTTCAAAAACAAAAAATTTCGATTAAAAAATGGGTTTTATTGTGGTTTTGAAAAAAGGAAGTTACGATGCCGCACCTTGTGTAATACCGAGTGAATATTTCTCGACCGTGGCAGCTGGGAAGCAGAAGCAATGCCGTTTTATTTACATTTGTTTGTAAGGTGTAGTTATTTTAATTCAAAAATTGAGAAATTATTTATTTATTTAGCCTTATTTCATTTGTAGCAATTTTAAAGGAGCTGAAAAACAGGCATTCAACAATTTTTATGAAAGAATCGTTGCAAGATTTTCGTGACAACTTTAGTCGTCAAAAGTTAACTCGTATAAAAGTATAATTTATCAGCTGATGCAAGAAGCGTTCAAGTCGCAGCGAGAACATTTTTAATTTAAGTGCAAGGTCGGAGGATAGAGCACACATCCATTGTTCTCGAGAAAATAGTTTGTAATCAGAATTCAAAAATTAAAACGTCATATCTGGAGCGTTTCTGGGGTAAATTAAAATCTGTGAAGCGGGTCGAGAGCTGAAAATGTTCCAATCTACGGTGGCGCGAAGTAGTAGATAGTTTTTTTCACGGTCGGAAATGCGAAAAGATAATGCGACAATAAATTATCCGCAGTCCTGTGACAAACACACAGGGCTTAATTACAAGATATGACTAATTACTACAGAAAAGTGAAAAAGAGAAAATCCAACTTCGCATAAACCGGAACTGCTCTTCCATTTAGACCATGGAGCATTAGCGTTACTCCCATATGCCTCCAAGATTTAAATACTCGTGATATAAAATTACACTTTTTTGATAATTATTTATTCTTCTGTGACCGCAACATGTTTTAATTCAGATCATTAACACAACAATATTTTTCTAACTCTCTCGCTTTGCGCATTAAAAAGTTTAATCGATTTTCCAGTCCCAAGCAAACTTGCTCAGTTTCTCTGCGATAGCTAATCATTCTGGAGCTTAGACTTTATTAGTAACGACGCGACGCCACTGTGTGAAGTGACTGCCAAGTCAGTGACTTCTTGTTGACAATTTGTTTGCTTCCTTCAAGAGAGGGAGTGATGATAATAATTATAATGTTATCAGCACTTTAGTGTACTTGCCTCTTTTCTCTCAGCTCATTACAGGCAGATGCGATAACAGGCGCGACCCAAATTAAACACCCTAAAACTCTTGTTATTGTTTCCCAGAAGATAAAATGGAAATTTCACCCGTTCAAATTGAGCATGAAATTGAAGTGGAATAAGATCTCCGCGACACAACTCGCGAGACTCCATCTTCTCCAGTCAGCCCCGTTAGAGACACCCGGTATAAGTAGTCTAAGCCTTGCAACTTTTTAAACAATGGGTTCTTGGAGGGTGAGTTTATAATCTCGCAAATTGGATTCTATGGATGGAACCGACATAATAAAGAATAAAAGTTGGTGGATTTGTTTTGAGATGCATTTTCTTTTTCTATGAAAACAGCGAGAAACCTAGTTTAGGGGTAGCAAATAAAATGAAAAGTTAGAAAAATGAACTTTTTCTCTGGGAGGAAATTTCTTGCTATTACAGAAAGCAATGAAAGTTTGGAATCGTTTACGTTGGATGCTGCAATATGCATGACGGGTATTATGAGAGATAAGCCGGTTGATCATCGCGAGTTTCATATAGAATTCACTTAACTTAAGAGTTACAAGCATTTCTTTCGGACGCAAGCAAATACATTTTCTCATTGCCTTGACTTACTCTATTACTCGTCTGGTTTTCTTTGAAGCTTTAAATGGATTATTTTGAAACAAACTTTTCTAACAAAATTAGATCATAAAGCTAACTTACGTAGGTACTACATTCTATAACATCTAGCGAAGTTCTATAATGAAAGACGTCTCTGCAGCGTTGTTGAAGACTTAAATGAATTCTTATTTTCCTTTCTGCTAAGTACTTCCTGGAATAGAGACTTTAAAATATTACTTGAGGCTTGAGCTTCAATTTCAATAACAAACCGTAAATGAGCTTTATATCGGCAACCACTTTGCAGCACAGAACTATTAGTGTTGGCTTTCTCGTAATGAAACGCTGCAATAATCAGGTATTTCAACGAGATTTAAAAACTTTCTTGGGGCCTTATTGTATTTCCCGTGGCTCAGCGGAAATGTTAAAATTGTACTAATGAAATCGCAGAACAGAGCTGTACTCATGTAAATTGTTGGCCTCAAAGTGTGCGATTCCTTGAGAAATTATTGTTTTCTTCTCACCATCTACCCAATCAAAATTTTCTCGAAAATCTTCTCATCAAGAAGCTACGCTATGGGAACCGTCAGAATTCAAATCGCAAAGAATGTTGTACGAAACCTTCTTATTTACAAAATTTATTGAATTAGTCTGTTTATATCAAAGAATATTGTGAGTTTCTAGTTTTGGCCTGTGTCTGTGTCTGCATATAATAGAGACGGTGATATTATTACTTGTTGCCAGTTTCTCAAACCCAAAAAAAAAAACACCTTACAATGTCGAGAGGTTAGTAGAGATGATTCATCAGGCAGAGCCTCTCAGAGGGAAATTTTAACATGTCCCATGCCTGTAATAGCTGTGGAAGCTAGAAAACTTCAATTTTGCTCAACCAAATTTCTCCTTATCACAAGTGGCAGTGATTGTTCTTGTTCTTGTTTGGTCTTGCTCGATCCGTTTCTTCGTAAGTCTTCTATAGTTGATTGTTGTTGGTATTTATCTCAAAATGGGATTGGACAAAGTTAGCATAAGCATCTAAATAATAAAATTGCATTCCAGTTCATTTTAAGTTCTCAATTTTTGATTCCATGGCGACAATACCAGAGTTTGTTCTATGCATCATGCTTGTAATAACTCGTGGAAGCTAGAAAACTTCAATTTCGCTCAAACAAGTTTCTCTTTATCATGATTGGCAGAGATTGTTCTTGTTCTTGTTTGGTCTTGCTAGATCCGTTTCCTTTTAAGTCTTCTATGGTTGATTGTTACTCTCTGCCTCAAAATTTGGTTGAACAAAGTAAGACCCATAAATATGGGCAAGAGTAGACACTTGTAAAGCCTCGAGTATATTCAATTCTGTTTTGAGCAGGGTGAGACAAAGAACATAAGCATATAGACATTACATTTTGCATTCTAGTCCATTTTTAGTTCTAAATTTTTGATGACGTAGCGAAAATACACGAGTTTGTTACGATCATCACTCTTGAAGTAGCTGTGGAAACTGGTAAACTTCAAGTTTGCTTGACCAAGTTTATGGTTGATCGATTACTTTGTTGTAAAACTTATATAATGATTGGCTTTTGTCGCTATAATTCTCTCAAATTGGGTCAATATTGTGCGGAAAAACTGTTACCCAAAATATTGGGCAAGATATTACACTTGGAGAGCCTCGGCTTGGTTCAATTTCGTTGCATGAGGCGTAAGTTTCAAATTCTTAGAGCAGAATTGTGTAGGATCTTTGAGAGAAATTATAACAGACTTGATACAAGGAGGATTGCAACGATGGTTTTCTCACCAGTAAAATTCTAGAATACAGCTCTGGTCTAGATTTGGACTGACTGACCTTTTTTCCAGACTCAGCGTCTCGATTATATTTTGAAATATTCATAGCAACGACCTAATCAGTTCTTGATAAAATTATTTACGCGCAGAAATTGAATCGCGACTTATGCTCTTTTCTGAAAAAACATCACTATTTCTTAATTAATTATTAGATCTGGTTGGGTCTTTATTATAAGAAATTACTATCGATTTCTGTTTTTATTTTCCCGCGAATAGAGAATTGCACGTTCCAGTCTTTCAAGGCAAGTTCCCGGTTCCCATCCTGCCACTTCCAAGATATTAATCTAGCGTTGTGGAACTCGGTGCTAGGTGGGAACTATACTATAACTACCTGTCGCTGTCAATTAATAATGGATAACTGATCGATCATTGCGATGATGAGACGGGTCGTAATTAGTTTAATATTTGCAATCGATCAAACTTCTCAGTAATAAATTTATAATTAAGTCAAGACGAGAGAAGATCGCTTGATAATTTCGTTGTCCTATATATCAGACCCAGTTGATCAAGACCAACACCTTCGACAAGTAGTACTTTGCCGGTCTTATTAAAATTATAAACTCCCAATTACTAAGAAATTTTCCCTGTTTAATTTAAAGTAATGAAGAACCTTTAAAAATGCAGTTAATTGAAAAGTATACGCCTTCAAAGTGAACGAAAAGAACGCTGATTAAAATGTTATAGCTTATAGTTCGATAACATCTGATTTAGCAGGTAAATTTATTGGACCTACTAGGATCAATTAACTTGCAAGAAGTTGATTAGAATAATTTCGAAACCAGATCTCAAGCATTATTGCTTCATCTCGCTGACGTTTACTAGGGTAGCGCATTCACTCGTATGATGTTTACTTGACATGAAGATTGTTTGAACAGCTGGATGTCAGATTTTTCGCAAATTTTGTCACTTGACTTAAAATAGCTTTTGACGTTTTTTCACCAATCTACAAGCGTCTCGCGTCAGTGCGCTCCAAATTATTTAACCTACGTCGTCCAACATTCGTTCTATTGTCATAATTTCACGTCAATAATCAATATTGGGCCACATTTTGACAACGTTAAAAGCTGTTTTCGTAGTGGTATAATAACAATACGCATGTGCCTTGAAACAATAGGGCCCTTCTATCAGATGTATAATAGAATAATATCATAATAATAATTATTGCGCTGTTCTAGAACGCTTGCGGAAATATAACTTAAGCTGAATAATTTTCGGAGCTATAAGTATCTTATAGTATTATAATATAGCAATCACAAAAAGTCCCCAGTCACTACAGACTAGAGTGTATATGAATTTTTTTCCATTTCGCCGCGGGGGTTAAAACCGTGCCGGAACACCCCTATAATAACCAGTAGCATTCCTTATCTCGACTATTATCACCCCGGTTGTTATCGTCTCCTTCTGTTATACAGGGTGCATGAGAAATGATTTGTTAGCTCCCGAATTTATGATCTGGAAAAATAATAAGTATAGTATACAAACCGATGATTGCTTTTACTACCGCAATAATGGCCTCTTATATGCCACGCCGGTTTCCACCCTTATATACAGGAATTATGCTTTATGAATCGAATTCAGCTATAATGCGTCGTGCGTATACCTGAGTGGATGAAATGTCAGAGGCGTAACACATTCTCGACGTGTCGTTAAAAACTCGTTAACAGTGAGCCCTTCGGCGGGCTTCGTGACACGCCTATGGGATATCAAGATTAGCCGCATGTGAAAATTGTGGTGGCGTGCTTTTGTTTCACGCCTGAAATTAGTCATCACTTTATAAAACGATGTTGTTTATAACCATAAAAAGTTAATTTAGTGTGGCTTTGTGCCTAGATCCATCTGTGGAGGTGTTGCGGAACGGTTTTTTAAATTAATCGTGACCGGAAATTTGAGTATAATTTTCTTTGACCTGAGATATCAGTTTTTCGTTACAGATAACTATTTTTGATTGTAGTAGGTACTTAGATTGGATGCATTCATTTGCATCATATTATTTTTTGATCTGAAGATAATTTATTCCCCAAATTTTTCTGCCTTACTTTCGCTCTCATCGGTCTGAAAGATTCAATAAACGATTGAGATTTATGTCTCATGAACGAGATCTTCAAAGCCCCAAGGAGATTTGAACTTATCATAATTTATAGAGTCAATAGGCGTAGATTTTTGGGACCTGGTTACTTGTACGTTAGATGAACGGTTTTTTTTAGTCATTCCACGCTGTTTGTAAAACCAATTCGTTGGGTGTGTATTGTTTCTCGGTATGAACGCTGTTTTTGTACGCTAAGCACCAATACGGCACCCACGAGCTCCAGGTGTCAAAATTTTTTGACGGGAAAGCGCTGAAGTGTTTATGAGAGTTCTCCAATGCTCCTAACGATTCGTAGTGATAAGCTGTTTTACTTTCAATAGCTTACACACTTTCTTCAAAGGTGACGACATAAATTCCGTACCTTGGTCTGTGGCAACAGTTTCGGGTATCCCATATCGTGAAATGAAATGCTCGGCGAATTGTCGAGCTTCTGTTACCGTTTATTTGTTTGGTAATGGGTAAAATTCTACAAAATTTGTCAAGTCACGGAATAGCGTGAGATCACACTTCTTATTTCCGCATTGATCAGGTTCTGTGGTAGAAACTGTGTGTGGTATGTCAAAGTCTTTAACGTACTCAAGCCATTAAAGTCAAGAAAGTTGTTCTTAAGACAGGATCAGCAGCTATACAATTGGATCGAGGAGCAGGATTCCATCAAGATCGGTCTCGAATGTAGCATCAGGATTCCAAAGTCCGTTTGATATACAGGGTGCACCATGTATCCTTCTCTATATTGCTATCTCCTAACGCTAACGGATACAGGGTCGGTTAAACAAGTCCAAAGGAGCTCAATTTTGTGGCCATCTCGATTCCGTCGAGACATACAACATATCTGTAACCGTTCCTGAAATATCCTGAAAAAACTGAAAAATCGAGATTTCTTATTTTTTCCATATCTTTTTTATTATTGGAGATTAATGAATAATTTTTTGTAGGCTTACATAAGCCGTTAAGAGCTACTCATCTGACATTTCAAAAATTTTCAAAGCCGACTAGATCCCAGAATTTTCATAGTCAACTTTCGTTTTTCTTATGGCCACCATAGTGTTTTTTTATGTTTTTCGGTATAAAAAAAATCATAAAAACAAAAAATTGTTAAACTTCAAAAAATAAATTAAAAAATTTTTTATTCTTCTTTTTTCTTTAAAGGACACATTTTTAGACCGAATTTCATAGATAAATTAAAAAACCATAAGGCAAGCACTATTTCGGCGTATTTTACAAATGTTGACGTTTTTCGACGATTTTTTATTAGGTTTTTCTTTGAAAAATTAAGAATAAAATTTTAAAAAAATTTTTTTTGAAGTTTATTAATTTTTGGTTTCCATTATTTTTTTCATATCGAACGACATAAAAAAATAATATGGCGGCCATAAGAAAAACGAAAGTTGACTGTGAAAACTCTAGGATCTAGTAGGCCTTGAAAATTTTTGAAATGTCAGATGGATAGCTCTTAACGGCTTATGTAAGCCTACAAAAAATTATTTATCAATTTCCAATAATAAAAAAGATATGAGGAAAATAAGAAATCTCGATTTTTCAGTTTTTTCAGGATATTTCAGGAATGGTCACAGATATCTTGCATGTTTTGACGAATTCGAGATGGCTACAAAACTGCGCATCTTTTCTCTAATTTAACCGACCCTGTATCTCTTAGCGTTCAGGAGATAGCAATATAGAGAAGGATACATGGTGCACCCTGTATTATACCTACATAATATCATTAGTTCAATGCTTATATATTATTTATCGTGTACTAAGTCAGCAATGTCGCCAAGTGGAGCCGGTCGGGGTTACCAGTTTTGTTATTAAACATTTCTTATTTAATTATTGCAGTGTCATATTTCCAAAATCACTTTTTTTATAAACAGACCAGTTTATGCATTAACTCTTAGTAGTTGCTTATTGGAATGTCAGATTTCATTACTTAAATTTTCCTGGTTCATCACACCATATTATTGAACCGTTTATTATTGAGAAAGGAAAGTCAGAAATAAGTGCCATGGATCAAAGTATCCTGGAGCGGATTTTCCAAAGTCCGCTTTACAAAAAAAATAGTTAATTAGTTTTTCTCTACCACTTGGTCGATTTTTGGCATCAAAAATAATTTCACGCTCGCGGCATTGTTTTTGAATAGCTTCCGACATCATGATTTTCAAAAATAACTCAAAGACCATCTAGAATTAAAGAGCGTGCCAATATATTCATTTTCAACAAATTCATAAAGAACATTTACCCGAAAAATGACTTTTTCCCAGGTTATCATAACTTGCAGAGTCCAAGCGGAATTTTTTTTACCCATCGAAAAATCTGCAATCTGGCCATAAATCTTCGAAAATTTCTCTAACAATACACCCGAAATCTTAGTCATTTTATGGTGGTGGTTTCAATTTCAGTGAATGCAAGATAAATCCTGTTTTCATAAAAAATCGTTCAGAAATAACAAATCACAAGAAATATGCAAGCCAATGGATAGCGAGTTGTATTGAATTCAATGAACAGATATCAAAAACCCCTACAAATGCCTCAATGTTCCATAAATGCAAATTATTCAAAGGGAGCTTTCAGACTTTAGATATGAAGAAAAAAATTAAATAAAAGTAATCATAAAAATCTCAGAAACTTTGCTTACCAGAGGACTTCGTAAAGGCTATGAAATAAATCTTGAAACTTCATAAAGATGTAGAGATATATTTTTATTCCCAACGACTTCTGAAATATCTCTTGTAACTTCAACTACTTATGAAGAGTTTAATTGTGTGCTAAAAATGCTACCTCTTTAAATCTTAAGATTAAAAAAAAAAAACTCCCGCAAGTTTCTGTGTTACTGCAAGTCCCAATGGGCGAGGAATTTTTTATAAGGACGTCGAGACTTGCTTGACCTTCATATATCACATTCATATTCAGCCAAAACAATATGAGGAACCATTCCTGCCAGTTTTTAATAATACCTGCACTGAATACTGAGATATTTCTTACCGGATAAGATTAGGAAGAAGTATACGGAACAAGGGACGGTCAATGCGACCTGCATGGCGAAGCAAATGGGACGTGCGGTCTTGGTGCGTGTTGAATTCCCGCAATATTCAACTCACCTCTTATGAAACAAACTAAAACTTAACAGCATACCTACGTCCTAAAATAATTAATAACTTACAACTTCCTCTGATATAATAGGTACCTACTTATTATTAACACGTTAAGCCCCGCCATACAAACATTTTTTAGAGTTTTCAGGACCGCAAGAAATTTTTGTTTTCAATGAATTATAAGAGTTTCGTTATTATAGGGGATATAGAGGTTACGAATATTGATATTACCAACCTGCTTACTTCCCAGTTGTCTCCCAGACCGGTATATTAGAGTCTCCATTGATTTAACATTGTGGTGTGTGCCCATATAATACCACAGGGTCGTGAATGCAAAAGCATGCTGTGGTATCACATTGATGCCTCGCGGTCCCAGTGCTTCCTGGCCGTGAGGCATCAAAGCAACGCCTCGCGGGGCTAAACGTGTTAAAGGTAACGGTGTTTATCAGACTACCTATCAAATTACAATCATGAATTATGTATTTACTATTTTTTCTTAGACTTGTTAGTCTACACGGTAAAGTTTACGAATTAGGTCCCGAACAACGTACTCGCTCCAATCCAAGGTTATTGTTAATAAAGTTGAGGTCCTTCAAATTCAGCAAGCCCTCATTAATAAGCTTATCTCCTTTAATTTCTAAGACTATGCCAGGTTTGGGCCTCCTCAGGCTTAGATTAATTTTGTTATTGTTTAAGTTTAGCGAGGTCCGGACCCTTTCAAGTCCTTGACAAGTTCACCAGTCTGGTCGAAGGGAACGCAACCTTGACGGGTCAATTAAGACTAATCAAGCGGCCATGAATGATGTATTATCCCTAAAATCGCCCAGATTGTCCTGGACTTACCCCTTCATTTGTTATTGTTCCCGATAAAGTTATCGGTCCATTATCCTTAAATTTGTAATTCAAGTAAGTATAGACAAGCGTTTCTTGGATTGTTGTTTTGGTATGCATTGTTAGCGCCTCCTGATGTAATAATATTTTTGGAACCTTCGGATGACTTTTAATAACACCAGACTAAGTACGAAAACTGTAAAAAACGATTTTTGTCCTAGCCGCAAGTCATTAAAAAAAAAATTGGGTAATTATTCCGATATCTGCAGAAAAGAAAACCGAGAAGAGCGAGAGGAAATATAAAGCATTATATACGAAATCAGACATAACTCCCACAGTTTTTGCCCCTTTTCGCGTATCAAAAAACCTATTTTTCTTGGATTGGCTCATCCTATCGATTGATTATAATGTTCTATTTTATTTTTTTAAATGGCGGCCGAACAAAAAAAAATTGTTTCTTATCATGAAAGGAGAGGGTGTGGATTTTGTTAACCAATCGGAAGGTTTTTCAAAATATTGAAAATGTACTCGGTCTGGGCTCTGTCCGATGATTTGGAGGGGCGGAAGAAGGTTTTTGAAAACTGAATTCCTGTTATAGATGACAAGGGAAGGGAAAGGGTTAGGAACTCCTAGCTGAGCTCGGTGGTGGGTCTTCTCACAGGACACTGCCACCTAAGAGTACACCTACATAAACTGGGGATATACAGAAAAGACCCAATTTGTAGACTCTGCAATGAAGAAGACGAGACAGCTTCTCATGTGATATTCGAGTGTCCAGCACTCGCACGAACGCGCTATGCGGTCCTGGGACCAATCAGTCCCGGGAGTCATCTGGCGGAAAAAACCTTGGTTAGCGGGCTGCTAAACCTTGTCAAAGGAACGGAGCTCTTCTAATCAAGGAGAATCTAAATGTGAGAAATACAATAAGCCCGCTGGCTTCAGTGTTTGGGACCTAATAAACCATCTCTCACATTTAGTTAAAATACCAATACCAATACCAATACCAAGCTGAGCTCATTTTCAAGGGAACTAAAGAATGTTTCAGTTTTCGATCCCCTTTTGGTTTCCTTTTCCCCTTTTTCCCCTTCGCTCCTAATACAGCGATCCGCACAAAAGTTGACTGAAACTCTTAGGAAACTTGAATAATTCTCCAACTCAAACTCCGTTCGTTACTCCCGGTTACTCCCGTTTTGGCTAAAAAAAGCCAAGAACCTCAACGGTAATATTTCAGTGAGTAGGTAATGAACGGATTCGCGATTGCGTCCAACTATTAGCATGTGCGCTCTCGCGAGATGCTCGCAGCTGGCAAAAAAAAGTTTTTTTTTCCGTTTTTATACCTGATCACCCCTCCCCTCCATACTTCCGAGACTTGCGCCAAGTAGACTACATAACAAGAGTGGTCCACTAAGTTACATTATTTTTTTGTACCTATTTTGTGTCTATTGCAGGAAATCTAAAAAGTTTCTTTATCTCATCTCCGTTAAAACTCGCCTAACGTTTTTAGTGCATTGATTCAAGTAACTTAGACTAACAGCCGGTGATATGAAGGCTCATTAAGCTAACGGGCAGATTTCTCTGACCATTTTTACAGCTAATATCGACGTCAAATTATTTTTATTAACATTTTTAGATCGCTTTCATGCCGAGAATCACTAAATTGCTGGATATCCCATGTAAAATCGATAACTTTTCTATAGAAACTGCATCGGAAATAAGCCCGTTCTCTTAAATGAGCGTTTATAATACCCACTGTAAAGGTCTTGAATATTTCTACCGCCTCAGGTTGCACATATAAATGAACTGCCTGAGAAAAAGTCTTCATTGAATAAAAATAATGAAGCGGTGTACAAAATTTACATTTGTATGAAGTTAGCAACGCCATTTTGGATCGTCAAATAAAAAAGTATGCAATGCTGAGATGTGTTATCAAGTGCTCTGCATTGAAAAAAAAAAACTCATAAGGGTGCGATTTCTAGAAAATAACACTTTTTTTGAGAAGGTATAGTACCACCTTTTTTTAAAACAAAAATTGAGCCGTAATGTGCGCTTGTTGTGCTGCCATGTGCTCATCTGTCGTAGGAATGAAACCAGAATTTGCGAATTTGAGGACGTTGAACAAAAATAAGTTTTTTTTTACAAGTGATCAATTCTCGATCCATTTTTTCCACCACCCCAAATTTTCATTGGAGGCAAAACTTGCGCTTTTGAGAAGATAAGCGGTGTTACCTTCTTGATTTTTTTTAATTTCTTGTAATTTTTCATAATTAGATAGAATTAGAGGGTTCCGGAATACAAGTCGAAGAGTTCTAGAATCCGTTAGCCTGTGGATGGTGCCGAGCCATCAGTGTCAAGCTATCGGTGTCCAGCCGTCAGTGTCGAGCCGTCAGTAATTTTAACGTTTACCATTTTTTGAAGATTCCTATAAATTTAAATTCATCTCTCTACTCTTTTATTTTGTCTCTTTTTGATTCGTTCTATTTCTGAATATTTATGAAGACATGTCCCACTGTTAAAGATGTATCTTCTCAAAGCGATTATACACACACATTTAGAAGACTTCTTGCAATCTTTAGACAATAGATTGAATGGGTAGTTTGTTTAAAAAAAACATTCAATGTCTTTTTTTTTATAGTACTTCATTATAATGTTACTCGTGTAAACTTTTCCGGCTTACTGGAGGTATTGTAAAAAAAAAACACAGTTCTGGTCTTCCCTATTAACGTTTCACATCAATATTATCAGAATTACTGTAAAAGGACTTCTGTCGGATTTGCTGTAATTTGGCTGTTTATCTGCCTGTTACGCTGTTTCCAGAATGCTTAGCGTATACCTGATGTTATAAGGTAATTCTTGTGATAATATTAACCAAATTTCACCAACTATAACACAATATTTGTGTAGCAACACTCATGGTTAGCGGCACTAACTTTAATGCCCTCGATAGTTGGTGCGCCATGCAGAGCTACAAGAGGGATGATATTCTGAATAAACAGCAACTTAGTGACAATGGATTTTTTGGCGGATCCTCGGGGACATTTAACGGATGTTTACATCAGAGAATTGAAACAAAGATTCTTATGAATAATTTATCCCATCAAAACGCATAAAAGTGTCTAGTATGGAAGAGAGCATTCCTGGTTATAATAGTTGTCATCGCGACGCTCTCCGGCGTCAGCCGGCTTGCCGAGGTCCGGGGTACGGTGAACAAGGGACGTGTGACTGTTTCATTAATTCCAGGAGCTGACAGTGGGATATCAGCAGCAACTCCAGGTGCCGGAATGGCACATATACGTCAAGACTATTCACCGGCACCGAATCTGTGTTATCAACAATGACTGTAATCATAATAGAATTAAGGGTGGACGCACGCGCCCTGCACAGACAGGGTTACCAGTCGCTAGGGCGCCACTTGCTTGCTGCCCCTATCGGTGGAAACTTCGCGGCATGTTTACCGTCCGATTCGAGCCGCGACGAGCCCCAGATAAACCCTGTTCGAATATATAATTCATTCAAAATAACAACTTCATATAAACTTTAAGAATTTGAACTCTTAGTGATAAACTTATAGTTAATAAGTTAGTGTACTTGAAAAGTGACTTTATCACCCCATTCCTTCTGTGATCTTTGTAAATGTAAAATAATCGGACTTACTTCATCTTCATGGTTCCCCTTCTCGGTCTCCTTTTGTGATCTAAGTTTTAGAAAAGATTGTTAAGCAAAAATAACTTAATTAATTGTTCTATTATTGTTGGTTAACGTTGTTAATAAATAGTAGCTCCCTCAACTCCGCGGCGTTGCATTGGAATTAGTTGAAAACTTAATAAAGTAAACTTCCAGAGTGATGATTATGCTTATGGAAATTGAAAATTCCAGTGTCGTAAATTTTTGTGCTTCTGGAATTCAATAAACAGGATGAAACGTTTTAGAGAATTTATATTCGTCTTGACTTCCTTCCTTGCTTTTTTAGGTAAGAATAAAATTTAAGTTGCTTTAATAATTAAAAAAAAAAACTGTTTTTTTTTGCTAGTAGTAATTTTAATCTTTAATAATGTGTAATATAATTAATAACATGTAGTGTAAAGATGTATTTATGATAAGATTGACTGATAAGAAACTTGCGTCAGAAATTGAAAAACCCATCATCAGGACTCCAGCCTTTTAGAAATATGTTTACAAATGAACATATTTTTCACTTTGGCGTAACAAATGGGAGCCGAGTCGGGGTATATTTGTCTAGAGGTGGATTGGGCGCACATCCATATTTCGAGACGATCTTTCGGAGCTGGCAACTCCAACCGTAACGGCGCTCTGCGATAAGTTGGGGGCCCGAGGGGGCAGGGAAATTCCAAGTAACATCAATATTCGGCTCGAGTTGTCATGCGAGTTTCCGTGCGACGAGGAGTTTCTGGCTACATTTTTGGGGTGTCGCTCTCCACTCTTCATTCTCGGAGCCGAAGAAGCGGGAACTTTGGGACACGGATGATATCTGATAATGTCTATATCAACAAAGCTACAAGAGGAATCACGGCTTTAGTAATCGGAGTTCAAGCTAGTTCGAGCCGCTCTAACAACCAGTCATCGCTCACACAACTCCTTTTTATATCTAACGATTTGGAAATTTGAGATATATAAATAATCTTTGGGATCACGACTCGCAGGCGGGGAAACTTTTTTTCAATAATAATTCTTTAGTAACCAAAACATGATCTTTTTGTTTATTAAATAAAAACTTGTAACTTCAGAAAATTGCAATAATTTCTACGCAAGCTATAATACAGGTAGTTATTAGAAATCTAGAAGTATGAAAAAATCCTGACGCGAGGAGAAACCCTGCTACTTGCTGCAGGAAAACCGCTTCTACCTAAATGGAGCACCGCAACTTTTAGTAAAGATCAATAAAACGGAGAGCTTTTTGAATTTTCAGTTTTATTAAACTTTCAGCACTACTTCTCCTCGATTCATGCAACTTCTTCAGATAGCTCATAAGTAAATTGTTGAAATTTGAACCATTTTTTATGTTTCATGATAGTATCAATAGTAAACGCATTGATTTTGTTGTTGCAACTCTACTCTAGGTAAAAAAGAGGAAGAAAGAGAAGAATAACTCCTGAATTTGAGAAAACTTGAGGCACTACTTTTTTTACAGAAAACTCAACTTTTTGCAGTTTTTACAAACCATTTATTACGCGAGGAGAAATACTAAAAACTATGTTCCTTATTGACATCTCGAATCTTATGCTGACATGGTGTTTTGGCGTTATAAGGGAAACTTTTATGAATCTTTCATTGAATTACTCGCAAGTTAAAGAAGTTAAGAAAATCGTTAAAACTTTTTGACAAGTATCAAAATGATGACGGCGCCATTTTCGCACGTCACTCAAATATGTTTTAAGTAAATTTGAAACAAGTGTATAAAAATTGAACAAAAACTTCTCAACTTTTCAGCCATATGGCTGAAGAGACATAAGGTGAATAGACAAGCTATTTTTATGCATTGTTGCCATGTGAATTAGCTGACTTATTATCGATGCAACTTTATAAAATAAAATAAAACTTTTGTAGAACAAAAATTATCATTTATCTCTTTCTCGCAATTAAACGTCCATTTTTAAAAACTCTACAAGTTTTATGATCGATCAATAATAATAATTAATTGTTATAATATAAAGCAACAGTTTTGAAAAACCTAAAAATTAGGTCATCTACAACTCCAAAAACAAATATCTTGTACCAGGATACATTTCATTTATTGCAAGCTTTATAAATGACCCGGTGGGTATATAAAAATGCAGCCTTTGCCGTTCAATATCGTGATCCCGGTAATTTTGAAAGGGATTACGAGTATGAAAGTCCTTAAAGCTATTTCTTTTTTCCAATAACCGTAATCTTAGTTGATATTGATCGCAAGAACATGCTACTTCTCTCCTGCACCATTTCTACACCTTTATTTCGTAGAAAAGTCTCGGAAATATGTAACATTTTGTCGATTGTTCTGTCTCTCTCTCTAACACATACCTACGACTGAGTGGGATGTTTAGAAGGAAGAGCTCTCTCAGTGTTTATTTTATAATTACCGCGTTCCGTGATATTTTTTCTGAACTCTTTTAGACGAGAAGTTTCATATCGCGCCGATCCATGCATTGAGCATCGGATTTGTAAATCTATAGGATCTTCGATCTAAATGAACACGATATGATGGGTTTTTTCAATTATGAATATTATCTTCATTTTGGAAATTGGGTTGTTTATTGAAATTCTTCATGGCCATATCATATTCTATTGTTGTTTACTGTCAAAATTCAAGACCAATTCCTTCAGAAACGTGTTCTCTACAATGCATATAGGAAATTAACAATTTTGACCGAATTTCTATTTACGCCACTGGTAAACTAATAAAAAAAATATTATTTAATTGCACAAGTCTATAATACATTTATAGAAACTACAAAAATTGGATTAACAAAAGTTGTTTGCCCCGAGTACCATATCCATGTACACCACCCTGCATATGCAACGTCGAGAGTATTCCGTGCACATGACCGCAAGTTTCAAAGATAAAAAGCGACGATAATGTAAAGATCCGTAGATCCCTAATACAACATAGTCTGCAGAAGTCTCTAACTCCCATTACCAACATTACACGAATGGCCTTTTTTTTTGATGACAAATGCTCTATGTGCCCCCGCTGATTACCCCTCCCTTCCGCGCCCCCCAAAGAAATAAATTCCGTATTTCTGATGGTAGTGCACCAAAGAAAAAAAATGTCATCCTTAGTACATCGAGCGTAATTAACCTAGTCAGGTTCCTGAGTGCGTATTATACCACTAGAAGCTCTATCAAGGTTTCAGGCAATGTTAGACGCTGATGCAGGCTTATCTCCAGCAGACTGTCTGGCCTGTGGTTCGAAACATGTTTGTCTGTCGCAAAAGTTATTGTTTGCGTTTTTTCCCCATTCACTAAACCAGGTCGACGCCTGCTCCATTCTTCTCTTTAGTCTTTTTTTTTGTCATATGGATATCGATAGCACTCGGCAAATAATCGCGCTCTAACTCCTTCTATACTGTCTGGTTGGCCATCTATAAATAGCAAGAACATTATTGTTCCAATGACCGATCCCTGGGGAACCATGAAGTTCAAGGAAAGAATCTTTGACTTGCGACTCGTCATACTCCCTTCTATCCCTGAAGTAGGACTACGTTGGTGTGTGACAAAATTCCCTTTGCAAAAACAATGAGTGCAGTTTGTCCACCGTAATCCCTGTTGAAATACAGTCTAACGATTTTGTTAGGTCACATATCAAGTTTTCACACTACAACGATGACACCTCCGTAGGTTTTTCAGGATCGAACGCCTGAACCATATCATTAACAAAAGCCAAGATATCACTGTCGATTTTCCCGCTCTGAATTCAGACTGTCAAAAACTTAGATTTTGGTGCAGATCCAAATAATCGAACGGGCGATTCTTCAAAATTGTCTCAAATGTCTTACCGAGAATAGGGAACATCAAAATCGATCTATAAATATTAATTTCGTTCACTGTATTTTTCTTGTGCGCAGAGACAACTCTATCAATCTTTAGACCACGCGGAAACACTCCAGACGTCATACAAACATTGCCTATTACGGCCATTGGCTCAACCAACCTGACACACACACACATTTCATCAACCTTGCATTATATTGTAGCAGCCCAATGAACTCTTGTTTCTTAGAACCAAGATGACTCCCACGAGCTCCGATGTAGTGACCGGTCTCAGAAATAAACTTGAAGAACACACATCAGCACTATCTAGAACAAAAAATGCAAGGGATCAACGGTTAGCAGACCGTTGGCTCTTAGTATTATTTTTTCCAAGCGCCTCAGAGTTAATTAACCTCCAATAACGTTTTTGTCTGATTTCTGATTCAGAGATATACCGATCAAAATGTTGTCTCTTTGTTGTCGCAATACGTTTTATGGTACCTAGGCCTATATACCCTGAAAACTCTCTAAACTAGCTACTGAAACGCAAATTTTTTGGCACAACTATACGACTATTAGGGGCACGTTCTTCTTTTTTTTTGTTAATTTGATTGAAAAATTAGGTTTAGTTTTGCAGATACAGGTGTTTAAAAAAAAAGTTTTTATAAAAGTTTAAATGGTTGCCATTTTGAAATGTTTTGACCGATATTTCTCAAACGCAATACCAAACAACAACTTCCTCCAAACATCTAATTATTATAAAAATTTCAGTTACCTAGATTGAAAACTATGACCTGCAATCGAGTAACAAGAACGGATTTTTGCGAAATTTGGAGGGACACCATGTACAAAACAAACAACGTTTTTTTTTTTAGAAATATTTTGAAGAAAAATCCACAGTTCTCATTTTTAACAAGGGTTTGAAATTTGATACCTAAACTTTGAAAAAACTATAGGGACATTCGTAAATTCGAAAATTCTTAATTTCCAAAAAATAAACATTATAATAAAATTTTGAATATCTGAGCCATTTTAATTCGTTGCTTTCTGAAATTTTTTAAGTTTAAAGGTTCTTAGTAAAATTGTCTACTCGAATAAAATTATTTCAATTCTGTCAAAAATGTGCTCATAAACGGGTATAGAAATTTAGTCATATTTATTTACCTTTTTCCTACCCACGCCTCTGGCTTGTTAATACAAAATATTGAAATTTCTTTACATAGATAATTAAAGTTTTTTTTTCATCTTACATACAGGGTGTTTCAGAGATATAGGGCCAAATTTCCTTGCATAAATATAAGGAGAAAAAATAAATTTCAGTTCAAAATGATTAAAAGTTTCGTTTAAAGATACAGGGCGTCAAAGTTAAAAAAAAAAAAAAAACAGTTTTAGAATGTAACTCGTGTAAATTTGAACCGATTTTGATTAAAAACTCGGCACGAACAATAAGCAAACAAAACTCTTTAATTTGTGTATTTCAGATTTTGTAGATGTCTTCCAGTGGCGTAGATAGTCAGGGTTGGAGCTCCTCTTCCCTATCTATATTTTACGCCACTGACTTTATTGCAAATACAAAACCGTTGTGCAATAGCCCATGCACCTTAGAATAAGAAACTGTCCTTTTTGTCACACGCCTCACCGTTTCTGAGATATTTGCAGTTTTCTCAGGTAATGTTCGGCAATTCACAATGCAAAAATATTTAAAAAAATGCGTCGTATGGAAAAACCTAAAAAATACTTTTTTAGCGCATCGCCTCTGAAAGACGACTTTTCAGTAGCTTAATAGCCGGCGGAACGACGCATATTGCAGCCCTACATGCAATAGCGGCTCGCTTCCAAGCGTAAAAAATATTCCAGCCCGCAACTAACGTTTTTTCTGGTCCTAGGGCGGACAGATTTAGTCGTTACTATAACAACTACTGGTATCAGTAGTTAAGCGGCAGGTGAGAGCGAAATTCAAGCACACAGCTGACAACTACCGAGACTACGATACGCGCATATTTCAATCAAGTCTAAACGAGCTGGAAATATAATAATAACAGGTAGGTACCTATCTAATTATAACGATTAACGGGGGTTACTAGTTTTTGAGGTTTCGTCAATAAAGCAACAAAATAAACGCTAGACAGGAAAATAACACTGACAGTGAATTAATTTGTACGCTAATAAGCTAATAAGCCAACGAATTCAGTGTTCTAACGCGATGCGCTAAAAAATAGCGTCTATATCTCGGCCGGATCCGAAGTCCATTTCAGCTCGCATTCAATCGACCCTCGCTCCGCTACGCTCCGCTCGGCCCGATAACTTCATACTCGCCGAAATGAACTTCTTTCCGCCCTTGATATAGAATATACTGTTTTGTTCCAAAATTTTTGAGCTAATAAATAACGTTTTGTTACTTTATATTATTTCGTTTTGGTTTTTATTTTTTGAGCAAATATTGTTTTTTTTTTTTTTTGTCCTGTAAATGGATATTGTAATCTGTTGGGCAAATAAAGTTATTATTATTATTATTATTATTACTTGCAATAAAGTCAGTGGCGTGAAAGACTTAGAGAAATAAGTTGCTCCAACCCTGAAAATTAGATTAGTGACATTACTTGAGGAAACTTCCAATATCTCAGAAACGGTGCGCCGTATAAAAAAAAATTAGGATATACTTTTTGTTCTAAATATACGGGAAATAGAATAATGGTTTTGTAATTGGAAAAAAGTCAATGGCGTCAAAAATAAGGAGGGAAAAGTGGGGAAAAATTAAAAAAACTGAATACCTATGCCATTGGAAAATGTCTACAAAAGCTGAAATAGCCTAATTCGAAATCTTTGTTTCTTTATATTCATGACAGTTTTCATCGAAATCGATTCAAATTTACACGAGTTACAACAAAAAACTGTTACATTTTTTAAAACTTTGACACCCTGTATCTTAAAGGAACGTCATATTGAGCTGACATTTATTTTTTCAACTTAAATTTATGAGAGGAACTATGAATCACCCTGTATTTGTAGGTATATGGTCTCGTAGAGTAATAAAATGGCATTGAACCACTGTATAAATGCCAGGAGTTAGCAAGTACCTAATATACAGGGTGGTCCAACTTAAAACGTCAGGACTTTACCAAACGATAGATAACGTTAAAATAATGCCAGTTTCTCTAATACACTTATAGCCGGGAAAGCTTCCTTTCCAAGATACAGGGTGTTGAAGTTTTGGGAAAAAAAATAATGTTTTGTGAATATTGTCAAAACGGCTGCTTTAAAAAAATTGAAATTTGGCACGCAGCATGAGCTATAAGTATCTTTCATGATTTATGGCTTATGGTGATAATTTGCGAAAACCAGCGGCGGAGATATGGATGTGTCATCGCCCCTTAAAAAAAAAAATTGACGCCACTGACTCTATGGTTACTGGCAATTGTTACATTAGTTAGGTGTTGTTTATTTCTGTTATTTAATTATTTAAGTAAAAGTTATTTGATTAGAATTTGTCTGTTATTCTTAAAATGGCTACGGATATTACCTAAGAAAACCTGAATTATCTCGAAAACGGTGCGCCTTGTGAAAAAATTAGAGAGTACTTTTTTGTTCTAAAAAGCATGGGGCATTGAATAGTATTATTAAATTTGCCATAGAGTCAGTGGCGTCAATTTTTTTTTGAAAAGGGGCGATGGCACACCCATATCTCCGCCGCTGGTTTTCGCAATTAATCACCATAAGCCGTAAATCATGAAAGATACTTAGCTCATGCTGCGTGCCAAATTTCAATTTTTTTAAAGCAGCCGTTTTGACAATATTCGCAAAACATTATTTTTTTTCCAAAACTTCAACGCCCTGTATCTTGAAAAGAAAGCTTTCCCGGCTATAAGTGTATTAGAGAAACTGGCATTATTTTAACGTTATCTATCGTTTGGTAAAGTCCTGACGTTTTAAGTTGGACCACCCTGTATATATTTTTTATTATTAATCATTATTACTTATCTTTGATGTAGTAGTTGTTGTTTCAACTTAACTGCAGCAAGTTTTTATATTCACAGTTCTATAGTTTACCACAGAACGTTAATAAAAAATATATTTCTAGCAGGTTACTCTACTAAGAACCAACAAGCATAAAACATATATTGTAGGCCGTTGGAAGAATTTAAAATATCTTAATAACCGATCTTGCTTCTGTGGTATATTGGTATATTCGGAACTAATAATAATCGTTTACAACTGAACACTTTATTCACAATTCCAAAAATAAATACAGAAACGCAAAACTCTACTGTACACCGGCCATTTTCATATTCTCTCTATTTTTGTCCTGCGCATACCTACACACTAGGTTGCCAAACCTCCCAAATATTTATACACAACAATTCCTCCCCTTTTTATAATATGCTTACAAATGACCTACTCAAAGCTATAAGTATGTACAATTCAACCCCATTTTATTCAAGCATTTATCAACCTTATATTTATGTTATATTTACACGTTCAAAGTTTCTCGAACTCAAAATATCTAAATTCATATAACTTTTCTACATAAAATTACACTGCTATAAAATAAAGTCCACTGTCACAGATGCTATAACCCACTTTATACATTTTTACACATACATACCTAATTACAAATCTTGTACCACCTATAAGGCTCTTACAACTAAATCAGGTTAATCTAACAAACACTATAAGTTTTATCCTGTTTACCTTTACAAGCTAACCTGGTTGATCTTCTCAAAATTGAGCCTTTTTGCTCCGTAGTCGAGTCTAGTTTACCTCCTTCCAGACCTCGTTCCAGACCAACATTCAGGTCACTTATTTTCAACATTTGATCTACATGTCTTTTATGTATTTCCCCCTTCTCAGATTTAACTAAAAATGTCACAGGTGTTAACTGTCTTATAATAATACCCAGGGCCCTTTTATTAGTTGCATGTGCACTAAAATCATTAAACATTACTTGATCATTTTCGTTAAAGATAATATTTCTTTTTGACTGATTCTTCAGTGCATGGTTCAACTGACTGAACTCTACGTCTAGCACTACGTTAGGCCTTAAGAGATCAAATTTGGTTTTCATTTCTCTACCATACATCAAATTTGCTGGAGACCTACCTGTCAACGAGTGTGCTACCTTTCTATAATCTAAAAGAAACAAGTCCACCGCATAGTTCAGTGATTTTCCTGACTTTACTGTTTTCATGACTTTATTTTTAAAAGTACCAACAAAGTTTTCTGCAGCACCGTTAGTTGCGGGGTGCTTGGGGGGAGATACCGTATGCTTTATGCCATTATTATCTAAGAATTTCCTAAAAATCTCACTCGTAAACTGCGGTCCTCCGTCTGTCACTACATGATCACATAAGCCAAATCTGACAAATAAGCTTTTGAAAACTTCTATAACCTTTTCAGACTTGGTATTATTACAAACATTGAATACTTCAGGCCATTTGCTATATGCATCTATTATTACCAGGAACATGTGTCCATAAAATGGACCTAAAAAGTCCGCATGTAATCTAGACCAAGGTCTACTAGGGTAAGGCCACTGAGCGTTAGATATTTTCGGGGGATTTTTTGCGTTAGAAACACAAATGCTACATCCAGTTACAAAATTTTCGATATCTTGATCTATTCCAGGCCACCAAAAATAAGATCTAGCTAATTGTTTCATTTTGACTATGCCTAAATGAGATGTATGTAACTCTTTCAATAAATTTAATCTCATTTCCTCAGGAATTATAACCCTCAATCCCCAAAGTAAACAACCTTTATCTACAGAAATTTCATTTCTTTTCGGGAAATATTTTTTCTCAATATCTGATAGCATTTTACTATCATTCGGCCATCCTTTAAGTACATAATTCAAAATAATTCTCAATTCCCTATCTTTCGCTGTAGATTTAGCTACATATTTGCAACTAAACATTACTTTATTTTCTTCCAGATAATTGATAGTAGAAAATTCGGATTCAAATACAGCTGTAGAATCATTAACTGGCAAGCGCGATAACGCATCACAATTACCATTCGCCGCAGATTTCACTACCTCTATCTTATAAGTAAAGCCCGATAAAAAATACGCCCATCTATGTAATCTATTTTGTATTGCCAAAGATACCGATTTACTCGCTCCGAAAATAAACTTTAATGGTTCATGATCTGTTTTAAGGATTACATTAGCTCCATACACAAACTGATAAAACTTTTTAAAACCGTATACTATTGCCGCTGCCTCCTTATCAATTATTGCTCGGTGCAGTTCGCTATCTGGTATTATCTTTGAAGCAAAAGCTATAGGCCTTTCTTCTCCGTTCTCGAATCTATGCGACAATATTGCCGAAATACCATAATAGCTTGCATCACAGGCTAGAACTAACTGCTTTGAAGGATCAAATAAAGTAAGAACATTATCGGATACGATTTGATCCCGCAACCAGTTGAAACTTTCCTCACATTCCTCAGACCAGACCCACTTATCTGACTTCAACAACTGATATAAACATTTTAATTTATTTGCTCGATTTTTTAAAAAAAATTCGTAATAATTAATGAGACCTAAAAAACTCTTTAGTTGTTTGTTGTTTTCTGGGCGTTTTACCTCCTTGATAGCTTTGATTTTACTTTCAGCTGGTCTAATACCATGTTCATCTAATGAAAACCCCAAAATTTCAATTTTATTTTTAAACAAATCACATTTATTTTCATTAACCTTTAAGCCTGACTTTTCTAGTCTATTAAAAATTTCAGTTAGGACGGAAAAATGTTCTTCATCCGTTTTTCCTGTACAATAAACGTTATCTATATAAACTTCCGTATGTGGAACACCGTTTAAAATTTGTTTTAAAATTTCTTGACATTCGCCTGGACTAGAGGCAACTCCTTCCGGTAATTTTTTATATCGATACAGACCAAAATCAGTTATAATAGTCAAAGCATTCCTAGATTCCTCGTCTACTTCAAATTGCATAAAAGCGTGTGCTAAGTCTATTTGAGACCATTTTTGTAATTTACAAAAAATTTCTTCTTTGCTAGGAATGGGCTGTCTCTTGATTACGAGATTCGGATTAATAGTTAACTTAAAGTTTCCACAAATACGGACCTTGCCATTTGATTTTAAGACAGGTACGATGGGTGTAGCCCATGGGCTAACATTAACTGGTTCTAAATTACCTAAAGAAATAAGTCTATTTATCTCCTCTTCGACTTTGCTTTTCAAAGAAAAAGGTACTCTATGAGGCTTCAATTGCACCGGTTTAAAATTCTCTTTAAATACTAACTTTACCTTTCTTCCAATATAAACACCTTGACCACTACCGAATAAATCAGGAAATTTGTCCCTCATTTTCTCAAATACTATTTTGCTTTCAAAATTATTTTGCTCACAGTAATTCATCTCAATTCGCAATGGCCATAAATTAAGCGATTTCAGCCAGCTACGACCTATTAATGTTGGTCCCTCACCTCTGATTACATAACATTTCAAACCTGTTACTATCCTCCCTTTAAAATTCACAGATAAATCTATCAACATACCAATTGGCTTTAACTCATTTTTCCCGTAAGTGGTTAGAGTTAAATCAGACTCGACCAGGGGCAAAGCATGGAAAATATTATTCTTTACACTTTCTGAACAAACAGTTACATAAGATCCTGTATCGACCTGCATAGAAATTTTATTATCATTAACTACTACATCTATCAACATCGGATTAGCTTCCCTAGTAATCGAGTTATCACTCTTGAATCTGTTTAGTTTAAAAAAATCATATTCCTCTGGCAACTCATTTTTTTTATCTCTATCGTCATCGATAATATTGCCATTGACATGTAAATGGTTAATTCTTTTTTTATTACTATTGCTTTTCTTAAAACAATTAATTTCTAGATGACCTTTAACATTACAGTAACTACAAGTCTTAAATCTATGTAAACAGTCCTTCGCAAAATGACTATTGTAGGCACCACAACAATAACATTTGAAATTAGAATTGTACGACATACCAGATCCGCTTCGATTGTTCATACCTCCAAACTTGCTAACTGGCTTCGCTGAAGATGACTGCTTGTGTCTGGAATTTCCAGACCAAAACCTAGGGATGCTAGCACCATTAGCGCTAGCTGAATCACGATGATGTCCTCTGATACATGATTTGCTATTTTGTCTCCACTTGTGACTCGTTCCATTGTTTTTCCTGCCAACAAAGTTTACCTCATTTTCTGGATCCCTTCTGCGATTACTTGATAATTCTTCAGCTTTGGTCGAATTCTTCACTGCCAACTCCTGACACTCGGCGATGTCTTGAGCTTCCTTGAAAGTCAATTCTTTCTGGGCAAAAAGTTTCACTCGTGTTTCTCTGTCTCGAATACCACAGACAAACTGATCTCGGAGATGTGTATTTAAATCAGAAAATCCACAGTTCACTGACATACGTTTTATTCTGGTAACAAAGTCGCCAATAGATTCATCTATGTTCTGTCTAACTTGCGAAAATTTGTGTCTTTCAATTAGTTCAGATGGTTTTGGATTGAGATGATTCGAAACTATGTCCACAATTTCTTCAAAAGTGAAATCTTTTGGTTTTTTTGGAACCACTAGATTTTTTATCAACGTATACGTTTCCGCACTAATTTTAGTTAAAAGTTCGGGTACATGCTTAGATTTTTCGATATCCTGAGCCACAAAATATAATTCAAGACGTTCAATAAATGTTTCCCAATCATCAACATTAAGATGAAATTCAATTTTACACCGATCTGCCATCGTCTTTTGCTTTTTACGAACACCAATAATTGCGGACGAATTTTTATCACCGTCACCGTTTTTCGACTCCTCTGTCGGTGTTTTGTTAGTTTCAGACGCCTTGCTGATAACAACGGTTGCTTGCTCCTCGACGATCGTTTCTTGTTTTTCACTAATTTCGCCGCGCTGCTCGTTCTCGAATTTGTGGGGAACTGCCGGTTCCGTTTCCACTACTGATGCCCCACTGGACACCGAATTATTAGATTTGATAATTTCGATTACTGGAATACTCTCAGACTTAATTTCATTTCGCAAAATTTGCACTAAAATTCTTCTCAATTCGTCTACTGTTTGACTTTCTTTCACTTCTTGACCAAAATTACGAATTTGCGTCACTAGTTCCGACTTTTTCAATTCGTATACCCACGACACCGATACTTTCGCCGGCTCCATAAACACTTTTCCGTTTTCTTCTAATAGGGATTACCTATTTACTATAGCCACCATTTAAAATCCTCGTCGCCAATTGTGGTATATTCGGAACTAATAATAATCGTTTACAACTGAACACTTTATTCACAATTCCAAAAATAAATACAGAAACGCAAAACTCTACTGTACACCGGCCATTTTCATATTCTCTCTATTTTTGTCCTGCGCATACCTACACACTAGGTTGCCAAACCTCCCAAATATTTATACACAACAGCTTCTAAGAAGTTAAAAATTATAATAATTTGGCTTTGTACAGCTGGTTTTAAGAAACAAAACTGACATGATGTTAATTATAAAATCGAAAATAATTGAGAGTTAAAATATTTACATTAAAAGTTTTATTTAAAAGTTAATAAGCCCAAGTGTTCGAGCTATTTGAAGCGGACTAAAGGTTCAACTACTTTAGCAAAGTCTTATGCTTCCGATTTCTTTTCTTGACTTGTTCCTTGTTTCAAAGAGTAAATACGAAAAAAAAAATTAGAAATTTTAATTATTATTAATTCAGGCCATAAAATTTCAACGAAAACAAATTTAATTAAGCATAACTCCTAAAACAAAATCTCTTGATGCTCCGATTTGTGAAAAAAACTCAATATATTTTTTATTATTATTTACCCTTAAACTTCCCTATTCCGAACACCATCTTAAAAACAAAAGTTTGATCGAAACAGCAGGGAAAATATAGGGAGGAGTTTTATATTATGAGTTCGATATATTAACCGCATACTAAAGCAACTTTTAAAATATCGTCGCAGTTACAGAGGAAGAAAGTTTCCTTCTGGAGAACTATTTGTCCTGGAGGACGATCAAAGTAGTAAATTAGCTATGCAAAACATGAAGCACTACCGCCACCATCGCCACCACCACCACCACCACCACTACCGCTACCGACACCGGCCCACTGCTTGTCACCAGAAACGCTTCTTATAAGAGATAAAAAACTTTGAAAACTTTGAATACTTTTTGTGTGCTTCAGCACCGGTGGAAAGTTTTATCAAGTGAAAACTTCGCCGTAGGAGCACTCTTGTTACCCTGATAAATTTTTAATGACGTCAATGATGTCTAATGTCTATAGTTACTCCACCTTTTTTAATTAATACTATTATTATTATCATCATTAATAATTTATGGAATGGAGTAGCATAGTAAATGTATAAAAAGAAAAAAGTAGTCGTATACTTTATTTAAGTACTAGTAGTGTAGATAGAAAAATCGATGGAGTAGTTCTAGTTCTAGGGTGAATCAATAATTAGACTCTTATAATAGTTCAACTAATTCTTTAATAATATTTTTGATTGAACGTGCCTATCTATTAAGTATGGTTGTAATAATTAGGAGAGAAAAACCCTCATGTCGTTTGCATGCACCCTGCATTCATGATGTATCAAAAGTTAGGAATTGCAACCCTCAATTACCAATAATACGACTCGCTCTGGCGAAGCCAATTTGTAAAATGATGAATTCTCATTAGGGTGTTTCTCGAAGGGACGTTTTTAATGAATTTTTCCGGCAACATCATTCCCTGTCACACACAGACAACTTTGAGCTCTTTCAAAACATCCAAATCGATCTCTTAATATGAAACCTTTTCATCTCAATTCAAAGAGTCCTCATACGCAGCGCCATGGAAAACCTCCCATGATTTTGTTCTCTAGCGCGTTTCACTTTAACACATCCACTCAAAAAAATTAATTTTATAAATTTCTCTCGATATATCGACGTAAATATTCCAGAGCGAATTGAAAGGGCAACGCTCTCTCCTGTCAGCACATCCAGGACAATTCCACCTGCTAGGAATGGGATCAGATGAGCATGATAATAATAATAATAATAATAATAATATATCCATATTATAATGTATCTATAGCGTTAACTACATACAAAAGCAGACATTTTGAATAATTTGCCACCCATGTAATATTATGTAACAGCAAATTTAGCACAATACCGTTGTTAATTAAGTCAATTCTTCCCTTATTTGGTTCTGTATGTCAACAAAGTGGTTCGTCTACCACCCATGTTTACACTATTAAGTGGGAGTTACATTGGTCGATTCCAGGATTCCCTCGCGAAACAAAGGATCGTCAGCGATCTAAATTCACGCATAATTCGTCCAGTGAATTAGCTTTACCCGGATCAGAGCCTTGACAGATTCTACATTAAATTAAAACAGTGTTTGCGGTATTGCGGTTCCTTAACGACGTCTGAGTCTCATGAAATGAGCTTTATTATATCAAGCAATATTATATTCAGGTCTGGAGATGTGGGTAGTACTTCTTTGCCCCAGTCTTTGATTGTTTTTATTATTATGCTTGTTTGTGCATTCTTGATGATTCCCATATAATTGCCTCGAGAAATTGGCTAGACTTCAGTAAATTAATAATGTTGAAGGGAAATATAAACGACGAAAGTATTGTTATATTTTTTTTAATTGTAGGTAATCATAATAATAATTCTTTAAAATATCAAAGTTGATTCGTACAATAAAAACTAAATTTATTGCGTATTAAGTAGTCTGTTTATATCAAAAGATGTTTTTGAGTTTCCAGAATTGGGCTGTGTCATTTGGTACGATGAAAACATTTTTTATCTTTTTTAGTAGTCTGTGCTTATACAAAAACATTAATTTTATTATCCTCGACCGTCGACGGCTTAATTTTTTGCTATTGCCAGTTTCCATTAGTTTTCTAGAATTCTTAGGTAATTCAGGAAATTTTTATCCTCCTTAATAATGAAGATCTCTTTCTTTCTACATTGCCTATATCTATATCTTTCTCTTTATATTGCCAACTAGCTGCAATTCTAATATGAACTTAGTGTTAAATCTGCATAAATCTGCAAGCACAGCTGGAATCATTTTATTGACCCAATTTTCACTTTTAAAAATAATATTTTGCCGGCACAATTAAATGAAAAATGGGAGGCTGCTTTTCAATCATTTTCATTAAGAGTCACTCACTTTGTGTTATAAATCTCTTAGTTAGCATTGCCCTTATTGATATCCCACTTCTGAATTAAGTATTCGATGATTTGAACGTGATTATTAGACAACGGTATCTCATTTAGATTGGATACAATATAAGGAATTTCATAACATAAAAATTAATATTTAATTGAGAAAAAAGCATCAAATAATATGATAAGTTCCAGATCCAGAGTTTCAGCAGCGTTTGTGATTAATTGAGATAACATCGCATTTCGATGGTGGGCGTCTGAGACGTGATCGACCCAATCACGGTTCGATGTTTGCCGCCTCCAAGTCTTAATACATTGCAAATAGAAGCAAGACGACCCGAGATCTCATCCATTAGGTCCCTGTTCCACTATCGCAAGGGTCGGCCTCGTTTAATTTAACACAACGGGACATTATTAAAACAAGGCTCAACATTTGGCGTTGGCATAATATGTTGAACAGGATACCGGGGATATGGCAGGGTCGCTTACTTAGTTAAGTCTAACGCCTCACTAAACGCGTATTTTCTTAAAGCGAGACTTCATTAATTATTTCTTCGTTTATTTGGACCATCTGTTCCGGGCCGGGATGATGAGAGCTCTGGAACTCGTCGGGTTTTATTTGGGTACCAACTTGGACAAACCAGGTGACTGTTCTTGTTCGTGTTAATCTTCCGTGACACCGCCTCGATGCCCTTTTAGAATAATTGAATACTAATTCACTCGCTATTATATCCTTCTTGACGATAACATCGTACTGGAAGAGTTCGTCCTACACTCGCCGAAATTGCTGGTAATATTAAGCCTGGATATTTCTAAAGTAAATATTTTATGGTTAATTATGCGGAGATGATTATTATTAGCGGCATGGAAATATAATTCGACAGATCTAATAAGTTACGGTAATAATTTTAACGAGGCCCTTCTTCCTTAAGTCTAATTATTGTTAGTGATAGCAGCTAAGAAATTGATTGTCTATTAGATAAAATGGGTGAGCTTCTGGATCACCTTCAGGCGGATGGAATATAACTTGGAGTTAGATTGTGGCTATAGTCCCCTGAGACGTAGGTCTAGTCGTCAACAGTGGTTATTGCTATTAAATCTCGTCGATGGGCGAGTAGAAAATTCAAGCTCCAAAAAAATGTGCTACTAGCCAACACGTTCAAGAATAATAAAAACGAAATCCAAATGCATAAATCCGGAAAAAAACAAAAAGGTAAAAATTTCATATCTTATAAGTAAATATCTAATATAATAAGTTTAATACCACCGAATTCTTCACACAGGACAATCAAGAATTAATTAGAAATATTTCAACGTATTACCAAATTAATAGTAGGTGTAATAATATCTTAAATAATAATAACTTACCGGATCGTACACTGAGTTGTATTTTAATAATAATAATAAAAATATTTTAAGAATAACCTGTTGCTTGTTTGAAGGTCAGAATCGAAAGGAAGGTGAAATTCGCACCTATTATTTACCTGAGGGTGAAGAAAGAGACGAAGAACCGAAGATAGGGACGTGGTGCTTGCAAAGCTGATATTGGTCCACCACGAAATGACTACAAAACATGACTACGATATTGTCATATTTTAGAAACGGCAACTTTTACAATGAGCTTGAATATAAGTGGGTGTATATGGTTGAAGGCCACTGGGGAAATTATAAGATAAAATACAAATAAATTGCTATAGAAAAGAAATATAGAACATGTAACAGTACGCATACATGTTACAAAATCCGTAAGATTCCAGATACTTCACATCACAAATTTAATAGCATAAGGCGGATTTTTGCAATGGAAATTATCAAGTAACTTCAAAATTAATCAACAAGACCAATATTTTGTTCAGAGCATAGAAAAAAAATTTAAAAGAGTATCGGAAAACATGGGAGTACGTTGATATTAAGCAATCGCAGAAAAAAAATGAAAATTTCAACGAAAATCTCAGAAGTGATAAAATTAGATAATCTGATCTCTGTACACTTTCTACAGTATACATCCTCTTGAAACAAATCTAAAACTTAAATCGATACCTTTAGTAAACAGATATTCAATTTAAGTCTTGCTTTCATTCCATCAGTAAACAGAAAACTTGGGGCTATATCTGACGAAGCACAATAAAGAGAGTGAATGTAATTTTTTTTCGGATTAAGAACTTTCTTTAAAAATGTACACTCCAACGCCTTCGGGAATAAATTATGAAAAAGTATTTCTTTAGACTGCTAAAGGCTATATCTTCGATATAGAAGGTACGCTTTAACGTTGTATTATAATTGAATTTGAATTAAAAAAAATATATATAATATATTGAATATTTTTATGTACGAACATTGAACATAAATAATTATTGTTACCACGTACCTCTTGTTAAATTCTGCTTCGATAATTACGATAATAAACTGCATCCTTTTGATACAAGATACTTGATTCTATTCCATGTAGTCTCTTCTTCATGCAGAGTTGTGAACTGATGCTACCGCAAAACTGGGCTCCCTCTTTATTTCCGCTTCTAGAAAGACCAGATTGATCTTCGCGAAAGACATTTGCCTGGGTGATTTCGTGAATAAACGAACTTTTCACATTGGGGATGTGAGAATCCTTGAGAAATTGTATAGAGAAAGAAATGCATCCCCTTTGTGTTGGTGTTGCCGTTTGCGGTAAAATCAATTCGAGATGTGTTATTAGGATCTGATTTTGCATTTGAATGTATGAGAACTGAGAAACGACAATAGTTATCGTCACATCATGAGAAGTTTTCCTCAGCACGATAACGCTAGTTGCCACACCAGACTGCCGGAGAAACTGTAGATGTTCTTTGTACTGATGGTGTTGATAGATTCATGAGACTTTAAGAATTTATAATATTTTGCTCAAAACTAAAATATTCATGTTAATGTAACGACCCATCACATTGAATACCTATTATGTCACCAATCACAAGTCATAGCTTACAATAAATGAAATTGACACTCAACACGACACGATAAAGTCTCACGCGAGTATACGTCTAGTAGTGGTATATCGATTGGCTGTAATAATTGCCGAAGACAGCAACTGTCATAACTGTGGTTTCCCGGAGAGTGCCCGATACAGAGCTCCCCGGCATATCGATAGTGGTTTACAGAGAGCTGCCAAAGCTCTCCATTATTCACGCCTCCGGCAATACCACCCCTTACTTGACACACAGATACGGCATTGCATTCAAAACCTCCAACCCACATTCCGATACTAATAAATGCTTAGCTCGTAAGCTGGAAATTGTAGACCACACTGCGAGAGGAGCTCCAGAACTCATATCTGAAACTTTATTGAACAATTGCTTGGAAACATCAGTCAGTAATGATCCGCAGATGCAAATAATGCATCAAATATTTGCTGCTTAGTTCGCGCTATTGAAATTTACGCTTTAGAATCGTGCACTTTGTTGAATTTATACTACTTGAGCAATTTAACATCGATAGGAATGCAATAATATCGTCATCACTATCAAGTAGCTCACATAAAAGGATCCAGTTTGACAGTTACAGTTGGGTCTTCCTCTTTCTCTAGAGACATTCCAAATTAATCTTTTACTTGACACAACCATGAATACCTCCTGCAGGATCAACATTGTTTCTGCAGGCTGGTACTTTCTCGGCCAAAATATCTATCGTGGTCATCTGTCATTAATAATAATGTTTTGAATTTTTATCCTTTCAGGTGTCCATAGAATCCGAAGCATACTTTAGTATTATATATTATGAAATATCAAAGGTGTAACTCTCCCGTTGTGTTAAAAGCTTTTTAACTAAGAAAGATAAAAAAACTTCATCTAGGATGAGATGCCGTGATGCTCTAGGTACTCCAATTTTTATACACGACCTATTTCGATTTTTCTTAATTACAGCTACGGCGCATAATTCGTCAATAATTCACGTTCCACGTCGAGATGATGCACTCCTGTAAATTATTTTTTAATTGGATTATTCCTGAAAGGAAGCACTCGCCGCGGTCGGGTCGTGAAAACCTGAAATTTCGCTAACATTTCAAAGCGTTACCTATCTACGTACACATGATCAATGCAGGAATATCTGCCGGGGAATATTAACACATTCCTCGGTGCGTTGGGCGATATTTCATGGAAGCAGACAAGGCGATTTGTTTAGATAACCCGACACGCAGACCCTCTTGCATGATCTGATTAATTCTTGACGGGCTCTTTTATTTGTCCGTCGACGGGATCGGTGTGTCCTGAATTGATGACAGGACAGGATGACAGCTGCCGACCTCGAGTCGAGTCGCACTTGAAGTCTAGTGTCGACTGGATATACTGGCTGGAATCCAGATCGTGCTTCCGATCTTATACACTGACAAGATTCACAGGACGAGAACAAAAAATTCCATTAAATTGCGGAACGTTCAGAAATTCGGTTCCAAAATCTGATGGAACCTTCATTTACTTCATCCATATTTCTAAGTACCTACCCAAAAGCTGAATTGAAGCTGACCCATTTTAAATAATATCATTCAAGCCCGAGCTAAGGCAGCCCCTTCGTAATAAGAATTTCCCTCTCTGAAATTATTGAAGATTAAAAATTGTTCTAAATTTAATACCAAACATGAATGAATTGGTTGAGAGGCTGGATGATAAGTTGAGCCTTAGCAATAGATCCGTAGCTATACGCAGTTCCAAATTTCGTGGGTGGTTCTGTCTGCAGAGGTCATTAGTAATTAAGCCGCACCGGCCAGCGATCAGAGTTTCTGGAGTGACGGTGATTAATTACTAAATGATTACCGAGTAGTCAAAACATAACGAAATAAAAACGAGGGAAAAGGAAAGCTGCCACCCCTGCTGATATAACCCGGTTCCAATTATGGGGCACTAACGAAACGATCTAGAGTTGCCAAATCTAGTTATTATTGAAATTTCCTGCAGCCCTGCTGCCCGTTAGGAAAGATTGCGTCCTATATTAGGCTGGAGGATTCTCCATCAAAAGGAGATAAGTTTCAGCCTGATTCCAGGTTTCTTATCGAATTCCTTAACTAATTTCATGCATTTTTTCAATTATTGTAAATCCAAGAAAAAAAAATCGTGAGTCACAATTTGTTTTCCCATAAAACAACATTCAAGTCATAGATTCGACAGGAAGTTCAGGGATCACGCCCGAATTTCGTGACTGTAGATTTAGAGACGCCCTCTGTCACAAGCAGGAGCAACAGACAACGCCAATATGTCGCGTCTCGCATCATCAAAAAGTTATTTGCTAGAGGAAGTTCCCTACTCAACGTAATGCCTTATATGTCTATATGTCTTCTACGAATATCAGGACTAAGTACGTCTGCTCGTGAGGTATCTGAAATGAGAGTGGAAGATTATATTGAATTGTTCAATTACCCTAATGGGACAATATTCTGGGCGGGTTTTATTGGATGTGCTTCGATGCAATTATTTCTGGATATCAATTAAATCATTAGAATTGGTCTGATTTAATATTTTTATGATCGGAAGGTTTTTCTAGTAAACTTAAAAAAAAATTAAAAATATTCCACGAAATGGAGTTTTTGTCTCCTTCAAGCAGGAGGGTCTAAACTTTAAGACTTTAGGGTAAAGGTAAATTGATTTATACGCAATTCTTCCAGCAGCCTCTTGTTTGAACTTTTTTTTAAGCAATCCACTTTAGAATTTTCTGCCACATAAGAAAGCTCGAAAGATCACAGAATTTTTTTGTCCTTAAACCGTCTCTGTTTACTTCATCATATTGGTTATTGAAGTGATTCCTCGAAATGCTTTTGCACTTATCTTTCTTTTTGATGTTGAGCCTAAAGGCATTTTTTTGTATCCCCAGATAAATCCGCTAAACTCTTATCCCCGAAAAGTCTGAAAATATTACTGTTGAATTATTTGACATTTTGTATTCAATTTAGACTTGATACTTGATTGCATATTCCATGGTATTCTCCTTTTTAGGTTGAAAGGTACCTTTTAGAACTTTCGTAATTTATGACAGAGTTGTGGATTCTTAGCCCGTCAAAACCGGGCGCCATCTGTGTTTTCTCTTTTTGGAGGACGAGGTTGATCCCCATCAAAGATATATCTTTCTTCACGAATTTGTCCGTGCAGCTTCTATAGGGTGAAAGGCTTTAATTGCTTCCAGGCTAATGACTGGACTAAAATCTTGACGTCTTCTATTTTTTCTGGAACAAATTCGTATAACGCTGCAGCAGAAGAATATTTAGGATGTTCTTTTATGTTATTATCAGTTAACATGGAAGCAGAGATTATGTCAGATATCTCATTTTTATTAAAAAAAAATATAGCCAGATTTTCTTTGTAAGTTTCAGCTAACAAGAAGATCAATCAAAGAGAAAAAGAAACGCAGGTACATTTTTGTTCTTTTATTTACGTAAATCCATGAATAGTAATGTAATACTCGTTTTTTTGCCTCGTTGGGCATTATGGTTTCCGGCAATACCACTCCTATATTTTGACCTAAATCCTTTTCGTTTCTAGCAAGAGCACTGCATCCCGAAAATATATAAACCGGATTTCTTATGCTTGAACCATCAAGACGAGCGATGCGTTATATTTCAGTTCCACAAAATATCGACTTGATTACACTGATGCTTCTAGAAACATCGTAGTATATCCCAGCCAGCTTTCAAACTAGATACAGAATGACATTAAGTTCCTGGAAAATGTCACTGAATACTTGAGGAATACGAAATAAACGCATTTTGTGCACTTACTTTTCACTTGAATAAAGATCTGAAATATGTTCACCATATTCCAACGATTTTATGAAAAAATTTTTAGGAGTAATAAAATTGCTTCATATAGGTGGGTATCATAGGGGAGTAAAATTTTCTAACAAACAAAAGAAAACCTCCTACGCACGGTTAATGAAATATTTTTCCATTTCTGGCGAAATTTCATAAGCAAAAATAATCATTCAGCTCTTGATTACCTATTCATTCTCTTCCACGTACCCGGAACAACAATAACGAAATAAAAATGAGTAAAATGGCAATATATCATCAGACCGGTCTCATCGTGTATGTTTATCTTATCGAATATGCTCTCGGCATCATAAAAAGTTTATTGAAAATTAAATTTTAACCAAAGGGCTTGACTTTTAGGCTACATTTCGGCTTTATGAATTTTCATGAGCTCGTCGACTCGTCGTCCACTCATTTGTGTAGATATAAACTCGAATAATGTCGCTCCAGAAACCACAAGCTTAAATTACATTACCTCTGGATGTTTGAAGAGTTTTGTTGCCTAGACGGTCGCCCGTGAAATTCACGCTCTTTCAATTATTTTAATGATGTCCGTAAGTAAAAACTCATTTCAATTTCTGCCATCAACAATAACTACGTGGAATCATTCAGAATTAATTTGGATGGGTTAATTTGGAAATGTTCACTGTGGACACAAATTAGTTTTACTCTTTACAACTTCAAAGAATAACTGCAAGGTCAGTTTAACATCGCTTAATTTTGGCTGATGATAAAGCAAAGTCGATGAATTACTTACGTCATGTTGAAGAAGTCATTTACAGAAATCGCTGGAAAAAATTCCTGGTGAAGGCAACCGGAATACGCTTTGTCAATTGCTATTTTATTCAAACTTTGTTGGTTTGTTAGTCCTTTCGTAATAAAAAAATATTAGCCACGCATGTATCAACTAAAAGGCAAAAAATCTCTCGCGAAGAATGAAGAGAGTGAAAAAATGAGGCCCATGAGACGACCACCAAAACAAGATCGCATATAACAAAAACCCAAACATATCAACAGAATCAAAAGATCGGTTCAAAGATTTCACGAAGAATGAAAATTGGAAAGTAACTTGGATATTTGGTAACATCTCTGAAGGAGAAAGGTGACTTTAGCAATGGAATGATATAAATTGAAAACTAAAATCACCAATAATTGTAAAAAGGCGGCTGAAATAAATAAATAGAAAAAGCTGTGGAGAAGTGGCAAGCTGCATCGACCAAAGACTGAAGAAAAATGACTGACAGAAGAAAAGTGACTTTTGAAGATCTGAATCTGAGATGAACCAAAAAGATATCTCGCAGAATGATCGATCAATAGCAGCTTGCATTAAGCAAATACAGGGTGATTCATGACTAATTCAAAATAGTTACATGTCAAGTAGGGGACATCGAGGCAAGCCTAAATCTATGACAATTTTTTTGCCAACGTGTACAGACTTGAATTTTAAACGCTATCTTTTCAACGGTTTGATGCAATCCGACAAAATTTTGCGGAAACCCTGAAATGCCTCGGCAGAGCTAAAATTCACAACAATTCGAGACAATTCCAGAAGCACTTCAAGATGGTCTATCAGCAAATTGAAAATCCATGATCGTACTTGAAAAGAAATGAATTTAACTTTTTACGGAAAATCACATTTTCCAATCGACTTCCGGAAAAACCGGCAACGGATTCGGAAAGTACAAGAAGTACCAGAAAATTGCTGTGAAATGAACTTCTTGAATCGTACTGGCATTTTAAATCATTTCAAAAGCTGAGGTATTGCGAATTTACGGGATAGCGTGGTTCCAGAACTCTAAATCTAGGAACCAGGGCCGTACTTGAAGAAAACTTTTTCACACTTTTTTTGAAGGAAAACAAATTTTTAGATCGATTTTCGGAAAAAAATCATCATTGTGCCTCGGTAGAATAGTGCTAAATTTTGTTGGATTTCATCAAACCGATGCAAAGATATCGTCGTTTCCAATTTATCCACAAACATAGAAAACACTCTCTATCTTTGTACCTATTGGCAATAAAATTTGTCGTAGACTTACCTCAATGTCCCTAACCTCGTCGCATTTAACTATGTCGCATTAGTCTTGTAATCATCCTGTATATTGACGTTTTGCAGAAAGCAAAGGTAAACAGAATCTTATGATGAAGACTTTTGTGGAACTTATTGAGGAGGAGAAGAAGACTAAAGAAGCGGAACAACTTTAGGAATGAACCTTAGAAAGTCACAAATTATTGCATCAATCAAACTTAAATCGCACAGATTATTTTCCGTTTTGAAAAAAGAAAAAAAGAAAAGAAAACCAGGATCTTCAGATCAAGACTTTCGTGCATATTTTTGAGGAAGACTTGAGGACCCAGCATCGCCTTTCAAACAAAGAATGACTTCCAAAATTAAACTAAATAACATGACCGGAGTTGGATGGAGTTTAAAGTTTGGTGTACTAAATAAAAAGAGCTTATGAGGATCTAGAAGATCTAGAATCTAAGATCTAGAAGACTAGAAGAAGGATCTAGAAGGCAGAATAAGATGCAACGACCAACATAAAACTGCAATGAGGAAATATTTTGATTTTTGGCCAAAAATGTAGGAAGACTTGCGTCAAATGAGTTGACGTTACTGTTTTTTTGAGATCCTCTGAAGCACTAAGAATGATTTAAAAGCTAAAAGCACCCTTGTTCAAAGAAAAATACTAAATAAAGACTCCATGAAGATCAAGAACCTAAGTTTCATGTTGCAGCGACTACAATGATTGACGTTATGGCCAAAATAGAAACAAACGGGTCTTATTATCAAGAATGTGAATTGCGTTCAATTGGCAAAACCTGTGAAACACAGGATGACGAACATCAAGAATGTTTGCAACAAGAACGTTTGCAAAGAGCCAAATTTTTGACCTTCATGTCAAAGATACAGTAGGATCAAACTGTAAAAGTAAAGACTTGCATGAAATAACTGTGTTAATGCAGAGTATTTTGAAGATCTAAGGAAGTACCTAGTGACCATTTTCAAGTGGGGTATTTATTCTCGGAGGTCTTGGAATCAAATAGTTTATTCAACAAAAAACATGATATCGATCAATAAATTGTGTGGCTTTTAACAGGCAGCGTAGCATTGACTTTTATTTTGTCCGACAAGAGCTCTCGAAAGCTGCTAAATTTTAATTCGCTTTATTCAAATTAGCCAATTACAAATGTTGTCTTTCTCGTTGAAGTTTACAAGAACAAGATAACATGACTTGGCCTAATTTCAAAGCTTGTCACGAATGGTTGAATTATGTAGTTATGTTATTACAAGTGGGAGCTTTATGTTTATATACAGGAACCAAGATTAGGGAGCAGTAGCAAAAACAAAACAACTTTAACAACTTAGCACAAGAGGTATAATAACAAACTCAAATTGCATGTTACGACTTGAACCAGAGGATGAAGAAAAATTACCCAAACTAGCACAATGCGGATGCTTTATACCTGCAAGCGTAATTCTCATGAAATGCTGTCGTAAATAATACCGTCTGGTATTTCTTGCATGCGGTTCTATTATTCCTCTAAGATAAATTTCGTCTGGTAAGTATATAAGTGAAATAGCTAGCTATCAAGTAATAAATGGGGGAGGAAAAGAAATAATATGTGTTCCATCGAAGCGCATCCAGAAACAAATATCGTACAGTATCTCGTTTAGAGATAGGAGAAACTGCGTGCCTTTTAGGGGGACAATAAATCCCCTAAGCCAGCATCTATCATTTACTAATATACGTACATCCAGGGAAAAGCTTTTGAATCCATTAATATCGTAGGGGACCAGAGATTTTCCGTTCCCCTATTTTTAGTTTTTACGGTAGAACAGGTCTCATATTGAATAAGGTTTCGTTATATATGACTTCACAATATTCGTTCAAATGGAGATTCAAATGTAACAAGAAAGGAAATCCTGAGAAAGGAATCAGGAACATTTATATCAATAATGGGCGGAAGGAATCTTGCATGTTCATGCAACCAGGAACGTGCATGGAAATTTATAACTCGTATCGATTTTAACGCGGAAATCAGCGACCATACAAGATTTGTTTAACACCTATAACCGGCTGTATCATATAAAATTCTGTTCAAATAAATCTGGGACAATTTTCGTTTTCTGTTACTTTAATCAATTATAATAAATTTTCTTTTGTTTAATGAAAGGATTTAATGAAGTCGAGGTACAATAACTAACATTCTGAAAGCCACAAACATAACACAACAAAAAAGTTGTCCCAGATTTATATTTTTGACAATTGCACTACAAGAGTTGTTCCAGATTTATTTGAATAGAACAAACTGTACGCTGTAGGTAGGTATTATCCGTATTAGAGTAATTTTAGTGAATAGACAAACGAGATAAACAGAATTGTTATCTTAATTCGCGTAAGTAGGTAGATGAGTATGTAGGCGAATCAGTTTAGCCGTACCGGGAGTCACTGCGGGCAAAATACAGGCAAGATAATAACGCCACTTTGGAATTATTCCTGTTCGTCTCGAGATAAAACCGGAACTACGTCCCACTAAAAGATTTATTTATGTAATCTAGTTATGAAGCAATACTCGGTATTGTTAAACGTTCAAGTTCCCGAGTAGACAAACAGGGAAAGCTTAAGGTTGATAAAACTTCGAAACTAAACTTGGACGACGCCCCCGACTAGTATTATCGTTTTTGGCCTGGTGCATTTAAATTGAGCGCCCGGAGATGCGAAAACAACCAACTAAGAAAACAAAGCAGAGAGTCGGGGAAGTTGTTTCGGCGTCTCTGACTGGTTGTGTTGGTAGCTGCTATAGTTGACTTCCCGTCGAGTTTCCACTTTTAATAGTTATCCGCGACAATATCTCCCTCTATTTTTCATCGGAATCTGGACGGCTGTCAAGGAACCCCCTTATCATACGAGAGAGTTGAGAGACGACAAGACCGTGTTGCCAGATCGAATAATTCACTTATCAATATTTCTGAAATTATCATTTCATTAGTGAAGCTTTGCCTTTCTTGAACTCATCAACAAGACTGGTGAGAAGCTTCTTTGCGTTTCAGAATCGAAAATATCTGAACAATAATTATTTAAAATGTCTGGACTATGTTGAAAAGGTCGTCCCAAATACAAGTTTGATACTCTCCAATCCAAATATAGAGCCTTTTCAGTTAGAAGATGCTGATCTTTGAATATTATTTAAATAAATAAAACCTCCTACTTTTCATTCGTCTTTCCAGGTCCAGGTATGACCATTGTAAGGGTGATTGAGTCACTACGATCTCAGAGATTATGTTCCCTCCACTATGTTTTCCCTGGTATGCAGTTCACCCAGAGCGTTTCTTCTATTGAGTTCTCAAGCGTCGCAGTTTGACAGCAGGTGACGAGGTTTCGCGTCTCCCTTTCTGCAAAATCTCCAGGCGCCGTTCTCTTTTATGCCTAACTTCCTCAGGTGATTCTTGAGCTTACAATGTCCAGTCAGGAATCCCGTCAGTGTTGTGAGATGTTCCTCACTGCCAGGTAAGGCCATCCATTCCAAATGTGTGAAAGTAGAGGGGTCTGAATTTTCCATCCTCTCCAGGAAAACTTGTATTTATCGAAAGTTTTGTTTTTTTTCGTCAACTGGGAATAATGGCGGGATGGTACCATCAGATGTAGAGGTACCATTTCTGTGTAATCCTTATCACTCTGCGGTTTTACTGCTTTTGATGGGGACGCAGTGTGGCAGTCAATTACCATTTCTAGAAGAAGCTATTTCATTATTGAGGAATAAAAAAAAGTAACAAAATCTTGGTTGAAACTGGTTTTAACTTAGTTATTAGTAGAACCGAATGAGAAAGTCCCTTATCATTTGGCAAGTGGACTTAAAGCTATAAGTGGATCACATTTTTAGACATGATGATAGGGTGAGTCATATTAATCTTTGCATCCGGATATCTCTGTTGGTAAGTCAGATACAAAAAAATTGTACATACAAAAGTTGTTCTGGCCAATAGGGGTCATCTGACTGTACTTATGACTTTGACCTTGTGGACCAATTTCAAGGACATTTGAAAGTCAAGATGACTTTTTAAACAAGACACCTGTGTATTTTTTGTTTTATATTTCCTGAGAAAAATCAATAAGAATGGTTTTCACAGCTGCAGTCAGAAATAAATGGGTCATGAGTTATAAACAACTGAAAATCGCAGTTTTTAATTTTTAAATCAATGTACATCGGAAACGGCTCCAAATATTAGAAAACGGCTAATGCACACTGCTTTCAAAATAAAAAACTTCGATTTTCAGTTGTTTATAACTCATGACCCATTTATTTCTGACTGCAGCTGTGAAAACCATTCTTATTGCATTTTCTCAGGAAATATGAAAACACAATAATATACAGGTGTCTTTAAAAAAAATTATCTGGACCTTCAAATGGCCTTGAAATTTGTCTACAAGTATAAAGGAATTAGTACAGTCAGATGACCCCCATTGTCCAGAACAACTTTTGTCTGTACAATTTTTGTATCTGGCTTACCTACTAACAGAGATATCCGGGTGCGAAGATTTAAATCACTCATCCTATATAAAAGAAATAATGTCCTTTTCTCATTTACCTTAAAGTGGTGCAAAAAATGAGGGAATTACTCATATTAATGATTATGTAACCGTCTATTGTTCTAACTGATAGTACAGCGCGGTCGCCAAATGATCGTCTTTGAAAATTCACTTAGATCGTCGTTTGACAACAAGGCTGAATGGTTTCAAACACAGTTGAACAATAACACTTACACTTTGTTGGTCTTGATTGATTATTTTACTACATTTTCAACAATTTTTTTAAGTGCCTGTACAGCCCTTACACTTAAGTGCCTTTACAGCCCTTGAACTTTATCATATAGCGAAAGAAATTTTATCAAATTACAACCCTTAACAAATAGCGGTTGAATTATTTATATCAATTTTAACCCACTCAACCGAGCAGTAGTCGCTTCCCTGGATGCTCTCCGAAACTTCGACCCAAATTTGAAGCACTTTTACTTCAAATTCAAACACGACTTCAACTCCATGATCGTGTTTTGCATTAGAATGGTCGTAATAATTCGTCACATGCGGCAACATCGTAATGTATCCCCCGTATTTATCCCCCTTTCCATGTCAGTCCGGCCGCAGTGAGGCCTCGTTTGTATGATAGATGGTCGTGATGAACGCAATTCGAATGTCTCAACTGAACGCGGCAATTCGAGCCCTTTCAAATTCTCAGACCCTTATTATTGCATTATACACCGGCTGCTTCTATCAATGACTTATAAATCATCCCACCGGGGAGGTCACCGCGATCCAGACCCTCCCGATATCGAATTTTAAGTCGGGCAAATAGAAAATTAAAAGATGGTTCGGCAGGAAATTGGTGACCTATTTACTAAAACGCATCCTTCTCTTTGTCGTCGTACTGGAGATCATCTCGAATTCTCTTACTCGATTTTAATTCCGTCATAAGATTATCATTCCTTGTTTTTTGACTGGGATGATCCAAGCGCTCACGTTTTGAATAACATTCCCACGCAGAAGTAAATCTAGTATAAAAACTTGACATGTTTGTGCATGTTCAAGTATGTAGCTGTTTATTGGTGTGCATGCATGCAATGCAAACACATAATGCATTATTCATGGAACATTCTGAGGGTGAGTGAGAAAAATTCAAGTAATAATTTCAATAGCTACCCACGTAAATGCGCTTAGCATTGCGGTGTACCCATGAATTACATTTTCAGGAAGAAGTTAGTGTGTTCTGTTTCCATAAAAAACTCGCACAGTTTTCACGGCGAATAAACTAGGTGAAACCCATTTCTATTTTAATGAAGGTTAATTTCACCAGTGGATACACCATTTTAGTGGGAAACTTTCTTTAATTTACTGTCTCTGTTGGTAATCATCATTCCTGGCAGTCGTAGTTTGCATAATTTGATGGAACGGCGCCTCCAGTGTGCAGTTAACCAATCCGCAATGCAGCTGCGAAAGATGAGAGCATATATCACAGGCCGTACCCTGCACTAGACAGATATGTAAACGTGCAACTTTTAATTCTGCCCCAGAAGGAACAACTTGTTGTTTTATGTCGCGCAATAACTGTGAATACATACGCGACCGACCTCTATAAACAGCATCTGTCGGGGCTGAGGTGTCAGCCTGAGCGGCTCATGAATATTTGCAACGGAATCCCGAAGAGAAGCAGCGGGACATAAACTCCGGTATGTGATTTCAGCAGCAAAGAACGACTCCTCTCTCCTACATCATTACCGCGGGATCTTCACGTACCGGGAAGCCATACATATTTGAAATTTCTCTTCATCATCTAACCGCTGCTATATCTTAATCCTGGAACACACTTGAATCTTGAGCGAATGTCACGGGACATATCTCGGAGGAAAGCAAAATTACTTTTATAACCTCCATTGATTTCGATTTTTTCTTTTGGTGATTCTGTAAATCTGTAACCTACCTAGAATTACCAAACATGAAGCCCCAAATGATTTATTTCAAAAAGAAGAACCTTTGACGTTTGATATGTCAACTTCTTTGTCAAGAACGTCTTTATCTAACTCCCGCCCTGAACTTGAGTTTTAAATTTGAGATTACCTCGTTGTAAATGTCTTCAAATCCATGATAATTTAACTCATGTTGTGATTGCTATTATTTGAAAGACACATCTACATTGTAACGTGAGTTAGCCAGTTATTGGGAGAAAGGTATTGAGAGAAGCATTATTACAACAGCATATTTTGGTATGAAAATTGCATTTACAGTTCCTTGAGTTCAAGCCCGATATGCGGGTATGGCACTTGAAGAAGAGTTCAAGCCCACACAATAATTTAATGAATTCAAACGAGCTGTTAAATGAGTGACCAAATTAAATGGGGACACGTGTGCATCACTATCTCCGAAATAAAAACCTTCATGATTTTTATCAAGTAATTTTATTATTAAGGTGATCGGCTCGAGTGGAGACAGTGAAGTCGGGCGAGAGAGTATGACAGTGACAAGCTTGCTTGACAGTTTAGGGGAAGGTGACAAGTGACATTCGAAAAAAATGGGTTGCTTTCCCAAATCGCCACGAATTTAAACTTTCGGTGTTATGACTGCGCAGTTGGCATATCCATTTATATTTATATATGAGAAGATAAAGTGTAAAGATTGACGAGCAATTTTTTTTTTCTTTAAAAATATACGGCAGTCTCTTTAGTCGTCCACCGCAGACAATGCTGACTAATGCTTTTAGTTTTAACCCTGCTGCCATCCTCCAGCCAGTACATTGGTGTTCGCTTACATAAACCAGCAAGTGGGAGTTGCTTTGCCTAGTACGGACTTTATACATTAAACAGGAGCAATTTACGACCAGCAGAAGGGGTTGTTTTTTGTTTTTCCTGGAATTGTATGAAATGTTTGGACTAAACTGGTACCTAAACATGAAAAGAGTATTTCTCTTCAATTTATTTCCGTCTTACGTTGTCATTGTAAATCTGGTTTGCCTTTAAAGTTTGACGACTGTTTAGAGATTTTCATCTGTCATGGAGTTAGTCGCTTAAAAATCGAAGCTCAGTATTGGAAAGTTAAATTTGAATTGAATGGAATTGAAGAAATTCAAAGCATTTGTAGTATTGTGTTCCTCATGTTTCTCGAAAGGCTGAAGTCTCTCTTTTATCAGCGGTATTACGTTGGCATTGAAGTATAAAATTTAAGCCTTTACCGGGCAGGTATACATAATGCGATAATTAACTGGCAATAAAATTAAGACGAAAAAGTTGAATTAATTAGGCATAAAATTACTTGAGAAGTTTGAAATTGAATAAACCTAAAATAAACAACTTGATTTTGTAGCCTCTCAGACTCTATCAGTCCATTAAATAAGCCAGCAAAAAATACTTAAATGGACTTCCAGAAATTCTAAAAAAAAAACTTAATTTATGAAAACTCGGAAGTGAGCAAGTAATATAATCTCCTCCCCTTACTTAAAAGGAAGTTCAATCAATATTTTTCAAATATAAGTATTTCAAGACTTCCAATACTGAAGACGTACCTCTCAATAATTTACCTTATTGAGGAATCTGGGAGCAAAATAAATAGCGCCCTCATTTTTAGGCGGATTTAATGGGGGAAATGAATCTAATGGGTTAGGAGCAACACCGGTAATGAAATTGAGTCAAAAGGCATTTATCGAATGATTCCGAAGTTGTTCTGTGTACGGAAGGAATAACAAGAGAGTTAAATACAGATTGGCCAACACACCACATAATTTCGATAATGTTCGGGAATTGTGTGGGGGAGTTTAGATTCGGATCACGTTCGCAAAGAAAGGCGCAAGGAATAAAATCAATATTTCTAATTCTCTCCAGATATTAAGGTCACAACATGATATAAATTTTGATTAACTCTTTCGTATAGGGCACAAGTTTAACGAGATTAAGCGTTTCATGAACGAAATGACCACGATATGTCGCTTTATTGTGAAATTCTAAATTTTTATTGCTCATTCTTATAACTTATAACTTGTGGGCGCCGTAAGAGCAGACCATAAGAAATGTTATTACCTTTCAATATAGAAATTTCTCTCGAAATCGTCCAAACACTTGAGCAGGAAAAATCCGTTACCTACGAGCATGGACAGATAGAAAATAATTCCTCCAAGACAGAAGTTATGGTACATTAAATTTTATTTCTACTTGCCATATTGAGTTTCCCAGCGCAATCAACTCTTGAACCAGAAGAAATTTTGCCGTTTGTTTCTTCCGTAAAGTGATATCAAGGGTTTACGATCTTGTATTTATGGCCCTTTACTTTTAGAGATTTATCATAGCTTCGCCCTGACAAAGGAACTGCTCGGAGCTAGTTACAAGTGCTGAAACAAAGCAGTATTGCTACTTCCAGAGAATTGCTCTTTTAAAAACGACAACAGCTACGAGCTGCTGGAGTCTTTCATCACGGCGAGCCCCTGAAACAATGCCTAATCAAAATCTGTTAACACTGCGGCGAACTTTCAACGGCGTTATTATGTTTTAAGTTGGCAAGCATTACAACACGATACTTTGAAGTTACCTCTGGCTCTCTTTGATATAATCATGAATTTTTTAAATATATAATATGTACCCGGCGATATTACCATTATAATAAGAGAGACTAAACTGCATACACATCTAAAACTCTTATAATTAATTTGAATTTGTGCTTGTCATTTCCTTCTCGAAATCGATGAGGGTTATTTATTTTCACTTAACCCCTTATCCGAGTCAAGTGTTTCAAAGTTTTAGGAGTCTCTTGATCCGTAAAGAATTTACAATTTTCGTTCAAACCAAGGTAGGTAAAATATTATTATACAAAACAAAATATTTACCCACTAAACTGATCCATCGATTGTCTCTGCATGAAAAATTCATTATTCTCAAATATAATAAGAAATTTATAAATCCTTATTAAGCTAACGCTTGCCTCAAAATATCCCCAGAGACATTAACATTTCAAAGGCAAGTTTAACTCGTTTAAAATTCGGGAAATTACTTTTAGGCTTAAGCCTTGCATTCATCCGAAACGTTTATTTACTCTTATAATTAAAATAAAATTAAATTTTAAGGAGATATCGTCGATGATCAAACAAGTTTTACGACTCGGTGAGGAACAATCGATTACAAATCCAAATATTTCCCAACTGACTGGCTCCCGAGATCTGCTCGTGCAATGAGAGACCCCGCACACTACTCTGCGATACTCGAAACGGAACAAACAATTATTATAAACCGAGAACAAAAATGGTTTTAATGAAGCCGAAATAGCCTGATAACTACAACGGCTAAAAACTCTTCCCATTATGCGAGACGGGAGCATTAAAATCTATTTCAGGGCGTGTTTCAGACACTTTCGGATTCAAAAACCAGTTCGTGCACTTGCAGAAATTCACGGATTCCGTGCACACAAAGGCGTTCCCGGTCTGAAAGCACACGGCAGACAGTTAAGCTTGTTGAATCAGAGTTTGCATCCTCTGCAGATAAATGAACATGTTCCGGTCGGGAAAAATGGATGAGAGTATTTATTTCCATTCATCACAATAGAATCAATGCTTCAGTTAAAAGGGTGTGAAGTTTCTTGGCGATTTCGCTTCTCATTTTGAGCTTCCTCATAATATCATTACAATTAGCGATCCCGGAATATCGGAAAATGTGATAAAAATTTCTGATTATTATCAATGGTCTGTCAGTTCTTTCATTCTTCAGGACTCATTTCTTCAAAATGAACTTGGACGCATCTTGGAGCTTCTATCACCTTGAGGGTCACTAAATGTTGAGAGGTCAGAGTTCGATTCCCAGCTGGAGTGTGAAATTTTGTAAAGATATTTCAATATTTCGTTTTGGGAAATGGTTTCTGTTTTTTTTTCCTTGCGGCTTACATGCATCTTGTTTAAATGTAAGGGCAGAAATTTTGCAGCCTCTATCTTAAAATCTATGTCTCCTATATAAAAAAAATAACTTGTTGAAATTTGAGCTCCGCCATCATTCTGCTTAGGAAATTACAGTTCAATTTTAGGAAAGAGTCGTCACTTTCACGGCCACCTATTGCTCGAAGAATCTCCAAGATACAAAACAAAGAACAAAGAATGCTCCAAGAATTTCAAGTGGGTCACTTTTGGTGAGCAAAACTGGCGCTGACGGAGAAAGTTTCAAGTGATAGCTCCTAAAAGGAAAATTATGAGGCACCATGCAGCCTATATTTCAAAAACGACATCTCCTATATAAAAAACTAACTTGTTGTTGCAATTGGATTTCAGCGATCATTCTACTTGGGAAATTCCAGTTTACTTGTTATAAATGGTCGATACACTTGCACGTCCCCATTGTTTTCTAACACCTTAAACGGACGAGATCTCTGAATTGTTCGAAGAAGCCCCAATATACGAATCAGAGTTTCAAGTGAGCAAAACTGGCGCTGTGGGGTCAAGATGCAAGTCAGCTCCTAAAAAGAAGATTATGGGGTACCATGAAAGGTGTTGACAACTTAAGAGAGCAAAATGGTAGCAACCTTAGACTATTAATAAAAGATGGACCAAGACATAAACACTGAAAAAGTGTTCCAACATCCCTCTCTCTCCAAACAAGGCTGTTCAAAACAATGAATGCCAGATCAATAATGATACTGGCACTTACAATGAAAAAGCGCAACCTCTCCAGTAATAATTGGTAGGCAATAAACATCGAATGATCCCGTATACCCGTTTTACTTTGCTACATCTGGCAACATGAATGTTTACATCCTGTCAGACCGTTTGTTTACACCATAATAAGGGTTGGTGTTTTTCAAACAGTTGTAAGTTCCTTGTTATTTATATTTTCAGCTCTAGCTTTTACTGGTTTTAAGCTTCAATAATTAATTTTTCAATTAAGTTAAAAAAGTGGCGAAAACGTGTTCTGTTTGTGAGAAAACTTTGAAAGAAGGTAAGTCTATCAGTTTCCTACGTAAGCGACGCAAAGCCGTCAATCAAAACAAAGCATACATGGTCATGGGCGTAGCGTAGTGTAAGTGTTTCATCTTTTAATTTGTGAAAACAATTATTGTTTGACAGTTTTTTTTTTCATTTTCGAAAGCATACTGAATACCTACTCAAATTTTTAAAATGTGGTGAACTTTTTCCATGATCTTTCATTTTTTATCGGCAATTAATTCTTCTAAAATTGAGACGAATTCACTCCCAGCAATATCAGAACAAAACTTTAGTAATACAGGGCATTTTAAAATTAGTGATTAGGTATCTGACATATTTTCAATTAGGTTCGTTTAATTTATTTTTAGAATAAAATCAACTAAATATGTAAGAAATTGAAAAAATATTTTAGGTACCTACTGATGTATACTGCTTTCCGACTTTCCTATCGATTTTTTATTTGCTAAATTGTTATTAGCTTTTTGTACCTTTTATTTTGTATAGGTAGGTATAAGTATATATTTTCTTAATTTAATATCTATTAGTATTCCCATAATTTATGTCTTTTGTAACAAAAACTGCAAATAAAATAATAATATTATGAATATTATGATCATTATTATAATTTATGTAATTATTACACTTCCTATAACTGAACTCGAGCGCGCCACTGCCGTTGCATTCTGTTTGTTTTCGTTTTACGTCCTTCTCCTTACGTCACCAGAAGCCGCATATGAGTGCGAAGGAGAATATCAACAAACCAAAACTGCCTTCAAGCTAAGATAGGGAAGGCGCGGTCCATATTTATTAATATAGTCTAAGGTAGCAACGCCTTGGTTTGGCTGGCCATCTAACCTGGAGGACTAGGGAGGTCGCGGCTGTGAGCGTAGAAGGGCGTGGAGCGGACGTCGGTGCAGATCTTATGGTAGAACCTACTGGTAGTACCTAGCAAATATCTTAACGAGACTCTGGAGGACTGACAGGGAGAAGGATTTCGTGTGAACAGCCTTTTCAATTTAGTTTAAAAACTTACTAAGAGTGGAGTGGACAGAGTTGAGATCCTGAGATCCTGTTTTATGAACATTAATTTTTTACAGGGGGTAAACAGTGAAAAACTACCATTATCTGGATAACAGTTTATGCCGAGGATCAACGCTGATCGATTTTTCATTTTCTCTTATACTACCGGTTGATAAAAACCTATCAGATCACGGCCGCACGTTTATGCTGACGGATCACATTCATTTTAAATATTACTGTACTACCTATTACTTCAAATGTTTAATCTCACTGGAAACCAAATTGCTGACTCTTTGACCTTCATTTTCTCATTTTAAATTTTCTGAAACTCCCTATCCTAGGCGAGTAACTTTTATGGTATAAAGATTTCTTACTCGAAGCGGACCTTCGTAAAAAATCTTATTATCCCTCCGTTTTTTTAATTAGGCCAAAATGAAAAAAAAAAAAATCTCAGTACAATATGTATGTTACCCGAGTACATTATGAGACAGAAAACGTATCTTGTTTTTAATCACGTTTCGTCTTGATAATAATTTGTCAAATATCAAAATTAAAATCTAATTAAAAGTCTGAAATTGGAGGAATTTCAATTAACCTTTCGCTTACGCACATTAATGGGCTCCCAGCGCAAGCCACCGGGATGAAATTATCCTTTTCATATTTCATTCAATCGCAAAGTTAATAATTGTTTATAAGTTTTCGGGTGATGAACACAGTACGACATGGCAATTTACGTATACTAACATGGTAGTAATAATCTCCACCTAATGAAACAAAACGAAACCGTGTACCTACAAGCTCCAGATAATAATTATCGGGACATAATTTCCAGACAAAGTGACGAAATTTTCTTTAGTCGTCGCCTCTTCGGGAAAGTCTGTTTGAACTTTTGATTAAGCCTGAAAAGGGGTGATGTGCGTGAAATATCAAGGTAATTCTTCCGCCACTCCAAGAAGCCACAAAGTGTTTCATCGGCTCCGGTTTTCCGTTGTAATATTGAAGTATTGAGTCGTGCTGGTGCTTAGCTGATGGAAATAACAAGATTTATCTTGCCTTTTATAAAGCGACACCTTTATCAATGGAGAAACCGTTTTTAGGAAACCAACCGCGAAGACAATTATTATAAACGAGAGCTGCCTCGGATTGCTAGTCACATTGTGATATTACATCCCATCCCCTGTACATCAGCCTCTTCGATATCGAAACATAATCGGATCATTTGGACTTGTGAACAGACTTTCTCCTCAAATTCGCTTCTAATTGTTCATCCATAGACGGTTGGTTAAGCCGGTCTTTTATGGGACTATAAATCAAGAGGGAGTATGTTTTTTATGATATAAATTTTTTTGTTGGATCGTGCGTGAAATTTGTAGAATTGACAGCCTATGCCGTCGTTTTACTTTTCACTTTTAGCATCTTCGATCCCTATAAAAGTGAGTCGATCCGGAATATGTCTTGATGCCGGGAGAAATGCCATCAAAGTTACGAAGATTTTTCCATCGTTGAGGTGTTTGTAAACGAGTCACGTACTCTGTTCCTTTAGCTTGGCGATTTTCCTTCATGGCCAGCTTAAAGGAATTAAATTGAAGCGGAAAAACGGGAAGAAAAACGCAACGTTATATACGGCCGTGCATATAACAGTCGAGCACTAACCTATATGCCATTTATAATGCAAAAACTTTTATAGTCTCCCTTTAATAAAATACATTCGAGCTATCTGGAATCCATTCCCGGTTTTCCGGAGACGGGAAATTTTAGTGAACTGATCGCAGCTTCTGAATTTATTCCGTTCTCGCACGTCGATCAGAGTGAGGCGAATTTTTGCTCCTTCACACCTCAGAAATTTATTACATTCTTTCAGCTCTCTCCTCATCTCCTCCTTACTTATACAGCGAAATGTTTTATAATAATTTCCGTTATCTGACTGTCGTAAGTATGTCTGTATTTTTTTACATCACGATTCAGCGAATTATAAATCCTAAACTCGAATCAAATCCAATCTTATGGACCGCTTCGACAATTCTTTTTTTTTAAGTGCATATCAAAACACTTTGGAGAATTAGTTCAGGTGACTCAGACTATGAAATTGGAAATTTCATAGAGCTAATTGTACATGCTGATGAGCTTCCGTGTTTTCCTGATTAATAAATCATTAAATGGCCCGATTTTACTAATTACTGGTATAACTCAAAAGTGAACATAACAAATACCATTGCCGGATGTGATAAAGTTTGGCAGTTACTGCATAATAAAGGAGTCCACTGATGCAGTATGCATAAATGCGGACGTTGTCCATTGGAGACTTGTTCCAGCAACTGCGACCATGTATAGGAATTCGCAAACAAAGTTACCTGACCCCTTTCCAAACTTATGTATAAAGTAATTAAGGTAAATTAATTCATTTAAGTTGCTCAAATTGCTTTCTAAACTCGATCCCTCGGCTGCTCTTTTATTTTCTGCGGCGTTTGTTTTGGCAACACATCGACTGAAGTTCCGGGTAACTTCAAACTGCAGTACATTATTTTGAAAGTGCATCCTGAATTACTCAAGAATAGATCAATGCAGACTTCTGAAACACATTAATCTTTGAGAGCACGCAAACTGTTCTTTTGCGAAATAAAACGTAAACTTGTAGAAAACTCCTCGACAACCAACAACTTATTCAAATATGTAAACAAAAAAATTCAAACGAGACATAAAACGGATTCTTGGGACGAATTTACTGCAGACCATGAGTCTACAGCCAACTTTATTAGAACAAACGGTAACTTCAAACGAAAAAGTTCATTTGACGAATGTTAAAAAAAAAGTTTTTCCTCGGGTAACTGTAACACTATAGAAGATACTCTGTGTAGAACTCATCGCAATTTAGAGAGTCTTGAATTTTAATTAGAGAGAAAATTCATATTAAATTATTACTAGACAGTACCCGTGAGTTCGTTCGCTTTAATAAAAATGATAGAGCCTACCCTGCACTATGGAATCTAAGTATATTCTGACTTAAATTTTAGCATTACTTTCAGCATATAATAATCCCATTCTGAAATGGCAAAGTAATGTCATGGTAAATAGTAAAAAAATTGTTAGTTTTAGATCGGAATTCCCAGTTTTGAGTCGGAATTCCGAGTATAAAGTTTAATTTCGTAGTTTTGAGTCGAAATTCCGACTTTAAAGTTGGAGTTCTTAGTTTTAGGTCGAAATTTCGAGTACGAAGTCGTAATTCTGGTTTATACTCGGAATATAAAAAATAAAACTGGTGTGGCGCTTCTACGCCTTCGTAGAATAAAGATTTGGACCAACCTTGTTGTGTTGTCATAATTTTAGTATGCTAATTTGAGCCTATAAAATTATGGGCGAGAAATTTCAATGACGGTAACTTAACGAGAAATACTCTCCCGATAATGGAGGAAAGAATTTGACCATGTGTGATTGATACACGCATGGGGGTTTTATCCTGGATTACTCCCTGTAGGAGAACGTGTCAGCAAAATCTTGTAAAAGATTGTTCCAGCCTTTAACATCGACCGAAGTCGGTCTGGGCGAAAACTTGACGCTGCGTTGAACATAAATTGTTACAATCGATACAATTGATGTGTTACGCCGAAACACCTGTGTGGTTGAGGTACCCATCAGGCGCGTCCCAGGTGGCGGATAGGGAACGGCCTCACAGTGATCGATAGTGAGTGAGGTTAGCAGCGGTGATAGAGCTCGTCGGATTTAAAACTCCAGACTGGCAGCTTAAAGCCCTGCCGCGGACCACCTCCCCCAACCTAGTTGTCGTGTCGTGACTAAAGGGTTAGCACAGGGGTTTCTTACGGCGCCGGAGAACGTCTAATTGTTGACTATCCGTTAAACCGTATCTTTCTGCTGCCGTGGACATGTCTCGCGAGCAGAGAGATGTGGGGGTTTTGGCTTAACCGCCTGAACCAAGAGGAGACAACCTCATCAAAAACCTAAATCCTAAAGCGGAGGTCCAGGCCGATAGGATGCGTGGCTGGATAGGAGACCAGTCTCTACTGGACCTAACCTCGGGGCACCGGGCGAAACCCCGTTGTACATAGCCTCCCCATTCCATGCAGGGCTCTGGTTTCGGGGAACATCATTTTCCCTAGCTTCTCGTGGGAACCACATGGAACCTAACAAGAACTTTAGCTCCGACGAGGGGAGCCATACCCTCGATCTCCCGGAAACGGAAGAACTAATGGAGATTGGTACCAATCCGACTCCAAATAACAGTCCGACCCCGGAAGATCGGGAAAGGGTGACGTTAAAGTCCCCAATCCCCGAATCTACGGGTCAGGAAAAACTCTTGACTGAAGAGGGGTCCGATAAGACGGACCCTTCTTCAACAAGAAAACCACGACTATCCGGAGCCGCAAGGAAACGGCTTAGTCGTATGTTAAAAAGCGGGACTGACTACCAGACCGCTTTGAAAACAGTCCTCGACGAACGTGACGCAGCCGGATCAATGGGGAGGGGCTCAACCCCCCCAGAACGATCCGTCACTGCGAAGCGCGGGAGGTCGGAGGAAAGCACTCCAACTGAACAGAGGCCAAAAAGGCCCTGCGAGGAAGGAGCTGATAAGTTGTCATATGGGGACGCTGCCGCGGGTGTACGGGTTGGGATTATCCACCCAGACCATCCGAGGGCGTCCCTGAGTGACGAGCAACTGGGCACTGTGCAGAGGTCAATCCTGACCGCTGTAGAGGAAATCCCAGACGGCGGGCCAGAGGTCAGATTCGAGCATTGCTCGAAACGGCCTGGATGGCTACTCATTACCTGCGCCGGGGAGAGGGCCGCCAACTGGTTGGAGGCTTCAGTTAATGACCTTAAACCGTGGGAGGGCGCTCTCCTAAAAGCGGTGAGAGGTGATGAGATCCCCAAACCTCACATCTGTGTGGCCTTCATCCCGGATGATGACGAAAATCGCCTCACTCCGGATAGGGTGCTCACTAGGCTGAGGAAAATGAACACGGTTCTGAACACGCGGGAGTGGATTGTTCTACACCGCGAAAATTCGGGACCAGGTCAAACATGGACCTTCGCCGTCGACGAAGCGTCCATGAAAGGACTTGAAGGGCTAGGGTTCCGACCCTACTTCGGTCTCAATGGGAGGGTGCTTTTCCGCCCTAAGATCCGAGGTGGGGGAATAGCCCAAAAAGCCCCTCCAAATGAAGGTCTGATAAGAGACCGGGCCCCCCCGAAGGTGAGCGAAAAACCGCCCCTTCTGGCAGGGGAGCACCCAAATCAAGCTGCCTTGGCAGGGCCGTCCGAGATGCGGGTTGCCCCAGATCAGAGCGGCCGCAAACCGCCTGGTAGGGGGACAGCCCCTCCTCGGCCTGGGCCGTCAGGGCACAAATACAAGGGGGGGAAGGGAAAAATGAACCGCCCCCCCAGACAGAAAGAAAGCTCTGGTGCTACCGGGAAGGACAAATCCGCCCGGCCTGCACCAGAAAAGAAATAACCCCTCCCCCCTCACCCCATACCCTTCATGTGCCTAACATCCCAATCTACCACCCAATTTCCCCTCCACAATTCCCACATAAAATGTATACAACTCAACCTCCAACATGCCACAGCAGCAAGTTATGTTCTTGGCAGGAGGTTCATAAGAGAGCAATTTGACATTGCGCTACTCCAGGAACCATGGCTGGACAAGTCTGGCAAAATAAGAGGCCTGGGAAACTTATCTGCCAAGGTGATAGCAGTCGGCTCGGAGCATTCGCCGAGAGCCTGCATCTTGGTGAAGAACAACTTAAACTTCTATGTCCTTTCAGACTACTGCGCCCGAGACATTACGACAGTCAAAGTTACTCTCCCGGTGGGGAACAGCAGAACGGAATTAATCGTCTGCTCAGCATACTTCCCGGGAGATAGATCTGCCGAACAACCTCCTCCTACAATAGTGCGAAATCTGGTCGCCTATTGTCGTGGGAACAACTTACAACTTATCGTTGGATGTGACGCAAACTCGCACCACCTAGCTTGGGGGAGCACGGACATCAACGAAAGAGGTGAGTCGCTTTATAACTTTATAATAGGTGAAAAACTTATTGTGAATAACATCGGCTCCAAACCAACCTTCGTCACAAAAAATAGACAGGAGGTACTAGATATAACATTCAGCTCAAACTTTATAAGCAATAGGATAACCAACTGGCAGGTATCCTCTGAACCTTCCTGTTCAGACCATAGACAAATAGTGTTCGACATCGAAATAGGTCATAGACCTATTGTGGAATATCGTGATCCAAAAAGAACAGACTGGAGCGGATATGAAAAATCCCTCCAGACTGGACTTGAGACCGTTATCCCCACAATAAAAAATCGTGATGATATTGAAATTGCGGCGGAACAAGTCCGGAACGCAATAATATCAGCCTATCACGAAAACTGTCCACCAAAAACGAAGAGAAACGACAGGAAAGTCGACTGGTGGAACAAAGACCTAGAGAAAAGAAGAAAAGAAGTTCGACGACTCTTCAATCGAGCTAAAGAGATGGGTAACTGGGATGAATACAGAACTAAGCTAACGGAGTACTACAAAGAGATCAGACGATCTAAAAGAGAGTCCTGGAGAAGGTTCTGCGAGAGCATCCATGATCTGCCTCGCAGCGCCAGAATTCACAAGATTCTCTCAAGAGATCCGACACAGCCATTTGGCTCGATAAAACGACCAGACGGTTCATTTACGGACTCAGAAAAGGAAACGTTAGAACTCCTAAAGGAAAATCACTTCCCAGGTAGCTCGCCTCTGTACAATCAGTGGCAGCTGAATTCCGGAGGACGTATAAATCGACCTCAAAAATCGGAATGGAAAGTCTGCCGCTCGATCATTACAGCCAAGGCAATTGAAAACGCTGTAAAAACTTTTCAGCCTTTCAAGACACCTGGAGAGGACGGCATCTTTCCTGCCCTATTACAAAGGGGCATAAAGATACTGACGTCCTCTCTTATAAAATTATTTAGGGCTAGTCTGGCATGGAACTACATCCCATCCAGCTGGGCGGCAACAAGGGTGGTGTACGTTCCCAAAGTGGGCCGTACAGAGCCACACCCTAAGTCATTCAGACCCATTAGCCTTACATCCTTTATACTGAAAAGTCTAGAGAGAATACTGGATGTACACATCAGGAGGAGTGTCTTAGTTTCACACCCTCTGAATGTGCACCAGTATGCCTATCAAGCTGGCAAATCAACCGATTTGGCACTTAATAACCTCGTGGGGAAGATCACCAAGTCTCTTGACAACAAAGAGATCATGGTGGGAGTCTTCCTCGACATAGAAGGAGCATTTAACAATGCATTACCAAACTCACTGTATGAAGCAGCAGTTTCCAGAGGAATAGAACCGGTCATAAACGGCTGGATCCGTAATATGCTAGATAGTAGGATGATAACGACCTCGATGGGAGGAGTTGAAGTCAGTTTCAGGCCGGGGAGAGGGTGCCCACAGGGAGGAGTACTCTCCCCCCTACTATGGACCCTTCTTGTAGACGACCTGCTGGCGATCCTCTCCCTATGGAGAGTTGAAGTTCAAGCATATGCGGATGACCTTGTAATAATGATCAAAGGAAACTCCGAGAGGACAATATCCAATGTCCTTCAGGAAGTTCTTCAAGTCACGTATCAGTGGTGCGAGAGGGAGCAGATGTCTGTAAATCCTCGCAAAACTGTTATAGTACCATTCACTAGACGAAAAAGGCTGGAAGACCTTATACCACCTACTCTTCAAGGAGTAGTTATACCATTTGCGGAGGAGGCTAAATATCTAGGTATCACACTTGATAGGAAGCTACTATGGAACTCCCATCTGGAAAAGATTATCCACAGAGCAAAGCTCTCCCTATGGAGTTGCAAAAAGATCTGTGGAAGAACTTGGGGCACTGGTCCCAAGCAAATACACTGGATATATGTAACGATCATTAGGCCAATGATCGCATATGGCTGTGTAGCTTGGTGGTCCAAAGGCTTACAAGCCTTGGCCAAAATGAAGCTGTCAAGTCTGCAAAGACAAGCATGCCTGGCAATCAGTGGAGCAATGAGCACCACACCGTCGGTGGCTATGGAAATACTTCTGGACCTTCCTCCACTCCATATATACTTGGAAAGAGAGGCCAGATGGACAACTTACAGACTACTACAGGTAGCACGAAGCACACAAATGGCTTGTGTCATGGAACGGACCAGTCTACTGGACGACACTCAAAGTCACAGTCTTCTGGGTATGCCCTCAGACATGATGCCATACACAACAAACCACTGCACTGCATACAACGTCCTCTTTCCAAGCAGAGACGAATGGGAGCGTAACTCAAACGACCTCCTCAAAGCAGACCTCACGTGGTTTACCGACGGTTCAAAGACTCCAACGGGAGTTGGATCCGGAGCGTACGACGCTGGGTCAAGACGAGAATTCTTTGCAAACCTGGGTCAGTACGCAACAATATTTCAGGCAGAAATTTATGCCATTGTACTCAGCGCGCAGATGCTGGTTGAAACGCACTGCACGCAGAAAACAATTAAAATCTTCTCAGATAGCCAAGCGGCCCTAAAAGCCCTTTGCTCCATTCGTTGCAATTCCAAACTAGTATGGAACTGTCAAGCAGCACTCAATGAAGTAGCTAAAAACAATAACTTGACTCTGGTCTGGATTCCAGGTCACTCCGGCCTTGGAGAGAACGAAATAGCCGACTCTCTGGCTAGAAGAGCAACTGAATCCAAATTTACAGGACCGGAACCTGCTCTTGGCATATCCTCAAATACTGCCAAAACAACAATAGACACCTGGGCGGAAAACAAGGTACTTCGGTACTGGCAAACTCTACCAGGATTAACTCACTCTAAGACCTTCATTGAGGGACCCTCGAGAAACAGAGCTAAAAAGCTACTGGAACTCAAAAGGACTGACCTAAGGGCCCTAATAGGCCTATACACAGGACACTGCAAAGTGAACCACCACTTACACAGGATGAATCTAGCCGATAACGCAGAATGTCGCCTGTGTTTGGAGGATGTAGAAACAGCAGAGCATGTACTATGCAACTGCCCCGCCTTGGGAAGAACCAGGCACTCAACGTTCGGAAAAGTACTTCTCTCTCCGAGAGACCTGGATACATTCACACCATCTAAGGTCATTAGCTTTTTAAAAAGCAGTGGCCTGCTAGAGTGGATGTAAATTACTTAGGTATGAGCCACAATAGACCGCTTGGTCGCAGTGGAGGTGTCACTAATCGACCCACTCATTATATAACTAAACTAAACTAAACTAAACTACGCCGAAACACCAAAAAGTTGATAATGAGCTCAAAAATATGAGAAACTTTTCCGGTTATAACTTTATGTACAGGAGAATAAAAAACATCTCTTGAAAATTTGACAATTTGAGGAAATCCTCTCAAAGTAGTCGCCATAGATTACTGCTTGATGAATCGATACAAACGGGAGCAAACATGTAAACATCCAGCTTTCTTCTCGTAAAATCCGGGATAGATAGAATCACGAATTGTAGGCCAAGGAAAATAAAACAATCGACTGTCGTCAGCGTGCTTGTGCTAGCGGTACCGGAAGATAAAATAGACAGACTTAGGTAATTCATTACTTATTTTCAGCCAATTGCATCTCTCCTCTATTCCAGGAAAGGACGTCCTAGAGATGAGGGTAAACGCATTACCTGACTACTTTTACCTTTTTTTTTTACCTAAACTGGGTTTCCCGAGTACTTGCCGGTGCTTCATTATGGTAATAGAATCATAAATATTTCAATCTACCCTTACTGAAACTGTTATTGCTTCAGTAACAATTTCAAGAAGTAAATATATAATCGTAAGCAGCAGAAGCGGTTACTTTGAAGTAGCAGTTACTTTCATCATCACGATTTTAAGGTATCAGATAAATGTAAAATCAATAAAACAAATGACCAAGTGGCAGGAAATACCACCCTCCACGAGGTTCCTTACCGTTCCAGAATCCCGCGTGGAATACCAAGCAGGGACAAGAACTAAGAAGTAAGCTTCCATCACTTTTTCTATTGCTATAAAATTTGCAAATATCCCATATAATCCAGACGTGATCTGCACATTCGTTTCTCTAATGGCTCTCTCCTCTCACGTGATAACAGGATGTTTATTTTCTAAGAGCATTGATGAAGCTTCTTACGCAGCTCTCGCGTTTCTTTATATCCTGCACCTTTCGGGATTACTCGGAGGGTTGTTTTCGTCAGGTAACTGATAACGCACATTTTAGCGACACGGTAAGAGAAATAATGAAGTTAAATATTCAGGTTGGCTCAGTTTCCTTATTGAAATTCCCGCATAGCTCATGGCGTCGAAAGGCAAGGCAGGAAGCAGAAAGCACCGCTTTGATTACAGAGAGACCCCTGGATCGAGGAATCGATTCAATTACGCACTTTGAGTTTCTGCCAAATTTGAGGCTTTGTGGGATGCAAAAACCGCGTTTTTATATGAATTAATTCTCAAGGAAGTTGAAGGGCGGGCCCAGTCAGTTTCACTTAAAAGTATCCCAAGTCTGCGTAATTTAATATGTTTGATTTGTGTTATCGGTTTCTTTGCCGCAGGAATATTATATCGGTTTCGTTTACTTTATAGCGTTTTTTTTATATTTTCTCCAATTACTTGCGTAACTTTATTCCCGAACATTTTACTGGAATAAGGAGAGCAAGTAGGTATATATATATATATATACTTATATCATATAACTTACAATTTCTGTTCAGTTATATACGTATTACCTAGGTACTTAGTTAATTTAATTCTTTCAATATGTACTGGCCGAAATTAAAAGGTAGGTAAGTAAGTCTTCAGACAGTATTCTTTTAATTATTTTTAGTATTCGGAACGAGAAACTTTTGAATTCAAAGTAGGTAATGAAGTAAATTTAAGAAGATTTTCGCCAAACAAACGCTAGAAATAATTTTATCTGCAGTTCCGGGCCTTAAGTAGCTTAAACTTTTAATTTATTTAGACCTGGCAGACAGAAGTTAAAATCATTTTCATTTTGAATTTAAAACAACAAACTGCCACAAGTTGGGAATACATTTCCGCCAGAAGCAAACAAAAACCTCCAGAGTATAATCTTATATAAAATCCATCATTATGTAAAAAGTTGTTTTCGCTCGTCCCCGGGAAACTCATATTAGGTACAACATCCAAATTCATTATTCTGCTTTACTCATCGCACGAATACTCGTAGACACGGAAAATTAGTATCGAATCTGCGATATACTCAAAGACAAATAAGACACTTCCAAGACTTTAATTGCCAATTCGTCCTTGCGAATATTAACCCCTGTAACCAGGCAACCCTAACGACTCTATTTATTAAGTTTTCTGTCTGATTACTCCCCTAAACACGTCGCCTCAGGGCCGGGACTACATCTTGACAATCTATAGAGTAAACATCTCCGGGAGACGGATATCTGCCGTAATGGGAGAAGCGCTATTTCGGCTTCCATAAGAGCCCTTATACCCGAAACATCATACAATAGACATGTAATCTAATAGCGTTATGGGAGGCTTACCAGTTCGTATGTGCAGCGATATGCAAGCACTTGAGAATCGTCTCTCCGGGTTCATAATCACATTACCGAACGCCCTGTGTATTCGAAATGTGTAAACAGCGTTGAGATTATTTCGTTTGAAACTTTCTGCTAGGGGAACATTATATAAGTAGGTAAGTAGCTATTATAGTCTTAGTTATAGCAAAAACCAGGACACTTCCAGAAATGGTCGGTTTATTGATCGTGGCCTTAACAGCACAATATACTTCGAAAGATTTCATAAAACTCGAGAGAATAGTTGTGAACAAACTCTTATCTATGATTTAAGAAAACTGAAATGTTCATTTCTGAAATTTTCTCTTTTTATTTAACTGAAGAAATTAACACCATAGTATAACTAAGACTGTTCAGAACTATCCCAGAATTTTTTGAAAGTGTGATAAAGGGTTACATTGAGACTTGTTCGTCTCTATAATATAAAGTTTTATTGCTATAACGGATAATGGGATTCCTGCAAAGGTTCTCCAAAGGTTCTAAAAAATTGTTAAATCCTGGAACCTTATAACAGCTTTCAATCAGTAACTCGAAATCGACTGAATTCAAATCAGCAATAATTGTCAAAATTCACAGTGGCGGTTACCGTAAACTTTACCATTTGATTTAAACTTGACGAAATATTTTTGAGTATTCCTGGACAAAGTAAATCAGTGATCTTGGTAGCAATCTTAGGTTATCCATAAAAACTTACCTGATGCGTAGCGTTTTACGCTCTCTTGATATTAGTTATTTGTTGACTCCTCCTCCCCTTCTAGCGCTGTCAAGGGGGTTGACATCTATCAAGTGGGCCAAGCGGATTGCTAATACTACAAATCTGAGTTGGCTTGAAGGTATGTAGCACGCATGATTAGGAGACTGCTAAGCGTAGAGGTCAAGAAAGAGTCAATGAGTCAATGGTAGATAATAAGAACAATAAAATAGGAAATATTCACTGCAGATATAGGTATAAGGAAAAATCCTAAATAATTTCAGTACCTGGCTAGGCGCAAAATGAACATTATGAAGTACAGAAGGTCAAAAGATTACATCCAAGGCTACGTGTTGTTGCGCTTTCCGAACCATGTAACGAGGACATACTCATGACGTTCTCATGACAGTCTTGCAAGAGCAAGACTATATGTCCCAGATGCTCCGGTTAACACCAATTGAAGAACTGTTAAGATGCTGACCATCTTCATGTTTCAACTGTACTAATGTCAAAAAATTGAATTCCGAAGAAGATGCCTGCTCCAAGTTTATTGAAAATATAAGTGTATGGCATATTCTAGAAAACCAGAATCTTTGAAGTCTGAAATTCCTCGCACAGAATAACCATCACTGTCGAGTCCGTCACTGTTCTCTCTTTCACATCCTCTTGACAAGAATATTCACATTTTTTTACCAAAATAGAAAGGTCATTGCACAACAACTTCCATATTTTACAACTTCGTCTCCTCTTGTCTATCTTACCAGATATTTTCTACCACTGAGACATGGCTTGGTGAATCAGGTAGGGATGCCGCAATTTTTTTACCGCATTTTTATCTTGGGAGCCAGTTGTGCTCTGCGAGGATGCCAACTCTGCTCTGACCGACTTTTACGACATTATGTACAGCGTCCTTAATAAAGTTGTCCCTCAATCTTCACCCGCAGCATCTCGTAAGTCTTACTTTCTTCGTTAAAATTTATAATTTGAAAGTTTTGTTGTGAAGTTCTTTTTTAAATAAAAATTGAAGTTTTTTTTTTCTAATTTTAAATAAAATGGCCAAAAGCCTTTTTTTAAGGAGGGAGCGCTTCGGTCTTCACTATGTAGGTAAGACAAAATCGCTCCACTCCGGTAATTATGGGTTTGAGCTATTGGCCAGCATTACCCAGCCTCAAGTATACCATTAAATAGTAGAAAGGACAACACAGACACCCAGAGCTTCACCGAGAATCGAACTCAGTCCGCCGGGTCTAGTGATTCAGCAGATCGCCCATCGAACCACTCGGCCACCGGTGTGCTCAGCCAAAAGTCTTTTAATTACTGTCCTAACTCCGCCACATCTCGTAAAACAATGGAAGTGAATTCAATTTCCAATTTTCCTTAATTTTGTTTAGTTATCCCAGCCGAGATGATGCTCTAACAATCCATAACGAAATATGTCGCAAGCCCAATTAATGGAAAATGTGTCCATAAACTCATAATAACAAACTGTAACAGAGAAAGAATAACGTCTTATGAAGCCTCGCAAAGTCTTCATTTGGCAGAAATGTTTAATCTTGATAAAATGATGGCTCGAATAGTTCCATGAGAAGTCTTCTAGATTTTAGTTTTCTAAATTTCAAGGCAGCAATAAGTTAATGAGAGACTTTCAGATCACCCAATTCAATCCAAACTACTTACTCGTACCATTCTAGATAGGATAGCAAATTTGAATAATTTTAATCAAGGTGTACACTTAGCCGGTGGTAGTTCTCTTGCCAGTTTAGAGACCACTTGGGAAATTGAAACGTGAGATGTAATTTTTGAAAGATAAACTGGAAATATGAACTTTGATAAGTGAGCGGGAGTTTTTCTTATTTTGGTAGTGGAGAGTTTAAGTTTAAGTAGTGGAGATTAGAAAGTAAGATAATTTAGTGTTTCTCGGGATTGCCGGCGTTATGTGACCGGGCATCCGTTCTCTGATGTTTCCCGTCTTTTCGAATAACGATACAGTTCTTTGACAGGTTGATCGCACGAGGATCCGAGTAGGTATTAAATTCAGACTACCGCGTAGCAACACTGAAACTTTCCCGTTTCAGGTCTTAGTTATTTATTGGGCTTCGGAATGTTGGGAGTTGGAGTTATAATTCCGTGCCCGTCCTGCATATTCGTTTTATATAGATAAATTTCGAATATAAGGTTAATGCATTCAATTCCCTTCCGTTTTATTGCTCGCGATATTTTCGTTTCGTTCACATGATCCAGGAGATAAATATTTGCGGGGACTGGATTTATTATGCCGCAATATTCTGATGCGCTTGAGTGATTCTTGAAAATATTTTTGAGAACACCGCCACCTATGCAAACATTATTTATCTTAGTCTAAGCTCGTATATTTCATGAAAAATTCACCGCTCACACGTTCCCCGATATTCGGGAACTCCGCTCATAAATAGTAAACATCACAATCTGATTTTCCTACGGAGCGATTCCAAAAATACTCTTTAAAATAGAGTGCTCGTCGTATTAGAAAATTGGATCACCAGTCGACTAAACAATTCATTCCCAAACAGATCTGATGAGAAGTCGAGGAGCAGATTTCCTTTATGGTTTCTTGGACCTTTCAATATAAGGAGTTCTGGCGGCCTTAATTAAATTCTCCAGGACCTGTCACTGGCGATATATTATGTGAATGATTCCTGGATTGCGGATAAACCGGGGCTTTGAATATAGAGTCGGCCCACAACTCGGGGTATAGGAACTATAAATTCGATAATCGCGCCTATAACTGCCAGAACTTTGTTCATTTCGGATTACGGACAGAGTTAACTAATCATGAACTACTCTTTATACTCTTCTTTATGATATCAATTATTATTATTCGATTCTAAAGAATCATTAATAATAATAATAATCCAATAAGACCATTTGTTTTGTATATAGGTATAGTATTATGTAAAGCTACATCATTCAAATCAATTTCTTTCTTATATTTTCTAATTAAGAGAAATCTTTCCCGATCCCAAGTCTGAAAAGACCAATAGAAAGTGACATGAAAAAACTAATCAGAGAGAAATTTAAATGATACACATTTTCTGTATAATGGAAAAGCAAGCTAAAGTAAATTTTTCTAAAATACTTAGGGTAAGTGCGGGGACAGAACTGAATCGGCGTTGAGTCGTAATCACTCGGAAAGGAATTTTCCAGTAGGTATGTGGAAAACTCAGAATTTCCGAGAAAGTGAATACGAATAAATTATTTACGAGAGTGCGGTGATCCTCGACGTGAAATGAACCTGTTCCATGCAGCCGTAAGTAGATTGAAATTGTCCGAAGAGCGATTGAAGCAATTTTCTCAGGCAAACTCCGAACTCCACCTAAGAGATAGGAGTTCGAATATACATATATATTTCTCCAGTCCTATTACTGAAAGCTTGGTCACATTTATGCCCGAAGGGTATAACAAATCTATTCAATGACAGGTCGGTATTGTCTCTTGTCCTATTAACGTGAGCTAATTACGGCCAAAATGGACATGTTCGCTGATTACCCTAAAATCTAAATCAAGGTGAATTGATTTACTTCTATACAACTGGGATATTCGGTGCAAATTATATGGACGTAACTGGGGAAATTTATCGTTTCTGTTTGATATTGTATACTCAGGCAGAGAAACGCAAATTGTTACCACAGAATCGTTCCTATACAATCAAGTTTTGCTTTGCTGGTTCATTTATTGTTTCATTGAAACACAAAACTAGGAAAACATGTTTCACAACTCAGAATAAATTTTACTTTATGTGAAAAAATTATAAGCAGACTAACGCAATTTTCATAATGAAATGAATTGGTTAATAGGCATCAGGAAACTAAAGTGTCTAAGAACTCTAAGAACTAAGGTACACGAGAATTTCTTGAGTCTGACTCGATTTCAAGATCAAAAATTTATGGAAGAAAAGTTGCAGAGCTCGAAGTATAAAGTTATTAAATTTTAAGCACCTACTAAAAGAGGAATATATACAGGGCTTGTTTTCACCCCCCGATCCGAGTGGTATAAGATTTTACGTCAGTTCCTGCAATCACTTGTCCTTACGATTTTTTAAGTAGGTTGGTAATTTAGGAATCGCCCTTCATTGATAAACTTTGGATGTATATCTTAGAAATTTATGTAAACAGTAAAATGTACCACAAATTTATCATCAAAGTCTCTTCTGTAGAAGTCCGAAGAGCTCCTAGGGCAAACGACGGAGCTCTCAACTTACTTCTATAATAAATTACTTAAGTTCCTTGATGATGCAGTGATGACGATCTTTGGCGGTCGGATCAAAAATCATAACTTCGATCCTGACTCGATTTGCACTATTTTTTAGATTATTTTTAGAATGTTAATGAAAAATATGATATAACATCGATTGGAGTGGGATTGGTGAAAAGGGGCTTGAAGGCCTAGTCGTTTGAGGTGCATAATGCCATCCCTCCATACCTTCAACGAATTATGTCACAGTAGTATGTGCGAAAGTTTCTTCCCCTACTTTACGCGATAGCTGCCTATAATTGCCTATGTTTCTAAAGGTGCTATCTTTTGCGCCTTCTGGTACATTCCTACCTATCTACGAACCTCGAATCTTGGACAGTCTTTGCAGTCCAAGTTTCAATTGAAGAAGTTCAAATTATTTTTTTAAATACTAGCCTGTCTTCATCACCTGACCTGAGTGGTCTCTCGGGTAGTCTTCTACAGAACTCTGCTCCAGACTTACCTGTACTTGATGCCACAATCATAATTATTAATCTCGCCCCTCCGTGGTTAAAGGCAAACTTACCCCTATATTCAAGTCTGGTGATAATTTGATAATTATCTTTTTTCCGATCATCTCTGGCAGACACCCAAAGTGATCTTCTGCCAGGTCATTCTATTTTGACAAATCTGCCAGTCTTCCTCGACAATTGGACATGCTCTCTTTAGTTGTAATTTATTTTGATTTTTCAAAGCCGGTCAATAGACCGGCTTTGAAATTTTCAAATTTTCAATTTTCAATTTTCAGCCGGTCCTAGAAATAGACCATAATCCAAAGTAGTGTTTGTGGAAGTTTGCTCAGGTTCTGTAGTGTCCTCTCGGATGGGATATTTATTGCCCCAGGGAGGAAAAAATTCATATTATTCAGAACGATATGTTGCCCATGGAGTACATCGGGGGTCGGTTTTGGAGGCTATTCTATTTATTGTTTATATTTCCAACCTGACTCTAGGCATTCGAGCCCATTGTGTCATCTACCAGTATGATTTGAAAAATGTTGACAGGACATCTTATTGCTTGTCAAAATGTGTCTCGTGATACCTAATGATCTGAGACCTTGTTCAACCTGTAGATGTTTATACATCGTTCTCTGTAGAACTTTCAACAGTGTGCGCAATTTTACTGAAATCGATCTAAAGCTGAAAATAATCCGTTCCTGACATTACCTTTCAAGCAATGCTACAGCAATTTCGTTGCTCTTACTCTAAACGGTTAAATTGTCTCTTAAATTTATATACACAATACATTTCGAGATGAAACTTCGATCTTATCGTAGAATTCTTGTGAAGTTTCTATATTTCGTTCGGATTTAAATATCTCAGATAAAATAACTCGTCAATAGTCAAAAGCTTGGAGTAATCTCTTCTGATTCTCTCGTTTTACGATCTCGTAAACTACGTCCTGAACCGTGTTTTTGAACGATAAGGACACATCATTTACTTTATAAGAATTTACGTATCGTGCTATAAAATTTACTGTTGAAAATCAAACGCGGCAGCGGCCTAAGTTCGATTCTCCGAGCGGATATAAAATGTTTATTTGAAATGCCAGCAAAATAGGGAAAAATCAAGATGAGATAATCGTTACTCGCTCGAATAATCCGAATAATTTTCAGTAAATCACTTCCCTATCTATTGATACTTGCGCGTCGCTCTCATAATAACCTAATGGGCTTTACGATAATTAAATTAATTCTTACTTAGTTCTCCCATTGAATGGCGTCTATCCTCCTCGTTACAGTAGCTGATAGATTTAAAAATCCTGAAGCATAGGCATCTAAATCCTGCACAGCGAATTGTTATCACACTGTCGCATATAAACAGCATGGATATGGCAGCCAGGCCGAGCAAAATCCTTTAATCCCGGAGGTGTGAAGCAAAACGGAATCCCACCGTGTTCTCCGATGATAAAGCTCATGCATCCACAGTTCTAGTGTCCTCGGGGTGAACTATGGAACGTGCAAATCATCTGCAGTATGTGCACCGACCACATCAATATCGTCCACATGCTCAGATCTATTGCATATCTGGAATGCCATATCGCGGCTTCCGATTACACTGACAATATCCGCATAGTTTTCAGAAAGGAACGATACAAATCAAGTGCGACAATGCTCACACGTGTCCGCGTTCCAATTTCAATATCAATGCGGCTCGATATTTTCATTCACACACGGAATATTTGGCAGGGTTTCGGTTTGTCTGAGGATCTTTTTCGATTCTGCAGTCCGGTTGTAATGTCACTCACCTCGTGACCTCCTTATCTGAAACAAACAAGTCGATATAAGTTCCATGAATGTGAAGAAGTTGGGTCTTTTAGTTTTATACTTAGTGCGAACTGTTGTATAGAAAAACATCCTTTATAATGTTTCTTGTAGAATTTTCCATATTTCCTTCAAAGTTTTCCAGATTTTAGACAAAAACTGTATCATCATAATATATTACCGTAAAAAATAATGTCTTCAACTAATAGCTTTGACATACAGTAATAATGATTATATTTATGTATTTATAGGAATGTCGAAAAAGTAATCGTTACAAGGGATAAGTATCACTTGAAATAATGTAATCTAATAAGATCGACTGAATCATTGTTGATACATTCAAGCTGGATTTCTTGCTCCGTAACTCTTTGTAAGATTAATGGTATTGGTTCAACTTATTTCATTCTCTATTGTATGCTTGACTTATATTCAAAACGACTAACACATCTGAAATGCAATAGTTTATGAGAATAATACTCAAGGCATATACAGTCGTATAGGCAGAGTTCTAAAGTTGAGTTAGAATTCACTTTGACAGAAAAATGTGTACAGGATCTTCTAAACTAGCATTATTTTAGTTGAGACCAGCAAGTGTTCAGAAGAAAATCTTCTGGGTTAATACATTGAAAATTAGGGACACAAAGAGTTCGCTGAAAAAAAAATCAGCAATCTCTAACAGCAATCTTCAAAAATCTAACTCAAAGACTAACTGTGCAAGCCTATTGCAGAAGAAAAATCTCCAGGACTGCTACTTTAAAATGATGCCCTTTTAATGACCATCTAATACTTCAAGAGGGCTAGTCGTTGCTATAAAAAATTGACAGTCTCGTGGTAGATGTTGTAAGAATCCTAAGATCTTCTTAACTTCACTCATTATCGCCACGACTAACTCATTTTCATGATATCCAAGCCTATTATAGAATAAAAATAGTCTTCTAATACTTCAAGAGAGCCAGTTGTTGCTATAGATAAAAAATTAACAGTCGCGTGGTAAATTTTGGAAGAATCCTGAGATCTTCTAAACTTTACTCATTTTCGTCACGGCTAACTCATTTTCCTAATGTCCAAGCCTATTATAGGAGGAAAATCGCTTTTAATGATCATCTAATACTTCAAGAGGATCAGTCTTTTATATAAAAAATCAACAGTTTGGAAAAAAATTTACGGAATGCTGAGATCTTCTAAACTTCACTCATTTTCGTCACGATCCACTTATTTCCATAATACAAGAAAAATCGTCAGGATCGCTAAATTCAAAATGGGGCTGTTTAATGATCATCTAAGCCCTGCAGAATATCAACAGCATCGAGAAAAATTTTTGAACATTCTGGGACTGCGTTTTTAACTTGTTTAATTATTAATATTCGTAAATTTTGAATTCCAACAAACAGTTCAATTTTTTGAAGTTCTGTCAAGTTAAAAATGAGTCAAGATATAAATATTAGTCCTCCGCTTTCGAATGAAAATAGCAACGAAAGCCAGTCGCAAGGAGTTGCTTGCGACGTATGTAAACAAGTATTCAAAACTCATCGTGGCATGAAAATACAACACCAGTATATCAAGCGGAGTAATCAACAGGCTGCGTTCATCAAGCCAATTGCCAGCATCATCACAACCTAAACCTCGAACTGAACCAAGCGAAGGATTTTCTCGTGACCTTGAAGCCGAATGCTCACGTTGGTGCCGTGTCTTCAAGAACATTGAAAATGAAAATATATTCGACAGTGATGCTTTCAACCTACAAGTTGACCAATTCCTAATATTTTTATTTAAAACTAATGAGAAATTACCAGGCCCGGTGCATCCAAATATCAAATACTTCAGACTACGGCAGCAGCGAATTTGAAGAGAAAAATATTGAGACTTCAAGTCCCAATAAATTGCAATCAACGTGGATTTGTCGCCGGTTTACCTGGTTGTCACATCAACACGAGGTTAGTCAATGGTTGTCTCAAGAATGCTAAATTGAACAAACGCGACTGTGTTGTATCATTCCTTGACATTTCAAAAGCATTCGACCGAATTGGTCACGATCATATCCAGCGAAGTCTGTCAGCAAGTGGAGCCTCAAACAACTTGTCAAGTTTAGTGATGATGTGCCTGCTTTCGCAAAACAGTGTTAAGGTGAACGTAGGCAAAAATGAAAGTGAACGCATACGTGTGTTAAAAGGTGTGCCACAAGGTGGACCGATGTCACCGATGCTATTCAAAATTAACTTTATTTACAGCGAAAAGTTATTCAGCTAATTCAAGACCTCTTCAATAAAGTAGGTCTTGATATAAACCCAAAAAAGAGTCAAGCCGTGATTTGGTGAAAGGTAAACTAGCCAATGAATTATTAAAACTTAATGACGGAAACATAATTCAGAGTGTTCAACCTAACGAACGCGTTCGTTACCTTGGATGTAGCTTCTCAAACGAGCTGATATTTGACGACACAGTTATATCGAACCTAGACAAGAACCTGTCGAAACTTGGATGTTCTAGTCTATTGAAACCGGATCAGAAACTGAACATAATCAACCAATATATTTTTCCCATGTTGACGTACGCTCTTCAATCTGCACCACTGAATAAAATTCCTGCATACGTTACAACAGCACTCGATATTATGATTCGAAGAACAGTGAAGCAGATTATTGGATTGCCAGCTCACACAACGACTGAGATTTCTACTCGCCACGTTCACATCGTGGTTTGGCGTTGATGAGAAGCTCGTGGGAAAACATTTGCAGGATTACTCGATAGCGAACAAACTTAACAATGTTGATGATGGACTACTACACTCACTCTATAAGTTTGTTTTTGTTGATGAAATGAGCGAATGCCAACAATCTCTAGGTGTTATAGGACACACTACGAAAGAAATGAGATCAGCACTTCGGTCTGAAGCTTTTTAAGCCTGGTGCTCTCAAAATTGGCAAGGAATAGGCGTTACACACTGTCGCACGCATACGCAATCAAATCGGTTCATTTTAAATAAGCAGCCTTTATCTTCATCAGAATGGACATCTGTAATTAAACTAAACACAAATTATGCTAACTTAAATGGTGTACCAAGTTCACAAAGTAACTCCAACCTCTGTCGCAAATGCAACAGAGAGAAGGAAACTCCTGCCCATGTAATTGGACGTTGCGAAGCGAACAATACCCAAATAGTTAGCCGTCATAATCGCATTAAGCATACAATCACCGCAAATCTTAAAGAAAAAGGTTTTATATGCTTCGAAGAAGCTCATGCTATCGACCTAGAAGGAAGAAACCGATATAGTGACATTATTGCGTTCGACAAAAACTCGAAAGCATTCATTATTGACCCCACAGTGCGATTTGAAACAAACGATACAGACCAAGACAGATTGGTTCACGAAGAAAAATGCAAGATCTATGAATCTTGTATACCATTTTACAAAGAAAAATACGTAGAAATCTTCGGCGTTCGTGAATGGTCCGTTATCGGTCTTTGGTTTGGCGCTCGTGGAACAGTTGGCACGAGTGCGATCAAGTTCTTTAATGATTTTAGACTAGACAAATCAATTTTAACTGATATAGCTGCAAACGTTTTAATTGACTCAATCAAAATTCTTAATCGTCATATTTACTCATAAAAAATTAAATTTATGTATTTTAAACTAGGTATGACCAAATGACTGATCGGTATGCTGTGCATTTATGCAGCCAGCGATTCGCAGGCAGCTCACTTTATTAATAAAGTTTACTTACTTTGGAGAAAAATCAAATTTTTAAGTACGGCTCCTAGTTAAAAAGGTTCAAATTTTCAAAAAAAAAGTGTGCTGCTCTCTGGAAAGTAATTATCACTATTATAAAATCTTCTAAAATCGATCAAGCTACCCCACTGCATATTAGAAAAAATCGGCAATATCGAAAAAATATTCAACAATATGATCAAATTTTATAAGCTTCTTCCATTTTCAGGATGACAGGAGGTTGACAGTTTATCCATTTACAATAATACTCTCTTAGTTAATTCTCCTTGGTTGCGGTACTACAGCAACATATTTTGTAATCAGTCATGTTAAAATTGACATTTTTATACCCCGATTGTAAATAAATACTGTCAAATTCTGAAATATACATCACTTTTAGAGAAAATGTGGATGAAAATAATGGCCATAGCACTACTAACGAAACAAATAATCAGTCAAATAAATGGTGATTTGTACTGCTATCAGTGCCAACATTGGTTAATCCCAGTAGAAGGATGCGGAAACCCTTTCTACCCATCGGATGAATTCGAAGCTGAGAACTGTGGAAGCTCTGGAAGTCCGCGTTGTATGAAGGCAGTCTACAAGTTTAATGACAGTGGAAAGTACATGTACTCAAGAGGTTGCACTTACACCAATCGACCATGTCCGGATATCAATAATTCAATATTCTGTGAGTTCTGCAACACGAATTATTGTAATTCCGGTAACACATCCAGGATGGGGCATTTCTCAGTGTGTTTGACGATTCTGTCTGGTGTATTGTTGAATAAAACGATTTTTTCCTATATAAAGCTTCTAGTAAGTAGAAGTTCGAATTATTTGAAAAACAAAACGCGCACCTATTCTTCCTAATGCGTCAGGTTATTTTTCACCACCTCCGTCTGAAAGAACATAAATTGCTGTGCCGAGTCTGAAATTCAGTCCTCTGTTGGTGTTTCAGGTTGCAGACTGCACTCAAACACTGCGGAAGTTAATGTTTCAGGAGAAGTAAGTGCACCTGGTGGCTTTAGACAAGTCACACGCCGTACGTGCTCCCATATATAAGCCCACCCGTGTAACTTAAATAATCCAGAGCCTTGTTAGGGCGTAATTCCGCTATTGTGTCGGGCTTTACCAGATCTACTTTAAACTGCAGAGGTAAGTTCCGCGCGGGGGAAATTCACTTTGTGCTGATGACGTTTCCTCACCCTACATCAAAGTGAATAAAGTTTTATTGTCTCTCTTTCATATTGTGATTATACTTCGCACTATTTGTAAAAAGAATACGGAATAGTTTCTGTTTCGGTATATTGACAATGACGATGAGAGAGTCTTTGATGTTTTCTTTTCTTGGCTGAGAGAAGAGTTATAAGAATTGTTTTGATAAAAGGTGTGAAATGTTACAGAGTAGAAATATGAAAAAAATTCCAGCTTAGAAAGTAATCATGCAAGTTTCCTTTCATCCCACTTCTGAGATTTAAATTATTATCTTCGTGTACATCCAGGTGGTAGAGACCTAGATCCTCGCCTAGATCTTTGGAGGTAATTGTTTGTTCTATATTTTCAATTGACGATTTGAGTTTTGATGATGTTTTTAAGTATTATTTTGTAAATATCTCAAATTGCACTTTTCAGAAAAAAGTAAAGTACCTCAATGGTTTTTTTAAATGTATTTTTGTTGCATTAAAAATCCGATTAGTATAGAAATCGAAAAACATGCAGGAATCAAATTGACTTTGGCTCAAATGCAATACCAGGCCACTCCTTGTAAATATCTTACTCCCAAAAAAATTTAAATCCCCTACATTGAAAGCTGCGACCCGAAACCGTCTTACTCCCATAAAAATTTCAGCCCTTTATATTGAAAACTGCGACCTGGAATGATACCACAAGAACTGGATTTCTGGAGTTTGGAAAAGATACCTTGAAATGATGCGATTTCCATTCTACGATAGGAGTGGAACTTGAAGAAGATGTGATAGCCTTCAAGCAATGTAAGAAATCCGGCAGCTCCGCGGCTGTCTTTGCCTTTTATCACCTATTCTAGATACCCTCCAGCAATAGCACAAATCGACGAGACATTTTCAAAATCATCAAAGCTGCATCTTCACATCTCTCTCATCAAAGTAAGAAATTTCCTGACAAAAGATTTTTCAGAAATCTGGTGGAAAATTTAATGCGCTGGCAGATCATGGTTGCCAGTAATTGCAAGAATTTAATATTAAGACAATTATTAAAAGAAGCTTCAGAAATATTACTGGAGCAACAAAATGCTAGTTCTAGTGCAAGTTCCACTGCGGTAATTGTCTTACGATATGATCAATTCAGAGGAATCCAGCTATCGTCATAATAATCTATTTCAATTAAATGTTATAACCGAGCCACCATTCAACTCTGAATATTCATTAAATGATTTTACCCACCCGGGGGGCGTGCAGTGCCGAGTCCCGTTTGACTAATCCTTCTCCATAGCGATTAAGTGTCTTTCTAATAGGTCTGGGGCCCATTTTATTTCTCAATTATGGCCTGCTTAATGTGCACAGCCTGTCTGATAAGCTGCACTTTGCTTCTATTACTGGATTAATTAATTTTGTATTAGCCTTCCGTATACAACATAAAAATTTCCATGCGCAGAACTGAGGGGGCGGGGAACAGATGCGGAGATTATTTCTAAATTAAACTTTGAAGACTAAAAGTATTACTTTTCAGTCCGTTTGGCAGGAGCCGCCCCTGTATAGTTTGATATTAAAAACAGATTTGTAGGGGCCGCATCGCCAGTGATATTTTTCAACAATCAACTCGACTTCATCAACGCTCCAAATGATGAACGACGGGAGAGACATCTGGATTAATTTAGTCCTGTTTTTTAAAGCGGAAAAGCTCGAATGAAATTTTTCGTGACCTCATCAGTCAATATGAAGTTTAAACATAATGAAGTTTGAAGCGGATTTTGTAAATTTCATTTAAATTTCAATATATCAAGAGTCCGGGATTGCAATTGGGTCAAAACGGGAAGCAATTATGTCGCATTGGTTTAGCTCAAAACTCATTTTATAAATAATTGTATATCGCTTATTTAACAGTTTTAATCCTTGGTTTTATAATAAATTGCTCCCGTTCAGATACGTTTCATAACTCTTTACACCATTAGGTAGGATTTATAAATATTCATTATACCAATTTTAAACGCTTTATAATTTAATAATAATCTGGATGAGTTTATAGGGAATTGGAACGGAATAATAACGGTGGATAGAGGAAACAAAATCAAGGACATTAAACAGGATGAGATAACAGATGGAGTCTGCGGCTGACCAAGGATAAGATTGATCGTCTGGTCCTTGTGTGTAATAAAATGAGGGTCCTCTTGATACAACTCTCCAGCCGACATTCTAAATGGTCGGATATTACAAATTACACAGATTTTACGTCTCGTAAACATACCTATTTAGATTTAAATTTTTAGTCTAATAGAATTTTGTTTACTTTGATAAATAGAGCAGTTCTTTTGAGGAGATTTTTTTTTCAAAGTCGCGATGTGAATCTTTTTGAATGACTGACGTGAATCAAATATAAAATATTACCATCGCGTTATCAGTTACAGCTTTTGATTCGGACAGGCTTTATTAATCGACTTTTAAATGGTACAGTTTCTGTGCAGTGGTTCGTAAACTTTTCAACAAAACGTCCCTTTCATCAACCAAGTCGTATTATTATCTTATTTTAATAAAATGCCACTCGGAGATATTGAGTTCTCCCAGCCTGCTACCCAGCAATAATAATAAGAGACGCGGAATGATTATTTACAATGTCGATACGAAAATTAAATTCTGATCCTTGGGCGTATAAAGGAATAATTAATCGGTTTACTGCCTTTACCTCAATAATTACCGAACTTCTGATTGAACGCTTCTACTTAACACTTGTGGAAATTTAATGTCTCTCTAGTCGACGAACCATTTCAGGCATTCATCAAATGGCGCTTGATGGAATTTATACAATTACCGGGTCTTTGCGAGAATTACCACTACTGGAACCGCCGTTCCACATCCCAATCTCGCGTTAATTTCATTTAATACTTTTTGTTGAAAAAAATTCATCACCAGCAAATCAAAAGTGATTAAATCCAAGGTCTTTTTTAATCATCCAGACCTCGTTCTGTTTGCAGAGAATTTCTAATTAAATCTCTTCAATGAAATTAACGATACTTCATCAGAATGTTAATAAACTAATCAAATCTGATTGTCCAGTAAATTGACAGTAATAATTATTAAATTTTACTATCTCCATTATATTACGACAAGATAAAATGTACGGAATTGTTGCTTTATTATAGATGATACTGAACCGGATTATTTCAGACTCAATTAATTAACTTGTTATTCAATTATACAATATTTGAGCTTTCTTGGAATTTAAGTTCTTATTTTAATTCGCCACAATAGGTTCTTTGCAGAACAAATTGAAAAATTTCGCACAGCTTGCGAAGCAAAGACTGAAAGACACCGAAGGTACCGTTTCGTCCTTATTATGGACTCATCGGCAGATCATATCAGTCAGATCCACGCTACACATGCTGTACGAAAGTTGAAAGTTATATTTTAACTGGTCTTTTTTGATGGTACAGAGAAAATGAGGAAGTTATCTGAACTGTGAAAGATATTTTAGGCCAGTCAAGGTTGTAACGAGATCCGAGGGTCTCGTCTATTAATTAATTATTATTTATTTCTAATCAAGAGGCAGGGTTTTTTAGAGACATGATAACCGTCTTATCACGGTCCGGCCGGCTATAAATACAGAGCTCGTCGATGGAACGGACAGTGTCCATCAGTTACTGACTGATCGACACTCACACTTGCTGCCTAGTGTACTGAGCTAAGGCAGCAACAGGGGGGCCTCTATTGCCGTATTGAGGTAAATCGAGAGCCCTAACATTTCTCTGCCCGTACTGAGGGCTCGGAGAAATCACTGAAGCCCCTCCGACTGCATTGAGGTCAGGAGGAGCTCAACCCTCGGGTCCCCGTTCTCCGTATTGAGGTGTGACGGGCCACCCACGCATCGGTTGACCTGCGTTGAGGGTCAAAATTCCGTGATCCGCCGTATTGAAGTGGGATCGTTTTACATTCCCCCTTTAGCTCGTAATGAGAGACGAAAGGGGGGGCATCAGAGTCTCCCTGGTTACATAGACGTCAGGGGAAGCTCAACCCTGGGCCCCATCCTCCGTATTGAGGTGCGACGGGACGCCCACGCATCTGTTGGCCTGCGTTGAAGATCAAGGAGCCTAGAGGAGCCGCCCAAGAAGGCAATACCATCTATATATAAGATTATTGTTAATTTTAGGTTTTGTATATATTTAATATCAAGGTGTAAATAAATCTATCATTAAGGCAAGTTTATCCTGACCGGAAAGAACCCATCACAAGGTAAAGGGGTCACTTGGCAAAAAGTTTTGGAAAGCTAATTACTGTTTTGATCGGTTAATTTGACGTCAAGTACAAATATCTTACGTTTTCACGGTCCCTCGACCGCTGCTCGAGTCAGGAGGAAGTAAAAAAAAAATTTTGGGATTTATTTTCAGTGTTTAGCCTATACGAGGATCGTTTGAATAGTTTCTGATATACTGATAAAATCAATTCCTTACACTGTTCGACAGATGGTGTTAAACGTTTATACTGTGAAAATTTTAATCATTCTGGTCAGTATTTACCTAATTCTAGCAAGTAACAAGTAACCCAAAGCTAACAAGTAACGTTTTTTGTCAACCATGAATAAAATCGAGTATCGCCCGGTTAACTGGAGAGATAAAAATTGAGTTGGACTCAGTGTCGGATAAAAGGTGAGTTGGACTCAGTGTCGGTGAACCTACTCGTTCATATAAAACCGTGAAACTTAAGGTTGCCAAATATCAACGCGGTCATACCACCTTTTTTGATGAGCGACCAAAAACTATTTCGACTACTGAAGACGTGGATTTAGTGCATGCATCTGTGATGGAAACTGGTCGATTGACAGTTAAAGAGATTGTCAAGTCTTGTGAGACATCAGGTGTACGGGCACACAACATTTTACATGAAGACTTGGGTATGTGAAGACCAAAAGCGGGTCCGGCTAGCATGTTGCGCGAATATCTTGAGCTGTACAAATAATCCAGCAGAGCTTTGCGGCTTTTAATCCGGTGGATCTAGGTGGGAGAACCAGCTTCGAAGTAGGCGAAGGCGTTTTTATACGTGACAAGTAATTGCAACAATTAATTTTTTTTGAGACAGGCGTGGGAGTGATTGAGTACCTTCAGAAAGATGAAACTATCAACGGACGATTGGAGTCCAAAATCAAGGAAAACGATCACACTTGGCCAAGAAGAAAGCAGTGCTGTTTCACCAGGACCACGTTCGAGTGCATACGTGCGTGTCGTTTCTTGAGGGAGAAAATATGTGTCGAATGCTAAGGTGGAAAGCCCTGTAGAACGGTATTTTTGGATATTACGCAAAGAATTTTTTTCTTGCGGTTTGAAGAGGTGTGAAAATTGTTTGACCAGTTGTATTGAGTTACGAGGAGATTATGTCCCGAAATAAATTTCGTCTTAGCTCAAAATCTGTGCTTTAGGCCTGTAACTTTACAAATGGCCCTCTTAACTTCTAAACAGTGCGTTCCAACGAATATTCCAATTATACAAGAATCAAAGAGCATTCAATTCGAAGTCGAATTAGTGCTCCGTAAATCTTGAATCGATTGAGGTTCACGACAGATGCAGAAAAACTGTAAACCAGAAAAAGGGTTGACTTGCCAGTAACCAGAAATAAATCTAAGTTTCAGCGATGATGACGTTTTTGCTTTTAAATTGAATTTCGTGATATTTGGGAAAGATTTCCGAGAATTGTCCATTCTGTCGAAACTCTGACCTTCAAGAACTGCTCAATTACTGCATCTGAACAGAGAGATGACGAAGACGTGCTTCGCCGCATTTGTGTCGTAAATGATCTGGTGGGGGCAGAGGCGAGGCACCACCGGACTTGTGGCAGGTCGTACTTCACTGATGGACCACTGGATCTTGTTCACGCCCCCAGCATCATCCAGAAGATGAAACAGTAAACTGCTTCTTTAACTATACGTTTGCCAGAATTTGGAAAAGAATGAAAACCATCTTTCCGTTCACTCTGCGGGAAATTTCAAAGGATTTTTTAGGGTACATCCCACCTACAAAAACCATCAAATTAAAAACCAGGTCATATATGTTTCAGAAACACTGGGTTACAAAATTTTAAATGGAAAGTGGTACCAAGAATCCAGGATAACGACCATATGATCCTCAAACTGAACGCCTACGAGTGGTTGAAGCTGCTGCCGCTATAATACGAGAAGACAATCGATCCATGATCTCTGAATTATTATTCTTACCATAAACTTAAAAATTTTTTGGATTATGTGGATGGCGATATTCCGAAATCCTGAAGCTTCTCAAGTTAATGATTATGACGTATAAGAAACAAAGGCGTGCAGAACAAGTTAGTTATTACAGTTAATAGAGCCATTTTCCATGCTGTAAAGTCGTGCTGTCAAACCACGATAATTTATTTTCCCCATTCTAATTGGAATGGGTGCATTGTTCTACAAGAAAATCGCGTTAAGAAATCTTCAGGACGTTCTGCCAAGTCTTGGATATTGTTATTCTTGTTATGACGTGATGCTGGTTGAAGCATCAGGTATCAAAGAAACTCCTCACAACTATCTGGTAGACTCGTTCATACAATTCGTTCATGATAATGATATGAGTTATCCCCTAGATTAAAATAACCTATGGGAGGCTGCCTGTGTGCAATCCCAATACCCCAGTATGTTCAGAGTCGATAATTACCAAGTTGACGAAGATGCCAAGAGCCCAGACTATTGCAGAAATTGATTTCTTACCACAAGACCACGACGAATGAGGGGCTAGATAGACCGAACTTGTTCAAATAGTGCCTAATGATTATCTGTGGGTGTATAGCAAATGGAGTGATCCAGTGGACAAATTAAAAATTAAAGGAGGGGCGTTAGGTTGAATAAAAGTTTATTACATTCTAACGAAAATCCTTTTGTTTATCTGTTTTTTTATAATATCTCCTTTCTTCTAATAATGGGACAACTTGAGAACTTAAGAACGATTCTGTGAGTTAGAATCTCCTCACAATTTTTGAAGCAAAGTAAAGGCCTATAACAATCTTAAAATAAATCGTCCGATAAGAATTAAATATTCGATTCCTAGACGATAATCTAGAAAATTTTATTTATAAGACTATAAATTATTTTTATATTATTTGACACTTGCGGATTGAAAAGCGCCTTCAAACAAACTTGATGGCGGTGAGACTCGTTCCAGTAATTTTCCGGGCTAAATAATTAGCGCCAGAACAAGTAGAGTGGTTGAAGTAGCGTGGTGGCGGTGTTACTTTTACAAATGTACTCTTGTATATTCCGGAGTTGTCTGGAAATCCGGAAATGGAAATGGCCATGTTCACGGATTTCCTTTGAATGCAAATAACACGTGAATACACTGGACAACACGTCGTCGAGGCCGAAACCGGCACTACGCAACTGGTTGCATACCTTAAAAGATATTCTCTTTGTGGGAGAAGTTTTGTATGAAATAAAATCTACATTAACATAGATATCCACGGTACCATAAAGATATTCTTTTGTTTGAGCCTAGTCCCTTCAGGAAAATTCTCATCTTGTATTTCACCAGCAGCAGACAAATTCTGAATTTATATTTTGTATTCTGCACAAATTCTCCTTTGCTTTCATTGTGGATGTTAATTTTTAAACCACAAACGATGTTAGCAACAACAAGACAAACAACTCGAGCAGTAAATTGTTTGGTTTTTTTGGTGAACATGGGGTAAATACGAGGTTAAACTGGCATATTATTATTTATTTTGAATCGAATATTAAACTAAAACTGGCACATAAATACCCTCGATGTGTACATATATATATAAATTGCGAATAATATGATATTTGCGGCCCTCTCGGCTTTGGCTGTTCATTTTCCCGATAACTCAGATAACTCGGATGAGAAGATAATTGCAAAACTACAATTGGGAGTAACACGGTTTCAGTGCCGATCGGGTGAATGCGATTGTTTGTCTCGAGCGCTATTGAAATCTATGCCAGGATTGCCGTGGAATTAATACAGGATAGAGGCGAAAACTGATGCCGGCTCTGTTTCCCGGCAAATATGATTACGGGCTGAAGCTATTTGCGAAAACCTATAACGATATGAATGTACGATAGAATAAATTCTGATGCATGGGGACGTTCCGAAATTATTTCGCGAAAAACATGCAAAACGATGGAAAATAAAGCGGACCCGTCCCTTTGGACTGAAATTAAATATTATACCGAACTGACTGATAGAATTTGATGTCGGATATTGTTTGTTTGATAACTGAAGTATGAATCAATTTTTGGACTACATTTTCACAGTCATGCAGCTTAATTATTAGTCGCTTTTATTGTTTTACTTTATGGCTCAAATATTCCAATTAAGTGTTCCCCGATTGTTTTGAAATTGATTCAGGAATATTTTTAATATGATTTTAGTTTTCGATCCAATTCTCCAATTCTAGTAAATATGTAATATAACTTACGCAATAATTTGATCTGATAATTAAAAAATTGGCGAGGATAAAAATAAGTAAGCCGATTCTTTTCTGTGCATTATTGCCAGTATAAATTGTACAGACTTAGGTTACGGTTACAGATTCTGGTGGCGCAACCTAAGGAGGTATCTCACCAGAAAGACCCGGAATACGACCGAAGAGAACCAGGAATTTTGTACCCTATAAACATGAACTCATAAAATTCTCATGGTCAAAATATTTCCTAAAAAAGTTTATCGAAATAATAAGTCCCACAAGAAATTTTACGTGAGAGTGTGCTATGAAGTTTGTGACGAACTTCCTGTATCTGTAAAAAAACATGTTCAACTTCGTTCTCTCGCCTTAAGGAATAATGTATTTGTGAATTTTTCAGGACAGAGAAGATCTTGTTGGGATCAATAAAAAATGTAATACTCATTCTCCAACGTCCAAAAGCTCACTTTGGTTCATTTGAAACAAGTTACAATTTAAAGGATTCCATAAATAAACCAACTAAAATGTGACGGAATAATTGCAAAAGGTGTACCGACTAGTATTGCTGACAGTGTTACATCAGTTAATCATTCGAAACGAGACAACCCTAATGCTCTGTTAAGATGACCAAATTAATGTATGAGTGTTAGCGTCCAGATTATTATTATAGGTGAGCAAATTATACTGCCATATCATGAATTTATATGGCCCATTATACAAATTACGAAGTGTAAATTTTGTAACTAGTGTCCGCGTATATCTGTGCCTCGTAAATATTATTCGAAACGATGGTACAACAGTTTATTTTTGTATACAAAGTGCCACAGGAACGCGATAACGATCCCGTTCGGGCCCGGTTCATAAATAAATAGTTTAAAAACGTTATCTGTCTTTGGTCACTTTATAAATCTCGGAAATTAGGAAAGGATACTTTATTACGTGTACAACTCCATGAATATTTATAAGTTAGGGGTGTCGCGTTTGTCGTGGATATGGAATTATTTGAATATAATAACAATGCCCACGCATACAAACGCACGCTATATGAATGTTAGAATGATTAACGAAACAACAACCCCTTGGCTTTTACCAGATAATGGAATATTTTCACCAGGGTATCTTTTGTATATAAACCAGACTGAGCAGTAAATTACTCTATTTAGAAGGATCCATGACAATTATATCTAGATAAACATATTTATTTTCAATATGGTTATCGTGAAAGCAATTTAATAACCGATAATACGCAGCGAAATACCGAGAATGGAGTTAATAAGGGTGGCAGTCGATTGGGAGCAGCGTAGCGGTCTGAGCTAAGCCGTCATTACCCCCAAGTTTTCCGTTAGGAAAAAATTAACTAACTTGTCAGGTTTAATTCTTGTCTAAGTTGAAACAAAAAGTTTTAGTCCTGCAAAACAAAGTTAGTGTGGGATTCAATGAAGATTACTGTGATCCGCTGTCGCGATTTTTTTGAGAGATAATTGTATGACAATGGTCAAAACTTGTTCAATTTACTATTTTTTACGTTACCAGATTTCTAGATCAACGATTTCTGTGGAAGCGTGGTGTGGCGCTAGAAGTCGTGATTTTTTCCACTGTAACATTTTTGCACAAACTATATTAATCACAGGTGGGCTGCAATTCTTGATTTTTTATTAATTTGTTAGAAACGACGAAGACAACGTTCCTATTGGTTCTGAGGCGGTTGTTACCTTACCTAAAGGTAGTGTAGAAAAGTACTGAAAGCGCTTGGTACTAGGTACGTAAGTACCTATAGGTACTTACTTAATATAATTATTTTAAGAAATTTCAATAGGGTGATAGAAACAGAAGCATATTATTGGTCCTTGCGGTTCGAACTCGCAGAAGTTGTTGCCTAAGTTAAAGTGGAGAGCATGGAAAGAAATCTGTGAAAGAATATCACGAGAGTCAAGGTGTCAGTTCAGTAAATAACACAGGAAACATACAGAGGCGTACATACTTCTAACTTCAAGATTGTTGAAGGTATGAAATAGAGTTGCGAGGGTCGTTTTCTAAAATCCCAATTATTACGAATAAGGTAATCTAGTGCCCTAACGCAGAGGAGCAGGTATTTTCAATATGTCTATTGAGAGTTTGGTGGGACTAAAGATTATACCAAGTTATTTGGTTCAGGGTGTTTCAATTGACAGATCCTCGGAAGAGAGTGATCCCCAATTCAGTACGTCGCTTGGAGCATGTTACATTTAAGGCTATAGGACATGGTATAGCCATTAGAAGTGTTTAATGGTAAATGATAATTACTGCAACAGGTGTTGAGATGGTTAATGAAACGTTGGAGCCTATGGCAATCTTCAAGCGACTTCACCTGATAGTAGTTTTTTTAATCGTCTGCATTAATCGATGAATTGACCTCTAGACCATCGACGATGTCTTTATAGATAAATTGAAAAATATCGGACCTAATTTAGAGCCTTGAAAAACACCAGACTTAACCGGATAATCGGGAGAGTTAGTGCCGTAATACCAAACATACTGAGATCGGCCAGAGAAATAAAATGTGAAAAAGTAAATGAGTATCTACATTACATCAAAAAAAAAAAAACGAAGTTTGAGAATTTTGAAAGAAGCAAGTCATGGTTTACCCTATCGAAGGCACTTAAAAAATCCATATCAACCTGGGAACGACTTTCTAGGTTCAATCTCTGAGACGTATTGGGAAAAAGTAAACAGGTTGGTAATAGTGGACCGACCTTTCAAGAAACCGTGCTGAGCCGAGGATATGAGAAACCTAGCGTGCGGGTACAACACTCTGTACAAAAGTTCCTCGAATGCTTTCGCAAAGTTAGGTGCTATACAAATTTGCCTGTAGTTGGATAGTTGGAGATCTCAGTTTTGTCGCTTTTTTTTAAACGGGGATCACCTTGGAAAGCTCCCACCGACTCGAATATCTTCCAGGAACAATTTTTTGAGGGTGTAGGAGAAGAGAAACGAGGGATTACCATCTTTATTTCATACCATATATCTTTCGTCATCTATGGCCGTTTCGTTTGTCCAACATTAGATGATAACTGACAAAAAAAAAGTTCCATTTCTAGGAGATTATGTTATTTTTTTAATTTAAATAGGGCGACCTTTTTCCTTCGTCTCAGTTCTCACTTGTGACATTTCGTGAAATTCTCCGCTTCTTTCTTTCCCGGTAATTCCAAAAACCGTAGATTGAAAAGAAAAAATAATAATTCTAGAGGAAGTTCAACAGTTTTGACTGAGACTATACATAAATTTTGGGTTATGTTATAAGTGTACCAGCATGGGAATTGCAACTGAAGCATGTAACTTAACGATTAAATTCAATGCCTACCACCTTTTTCATTGTACCTCAGTAACGTTTCAATCAAAAGCACTTACCCTGAAATTTATATGAATGAATAGCAAAATTAATGAGAAATCTACTAGATATAAATTTCAGAGAAGGTTTCCTTTTATGACGAGCATTCTTAGTAACAGATCGTAATTATTTCGATCAAATTGCAGAATATACCTGGTTCGTTTCACTTAAAAACTCTCAAGTGGCGGATGTGAAAACCGATTTAGGCTCATAACTTGTCCTTTATTGGGCAGTCTACTCAACATGGAGAGTTGTCAGATTGTGCAAAATTTCTGTTAAAACTTGAAGAAAGTTTAGGTCTCCAACTTAGAAATCAAAACAGCAGGTAGGTTAACGTGACAATGCCTTATCACTGATCATGTCCCTGAGTTTCTCATTGGTCAGATAAAGATATTGGTGAAAGGAGCGCTTAAGAACGTGCATTTTTTGTTCGTTTCATTTAAAAATTCTCAATTGAAAGTGAAAACCGATTTAAGCTCATAACTCATTTTTTATTGGGCAGTTTATACAACATGGATGCTTGCCATATTATGAAGATATTCGGTTTGAGAAAGTCCAGGTAGGAGCTTCATTAGTGAGTGGTTCTATATTGAAACGATGTAGGAGTGAATTCCATTTGGGATCAAACGGGATGCACGCCTCCATAAAATAGCGTCGTGTGAAGGGGGCTTTAGACTCTTTTCAACCATACTAATCAACCAGAAAACATAATATATGTCTCGTTTTTGCTTGGAAAATGTAATCTTCACATATTTTTCATCAGAAAACTAGAAGCTTTGTAACAATGTATCCAGTTTATATGCAACATTGCAGAACTTCCACTTCTATTTTTCTCTTTTGAAGTAATATTAATAGGTTCCTGTAATTCTTGCCACCCTCACAAAAGTGCATTTTTTAGCCAACTCTATTTGTCATGTAGCGTAGTGCCATGTAATTATAATGCCATGCTATTTATTACGTAACAACGCAACTAGCCTGTCGTCCTGTGAAGTATTTCGCATTGTCCGGTCCTCCTTATAAATTACTCTCTTTAACTGTCAATTATTTTTAACTAATTAAATAGGAAAGGTATTTATAACGTTTTCTCGTTCAATATTAAGTTTTCCATCACGAAAATAAAATGCCAAATTTCTCGAAAAAGATATATTTTTGGTGGGGATTAGAAAAACTCGAACCCTCAACTATCCCTAAAAGATGACAATCAAAAAGATACCTTTTTTATTTAAGCCTTGAGTTTTACTCAGTTTTAAGTACGGATATTGCAATGGATCGCACCTAGGTAGGATGATAAAGAAATTATTTTCATCGCCCTCATTAAATCAGCCCAAACCGAAAAAGCAGACAGTGCAAGAATAGGTACGTAATTACCTAAAGGTAAAATTGTTAGGAAATTAAATCGCAACTACGCGCCCTAAAATCCAATGAAATATTGAAGCCAGCATATTAGATATTCATAAGGAGAAATTGCTCTAGCTAGTAACATTCCAGCACATTTAAACATCGAGAGGAGCGGACCAGATGGTGGTGGATGTATTATGAGACACCCTCGCACCGATTGAAAGGATGAGCTAACCTAGATACAGACCAGGTGTAAAGATTTGTAAATTAAACAATAACCCCTTGCAAAGACAATAGTAAGTCGCTAGGTATTCCACTCACGAAAATGAAAATTTCACCAATCGATAAAGCGAAAAAATGAACGACCATAGCCAAAAGTTTATCTCGAGCCCGAAATAGCAAGCAGGTGGAAACACGAAGTGAAAGTTAAGCCGGTGTAATTATAATAGTTAGGTACAATGAAAAGACGAGAACGCGTCGGCCGATTTTAAGGAAAATTTAGATAGTTGAAGTTCAGGACAATTCAGTAAGGTAGCCGCGAGGTCAACGTGCCAAATCTTACGAGAAGTGAGATGTGATAAGGAATAAAACACATAAAATCACGGTATAAGGCAGTGCCAATGAGGTGCATTGTTACGTGTCGTGTTTAGAAAGCGGGCCACTGCTTCTATAAAAGCAAACGTTTTAACACAGCTCAAGGCAGATGAAGATCAGCTTCCAAGCAGGTCGCATCTGACTCCTTACCCCCTTAGTTGCTGGCCAGAGATGACGCTTGTGTGAACTCCGGTCTACAACTCCTTCTTTAACCTAAAATTCATCCAGAGACGACGTTATGTGAACTCCGGCTGAGTTTTCCTTCATCTACCTGAGAATTTCCAATGCCAATTTAGTTAGGGTCAACTCGCATCCGAACAAACTTCCAAATCACAATTCTTAACCAATAATTCAGTCAGAGACGACGTTTATGTGAACTCCGGCTGAGTTTTCCATCATCTACCTGAGAATTTCCATTGCCAATTTGGTTAGGGTCAAATCGCACCTGAACAAACTTCTAATCACAATTCTTACCCAAGAATTCAGCCCGAGACGACGCCTGTGTGAGCTCCGGCTGAATTTTCCTCCTAAACCCAGGAAAACCCAATGAGAAAATAGTTAGGGAAGATCTTTAGGATCGTTAGGAATTCTGGCATACCTCAATCAAAGAACAGGGGTGACTACGGTAATTACGGTAAACACAACGAAAGAAATCACAGCGGTCCTATTGGGGGAGGCCCAGAGGTGGATGGACGATCACAGTGGCTTTTCGCGAAAGACGAACGGACCCGGGTCCTAAACGTTACAATATTGCCAACAAAGTTTGATCGATTCTCTCCAAGGCAGTTATAATCAAAATAACCCGAACTCGGTTTTCATTACCGTGACGATTTTTTGCCTTAACACTTGCAAATTTGAAGGGTTAATTCTTAAGAAACGTCCTAAAGAATGTGTACGGTTAGTACTGATACTAGCTGTTTGGATGCTGTCTATACAAGTGGATATTGAGTTTTGAGCTTTTTTGAGTTAAAAACTTCCAGGAGTATTTAAAGGTACTCTACAAAAGTTAATTATCTCAAGAGTTTTAGAAGAGTTACCTATATGAAACTTGCGAGATAACGAAAGGACTTGAAAGGTAAACTTCACTTGCAGGTTTAAACTAATGAGGCAAATCAATATTAAAACAATTTCCCAAATCGATAATCATAATCGAACATTAATAATACTACTCGAATGGCTTATTGCTTCCTCCTGGCTTACTATGACTTCCCTCGAGAACCCGATCCCAATTTACCCAACCTGTGGTCATCTTATTAAATCACTCGGCTCAGCGGTCCATAATTCTCTAGGAAATTATTAGGAACTGGTCAATTCACGAGAGGAATATCGGATTTTAAGTTGTCCCGGCGAGTGAGTGCTCTTCATATATGTCTCTCTCCTCTCGATCCTGGGGAGCAACTTCAAAGGAAAACCGAGGCCTATTTGGTATTCATAGATACCGGGAATATAATTCAGTTATGCCCCCCTGATAGATTATGTCTATGAAATAATCCAGAATAACTGCTAAGCGAAACTTTGAATTGAATTGATTTGTTTAAGGAATACGGTCGAAGTCGTGCAGAATTTGGAGTTTCCGTGCACGTTCCCAGTATGAATATCTGGTAAGTTCGATAAATTTACTCGGATCGAGATAGGACGGCTGGAGTTAACTATATACGATGGCTATTGAAATATCTTAGAGAGCTTGCGAGAATGGGACTGGATTATTCTTTCTAAGCTTTTTTAAATGTTAAAACTAATCACCTTACCGATGGGAATATTAAAATCTGTGACGGAATGGAAGGAAACATATGCATTCATTCTGTCTTGAAAGAAAAGCAGACCCTGATTCCCAGTTTCAATTCGAGTTTTTCACGCCTGACGAGATGAGTCTCTCTTCTATAGTTTAAATTAGTTGTGGCTATTGTCGGGATTCAGAAGTTTTTAAAAGTGCTCCTCGGGAAGATATTTCAATATCTCTTCTCCATGTTCGTTCTACTTTGTTCGGAGCAGATTAAAGCGGCGCGCGGATATATCAGGCAGGAGAAAACTTGAGCGAACAGTATGAATTATGAGAAGAGATAACAGAATTCAACAGCTTCCTGAGATATTCTGTCAGCTTCAATCTTTGAGGGAAAGAGATTAGATTCATGATTGGATTTTATAGACTATGTTATGCAGCCTTGTTTTCGTAATTCCCGGGAGTTAATTTACACTTTTTATTGATTACCGAGCGTCTTTTCCGAGTATTGCTGCAGAAGTTAACCAACTAGACTCTTGAGCAATCTCTTGAAACACTTGTTGAAGATATTTTAAATTTTAAAAGACTCCGGGGGGTAATAATAGACGTAGAAGAGGGACAAAGTTTCCGTCTCGCTTTCCGGGTACGCAGAGCTCTCGGTAAATTTCTAGTAAATAAAAAATACATTAACGAATTCGTGGCTAGTAATTCCTACAATGCTATCAAATAAATTACAGCAGTTTCGCAAGCATATTATCTTCCCTTCGTTAGAGAGATATAAAAAACGAATCTTATTTGCATAAATGCCCGGGCTTTGGCTGCGTTAAACCATTCCCTATTCATTATTGCCCCGGGTCCTTTTTTGGGCAACATAAAAACAGGATCTCTTTATATAGAAGTCCCGGTTTTTGGATACCCCATACTGTCAGCGTCAAGAAGGTGATATTGATCCGACGCTTCTCGTCAAGTTTATGAATTTTTCATGTTTCGATTTTATGTCCAGACTATTATAGACCAGTCTACTCCGTTGTAGACTGGTGAAATTTTAAATTTTTAGGCAATATTTTTTTTATTTTGTTCTACTAATCATTAATAATAATTAATAAGTAATCAATTTGAAAGTGTCAAATTGAATACTTTCATAAAAAAAAACAATGAAAGAGGTAGCTTTATTCGAACTAGTTTTATTAATTAAACCATAACTAGTTTAACTGATTAATAGAGAATTCGACACAGATTTAACATTGTAAAATCGATATTGGGGCAAACTTTCGGTCGCCATTCATTCAGCCACCCCAGTTGGTGCGTTTATGTGATCCATAAGGGCTTCAATCTAACCGCAAATGAGAGGAGGCTTAGTAATTAGTGAGGTTAACAATCTCAAACAAAGTTATTACACGCCCCGATAGAGAAAGAGAAATAGTCCTTCCTGGGGTCCTCTAGGATTATAACGGGTATATTAGATAAACACGAGAAGTCAGTGTTATGAATATTAATTGTCTGGATCTCGTTATTATTGTCATTTTAATGAAGTATTTGGGACGAAATTTCGTCACCGACAATTTTTTTGCTAAATTTTAGGTTAAAACTTTCCTTGAGCTTTATACAATCAATTTTTTGCTTGGTCGACCTCTTTTTCGTTAGCACCTACCTGCTATATCAATTATTATGATTTCAATAATCTATTATCCAATTTTTTTTACTCGAAATGTAGCAATTCGATATATAGGTACATTTAAGGGTTGCCCCAATTTTTTTATACAACCTTTCGATTTCATTTAAATATTAGTTCTGCTCCGTTTACATTTGCGGTGTTATTTCTGGCTATCTAGTGTAATGTAACAACCTATTTAAATGGCGATCCTGCGTCATGCGCATTCGTCGGTAACGTGGCCCCCTTGACCAAAATCCCCCAAATCGAAGACCTAACTGGAAGATCTAAAAAGAAGAACCCCTTTGACTTTTGAAATGTTAACTAGTCATGAACGTCATATTGAATTCCCATCCTGAAGTCTATCTTTGAATTTTAGGTTATCCCGCCCTTAAGTCTCCCGCTTCCTGGTATTCCTGGTATTTATACAATTATTCAATATCATAGAATTATAATTTTTTTTATATACCACCTTCTCAAATATCTGTGACCGTTCCTGAAATATCCTGGAAAACTGAAGAATTGAGAAAACTATTCGAAGCCGACTAGATCCCAGAGTTTTAATAATCAGCTTTTGCTGTTTTCATGGCCGCCATATTGTATTAGAGTATCCAAAGAGTAGGTTGTTAAAACCTCAGAAAGCATCGAATGAACTCAGAACCGGCGATCGCATTCAGTCTTCTAAGCCTGTTGAGTTTCATTTTATGATCGCCTCTTAAATGAAATTCAAAGACATAAACATTATCTCATTTTTCATTAGCCGCGCGGGATGGGATGATAAATAATTTAGCCCCGTCATCCCATCCAATTGGTAGATATGTGTCGAACATGGAAAGGAATACGAACGATCTCATTTGCTTAGTAATTTATTAATGGAACGTCATTGAGGGGTTTATGCATCGATATTGAGTGAAATCAGTGCAATGCAGAATCCATAGAGATGCGTCAATGGTCCGGGTGTCCCGCATTCTCACACCGACAATAATAATTACGGGCGAGAGTATAGGAAGGCATCACGATCGGAATGTCATCTCCCTTGAGTTATGAAGAGAATGCAGACCAGAATATGCGGCATATCTTTTTCCCGATCATAACCGCGCCGTGACAAATGGCTGCTGTCTAAACTTGTTGACGGGCCTCGGGAAATTCTTATGCCCGAGTATGCATTACCGTTTTATAGAGATTGATTGATTTCCCACGATTAGCAGCTATAATATTTATTGCCAATATATAGGAAATGTGTCAGTAGTGTTATTGGTGTGTATAAGCTTAGGGAAAATAGAAGTGGATGGGATGACAATATATTCACGAAAAGCGACAGGTAATGTGAAGATGCCTTTTCCTATTTTCATTTCACATCCCTACTTGAATGATAATACTTACGTAAGAATGGAATATTCATGGAATATTCATTCTGTTAGGTGGTAGCAGGTAGCTTGCTGCCGTCAGCGTGAAAGCATATTGTCTACTAATAATAGACATATCTAATAGAGTAGATAGATAGAGACTACATTCATGATGCATGCATGAAAAGGACTTCCTAGAAAAGGAATACAGCGCAGCTTGTCGTAAATAATTCCTTACGAATTAGGTTATTAAATTATTATTGCATATGGAATAAAACAGTTCATAATCCAGATTAGTCGGATTCTATCTCGAAGGTAGTTTCGTCGGGTTATAAAGTAATTTTCGCAGTCCATAAAGAGCAAAAATCGTATCATTCCGATCTATTTAGTGCATCCTAGCTATGCAGGCAAGTTGTAAAGTCGCAGTTAAAATAGATTGAATTTTATGCCGCTTATATACGAGTAGGTTAGTTACATAAATTTACTTACCCAAGGAATAGAGACTCGTTCCGTCGTAATAATGTTTTTTATCCTTGATCTGATTTCTCGATGAATAGTAATATCCCTGGCAGACTCGATGGAAGCGTGCGCCAACTAGAGCAAGAAAAAATTTACTGAAAAACGAGTGAGCCAAGGAACGAGAAAATTGAGAATGGCAACATTGGAACAAAAACTTAAGCTTCAGGTCAAAGATGATTTGGAACGAGAAAGTCAGTAAAACAAATCTGTGGAGCAAACGATACAGGATGTTTGGTAACTGGAGAGCCAAAATGTAGGAAATCGTATTTCAAACACAAAAAACAGAATAACTATGTTCAAGATCAGGCCGCGTTCAGGTAATATTTTCGAAAATGTAAAACTCAAGCTGCTGTGAAAAATATGTTGTTTAAGCATTAGGCTAAAATACAATGTCATGTATGAAATCGTCTTTTAAACATAAAAGAAAGAATAACTTTTTTCAAAACCGGACCTCGCTTAGAAATATTTTCAAAAATGTAAAACTTAGGCTGTTGTAAAAATGTGTTTCTTTATTAGCTGGGCAGTAAAAATCTGAAATCTTATATAAAATCGTCTTTTTAAGCATAAATGAAAGAATGACTTATTTGAAGATCAGGCTGCGTTTAGGAAATATTTCCAAAAATGTAAAATTTTACGTTACCAAGTTTTTATAGTTTAAATGAGTTCCGATATGAAAAAAAAAATTTTCACAGCAGCCTTAGTCTTACATTTTTGGAAATATTTCCTAAACGAGGCCTGATCTTGAAAAACGTTACTCTCTCTTTTCTGTTTAAAATACGATCTTAAAATACATGACGCTCGATATTGGCTGTCCAGTTACAAACACCCTATATATACTATATAAAGATATATCAAAAGCCTACCAGATCAGTGGTTGCTCTTCTTCTTCTGTTCTCCTCAATTATTGACCTTTTTAGTTTTTTTTTTTTTTGTTCTTTATTGTTAATAATTTTTTTCGTTTTCGCCTCAGATCTTCCTTTGTCCTATGACGTCATCTATGTGTGCGTTTCTAAGATAATTTGTTGTTTTGTTTTAGTTTTTGCGCTGACAGGCTGCTAAGTGAGCTTTTTGCCCACCGTATTATTAGAGGGGAGAGTAAAAACGTTACACTATGACTACGTTTTTTATTTTTGTAGTCTTATAATTGGAATTTATTTAGATTTAATTACTTAGTTCTGAACCCCCTATTCTGCCACAAGTTTTTGTGTGTACGATTTAATCGGATTTCAATTTATTCTGCTTTGCGTAATAAACTTTTCATGTGTATCAACTTGTTTCACGATTTAGTTAGACCAAACGCTACATGACAGGATGTTTCTCTGCTTTTTGTGGAAGTTAATGTAAATAAAAACATTAATTACAGAGAGATTCTACAAAGTAAGGGTTGAGAATATAATTTTTTTGTAGAAGTTGTTTTTCTTCCATTATTTTTAAGAGTAAAGAATTGAAAGCGTCTCGCAGAAGAGTTTACAGAGTAATGTCCATAAACCACTTTTAAGTTAAAGTATCTGAAGTTCAAGATACGTCGTTCCAACAATCTGTACAGACAGCCCACACTAATCGTTATTTTAAGGAAACCATGCGCCGTATGTCAGAAGAAAATTTTACTATGCTGCTCTCTAATCGAAGTCTATATTTTACTCGGACTGCAATAATCGGCACCAGAGGGCAGATAGATACCGACAAAAGGAGACCATTTATCTGAAGCTGTTGAAGAAATTTTTACAATTTTTACACGATTTTTTTAGATATCTTCTTTAAAATAACCTTGAGATGATGAAGATCGTTGAAAATGAATCGAATGCTTGCGTAAACAGACTTTCATCGAGAGATCGACTATCACGAGAGTTACCTAAGGGCTCCTGTTAGAAACCTAACTTTTTCAACTGTCTGTGGTCTGTGGTGTAAATTAATTCAGCTATTCAGTTCCCCTCTGAAAAAGAGGTTAATTTTAAATATAAAAAAATTTAAACTTTGAGGATTTCTATAATTAATATAGGACTATACAGAATGGCATAATTAGTTTCATTATTTTTTTTTAAAGGGTTGATATCATAAATTCTTGAGTAAATATTCATATTTTTTTGGCATAATTTTTCCAATTCCTTGGTTTTTGATCAACCCGAGCCGGTTGTTCCCGGTTAATTATTAGTCTGACAAGTGAAAATGTTCCATATTTTTAACTACATCGGAATCTTAAATAACAATTCCATTTTACTTTAAGATAACCTCGACTATTAAGAGTCGTTTGTATCCAAGCTCCATTAGCAGCCTGTAAAATCTCATGAGCTGTTACGTCGACGGAATAATTATTTTCTAATTAAATAAAATTTACTTTACAAAGAGCGTAACAAGATCCACTTCTCCCACTTGAGATTCTGTTATTATTGATCACTCAGACTAGGAATTTGAGCCAAATTAAGTTCTCAGCGACTCGTTTAGTTTTTTTATTGTCTTGCGGATTTTGCTAATTTTATACTTTGGCAATAACTTGAAAATATTTGTTCAAGATCTAAATTTGATAAATGAAGGTGAGTCTTCCATGCATTGAGAATCCACATGAGAATAGTCGATAATAATAGTAATTAATTATTATTAAGATCAAAGGGAAAGAGAAAAAGGCAATAAAACATAAGACAGAATACAATTTATCCGTTTGTTGTACGTACTGATGACGTGTCTGGTCCTTTCTTTCACGTTCCAGGGAATAATAAAAAATCCGAGTGTTCAGGAATCCCTTTGAACGTGCAGAATGCCAATCAAGGCGTCGTCATATAAAGGAAACATTTGCGTCAATGATATCCTGCACTTCAGTTTTAATTAACATGGATTTGTCATTCGCGTGACGGCTAAATGTGCTTCGGAAAACTTATAAATACCGCAAAATAAAACAGGCTTCCGTTACCTTTGTTGGAAAATTAATGCGGGTAATGATAATCTTTTATTCCTCTCGTTATAAAGGATTTTTCTTCAAAGGATTTCCCTTTTCATTCAAATCCACCCGAAAAGCTTGGACATGCAATATAATAATTTAATCACACAGCTTTTGTGTTTCACGTTATTGATTTTGTTTTTATTTTTATTATTATTATAATTATCATTATTAGGTATTATTATTATCCAGGTAACGATTGAAGGTAAGGTTTGATTATTGTTTTAAAAGTAATTTATATCGTACTGACGGTGGATATATTTAAATAATTAATGATAAGTTAAATATAAATATTAAATAATATGTATCGTAGCTCGTATAGCGCTAGTAGGTAGTTGAGGTCTATTTTAGAAATTCATATCTTTTATCAGTCGTTTGTGGGAGGTATTATTATTATTCATTCCAGTATTTTATAATACTTATAATGATTGTAGTACTGGAATAATGAATATCCCTAAAAATAAACTCATTTTTACATTTACCCGACACGACATGTTCGGTTTTTCAAAGGTAGCTTGGCAGGTAAAACAACCAATGAATTTCAAATGAGGTTTCAAAGGGAATAATAATTACATAGGTATACCTATACGAAACGTATTTCGATATAAACTTCCCCATCATCACCCGAAGTTTTACTTCTCAGTCTTCTCATACCTTAACAAGATTTAATCTCCTCTTAAAATTCTGGAGCTAAGAGAATAAATAATTTTAATTTTGTAGTCTGAATATTTACATCATGGCGGGTAGTTATTTCTAATTTAATGGGAATATTGCATGTTATTTGTACGAGTAGGTACGCACTGATTGAAGCAAAAGTTAGTTCTAGTCTGGGAAAACTTTTCTAATTTTATTCCTTTTGAAAGCTCGACGTAAAAGGTAAAAGCTCCACGTGATATACCTTCATTACTACTGCTTTTATGCCGGGGTATATTTTATATTATGTTTCTACTCAAACAAACTACATTTATACGTTTTAAATGGTGTAGAGATATAGGTATATTTGCTTGTAATTATTGCAAGTTTCATGGATTAGTTTGAAAGTCTCTAAATGGGAGAATTAGTTGGTATCTGCCTATTAGTAATAGACATAATAATAATTTTCATGAGTATTTTTTTGTTGTTGTCTGCTTTACTTTCACATTATTCGATGCAAAATGTTTATTCGACAGTAATAATAATTATTACATCCCATTTTTATTATTTTCATCCGGATATGTTTGAAATGCCTTGAATTTTTAATATTGTTTGAGCTCCATATTTGATTTCTATATGTATATAGGTACAAAATAATATAAATATTTATATTGGCCTATTGGTATAATCAATCTCAATTATTATTATGATTATGAATGTTGATCAGCTTAATATCGACTTAATCATTATTTATTAACATCATGATAAATTAATGCAAATACGGTATGAAACAACCGTAAATAATAATTATTACTCCACATATAATATTGATATGGATACAAAATATATCGCAATATATGCAAAATAAAGAGACAACAAGCTAAAACGTTCAATTGTGAATTTAGGGGAGGTAAAGAACGCTATTTAGCCAGCCAGCTAGCTCAAAAATGAAATTAATATTTTGGCAATGCACACACATGAACAACATGAACGACACAGGTCGAAGAAAATTCACAGTTCAGTTTTAACAGTTTTTATTAATTAATAGAATAAATAATTAACATAATAAATAAAAATTGCAGCCAAATGATAAATATAATAGATAATAAAATATTCATTTACCACAAAATATGGAATATTGCAAAAGATGGTGAATATACAGGGTGAGTCAATAGTGAGAGATCGGAACATTGCTATTGAACCGTACAGCGTGAAACAAAATTTCAAACGCCATCCCAAACCGTTTGTTACTCTGCATATTTCAAAAATATTTTCACTTATACAGGGTGGACCATATTTTGCCTACATGTATCAATTTTTTTTTTATTCGACTGTGAAATAGCTTTATGTCAATACATATTGTTTGACATTTAGGTGCGGCGTTGACATTTAAAAAAATATTTTCAAAAAAATTCATCGCATGCATGTATTTACTGAAAAGAAGCCTCAGAACTTAGTTTTGGAGTTTTAAGGTTGAAATTTGGTCTCCACATTGAGAAAGGCCAGCAGGTCTATCATCGCGATATAATAAGACTGAGATCTACTATACAGGCTAGTCACAAATAACTATCAAATTTTGCTTACTTTGGAAGGTCATAACTTCACTTTTTCAAATGGCACACTCGGTATTTTTTTCCACAATTAGATCCACCTCTGATCTGACTACATTTTTTATTTGGTATGTCCTATACCTAAAATGCACAGTTTGAGAGATATTACACATTTTCCGTTGGTCTGACTGCAGAAGATGCAAATGTCATATAAAACAGGGGCTATGAAGAAAAATGTGACATTTCTAGTGACATTTATCATTGCAGCGTAATAGCAACTCAAAGCTCGAGCGAAATAAAATAAAAAATAAATTACAAGATATGACAATATTTTTAAATTAAAATAATATCAAATCAAATGTCATATATGTCAAAAAGATGCAAATGTCATATAAAACAGGGTGCTATGAAGAAAAATGTGACATTTCGCTTTAAAGTGATATGGAAGAATGTGACATTTTTAGTTTTACTAGTGTCACTGTCACTGCATGTTTAAATTCCAAGTTCTCGTTAGTTAAATAGAATTTTGCTAAATGGATTTACGTTTACAAGAGCAAGTAGACATGACTTATTGTTTGGGAGAAAGTGAGAGAAATCCTCTCCTTGCGGCAAGAATTTATGTGCAAGTGTGTATTTGACAACTTCGTTGCAGTTTATTTTTTAAATCATATTGTATTTCACTTTATTGTTGCTTTCCTCTAAATGGATTTATTCTTTTGGGCAAATGAATAAATTTTTTGATTTGATTTGATATTACATATTTTAATTTAAAAATATTGTCATATCTTGTAATTTATTTTTTATTTTATTTCGCTCGAGCTTTGAGTTGCTATTACGCTGCAATGATAAATGTCACTAGAAATGTCACATTTTTCTTCATAGCCCCTGTTTTATAATGACATTTGCATCTTCTGCAGTCAGACCAACGGAAAATGTGTAATATCTCTCAAACTGTGCATTTTAGGTATAGGACATACCAAATAAAAAATGTAGTCAGATCAGAGGTGGATCTAATTGTGGAAAAAAATACCGAGTGTGCCATTTGAAAAATTGAAGTTATGACCTTCCAAAGTAAGCAAAATTTGATAGTTATTTGTGACTAACCTGTATAGTAGATCTCAGTCTTATTATATCGCGATGATAGACCGGGCCTTTCTCAATGTGGAGACCAAATTTCTACCTTAAAACTCCGAAACTAAGTTCTGAGGCTTCTTTTCAGTAAATACATGCATGCGATGAATTTTTTTGAAAATATTTTTTTAAATGTCAACGCCGCACCTAAATGTCAAACAATATATAGTGACATAAAGCTATTTCACAGTCGAATAAGAATATGTCATAAAATATAGGGGGTTCCATTTGAAAAAAAAAATTGACACATATGTAGGAAAAATATGGTCCATCCTGTATAAGTGAAAATATTTTTGAAACATGCAGAGTAACAAACGATTTGGGATGGCGTTTGAAATTTTGTTTTACCCTGTACGGTTGACTAGCAATATTCCGATCTCTCACTATTGACTCACCCTGTATATACAGGGTGTCCCAGCTTATTGGAAGCGGTCTCTGTAGGCCAAACGATGGACTTTTTCAAAAAACTTTTTGAAAATTCAAGTACAGAATCACAATGGCCATAATTTAAAATTATTTTGGAGTATACAGGGTGTCCCATATGACAGTGGCATATCAAAGTTATGTTTTTTTAAATGGAATGCTCCTATGTTATTGCATTTTTAGATTGTCTGAGAAGAGAAAATAGGATTGGCTTCAACAGTTGGTGTTTAAATTCAGAAGTTTTTGAGTTATAAACAAGTGAAAATCGTCATTTTTCAGGTTCAAAGCCCTGTACAACGAAAACGGTTCAAGATAGAGAAAAACGGCTTACATGTCCCTATTTTAACTTTTCATGTACTATCCTATGGTATAGAATGATTTGTACTTTCTTTGATTTTTTTATTTGTTGACGCGTGGATAAATCTCAGAATTTTTCAAATTTTTTATCACCCTGTATAAACATTTCATCTACATCATTGGATAGTACATGAAAAGTTAAAATAGGGACATGTAAGCCGTTTTTCTCTATCTTAAGCCGTATTCCTTGTACAGGGCCTTGAACTTGAGAAATGACGATTTTCACTTGTTTATAACTCACAAACTTCTGAATTTAAACACCAACTGTAACAGCCAATCCTATTTTCTCTTCTCAGACAATCTAAAAATGCAATAATATAGGAGCATTCCATTTAAAAAAACATAACTTTGATATGCCACTGTCATATGGGACACCCTGTATACTCCAAAATAATTTTAAATTATGGCCATTGTGATTCTGTACTTGAATTTGCAAAAATTTTTTGGAAAAAATCCTTCGTTTGGCCTACAGAGACCGCTTCGAATAAGCTGGGACACCCTGTATATAAAAACTTTAATTAAAGTTGTGCTGCCTGTGTATCACAGGTTGCTAAAAACACAGCATAACAATTAATACAACAATAGTAGAAAAGTAATTAACGAGTAACAATAAATTAAGTAAAGAAAATAAAGTAACATTAAAGTATTATAAATATGTGTATGATGCAGCGTGCCTTGCACGCTACGTTTTCTTTTTCAAAATTTTGATTCTCGATTTAGAATATTTTTATAAAGTTCAGAAGAGTTATGATTGACTGTACATTTTTGCTGGTGTAAGAGGCTGTATTAGGCAAAGATCACGAACGAACATCTGGCAGCTATTAAGAAATTCCTGCTTTTGTTATTTGAGTAAGACGTAGAAAACATGTCTGGTCGATTTTCTGTCCCGGTTCTAGGTTTTCAGAGTTTGAAAAGTATATCATCTTATGCGAATTAATTTTCCGCGTCTAACGAGACCACTCTCATCTTGCTACTCTAGATTTCCGATTAGTTATCCAGATAAAACCTAAAATATTATTTCTTTGGGTGTGGGTTAAAAAACAGGAAAAGATAGTTGAGAAGACCCATAAAGAAACATATAAAAAAACTTGCATTTCGTTCTGAGACACGACAGGCCTCGAGTATATGCGGATTCACGATTGTGAAATTTAAGTTTGGATAAAGGGAGAACGGGAGAGGTTGGTCGTACTGCCGAAAGTGTACCAAAGTATAAGAGAATCGATCCGACAACGTCGCGTGCGAGTTTTAAGTGTTGCCTACCGTCAATGATAAGATTTGAATTTGAAAGTAGGTCACCAAGTTCGGTTAGACAGTGGTTAAGGCGCATGCGGTGGCGTCATCCCAAAAAGACTATAAATGGAGGTAAAGGACGCTTCAGGTTCATTTTTCGATCTAAATTGGGCAGATCATGTAGCTCGTCTACAAATTCGTGAATTAATATTAGTCCCTTGTGTAAGTATATAGATATTATATTATTATTCTTGTATTGGTTTTTAGGTTCTCTCAGGCTTACTTTTGTAGTTATTAATAAATAGTTGACGTTTCGGGATTGATTAATCCCTTGATCACATATTTAATTAATAAAATAGATACAATAAAAATATTTTAGTAAAATGAAAATATAAAAGTATGACATTTACAAGTCAAAATCTAAAAATGGCATATCGTTTGAAACAATGTTTATTTTAGATAATTGTTCTTTTACTATTATTGTTTTTTTTTTTTTTTGAGTTGGTGTTTGTATGTGTATATTGTTTAAAATAACTATGTGAATGATATTGTTTGGGAAGTGATGCTATTTTATGAATCGTTGGGAGTAAACTTCAGGTTAACTTTTATTGTTTTTCATTATTATAGCATCACTTCCCAAACAATATCATTCACATAGTTATTTTAAACAATATACACATACAAACACCAACTCAAAAAAAAAAAACAATAATAGTAAAAGAACAATTATCTAAAATAAACATTGTTTCAAACGATATGCCATTTTTAGATTTTGACTTGTAAATGTCATACTTTTATATTTTCATTTTACTAAAATATTTTTATTGTATCTATTTTATTAATTAAATATGTGATCAAGGGATTAATCAATCCCGAAACGTCAACTATTTATTAATAACTACAAAAGTAAGCCTGAGAGAACCTAAAAACCAATACAAGAATAATAATATAATTCATCTATACGGCATAATTGGTTCAATATTTACAATTTTCTAATATATAGATATTGTTATGGTGAAGTTATTTCTGTGAAAGATGCAGTCTTACGTAAGTAATCTTCTGAATTTAATTTTGGTCATTATAACTAATATTCGCTTTCTTGTCTTTACAGACAAGGGACTTACTTACTTACTACTAGATTTAATTTTGGGCTTCTTATTTCTGACTTACTTAGGGACTTACTTATTATTGGATTTAGTTTTAAACTTATTTTGGAGTTTCAAGTTCTAGAATGTTAGGTCCCGACTTCCAGTTTTGATTTTTAACTACTAATTTCCGATTTCCAGTTTTTGATTTCGATCTTTGAATTTCTAAGTTTTAACTTTTGATTCCTGAATTTTAATTTCGAACTTCTAGTTCTGAGTTTTGAGTTCCAATTTTCAAACTTCTGATTTACACGAAAGTTTACATAAAGATTCGATCATGTGGAGGCTTATGTAGGTACCTACCTAGGTAGGTACACTAGCCTGTGTGAAAGGTGATATTTGTGGAAGCTTGGAAAAATAAAGAAGAGTGGTGGAGTTTAGTTTGAAGACATGGAAGGTTTCATCAGGCAGAGGTCCTAGCACTTTGATATTTGGTCGTCACAAGGTAGCAGGGAGAGCAGTCCAGCTCATCCGGCACCTAGAGCACCAACCAAGGGGTGCTAACACCAGCACAAAGGCAGTTCCAGTAACCATGCCGGCCTATGCTTTGATCATCGCGCTTAGGTTAGAGGAACCTTAGTTTGTCAGTTTTGAGATGGAGTTTTGAATAATAAGGTATGTCTTTATGAGTGAATAAACTTTTGCTATTTTTCGATAATCAAGAAAATTAAATAAATTCAAGTACAGTGTTTAATTGATTTCATCACCTATGACTTTCTAAGTGAATTTGATTTTTGATAATATGTTATGAACTTTTATTGTGGTCAACAAGTGACTAATGTAATGGTTATGTGTAAAAATAATTTATTAAATTTATCGTATGTGTTTAGGATTTCGAGTTAGAGATGATCATTTTCTAAATTAAATTTTGAATTTCAGATTTTGTAGGTAGATACCTGTTTTTATATTGAAACTTTTGCTTAAGATAAATTTGAATTTTTGAGAAATAACTTCTGATTTAACTCGGAGTTCTATTCAGAATCATACCTATGTGTTATAGTTTAGAAATTGTTTGATAGAATTTGAACTTTAGAAATTTTTATCTGAACTATTGAAATGATATAGGTATCTATTTTGAATTTTAGTCATGTAAGTTTGATATCTTTGGTAATAAGGTAGTATTTATGTTTGAAGGTTTGAATCAGGATTACTGATTTTGATTATTAGATTTATTGTTTAGGTATAAGATCTATTGGTGATTACCAGCCTAGTCTATTGTACTGATGAAATTGATTTTAATAAATCTTTGTATTAAAATTCAACAATTTTAGAGTATTAAGAATCAACCCTCCTCATGTTCTTTTAAATTATTTATTCAATCAGTAGAGTAACATCAAGAATAAGGCGATATATCCTGGTATATTTTGGTGAGGTTTATTAATTTTTGGTTATTGTTTTTAAAATTGTTAGGAGTTACTACGGGTCCAGTCTGGTTCGGTGAATGCTGGATTTTCCAGAGGAAGGCCACATTTATCTGTCCCGGGCTGGATAATCACAACGAACCTTTTGGTGAAGTTTGGTTTTGGTTTGATACTTTGGAAATTTTAGACGATCACTTTTCAAAATTTAAAATTTATTTTTCTTCCGACATTTAGAATATTTGGGTGGGGCATGCGAAATTTGATATGTCCTACTCGACAGGCCAATGTGGCTAATGTTACAAATTTGCCTAGTCACATTGAGATCTGTCAATAGCCACCTCCTTTTTAGGGTTAAGGTAAGTGAATTATTTTTTATTATTCAACTTTTCGAGTGGGAGTAAGCGAGGGGGAGGAAGGCTCCAATGAATAATATGTAAAGTATCTAAGTAACTGGATTCTGCTATGTGACCAAGTAAAGTTTTGTCAAATTTGAAGTCTTCGAAAAATTAATTATTAATTATTAGAGAAAAAAAAAGTTAAATTCGTATATAGAAATTATCGATAAATAAATATGAAAATAAAATGATTATACATGAAATTGATACGTCAATTTCAGTTAAAATTCAGCAATTTTAACCGAGGGATGCTTTCCATTTGATCCGTGTGAGGGTTTTAAACTCTGAAACTTCACAAGGTAAACTTTGCTGGCAAATATCTATAGTTGGACGAAAGTTATCCAGCTACGGTTTCCAGTGTCACCTTAAGAATTCAATTTTTTTTCACTGTATAAAAATATTATTGTATTTAATTTGTTTACAGAAAAAAACGCGATATTTGCTTACATGTCAGATAACGCTCTCTCTCGTTTGTGGTGGTAACAAACTGAAAAATTGCACTAGTTCAATCGACAGAGGAAGGAAAGTTATTGGCAACGAGAGTAATATTGTTAAATTCCGATGAGGTTAACCGAAAAAATCGACATTTGATTAAACAAAGTTTTGACGTTCCCCCGCCACTTTTTTTTTGAAGTTATTAAAAAAGACTGCAAGATAAAAAATTTCAAAGTTATTTAAGAATAATTACACTCATGATATTTTGAATAATTAAATTTTGAAAAATAATGAGAAAATAACAAATTTTTATTTGATCATGGCTGTTACACTGATTGTCATTTTAGGAAGCTCAAAACTATTTTCCAATGAGTTCTTAGGACCACTCTCCTAAGAAATATTATTTTGTCTGAGACTGTACGACAACTCTGAAATATTTCCGGTGACCATTCTTATTACTGACTCACCCGTTACATAAGTATCTTTATTAATAAACAACGGAGGAAGGAATTTTTCCTCAAAAAATTAACGATTAGGGGTGAGAGTGAGAATGGTGGAGTAAATATAAATATGACGAAGCGAATTCAGTTACGCGCTCGCACCCCCTGAGACGGGGTATAATGTACGACAGTATGGCACTTAGAGGGTGTACAAGTTGTCAAGCGTGTTCGGGAAATATGCAGTTACATATTTTCCTCATCTCGTCCTTGTAAACTGCGTGACAAGCTGTGGGGTGTTTTATATCGAATATTACGACAGGGTGTCTCATAGGAACGCTGAAATATAGGTATAACGCCGCTATGCGAGTAGTCTTACCTCGATCTGAATTTCCCTTAAAATTGTGCTGTTTTTCTTAGGACGAAACGTTCAGCAAATTGTGCAAGAGACGACTATTATCCCTTAGTATCGTCATCGTCCCAGCGTAGGTAGCTACTATTGCTTAATGTATTGCACGGTTGCAGGATGAATAATTTAGACGCTTAATGGCATACATTTTACATGCAGTTACATCATCTTTATGCATGGTAAGACAAGGAACAAACTTGACATATTTTCAACATCTTCACTTCAACTCTGGAACAGTAGCGTGAGCAACCCCCAATACTTGGGTGAGGGAAAGGGATCGAGTCAGGTCGACTTCGAAAACCCTTTCAATTATTTTCTTAACAGATGTATTTTCGAATTCCAATATTAAGGGTATTGGATTTTTTTTTGTTCAGAGAGATGTGAGTTAGGTTTCCTCTTGAACCAGCCGTTTTCAAGACGCTTTAGTCCTGTTAATTATTCTTTTATATTTTTAATTGTTATTTCAAAGCCTAAGTATATAGATTCACACCTTTTGCTGTGAGGATCTTAGAGACTCGATTTTTGCATTTCAAGCTTCCTTGTTGAAAATTTTAGGAATAATTTTCTCTGTCTTTTAGGAAAATTGATTTATAGTTCTGATGATGGTTTCAAGGAAGACCCTTATAACTGTTTAGATTGTAAATTTAGTTCAGTTTAAGTAATTTTTAAGACACTCCTTTTTGTCATCAAAATTTATTTTAGGTAGGTTGGTATTACTACCTGTAATAAAAAGTTTTGCCCAAAATGGATTATTTTAGTACCCAAATAGGGGAGTTTTATATTTTCGAGGACGCTCTTCCCGAAAATCGGATTTTTATGCACTTTGGGATATGGATATGGTCTATAATGGGAAAATATGGCCCCAAATTAAGTTTTTACGGAATATTTCGAAAACCGTTGCTAATTTCGGAATGTGTTTTCGCGGTATTTGAGAGGAGATCGGTGAACTAACAAAAATTTATTACCAAAATCGTCTTTTTGCGGTATGAGACATGACCCCAAAATAGGAAAATATGACTCAAAATAAGCTATTTTGAAAATATATCTTGAAAACGGCGGTTATGTGGTTTGCGGAATTCAAAAAGGTTCCTTCGACCACCTATCTAGCATAGTTTCACTAGAAATGGGTCTTTTCTCGGTTTTACATATGGCCCTAAAATAGTAACAAATGGCCCAAAAATCAGTTTTCGGGGAATATTTTGAAAACCGTTGCAAATTAATAGTTGTGCATGCGGCATTCAAAAGAAGATCAGAGAACTGACAAAAAAATTTAAAACAGCTTCCTTTGACATTCCGTCTATCTATCATATTTATTTTAGTTTCGCCAGAAATGAGAGCCAAAAAAACGCCCATTTTTGAGATAAGTACACGTTAAATTTTTAATTTTTCAGAAAATTACCAAAATCATCGTTCTTCGGGATCAAATAATGTTAAAAAATTTGAAAAATGAGGCTCAAATAATGAGTTTTTAGGAAATTTCTCGAAAACCGTTGCGAATTTCGCGTTGCGGATTTGAGGGATTCAAACGAGGATGAAAAAAGTTTTCTTTGACCATACATCAAAAACTTGCCCATTTTTGAGATACGTTGAATTTTTCATTTCTTGGCGATTTTATTGTTATTTTAAAAGTAATTTTACTTTTAATTTTATCTTCAATATGTAGGTAGGTACTGACCTATCGGTATCGGGATTTTTTTTGTTTGAAATGCTAATGTAGGTATTGTAATAATAAGAGAATTAAAATTTTCAGGATTGAGAAGGTACAACATCGACACAATTTTCACACTGTTTCTATGTACAGTTCAGCAGTGAGGTTGAAAATGAAAAAAAAACTGAATATTTTAAGGGGTAGTTTTGATAGTATGAAATTAACTTGTTTTCATTATCAAATAGCCAGGGTTGTAAAGACTACGTCGCATTCTGTTGCTCTAAAATCAACATTTTTGAAGAAATGATGACAGTTTTTGTGTTAGTGATTGAGTTTTCAGTATAATAAGGGGTGGAAAATGAGACATGGCAGGTAAATCGAAATTTCTGTCTTGTGTCGAAACCATGAAAGATAGACGAATATATCCAAGAGGGCCTGTTTTATAGAATTTTTGGATGATCTTTCGGATACTACAAACCACATTGAGAAACTCCAACAAATATTCAGGATATTCTACAAAAACCCATTTTTTTACAAAAATGTTTTTTTTTGTCCACTTTTAGGCCATATTTGCGATGGACAACATCTTGATTTTTTTGAAAGATCGACCTCTCACTTTTGCCATGTATTACTTTGTTATCTTTAGACCAGGTTTGCATACAAATTTAAAAAGAGTACTTTGAAAAAAACAACAATAAATGTCAAATTTGGCAAAAAATCTGACAAAAAATGAATATTCAAAGCCAATTTCTAGCAGTGGTTTTTAAGAATAATAATTAAACAGGTTAAAAGTCCTGAAACCTAATATATTCTGGATAAGCTGTTCAAAAGTCAAAATGTATCAAGTCAATTCAATTTAGGTCATTTTTGCAAGGAAAATAAGTTTTCTGGAATTTTTTTGATAATATTTGAAAAAAATTGTTCCAGGGTAAATCGACCATTGTTTTGTAATAATAAAATCGCTTCTTTCCTACAATGTATCCAAGATAGGACCTCGAGCTTTTGTCTTGTTACCTAATAAGATCAAAGTATTAGAGATAAAAACAAAAAGCCAGCCAAAAGACAACAGGTAACCTTCCGAGACATTTCATCCCTTAATGAGCTGTCGTTCGTAATTTCACAAATACCTCGCACTCAGCCAAGCATTTGGGGGTGCAGTAAATGGATTTAAACACTCCTGACGCCTGCGAGTTTTTCAGCGAATCATTTCAGGTTGTGGCAAAGAGAAAATAGGTTAAAGAACTGATCCTCGTGGAACAACTTCCATCCTTGTTTCTTTGTAGGGATTCGGACCAGACGCTAGTCAAAACTTTTATGAAAAAATAACCGATGGTAAGATAAAAAAAGAAATGATCTAATAATTCGAACGAGAAAGTATCCTGACAATGGAATTATTGACGAAGCATTAGAAAAAGAAAATAGGATTGACTGATATAAATCGCAATGCGATCAGGGGTACTCAGTGAACGGCGGAAAAAATTCCAAAACATTAATCATCTGTCTGTAGATTCATTGAAATTTCCCTTGTTTCTTATGAAAAAGAGACTTTTTATAATCCTTGATGATAAAATACCTTTCAGAGTTTGTATTCGTATCAGTGTGCCCGTGAAAGCTCCAGGGCACGCAAACCGGGTATTAAAAAGAACGACCGAGCAATCAATATTCAATATTATCATGTCCAAACTGGCGAAATTAAAAATCGTCAGCGGACATCCATAACCGAAGCAATTTGTTACAGATTTACCGGGTACCATTGATGAAACGCCGAATTCGATTCAATTTTAATTCACTATAAATAAAGATATTCCTGCATTTCCTTTCATATCATTGGACGTGTAAAATATTTTTTCCTTACATTTTCAGCGAAAATTTTGATTAATACACCGGGAGAGTCTGATAAGCGAACATTAATAATGCAGTTAGAATGAATTAGCCGGGAGGTAAACGAGACGAATTCGTCTGTCGGGTGAAGTCGGCGCAACGTGATGAGAAGTAATACATTGTAATTAAAATCCATATTAAATAAGGCGACAGGGTGAAAAATGGAAGCCATGATTACGTAAATTCATAACGTTCTCAGAGTTGATCTCCCTTTTGTGTCCCTTTTATCCTTTCTGCGGCAAAACAGGGCGTTCTCAGTGGCGTTTCCCTGCCAGAAATTAAAATCTTAACACAAGTCGTTGCTTCCTAATAATGGCCTGTTGCAACCCTTAACATCGTCGAGGAAGAATGCGGTAATTAACAGGAATAATCTTCAGGGAAATTGTTTTTCCAGGGCACAATGCCCGGGCACGCTCAATGAAACAGAGACAATATATTAACACGGTGGCAATTGTTCCAGACTTCGTTCACGGCATTAATTTTCATCCCGAAGAATACGCGGTGTAACAAGATTTTGCCGCTTCTGAGCTCTCGGTATCGCACGACGACGTTTTATACAGTCGAGGAACTTGTGAAGAATCTCATAAATTTCTCAAAGTTTTTATTGCTTGTTTAACTGTATCTATTATACCTACTATGAGCCGGGAGAAAGCCATATTGCATAATCATGAAAATTAAAATTTCAGCTAGTTACTCTCGTTATTTCGAACACTTACATCAAGCTTCCCAGCCCAGAGTATTATTACGATCAGGTTTTTCTTTCTTCCGCAGTGAACGCCTTTCAGCTTTCATTCTAATTAAAAAGTACAAAAATGCAAACTTTCAGAATTCAACTCAACTTCTGGATCTTTACGGCTTTCGACATAATTTATGACATGTGACATCGCATGACCGCGTCGGGAGCTTGAAGAAAGTTCCAGGATTCATGACAAACTTCAAAAGATACCTAGCTAAATGACTTTCCAGGACGCTGTCAAAGACTTTGAAGTTGCATTTCTATTTCTATTTCTCTGCTAGCAATTTTAATAGAACTTTATTGCTCGAGACTACTGAAATTCCATTAAGCTTCCTGAGGTAGGTTGTATAGGGAGACTTGTAATACTGCCAGACAGGTTACGAAACGGGTTTGTGTTTATGATTTCGTAGCCCGGAGCTAGTAGTAGTACTTAGTTTATTTAGGAATTTAATGCCGGATTATGAGAAATGGAAACCTAGGTACGTGCTACGTGGGGCTCAGGGGCAGATGTGCGTACGACAGAGCAAAGCTGTTTAATTCATGTGAATGCTGCGATATTCTTACCGCGTAAGCTCTAAACGGGCCTTGTTTTATTCATACCGGCTACAAATCTCTAAAATTCTATTTCGGCTTTCCATGTGATTTATGCTAAACTTCGATAAAAGCACGCGCTGTAAATATTTGCGCCCTGCCTGATTTAGAAGGTCGAATTTTGTTTAAAATTTCATTTATTTTATACGCCAACTCCTATTGTAAGCTTTAACTCTTCTCGAAACGTTCTTAGTATCACACAAACTTTATAAGATCGTACCAGACTTATTTAATAAGTCTCTTATACATCTATTAATACCACCTCAGCTTAATGTAACATATTTATAATTTGTCACTTCTTTTTTTATACTCCTCAAGAAACCTTTTAAGGGAGCTTAGGTTAGTTTATTGTTCAAGTGAAGGTGAAGACATTAACAGATGTTGACTCTCGCTCATCCATTGCTTGGTGATATTTTCGGGTTACTCATTTGAAAGAAACGATACTCGAAGGATGAAGTCATTATTCAATAATGGCGTCGGTTTGGAACTTCGCTAATATTCGCTTTGAAATTTTCCACGACAAAAGGTAATTGCTAAGTACCCACTCGATCTTTAAAACGCGGTTAAAATATCAGAACAAATTCCCAATATTATTATAGACAACCTGCCATCGATATTATTGAAGAGATGGGAAGAAATTACATAAAAAAACTTTCTATCCCAGTCGGCTTAATCAAGAAAAGAAAGACGTTGCATCAGCGCATATTCTGGATATATTTGATGTATCACGTGAATAATTAATCAGTTCTAGGGGAAAAAACTAAAAAAGACTTATGGGCTGTGATGTACTAAGTAAAGTATTAGGATTTCCGTATAAGAAAAAAAAAATTGCAGTTGATGAACATAACACCGCAATACTAAGACGGTATAAATGAAAGATAAGTTCATGAAAATGTAAAATTAAAAATTTGTTTCCTTATTGGTTAATAATTGAGTGGTTAAATGATGAACTAGATTTAGTGGGATGGTTGTTTTTATCTCACTCCATTTCAATTTGGAACTAGCCTCGTATCTTGCAGTTAACTTCATATTTATGTGTAGAGTTGGGCGAAACAATGGGCGGATACAATGAGCAAATACAATTATTATTCTGTTATGGGGCAGTTTGTTGGCTGTATACATCTCTTGCCTTGGAGAATTATTGTTCGAGTGCAAACTTAGCATACAAATCATCCTAGGAAATAATAAAGATGGAGAGGTTTCGTGATAGTGCTTGCGCTGGAGTTCAGAAAATTAATTCAAATCGTTTAGAATTAGCATCTGGATTACAAGCAGATTGCATTAGAGGCGAAGATTAATATGACGGATTTCTCTTATCTCCGTCACGACGCAGGAGACGCGTGGACACGTCGACGAAAATTGCGGTCGAAATAATGAGTACAAGAAACGTCGAGTGGGAAGCAGAAATAAAGCACTTTTATGAGTTACGACCATTTACCGCACACTTTTCACGGTTTCAGGAAAAGTCCAAACTATCCGACAGTCAGTTTTCGAGCAATATTACATTCTTCTCCCGGACAGCAGTACTAGTACCTACTATACTACTGTAAAAGTGAACAACAGTAAAACAATTTTATCTCCCAATCGAGATCGCGGAGACAAGAGAAATACTCAAAGTTTGTGACCAGACAGTGACCATTGTGCTCGTAACGCAAGTTCATTGTTAGAGTTCCCGTTATTACACAGCCCTTTGTCAGAGTTAAGAAAGCCTCAGTATATCTTGAGTCCAATGCTTGAGGCTTCACGAGGTCGTGTCTAAGATATTGCTCCCTCAAAGCAACACGTTTCTCTGACAAGGGAAGCGGGATTTACATTTGCTGCAACCTGCATCCTAGTTTACTTCTACGTCTGCAAACTAACCGCCCGGAGCTCCCTTGCGAATATATCAAGGAGACTGAAAGTTTCATGTAAAATTTATGTTCATTTTATTCTGCAGATCTGGATAAGTTAATGCGTGGGTCTGCTTTGGAAATCTGAAACAATTGATTAAATAATTATAGTGGTGACTAATTTAAATAATTTATAAAGCGTGTTTCATGCACGCAAGGTCAATTAAAGGCTAAGGGAACCTATTTATAAAACGTGTGAATGAATATACCTACTACTCAGGCTATTAATTATGCAAGCGAAAAAGGAAAAATAAAAATATCGCTCAAATCAGGCTTGTATTACTTGAATATATTTTTTAATTTAAATTATTTTAATTATTTGAAATAGAAAGAAAGCGAGCAAAATTATCAAAAAGATGTTTGTACGATAGTGACTCAATTGACATACTCGAGACTAGAAACTGATATTTTGGTCAATTTGATGGTGAAAATCGATTTCAAACGTCAATAAAATCGTGATCTTCAGGATGCAAAGAATTTATATAATCGCGGTATGAAAATTGAACTATGTGGGACACCCAGAAAAATGTCATAGCACATTAACTGGTTTTATTGACTTGTTTTTTTTTTTGCTGTCAAAAGTGATTTTTTTTCAAACTCTATGAAAAATTGTTTTGTTCGTAACTAAATGCTGCAACCGTGTTCTTGGACTCAAATGTGGATAAGAAAATAATATCACTTTTCGCATTAAACTTGTCAGCTAGTCAGCTACGTCAGGAAAGTTGCCGCAAATAACTTGTTCCGCGATTTGTTTTTGATCTGTTTCTACGTTTGTTTAAGCCGAAGTCGGCCTTAGAATTTATTCACGTTGCGGCTTATAATCAAAGAGAGACCGAAGTGTTTCTTTGATGTATTTCTTACGTGAGGTTATAACACACACCCACACATTTGAGGTTTTATACACATTTCCATACATATGAAAGTTAGTCAATGCGAGAAGAAAATAAATCAATCACAACTTAAAGATCCGTGAACGAATCGATGTAGATTGTCCTTTATTAGTATAAGGCATCAAGCTGCGACTTTGTCTTTTTGCGTCTTACCAGAGTCGTGGTCATTATTTTCGGATTTATCCCTCAAGCCATGTGGTTACACACGGATCCAATTATGTCCTCAGCATTCACTTGGTTCAAGTAAGCTGTTCTGGATTGTAAGGGAGTGGAACGAATCTTACATTGCATGAAAATCTCTTGTAATCTCATTATTTCAAACATTTTTCTGAGGCAGAATTGGCTAGCAGAATAGGGAGTCCTCGGACGAGTGAAGAAACTCCTGCAAATATCCAAATAGAAAAATCATCAATCACTTCTTGAGACTCAAAGAGAATTTCTTATATATCGAGCTGTATCCAATTAGTTCATTCCGGGAATCTCCCAAGTTTCAACGGATCGATCCCTCAACCATATCTCTGAAACTGAAACTAAAGGTAGCCCAATAAGGATTCCAGAAATCTCGTAAAAGGTTGTTTAAATTCAGACCACAGAATGTCCAATTACGGGTTGAATTATTAAAAACGTAACACGAGCAGAGCTAATCGGATAGAGTGGCACACAGACTTAATACCATCAAATATTTAGCATCGCGACGCCGCTATCAGACAGCGACGCCGCTCTTGCATGGTCCAGCTATGAAACTTTAAAGATAAATCTGAAGACGACATCCTACGTCCATCTATGTATTATTTATGACAAGCTGCAGCAGATATCACTATCACGAGCCGGATGTGATTGCTTTCTTATACAATGACATGTCCCGACCAGACGATGTATTTTCAGCTTTTAGACACAACCCATCTATTTTTTATATCACGGGCTTCTAAATCCTGCCAGGAACGGAACATGCGACTTACATATCGTGGCTCGTCTTAACAAGGTTTCATTCTCATTCCAACTGCGCTTCCGTTTCCGATTCCGCAATAGATGAAGGCTTACTGGAACTTATCAGAACTGCAAATATTAAGGTTGAGCTTCTCCCTGGGCTCTTCTTCCTCTTCCTTACTCCAAGTTGAAGTATAATTCTTGTTATGACGGTCATGCCATTGTAATCTCTTGCACAGGAAATGTTAAATAATTCCGTTACAATCGTGACGTAAACGTAAGTTCCTAAAGCTGTCAATTATTGTCGCATTGTTTTAGTTGGTAAAACTGACAGCATTGGATGAATCGGAGACGAAGCAACCAGCTTAACATCAGACATTCGACTAATCGTCTTGCCGGTAATGCTTAATTTAACTTTGCAGCGAAATCTGCATGTTAATCCCACAACGTTCTCAATTGTGTGCTAACTTCTATCCACTTTCCTTGTAATTGTTAATTGTCAGCAGCAGGCAACCCTCCGGATAAATATTAGTCCATTACGTTGGGTTGAAATGGTCAGTCATTTCGTTATACATTAATGATTTCTGTGGGCATATGTCTCTAGTTGTACGAGTGACGAGTGATTGCTAAGTCGGCGAGTTAATGTCGTTGATCCAAAGAATTCCTGAAATAATTGGTCAGATCGATGTGAAAAGGGCTAGTCTCCCTAATGTTTGCACCCCTAATAGTCAACTTCACCCTGGCCGGATTATGAAGGTAAATAAAATGGCAGGGAGTTGTTAGCCGAGCTTATTAGGAACGGAATCACGGAAATTCATTCATTAAAACTACATTAACCGTAAGAATGGGGAAAGTTATTAGATTTACCTTTGCAACTGGAACTAACTGACATCAACTCGCGGTGCTGATTCATAATCATAAACTAACTTATTATTGCTGGAAACGCTAAGGTTGAAGCATCTTTTTTATGGACTTTTATTATGTAATCAGAGTTTTCTTAACAATCGTATAGATGGGACTTGCGAAGTCTGCTACGTGATGGTGATACTACCATAGAAATCTATCCAAGAGTTTGTTGTAACAATATTGAGTTTTCTTTGGAAGTGTTTTTCCCCCGAGGCACTTTTCCCAAGGCATTTATTCAGAAGATATTGGAGGTTGGGAAGCACATCAAACCATTGGCTAGTGAGTCAGATTGGCCGATTTGGAGAAGAAAAATTAAACACTTGTTAGACTACCACGAAGGAGTCGACAAGTCAAATACTTAAAAAGGCGAGTGATTCATTCCGTAAGGCGAACAGCTAGGCAAAATCCATAGTATCCATGGTATATACCGGGTGTCCCAGACTTAATTGACCAGGCCATATCTCATATACAGGTTGAGATAATCGAGCCGAATAAAAGGCATATTATTATAATTTTTCAAGCTGTATAACATGACAGCATGAAAACAACCCCCACTTCAACATCCCCTAAGTTACAGCACCCACCCTTAAAAAAATGAATAGCACCTTGTACATATTTTGTGTATTCAAAACCAGTATATTCGATTCCCTATTCAGATGATTTTTCAGATTCAAAATTGGTTGAGAAATAACCAAGAAAAAGTTTATCAAGGTGGTCATGACTTTTTATCTTAACTTTCTCTGAATGACTTTAGCTGTCAAAATTTATCAATATTTCGGTCATAGTTTTTAATTAGCAGGTCACAGTCTTCATTAAGGTTCATGATAAAGTGCTTTGGCTCTTGTTTTATTTTTTAAAATTTCCCAATAAATCAGAATTATTAAATAAATTGTTCGGACTTTAATTATAATAATAGCTATCACCTGCCTATTAAAAACAATGACTAAATATTGATAAATTTTGACAGCAAAAGTCATCCAGAGAAAGTTAAGATAAAAAGTCATGACCAACTTGATAAACTTTTTCTTGGTTATTTCTCAACCAATTTTGAATCTGAAAAATCATCTGAATAGACAATCGAATACTGGTTTTGAATATACAAAAATATATACAGGGTGCTATTCATTTTTTTAAGGGTGGGGGCTGTAACTTAAGGGATGTTGGAGTGGGGGTTGTTTTCATGCTGTCATGTTATACAGCTTGAAAAATTATAATAATATGCCTTTTATTCGGCTCGATTATCTCAACCTGTATATGAGATATGGCCTGGTCAATTAAGTCTGGGACACCCGGTATATCTATACCTATATAAGCGTAGGAAGTTCTAGAATTGAAGTTCGTGGCCTTGTCAAAGGATATTCTATTCAAAATATGTCTTTCAATTGGATTAGTGGAGAGGACGTTTCGACCTACGTCTCAAAATTGGAAAGTTCAAAGTTCGAACTGAATAACCTGAATAGCAGCTTTCAATTCAAGTTAATCATCTTAAATCTAAGAAGGAAAATTTGCTGCCGAACATGCTTCTAGTTTGCAAAGTTTTACAGACTCGGCCAGGTGACTTCAAGAATTTGAAGTCACCTGGCCACAAGAAGTTGAATGATTATGTCGAAAGATAATGAAAAAACTTTTGAGGAGTTCAAAGAAACTTTTACTCAATTATGTATGTATGAAAGGAAATGCAAAAAAAAGTCAGAGGGTTCAACTGGAGAGGCATTTTGAAGAACGCAAAAATTGGTTCCACCGGGACCAAAATCAAAAGAAAACAATCTTTGAAATGACTGCAAAAGGAAGGGTCATTGGTTGTCGACATATACAAAAAGCGTATTTCTGACGGACGACCGCCTCAAAGCAACGCTCTAGATATCAATTATTCTTCTCTGATCTATCAGTGAAGATATTTTTCAAGTAGAAATAAGTTCGTCAAGATAGATTGACAACGGAGCTACGAAGCATGTGACAAATTGTCAGGACAAATTGTTTGTCTATGGTTCCAGGAGTCTCGGAGTCCTTGTGTCATAATGGCGGCTGTCATAATGGCTCTCTAGCCATTGAAAAAGGAACTATTCAATTTCAATTCTTCACTTAAGATAAAACTATGCAAATTACTCTAAACGGTGTCTGTTTGTTCCGAAAATTTCGAGAAATTTGTCATCGGTTTTAGCAGCACTCTGGGCCAAAATAAAAGAAGAAAATTTCATTTGACGGTGATCAAGTGCTGGTTTGAGGTTAATAGAAGAAAACTGTACTGTGCGGGAGTCGTGGCAAGGGTGGAACCCTGTATAAAGCAGTCATCGAACCTGTTATTCCTGAAAAAGTTCAGAGGGTCAAGATCGTTGAAGCAAAAAATTCAACACTGGGGTTGTATCATGAAAGATGGGGACATGAGGACAAGCAACACGTAAGACAGATGCTCGAAAGAGAGTTGGGTATCATTGTGAAGCTAGCAAGTGAAATTTGTGAGCCCTTTGTTTTTCGAAAAGCACATCAGTTGTCTTTTGGTACTAGAGTGGTGGCAGCGAGACCTGGGGAACTATTTTCGACTGACGTCTTAGGACCATTCTGTGAGTCTTTCGAGAAAGAAGCGTTTTTGGGCGTTTTGAGGTCAAGGGCGTAGTAAAATAGTTTGTGGCACACCCAAACCCACTTCAAAGTAAAACAATTGCTCAGTGATGATGGTGAAGAGGTTGACTGTGTAGAGGTTAAACAAATTTGATCAAAAAATGGAATCACGCAGATACTGACAGCGCCATATACACCAGAACAAAATGACGACGGTGAACGTTAAGATCACAATCGAATTGGTAAGGACTTTCAAGCACTCGAGCTGTGAAATTGATTTTCCAGATGCAATATGGGCGGAGGTAGTGATGTCGGTAACTCGTGGGATATGACGGAGATGAGCGTTATAGAATTTATATTAATGAGGATCACAAAGTAATTCTGTCTAGAGACTAATTCCAAGAAATGTTAGGAGAATGTTAAGCTACCAATAATCGATTTCAGAATCAAGATCGGAACGAAACAGAATCAAGTTCCGTAGTCGATGCTGAAGAAAATGAACGGGTTAGATCAGAACAAGAACACACCTCTGAAAAGACATGATGCAGTGAAGAGAAAATTTCCAAACAGCCACCCAGAAGAGTCTTGAGGGATCGATCAAAAAGCGCAAATATCAAGAAGATTACGCTATGGAATAATGGAGGAGTTATTCGATCAAGTAATGGAGGACCCTGAAACTTTTGAAGATGCCTTAAAGAGTGAGGATTCAACGGAATGGAATAAAGCCATGGATCATGAAGTTGTCTCGTTGGAAGAACATGGTTAAGGGAGCGTTGAAGCCGAAGGCAATCTTCAAACGACTTCATCTCACAGTAAATTTTTAAATCGTCTGGATGGAGAAGATGATTGATCTCTAGACTTCATTGTTCTATATCAGCGGCTACTCGTGAGTATTGACTCTTTGATTTACAAGACCGTCATGTTGTAATAAAAAATGCAACACTGTTTTGATTCTCATTACACAGAAGGCATGTGCAAAGGCTCACTTTCAGGTTATGCAAAATGTTTTGTTATGGGAAACTTTCATATAAAGGAGTACCTACTTAAGGAATAATGATTACAAATGAACAAAAATAAATGTTGGAATACTTATCAATAAAAATTCGTTGATGAACACCCAAATGATTTGTAATGTTCCTGAATTATTATACTTCTGTGAAATGACATTGTTATCAACTCGTCGAACTGCTACAGCCCGTACATGATTTATAAAGTAATTTTTACGACACATGCTTTGGGAATAGGTGTGGATGATGACTGAATATCCTCATTCCTATTATCAGATTCTCATTATTTCGACTGACAAACTGATAGATTAGCTCTTGAAATATTTATATCATCATATTGCACCATATCAAATTTAACGTAACGATGGAACTTTTCAATAATGAAAAATTTCATGTTTAGTCGACACGATGCACACACAACATACCAACAGAAGGAATGTAAATGTTGTACTATAGCTATGCGATATGCAGTTTTATTTATTCAACACTCGTAATTAGGTTTGTAATTTTTAGCGATATAGTCCTCCCCGCTTGGGAAATACCTTGGGCCATCGATCCGATTCAATTATGCAAATGTCTAGCTAGCTATATCCTCTCTTCTCCGGAAAATCGGGAGAAAAATCTAGATTATGCCAGGGGTAATTAAAGCGGGCAGGTAAGTTATTACAGAAAGCGTGATAAAGTGGTACAACATACGGTGCAAGATTAATTTACTTGAGAGGTGCGTGCTAGATCTATAGTTAAGGGAAACCCTGTATTAGCGTTATCAATATTAACTCCATAATTAATTAAACGATTCCAGACTTGATATAGCTTTTGATTGCCTTTTTTATACCTACCGCAGCGCAAATAGAATTATTTATGTTCCAACCAGCCGGATTATTTATAGAATAAAATTTATTTCTGTCTTTCCCTTAACGTTACCTACTTTTATATAAATATAACCACGTCCTTAAATCTAATACACGATCTCTAATCGAAATACAAAGAGAAAAACAACGCGTGGCTTTATATACACACGAAACCGTTATCCTATTACCCTAATACTCGGGTAAGTAGTTTCAATCTCTTACTTTCTCCGGCCGTTGGTACATTTTTCATAAAAAGAGAAAAACAAAAAAACCTCACTCTCTTTACCCGTTCCCGTTCTTATATACCGTGATGATGCATCAACTTAAACGTTTCAATTTCGTTCCCAAGCAACTTTCCTCTACAGCCGTAAAAGATGAACGTATCGCTGCTTGAAAAATTCCAAGACCAACATGGCCCTAGCACTAGCACTAGCACTAGCACTAGCCCTAGCACTAGCACCAGCAGCAGCATCAACATCATCTTTGCTTTAGTGCTGGTGTTTGTGTCGGCGTTCTATTTGCCGATGTGACTCCATGGCGGCGAATTTAGCACTCATCTTCACTTATCTATCTGGCTTCACGAGCCTTGTAATTTCCGGTGTCGGCCATATATTTTCCTTCGCCGGTCACTGGTGCAACCCTATCTCCTATCCGAGGTCATACTTCAAAGGAATACACGAGACTAACTCAAACAACGTAAAAGTGTAGGATATGCGTCGCCGGGATATCAATTTCATCGTGACAGAATATGATAAGATAGAATAATATCGAGGCAATCCTTGAAGTGGATGCATATATCATCCCTTGTATAGCTACGGTGGTTTCGGGCTGTTTCAAATCGTTCTATCAGGTGTAATGTCGTAATAGATATCATTACGAATGCGCTCGTAAATATCGATTTAGAGATGATGGGTTTTTCTATTTTGTGTTATAGGAAATTGAGCTATACACCTTCGTTTCTATTTGTAAAGAGAATTTTATTCTCCCAATTGAAATAAATATTTCTTAATCCTCATGATTTTGAAATTAAGCGAAACTAATTGGCCATGACGACTTCTAAAAAAAATCTGCAAGGTTGCCAGTTTTCAGTGCACTGCTGTTTAAACCCATAAAATGAGAATTTTCGAATTTTCCGTTTTTTCGGGATATTTCAGCAACGAATGAAATTATCCAAAATTTTATTCCAGATTCTTAATAAGGTTAGAATTAAGCAACTTGTCTCTAATTTAAACGATCTCGAATCTTTAATTTAGCTTAGGGTATTTCTGTAGTCTCCCGAAAATGAGTTCTCTCCCTGTATACCTATAAACAAAAGGACGAACAAGAAAAAGGAGCACACTCTCTGTCCCTGTGGGACAAAGTGTCAATCAGTAGATGGTTTCGTTGTTGGAACCGGGGATGTTCGCTGATATAAATAAGTCAGAAGAAAACCCCCAAGAGGATTTCCTTTTACACGCAAAAATACATCAATCAAATAAATAAGATGATCAATTTTCCAAAAGGTAGGTAGTAATTTTCCAAAAGGCTTTATGCCGTTAATTATTATTGCTAAAACCTTTAAATTTCAAATGTTAATCTTAAAACACGCAGTTAGAGGTTACATCAAAAGATCCAAGGTGATATTGTAAAGACATAATTGCTTCAAGAACTTACCTAAGGAAAGAAGTAAATTAGGAGTTAGAAGGAGTCATAGAAAAGGTAACTTTTTTTTATTTACAAGACAAATTTTTATTATAAATAACTATTAAAACTCATGATAATTATAAAGTTAATACATAACGGCTTAGACGAAAAATTTGTTATAAGAAAAAAATAATAATAATCAAGGGGACATAAAGACTTTGAAACGAACTATTTAACCCCTAGAGGGGAAAAATAGTCGCTGAGAGCATGAGACAAGAAAAAACAAGGGTCGTAGGTTGAGTCGCTAGTCTAAGAGGGTCAACAATAACAAGCAGGTCAGCAGAACAACAGGTACTCTTTATTAAAATAAATCACAGTTATTATCACAAAATATTAACTTGAGCACGGTTAACAACAATAAGGAACAAGAGCGTGTAGAATCTGAATGAACTGATCGGTTAAAACTTGGTAGGCAAAGGCACTTAGCTTCGTAGGGTCTTCGGAGCGAGGGTGAAAGTTTAGCTGGTGGTAAACTTGGTTTCAGGTACAACCCATGTGCTGCCTTCTTGTTAGAAGAAGAACCTTGCTTCCAGGAAAGAGTTGGTTCCGGGAGTAAAAGTTGCCAACCAGGGAAAAAGCTGTAATTTCATTGGTATCAGAAACACTCTTGCATTAATGAACGGTCCGATCGAGTCTGCTTGCCGAGGGTACATAAAATGATGTCCCGTCCTCAAGATAGGTTAGAATCAAAAATGTGATTGACGAAGTTTTACAAGCGGAGCGAAACTCGATCGGATTTAAAAGAATTAAAATTAGCATACGGTATTAAGAAAATATGATCGGTATAATTCTAGCACAATTAACAAAATCATTCTACAACACTCACCAAGCCAAAAACGTGAGGGATGGTTATAATAATTTAAGTGAAAGTTCACAACGCCATTTCGCTAAAAATTCCCTGTGTTTGCGGAAACGACCTTCCTCTAGCGAATTCCAGGAGAGAAAAGAAGGTGAAAACGCGTTCACCTGCGTTCCGGGTTGGAACTCGACAATCGATGTTACGAAACTCGAGGCCGCCAGCCGGCCATGTTTACGTTGCACTAAAACCCACCATCACTCACTCACTGCGCGCGCCCGCCGTTGTCTCTGTGTCGCTGGCATTTAGCCGGTACGTACAGAATGTACGTTACAACTTGGAACTTCAATGAGCGAGAAGGTACTCAAACTATTACGCTTTATTTTCAAAGTGATTTGTCCTGAGGGGTATGTCACGTGTGAGCCTTTATTATTAAAAAGGCCCTTGGATTTTCAAAAATTGGTTAAGGTTGTAAAGGCCTAGTAAAGTGAAGGAAGATTTCATTCAAGAAACCTGACTAAGTTAATTTAAACATTTAAATTCAAATTAGTAAACAGAGGTATTGTCATAACAACTTATTTATTTCAAAGCTACCTCGAATCTGATAAACAAGACATGATGATGATAAACATTGAGTGACCATCATAGAAGCACGGCGAGATGTTATCTTGTCTAGATGTATACAAGTATAAACTATCCTTTACTAAGACCTCAACATCCGTTAAATACAGGGTGCTTATTTTATCTGGAGACATTCAAATACATATATGAAAAACTACACCGGCGGATCAAAAAAGTGAGTAATAAAAAATGTTCTTCTGGTTGATACGTATGAAATTTCTGCCCTCTACCCCCTCCATGCAGTGGGGGTGGATTTGAAGTTTTGGTTAACCATGCACAGAAGAAGACGTCAACGCATATTCTAACTTTCATGGTAAGAAATAAGTTGTTTCATTTTATGTTTACCTTTTTTTTTTCATTGAGTGTACCTCAATTTTTGAAATTTCAAGACATTCATGACAGATCATGACATCGACATAGGTATACAGGGTTATTCACGGTATACGCCACGGAAGTTTATGGCCGTGTCTCTGGATTTTAGGATCTTTTTATTTTTGGAGTGGATAGAGACCCGGCAAAGGTACGTTTTAAAATTATATTCATAATGTACAGGTGTCCCAAAAGCATGAAACATATCAAACTTATGTTTTTTTAAATGGCATGCTCCTATGTTATTGCATTTTTAGACTGTCTGAGAAGAGAAAATAAGACTGGCTTTCACAGTTGGTGTTTAAATTCAGAAGTTTTGGAGTTATAAACAAGTGAAAATCGTCATTTTTCAAGTTCAAGGCCCTGTACAACGAAAGCGGTTCAAGATAGAGAAAAACGGCTTACATGTCCCTATTTTAACTTTTTATGTACTATCCTATGGTATAGAAACAATTGTGCTTTCTTTGATTTTTTTATATGGGGACACGTGGAGAAATCTCAGAATTTTTCAAATTTTTTATCACCCTGTATAAACATTTCATCTACATCGTTGGATAGTACATGAAAAGTTAAAATAGGGACATGTAAGCTGTTTTTCTCTATCTTCAGCCGTTTTCGTTGCACAGGGCCATGAACTTGAAAAATGATTATTTTCACTTGTTTATAACTCAGAAACTTCTGAATTTAAGCACCAACTCTAAAAGCCAATCTTATTTTCTCTTCTCAAACAATAATTTAAAAATGCAATAACATAGGAGCATTCCATTTCAAAAAACATAACTTTGATATGTTTCATGCTTTTGGGACACCCTGTACATTATGAATATAATTTTAAAACGTACTTCTGCCGGGTCTCTATCCACTTCAAAAATAAAAAGATCCTTAAATCCAGAGACACGGCCATAAACTTCCGTGGCGTATACCGTGAATAACCCTGTATATTGATCAACAAATAGTATATTGATAAAACTTTGTCTCGTCGTCCAAGAGATGAGGTAAGGTCTAAAATAACTCTCCTTCTGCAGATCTTCTTTTCCAAGGATCATGTATCCAAAATCTGCGTTTTCCTCTGCTTTCCATTAAAGCTCTCTTTATTAATTATTATTTATATTATCTTAATTATTATATTAATTTAAAAACATTGAAACCCTCTGATTACTTGTTTGGAATTTTAGCTGATACTCGTAGCTTCACTTTGAACAATCCGAGAGGCAGTTTGATACCCCACAACAATTCTCATCCAATAATTATCCCAGGATGGTTTCTCCGAGAATTTAATATTCAAATAGTCTACTCAGCATCTGAGAATCGAACACAACTACTACCTACTACTATTCCCTCTTAAACGATCTAATTAAAGCGTTTATTGATCTAGAATTGATCAAACATAATATTCATTGCAATAACAAGTAATGATTTCCAGTTCTGGTTCTAGCTATAACTCCAGCTCTAGCAGTTCCCGGCTCCTCTAAAACAAAAGTGCACCTACTAGCTAATAGATTATTTGTGTGTATTTTCTAGTCTCGCTTAGGTAATCAAATATCGTAAGGTCTGTATTCGATTCCTCGGCACACAGAGCTTATTATAGTGAGATACTCCGAGACTCAAACGAATTAGCAGACATACAAGAGGAGGGTATTGAAATTGCTTGCAACTTGCCACCCAGACTTTCCAAGAGTTCTAATTGAAATCTTCTAGACTAGTGATTTCATTATTTGATAAACCGCTTGGGGAAAAAACTACGAGTAGATAAACGTTTTGTCTTATCCTCTGTGATCAATAAGTCTAGAGACACGAAGTTAAACGTGAATAATAATAATAGAACAAGAATATTTTATGAAGTTCTCGCAATCGACGACGACACCTTTCGGAAGGTGCTTTACGATTACTAGCACTAGCAACTTGGAATCTCTCCCTTCCATATGCATATTCATGGTAACAAATAATAGTTCCTGCACGCGTTCGTACCTACCCGACAAACACTCCCAGATTCCAGGGACGTTCCAGGAAATATCGCCCGGACAATGGTGTTAATTTATTCAGTTTCAATGTGCCCTCTGCATGTTATTACGCCCTATGTTGGGGTTATAAATAGAAGCAATTTCGGCGCTGAATTTATGCCCTTTATGTAGGTGGGTGCTGGGTAAATTTTCAACTTTGATTGATGCTTTTAATCAGGACAAAAACCAAATGAATTTATCATTTAGGGGGAAGCGAATCGTTAGTGAAGTCGATGTAAGTTCCGGTATAGTAAGATTATTATTATTCATGTTCCGCCGATCAAAGCTGGTGTTATGGTGCTATGGTGCCGGTGTCGGTGCAAGTGCTAGTGCTAGTGCTAATAGTCCTATGCAAACATATGTATTGAACTCACACTTCTCTGATTATATCAAGGGACTGAATTGTTGATTAGCTCTGATTGCCAGAAATACAACTTCGATTACTGAATAATCTGATGATCTCCCTAAGTGCCCTGGGCGTCAATATTAAATCTCAATTGATGTGGTCCCCTTTATCTTGGCCCTTAATTTACTTAAGTTGTGGCGTGTTATTCATCCTGATAAGGTTAGGATATTACCTTACAAAGTGGGTGTTTCCGCATAAAACGAGATACTCCGATATAACAATATACTTTTATAGTATATTCGACAGTGCTGAGTTATATAGAACCTGGCTGACATAAAAATTGGAAACCTCTAACTTATAAATTCAATTTTTTGCCACTCAAGAATGCGTCGTCGTGGGAGTCTCCCCCGGTTCCCACTGGAGGATTTTAAAGCAGCTTTTTACGTTAACTGAATAGTATGTCCGAAGAAGGAACGGCGTAAAAGCAAATACCGAAGTTTGGATGGCAATTCACTTTGGAAAAGTAAAAGGATTATTATATGGAAGGGAAGGGATTCTCTTTATTACCGGTTCGAATTAAGTTATCTCGGGTTTTCAGGGGCAAAACACGACGTGTATGGTGGAGATGGACCGATATATTGACTTAACATTGGCGTGCACGTATAACAAGATATTGATAGGACGTACTGCTAGCTCGGCCTCGATTTTTCCCGGCAATTTTCACTCTCGCGTAATCTGAGACATATGACCTTGCTAAAATTTTCCCCAACTCCAAGACGTCATGTATGCAATCGTTTCTCGTCTACTGGATGACTTATAAAAGCGGCAACATATAAAGGGTGATTCACAGTCGATGGTACCTTAGACGTTTATGGATAACACGACAGGATTTTTCTGAAAACTTGATCATACTTGAATCGTTGGCTCTGCTCTATCTTTCTAAAATATTTTTACATTTATGGCTCTTCCGATTACACCGTAAATGGCTACCATCTTTGATCTTGTTACATTTTTACATTCTTATTGGGTTTTGAAAATTTTGAAAATTTAAAAATACAAGGTGTTTCTAAATGGAGTACCATAAATTGGAGGACTTGTAGATAAAGTTAAAAAAATACGAAAATGTAGGAAAATTTTTTTTAGAAAAGGCTTTATTGATGAGATACAGGGTGTTAAAGAGTCGACCGACAGACCACTCTTTTGTTAATATTTGTTGAAACAATAACCCAACTGAGACAATTTTTTGTGTGTAACAACAAGTTATAAAGAGCAATAATTAGACAAATTTTCGGTTTATTTCAATAAGCCAGTGGCGTAGAAACAGGGGTCGTTTGACACTTTTCACTCTTTAAAAAGGTAAGGGCTAGGTTTTTTGATGTCTTATTACTTTTTTCTGAATCAACGGTCTTTTTACAATAAAAAAGCCATACTTGTTTAATTTGCCCAGAGGCGTCCGTTTTTGAGATTTGCAATTTTGTGTAAAAAAAAAAAAATGCATTTGAACGATTATCAAATCAACCAAAAATAATGTTTTCGTTAGAGCAGCGTTTAAATGCATGTGTACGTGCAAACGGAGGACACTTCGAGCAATATTAGATAATCATTAAGGTAATTTTATGTTAGGTATGTTTTGTTCAATTACTTATGTTTTGTTATGTGTTGAATAGTTTTCTTGACAATAAATATTATTTAATTTTCACTTCGGATATGAAATGTCAAACTGACAAGTAAGTCCAAAAATTAGTTTATTTAAATTTCAAAGCTACCTTCACAATTTTAATAAATGAAATTTTTTTAATTGCCAAAAAAACAATTGCAAATATCTCAAAAACGGACGCCTCTGGGCAAATTAAACAAGTATGGCTTTTTTATTGTAAAAAGACCGTTGATTCAGAAAAAAGTAATAAGACATCAAAAAACCTAGCCCTTACTTTTTTAAAGAGTGAAAAGTGTCAAACGACCCCTGTTTCTACGCCACTGGCTTATTGAAATAAACCGAAAATTTGTCTGATTATTGCTCTTTATAAATTGTTGTTACACACAAAAAATTGTCTCAGTTGGGTTATTGTTTCAACAAATATTAACAAAAGAGTGGTCTGTCGGTCGACTCTTTAACACCCTGTATCTCATCAATAAAGCCTTTTCGAAAAAAAATTTTCCTACATTTTCGTATTTTTTTAACTTTATCTACAAGTCCTCCAATTTATGGTACTCCATTTAGAAACACCTTATATGAGACATTCCATTTAAAAAATCGAAGATAGTAGTAGCCCATTTCCGGTATAATCGGAAGTGCCAGAAATCCAGAAATAGTTTAGAAAGATGAAGTAGAGCCAAATTTTTAGAAAAATGTATGTCTCGTTTTCCGCAAACGTCTAAGGTATCATCCACTGTGAATCACCCGGTATTGTAATATACCGCGATTGGAACGTTTTACAAACTCCTAAATCTGCTATAGAAAAAAAGTGAAATCAATTTGCTGTTACCGAAGTTTTAAAAATGAGTTTTTTCATCAAATACATCCAGGACTACCACCATTGTAATCGCTGCGTAAAATCCACACAAATCCACCATATCCGAGACTGACAATTTGCTTTTAAACTGACAAAAACAGCGGAGACTGCAATACCTACTTCAGCTCTCGGTTTATTTTTAAAAAACAATTAAAATCGATCAACAATTATGGCTACAGCTGGTGGTCGAACAAAAAAATTTATTTATTATAGACTCTTCTTATGTTAAAAATTAGAACAAAGGTCAACGAAGAGTGGAAGCATCACTTTCGGACGCACAACCGCTGACGATATCTACGGCTGTTGTGGTCGAAACATTTGGAGTAAATTTCCAAGGACCATAACATCCCAGGAAATACAAATATATATTTCCTTGGCAATATAATCGTTCTTCTTTATCTTAGACCTTATCTCATCTACTTGGGGTCCGCCTTCCTTGTCCGCATCCTCCATTCAGCACGGGTTTGTGAAATATCGAGGGGTATGTGGTCCTCTTAGAAGGTTTTCTGGTCATCCAGGTGGCGGGTTACAATTTCTGTGATTTTTGTTTTATTGTTATTCCGAAGGTTCTTTAATCTTCTTCTTCCTCTCTCTTGTTTTTTTTCCTGTTCCTGTTTTCCTCTTTTTTCGTTTTCTCTCTTTTCTCTCTTATGATTTATATTATTTGAACAGTTGGGATCGGTAGAACAGAGTCTGCTGTCTTAATTTACGACAAACAGCTGAAACCCTATCCGTTTGTCGGTCTTTTTTTCCATGTTTTTTTTATATTTTGCAAGATGTAACTTATACCTCCACGGTACACCTTTTCGTGGATCTAGCAGAGGGTAAGACTTTTAGTTGTGTATCTAATGGGAGTCGACAATAACCTAAATTTTCCGTTTTCGCGCTTAACTGGCACTTGGTTGGAGAAGACATCGACCTCTTGGTCAGCCTCACGGGTCTTTGGGGATGAGAAAACGTATTGTTCTTGAAACCGAGCAAAGGAATTGTTCCTCGAACCAACTACCCTCCCTGTGCGCACGCTTTGCAAAACAAAACCATCAACGAACACATGTTTCTTCACGTAATGGGTAGGTGTGATACGACTTCAGCACCTTACAATAAAGAGAAATTGAAGTTTGTGAAAACTCTCACCAAAAACCCCCACCAAAGCTTAGAAAGTATCAAAAAAGTAACAAAATTCTGTCAAAAAGTGCAAAAAAAGAATGGTCCGGTCCAATTTTTGCCTGCAAACTTCAAATTCCTGTTAAGCGTCCCAATGAACTTAAGTACAGGGTGAGCAAATAAAAACTATACTACAAAGCTTTTCTCTGTTCCTAGCCTGACTCCAGATATCCGTGCTGTGTATTTTCTCATAAATAAGAGAGGCGCATTATTTTTAGTAGCCCAAAGGTAGAGAATATCTAAAGACGGCCAGCTTACTCCATTACTCTTTTATTGAAAAAAGGAGTAGGTACTGAACGTGTGTTTGCATGAACAGGATTAACATAAATGCCTTTATAAACGTAAATTTGAGTTATTCTTTTTTGGTTGTTATTGTTGCGTTGTTGTATAGTAGCAGGGCAACTAACAGGAAGTAACAGAACAATTGTAAATGTTAACCGTACAACACAGTTCTAGCTTTTACCGCTCCGGAACAATTAAATGCGATACGTTTTACATGCAGCTTATGTATTATGTGTAACCCTTGGTGTTAATACATCGTAATTATTAAAGTTCCAACTAAATTGTAATTACTAAACCGAAATTTCATGTTTCAGGTATGTACTGCATGCACGTGGACCTTCCCCGTCTTGAGATGTAAGGTAATTTTATGATTAAAGTTAGTCTTGCGGTTATTAGGGTATAGCATGACATTAAATAACGCAGAGTTGATGTCGTTAGACTTGGAGTTAGTTCCAGATAAACTATAAGAAATTTGCATGTAAATTGTTGACAAGGTCGGATAATTATTGCGCTGTAGGACTGGAGCGTTATTTGACTTGCAAGGATCCGAGTTAGTTTACAGACAATTGTGACTAATAAAGGTACAGATTGTTCTGTTTATCCTTGCAACATAAACTCGATTCACCTCCTGTCCCTTTTCACTGTATGAAACCCTCCAAAACTTTCTATGAATTGCTTTGTGTTGCCATATCAACCGGATTATATTATACTTCTTCTAGTTCTAGTTCGAGTTCTGGTTGTGGAGAACTAGCGCCCCGTCTCCAGAGAGAGAATAATCGAATATTCTATTCTTATATTATAAACTAGTGGCAGGGAGCGAGTGAGATCCTTTTTCTCTCGTGTTTTTGTAACCCAATAACGGCTTATTCTGGAATGGAATGTTTGGTTCGGATGCCATAAACTAGAATCGCTTTTACAAGTGGAATAATTTCTGCTACATTTACCAAAAACTTATTGGAATATCACAACAAAAATATGTGAAGAATTTAGGCTCGAACGCTTCAAATTATTATAGCCCCGGAAAGAAAACGTGTACCTGTGTGGTCCGGCTTTCCAGGACCACATTTCATTTTATCCGGCCGTATCGACGCTCGTTCGGGTTTCCGTTTTATTCACCAGGTTCCCGAAAGTCGCCTACCCCGCTCCCCCGGCCAGTTTCCCGCCCGAAATACATTCTGGCGCTAGATATATCCACGAATATCCACTAAGCCATGAAATATCGGTCAGCCTATAATCCATCTTTTAAACTTGAATAACTTTCTAACGCTTTTTTTCATCAGTTTCGGCATACATTTACAACTCCAGTCAACCCTGTTGCCTGATTACCATTAAAACTTTCTTTTTCAATTCCGTTGCCGCTAAAATATCGATATTTCTTGCAGAATAACAGTGTGTATTCAAATTTGATCAGACGGAAATATTCTTGTTAGAGCAGACGGAGGATAAATGGATTCGTTATCATTATTTATGAAATCAAACATTACCATAAGAAATTTATTAACAGAGCCAGACAAGTCTAGTTGCTTGATTCCTTAATAGTCCAGTAATTATGTCGAAAAAATGGGTTAGAAATGTAAGTGGATAGAGAAAGCTGATTTTTGGATATTGTGTGAGGGGGGCTAAGAAAAGCTTAACTAATTGTCGACCAAGATCTCCTATGTGCATACTTAGTCATCTTGAAAAAAGTGTTCAATTTTGCTTTTTTTAGCAATAACTCGGCTCTCCGTGTATATATACGAAAACTGGGATGAGATACTTTCTTTTTGATTTTTCTTTTCTGAAAAATTTTTTTTTCAAAGAATTTTAAGAATATGTCCTAAAATATAACTGCAACCCCTCAAAATTTCCATAAAAGTTTTCAAAAATGAAAAAAATGAGCTCAGTTAGATGCAGCTTATGGGAGGGATTGTTTACAATCATATTCAAAAAACTTAAATTTTCATGGTAATGTAAAAATGGATTCAAAAAATGGGCCCATAACCTCTACTATAATGACAATAGTAAATTACTAGTACAGACGAACAAACGAGATCTCTTGATGGATCTGTTAGAGAGCTTTCTAGATAATAAAGCTCTAAAGGAATAAGACAAACAATAAACTTTGTTTAAATCAATAGATTTAAACAATTTACTTTAAATTTAAATTACACCTATTTACGAAACATTATTCCGCATGTAACATTAGAGATAGTTCTTGTTCTTGGCAGGGTTTTTTGAATAACTTTGATTATATGTTCTTTCCACTAGACTGCGATTCATGAAAACTGACAAGTGAGTATAACAAGAGGACATTATTATTATTTTTATCAAAATATGTATACCTTACTTCCAGTTAGCCTGATGATTAATACCCGAAACAGGTCGACAAGATCTTCGTGAATTTTTTATTAATATACTCATTGACCTCCTGCCATTCAAGGCATTTAGGGCATATAAAACATTATATTCCTTAAATGCCCACTACCTACCAATCAATGAGATCACTAGCTCAAGAAATTTATACTCGCATTTCTCTTACCTGTTCAATTTTTTGAAACTAAACTTAACTGATCGTGATCCAATTTAATCCCTGTTAAGCTCTGAAGCTGAAGGCCGACTCTCTTCGAAATATGTCATATAAATTTTATAGCAGATCTGTTGAGAAAATTCATTTTCCTAGTCGCTTCCTATTTGCTCCCATAAAAGTAATTTGTCTGGAGTATGAGAATATAAAAAATTCAAAGATGGAGTTTACTTGAAATTTAAGTATCCCGATCAAATCCAACCCGTAAATTTGGAGATCCAGCTAACGCTCGTAGCTTATGTACAAATACTAATACGATGAGCCCATTACTTGCTACCAAATTATTATTTCATGCCCCATTAGTTAGCAGCCAAGTATAAAATCAGATAACATAATCCAGCATCTATCTCTCGAAACGGTACATTTACTTCTTAAACTATTATATTAAGTTCCCGCAGCGCAGGCAGCGTTAAAGTGAATTCCCCATCATCGCTGGACGGAAACATCAGGTCCCTATTTTGCGACACATAAAAGGGTCAGCTCTGGTAAGTACATAATAAGCCGGACTCTCGGTAGTATTTCAGTTATGATATCTCTCATACTTCCCATGATTATTAGCGGAGGAAAGCTGCCTTAATTGGAACCGGCGGAGCTTTGGCGACCGGTTTGAAGCAAACTCGGAGGAAAAACAGCACCAGTTAGGAGAGAAAGATTGAAGTTTCGCTTGCACGTCTACTTGTGTCTGTGAGTCGATTGGAAGTCTCTTTGAACCCTAACAAGGCTTACCTCTCACAAAGAGTTGCGCTCGTACGTGACGGACATTATGAATGTAGTATTGCGATTTAGAAAATGGACCTCGTCTGCTTTCCCGGGATATTTATCATGGAAACCACTTGTGTTCGTTAACCCACACAAGTTGTTTCCCAGGAAATATTTTACCACTGCTTCGTTTTACGTTCACACTTGTAACTAATTCTGAGGACTCTCGTTATTTGTCTTCGGTAATTTCTATGCTACCCGTATTAGATATGAATATACCGACGTATGTAAATGAGCTAAAATTATGAGATACTTTTTAACATGTTTTTTTTAGTATACCACGGTTTTTACACCTAAGTTTTTATATGGAAAAATGAGTTCCTAGATAAAATCAGCTTTACTTTCTTCACGCCTTACTATTATAGATTGCATGCTTCCCACTTTTTTCGCTTTAAATCTTAAAATGGCTAATAAAAATTATTTTACACTATTCAGTTCTTGTTAAAAAACATTTTATATTAAAAAAAAGTGTGTGAAATGAAAAAATTGAACTCCATAATGAGATTATAACAGAGACAAAGGGCTCAACTCGTGTACACCCTTGTTCACACTACCCTGTAGCTGGATCAGCCCACATGCTCTCTCATCGGCGTTCTGAATTTTCCAAATTTTTTGCCATATCTACAGACAGACAGGAAATCGAGTTAGTATTGCATTATCATTCATTTCTGAGCAATGTCTTTATGTTACGGTTTTTTTTTTCAGGGGATATACAGGGTGCACGATGCACGATATTATATCCTTCTCATATTGCTATCTTGTAAACGGTCAGAGATACAGGGTCGATTGAAACAGAGAAAGGATGTGCGATTTTTTGGTCATCTTGAATACGTCAAGATATGCAAGATATCTGTGACTGTTCCTGAAGTATCCTGAAAAAAACTGAAAAATCGAGATTTCTTATTTTTGGCATATCTTTCTTATTATTGGTAATTAATGAATAATTTTTTTGTAGGCTTACATAAGTCGGCAAGAGCTACCCATCTGATCAAAAATTTTCAAAGCCGACTAGATCTCAGATGAATGAAGTTTCGTTTTTCTTGTAGCCGCCGTATTAATTTTTTATGTTATTCGGTATGAAAGAAATAATATAAACCAAAAATTAATACACTTCAAAAAATAAATCTCAAAAATTTTTGTTCTTTTTTTCCTATGAAAAAGAGACAACTTTTTAGACCAAAAATGATAAAGAAAATACAAAAAAAAAGCAAGCAGTATGATTTTATATTGACGTATTTCGGCGAAAAAAATTTTTTTAAGAAGAATAAAAATGTTGCATTTTTTTAAGTTAATTTATTTTTGGTTTACAAGATTTTGTTATACCGAACAAGATAAAAAATATTATGGCGACCATAAGAAAAAGAAAAGTTGGCTATGAAAACTCTGGGATCTAGTCGGCTTTGAAAATTTTTGAAATTGAAACTTTTGAAGGTGAGCTTTTAACGGCTTATGTAGGCCGTTAAAAAATAATTATTAATTTCAAATAATAAGAAAGGTATGGCAAAAATTAGGAATCTCGATTTTTTGTTTTTTTCAAGATATTTGATGAACGGTCACAGATATCTTGAATGTCTTGGCGGATGAGTTTGGGACTCATCAGTATTTTTTTTTTCTTTGCAGCGTGAGCAAAATAATTATTATAAAATCAGGGAATGTCAAAAGTAGCAGTAACGAGAGCTTGCAGTGCAAGCGAAGGGCAAAATGTTGTTTCGGCAAAACGATAATACTGCAAAAGAAACTTTCACGACAAATTTCTCTGAAGACAATGAAGTTGAATAACTTGAAAACTGAATCAAATACTATCAGAGTGCTAGTTATTCTGCTGCTTTAATTATTTAAAAAGGTACACCCTATATATAGGTATCTAAGGTAGATTAGGGATGCCAAAGAGTTCTTCAGTTCTTATTAACTCGATTTGCTCGAGTTCTTATTTTTTATTGTGCTACCTAAACTCTATGAAGAACTAATAAAAAGTAGATTTAGGGTTATAAAGATGTTAATGTGATTTCCAAAGAATAGGTTAAAATGGACAGATGTTTAATGAGTAAATTATGGTTTACATTTCCTGTTTAATTTAAAATCAAATAATTATCCTGTCTTATTTTAAAAGCTTTAAATTTGATATATATGTTTAAACAATCAGTTTGTTTAAAATAAAGGATCCTTTACTTTGCACAGCTGTGTACAAAAGAATAAGATACTTCCGATATCATTTATATCGGGAAAGATAAAGTTCGTGAGTGGTAATTAATTAATTTACTAAGTTAGCACTGATCTTCTAGTCCTTCCTCGTCATGATCGGTGAGATAAAATAAAAGACAACACTTACAGTTTCCGGGATGAAGCTGATTGAGGTAAAAACTGTCTTTATTTTGACAGTAAAAAGGATATTAATAACTCCTGGACTTTACTAGGTGTGGTGTTCAATCAGGCATTGAAGTCTCCAGAGAAAGCAGCAGGTGCAGAGACGACGCCCTGATGAGACTCCTAGGATTGAACAACCAAAACAGCACTAGCACCGGGAAATGTTCTGCTGTCGTTGAAAATCACCAAAACGTTGATTTATTTCACCTTGGATAAGTGAAAACGATGCAAGGATCAATTAGATAGTTGAAGAACAGAAATGGGCCACGCTCCCTTTGTTTCCTAGTCCAAGATGGCTTCCTCGGTCGCAATAGACAATAAATCCGGATATTAGTAGATACCGGAGAAGGGAAGGTATTTACCAAAGGGAAAGGTAAAGATAAAGGTATAAGGTAGAGTTAAGATAAAATTCCCAAAGCTAAAAATAAGTAATAATCGAATTAGAGCTTCTCTTCAAAAATATCTGTAATGGCGACTTACCCTGAACAACAGGCTTCGATGGGAACGATCAAGAGAATCAACTTTCTTGATGGACAGATAAAAAGGAAGTGAATTCAGTTCCGTGAACTCGAGAGGAAGTCCGCCTTCGATTGGTGAAAGGAGAAATGTCACGGGCAGATACTGAAATCTGATTGACAGTTGACAACTTATTTGGTTCCTGAAAGGAACTCAGGATCGGACTGAAACGACAACTTATTTGGTTCCTGAAAGGAACTCAAAATCCTAGTGAAACGAAACGTGCAATGCCATCTAGTAGTGAATTATCCAGACAGTACCAGCGCCAGAATATGGTGTGGGTAGTCAGTTCAAAGATGCGATCTATATTATAGGGAGTTGTAGGGAACTGTAATTTTACAATTCTCTTTAAAACGAGGGAAGCTTTGCAAAGAGGACAACAGGTGACGCATTCACGTTACACACCTCCCCTTACCGATGCATGAGAAAATTCAAAAACTAGAAGAAAATTCTAGTTCTTTCTATACCCGTAGAAGGGTATACATGAAGGTATGATTGTGGATGACCAACAAGGACAACACAAATCTAAAAAGAGAGAGAATAGTGTTCTACAAAACAGACTTTGTAAAAGTTTTCTACCATGTTTACTATTCGTTCAGATAATATCGCACAGTCAGTCATTTTAACTAGCTATACAATATAAAAAGAAATATTTAATTCGCTCGTGCAGATTAAATTTATAGTTACAAAACCTTAATGCTAAGTAGATAAAAGAAAATGTACATGCATTCTTTTTAGATAACATGCTACTAAGTTGATTATTATTATAAACACTTATAATTAGATATTGTATATACAAGAATTAAAATTAAGTTATAACATTTCGGTATAACAGGCTCGCTGTTAATAGAGCTGCACTGTTTTGTTTGATGTTCAACCACCCATAGTTTGGAACACTACTTCAGCCTGGGGTTTCAAAAACCGCCAACACTGAAGGACTAAGAAAATTGCTATGGGAGTTTTCGCACAAACCAAAACTCTCGGAAACAGGGCTGCTATTCGATAGAATGGACAACTAAACAAATCCAGAAATTCTGACTTCATCATAAAAAGTCAAGGTAGCGGGATAGATATAATTAGGCATATATACAGATAACTCAAAAGGTATTCGCAAACATATGCGAATGGGGAGAAATAATGTACATAATTTTCATTCCTTACAATGAAAATAGATAGGGGAAGATATAAATGTAAGAAAACGAGATGTAGATAATTCTACTCCTTTATGGGAAAGTTTCGATAGATAAGTAGTTGTTCTAACTACTACTAGTTACAAGGGGACAAGCTAAGATAACTGGTCATTGAGGAGGTCACTTTACGTGTCCTTGTCAGATAAATCTCAAAAGTCATACGGAACAAATTACTTGGATATTTCCAATAATCACTTCAAGAAATCCTCAATAATCGCCTGGATTACTAGATTTTCATCAAAGACACAGTAAGATAGCTCAATCACTCGGAAAGATAAGGCAAAATGGGAAGACCATTTTCATCGCTGAGATAGGGGACATTCGATACCAGTGTTCAGATTCCTTTACTTCAGCACTGAATATCTAGGGCCTCTTTTGCAAATTCAGAACTCGAATTCACATAGATTTCTATTTTCCATCTGGGAAAATATTCGCAGAGAAGATAATGATTAGCTATCATTTCATTATGAAGCTAATAGGTAAAGATATTAAGGTAAGATAAGATAATGTCTTTTCTTCATCGAAAAGAATATCTAAGATAAGCATTAGCTACCATTTCATTATGGTACTAATAGATAAGGTAAGGTAAGATCAGATAATTTCTTTTCTTCTACGAAAAGAATATCTAAGATAGGCATTAGTCACCATTTCATTATGGTACTAATAGATAAGGTAAGGTAAGATAAGATAATTTCTTTTCTTCATTGAAAAGAATATCTAAGATAAGCATTAACCACCATTTTACTGTGGTGCTAATAAATAAGGTAAGGGAAGATAAGATAAAAGGTATCTGCTGTCGTCTGATTGGACAAGCAGAGCAGTTTTCACTTTAGCACGTAGCAGGGCGGAAACTGTCGGGAAAGCACCCTACTCAACAGAGACGGTGGGTAAGATAAAGATAACCTGCTGTCTTTTGTTTGGACAAACAGGGCAGTTTTCTCTTTAGCCTAAAGCAGGGCGGAAACTGTCGGGAAAGCACCCGTGGATAGATAGTAGATAAGATAGAGGTAAAGGAAAAGATAAGGTAGATACAACGGTAAGATAGTGTTTTTCGTTGGTTCAATGAACACAAGAAAACTTAAGAGATAACATTAGACTTGTAAACGTTAGCCAGATAAGATAGATAAATAGCTCCTTCTTAGGGTAAAAGTTTAGATAACCAGAAAAATTATGGGTTCTCAAAATTGAGCGATAGTACAAGATAAGAGACTGAGGATAACAGATACCGATCCCAAAATTAGCAACATTTATACTTTGAGCTCACATTCACACAGCTAGTTTCGAGATCCTTGAGAAATGCTTTGAAAGATACCGTTTTCATTCTGCATACATTCTTCATTCATTCTAAGATACGACTAAAGACATAGCACTCTCAATTCGCGTATTGTCAAACCTCATTCCAAACAGGAGTTTGTATATGTTGTAGAGAAGATAGAAATTAGGTAGGAATAAAATTTCTGGAGAGAGAAGGAAGTGAACTATTCATCAGTTTGAGGCGGATCTACGCCTCCATACGCCTTTAAGTCTTTCACATGCCAGCGACCTAGCGGGTTGCCTTCCTGATCCTGTAGTTCGTACACTAATTTAGATATTGCCTTGGAAATTCGGCAAAGTACGAATTTAGGGGCCAGTTTGGCAGCAAAGTTCTTTGCAGCATTCGAAAGGGGGTAAGTATGTTTCCATACTAACTCTCCTTCCTGGAAAACATCTGGGCGCTTACGCAGATCATAATACTTTTTATTTACGTCATAAGCCTTTTTTTAATTTGACTCTGACGTCTTCAAAGATAGGAGGCAATCTAGAGATATCATTTTCCCTATGCACATAAGAAAGATCTTCTGGTAGGGCAAGGTAGTTATTTTCGACAGGACCATAAAAGGTTCCGTCAATAGGTATGTTTCGAGCGAAAACTAGGAAAGCGGGAAAATGTTTGGTGACTTCGTTCACAGACAAATTAATTGCCTGGGCCACCTTGTAGACATTTTTATCCCAGTCTTTGTGATTATCTTTCACATAAGACGAGATAGCGGTAAGCAAAGTTCGATTGGTCCTCTCGGTAGGGTTGACTTGTGACAAGTGTCTAGCACTATACCACAAATTAACTTGGTACTCTTCCAATAACTTGGTGAACTGAGTACTCTTAAAAATCTGAGCGTTATCGCAGAGAACAATTTGAGGGACACCAAAGATCAAGAAAACTTGATTTTCGAGATATTTTACCACTGCAGCTGCGGTTGCGTTCGGCATGGGCTTTACCAGCACGAATTTAGAGAACCAATCTGTGACTACGAGAAGTTGTGTATTCCTGGCTTTCGACCTAGGAAAGGGACCCATAAAATCTATGGAGATAAATTGGAAAGGAAAGCTTATGCTTTTGTAACCACCCATTAAACCAGCACGAGCGACATTAGTCGATTTGTGAGCACCGCAAACCTGACAATTTCGTATGAATTTCTTTACCGTTAGGTCCATTTTGGGCCAATAGTAGAATTCCGATATTCGTGCCTTGGTTTTTCTTACGCCGAAATGGGCCGAAGTAGGGGGATTATGAAAAGACGCAACAACATCATCCCTATTTGGTGTAGGTATGACTATTTTCCAATTGGAAAGATTTGACGATAAGGAATGGTTCGGCTTCAGATGTTTGAGAAGAAGACCGTTTTCAACCGTGAAATTTGGGTAACTATCTGGATTTCCCGTGACGTTTTCCACCATTTTCCTATACCACTCATCTGGTGTAAGATCATTCGCGGTTAAGAGAGAGATATTTCGAGAAAGGAAATCTGCTGGAACATTACAAGATCCCTTGCGATGTTTCATCTCGTAATTGAACTGGCTAAGTCGTACACACCACCTAGCTAAACGACCTGTGGGCTCCTTAAAATTTTTAAGCCAGAGAAGAGAGGCATGGTCGGTATAGACCGTGAATTTGGTGCCTTCAACATAGGGACGAAAATGCTCTATGCCGAAAAGGACTCCGAGACATTCTTTTTCGGTAGCATAGTATTTCCTCTCTGCCTTAGAGAGAGTGCGACTAGCGTAGGCTATTGGGTGTTCAAAACCTTCGTCTTCTTGATACAGAACTGCGCCGATTCCATAGTCACTCGCATCAGTTTGTATGCAGAAAGGCTTGGAAAAATCAGGGCTAGCCAAGACAGGGGCCGATGTTAGGCGTTCTTTAAGAAGTTTAAAGGCTTGGTCAGCTTCTGAAGTCCAAGTAATAGACTGTCCCTTCTTTCTATTGTGCAAAAGTGCAGAGATAGGGGCACTAATAGTGGAAAAGTCTTTGACGAATCTACGATAGTATTGCAAAATGCCTAGAATGTGCCTGACACCTGTGGTGTTGCGAGGAATGGGAGCTTCTGTGATTGACTTTACTTTGTCTTCACAAACACGGAGACCTTGTTTGTCTACAATAAATCCAAGGAAAGAAAGAGAGTCACGACAAAATTGACACTTCTTAAAATTCACAGTGAGGTTGGCCTTACGTAACCTTTCATAGACTTCGTTTAGAACTTCAAGATGTTTCTCAAAGGTATGAGTGACAACAATTATGTCATCCAGATAAACAAAAACGAACGGCTCGAGGTCAGGTCCAATGATCCTGTCCATGAGACGTTGTTGCGTTTGCGCGCTGTTCCGCAAACCAAAAGGCATACGCCGGAACTGGTATAAACCCCTTCCGGGTACTATAAAAGCTGTCTTTGGACGTGAATCAGCGTCTAGAGGTACTTGGAAAAAGGCTTGCTTTAAGTCTATAGAGGAAAGAAAATTTGCGTCTCGCAGTTTACAGAGAATGGAATCAATCCTAGGTAGAGGGTATGCATCATGGGTGGTAACTTCGTTTAGTTTTCTCCCATCAAAGCACATGCGATAGGTATTATCCTTTTTCTTCACTAAAAGGACTGGCGAACACCAGGGGGAATTACTTTTCTCTATGATGTTAAGTTTCAAAAGCTTATCAATTTCCTCATTTAGAAATTTTTGTACTGCCGGAGACAAGGGATACTGCCTTTGCCTAAAAGGTTTGGCATTCGGGGTCTCTATAGAATGACAGAGAACAGAAGTTTCTGGCAGCACATCGATAGGAGATAAAATTTGAAATTTTTCGATAATTGGGTTTAATTTCACGACATCTTCAGGAGGAAGAGTAGAAAAATCATGGATTCTACTTATGGTGCTAACCTGGGGTTCATCAAAACAAGAGGGAGGATCCACTCGGTCTCTAACCTCAAATGAATCTCTGGAAAAATCAATAGAGATATTGAAAGCTATGGCCACGTTCATACCTAAGATAATCTCGGGCAAGATAGAAGGTACAACATGAAAACGAACAACTTTAGTGACGTCATCAATAGTTAAGGTAAGGTCCAAGATTGAAGTGACAGGTAATGGTGAACCATCTGCATTTCGAAGGGAACATAAGAGATCTGAATTTCCAGAGGAATCATGGGTTCTGCCGAAAATTTCTTTTATGACTTCAACATCACAAACCGAAATATTTGCTCCAGTGTCAAAAAGAGCAGTGAAACGCTTTCCTTGCATATCCACCGAGATATAGGGACGGTTATCTACTGGATCGGGTTGTAGAATTTGAGACACGATTGGGGGTATCATTTCAGGGGTCGTAGACCTACTAGGTTTATTTTTAGGGATGACAGTTGGAGTCCGATAGAAATCAGAGACTCTATTTAACCAGACCTTCCACATATTCCTTTGATGGTGGAGGTCCGCAGTCGTAAAGATATTTACTTTTGGTTTTCGGAGGGGCTTGCGTGGTTTGTATCCACGGGCCTCTTCGAAGGGAGAGATACTTTTGGGTGTCTTGGCTCCTGCTGCGTTGCACCCTGACGCGCAGTCTTCTCGTTTTTTGGGCGAGAATAATTCGGTGAGCAAGAGGGACATTTTGGTTTAAAAACATCTTTCTTTCCACAACCGTAGCAGAAAATAGTTCTGGGTTTTCGACATTTTGGGTAGAGATGACCCTGGTTAGAACAATTCCAACAGAAAGGTAAAGAAGCTTGGTCGTGACCTGCATCACGTTTTCCTGAAAGACGAGAAGTTGACCTTGAAGGGACAAAGGAATGTTTTGCCGATGTTAGAATGGCCTCATCTGGACATGCCAGGTCTGAACTAAGGAGACTATGCACCTTCTTTGAGGGAGGGGGTCGATATTTAGAAATCATGGCCCTATTGTCTTCTAGCTTCTTGCATATAGAGATAATCTCATTGGCAGTTGACACTTCAACCAGAGCCAAATGGTTCAAGAAGTAGGGGTGTAGATTCCGCTTTATGATCTTAAACTGTTCCTCCTCTGAGGGAATAATTGAAAGTCTTTTGAAAAGTTCTTTCATGGAGGCTACATACAGGGCTACTAGCTCCTCTTCTCCTTGAGTGCGATGATTTATCTCATTGAGAAGATCATCATCGTAAGATAGGGGTAAGAAAGTTTCCTTCAACTTTAACTTAATTTCCTGCCAAGATTTTAACGAACCGGCAACACTGCGATACCAGGTGAGGGCCTTATCCTCAAATAAGTCAACTGCTGAAGTAAAAAGATTCTCATCGGAAACATTCCGCGAGATTTGCAATTCTCGAACCCTTTCTAGGAAATAAATCAGGTTGTCTTTACTAGAGCCTGAAAACCTTAGGTTCCACTTATGTACAGGGACACTGTACTTGGTACTAGCTGTTGAGGTAGATGATTGCGAGGTATCAGAAACAGGAGGAACGACCGGTTCATTCTCATCCAACTTCAGAAGCCATTCTCCCTCCAACTGGAGTGCTTCTCCATAAGCCTCATCTCTATGAAATTTCTTAGAAGCGTCAGCTTCAACATTTAATCTGTTTATTCGAGCGATAACATGATCCACTCGAAAAGGGATACGTCTGCTTGCAAGATCAGTGAACAATCCAGAAGCTTCAGGAATCTTTTTCTTTAAATCTAGCAAAGTTGCTTTGATTTCAGAAAGATCCTTATCAAAATCGTAGGGTGACTCTAACGCTACCGTAGAATCTTCCCTATTAATAAGCGCTCGGAATTGTTTCCTTCGCTTGTCTTGCGTACTTTGAGGTGTTTGGTTCCTCAACGCAATCTCATAGGTAAGCTCATCGCTGAGCAGGGCTGAAGCGGGATTCATTTTAGAAAAATGTAGGTACTATAATATAGTATAGATAGATGAGAATAAAATTTTTTATTTTATTCTAGAGAGAAGACAGTAGTATTATCAGCACAGGTAGGCAACGTAGCACCTAGTGTACCTGGCCTAAATAAGGAAAGAATGAACCTGGCCTATATAAAGAAAGAATAAACCTGGCCTACTTGACTTGGCTGTGACGTCACGTCACCAGTACAAGCGAGAGAGAGAGAGATTTAAATTCAAAAGAATTCCCTTCGTTTTAAAACGAAAAATAGGTCACGGTATTTCAAAAAAACTAAAATACCGATATAAGATATAATTTCTTAGTAGAGAGAGAGATAAAGGTAATCTAGAGAGATACTAAGATAAGATAAGGCAATATTTAAATATGCATAGGTATGTCGGTAAGTACAGATATTCTCTAGAGTCGGTAAGGTAGGGATCGGAAGAAGTACATGTCACCATGACGTATCTTTACACGTAAAGAATTCACTTCCTACGTTAGACGTAAAGAATTGTCGTTGCTTTAGCAGTCTGTCAGCGTATGACAATGACAGAGGGACACCAGTTGGAACAGCTGATCGATAATTCAGATATTTCGAATTTAACATAAAATTCATGAGCGAAGGTATGGGATAATGTTAATGAAGGAAATGTTTGGATGTAACTTTCAAAGACAGTTTGATCGCAGAGCTCTCTTAAGAGTATCCTCTTTGCACGGAGTCAAACTTCTTTCAAAGCTTACTCGAGACCTTCGCGACAGTATTAACAACCACTCCGTAAAGCTCCTTTTGCAAGGTTACCCTTTAGCGGCAGTGTAGCGGTAAGAAGATAAGGTATTTTCGCGTCACGACACTATTATTCACCAGCAGTAAAAACACAATAACTAACTAAGACATTCTTAGACTAACATGCGAGTTCATGCAACTATAATAATCATGCATTAAAAAAAGTAAGATAACTGTACGATACATCTGAACAAAGTAATTTATGACGTTAATATCAATTTTCCATTTATAATGGGAACTAAGAAGAGATCAAGTGCTTTTATTTAATTAAGGTAGTTTCTAATCCAAAGTTTGAGGGTGAATTCGATTCCCGCCGGGGAAATGCCAATTGCAGCGTGAGCAAAATAATCTATTATAATTCAGGGAATGTCAAAAGTAGCAGTAACGAGAGCTTGCAGTGCAAGCGAAGGGCAAAATGTTGTTTCGGCAAAACGATAATACTGCAAAAGAAACTTTCACGACAAATTTCTCTGAAGACAATGAAGTTGAATAACTTGAAAACTGAATCAAATACTATCAGAGTGCTAGTTATTCTGCTGCTTTAATTATTTAAAAAGGTACACCCTATATATAGGTATCTAAGGTAGATTAGGGATGCCAAAGAGTTCTTCAGTTCTTATTAACTCGATTTGCTCGAGTTCTTATTTTTTATTGTGCTACCTAAACTCTATGAAGAACTAATAAAAAGTAGATTTAGGGTTATAAAGATGTTAATGTGATTTCCAAAGAATAGGTTAAAATGGACAGATGTTTAATGAGTAAATTATGGTTTACATTTCCTGTTTAATTTAAAATCAAATAATTATCCTGTCTTATTTTAAAAGCTTTAAATTTGATATATATGTTTAAACAATCAGTTTGTTTAAAATAAAGGATCCTTTACTTTGCACAGCTGTGTACAAAAGAATAAGATACTTCCGATATCATTTATATCGGGAAAGATAAAGTTCGTGAGTGGTAATTAATTAATTTACTAAGTTAGCACTGATCTTCTAGTCCTTCCTCGTCATGATCGGTGAGATAAAATAAAAGACAACACTTACAGTTTCCGGGATGAAGCTGATTGAGGTAAAAACTGTCTTTATTTTGACAGTAAAAAGGATATTAATAACTCCTGGACTTTACTAGGTGTGGTGTTCAATCAGGCATTGAAGTCTCCAGAGAAAGCAGCAGGTGCAGAGACGACGCCCTGATGAGACTCCTAGGATTGAACAACCAAAACAGCACTAGCACCGGGAAATGTTCTGCTGTCGTTGAAAATCACCAAAACGTTGATTTATTTCACCTTGGATAAGTGAAAACGATGCAAGGATCAATTAGATAGTTGAAGAACAGAAATGGGCCACGCTCCCTTTGTTTCCTAGTCCAAGATGGCTTCCTCGGTCGCAATAGACAATAAATCCGGATATTAGTAGATACCGGAGAAGGGAAGGTATTTACCAAAGGGAAAGGTAAAGATAAAGGTATAAGGTAGAGTTAAGATAAAATTCCCAAAGCTAAAAATAAGTAATAATCGAATTAGAGCTTCTCTTCAAAAATATCTGTAATGGCGACTTACCCTGAACAACAGGCTTCGATGGGAACGATCAAGAGAATCAACTTTCTTGATGGACAGATAAAAAGGAAGTGAATTCAGTTCCGTGAACTCGAGAGGAAGTCCGCCTTCGATTGGTGAAAGGAGAAATGTCACGGGCAGATACTGAAATCTGATTGACAGTTGACAACTTATTTGGTTCCTGAAAGGAACTCAGGATCGGACTGAAACGACAACTTATTTGGTTCCTGAAAGGAACTCAAAATCCTAGTGAAACGAAACGTGCAATGCCATCTAGTAGTGAATTATCCAGACAGTACCAGCGCCAGAATATGGTGTGGGTAGTCAGTTCAAAGATGCGATCTATATTATAGGGAGTTGTAGGGAACTGTAATTTTACAATTCTCTTTAAAACGAGGGAAGCTTTGCAAAGAGGACAACAGGTGACGCATTCACGTTACATCTTATTTATTATTAATTTTTTCATTTGTTTTTTTTTTATCTTGATTGCACTTATTTTGATTTTGATTCCATTATATTTTGTTGCTTATGCATGCCTCTTTGTTGAATCAACAGTGTCAATACAAATTTATGTTTATAATAATAATATTATAAAACTAGAAGGTTTCATCTTCTAGTTTTATCTCGTCTTAAAGACCTTACTCCTCGTCTCATTTACAATAATAAAAAAAGTTAGTTGTTGCTACTAAAAATAAAAATAGCTTATTAGCTCTACAAAAAAGGAGAAGATGAATTTTTTAAGCCAGTTTCTTGTTGATTTTTAACATAAGCGTCAGTATTAAAGATTCAAGATACTGATCTCTATCCCAACACTATAGGTATCTGTGTCTCTGCAGTGAAAGTGAAAGAAACTAGAAGTAGGTACATGACAAAGTTGTTCGGTGATTTATGAAAATACTTTATTTTATCAGATACAGATACAAATGATAAACGACAGGAAAACCCATTCTCTCTCTATAGATGCTAGGATCGGGATAAAGGAGTCCATTAACAGGATAGTGTTGTTTGTCATCAATGTTCTCACCCAAACAAACCAAGTAAAGTATTAGGAAATTCACAAAATTGAATATTAGGAGGAGACGGTTTCATCAGCATTCGCTTGTAGCAATTTAAAAAGAGCTTGTGACCTAAAAACCTACAAAGGAGTTGAAGGGATGAATAATTTTCTAGCTTTATTACCCACACAGTACATTTATCCATGTAAAAGTCGTTCCTATTACGCAAGAATTTTATGTAGCTAAAAGTTTTTGATTGATCGCGAAAATTTATTAAAGTCATTCTAGCGGCGGTGCTGCTGCTGCATAGTTTGAAACTAGAATGAAGGGAGCAGGGAGTACAACATCTCTACAGATTATTCGGGTATTCAGGGAGCTATGCAAAATATCCGTGCTCTAAGACTTTTGATTTATCTATTTGTTTGTGAAATTCAATTCCTGAAGCTTATATGCGACAAAAGGAATACTATATCAAATTTAAATATTATGATAGTATTTTATCCACTTGTTTACCGTGCTTTCTCTTCTCAGCTTCAGTCATAGAGAAAGATCTATATGTATAATGTATATATGTATACAAGTTTCGTGCATCTGTTTACAAGTTCCAAATATGTTATTTTCTTGTAGATACTACTTATTTAACTGAAGGGAAATCTACAATGAAGTAAATGGATCAATCAATGTAACCCTATAGCTTCTGGTTAACAAGTTTACCTTTTATTATTATGTATGTAAATGGACCAGTAATAGACTAACAAAAGTCGGTGTTATGACTTTTTTCTATACGTAGGTATTATAATATAACGACCTAGACGAGTCTAATACCCTAATACATTTACCGCGGGTATTTACTTAATATCCTATTTTATGTTTTATGGGAGTTCATAAAAACCCAATTACAGTGGAAAAATGAAACCTTTGCTTTACTGTTGCTGAGGGGGTGTCATGACGTGCAATCTGCTCGCCACACGGCATGAATTTTTCATTCCTAAAGCCCTAAATGAATTTCCACTCCCCTGATTATTCAGAAAGAGGTGGCGGATTATTGTTTTAAAAGTAAATTTGTGTATGCGAAAGCACACACAAACGCAAGCATGTTATAATAATCGCTGCGACGTAATAATATTTTACATAAATTAGGAAAACATACGTGAAAGCTGCCTTGGAGGGTTCCGTCAGCGTTCCCCTGTTTGGAGAGCGTGTTGTTCATGGGAGCTTTTCACAAACTCAGATGCCTCTTACCCGATGTCAGTTTATCCTTAAAGGACAATACTGCATGACAAGATGAGCAAAACAACCCTGTTTGGATGCCGTGAGGAAGAGATTAATATAATATCTCAACATCGGCGATATTTCAGGAAATTCCTTTTCCTTATTTATAGAGATGGAATATTATTTCAAAACCGATGAGAAATATCTGAGATTATTAGGAAAATGTGGTAAGATTGTCTTAGATATAATATGAAGCCGGAATTTTATCTTAAGCTACTATAAAACTTTTTTTTTCCTTTTCATGATAATGAAAAATTATTTTAACGAATTTTTGTCGAAGCAAGACGATAATTTTGGCTTAAGCAAGAGAGCCGAATCAAACAGAATCTCTTGATGGTGCAGGTTTTTTTTTTCTTGAGAGCGCCCTGATTCGAAATCGCCTAAACACCTCAACTTCATGGCTATATTGTTCTTCGCTTCATGTCATGTGTCAATTATTCAGACTCATTTTTGGCTGCTGCTTATTCTTTATATATTCTTTTATGTTTTTTTCTTAACCCGTATTTTTACTTGACCCCGTGTTCTACTTTTTGGTATATCTTAAATCTATCTTACGCAGTAGTATGGCATATATTTCTGATTGAAATTTTTACCCATTGCGCTTGTTGGGTTTTATCCAGCTCAATGTATATGCCAGCCTTCAGTCTCTTGATCTGTCATTGACCCGTCTGTATACCAGTTTGTTCCGACCAATCCGACCAATCCCATTCCTTCCGATCCATGATTCCTACGTTAAAGTTATTTCGGAATGTAAATTGCAATCATGTGGTCTATGTTGGCATCTAGCAGGTCCACTACACCTTGTGTCACCGTTCCGCGTACTTGCCGCTTGGTTCCTCTTGAAGCCTTAGGCGTGCAATTATTGCCTCTCCTATTGTCAATTAATGAATTGGGGGAAAAAAAAATGTCTTGCAGGACTTCCATTTCTGCAGTTGGAGTTGTTTTCATTGCTCCCGTTTTCCAAGGCATGCAATTCTTTGCACTTTGGTTTTCATTCCCTCTTGGTTCAAACGTTTCAGTAACTCGTCCATGACACGGTTCCATATCAAGGGAGATAGTAAATTTCCCCGTGGATACCCCCTCGCCACCTGAGCCATTATAGTTTCATCCAATAGGGATGTACTTATCTATTTATTTTTCATCATACACTCTATCCACCCGCATATTATTGCATCAATTCCTCTACTTCTCAATGGTTTTGAAATTGATTGTAAAGATCTCAAACTATGACCTATATTTATGGCGTATTCACCCTTTTCCACCAATTGGTGTGAAGCTGTTTCCGTTGATTTTCTTGTTCTATAGGAATGTTGGTTGTGATAAGGTGGTCTGTTTGCGAAGGCATGATACCTTATGTTCTTATCCAGCAGTTTTTCTAAAATCCTCAGTAAAAAGAACATGAAACTTATTGGTTTTAGATATTTTGCCCCGTCCTGTTCTGTTTCCCCAGGTTTGGGTTTATAAATAAAAAACTTTAATTAGGGTCCAGGTTCTAGTTATGTGTCCCAGTGCAAGACAGCCCCTGAGGATCAAACATAACCTCTGGATCAGAAGGTGTGGTCCTTTCTGCAATATTATTGGTAAAATACCATCCATATCTGACCATTTATAAGGATCAAAGGAGTTGGTCTTTCCTTGAGGGTCTCAGTTCTACATTGAGGCAGTCTTGTGGGGATAAACCGGTGATTCGAGATCCTATATCTCCCACTCCTATGTTTTCCTCCAGGGTGGTGCAGGTTACTCATGTCCAAAGCTCTGTGGTGATGAAACGAGCCCAACCTTCCCCAAATCTGTTTGCTTGGAGAGCTGAGTCGGCATCAGTTTCAAACGCCTTCGTAGCGTGGAATCCACCAATGGCCTCGACTATGTTCATTAATTAACAGCATAGAAATATCCTGAAAATGATGTGATGAGTCGTTTCGGCAATCCAACGTCCATTAATGCCAATTTTGGTGTCGGGTTTGGGGAGTCGGTCTGGCGACTATTCAATTTTTTCGATACTCTCCCGATTGTCACATCGATTCTTCGTACGTAGATCCCAAGTCATATTTCGTTCTAGATCATGAAGCGGGGACAACAGTCAATATTAGTATGGGTGCGTCATGTACTTCTCATGGAGTGGTCTACCGCCGAATATGCCTGTGTATACTGGATGGATGGATTACTGTTTGCGGTTGAGATAGCCAGCAGCGGATGCCAGACAGGATGATATTATCTGAGAAGTGAAAACACACCTTGAAGCTCCCAGTTTCGATGTATTTATTATTCCTGGAGCAATACAATTTTCTGAATACGATTATTATTACAATAATTATTATTGATTTCATTAACTACAAATCAGAAGATAAATAAACAAGCGTTTGATTAAAATACGGCGAGATACACCGATTGATAATAATTCCTTTACAAATTCATCCCCTCGGTCAGCAAGAATAATATCTAAAAGGTCGTTTCTAGCATATACCTAGTATTGAATAAAATTTTAGAATATACAGAGAGAGACCGTTTACCTTAACCCTTACCCTTACCAAAGAGACCCACAGCAGTAAATTAATATGAAACCATGATAGAGAAATGATCCTGGATCTAACGTAGACAAAACCAGGAAATCCAGATAAGCTCAGGTCTTACACATCATCAGTTAAACGCCTCCGAATGAAACAGTTTTCAACCGTGACCGTAATCATTTGTTTCGGAAACCTACTAGATTTACCCTTGACTAGGGATGAGGCGTCCGATTTCACCCTCCCGGATCACAACCTTGTTACTTCCCGTGTGACGGAACAGTTAATGGAAGAACAATCACGTTTTTGCTGTCGGTTACAGGGATACATCTTCATGTAGATTTGCTGCTGGTAAAGGGCTACTAGCCGGTCGAATGGACGGGTCAGTCGGGCAGACCGCCGTGTAGCAATAAATTAATTCGGTATCCATGAAATGAGTGCCGGTTGTCAAGGACAGCAATGACAAACGTCTCTAAACCGGAAGTAGTGACCAGAGTTTGCGCGCCCAGTTGCCTACGGAAATGACGACCGTACACTAATGACGCATGCAGTAGTCGTGATTGGTAACGTCGTCCTGCTGGACAATAACAGGACAAATTATGTTATCCAGCATAAATACGCAGGCAGATAGTATTAGTGAGTGGGCCGTGTACAATGACGCTAACGAATGTAGTGTGGCCATGTCGAGATAACTATAACTACTTCGTAATATTAATACATTTATAGATGTGTATGTCTGTTTACGTACTGGATTTATTTATCTAATCATTAATACCAACGAGCATGATGGACGAAATTAAAACTGACTGCCTTTTCAGAGGAAAATGGGTCATATCAAATATTCATGGATTCGCAATCTAGTCGATTGACTCGCTGCATCATGACGCTGCACCAAATAAAATTTTTATGCAACGTCGGCAGAGAGATTTGCAGTTTAAAATGACTTAGTTTGTTTATATACTGAATTATTATCACCTGCTTCAATTCATATTACGGATACACAAAACTAAATTGGAAATAAAAATTGAATTTCATAAAATCTCACATCGAAGTTCTGTAGAGATTAGTCACGTCATGATAATCGATTATAACCCCCAGCACTTTTTTAGCACGATTTTTATGTTACTTTGTTATTGTATTCGATATGAGTGGCAAGTAATCGCTCAATAGTAGTTTTAAATTTCTATTTTAAGGATTCCCCAATGGGGGGAGTCTAAAATGATATTATTTAACTCAAATATCGCGTAAATATTTGTTACTCAAGTTTAATTTGCGTCGCGGTTGCTGTCAAGCTAACTAAGTTCCGTTTCGGGTGACGATTTTCCTGTAAATTAGATTCCTAAGAACATTACCAGAACTTCGAAATAATAGAAAACAAATTTTCCGCGCTGGTCAAACCAATTTGATCGCAATCTAAAGCATTTTTTAACAAACCTTTAAACATGCAAGCGTGTTCAGATTACTCAATTTCCTAACATTAAAAATTCATGCAAAGCTAATTTTCCTGTCGCCAGAGTAGCAGCAGGTAATTAATATCGTTGCGCGCACAGAGAACCCCGTCCGTAGTTAGCAGCATGTGTGTTTTTCTTAAACCACTAATATATTTTTACAGAGGGAACTGTTTCCTGGAAAGAATGATTGATTATCGGGAGGTTTGCGTAATTGCGAACACGGTTCGGGCCCCTAAAGTTCTAAACATGGACTAACTAATGGACTTGCCAACACGCGAACTCTGCTTTAAGCTCAACGTTGAAATACGCGCTCCAAATATTCACTCTCAACCTGCAAAAAATCCTCCCACGCTTTTTCCCGCTTCTATACGAGAGTCTACAAGAAAATAAAACACTTAAATAAATACAGGCACTTCACCTATATAACTTAATAGGTTATAAATACGGGTGGATTACGTTGGTAATTGCTATATAAATAAAAAAATTCAATTAAAAAATGTTATTTATTTCGCGTCCGAGAGAAAATCTCTAAATAATAACTCTCACTTTGATGATAAATCTCTCGCTTAATGAAACGTTTAATCTCGAAATATGATGCTTATTTTTTGTCGGTGTTTCTATTTCTGGTTCACCTTATGACAGTGTAGCCTTAATTTTGTGCCGTACACAATCATACACTCGATCTACGTTCTAAATCCATCCAAAGCTTTCACCTGATATTGAAAATAACGACTCTTTGAGCTCGGCCATCGGTGTTTGGATTTTGTATTTGCTCCAGAAGTTCAACAGTCCAGAACATCGGAATCGGGAGCCGTAAACCCCATAACTAGTAGATAACGGAGGCAACCGTTTAACTGAAATGGAGATTGTTGTGGCAGATTGCAATTTAGTACCGTGATCGGAAGTTACTCTATTTCATTCGCATGTAAATCGGATAAAGGACCAATACGATATCTGTTCCTGACAGAGAGAGAACTACCGTCGCTTTGATCAAGCTGCTGTAATCTGTAATGAATTAGACCATCACAATCCTATACCGTCTCCATCTACTCTTCATCTTCAAACGCTCCCAAATTGGAATTTATATTGCCACTTTGATTTTTTTCAAGAGGTGTAACTGTTAAGGCAATTAGTTGAATTGCTAATTATTCTAAGATTGCCTCCTTAACATTTTATCTAGAAGAAACAGTAGTCACAAGAATCGCAAATAAATAGCCAGCCACATACATGATTAGATTTTTTCTGATCAAGTTTTATCTTCAACTGTGAAGCTAAAATTTCTACGAACGGGGCGAAATATCTCGAACAATCCTAGTTTTATAGCGTAGGAATCCTCAGATGATGAGAGAATTTCAGTCGGTCACATGCAAGGAATTGGTGATGAGGATAATACCATCCACGATTTGTCTCTGTCTTTCATTTAACTTTTGGGCATAGTTGGGTTCGGGGGTTATTTCATTTGAGTTACAAATAAATAAATTGCAGTTTCTGCTCCCCAAATAAACTGACTTCAGTCTAACTGTGGTCAGTCTTACTGCGGAGAAATAATACTCGCAAAAATTTCTCATGATTCCTTGTGTAATTAACGACTTTTTTGATCGAATAATGATGGCCTGCGATGAAATATATTGCTAACTATTTGAAAAAGAAGAAGCGTCTGAAGATTGAAAATTTGAAATGTCAACTTCTCGAGACTTGTCAATTACGAGATCCTGTATAGGATCTCGACAGGTGTCACTCAAACTCCAAGCGGGTATAGGACTGTATAGGACCTTGTTCTTCTTCAGCTATAGAAAATGGAAGAAAAAGAACGAGGTCCTATTTATACAGGAGCCTACCCGCAAGAGTTTAAGTGACACCTTACTATATCTGGTAGTGTTTATTGTTGATAGTCACTTATGACACTGACGTCAATCTTAGTTAGATTCACCGAGGCCCTTGCAATTTAGTTCATTGATCCGCAAAGAAATTAATCGAAATGATTCACTCTTTAAAGTTACTAGGATGGCGACAGATATAATAAAATGTCAATAATTTGATTGACAAAAGAGGTAGTGTCGATCGCATAATTCTGATGAGAGTCTTATTGATTCAAACTCGACTATGCAATCCTACTCGCTTTCCAGGAACTCATACCGCAATCCTCTTGAAGTCATTCAGTCGACTGCACTGAGAATTGCTACAGGGCCTTCTGCAACACCTCATTTCACTATTTTCACGATTTTTGCAGTAGAATCTCATCTAGGGATTTCCACATTTTGATATTCTTCTATCAATAACAATTCTGAATAATTTTAATTGATTTCAGTTGAAACCTAGCCACTTAAGCGCACCCGAGGGTGAGTTATTCTTTTTGACTTACAATTTATTTATTTCGAGAGCGCTCTAACCCTACCGAACACGATGATGCCAAAAGTGAGCGAGTGACTGAGTGAGTGAGTTTGAAACATCTAATTGGCCGACCTATCGATATGTCTGGCTGTTCATTAATTTATTTTAGCTGTTGCGGCAACGTTACAGCGAGAGAAAGGAAATTCATTGGAAAAACGTGCAAACTTCCATCAAAGGTTCGTTGTGTGTTAAAAATATGGGGGGACGTTAATGAAGTCGAACATACGGCGTGTGTAGAAATTATGATTAGAACAGCGGAGAGTGACTGGACACTGCCGGTTATACACCTGAACATGGAGTGGACAGGCTATTAACGAGACGTCATAATTCGATTTCCGCGTCCATTTGAGAGCGCAAAAAAGGGTGTTTATTGAAGATAATTTACAAATTAGAGTGGACAGATGAACTCAAACTCAATCACTGATCGCACGAATTTCAATTGCAGATTGCAGCTTTCGAAAGCTCGATATCAAAATTTGCAATGACGAACAAACGCTTAAACATGTATACGGTTTGACAATGCTTATTTACCTAGAGTGTTTTGCCATACAAATACATACATAGTTCTATGTTATTCATATTCAACAAATCCTCTATAGCCTGTAGCTATGTCGTATTATTATTTTACCGATAAACGATTCCTGGATAGTGCGAGTCATAAAATGTATTGACCACCATCAGCACCACCACCACCACAACCACCATAATTTTGATTCTAGGAAATTAATTTCCATTATTGTTACTCAATAGCTAAAAGGCAAATATCTATTTATTCAATTTGCTGATGATTTTGATTCAATTACAGCGGGATGCACTTACTTGATCGTGACAGTCGAATAAATATAACTTGAAATGGTATTGAAATTGCTGCACAGTCAGAGTGCATCATCATCGGTTCTCTGATATATCCACGTTCCCAGTTTCTCTCCTAGATAGACTCTCCATCAAATCACAAACAATGAGAATATTGAATTTTAGAACGCGAGGCTCCGTTCCTGAATATTCCTATTTTTGTCGCGGATTCTCGAGATATATAAAATCGCCTGATGGCATTACCGGAGGAGCTTCTGGTTGAAGAAACTGGATATTGAAACCCTTCCTAATAATGGAGTGTGTGGGTGCAGTAAAACTTAGTTTGCTTAAGCTCTCTTCGAATATCGATGGAAATTCGACGCATCGCTATCCGCTGAAAATAGAGCACAAAAATGTTTCCTTCCTCGAGATGCTCACGTTTTTCAGCTCAAGAAGTTATTGCAGGCATTCCAGACATTTCCGTGAAAAATCATTATTTATATACGGAAATTTATATTCGAAAAATTAGAAATTTTTATTACATTCCGATATAAAGTTTAGAATGTTTATAATAGTTGTTGAAAATTTTACTTGACTTATATTAATGGAGCACGTAATTCCACCTATTTTGGATTTTTCAAATATTCCCTCTACGTAATAATAACATGGAATATCTGTTTACATAGTTACATTGATGCAAAATAGAGTGCACTTTTTCATATTTATTGAAATCGCATATCCATTTTGTAACTAAAAGCCCTTTACCCTATCCAACAACGTACTTCTGTACGTATTACGCTAATCTTCAGTTCGAATTATTTAAGCATTATTAAACTCTCCAATAAACAAAATCATCTAGAAAAATATATGACTGAATATAAATCTATTCGCCTACAAAATCCAACCTGAATAATGGCAAAAAGAAAAATATATTCCATTATTATATTACCTATCTAATGTAACGTAGCAGACCCGGGGCCGTTCGTCTTTCGCGAAAAGCCACGGTGTGATCGTCTATTTACCTCTGGGTTTCCCCTAATAGGACGTGTTTTCCTCGTTGTGTTTACCGTAGTTTTTACCGTAGTCACCCCTGCTCTTTGATTGAGGTATGCCAGGATTACTATGGCCGAAACGGATGCGCAAAGGAACCTACTATGACTCATTGTATCTCGGTTGATTGGGATTTCTTTCGGAAAAGCAGGGAAATTTACTGAGACTTGTTGTTAACTGTGGACTTCCTATCAGATGTCTAAAAGCGAATGATGAGCGAGAGAATTCGTTTTTAAGGGCGAAATATGATGAAGGGCGAGATGGGCTGTGATTTTGCATAGAGAGTACAAAAAAATGGAAAGCGAAGAGGGATCCCAATGTAACGGAGAGAACCCGAGCCAGTTGCTCTATCAATTCGTGTAATTTTCTTTATCGTGGGCAGGATACCTAACGAGTTACTTTTGTATTTGCATGAAGTTATTGTTTGATTCTGATTTCACATTCTTTCACCCGGTCTGTATCTTTCCACCCGTTCTTGTATGTAGGTCATCTATTCTCCGTCACGCGGGTCGAGGGTGTCTTTTACAATACCCTGCCTTACCATCTGGTCAACTTCTACCCTAGCTTCGCCGTCTCTTCGATGTTGTTAAAAGTGCTGGAACTCCACTAGCTAGAGCGCTTCTATTTTATGAATATTTAATGTGCTGGCAGGAATCGTTTCTATTGATGTAACGGCGCGTAGCTGTATTTAATTTCCTAACAATTTTACTTTTAGGTATTTACGTACCTAATTCTCGCATAATTCCAATAAAATCATAGACCAAATAGGTATATGTCCAACGACCATACCAGAACAATTCTGTCACTGACGTTCTATAATGAAGGCCATAGTTACAAGAAACTGTGGGTAGCAAAGGGCAATGCATTTTAATTGGGTGAAAAACTAACAGCGTTGTCAGCTTGATACGAGCAGTGGCACAAGTTTACATAAAAATATTAAAATCAAAAGAAAGTCATTGACATTTCTATTTATATTCTCAGGATTAGATTTCAAGACAAAAATAATTGAGGTTCTATTGAAATTTCAAAAAGTTATATTTTTAACGTTTCTATAACGTACAGACTGCATATTTTAATGCTTGTGCTTGTAGGTATTATTTTTGCATTATAAAAATATTATTTGAACACATTTCTTATTCAAAGAGGTAGGTAAAATTAAAAAGATACTGATCTTCTGGATACTGGGCCTTCAAGCAACAAATTTCCAGGCCAAGATCTATGCCATAGAGCTATGTGTGCAGATGCAGGAAAAATGCACTGCCAATGCAGATCAATAAAGATATTTTCAGTCAGCCAAGTCCTTAGCTGCAGCCACTACAAGTTCAAGTCCCTAGCAAGGAGAAACGAAGTAACTCTGATCTGGATTCCGGGCCATGCTGGATCTGGAGAGAGGACCAAAGAACTATTGGAGCTTAACATGAAAGAACTGAAAGCCTCAATAGACCTATATACTGGCCACTGCGCTCTGAACCATTATCTTCACAGGATGGGTTTAGCGATCAGCGCTGAATGCCGCCTGTATATGCTTGGAGGATGAAGAAACAGCAAAACACATCTTATGAGAGTGTTCCGCTTTGGGAAGAACCAGATTACAAACCTACGAGAAAGGCTTCTCCACTCCGCAGGACATGGATGCATTACCAATAGCCGAGATGGTCAGCTTCCTTAAAGAGGCTGACCTGATGGAGTTCATGTAGCACGACTAGATGTGAGCAAAAATAGACCTTCGGTCGCAGTAGAGTTTATATCATAATGACCCACTCACGAAAATCTAATTTAAAAATACAATCTATCAATGGCAAAATAGAATTATTATGTTCTTACCCCTTACCCCTTCCAGAACGATCACGAATTTTATGAAAAATTTGGATTTCTTTTTTTGTCCAACTTGGTCAACTTTGTCACTCAAAATCAAATAATAATCTTCATAATGATTGTTGCTCTATATAATATAATAATTAAAAATGAAAAATAGTTGACGAAACAACTTTAGGGTGGATCAGTTTCTTACATCTAAGTTTAGCGAGAGGAGGGAACATGTTGCTCATTAGGACAGACCGTCTATGTTTCCTGGAAATCTCTCATATCCATTGTGAGTGAAAGTGCTGATTTTCATCCTAGTTTTTTGCGCTGGAACTTCTTATCTCTGCGAAAACTCACAGCGAAATACGCACAGGATGGAATGGCTGCTGCTAATTTACATATTCAATAGAACACTTTGTAGCAATAGCTCCGTTTCTGAAGCATAAACAAGTTGCCACAGAACGCGTATAAGTCTCTGTTTCTTGTTGACTTGAATTATTCGGTTTTCAGTTTCACCCATTGAAATTCAAGAAATTTACAGTCAGAGGGACAGGCATAAGATAATACATGCGGTATAAGCTTGCACGTTCCCGTAACATTTAAATATATTTTATTATTTTTGCTCCCTGAAGCTCAAAAATTATTTTGCCAACATAATTTCATTACTCGCTAATTGAAGACAATTTACTCCAAGCAAAGCTTTTAGCTTTATAACAGAGCTCTTGAATCCATTTCCACTTGATTTCTCGCTGGTATCTGCTTATACCTACCGCAATTATTGCAAGAGCGATGAAGTTAAATTATTTTTCTCTTTTATCTAATTAGACAATAATAATTAATGCACCTGCAGGATTGTTATTGTCGTTACAACAAACAACAACGTAATGTAATTGTAATCCTTCCAATTAGTAGCACTTCTCCACTGATTAAATTTCCACAACGCACAATGGAGATAATTCCAGAATCGGATTGCATGGGATAATAAGCAGTATATGCAGAATCCTTCCTTAAACTGATCGATAGTCGAAACTCGAGACCACTGCAGCAGTCCACCTGGATTCCACTCCCCAACCTATCCCGGCATCCTCCCTGCAACCCTTTCGTAGGTTCACTTATTTGATTTCGTATGGATTCAATTCTTCGTCTTCTCCCGCGCTATTGATTAGGTCGAGACTCGGAGCGCCTGTGGATTTTTCAGGTCCTCCTCCCTTATCAAGGATTTATTCACGTGTTTACTCTGATGGTCGGTACGTAAACATCGACATTTCTCAGTCCTTATCGTGATCAGGTAAATATTTTCTCTGCCTGGGATTTGTATAGGCAAACCAGTGGAGTTGATAATGGATAAAAATTGATTCGAGGATTATGCAAATATTTGTTCTGTGATCTGGTTAATTTACATTATTTACTTCGCTTTAAAATTTTGGTTTGTTTCGGTAGGAATAATTTATGGAGAGTTTAGAGTACAGGAGTCCCAGGAAAATGCTACGAGGTTATTTTTAGAATAGTTTTTGTTTTGTTCAGACAATGGGGATCGAAATGTTTACCTTATGCTGATTAATAAAAACCCCCAAAATGTGTCTTTCAAATTATATCCCCAAATAAATTGCACTTCTACTTTTTGGACTAGATGTCTCTGTATAGATCGTTTACCATGAGTGTAAAGAGAATTGGGCCTGGAATACTGCCCTGAGGGACACCTAAAATAACGCTGACAGAAAGATCTGACAAAGTAATCAAAAAGAAAACTTTATTTTGATGAGCTATATTCTTATTTTATAATTTTGGTTTACGTAAAAAGAAGGACATTGAACTTTTTTGAAAAATTTTTCCAGCTTTCGACAATTTTCGAATTGCTAACATAATTTTTTGATGATATTCTGATCATATGAAAAAACTTCTGATTTTCTTTTTGTGGAATTATCATGAGAAAACAGGCTCTTGTCTTCCAATGGCAAAATCCTGCAGCAAAATTATAGAAAAGACATGCAAAGACGTCCCAATAAGTGTCTATACCTTCAGTCGGCCAAAAGATATAGTAATAAAAGTGCGCGGTAAGTTTAAGGTCCAGAAGGTTTGGCAGACCTTATGACCTTATGCACAATAGAATGCCCTCCTAATACGTATTGGTTTACTGGAACCAGGTAACCAATAAATAAGGCATTATCTGCCTACAGGGTGTGACGACTTGGACCATAAAAATTAGTGCGCAGATTTATTGCTATATCTGTTGGCCGACTGAACCATAGTATCCACTGTTACACTGCCTGTAGTGCCTGTTGCGGCTGCACGAGTTTCTACCGTAACCCTGTTATTCCGGAATTGTTATGTGGAATCCGGAATCGGAACAGCGGGGACTAGTATGTTAAAAGTAGCTATCTGGCACACCACTATCTTTGCAATGATGATAGATTATCCCTACTGGAACGGCCCATGTGTAGATTGGGACAGGTTCTCGAAATATTTTGCTTTTGTTTTATTAGGTGCACCTGAGGGTTCCTGTACTATTTACTATACCGTGATTTGTCTTCTCATCTACTGCATTTTTTTACTATTTTCATATTTCTCGGATAATATTTCAGATTGAGGTTTATCGTGAGTGGATCATTGCTTTTTTTGTCAGTGCCACTTCCCTCTCAGCTCATTGGAATTCAGAGGACATTCAGAGTTAATTGACAGTTCCAGACCAACTTGAACTTGCAGAGGCTGAAGCTAAGGGCTCTTAGAGCCGCTTGGCTGTATTAAATTATATTTCTCGTTGAACCATTTATCTTTTTATCCATTGAATCGAAAGTTTAAGAATCCAAGAATTGAAGAATCGTTCACAATTCAAGAATCCAAGACCCTTTGATGGGTTCGCAGTGCATCTTTTCCTGCATCTGCGCACAGAGCTCTATGGCATATATTTTGACCTGGGAAGTTGTTGCGTGAAGCCCCGGTTCAAGAAGACTTTTTTATTCGAGCCAGCGTAACATCCCAGCTTCAGTTTTCATTATTATTTATTCGTCTTAGTAAAATAATTAAATTGAAATTAAAAAAAAACACTCCAAAGCGACCAAAAAATAATTCGTCTCCTAATATAACTCGACTCTCGTCAGAAAAACCTGCATCTTAATTGTCCAATTAGAAAGTACATTAATTTAAATTGTTCTCTACTTTTTCTTTCAGTTTTTTAATACCGTGAGATTGAATCAATCCCATCAAGAGAGTACATAAATCATCTTACATTACAAGGTAATTATAGTGATTATCCCCGAAGCGAAAATTTGCGGGGGCAAAGTACGAACAAGTTCCAGGGTACGTCTCGAGTCTCGCAGTCCTGGTCCTGGCAGTTCCAGTTCCAGTCGATGATTTGCACGACTCGGGTCTCAAGCATGAGCATGTCATTCCCTTTGAAAGGACGACAAGGACAGCGATCAACACTCTCCAGGAGTGGAAGACAGGATGCTCTCTCCTGTTAAACTCGTGACTCGACGTTGTTCTTTATGGCGTGGCGTGTAATCAGAGCGCTTCAAAAGCCCTGCATAAAACTGCCAGTCACGATTCCTTCGTCTGGCTCGACTCTATCGGCTAGAGAGCCTACAGGAGTGTGAAATATAGCCGTTTCAATTATCGTTCTAATTGCAGGTTAAACATACACAAAAGGAACGTATTTATCACCGGAATGTCGACCTACTGGTGCAGGATTAATACATCTCTCAGGTTTCAGTCCGGTGACAGGTTCTCCTGAATTTAGTTTAATGAACGGTGAGCTATTAGAGGGATCGCTTTTCACTGCACGGCTCTATTTTTCGGATCAATTCAGCTTGCCATCAAATTACTGCAGCTCGTAGAGGAGATTGCAGTAGCAGTAGTTCAAAAGACTTGTCAATAAACTAAATGCTTTAAACTGTAAATAAAATGTACTCTTTTCTGGTTTGTAGAGCTTTTTTGATGAGCTTTTGAGTACCACCAGTACTCAATTATTGCTATGTCTACCTCCAACAGTGCAACAAATTTTATATAAATTTGATTCTTCATTATCAGCTAAGACTGCTTTTTGAGAAAGTTGGTTATTTCGGAAAAGACTCTCATGGAGAAACGATGCCCTACTATTGAAACCTGTTCCTATTGATATGGCTTCTTAATTGTCACAACATCAGGAAGTGCCTACAATATATCGGCTCTTCTTGAATCCAGATGGATGATGATGGAACCGTCCATTAAGTAGGACTATGCCGAGGACTCAGCATAGAGATCAGCAGCAGCGGTCAGAATAGCATGACATGAAGATCTGGACATTTATTAAACGACCAAAGAGATTTACGCGTAGTATAATAATAGTTGGAGAAGCTGGAGACTATTAATTTCGCAGCGTAATACGTAGAATGGAATTAATAATAATAATAATAATAATAATAAAGAGCCTTTATTAGCTACTAAGCATTGTGATATACAATACCTATTACTATGCAGGAGGCGAAGTCTAGCATAAGCTATTCTACTTAACCTTCTCTATTCTAAAACTATGATATACCTACACCTATAATTAACAACTAACATTACAATAATAACACAACAACTAATAATACACTAACCTAAATCAGAGAAAAAAAAAATCCCACAGCCCCCCCCCACACCCCCTTAAAAAAGACCCCAAAACAAACAACCAAATGCAAAACACAAATATTAACAAAAATGATGTATACATACAAAAACACAAATGACAAATTTACAATTATTATTTACACTAGGTATAACAATATTATGAACTTCCCTGCTTAACTAGTAATGATAGCTTTACGTGATTTCTAAAATAACTTAGAGATTTCATTTTAAAATCCAAAGGAACTTCATTATAGACCTGTACAGCGTTAAATGTGAAGGAACGACGAAACATGGCTGAACTAAATTTAGGCAACATAAGTGTAAGACGATGTCTAATATGCACACTATGTACCTCTCCGCGAAAAACTAACTTCTCCCTTAAATACGATGGCGTGGAGGATGATAATATGCGGAAGACCATCACCGACATATGAAGCTTGAAAAGGTTCTCAACCCTAAGCCATTGCAGTTCATTTATTTTGTTTGAAACATGGTCGTATTTTCTCAAGCTGCAAGTAAATCTGCAGCAAGCGTTTTGTATTTTTTGCAGTCTATATTTTGACATGTAATCCAAGCAGGGATAGTACAGAACCAAGCCGTAGTTAAGGATTGATAAAACCAGTGTCTCACAAAGAATTCTACGCAGAGACAGGCTAAGAAAATGGCGATTCCTATAAAGGTGTCTCAACACCAAATATGATTTTTTTATCACTAGATTTACATGTTCATTGAATCTAAGTCTGCAATCAAATATTATACCTAAATTTTTTGCGACCCTATCAACGGAAATGGGTTTACCCTCAATCTCAAGCTCAATACTTTCGAAATCCATCTCATAGCGGAGATTAGGACAAAAACACATTGAAGTACATTTACCGCTATTTAGCTTAAGGTTATGAGAACGTGAATAAGCTGATATTTTGTGGAGATCAAAGTTTATTTTTTCGACAGCACTGGGTAGGGTGGCAGGATCGAATGAGTAATATAATTGAGTGTCATCAGCAAAAGAGTGTATGTTCATATAAGTCAGAGTTTGGTATAAGTCAGCTGTATATATCAAAAATAGGAGAGGGCCGAGAACGGATCCTTGGGGAACTCCTGAAGTAACCCTGGAAAAGTCAGATGACTGACTGTCTATGACCACTCTCTGGAATCTATCACTAAGGTAAGATTCGAAGAACCTAACAGAAACTCTATCGAACCCATAATAATTTAGTTTTGCACACAATAATCCATGATCCAGAGTGTCAAATGCTTTGGAAAAATCTAACTGCGTGAGAATAGTAGTCTGTCCTCTATCAAGTGACCTCAGAATGTTATCCGTAAGATCTAGCAAGAGCGAAGTGGTACTAAAATTTTTACGAAAGCCGGACTGCTTTGGTGTGACTATATTGTTTGAAGTGATGTAAGCGTAAATCTGTTTACTTATTATTCGTTCAAGGACTTTAGAAATGGACGAGAGCAAGCTAATGGGACGGAAATCTCCAACAACCGACGGATTTCTAGTTTTCGGCAATGGCCTCACTTCAGAATATTTCCATACTTTGGGAAACACCCCTACCTCCAAACAGCTTTTAATAATATTTGTCAGATAGGGCAAGGTAGTGCTCAGAGAGAGTTTAAGCATCTTCGCAGAAATTCTATCACAACCCATAGCATTGGATCTCAGGCCTAAAACTGTTTGACTTACTTCCTCCATACTGGACATTCTAAAAGAGAACTGAATGTCAGGTCTAAACTTACGAGAATTGTAGTTTTTCGCTGACTCAGAACAGGCGTTCAGTGAGCTATGTACTGATAAGAAGTAGTCATTGAATATATCTGGCTGCCTCAGATGTTCTGGAACAGGCGCGTTGCGCCCATCCCTAATATTCAGTGACTTGAGAGTTTGCCAGAGTTTTTTGGAATTCTTTAGATTTAACTGACTAGTAAGGTAGGCAGATTTTTCTCTTCTAACCGCACCAGTAACTGCGTTTCTGAGATCCTTATAGTAGACATAATCCTCGACTCTTTTAGTTACCTTATACTTTGACAAAGCGCTCCGCTTCAACTTTATCATCTCTCGTATAGTAGACGTCAACCACGGAGCGAAGGGTTTAGTAATTTTCGACTGTATAAAAGGTGCATGTCTGTCAAACAAACTTAACAAATGATCATTAAAGATACGCACCTTTTCGTTAATGTCATTCTCGTACAAAACATCGTGAAATGGTGTCTCCATCAGGTCGTTTTGAAAATTTGATGGGGAAAAAGTCCTGAAATTCCTATAAGTAAGGATCAATGGAGTCACAGGTGAGATCTCCAGGTTCACATGACAAAATACTCCCCGATGGTCTGACATGGAGTGATCCATTACTCCAGATTTAACAATCAAATCCCCCCTATTTGTAAATACTACATCAAGTAAGGTCTGAGATGTACTTGTAATGCGAGTGGGCTCTTCTATCAATTGGGAAAATTCATATGACTCCAAAGTTCTCGCTATTAGATTGTCACAAAGCTGGTCTTCGTTTATATCTCCCGTAATAATTATATGATCGTACTGAGGTACTATAAAGGAAAGAACACTGTCGAAGTACTTGACGAAATTCCCCAAGCTACAGGATGACGTACGATAGATAACTCCCAACAAAATAGTATTTTTTCCAACTCCCAGAGATACCCAAACATGCTCAATACCATCCACCGGCACGAAGTCATCCAAAACCACACTGCAAGCAACAGCGCTCCGGACATACACAACCACCCCGCCTCCACGACCTATACGATCTTTTCTAATCAATTTAAAGTTAGGGATGTGAACATTTTCATCGGCTATGTACTCGTTCAACCATGTTTCAGTCGCGCAAACAACATCCAAGCTATTGTTAACAACCAATTCCTGAAACCGGTCAAATTTAGGAAAAAGAGAACACGTATTAAAATGAGCCAGCCACCAAAATCAGCCAATTATTGCTACTTTATCCCTTCACCGAATTTTTTGCGCACATGTTATGCAAATCCGCTCATGTGACAACTGATTTGTTCAAATTCTGCATCATCAAAGAAGTTTTAGGTATATTTCTCCATAGTAGCCATCAAAATAACTTGAATCGAGATGGTTGTTTCAAATTTGCTATTATTGAACGAATTGTGACTGCTCACCAATAATAATTTAAAACAGATTTTCGACGGTGGAAATTTAAAATGAGCAAAGTTATACGATTACTTGATTGAAAAGTTGAATGCTGGAGAGACTTGACTTTTAGATTGGTAGCGGTCTTGCGTGGTACTTCTTAGCTTGGGTTTCGAGTTAAAATAACAGGTGTTGGCGGCTTCTTCAGGGATACCACTTTTTTCATTTATTTCAAATACAAGAGGCTATTACATTAAAGTTGGTGTGGTACAGAACGTCCAAAAGAAATAACGCGGGAGAGTCTTTAAAACTCCAAGAGGGAGGCTTCTCGATTACCTGTAACAGATAGTTTAATTTCTTAAAAATTTCAATATTGTTTATATGGAAATACTGAATCTCCTGGTTAAGATTTAGGTACTAATAATTTGGTGGAGTATATTTTCCGGCGTAGCGGTAAATCAGGATAAAATATGGAAATTAATAATTATTGTGCATGGTTATATGCTGATACGGAAGCCGAGATACCTACCTTTTAACAGTTTAAGCATTAAATATCGAGTATTTATCATTCCCATATAAGATCATTAATTTTTTTAATTAACTTACCATCTGACAAGTGAATTGGATCGAAAAGGTATGAAGAGATTAGGCAATATTATGGCAGCCAAGTCCAGTCGAGCTTCGAAAAGAAAAAACCCTCCATGCTTTGGTAATGTTATTAATCGGGAATTAGATCAAAGCTCGATTAACGGTTATCGAAAATCGATAATCGAGGTTACAGAGTTAAACCAACAAAAAAGTGACACATTTTAAATCTAGCAGACGCTAGACATGAGCGTGTATTACGGGTTGTAATGACTGTTATTATCTGAAAAAATTATTGGAGCTATTACCGGCAGTGTTACAAGATAAACAAAAATTACAGTGGAACATTTTATTCAGAATAAAACTATTGCAAACGAGTCAAAGGTTAACGATGTTGATGAAGCAGCGTATAAAACTGTTTTAGAAGCAAATTATTTTCAAATAAAACCTCCTCAAGAAAACGTAAAAGTTCCTCGTTTGATCAAAAAACTCAGACAGTGTTTTTGAAGTACCCAGATCAAAGATATCAAGTAGTTTCCATAGTTGATGGTTATTACTTTAATAAGACCGTTAATTGGAACGGAATGGAAAGTGTCAGCCGGGTAACTTATAAAGAGTTTCTGGTTGAAGGGTTAGAACAAACGAATGTCGAATAAGAATGTATTTAAATTTACTCCTTGGGCCTCCTGCTTGGTAATATCCACTCCGCTAATGGCCTTCTAAGTTATACCAACAAGGAATCTTAAATGCAGATGAAATATCGTCCGGAATTAGTCGAAAAGGAACACGAGTTAAATCATCTTGTCTGAAAGCAATCTAAATTTGAATATTTGCATTGGGCGCAAATATGAAATTGAATTCGCGGGATCGGTGCGTCGACCATCTTGGCTTTGAACTTTTAATTTCTTAAAAATGAGTTTCGGATAACACTTGCCGCCAAAATTGAACTAGTAATCTTTTATTCTTAGAGACCGTTCAGCACCTTTTGATTAAAAAGCAGAATTTAATCTTACCTCTGTTTCTTCCCTCTCTCGGTATTCCCGCGAGACGATTTTCGTTTGTGTGATTTATTCACAAGTGCTCTCTGCGTGGGTACAGGCCGGAAAATAAACAATAAATATCGCCGAGCGGTAATCTTGTTATTTTAAGCAAACTTCCCCACATAAATGACGTTTCAAGTGTTTTCTTTCATATCCCCGAAGAATTCCGGGACCCGGGCCGCTTTGTCGCTTTTATTATTACATTTTCCGCTCTACTTTCCACCGTTGAAATTACGATTTCGGATAATTACAAGAAAATAATAATTACTTTTTTTGATAAATTTTTAAAAACGCCTACCCAGTGAACGAGGTCTCTGCGATTTCAATTAAACCGACAGAGATTCTCGCGAGATTTACATGTCTTTCTAAATCTGCGTGGAACTGATGGAAGGGCAGCAGCTAGCAACGATAACGACTTCATTACATGATCTAATTGTGGACTTGGATTAAACCGATCTCGTAGTTGACTAATGTTTGTAATCCCCGCTATCAATCCCCGTGAAAGCAATTAATGTGGCTTTATTTTCAGGACTCTTCTGGAACGGACACGGCGAAACGATTGCTTTGCATCGCTGTGTTGTCAGGTCGCTTATTAAAATTAGTTTTTGACAGGGGAATGCAGTCGCGAGACAGCGTCTAGATTGCTGCACGTGAATGTCATCTTTACGATTCAAAAGGCACAAATGGATATTCATCATCTTTTTAATTAAAATTTACACGCTCAAGGAGTACGAGCTAAACAGACTCATTTCAGAAACAAACTCAACGATCTTTTATACCGTTGACAGTTTGTTGAGTCTCGCGCCGAGTTTGGTTTTGATGTTGAAGTTCCATTTCTAAATTGAATATAAATATAAATCGTCATGATTTTAATAATAATGTTATAATATAACCGTAATGTCTGAATTGTTTGTTATTTCAGAAGTGGGATTGCCTATTTAAACACAGCGCAGCATTAATTTTCTTATTTATAAACAAGGATGGTTCGTGGCATTATAGAAATCTGCGGGACGAGAAATAGAGCATCGTTAATTGGAATATTGCAATCGTTGATCCTCACTATTATAATTGATTGTTTGCGTTTCATTGAAGCTTCTGTACTAAGTGCTCGGTGCATAGAGATTTGAGAAGAGAGCGATGGCATTTGTTTTAACATTGTTTGCCTGCAATAAATTTAGATCGCTCACATTGTGTAGTTTGTAAATAAACAACTTACATTTATTCCATTTCAACCATTTATTCTAGAACGATTATAGAATCGTTCGATCACTTTTGTTAAAGAAAAATCCAATAAAAGTAAATAAAACATCTCGTGTCTTCAATAATACTTCAATAATCTATCAAAATATTTTTACTCGAACGACAAAAGACTTAAATACACACATCATTAGCTGCTCTCTGCAGCTCTTTTGGAGATGAAACAGAGTCGCAAAATGTTTGCCGAGGTCCCTGAGCGGAACAATATTATTAAATGAAGCAATTTCTCTGTAACAAACGACACTGTTGACTTTCACTAAGTTGTTATTGTTATTCTTCTTGTGTGCGAGTATGTTCAAAGAGCGCTTTGTCATTTCGGTCTCGCACTGCGAGTCTCAAGTACCTAGTCAAGTGATGGCTCTCATTTTTGACGGAACGGACTCCATAATAATTACCTACTGCAAATTGAACAAATCGCAATCGATCGTGTTCTTAAACTCTATAAACCGAATAGAATGGTTGAGTGAAACAAAAAATCCCCTTCCTCATTGTAATAACCATCATGGAACGAAATCAATACTTCCACTTCATAAGTTGCCCACTGAAATCTCTTTAAAATTTAAATTAACCTCGTTCAAACTTATATCAACTCCGTTTGCTAGCGTTTTCTAGACGATTTAAAACGTCCAGAAAGCAACCAAATTTACAATTATTTTCATTTTATTAAAACCCGAATCTACAGCTCTCCAATCAACTCGACCAAAATCTCATCTATTGAAGAGATTATAAAATAAAAAGCGTCCCAAAAAGGACCGATGAGCCCCCCGGGGACGCACGGGCTGATATAGACTGACTCCTGTAATTGACAGGGTGTATGATACAACGTCGCAAGGCAGAAATGGTGATGGTGGTACAATGCAGGAGGGATTACTGCTCTGACCTCGTTCCCGATCCAATAACCGTATGTCGCGATTGCTGTTGATTAATTATGTAATTCCCCAGGACGTCTGACACGCAAACCCACAGGCACGGAGCGAATGCGGGACGCCGTGTTCGTTTCCACTCCCTCCGAGTCGGGATTAGAATACCAATAATAGCCCAGAAACCAGACCAATACTAGGACAATATTATTTTATGTGAGGGTTAAATATTGATATCTATCCTAAGCCAACAGTCATAGAATTACCAACCACGAAGGGGAGGGATGTGAAAGAACGTTGACCCACTGTCCCGGAGATAACTCGTTCGTAAATACTGCAGTCAAGCTTGCATGTTTCAGAGGTTCGAAACTATCATCATCGGATTGAATTGAACGCAAATATATATCTAACTGTAAATTGATGGAATAAGAATTGAATGATCTAAATAAGAAAATTTAATTAACCTGACGTTTCCGAACAGTCACGTTCGCTAATGTCTCATGTCTCAAGTTGACTTGTTCCAGACAGCGCAGTAGGCGAGTGCGAGAGTCACAGTTGTATTATCAAAAAGGTATTATTATCAAGGTAAAAATTATCAAAAGTACTAAGTTCGATCGGAAAGTTGGCTGAACCATCAAGGGAATGATACTCCAAAGCCTGTCGTTAAATTGTTGAAAAACAGGTTTTATCTGGTTACAAAAAAATCGTTTTATGCAGCTAAATACGGCAAATAATATTATAACTATCAGCAAAAGGAAAGCCAAAAAGACCATATTTTTTCTTAACCCAAATGGTAAATTTTTTGCTGCCTTCCAAAAACGTTGGCTCGTCTTGCATGTTCCATCCAAAGTCAAAGTTCACAAAAATTTTGAGCTTCGGGTGCTTTATGGTCACTACTTGTACTTTTATCTTTGAAATTAACCTTCGTTTTGCCCTCGGCTATAATTAAGTGAGCGATAAACCTTTCAGCGAACAAAAAAATAAACCAAAAATGATCAAACGAACCAACAATGCAAATTACTTTTTTGTACCACTACAGAAACTAAAAATCCATTTACCTGTGACAGAGCCGTCATTATAGGTCATTTTTGATCTTTGCCATATATTTCTTTAAATCTTTTTTCATCAAAGGTTTCCCGGGTTCCGGTACCACTTTAATGACATCATAGATGATGATCTGCAATAAAATACCTCAATAATTTCACCCTAATAATTATCTTACCTTTTCTCGTGAAGTTATATCTTCACCATAATTGAATTTGGTCCCCACTGTTTTGGCCCCCACTACAATGTATCCTTTAACGTTCCTTCGTGTTCCAGTGAGACGTTCCTGAGACAATGTTCCCGCTGATAGAAATCGATTTTTGAGTTCGGAATGGTATCCTACGAAACCGGCCAAAACAGCATGATATTGAAGGTCTCCTGAGGGGGGTAATCAATCTGTCACCCCTACACTAATGACCAAACAGTAAGTTTTCGACTCTATATGATAGGACATGAAAACCTGAGGGGGACTTTTCTTGCGTCCTAGTACTAGTGTGTTGGCAAGACGCCTACCGCAATTCAGATTGTTGTCCTGGAGACAATTGACATTATTGAAGAGAGAAAAACTGAGCACTTCGGATCATCGGATCGGTTCTTATCTCGCCTCTCGAGGTTAGAACCAATGAGGATTTGAACCGCAAATATAAATCTCGTAATTCATCAGGCTCCAATGTGGTCATTTTGCAAGAATACAAAATCGAGTGGCGCATCACTTTCCGGAATCTCATCTTCAAGTTACCTCGCAGGTACCTGAAGACTTCATAAATGTACAGGTCCTTTTCCAGACGGACCAGAAGTATCGGCCGAGATGTATTCTGGTCCAGAATTCATCACCAGGTACTCACGTTGGATGAAAGCGTCATTCGCAACAGCCAAATTGTATCCACTGCCGACAACGATGGCTTCCACGCTAGGGACCAGGAGTTTGTATCCGAAACACAGATTGGTCACGAGAAAACACAATTTTAAATCAGAAATCGCGTAAATTTTCAGACTCGAGTTTTCCCTGAACACTAACAACCAGTAAGAGGGCTTCAGGTCCGGCTTGGATTTCTTCCACTAGTTGTATACAGCACCTTCGGTTTGGGCGGGGGCGGATTCAGCGAGGGCATTTTAAAAACGGAATTATCTCCCTAAAATAAGTCTTCCTTTTTTTCAATTTTATTAACAATTGAAAGCTTTCTTGGTATGTGTTCTTATAAACTGAACGAATATTGGTTAATGTCAAAACAAAAGGCAACCAGTTTTTGTAAGCACGAAATGACTCGGGATTTCTCTGTGATACTTGTGCATAAAGTGGTACTTTTTTCATGACTGGGAACTTTGTCCCATAAGAGTAAAAAAGCACTTTAAGCGTATGTTGCATACAAAAATTTTTCTATGAGTGACTTAAATTTATCACGTCAGTTCATAAAGGTGACATATTTCTTAATATACACTTCTTTAGATTTTGAGGTAACCGATTTTGTGCAGCCACATTTCATTGAAAAATAATTTCTTCTGGTGTAGAAGATATTTCATTCATTAAATCATCTTCAATTGTCTCTATTTTAGGTAACTAAACTGCACGAAACCCCAAATAATGATTGTAAATTGATTTGCCGATCTGCGAATAAACTATGACGTTTCTCTAGTAGGTGCATGGTGTTAACAAACTTAAGGCAGCATAAAGTTAGTTTTAGCAATTAGCTAGAGGTTTCCTTCAGGATCTTTGTCGTTTTTAATGGCATCTGTTGAACATAACTTTCTTATTAACAATTTTTCGGTTTCCGAGACATGTCATAATATCGAGATATATCGCCTAGGCTTAGAACCGGTTGTCAGTCGGCCGTAGGGACCCCCTCAATCTTGACGTCAGGACTAAAAGTGGTGTATGAGATTTTTAATTTTATAATAATAATTGGATTCGGTTCGAGTTGACACAGGAATATCTAGGTACAATACATGCTGCTATGAGATTTCTTTTGTCGTAAAGCAGCACGAATATGGACGACTTCTTGATTTAGCTGCCCTTACGAATATATTTGAAGATGGAATTTTAATTTATTTCGAACCGTATATGTATACGAGCTCATAACAAAAGCTTCAAATCAAAGTCTGATGGGAAATATTACACAGAGACATTTCTAGGGCAGAATAAAATTTCTTTCTAAGCAAGTGACATGTATAATGTTCTTTCTTTCAGTTTCAGCCGCTCAGCTTCTTGAAATTGGAGGAATACATGAATTTCTTATGATCGATTTGTCCTGAATTTCAGTTGTAAAGCAAAAATACCTGTATAAACGTTTAATAAGATCTCACGAAACAACCCGCTATTTTTAAAGCCTTCCACCCGGAGAATCGTTTATTTATGCAATGGATTGCGTTTCTGGTTACCATTACTGATGGCTGATAAACTATTTATATATACCACTCAATATGGTTGAAATAAAAAAGCTCTTTCTTTATTCTATTTGTGTACTTATTTCAATTTTCCGTATCACTTTTCGCATGCAACAGTACACGGGTCTTGGAGTTATTTTTAATTTTCGAGAAGAGTAGGTAAATCTTCATAAAAGAGGGCACTTTCATGCATAATTGATCGGGTCTTGAAAATTTACGTCACTAAGTAAATCAGATTTAAAGTAAACTAAATCTGCCGATGATTTATGAGGAAGCGGTGATGTTAGTTGCCTGTTGCCAGTCTCTACTCGTTATGTGAAAGATTTATCACCCATCGGAGCGGATTTTCTAATTCATGTAGACAGATGTCGGAAGATCACGATCTGCGAGTATTATCTTCGTTTAGTGTGGGTACGGGGGCGCTTAAATAAATGATTAAGCCGGGAGGAAAGAGACCCGGTCCGAAACCAGGACGGTGTAAATCTTTAAAGTATTAGCACGGCGGCGCGCCCAGAGGGTCCTGGAGGAATTCGGCAGGGGAAATACTAGATAGGTAGAAAGTTTCTAGTTCCAATTACACGCCTACAGTCGCAATTATTTCTTGGACAGTTTAGGAAAAGTTTAATGTTTTGTAATTTATAGATCCGTGACTGAAACTACCAGTCGGATAAATTATGGCGCCGTGTTTTAGAGGTGATTACGGGAGCTATTAAGTATGCCTGCTCCGCCTTCTCTTCCTCCAAGGCTATTATTGTTTTCTGCAGTACTTGTAAATCTTGGCGAATCCCGGCGCTTGCCTACTTAACAAAGCGCGAAATTGGAACATCTGTCAAGTCGCCACATTCGGAACTTTATCAGAGAAAATAATAACCGCACAAACTAATTTATTTCCGACTGACAACTTCATAACTGCTATCGACTTGTTCATTCTTTATCCTTCTTAAACACTCATAAATTACTTTCTAAGCCATCTACCCTTTAATTTTCCCTTTCAAAACCCAAAAACACTGTGACGCATTGTTAATTTAGTACCTACTACTTTACTATTATGACTTGGAAAACAAGAGCATATTTAACTTAGAAGGGTTTCGCAATAAAAAGTTTTTTAGGAGATTTTTTATCATAATAGCTCCATTTTCCCGCTACCCGATCCAAAAAAATTACGTTGCTCCTTTTTGTATCTACTCAAAATGTTCTCGCCAGATGAAGGAAAATGATGAAAATTCGTACAAAACATGGAGGTTATGGTGAAACAGTTCACGCAGGCTTCGCAAAATTTGCAGTGGTGAAATGCGCCAAACCTGCCAATTTTCAAACATTTATTGAAGAAATCCATACTCCATACATCTGGTTGACGAGGTGTACTTATGATAAAATCATAATAACAGGTTTCTTTATTTGGTCAAGATCGCCACACGGTGAGACTTGGTGGCGAACAGACTTGGTGCGATAGTCATGGCCAAGTCTGATTGATAAATATTAATAATTGTTTGATGAGTATTGCGGTGATATGTTTATCAACTGCCGTTTGTTTCAACTGTTTACTTATAAGGCTGTTTGAGGATTTATGATAGGTAACTACCCTCTTCAAATTATTGGTCACTTTTATCGCTACCATATATCACTCAAATCATTCTGTCTGACATTTCTATATATTTATATTTAATTTAATTAATTGAGGCCTGCTAATTATAGTTTTGATATGTTGTGGAATTCATTTTCAACGATTTTGATTTTATTAATTAATTAATCGATTTTTATCGATGTATATTGAAGAAAATTCAATTTTATTGGGAACACTTTACTATCAAATTACATTTTTTCGCCGCTAGTGACCAAATTAAAAAAAAATTAAGCTGATTATGCCATATTGTCTTATAGTAATTATTAATTAATTTATCGAATCCTGAAAGTTTCAATTTTTAGTGATGGGTGATTAGTGATGGACCACCCTGATTGATCGCTGGGAAGTGTTTGTTTAACGTGACTTTGACGTTAGCAACAAGTTCTTGTAACGTACATTTTGTACGTACCGGCTAAATGCCAGCGACACGGAGACAACGGCGGGCGCGCGCAGTAAGTGAGTGATGGTGGTTTTTAGTGCGACGCAAACCCGGCCGGCTGGCGGCCTCGAGTTTCGTCGACATCGACTGTCGAGTTCCAACCTGGAACGCAGGTGCCTGCGTTTTCACCTTTCTTTCTCTCTGGGAGTTCGCGGAAGAAGGTCCTTGCAAATACCTGTCGCGAATAATAGACATAATGGCGTCTTGAACTTACCGTTCATATATTGGGAACATCACCCACGTTTTTGGTTTGCTTTTCCATACCTAGAAGAATTTTCCATACCTAGAAGAATTTTCCATACCTAGAAGAATTTTCCATACCTAGAAGAATTTTCCGTACCGAAAAGAATTTTACGTACCGAGACGAATTTTCCGTACCGAGGCAAGTTTTCCGTACCAAGGCAAATTCTTTTTCATACCAAGACCACTTCTTCATACTGCCGGAAGTTCCTGCGAAGTCCACCTTTCGCACCGAAGCAAGTTCCTGGAGCCAAGCCTGAAGATCCAGTCTACTACCAGCTAGACTTGTACCTCGTACTGAAGGGCCCTGACCTAAAAATCGTCACCCTCGTACTGGATAGCCATACGAAGATAAGTGCCTTGTGAATCATTAGTACCCGACCAATTCATTCAGCTAAACCGCACGCTCTTGTTTTTTTATTATTTGTTAATCGTGCTCAAGAGTCTGTGATATTAACATCTGTGATTTTTTTTCTCAATATTCATAATTGTGATTTATTTTAATAAAGAGTACCTGTTGTTCTGCTGACCCGCTTGTTATTGCTGACCCTCTTAAACTAGCGACTCAACCTACGACCCTTGTTGTCTTTTTCTGTCTCATGCTCTCAACGACTATTTTTCCCCTCTAAGGGTTAAATAGTTCGTTTCATTCTTTTTAAGATAAAAGAGAAAACGGCGGTTTGTGCTAGAAAAGTAGAGAAAGTTTGAAGTTTGATAGTTTCTGCTAAGAATTACCTCTTCAGGGTTAGTTTCACTGAATTAAATTGGCTATTTTAGTCAGCGTTGTCATCATCGTTTAATAACATTGGTCTATAACGTGAAAAAACTCCACATTATTGCAGAATCATACTTATTTGAAAAAAAAAAACAATGTCAGATTTTGCTTCCGTAAGTAGAATTTGTCCGAGCAACGTTAAATAGTTAAAGCAAAAATAAAATATGAGGCCCGAACTAGTGATTATCCTACAAAATTCCACCGTAAAAAGCTGCAGTAAATCACAGCGAGACCCCACAAAACCCCCGCAATTTCACTGCACGGTTTCGAGGTCTTCATCGGACTTCTGACCAGCATCACGTAGTTGGAGTTTCTCGGCACGGCAGTTGCCGGGTCACGCTACGGGTTTCGTAGCCTGTCGCCTAATTGACGCCATTCAGTGACGAGTTGCGATTAAGTTAATTGGATTGCACACAAAGAGCAACGCCTGTAGATTGCCAATAACGGACCGCTGCGTGAGAATCTGGGACATCACCGGAGCTTTCCACCTGCAGGGATGCCCTTCTTCCTGTCCCAAGGCGAGGTCAGCGGGGCGGAATTGATGCTCGCCTTATTGGCAGGTAGGTACCCGGTTTAGCGTAAAAAGCGATGCTAATTAATCGCGACTCGGCCAGACCGGAATAAATTGAAGTTACCTTCTGACCGGTCTTCATGAAATGATAATATTTGTTTTATAGACCAATAAAGCAGTGTGTGCATTGTAAACAGGTAGGTGAAGATAATCTAATTTATCGTTTGAGTCTACGTGAATTATTTATACGGTGGTTAAAAATTCATGAAAGGGTAGGTATTATTAAAGGAGAATATTCATGGAGCTCTTTGTATGACGTTGTGCATTATTACGACATTTGAATGGGAGAAAAGAAAACTTTTTCTGCAACAGTATTGTTGTAGATATATGCTGGTTCATATCATTGAAAGGAATATATAGGGGCGTAATTTTTCATATACTTTGTTTAGAATAATAGAACTCCCGTCCTTTAAATAAGTTTCTCATTTTGAATTATTAAGTAACCTCATTATTTACCTACCTGACCTGGATCTAATGATAGCTCGACTTAATTATATCTTTAACGATCGTTTGTTGATAAATAGCTATCCAATCAAGCGGATAAGACATATTTATCGATCCCAGGAACGAATACAGCTAATAAAATTAATGACTTGGACTACTCCCGCATTGTAATCCCCGTCTTCCTGCCGGGTTTTCTGTCTGTACACGAGTCGCCGTTGGCTCCGGGATGTCGCCGTCGTCGAATTGATGGAAGCTTTCAACATTCTAATTAGAGTCAGTTTTCACGGCTCGGCCACATTTGCTTAATAGTCGGACTCTGTGCGAACCTCCGTAACTATTAGAGGAAATCGTCACCCTGGCAAGTATCCCACATTACCGACAACTTCCTGCTCCGAACGCTGCGCAGAGGTTTAATTAATAATCACGGGGTTAGCGGGAACGAGGGGGAGGGGTGATTCTGTCTATTAATTAAGGAAGCATTTATTGAACACACATCCTATATTTAAGTTGGAATTTTAGCTTCCTGCTGGAAAGCTTGTGGGAAGCCTCATGGGTAAACTAGGCTCTGCAGAGAGGTTGTAGCTTGTCTCAGCTGTCTTAGCTGGGGAATTTTACTAGTAGGCCAGACAAAATAGACAATAGACATCTCTGATTTTTCGGTATGTTGTTTGGGCCCATTAGGATAGTCAAGTTTACAACTCTCTAAACGCTGTGGAAAGAGTATAGCACGCACGTAAAATCGTGAAATGTTTTGAGTTTTTTCAGTTTTTACCATATATCTCCTAAGCTATGCATTTTTCGACGAAATCAATCATACACGTTTTTGACGAGCATTAAATATGCAACAATAAAGTCCCAACCAGAGCTCTGTGAATCAATTAGTTACCTAATAATTAGGGTACTTTGCAAATTGGTCATCTTTTCCAAAAAGTGAAAAATTTATTTTTATACCTTCATTAGTCCGAAATTGCTGCTAAACGATTGATCTTAGGAGAAGAACTTATCAGATAAAAGTTGTAGACAATATAATTAGCTTAACATTAAGTGCAAAGTGGGGTCTGTAGGCTTTGTAGTTCTCTCAAAATTAAAAAAAAAACTATATAAGGTAAAATTGCTTTTTTTTCAGAAATGTTCCAAACCTTTATATCTTTTGATAGATACTTTTAAGTACAAGGATCACTGATTTTTTAACTTTTAGTTAGACTGCATGCAACTCAGGAAGATTTTTCAAATTCTATAGAAAATAAAATCTCCCGGGAATTCATAATTACTCAAGAAAACCGTCACTTGTGACAAGCTCATCATCTTCTTAAAGCTTTGCAAGTCAGACAAGCAAATAATTCCCGATAATAATTACGTACTCCTAATTCCCAAAAATATGCGCCACTTCTCAGCTTCCGGAGTTCTAAAGAATTCCGAAATTAGAATCCCGACAAAGACAAACCAGAAGTTGAATGCCCATTGTGGCAACAGAGGGAGATTGAACAGTCTTGCTACGCCTTCGCAGAATTCGCAGTCGTCCAAAGTAATCTCTGTTGATTATAAATGAACCCAGCCATCATTTATAGTTGTTGATATGCCGGCTGTTTATTACTGCCAAAGGATTTGTTCAGTTTTAATCGGCGATGCTGCCTGTCTCCGTGATTAATTAACGCATGTAAAGCGGACTGCCACCCGGATTAATAACTCTTCACGACTACCGCTCCCAAATAATAAGCCCATGATTTAATAGAAACCGAGTCCTGTTGAATCTCAATCGGGCTGAGAAATTTCTAATGAATCCTGTTCGCTACATTGGAATTCGATTGGGGACCAAAACAGTGTGCGCTTATGCAATTTCGTAGTTTAGTAAACTGAAATTTCTCTTACTTATAAGGGGATGAAACAATTGAAGGTAAAATAATCCTCGACGGGCATGGATGATATAGAATTTTATGAAGGGGATGAAGTGTATGAAATAAACACCCCAGTTTTGTTATCATATGTTCCTAATTGGCAGGGGGTATAAAAATTTTACAATCCGGAATATATCTCAATTTTAGAGTTGGAAATAATATATTCCTAAGGGTGGTTTAAAATACGGAAAGGGCAACCCATAAACAGTATCAAATTGCCTCCCAAGTTCAGCAACATTGAAATTACATTCAGCACTGCAAAGATGCTACTATTCCATTTCTCGTGAATTATTTATGGAGATAAATAATTTTATTGAAGTTTCCGGGTCTGATTTCATTCATAAATAATGTAATCCATTATTATCTTGCGAGAAATCATATTAAAACCGTCAAGTTGTGGCATTTCAAAAGACCACAAGAAATTTTATTCCACCCTCCTGGGGCAATATTTCTATTGAATTGCATAACAAACCTCAAAGAGCAACAAAACTCTTAAAAATATTCCTAATAACAATTGAATGATATTGAAAGCCGACCTTTTGTAAAGGATTTGAAACTGTACACGGGCTGGAAGTTCCCAAAAGAGCTTTAAGCCCTTGAAAAGGTACTTCCAATGCAAAAGGCCAATCCAAAGGGCCAAAGCCACAATCCTACGTTTTAAAAAGGCTTGAAGTTCTCTTTAAAGTCACAAGCCCTCAAGCCTTACCCAGCTCTGCTCTCAGTAAACATTTTTAGATCATTTTTCCGGTCAGAGCGTGTGCTCTGACTTTGCCTGCGATTCCCCCCACCTTTGTCATGACCTTCAATTTTCAATTTTTCTTGCTTTTTCTTAATTTATGTTCTTTCATTTTTATGCCTTTGTCTATTATTGCTTTACTTTGCTGCTCTTATATATCTATTTGAACTTCATCTGATATTTAGAATTGTTTCTTGAAATTTTTCTCGTCTTCGCTATCATCTCCCTGCCCTTTCGAATTTGAATTTTGTAGAATCTTTCCTTATCGAGCGCCTAATGCACCCTAAGATTGAATCTGTATCCTGAAATTCAGCTTCAATTTTTAACTTGATAGGTGAGTCAGTCCCCTAACTTATTGTTCCTGTAAATTGTTAGTAAGGGTAGATTAATAAGCAATCAAATTTAAAAGAAATGCAGTTTTTTGTTAACTAATTTGTAACAAGAAAGCAATTCAGTAGAAATATAAATATTTAAATTAATGCTAATAAACTCAAATGAAAAAATACGGCTCATCTATTAAATTAAGCTGAAACGATACTGCTGAACATCAACAAAGTAAATATCGCCCATCTTCCTAGTAACCTTGACAACACAAACAACTTAAGTTTTATAAATAATCAAAAGAGGGACAGCGATAAGAAGTATACAGCTATGGCTCATTATAAAAGCATCCTTTTTACAGTTTTTTCAACCCTCATCATCATATATTAGGGAATAAACTACCAAATTATACAGTATTATAAGGTAATATCTCCCCACAAACCACCCTTAACCCTGTTATGTCACGCTAATAAAGTAAAATAAAGTAGTGGCGAAGATAATTGGGAATCCGGCGGATGGCAGTGGCACACGCATTTTATACCCCCCTGGCTTTAAAACGGGGAGTAAACCGGTGAAGACCGCGCGTAATATCTTGTATATTGTCCCAGTTTACGAGTCTCGCCTTCAGTTCCCCGAGTTATCATAAATTGGTGGTAGTCCGGGAGGTAATCCGGGACCTACACGGCTCTAATCCGGGGAGTGTATGCTCGGCACGACGCATTTGCATCCTCATAATTAATTGTGCGAGCAGCTTGAGAGATTAGTCGATGCAATAATGTACAGAATTGACATCCGTGTTAGTGTGGACTCTTGGACCGAACAGGCCATCTAATCCCGGTAGTAATCCTGGAGGGATACGCCACAGGAGAGGCCCAAGTCCGATAATAGCCGTCGGAGAGAGGATTACCTCAATATTTATAACGAATTTTTCAGTCGTAGAATTGCGGATACTATTTGCGGGTTCTGCGACTAAAAAGAATCGGATCGATGACGTTATAGCTGCTACGGTGCCGGTGCATTAGGGCGCTTATATAATTCTTTTCGCTGTAATCTTTTTCCCTGTGAAAACATTTAAGTGCGGGGGAGTCAGAGAAAGCCTGAGGCAATAACGGAATTAAAGAGGTCAAAAGCACTGGAGAGAATCTGCGGACGACTCATAAACAATAAAATTTGATTATCGTAAGATGGGTTTATTCAGAGCTTAAAAGAAATCTAGGGAGAACAAAACACAAAAGGGCACTGCGTCTGAGTTTAGCGACTACGCCAGTGTTGAACGAATGAGAAATATGGGTGATCTGGGAGAGCAAAATAGAAAATTACAGCTTACAAAAGGAAACCGTATTGGAAAAAATAACAAAAATACTCACGTATTTACCTAACGGCCCTACAGGATTGCCAGGAATTCAGAATCACTGCTCGTCTGATGAATTCAATACATTATTCCCGCTTTTTCTGCTCTTTTACCAATTTAACGTATATGTAAGTAGAATTTTCTCTGCCCCAGAAATATTTTGATATTCGTTTAAGAATGCAAATGTATCAAAGCACGAAGTCCCGGACTTACTGACCGGAAAATGCTGATCAAGCAATTTTATGCGAGCATCATTATCATTATTATTCGAGGTGAGTATATATACATACACTCGAGCTGGAAACGGTCATTAACATTCACAAATATTCTGAGAGAAAAAAGTTTCTGTCCGAGTGGAAAGGTTTATCAAAACCTTCCATTGAACAACAAAAAATAAACGTGAGGTAATTCGTTTTGACTGGATTTCAGTTGAGATAAATATGATAATGTCGTTTGGGCCACCAGGTGCTTTTCAATCAATTAACTTTTGAAAAAAAATGTGGGATGAAAAAGATAATGGAAGGGAGCAATTGTTCAACAAGACTTTTAGCTTCAACTAGAAAATAAAATAATACCTATCGTATCATTTCCAGTCGAGTGGGTAGTAGAAGATCATCTTAAATCAAGGGAAAATCCATACTGTGCGAAAAACAAAACCGCAGAAGCGATTTGGATTGCAACAGTTCCTGTTTATTGAGGTATTAAGATAACGGCGGCCGTTTGGTGGCCGGCTGATATCATGGAATTTATTACCAAAGCATTATCTTCTTGATGTGCGGCGCTTGGAAAATATTACCACCTTTACGGCCACATATTCATTAATGTAACTAACAATAAAAATAATGCAGAGGGAAAATTTAACGTCGCATAAAACCGCCAATGCTGAAGCGAATCACTGGAGTCGCTGTATAGTTTATTTGCCGCCCGGATCCTGGTTATGAGAAACTGTACTTGATTGTCTTTCACATGAGGAAGCTCATGTCGTGTTAAAATTCATGGTAATTCTATTCCTCGCCTAGTTTTACGGCAGAGAGATATTCCTGCATACTTCGAATAAATAATTGGTGGATGTTTCATCTGAAACGCGATCTGTAATATCACTTGGAACAAGGTCACATCTTCAGTTCACAATTGTTATTGCGAGATTCATCATTTATCCAAATGAAAAATTTTATAAAATAACAAGAACCCCAGACTTTACTAGATATCAAAAAATTGTTAGGTTCGGTTTGCTTCAAAGATTATAGTCCAGTCAAAGTAGGATTTAATTGTGCAATTCATGCGGAAAAGAAAATATTTTGTGTAGGGGTTGGGTGGTCAATAGAGAGTCTAAATCCAAAAATGCGACCTCCTACCCCTTGTGAATAAGCCACCATATTGGTTTTAAGGGATGAATGTTTTTTTTTGCACTTTACGAACGTTAATTCGCATTTTACCGAAAAAAGTGTCATTACTTACTTTATTCAGAAAAACATTTTCCACAAATTTGCATATGTGACATTTTTTCGTATTTGCAATATTTAATGACCTACAGGTGATTAATTAAGAACAAGGGGGATGGAAAATTGGTATTTTCGGAACAACTTCTTTTTTTCAATCGCAATCCAAAAAAATGTTCCCACAAAACTTGTAGCGCTTACAATTACGAACATTTACATAGAAATATCTTATTAATCGGACCAATTATTGTTGCGCAGTACTGCGTCGAAGTCATCAAGTCGCGCGCTGCGGTGAATTGCGTCGTCGACGATTTCCCCACAAAAGAGACACAGGCGTTGAAGATCAAAAGACGGGGATGATCGCAGCATCCTTGGTGAGGTGGATGTCGATGAGGAAGTTGGATTGCAGCTCCTCCGGCTGAAAATTACAAATTGATAAGAATTTATGGAAATTGATAGAAATCGATGGGACTGTAAGCACTGTATGAGAATGAAAAAAAATAGATGTGAAAAAAAGTCTATGGAAATCTACAGAATTTCATGAGAATCTATAGGACTCCTCGAAAATCCATGAGAATTCATATAAATTTTCGGGAATTCACGGGAATCGATGGGATAATTAATAGAAGTTGATTCTGGAGTCAATGGGAACCTATAGAAAATAATGAGAATCCATGAGAATGAATGTAAATATTTGGGAATCAACGGAAAATAATGGAAATTCGTATTGATTGTTGGAAATCAATGGAAATGGATTTCCACATGGGAAATGAATGAAATCGATAAAAACGTGCATGTCAATCTATAGATTTTTTTTTAATCTATAGGAATTAATAGTTGCACATGGAGATTGATAAACATTGATAGGAAATAATGGGACTTCTTAGAATCTATGGGGATTTATAGCTGCACATGGGGATTAATGAAAATTGATGAGAAATTATGAGACTACTTCAGAATCTATAGGAATTTATCAAAATTTCCGGGAATTGATGGGAACAAAAAGAAGTTGATTCTGGAGTTTATGAGAATCTATCGAAATTATAAAAAATCTATGAGAACTAATGGAAATATTTGGAAATTAACGTAAACTGATGAGAATGGATATAGGAGTTTTTGGGAATCTATCGGAATTAATAGGAATATTTGGGAATTAACGAAAATATGGATAGAAATTAACGAGAGTTGTTGGAGGCCAGTAACAGTAAAAATTGAAATACTGTCAACAGATAGGTATGAGATAAATTCGAATTTTAGAGAAATGTATAGAGAAATAAGAATTCCTGAAATGTACCCTAGCGCCGTGAAAAATATCATTCACAACAATATGTATAAAATATGAGAAAATATATAATAATGTATGATAATTAGTGAATATCTTGCAAAATGATATAAATGTTTTTTTTTACAAAATATAACATTTAACAATTTCTACAACATGAAAAATTCATCAACGTACCTTGCAGCTAGTGCCATCTTCGGATTGGTGTAGTTTTTGTAACAAGCCACGTGCACAGTCACTATCGAAACGTCGTTTAACATGAGCTCATTTTCTTTGTCTCCCCTCGTATTCGCGGATTTCCGAAGAGTTTGTACCCCTTTTTCTTTAATAACGCGATTTTCGCCGATGTCCATGGCCTTTTTACAGACGAAGCAGTCACTCACTTTGGAACACTGGTCGTTTCCCAACTGATCGAATAACTTTTTTTAGGGATGTGTTTCCCAATTTTCACGGACAGGCTAATGTTTTTTTTTTAAAGAGCATTTATATTTTCTAGGTTTGTCTAGACACGTTTTTATTCGTTTAACAGCATCTCAGACAAATCTTAACTATATACGGCAGCCCTATTTGGAGCGAGTCGGCGTGGGTTATCGCTTACCTGACAGACCCAATGGGCCCGATCTCACCTTAATGACTTCGACGCACTACTGCGCAACAATAATTGGTCCGATTAATGAGATATTGCTATGTAAATGTTCGTAATTGTAAGTGCTACCAGTTTTGTGGGAACAATTTTTGGATTGCGATTGAAAAAAAGGAGTTATTCAGAAAATACCAATCTTTCATCCCCCTTGTTCTTAATTAATCACCTGTAGGTCATTAAATATTGCAAATACGAAAAAATGTCACATATGCAAATTTGTGGAGAATGTTTTTTTGAATAAAGGAAGTGATGACACTTTTTTCGGTAAAATGCGAATTAACGTCGTAAAGTGCAAAAACCCCATCCACCCCTAAAACCAATATTGCGGCTAATTCACAAGGGGTAGGAGGTCGCATTTTTGGATTTAGACTTTCCATTGACCACCCAACCCCCACACAAAATATTTTCTTTTCCGCATGAATTGCATAATTCGATGCCTTTTTCGTCTAATTTTACTGGACTATTAAGCTTTTAGGTCAGGCTAGTTCTAAAAATAGTTTTTATACCTATAGCAAGTTGGGCTAGAGCGACATTTCCCTGTGATAGTTAAAATGGTTAGCCCAAAAATTGAGTTTTTAGAATGTCCGGTTAATTCAAAAAATGGTTTTCAGCAGCTCAGGCTAGTTCAAAAAATTCAGTTTTTGGAAAATTGGGTTAGCTCAAAAACTGGTTTTAGCAAGTTCCGTTATGCAGAATAATAAATTTTTATTTCGCTAAAAAATATTGTTTACCAAGTTCGGTTAGCTCAAAATATTGAATTGCTTTCTTAACATGCCACGTAGGTACTTAAAAAATTGTTTCTAGCAAGCCTGGTTACCCCCAAAATTGAGTTTTTAGAATTTCAGGCTAGTTACAAAATTTGTGTTTAGAAAGTAGGATTAGCTCCAAAAATTAGCTTTTTAGAAGGCCAGGTTGACTTAAAAAGAAAAGTTTTTTAACAAGTCCAGTTTGCCCTAAAAATTTAGTTTTTAAGATGTAAGGTTGGTTAAAAAAAGTATTTTAGAAAGTCCGGTTAGCTCCAATATTTGAATTTATAGAAAACAAATCAGTTAAAAAAGTTGTTTGGTCTGTTAACTCCAACAATTGAGTTTAAGACGGTTCGGTTAGCTCCAAACAAATTATTTTCATCAGGAGGTTCGGTTAGTTCAAAAAATTTGTTTTTAGGAGATCCGCTTAGAATATAAATTTAGTTTTTAGAAGCTCTGGTTTACTTCAAAACTGGTTTTAGCTAAATAAAATCATAAATCCTCAACAGAAGATCCGTATATACTCATATCTTACGCATGCTCTGAAAGTATTTTGAAAGCAGTGAAGATCCAAAATCGTTACATTGAATTTTAGTCTCAAGGACCATGTCAAACAAACTTCCTCCCAAGGACCATGGAAAAAAGACCGGAATCACTAACCAATTTCAATATTTGACTCACATCTCAATCATCTGATGCAGATGTTGTAAAGCTTTTAGGTTTGAGGATAGTAACCAAATCTTCTGTCTCATAGCCTCTTATTCACAAAGGATCATATATCTCATCCTGTATCCCCACCTCATTCTCATGCAACTAAACTGGATATCTCCATCTCATTTATTTTAATATTTTCGAGCTATTAAAGAGCAGAAAAGCTTAGTGAATAAGGGAAATAAACTTTCCTGATTATAATTTCAATTCAAATATTAATCCTGCTCCAACTCAAAGTAACCGATCGTGTTGATAATCATACTTATTGTTTATCTATTGCGGTGTCGGTTTGCCAACACCACTCTTTTTATGACAGATTTGTCTATGAATTAACTCTCAAATATTTACTTATTGGAAAGTAAGATTTCATTACTAATCCATCCATCCCAAACTAAAGCGTATATGTCACTGGTTTTATTAAAAATAACGAACAAACTCTAAGATACATGAAGAAATTAGCTACTTAAGGGCGTGAAATTTTCAAGCTGAATTTATTTTTAATATCTTCACAGTATGAGTAGGTGTAAGAAAGTAACACAACCAAGGATTCTTCAAAGTAGAATTGAGGGATGTTTCTTTTCAAAAGAGTTTCAATCTTTTTTAAATTTTAAACAATCTGAGCTAGATGAGGTTTTATTCTAGCACAACGAAGGAAACTACAAACCATTCTTGATCTTGCTGACAAGCTGAACGTAGCTGTAGTAAAAGTGTCGCTAGCTTTTATTATTTCTGTTTCAACATCTTTCTACAGCAAGAGAGCAATCTCACGCCATCTTTTAACACTTGAAAATTTTACTCGTCTCTCTCCTATCCTATCTAGCAGAATCTTAATCCTTATATTGTTTTAGACATTTCATAAACATTTTTCTTATAATACGCAGGCTGCATGAGAAAGTTTCTATATCTTTTGCTTGATTGTTTGTTTACAGGATTTTTTATAACACTGACTTGTTTTAATAACAGTAAATTTTTACGCCTATCACGAATATAATCATAAATCAATTCCAAATTGAACTTGACCCACATATCCGGAAACCTCCCCCTTGAATATATATACCGTGAAAATTCCGGATGGAGAAAATGATAGAAAAATAAATGATTCACCGCGGCAAGGCTCAGGGTTATGTAGCAGTTTATACTTCCAGCCAGAGATTGGATGCAGGAATAAATAAAAAATTTGGCGTCAGTTTGACGCCGAAGGTTCGCACTAAAATTTTTATTTTCAAGGATGACGACTTAGCATTAACATACCTATTCGGGTTTTATCGAAAATGTGATTACCGAAGTGGCTCTAATGCCTTTTTTATTCGCCTGACGCTTGTTGTCGTTGTTGGATTGGAAAAACATTTTTATTATTAATTCGTGGTAATCGATCTGATTGGTCGCTTTTGTTATAGATGTACCAAAAATAGATGATGACTTTATTCATGGTTTATAGCCGTAGTTCATGATTCTTCTACAACAGTAGACTTGAATCGCGTAGCTTTAAGTAAAACAAAGCAATTGAAGCCATTTAATCCTCCAATCTAATACCGATGCATTGAATTTAAATCTCTGCGAAAACCGAGGGGTAACTTAAACCTATTAAAGTGAAATGATTATACAAAAAATCCAATTAACTATGTGACTGATTAGCGTTCTTTCTATTTTTCCACTGAATTGCGTTTACTGACCCTTGAGGTCGAATGTTAACTTTTGTTACAGGATTACTTGACACGAGTTTATTATTGGATTAGACGTGGTCTACTTTCCCGTCAAAATGGCCTGCCTGCAAATCAACGCCTGCAGATTACGTTTCCATCGTCCTGTCTTGTCCGATTTTACGCCACATTCATATTGCTGTAAAGCTCGTCATAAACCGTCTTCAAACGGGACAGTTCGTGCTTATGAACTAGAAGGGAACGAACGAGATTAGCGAGCCAATTGAAAGTTGTAATGAATATTTTGGTTTATATTTAGGGGCTAATTAAAACTGATTGAATGATGACGCGTGTTTTATTATTACAACAAACTTTGAGCCTTAATCTCAGATATTAATAATGAGAATGTCAGAAACAGTATTTAAGTTTAATTACAGCAAATTATTAGTTCACAAATAATTAAGATAACGAAGGAAGCATTGTATCGTGTATCGAGCACACTAATAAGAGAAATAGTATTGTATTACCCAGTCGTATTGGGTAAATTATTTTTACCCGACAAAGGGATGATGTTTCGGTTTACTCGGAGAGGGGAAAAAGGAAATATCACGTCATTTCGTTTCGCAATGTCCATTATTCTTGTGCAGCCCGATGCCTGAAATAATGATTACGACGAGACGGCCAGTGATTTGTCCTTTCAAGTCCTCATCAAGTTGTCAGTGCAACAGAAGGAGTCATTTGTTGACATAAAGCGATGGCGGGAAACAAAGCCATCTTTTCAGGACCGACGTCGATTCCTTCCCCGTTCCTGATTACCCACGACCGCACCTCGCGAATATTCAGGAATATAAAGTTTAGAATAAAAGCCGACGAGGGGCGGGTCGGGAATCACGATCCCGGTCACGTCCCGACGACTGGATTACGTGCCTCAAACATTTCCCGCTACAATTACGGGCTAATATCAACATAACAAAGACATCCGGCCTCTCACGGCATGTCGTTACCCACATAAACATTACACCGGTACATTGAAAGTAGCTTCACCTAATTTATCTCTCCCCTTTGCCAAAGAAGGATGAAAACACTTCCATTATTACTAGGGTAATTATAAAAATCGATATGAATGTTTTATACCCGACAAATAGCCCTAAATTACATACTAGAGCAAGGAAACTTGTTATTAGTAGAGTGCTTGATGCTACTGAGGACGTCTAAAATCATTACTAAATATTTAAATATACAAAACATGAAAAAGTCCGTCCTTCAATGTATATGATCAAAGATATGCAATTTTCAACAGTAGGTCGTTCTCTAGATTTTTCACACAAGTCAATGAACTATAGTACTGGTACAGGGTAACATCTGGCCAATCCTTAAAAATGACTATTATTGATTAATGGAAATTAACATCAGCGAGATCGAACTACTTTTTGGAGATAAAATGACGTCTTGATGACTGAAATTTATAGTTGAGATTGTTAGTTATTGAAATTACCTTACCGACTGAATGAATTGTGGATTGCAAAGATATGGTAAAAGGTCTTTAACTAGATCGAAGCTCGATTGATGGTTTTTGAATTATCGATGCTCGATGGCAGATGACAGTAAATAAAATTATATTGGAACAGTTTATTTCGCGAAATGAAAAAGAACTGTTACTATACTTGCAAGCAGATTACTTCCTATATGTACTTAACTATACATCAGCATTGTATAAGAAAACCAGTCATGACAATAACAGATGTTGATAAAAAGATACAGGTAGTGACAATAATAATTAGGAACAGTGCGATAGTAAATAATGTAATGGAACAATAGTAACCGAGCGCTATCCGGAAAGGTAATGGCATAATCTGGTTCCAGATTATTCCTAATTGTTTTATCAGAATCAGGACGAATTTGTGTACGCTGGCGATTAACACGTCCAGGGTCGCTCTCTCATTAACTCAGCGATAGCGGCAGGTGGAGCGGAATTCCCCCCGAAATCCGGGACTCCCCCCGATAGTCCAGAGGGACACTTTTCTGGCAAGCCTCTACCCTTTCGTTTCCCGCAACCGCAACGCCTAATCTAAATAGTTGTAATTTGCACAGTTACTCCGGTGGCTTTACCTGGAACGGTTCCCAAACACTGATGCTTAATGGGAATGCTTCTTTAGTTTCGGGAGTTTAATGCAGTTAGAATTATATGTTCATCTAGAGTTGCAGAGATAGAGGAGTGGAAGATATTTTATCTATACGTATAGCAACCAACTTTATTTCTCATCCAGACTACAGAAGTCTCTCTTTAGACAGTGAAATATTTTTTTGGTAGAGACCTGTAAAAAAAAACAATTTTTTATTGAACCTAACTAATTCCATGATCAAACAAATATAGTTGAAGTAGCTTCAGTCGTCCACTTTTTAAAAAAACAGCAAAAAGAACTTCGTGGGCAGAACGTATAAAAGAAAATCTCTTAATTAACTCAGTGATTTATTTTAATGGCGGTGTTCATATAGTCATTTCAATTGTAAGAGGAATGAGAGCAACCAGCTCCTGGGTTTCCAGTGTTTGCTATTCATAAAGGTGCTCATGGCGAACGAGAGGCCTTTTTAAGCTCTCTCCCTGTCTGCGTGTGTATACATATAACTGAATAAAGTTGGGTTTCTGTTCAGGTGGTTGTACGTGTATAACACACGCTTCAAAAATACAAATTCCCGACGTCCAATGGACATGTACCGGAGTGAGCTTCGTGCGGTTGATAGATATTTATAAGCCCTAATAATTTCTGCTTCACTCGGTGGGAATTTATCATCGAAATTCCGTTTGTTGCCTTGCTCTTGGGCAAGTTCCGGCTTGCTGGCGAAAATTTCCAAATTAAATCGGATTAACTCACGTAACTTTGTGTTATTATGTGCTCTACCGCTATGGGTATTAAAACTGAAACAAAGAACGCGTGTGAGTAAATTAATACTTTGTAAATAAAGTCTCGGATTATTAGAATATTATCGTTACTCATGTATGAATTGTGAATTTTCCATCAAGTGTGTAACAATATTTTGGGCGATGTTGAAATTATTGATGCTCGCTGATTAAATTGACTCAAAACGGTATAAGAAATAAATTGACTGGAAATACTTATGCCGCTTTCTTTCCTCGAGTGTTGATTTAAAAAAAAATCTTGCATCTCCGAAGAGCGTCCTTCTTATATCCCGAAATAGAATAGTTGAAGTATTCTTCTGGCAGGAGCGAGGTGTAGAAGGTATACCAAGATTTTGCAAGCGGAATTAATGCTAATCACTTATACCATGCGAATACATTGCAGAGACCGTAAAGATATGCTGTCAGCTTCAGTTACTGACTAACTTACTTAACATCTCAAACGCATAACCCACCTATCATAAGTGGAACAGGAAGCATTTTGATCAAGCAGGTGGTCAAGACTTTCACCATCCCCGATCAAGAAAAACGGCAGATTAAGAATACTGAAGCCAGAACACCATGACTTTATCGACTGACTATACCCCAACCTAAATTGCCTCTTCGTACCATTATTAAAGCCATTGGTTCTCCGACATATTTTTTAGCAAAATATCTAACCAAGCTGCTCACCCACGTCGTCACCCTTTTTACTTTGATGCCCATCGACGAGACCCTTAACATATCCAGCGCACATTTCCTAGTTGCATAATCACCTCTCTCTTCCGCCATGTGCTCACCACAACTTATGAACAGCTGAAGGAGTTGCTAATCCTGACACGGGTTAAACTCCGTCATTAACAAACCGTCTTGTTGCTACTCCTACGTAGATGACACCCTCGTCATTTGGCAACATGGAGAGATGGTCCTGAAAGAACTAACATTATTCATCCCCGCATTCAATTCACTTTGGAAATAGAAAATGACAAACGCAAACAAATCGAAATCTACACAAGAACTCCAATAACCGCTGATGATGCCTATCGCTGTTGTAGACGAAACGTTCAAAGTAATTCTTCATGAACAACCGAAAAACAACCCGGAATCAATTATGATTTCAGGATTGTAATCTATCCCGCTTATTGTTTAACATATTTATCTATACATTATGTTTTTAGAGTTCGTTATAATTTGATTCCTCGATATAAAATAAATTTAAAAAATCCCATTTAAATTAGATGAAAAATGATCTAAAAAAAAAAATGTAATGGATTTTTTTAATACTTTCAAGAAGGAGAAGTGAAGTGAATTTTCTTGTTAAGCGAGAACGAAAGATAATCGTGATCTTTAGGAACGTTGAGAATGATATTTAATATTTTATCCAAGATGCGAGAGACTATTTACATTAACATCAATTTAGTCCTAAATTGGGCAAAGTAGCTCAAACCGCAGATGAAATTAAATCCCTCCCATTAAAGCAGAAAACACAACTTCTCCCGCAAGATTACATAAGAATCGGTGGATATTTCCAGACTATATGAAATCCAAGGGGAACTCCGGCTAATAAGAACTAAAACTAGGAGAATAGGAGAATGGAAGTGGATATCGATCGAGGTATCCAGCAGCAGGATTGTCTTGGGTAATTCTTGCGGTGGCGCCTTCAAACTGCTGTCGATTGAGATTAATAGTCCGCCATGTTCTCAAGTCCAATCCAATGGGAACTCAAAGTTGTCCCATTACTGCAGCAACTTAGTAAATCTATCAACCGGGAGTACCACTACTACTACTCATCATACTTTGTCTCCATCATTATCATCATCATCAACACGTACTCGATTTATGCTACTTCTTCCAGAAAAAAGTCACCTTTGGGCAACAATAATTTAACATGCATGCACGCGAGCTGCGTTCAGTGTAGACCGGTAGAGACGTTGACTATGATTGGGTTTAGGTATTGTTTACGGATATGCACGATGAGACGAACTGACCTGAAGTTGATTACGAAGGAAACGTTCCAGGAAAACAAATTACCGTGGCATTGTTCGTGGATCCCGGTTGAAAGCAATTGTAAAAATCCCTATTTAGATGTATCCAGACTCCATGGATTGGACAGAAATTGGATTTGAATTGCATTCAAGATTCAATGCTCTTTGTACACAGTTTTATCTTATTTCAACCGGGATGTTATTCTGCTTATCTATTCTGATAGGAACTTCTGTTTGTTAACCTCGGAGGATATTCAAATTATGCAAGGATCAACTATAAACACAAACATACAGTCTCGAAGTTATGAAGTAAATTTACATAAAAGCAATTCGATGATTGTAAAAAAGTTTTAATCTAACCGAACTGGGAAAAATAGTTCCCTGCTTGCAGCTAAGATTTAAAATATCAGAATGCAAGATTGGATTTGAAACTATCCTCATGTTATTTACATATATATATATATATATATATATATTCAGTCAGTCCTTATAGCACGAGTAAGTCCTAGTTTTTTAAATTAAATAAGTTGTCCTGAGACGGCACATTCTGCGGCATACGTAAATTTCCGTTCTGACAAGCGAAAAGGATTAATTTCCGGGCCAGCTCGCTTCAGAAGGATAAACGATCGAATCAGAACTTTTTGTTTGTACATTTCGTGTAAAACACACGTCCTGTATGTAAAGATAAACTAAAAGGTTCTCGCAAATAAATTTGCGGGCAAAACCAAGTTTGCATTTATTGCCATAAGGGCGTTGGTTTAATTTTAGTCAAACTTTTCATCCAACTACAACACAAACAGTAACAGTTGAATTTTCATTTCTATAATTGAAAGTTGAGCCGGGCTCAACAACCGGGTTATACATGTATAGACACGCAACGAATGTCCATATATGAGTTGAGAATACCAAATTACCTAATTTATTTCATGTCGCCTCATATGGAGTAATAATTAATAAGATCAAAAGACGGTTGATCCACTATGTCACCCACGAAACAAGGACGAAAATAATTGAATTAAAGCTCAGACAATATCAGCAGTCTATTGTCTCCATCTTGTATCTAATAAATTCAGGGATATTTGTTCACACCCCGGAAATGAGCAGAGCTTCAAAGCTCGATTATAAATCTAAATATCATCGGGTTTTCGTGTTGCGGCTGGATTCATATTATACAAGCTACAATAGCATTGTTTTCCTAGCGACCCTGTAATTGTAATGTACACATCTAGTAATGCATCTTTGAAGGCGTGGCGTTGTCTTTTGTTTGACCCTTTAGGGGCGCAAACCCTTTAATTGTTCTAACGAACCCAGACCGAGCGATTAGCTGTTTGCGTTGATTATTAAAAGGTTATATTGTACCCCACCTTGGCCCGTTTAGTTTACTATTAGCCTTAGCCTTGTCCTGGAGATCCATTTTATAAATTACCTACGTAGCATGTAAAGACCTAAGAAATTTCTTCGCTGAAGGATAAAAAAATTAACTTAGTGAAATAATAAATAAATAAAGATGTTTTTTCGAAAGCAATTAACATTGTTTGTTTATCTGAGAGGTAGTAACATTTCTGGATTAAGCTCCGAGGTTAATTAGCTATTTATCCTGAATTTATAATTGAAAACACCGGCTGCAAAGATAAAACTTCGAGAGAAATTCACCGGCCAATTAGTTTCTTATATTTTTTTTAATAAGAAGTAAAGTTAGTTTCAGAGAAAAGAAACTAGCGAAAAATTGGTAAAAGATCTCGATTTAGGTGCAACGCCCTTGATGCGAAAACTAGCTCCTGTAAATGGTGAAGCGAGCAAAATATCCAAACTTTACAACTTCAGTTGTTTGTACCTCATTTAATTTTAAAGTACTTGGAAACACTTGTAACTCCGATCGAGGACAACGGCGCTTGTTGTTTGTGCCGGGTAGCGGTGGAGGGAGGGAGGGGGAGGGGGGTAATCTTCGACTGTGATTTTCGAACAATAAACTTCACACTTTTGTTTTATAAAAAGTAACAGTGACAGGTAACAAATCACAAGTGACTAAACTGTACAGGACAACCGGAACTAAACTTTTTCACTGAGGTGTCCAGAATAGTCTTACTCCCCCCCGCTGGCATTTCTTCCTTGTTAGAGCAATAAATTACTTTTGTTGCAATAATCAATAATTACGATAAACTCCAGACGATAATATCCTGATTAATACTCGAAACTTCACGTTATACTACAGGGTTATCCTAAATAAGTGCGAAATATTTTAAAGGATGATTCCTTCGATTATTCTTAGGAAAAATGTTCCTATTAACATGTGACCGAAAATGCGCCGTGTTTGAGGTACAGGGTGTCAAAGTTTATTTTTTCCAATTTTTTTGATATCTCGGGAAGCGTTTGAGATACAGAACTCAGCTTTTGTATCTGTCATATCATTGATGTTTACCGTCTTTTTAATAACAAAAAAATTCTTGCACCATTGGTGGAGATCTCTCAGGAATGAGAGGAGTTTTCTGACTTTCATTTTATAAAACATGCTATGAAACATCCATGGGAGTTTTTTATCGTAAATGGCCGTTTTTCTCTAAAACGGTTCACGTTAGCAATTATGGCCAGGGGTACCTTTTTTGAGTAGAAAATTTTAGCGCTAAAATGTGCTTTTAAAATGTCAATTCGGCCAGTGTCGTAGATATTAGAAACAAAAGAAAAAACTCACGTAACTCAGAAATCTCCGCTACTGGCATATACAAATTTTTTAGTTAACTTGAAAAAAGTAGCTGATATTAATGATAAGACAAATACAAAAGCCAAGTTATCTTAAACGGTTCCCGCGACATTTTCAAAAAAACTTAAAAAACAATTTTTTGACACCCTGTATCTCAAAAACGGTGCATTTGCGGATCCATATTAATACGTACTTTTTCCTTAGAATGAGCCAAGGAACCACTTCCTAATTTTTTCGTACTTATTTAGGATGACCCTGTATGACCCCCCCCCTTATTTATACGTGACGTAAAATAATTTGATCAGAGCCCCAAAATAGTTCGCAGTGCTAAACTCCAGACGATAAACTTCAGAACAAGAGCTTCACATGAACACGTTAGTGCGCAACTCCTTACTATGAATATTGCGCTATCGCTATGGATAAATTCAGGACCGATAACTATTACGAAAAATTCTCAGACGAGTTACAAACGATAAACTTCAGACGAATGTATGACGTACAAAACGTAACTCACAGCTTATTGGTTACAAATTAAATATTTATTAATACAGACGATAATATTCATCACCGATAAACTTTTTGCTGTATGAAAAATTCATGACGCTTCAATCCGGATAATTCAGAGGGAAAACTCCAAGCGATAAGCTTATGCGGGCAACTTTACAAACTTTTTTGGCGAATATACATATATTTTGCTGTAGTTATGAAGAAAACTCAGTAGGTATCAATAACGCGATACGATAAGCTTAACTGGTAACAATAAACTCCAGACGATAAGCAAAAAGCTTACAGCATCTTTGAAATAATTACAATACCTAAAATTTTATAAGCCAAAACCTGGCGTGTAGTTCCATATCTGTAACTACAACGACTATACATTTCTCAAGCTCCAAACGAAGTCTAAATTCTTGACTACGAACTTCAGACGACTTTTGTCAAATTGGAATATTTATTAGCTCTTTTTAAGAGTACTTGAAATACTTTAAATGGTACCTCAAACGATAGTTTCTGTACAACACCGACTCTAATCGACATTTTTGAACTTCAGACGACCTAAACCAACTGAGTTGTTTATAAAAAAAAAAGTTGTAAAGTTTATACTTACATCTGAATTTTACTTACAGTTGTGAAGTTGGTCTGATGATGGCGAAAGCCGAAACATGTCACCACCACTAAAGTTTTGAATAAAGTCTCAAATTTAAAAAGCGAAGTTGGACTTTTATTTTTGGTTTACTACTTCTCTTCGCAATGGGTCTTCGAGAGTATTTAAACCAACTGAGATCGTAACTGGGAAGAATTCGAACATTAAAATTAGTTTCAAAGAGGCTTTAATCAAATACTCAATATCCACTCAAAAAATGGCTCACAAACTTAAAGTCAGTGTCTTTAGACGATAAACTTAAAACGACTCGATTCTTACGTATTCAAACGCAAACTCGAATAGAAAGTATCTTGCAACTCCAAAGAAACTTTGGACTAATATTCAAATTACTGATGAGATGACTAATTCAGAGACATCTTTACGAAATTAGAATTTCTGAAGTCAAATTGGGACGAAAAGTTTGATTATCCACATTAAGAAGCTACAAACACTAGGCAGTTGATTGTGGTAACTATCGACGACAACTCCTTATAACTCCGATTGAGGACCACATAGAATAGTTTTGCTCCCCTCTGTTGCACTTTGTTTTTTTTTTTGTCTTTGTTTGGGAAATAAATTCATTGCGTTGCATGGAAATTTATTAAACTCCAAACGATACAATCCTGATTAACACTCGAAAATACAATCTTCAGACGAATAACTTGAGACCATAATTTTATACTATAAATGTAAACGATAACACTTAAGCAATAAACTCTAAACGATAATAACAATACATACGTAACGTAAAAGAGTTTGATCAGAGTCCAATAGTTCGCAGAGCAGAGAATCAGCTGTATTAATTAGCAGTCTTTAACTCCAAATAATAGACTCCAGATGAAAAACCATTACTCAAAAGATGAATAAAAAATGGATGACGAAAAAATGTGGTGATAGCGTTCAGAGGGAAAATTCCAAATAATTAACTCCAGACGATAAACTTCAGACGAAAGTTCTTACAATAAATATTGCACTATAACTATGGATAACTTCAGGAGCGATACCTCGAACGAAAAGTTTCCAGACGATAAGTTACAACGATAAACTTCAGACGAATAAGTGATGTAAAAAAGTGATGCACAGCTTCATGGTTATACACCAATAAGCTTTTGCTACATTGAAAATCCATGAAAATTCAATATAGATAATAAATTTCAGATGAATAACTTCAAGCGATTAGCTTTGGAGGGTAAATGTATTATCTCTTTCTTTATTACTGGTAGAAAAGAAAATACGATACCCTTCAGACGTTATTTGCCAACGATAAACTCTAGACGATATGTGAAAAGCCTTGCAGCAACTTCAGAACAGACGACGAACTTCAGACGACTTTTTCAAATTGAAATAATTGTTCGTTCTTTTTAGGGTGTCAACTCTAAATCAATCATCATAACAATTATTAACTCAAATCGAAACTGAAATTTCGTACTATAAACTTCAGACGAGCTAATCTAAATTATATCGTAACTAAGAAGAATTCACATAGAAAGTTAAGTTTCGAAGAGGATTTAATCAAATACTTGCTCAAAATTCACTCAAGTAATAACTCAAAAACTCAAATATCTTGCAACTCCAAAGTAACTTTGGACTAATAGAAAACTACTGAGATGACGAATTCAAATGAATCTTCAAAAAAAATTGAAAATTCTGAAGGATACTTTGGATGAAAAAGTTTGATTGGCAGCATTAGCAGGCTTGAAACTCTGCACAGTAGATTGTGCTAACTTTAGACGACAACTCCGGACGATCAATTTCAGTAGACTACTTTCAGTAAGTATAGTGTACAAAAAATAATGAAAAATTTTCAATTTTTTTAGATTAGAAACTCAATAAGAGCAACTTCACTCATAAAGCGCTCAACTTTAGACGCAAAACTTCAGACGATAAAATCCAGACGAATTTTTTTCACATATATGCTTCGAATTTTTATAATGATAGTTTTATAAAATGACAATGTATAAAAATTGAGAGAAAGATTTACAAACTGTAAGGACGTGGGCCAGTCAAATTTATTCCGGACGTTTCGTTTACAGTTGTTACAGACCTCTTGCAACAAATTCTAAAGTCATGTTTCTGGATCAGTGGGTTGATGTAAGAATCGACACCAGCTCTATAAGTATTGGTGGGCCCCACAGCTCTTATTCTCATCGTTACTGACTGATCGATATTGAAGGCTCCTTTCTTTTGACCGCTCTTCTTCCGTTATTTTATTAAAAATGTGTGACAAATCAATCGTAGTTGTCTTCCAACGTCCAAAATTTTTAAGTAGTTGTTTAAATTGGTTAAATGCAAAAACAATATTCAGTTTCCATTTTCCTTTGAGAACGAACTTGGCACTTCCAGATAACGCCAAGGGAATAAGAGGGTTACGTGCAGACAAGGCAAACTAAACAGTGTTCGTCGGTGTGTACGTTCCTCTTTTTAAAGTGTTGACAATCGTTATTTGCTGCGAAAAGCTCCGCTCACCTGGGATGGGAAGTTTATTTTCTCATGCGGATTGCATTCGAATGGAAGCTCTTTCTCGATTTCGTTCCCCAATATGGCATGCTCCGGTAATTTACGAGGTGCAGCAGCAGCCAGTTCCGTTATTTGCCTTCTGTAGGGAACATTTTGACAATTATTAGCCATTTTAGTTCATTTATTGCGCCCATATTTTCCAAGAAGTATCAATATAGCCGTCAGAAATACGGCCTTCTGTTTTGATGGGTTTCATATGTACAAAGTATGATTGGGTCGGTGCTTTAGCTTGTCCAAATTAAATTATTGTTTGGGCCATAAAACGGATTTCTGCGATGAGGTTTTTTGGTTTTGTTGTTCCTTTTATATACAATGTAGTGAGCTTAGCCGGTGGATATACGGTTTATTTTGTCCTCGGCAATTAAACCTAAATCGATGCGAAACCCTAGAACCACATAAAGCCACTGTTTAGTACTCTGCACTAAAATATTATATTACATTCCATCTCCAGAAATACCATGTTTGCTATTTGTAGAGCAGTCCAGATTTTATAGACAAGAAATAAATAAACAAAAAGTATTAAAAATTAAATTGTATTCATAAAGTTTCCGCGAGAACTGTTGTAACAAACGCGAGGTGATTTTTTCGACCGGATCGAGGTAGAACCGCCGATAAGGACAAAATACAGGCAAGCCGGCTGCACGGGAAAACATCCCCGAATAACATACGGCCCATCGAGAAGTTTTCAGCGAGCAACAAGAAACTCAAATTACGGTGTCATTTTATTTTTTCGACGCATTTATGGCCCGGAATCGTATGTTAGGCGTAAAGTAATGTCCCAGAAACTGTCAAACAGAACTTGAATCCTGCAGCAGCCACATTTTTCAAGCCAAAGGGAAAACCGTTTCGTTACGCTCTTAAAATTAGAACGTCGTATTTTGGACAGCAAAGCTTGCCGTGCTGGATAAAACGCCTGTAAGAGGAACAATAGAATTAAATAAAGAACGAGGGATGCTCTTCAATGTACAGGATGCAAAACGGTGTTGTTTTATCGACCGGGTCACAATTAAAACTCAGCGACACCTTCGGGACCGATGTGAATTTATAAAAGCGGGCACGGAGGGTATTCGGTAGAAATTATACGACTTAAAATAAATTTAAATACCTTGTCATAAAATAAAAGTATCTAAGTAGTTTGTCCTTTAGTATACCAGTATTAGGTCACGTTCTGAGACAATATTGTAACGCTGCAAAATTTTATTTGAAATTTAAATTTATATAATTTCCATGTCTTGTCCATTATATGCATGAAATAGGTGTGACAGTTTCAGAAGAAAAACCCGGACGCGTTGAAGAGGGAAAGGAAAAAGGGTAGGTAATTTCTAATGACGTAAACGTAAAAAGTTGAAAGAGACTAAGGCAAAAACTTATAAGATATGCACAAGTTTCCGAAGAGAATTAGGCTCTCGATACTAGGATTCGGACCTTCGGATCTGAAATCAACAAACCAAGAAAGGCAAACTGGGTCAGCTTCCCTGCGAAAATGCTTGCAAACTTTATTTATTACTATTTACTGTCGCTTATTGACATACAAACATCGACTAACTTTATTTTCTTATTTTATATGTCTTATCTGAGGGTTAAAAGGGATAAACAACGTTTCCCCTGTCAAAATTGCGTTACTTTATTTTCCCTTCACGGGATTCATTCATTCCAACATCAAATCTAATCACCTCGGAACAGTAATTATTTTTTGTTGTTAAATATTTGAGTCCGATACAGTTATTTGAATGGAAACGTACGTGTGGTAGGTATGTTGGAAGTATGGAAACCGGTGGTAATATATTCCGTGTCTACCAAAACGTACAACATAATCGTTTTTCCCTCCCGCTCTCTCCCGTTTCCTGTCTTTCTCGCCCTCCCGTACATTGCAACCGCGGCGGATAAATCCGTTTGCTACTGCTGGAGGAGCGGATCCCACTCATCATCGTAATAAGGATCGGCATGTGTCTAGAGTTCAGCCAACGGAGTATAATTGTGTATATTGAAACAAAATTTAATGCATTGAATGCAATATTTGGGAAGGCCTCGGGATATTCATAAAGCCAGGAGCCCTGGCAACGTCTCAAAAGACCCTTTGATCTGACCGATCAATGTAAACCGTTTTTATCCCGGATTCCGGAAAATAAGGCTGGAGGAAACAAACAAAGCAACAAGCCGGTGCTCTAATGATACGTCCTTTGCATATCGCGTATTGTTTCCGAATACAAGCTATATAAACGGACTTACCTACTTTCGAATATGAAAATTGGAATATGTCAGAAAATAAATTACAAGGAAAATGGGATGAAGATTTGAGGGGGAGTTTCTGAAAAGGAGAAATCTGAAAGTGACCCCATTTTTATTTCAACAAAATTGGAGAAAATAACAAAACAAGTATACGTGGTTTGGAGTAAAATAAACAGAATTTTTACGTCTTGACATGAAATTTTTAAGTAATCAAATTTTAATTTTAATATGCAGTCCTGTTACAGAAAAAAGACACAAAAAAGTGAGGATTTATTTTTTTCTTCAATAACCGGAGAAGTGATAAGGGAAAAATGAGATCCAATAATGTTAAATAAATGTTGGACAACCTACAGTCATAAGATATTATTGTCTTTTACTTCCGGTATGAAATAAGGATGATATTAACAAAAACCTGGAATAATATTTGTACGAGAATAGTACCCTGTGAGACACCAATTGAATAAGGGAGTCTGGAAAAGAATAGCGACAATTCAGTGGAGTAGTAGTTGAAGTATCATCTATAGTAACAATGACAGCTATTGAAAGACTTATGGCGCTTTTATTTAAAATAAAATAAAAATTAATTTTTTTATTCAAATTCGCTACAAGATGGCGGCACCCAGTACGGCACCATCAGACATTGCTTTTTGTTTCTTTCTTTCCAGCGTCCAATTTCATTTGGAGTCTTAACCTCGTGTATTCTTAACCTCGCAAATTCAGAATGAACGATTCATCAGAGTTTTTATTACTGCTCGTTTTTAACCTGGATGATGATTGGAGTTTTGTGTAAATACCGATTTTTGTGTTGGTTTTTCAGTAGACCCTGTGCCAGAAATGTGCCATTTTAATTCCTGTTGACGAGGACATCCAGAAATGGTAGTTTACCGTCCTTTTCTGTTTCCATAATAAATAATTGAATATGGAGGTGAATTTGGTGCCAAATGACGGAGGTGTCATCTACGTGGCGGTGTAAACAAAAGGGTTTGTTTGTGGCGGGCACCATAATGAAGAAGGAGGCGAAATTAAAATTGACGAGAATGTGACTGGAATTAAGGGTTAAACAATGAAGTTTTTCTATGACGTTACCAGAGTCTCTAATGTGAGATTCTTTAGATCCCAAGTGTGACTGCATCAGGTTGATTAAATTTTGGCCCGAGAATATTTCGGAGAACCAGTTACACTGACAATGGGGTGAAGAGGCACGTTCCGTTTGTGTATCTTAGGAAGTCCATAACGTCTGGGTGGGTGTCCTGGCTTCGGTATTCGTAATCTGTCGTTTTTCTTGGTTGGTGATGGTGGAAGTTCTAGGCAGCTGGTTGGTCTTAAGGAGGATGCAATTTGTATAGAATCTCCAGCAGGTTTTTTTGTACATTTGAGAGGTCAAGATGTTTTCGATTTTCTCGTCGTAGTCCCTGGCATTCACTTCAGCGACGACATTTCTCTTGTTTTGGACAGAATAATGCTTTGTTTGCGTTGAGACCCCTGAGTGATGGTTCTGGTGATGTTGCTTTTTACGGACTCGCTATAAAATACTTGAGCATTCCCGACGAATCTTCTCTGCAGTGTCTTGTTGAAGCTTCTTCATACCGAATTCGATCATAGCAATTATATGCTCAACTGGTAGGTACCCGTATGTAAATGGAGGGGATATGACGTCCCCAGACCATCACTCTATAAACAGTACCGCTCTTCCAGCCGGCCAATCAGTTATCAAAAAACACGGTGAGTGGAAGCATCGGTTATCGCTTGCCCACACGTAACCGCTAATGACGCCTTCCGCAGCTGTAGACAAAACGGTCAGAGCATATGTCCAAGATCATAGTCAGGTTTTACTAAATTGTAACGGGATTTTTTGTTAGGTAGAGGTGAGTTCCCGGGTGATTGCCCCTTTTTACCCGTGACAAGTCGATTAAAATCTATAATATTTATTTACAAGTATTCTATTTACACATATCTATATTTGTCAAGCTAATATTGATAACCACTGTATCCTATGGGCCGGCTCTCGTCCTCCACAGTCCGTCTAATTGGTGGTAGATATCCGCGTCGGGGCGCGTACTAATGCTGATTGGTCGACCGACAGAACGGTTCGCGACCGGCTCCTCAACGCCAGTCACCCGCTCACCGTCGCACAGTGCGTGTCGGCTACTGTAGTTTCCGGAACACGCGCCGGAACGGAGTCTGGGAGGAATATTCTCCGGCGGCGAGGCTATCTGAAACAAAGTCCGTTCCCGATGCCTTAATATGACCTCGGGACGGCTGTTACTGAATCCGGCCCTCAATACAGGCCGGATAGGGACTGAAGGGATTAGCCGGTACTTCAACGTAGCGCCGACTGATTCCCCATACTGAATCGGTTGCCGGCCAGAGCTCACTCCACTCTGGTCGGTCTGCCGATGTCCGGTTGCAGTTAGGTTCGACTCATTTCATCGACCTACTGTAGCCGGCTATGTAAATGGGACAGGGTGCACTCAGTACATGCCCCTTGATGACCTCCGAGCTCAATTCACAGGGAGGGAGAGTGGTTCTCGAGTCAGTACCTCGGATCCTCTGACCAGCTCTTTAGTTGGCTCTGTTTATATAGCCGGTGCTGGTGGAGATAACCTGCTAATCACTGTCGCAAAAACTGTATCACTCCTGATAAATCCCTCAAATAATGCAAGTAAATAATAATTACCAACGAAAGCCTTGGATTTCGTTACAAAATTAATATCGTTCAAATTAAAGGTCGGCTAGTTATAACATTTTCATTTTAAATTATTGATTAAAGTTTCAAGTTAACCTTCTATAAGTAATTGGCGGAAACAAAAATTAATCAAAACAAGTCGCGGGAAGCTGATGAATTCTCAGACCCCTACTCAGGTATTTTTATTTGTATACAATATTTCAGTATTCACGCAGGAAGGAATTTGTTGAGAAAAAAGTTGATTGGCACGTCTCGGGAACCGTCTAAGGTGTTTTAACTCTTAGTCAAGAATATCTTCTGATGTCCCTCAGGATTCCATTCTCCGGAAGCAAAGATTTTTCTGCACCAACGCGTGAAAGCTCAATATTATGTTACTGCTTGCACTTCTCACAACCGCACTAACAGATTTAGTAAGTTAAGCTTAGATGTATTTATGTCTAGCTACTTCGAGCATTGTGATTACAAGTTTGATAAGAATTGTTCAATACTTTTGCTCCAACATAATCCATCATGAACACTTTATTACTCTTCTACATAGCAGGCTGTAAAGTACATTTTCTTGCATTCTCTTGCTAACTCAATTGTAGCTATATTAATATTTTTCAATGTCTGAAACATTTGTATTGGTAAGTGTTAGCTATTAAAAGACAATTGTTCAGTATAATAGAACCGTGAAATGAAAAAATGTTCAGCGTTTTTTAATTCAATAAAACATCCCCGAAAGCTCTAATAAAGTTCCGTCTGTATCGTAAAAGAATAACTTTAAACAGTCCAGATTGCCGGTATAGATAAAAAGTGGATAACTGAAAAATCCGAGTCAGGGCGCAATGAATCGCCTGGAGCGGAAACTCTGGAGGTTGGAAAAAACCTCTAAATTTCAGCGGTGTGTGCGTGGCCGAGATCCCGACGTCCTTGCACGTGTCCAGAAGTTCTAAACGTCGTGCCAGATGCGTAATTGCGTTAGATTGCATGGAAGGCGGAAAATGGCACGTCGTCGGACAAAAGCAATGTCTTTTTAAATATTCTCCCGCACACATTTTAACTGCATTAATGAGCGAGAGACTGAAACAACGCGTCCATTACGCCCCGTTGAAATCAAATTAGAGCCGCGCGCCCCCCATGCAGGTGAAATGAAATAACGAACGTACGCGGCGGCCTTTATGTCGCCTAATTACTATTTCACTTCTTATTTGTACTTGCTTGCCTCTCCCATGAGCAGAGACGAGGGAGGGGCGGTCTCGTCTCTCGTCTCCAGGAGAGCCAGCACCAGCACCGCTCTCTCAAAGTGATTTTTGCATCGACCGAGTTCATTAACTCCCTAAGCGGGTTTTGCTTTGAAATAGACGGTTTAAAAGGAAACTGTCACGATCATTTTTCCACTCTCTATGTATACACTCGTGTTGGTGTGGGTGTATGGAGTTAATGAGATTACTACATCATTCTATAACTGAAAAGTCAAGTTCTTGTGAGAAGTGGTTCGTGGAATTTTATTAAATTAACGAACATCCTAATATTAATATTTATTAAGTAGGCACGCTGACTGGTAGGTAAGCGTATTTATTTACCCACCTACCCACCTGCTAATTATATTCAATTCAGGGTTTCAACTAATTATCTCTGTAAAAGTTTTCCATAGCTACTACCTAACTGAACTGGGTTGAAACTGGAGGGGCGAAAGTTTATTGTACTGAAAATAATTTCTCGTCTTCAAAGTTTATTATTCAGACGCCTAATTTCGCATTTTATATCTGAAAAAGCATTTTGTAAATAACTTAGAGGGAATAGCAGTAAAATCCTTAAGAAGGGTAGGTAAGTATGCGGAAGGTACCTACCTACTTCGACGAAGCTGCTGCTTCTGAATCGATACCGGAATTGTTCGTCTGTGCGTTTACATTGTGAGCAAAGTGTGGAATCGTCTCCTCAATTCCTCATTAGAGATAAAATTCAAAGAAGTAGGCTTTTTATTGCGCTTCATTAATAAGCTTCACTCTCTTCAAAGCGGATCCTGGAGTCTATAATGAACATAACAGCACTGAAATTCTTTTGTTTCTTTTATCATATTGTCACTGAAGAAAAGTTCATTTTCCTTTTAAACGAACAACGAAAAATTAGCAATAGCTTTTGAGAACATTCCTTTGACGCGTAATTAATCTATAAGAATTCTTTTTGATTTTTACTGAAAATTTACCTCGTTAGTACCGCTTTTAAGGGACCTGAACTGCTATAATATAATCATTTTATTATCTTCTCCATATGTCACATTCATACTCGAGTTTAAAACAACGAGAACTAGGAGGGGGAAGTAAAGAAGTAAAAGAAGAAGTTAAGTAAAGGGGAAGTTTTAGCGATGGCAAAAACTTATCTTGCCAAACTAGAGAGAATCTGGAAGGATCACCAGATATCCAAACACACAAGAAGGAGGATGCTGCACTCTGGTTTTTTCGATGGCAACCAATGGGTTTGAAACCCTGACACTTAACGCAGGCTGTCGTTTAAAATGACATATGCTTCAGGAAAATGTTACGGATACCATGGACCGCCCATAGAACAAACGCCTAGATCCTAAGAGAACTTAACATCAAAGAGACCAACAATTTACTGCCTACCATTCAGCGCAGAATCAGTAAGTCCCTTGTGGGCGTGTGATTCGACGAGATGGCATGGGCAACCTGACCATTCAAGGAAAGGTAGCAGATAGGCGAAGAAGAGGTAGATTGCCGAACAGATTTATCGATCAGGTTTCGGAGATTACGAACATATCGGTGGCAGAAATAATGAGGAATGCCGAAGACAGGAAGCGCTGACGCGATACCAGCGTCATCATGAGTTACTACGTTCTGATACGAGCGCCGATGAAGAAGAAGCGAAGAATTGCGTTGTTTAAAGTCCGGTCAGATGTATCACAAAAATTCGGCGAGTAACTCAGTCTAGAGAAATTGGTCTGAAAGAGGTAACCTTTTTTTGCGTGCTTTACTTTCTCAGTGAAGTTCTAACTAGGCATGCATTTCAGAAAATGCAACCTGAATATCGCTGAAATGATGCCGTCAATATACAACTTGAAAAACGTTTATGTGCATTTTGAGCGACATTGCTGAACGAATTATACATAGAATGAGTAATTAAAAATAGAATCAGCAGTCGCCTACTAAGGACGAAGGATAAATAGAGTCCAGGGTGGTAAATAATAAAAGCAAAACGGTTTCGACGACATCAAAAGCATAGGTAGTTTCATTTCGATTGCTTTTTTATTTTTTCTTACTTCTTTCTGTTTCATTCTTAATGCTAGCTGCTTACTTATATCTTTCTTCCTTCTTTATGTTCCATTATTACTGCTAGCTCCTTAGGTACTTTCTTACTTCTAGATGAGAGCTTTGATGGCATGGCCTCTATTATTTCTTACAAAAGGTGAAAATCGGTAGCGAATTATAAGAAGTAAGGCTTGTTCCTTCTTTCTTACTTATTTCCATTCCAAGATCACTTTTATCTACTCATTGTTATCCATTCTTACTTCTAGTTGAAAACTTCTGACGTCATGGCCTTTATTAATTCTTGTCAAGGATGAGATGGCGGTGTGCAGGCTCACTAGGGGGGAGATACATAGTTGATTTATTAGAGATGTAAAGATTTATTATTGATCATTTCTTCATTCTTTACCTTCCATTCTTACTTCTATTTGACATCTTTCGATGGCATGGCATTTAGTCCTCATGAAGATGAAAATGGTAGCTTGCAGACTCACTGGAGGGAAGAGAATCCCCTTGGAAAAAAAAGTAAACATATTAAGTCGTCTGTGTGTTCGAACACCTCTGTCGCACTTTAACTAAATGTATTTCTTCGATTTAAAATTTTTCTCCCAATGTATCCTTAACATGTTTAAAACAGAAATATAGGAAGGAACATGTTCGTCTAGCTACCGATCACGTCGTTTTTCGAGTAATATACTCAGATGGCATAAATCTAAGGGAAACCGAAAATATTCTCGTAGAAGAGTTCTGAACACTGCCACTATCACCATCACCGCTGAAATAGATGGTAAACAACTACATATCTTCTAAAGAAATCCGAGTGTATAGCCGTTAGCCGTTAGTGTTTGTGTTATATTCGGGCATCTCAGTAGTAAATTTAAGTTTCTCCCGTAGGGCTTTGTGGATAGAAGGGAGCGAGCGCTTTTAAAATCGTAGAAAGCCGTAGAGTTTATCTGAGTAGAGACGACAATGATGCAAAGCCCTAATAGCATAAAGGAAGACAACCGTTAACTCACGCTTTCGGCAAGCCGAGCTGCGACAGGATTCGCTCCTGCGGCTGGATAATAGTTCCCCACTGCCTGAGCCTTATAAATCAGATCCGAGCTGCAGGCATTTAACCCGTAGCCGCACCTGTAACTCCAACTCTAATAGTCACTCCAACTCCAGGTCAGGTCGCCAGACTCGACCAGACATTTTAATGCTTTCAAGGAAATCTGAATTATAATACATGGGATGCCAGTTTGTGTCCTGAAATTCACGCGCTGAAACTCCCAGGATTTACTCCGAGAGTTCTGGATTAACTCTGGACGGCAACATCAAATTTTATAATGCTTCTTTGTGGCTGTAAATATTTAAGCGCCTGCACTTTAACATCCGCTCGAAGTTTTAAGAAGCAACTATCGCGATTTGCTGTCTTAAAAAATCGAATTTATACCCGCCAACGAAATTAATGGCGGCACTAATGCACGTCATTTGTACCGGAAATGTTATACATTTTCGCCCTAATAAGATCATCTAAAAATTTCCAGACTACAACTAACAGGGAGTTTTATCGATATTTTAGTGAAACCTTGAAGCGCGCTCGAAAGAGTGAAGTGTACTCCAGCCTGCCCTTACTTTGGAACGTCAAGCGATCGCTGAACTTCGCTTTTACTTCGTAGTTCGCACGATCACGTATCTTGATTAAATTATAATCATCTCCTTAGGTGGTGTAATCAAGTTAATAATAAGTGCTCCGAGAATTTGAAATATTACACTAACACTACTGCTAGTGTTTCAGAGACGACTTTTTCCTACGCGAAAATAAAGACCGCAACTCAACTAATTGACTTTATAGCTAAGTAACGTAAGTGGATCGATTTTGTTTGTGTATAATGTTATTTCATGACTCTAATTAAGATAAATACCGTGGTTAATTAACTTAAAAGCTTCTAACATGACAGGAAAACTATTTAAACGAGAAGTAGTATGGCTTGCTGAAGAGACAAAATGCGGTAAAACAATTAATTGTTGTCAGAACAAACAAAAAGCAGGCTACCGTGGCAACATATCATTCTGGAAGTAGAATCTTTTAACTTGGCCCAAATTAAGTCGATTTAAAAGGAAATGCAAGAACCAAAAAATTCGGTGTTTTCGCCGAATTGTGCTCTTGGTTCCGTTTGTTCGCTGATAGTAATCCGCTATTTGTGTCCTGGCTCTTGGTCCTTACCCTGGACCAGATTATCAGTTCTGAGCAGTGAGTCATTGGTGAAAAATATTATTCTTAATTCTCCTCGAAAAAAATAAAGGATTACTAAAGGGTGTTCGAAAACAACCCGTTTTTGAGTATAGGCCCTGATACAAAGAGGCCACTTTTCACAACTAACGTTAATAAAACACATAAATAAAATCAACAATTAATTCATTTAAGAGATGGGTGAAGTGCCCTCCACCCTCCTGGATGCATTTTAAAACGCGGTTTCTCACTCCATTAAAGGCACCCTGCAACTGTTCGCCGCGTTTATTATTTATCTCAATGAACTTCTCATCTCGATTACTTGACTTGACTTCGTTAACAATCGCACAAATAAATAGCTTGCAGAGTCTGGGTGGCTACGGTGTGGGTGTATTACGACAGATAAGTCGACTATCACACATCTCTTTCACTAAATCGGGTGCTTCAGAGAAGTATTCAAATCAACAAATCCTTGTTCTGTAAATCTGGGAAATAATCTACATGATCTTCTTAGCCATGAAAAAGTCTTAGTGAAAACTGAAAATTTCAGGAAAACCATTGACAAAAATTGTACCTGCAAGGAATGTCACGGAGTAGGGATACTTTCACTACTATATCACTTGTAAGCTTGTAAGCAGGTTTCTACAGAAACATTCCATCCATGCACTGAGTTTGATGAGGAAAAAGAAGTAACTCTTATGGGTTCCACCACATGATAAATATTTCAGACAGATCTAAAAAGAACATCCAGATTCAATGAGGTTTACTCCCATTGCGAAAATAACTTTCAACAGTTTCTTTCTCTTATAGTAGCGTGTGTGAGTTGGAAAAAAACCCGAAAATTGTAAATATTTTGAGCCGGAACAAGATTAATTCTCCCCCCCCCCCCCCGTTTTCGAGGATGCTGAACACGATGCCGTTGTCAGAATTTCTCTTTGGGGTTGCGCAACCCCTCAAAACGGCCAAAAACCACCCCCTAGAGAGATAAACCGCGCTTCAATCCATTTCCCTGCAAAAAAACCTTCCCCCCGTTTTCGAGGATGCTGAGCACAATGGAGGTGCTGGACATCGCATGCGACCCCGACAAACCCCTCCACCGGCCAATACTCACCCCCGAAATGGGTGATTTTTTTTATGTATATGTAGGCCAAACGATGGACTTTTTCGAAAAACTTTTTGAAAATTCAAGTACAGAATCACAATGGTCATAATTTAAAATTATTTTGGAGTACAAAGAGTGTCCCATATGACAGTGACATATCAAAGTTATGTTTTTTTAAATGGAATGCTCCTATGTTATTGCATTTTTAGATTGTCTGAGAAGAGGAAATAAGATTGGCTTTTACAGTTGGTGTTTAAATCCAGAAGTTTTTGAGTTATAAACAAGTGAAAATCGTCATTTTTCGAGTTCAAGGTCCTGTACAACGAAAACGGTTCAAGATAGAGAAAAACGGCTTACATGTCCTTATTTTAACTCTTCGTGTACTATCCTATGATGTAGATGAAATGTTTATACAGGGTGATAAAAAATTTGAAAAATTCTGAGATTTCTCCACGCATCGCCAAATAAAAAAATCATAGAAAGTACAAATGTTTCTATACCATAGGATAGTACATAAAAAGTTAAAATAGGGACATGTAAGCCGTTTTTCTCTATCTTGAACCGTTTTCGTTGTACAGGGCCTTGAACTCGAAAAATGACGATTTTCACTTGTTTATAACTCAAAAACTTCTGAATTTAAACACCAACTGTAAAAGCCAATCTTATTTCCTCTTCTCAGACAATTTAAAAATGCAATAACATAGGAGCATTCCGTTTAAAAAAACATAACTTTGATATGTCACTGTCATATGGGATACTCCAAAATAATTTTAAATTATGTCCGTTGTGATTCTGTACTTGAATTTTCAAAAAGTTTTTCAAAAAAGTCCATCGTGTGGCCTACATATACATAAAAGAAAATCACCCATTTCGGGGGTGAGTATTGGCCGGTGGAGGGGTTGGTCGGGGTCGCACGCGATGTCCAGCACCTCCATTGTGCTCAGCATCCTCGAAAACGGGGGGAAGGTTTTTTTTGCAGGGAAATGGATTGAAGCGCGGTTTATCTCTCTAGGGGGTGGTTTTTGGCCGTTTTGAGAGGTTGCGCAACCCCAAAGAGAAATTCTGACAACGGCATCGTGTTCAGCATCCTTGAAAACGGGGGGGAAGTAATCTTGTTCCGGCTCAAAATATTTACATGTTCGTCCGACTCACATACGCCACTATTACGTGAGCGCTTTTAATTAATTTGAAAAATATCAATAAATAACCAAACTTCAGTAATTATTTTCTTTTTCTGATAAAAATTCATCTTCTTGATTATTTATTAACCTTTTTTGAAAAACCTTTGCAAAAAGAACGACCTACAAAAATCAACAATGCTAAATGTCGTATTGTTTAAATTTCATCAATTTCATCAAGCTGGGACTAGAGATGGCATAACCGAATTACGGAGTAGCGTCAGATATAAAATAACTGTTACTTTGAGACACCCAGAGAGGGATCTGAGAGAGAGATCTGCCTCGCAGCGCCAGAATTCACAAGATTCTCTCAAGAGATCCGACACAGCCATTTGGCTCGATAAAACGACCAGACGGTTCATTTACGGACTCAGAAAAGGAAACGTTAGAACTCCTAAAGGAAAATCACTTCCCAGGTAGCTCGCCTCTGTACAATCAGTGGCAGCTGAATTCCGGAGGACGTATAAATCGACCTCAAAAATCGGAATGGAAAGTCTGCCGCTCGATCATTACAGCCAAGGCAATTGAAAACGCTGTAAAAACTTTTCAGCCTTTCAAGACACCTGGAGAGGACGGCATCTTTCCTGCCCTATTACAAAGGGGCATAAAGATACTGACGTCCTCTCTTATAAAATTATTTAGGGCTAGTCTGGCATGGAACTACATCCCATCCAGCTGGGCGGCAACAAGGGTGGTGTACGTTCCCAAAGTGGGCCGTACAGAGCCACACCCTAAGTCATTCAGACCCATTAGCCTTACATCCTTTATACTGAAAAGTCTAGAGAGAATACTGGATGTACACATCAGGAGGAGTGTCTTAGTTTCACACCCTCTGAATGTGCACCAGTATGCCTATCAAGCTGGCAAATCAACCGATTTGGCACTTAATAACCTCGTGGGGAAGATCACCAAGTCTCTTGACAACAAAGAGATCATGGTGGGAGTCTTCCTCGACATAGAAGGAGCATTTAACAATGCATTACCAAACTCACTGTATGAAGCAGCAGTTTCCAGAGGAATAGAACCGGTCATAAACGGCTGGATCCGTAATATGCTAGATAGTAGGATGATAACGACCTCGATGGGAGGAGTTGAAGTCAGTTTCAGGCCGGGGAGAGGGTGCCCACAGGGAGGAGTACTCTCCCCCCTACTATGGACCCTTCTTGTAGACGACCTGCTGGCGATCCTCTCCCTATGGAGAGTTGAAGTTCAAGCATATGCGGATGACCTTGTAATAATGATCAAAGGAAACTCCGAGAGGACAATATCCAATGTCCTTCAGGAAGTTCTTCAAGTCACGTATCAGTGGTGCGAGAGGGAGCAGATGTCTGTAAATCCTCGCAAAACTGTTATAGTACCATTCACTAGACGAAAAAGGCTGGAAGACCTTATACCACCTACTCTTCAAGGAGTAGTTATACCATTTGCGGAGGAGGCTAAATATCTAGGTATCACACTTGATAGGAAGCTACTATGGAACTCCCATCTGGAAAAGATTATCCACAGAGCAAAGCTCTCCCTATGGAGTTGCAAAAAGATCTGTGGAAGAACTTGGGGCACTGGTCCCAAGCAAATACACTGGATATATGTAACGATCATTAGGCCAATGATCGCATATGGCTGTGTAGCTTGGTGGTCCAAAGGCTTACAAGCCTTGGCCAAAATGAAGCTGTCAAGTCTGCAAAGACAAGCATGCCTGGCAATCAGTGGAGCAATGAGCACCACACCGTCGGTGGCTATGAAAATACTTCTGGACCTTCCTCCACTCCATATATACTTGGAAAGAGAGGCCAGATGGACAACTTACAGACTACTACAGGTAGCACGAAGCACACAAATGGCTTGTGTCATGGAACGGACCAGTCTACTGGACGACACTCAAAGTCACAGTCTTCTGGGTATGCCCTCAGACATGATGCCATACACAACAAACCACTGCACTGCATACAACGTCCTCTTTCCAAGCAGAGACGAATGGGAGCGTAACTCAAACGACCTCCTCAAAGCAGACCTCACGTGGTTTACCGACGGTTCAAAGACTCCAACGGGAGTTGGATCCGGAGCGTACGACGCTGGGTCAAGACGAGAATTCTTTGCAAACCTGGGTCAGTACGCAACAATATTTCAGGCAGAAATTTATGCCATTGTACTCAGCGCGCAGATGCTGGTTGAAACGCACTGCACGCAGAAAACAATTAAAATCTTCTCAGATAGCCAAGCGGCCCTAAAAGCCCTTTGCTCCATTCGTTGCAATTCCAAACTAGTATGGAACTGTCAAGCAGCACTCAATGAAGTAGCTAAAAACAATAACTTGACTCTGGTCTGGATTCCAGGTCACTCCGGCCTTGGAGAGAACGAAATAGCCGACTCTCTGGCTAGAAGAGCAACTGAATCCAAATTTACAGGACCGGAACCTGCTCTTGGCATATCCTCAAATACTGCCAAAACAACAATAGACACCTGGGCGGAAAACAAGGTACTTCGGTACTGGCAAACTCTACCAGGATTAACTCACTCTAAGACCTTCATTGAGGGACCCTCGAGAAACAGAGCTAAAAAGCTACTGGAACTCAAAAGGACTGACCTAAGGGCCCTAATAGGCCTATACACAGGACACTGCAAAGTGAACCACCACTTACACAGGATGAATCTAGCCGATAACGCAGAATGTCGCCTGTGTTTGGAGGATGTAGAAACAGCAGAGCATGTACTATGCAACTGCCCCGCCTTGGGAAGAACCAGGCACTCAACGTTCGGAAAAGTACTTCTCTCTCCGAGAGACCTGGATACATTCACACCATCTAAGGTCATTAGCTTTTTAAAAAGCAGTGGCCTGCTAGAGTGGATGTAAATTACTTAGGTATGAGCCACAATAGACCGCTTGGTCGCAGTGGAGGTGTCACTAATCGACCCACTCATTATATAACTAACCCCAAAGAGAAATTCTGACAACGGCATCGTGTTCAGCATCCTTGAAAACGGGGGGGAAGTAATCTTGTTCCGGCTCAAAATATTTACATGTTCGTCCGACTCACATACGCCACTATTACGTGAGCGCTTTTAATTAATTTGAAAAATATCAATAAATAACCAAACTTCAGTAATTATTTTCTTTTTCTGATAAAAATTCATCTTCTTGATTATTTATTAACCTTTTTTGAAAAACCTTTGCAAAAAGAACGACCTACAAAAATCAACAATGCTAAATGTCGTATTGTTTAAATTTCATCAATTTCATCAAGCTGGGACTAGAGATGGCATAACCGAATTACGGAGTAGCGTCAGATATAAAATAACTGTTACTTTGAGACACCCATGGTGAGAAACACTTTTTACGACTATTTGATGTATATTTGCTGAATAATTTAAAGTTACGGATGAAATATCGATGATTTTAGAAATACCGATACCAACTGGTAGTAAAATTACAGTTATTTTGAAACAAAAACTCAAAAAAAATCGCAAAACAAATAACAGTAACAGTTAGTAACCGTGACGGCGTATCACAATCATAGATAGTCGAATAGATTAGTCTACTAATAAGTCTACTATTCCATAATGATAGAAAATCAAGTTATGATATACGTTCCGATCTACACGGCACACTTAGGACGTGTTAATTAATGAACACCTGTTATTATCACCCTGTAGACATTGATAAAAAAATATAAAAGGGAAATCGACGAAATATTAGTTAAATTGGCCCAATTTTAGGGTACTGCAACAACCCAAAATGATTAAGTAAGTGGAAATTAGGGACTCAGCAGACTTCTTCTTTCCTCAAAACATGCCCAAGCCGCTGATTCCGAATCATCACGTTTATTCTTTTTGTTTAATTCAGTTGAAAAGGTTCAATAAAGCTGTCAGGGCCGAGAGAACGGTGATTGAGAGAGAGCTATTTAGCTAGAACAGCCGCAAGTATATGTGAAATGGATACCATACTTCACATATCGACCTGTCAAAACTTTATCCCGTTAACCTTAAATTGATAAATCTAACGTATATTTACTGGTATCACATATTTCAAGGCTCTGTCATATTTTGCTTGAATATATATCGCGATTCCAAGAAAATACGGTTATTGAAGTGGGAATCCGATGCTGCATACGACGAAATTCAATTCCTGTTTCGATTTTGTGACAAACCCTACGTCTTCTGTACGGATACTCTCCACTGAATCAAAAAGGTTTGGGAGAGACAAGCCATGAACTAACTTCCTGCTCTCTGGAAGACATGCAGCTTGGAAATTTTTTTCTCTCGGAAAGCTGCGAGTTTCCTGTAGGTAGCACTTTTTATTAAATATGTAGATATTCGTTTTCACTCACCAATTTTTATTCAATTATTATAAATTGGATGTTAAAAAAAAAATAATAACAGCGGAAATTATTATTTGTAGTGTTGCATGAACAGAGAAAACCTCATATGTAAACTGACATTGGCTTCCCATTAAAAAAATCCCATTTATGAGAGGTCTTGTGACAGTAATGACAATGTAACCCGCATACAAATTGAAGTATTAACCACAAATTGAGAATTTTAATTGCGCAGTATATCAATTTCAACAACATTCACCTATAGGGAAATCATTAGCTTTCCATTCATATGCAAAACGGTGGAAAAGGTCAACGGTTCCATTCTTTCGCAGAGCGACGGCGAAACCCGTAACTTTTATACTATCCATTTGGACTCGATCAAATATTTTAAAACAATCGGGGTATGAATTGTTTGCCAGAGTGTCATCAAATTTTATGTCACAGCCTCCCCTTTTTCGGTCATCCAGGTTTGATGTCACCGTGAAACCAATTACAAATATTTTTGTTTGTTTCACTGTATGTGGCAGTTTCAGTGAGAATTATTACTAAATCCTGCGAGAATGTCGTTATTTTAAATTTAAATTGATAATACATAATATGAGTTCGTGTAGGGTTAATTAAATTTTATCCCGGAGGTGAAAACTTTTTTTTCCGAAAGTAAACACTTCTGATTAATATTATTATTTTATATGAGCCCCAAGGCTAGCAGGAATGTTTTTCATCACTGTATCACACTGACTGTAGGGCAGGAAATAACAGCTAGATCTGATGTTAACACACACAATGGTGTTAGTAAAATAAGCAAATTTATTGAGCAAATAAATGACATTACCAGGTATAACTTGAACGTATAGCTAAATTTAAATTTTCTGACCAACACGACAGAGATTAAAGTAACTATATAGAAGTAAGAACGGGAAACTTGAAACTCAACCTAATAAACCGCAACGTATTTGAAATGACGGAGTTGAAAGCATTCGAGTAAATAGGTCAAAGCTGCCATGAGCCAGAACACATGGTTCTAAAGCCTGCAGAATTCCCTTGAAATACTAAACCAGGAAATAATACAGCTTGAACTTCATAATGTATGCTAGAAAACATTTGTTAACTCACCTCGCATATTTCCTCGCTTAATCTTTAATGTGTAGAGTTTTCGTGCATTTTTCAGGAACATATCTGATTCAAATGTTCCGTCGAGCGTGAGTGTATGGCTCTCTAGCAAGCTACCAAAAATTATACACAAATCTACACAATTATAATATGTGGAACTCTAAAAATGACTACAGCAGGACTTTACTTGCCAGGGCAAGAACTGGGGAGGTATTTTTCCCTGGGATCAATCAGGGCAGAATTATACGCTAGAATTGAAGAGGTAATAGATACCTACTGTGAAGCAGATAATTTAGATTTCAGACAAAATTTCTGGGCCATGCAGGATTAAGTTCTCCCTGATCCAAGAATATAACACAAGGTAATTGACAAGTAAATGAACAGATTTTTTATGATGCTGCAAATTCAGCGATAACAAGGAGATGGGAGACGTACTTGGTCTGAAGAAAAATGGAGTTCATCTTATGGGATCCTACAAATTAAGGGATAACAACGATATGATAGACGTGTCTGAGAAAAGAAGAAATTTTTTGTGGACCAGAGCCTTTACTGATCTAACAAAAAGTCTTCTACCCGCACTGGACTATTTCACTCGCAAAAAAATGAAGCTGGCTCAAGATGGCTCAAAAAAGAAGAAAACGTTTGTGGATCGGGGTCTGTAGGTATTTGGTCTGACAAAAGTTATTTCAATCGAGGCTATTGAGAAGTGGATCTAAAAGATTTAAAAGGAGAATTGAAGGAATGTGTCGAGGGGCTAAATAGGCTAACTCACAAAAAATAGCAGAACTTATGTGATCTTGCATCTTCAAGAATAACAATAAGTTGCCGTTTAGTGAAAAAAATTGTAGATCGGAGTCTATTCTTGGTTTGATAAAAGTTCTAATCGAGGCGCTGGGCAGGGTGACTCACAAACAAATGGAGCTAAAAAGATTTTTAAAGAAGGAATTCGAAGAACTAGATCTTATGGAATCCTACAACTTAAGCAGTACCAACGAGATGGCTGCTGATTGAGAAAATAAGAAAACGTTTGAGAACCGGAGCCATTTTTGTCAGAACTTTTGGTCTGACAAAAGTTCTTCTAATCGAGGTTATTGAGAAATTGACGGAATGTGTCGAGGTGCTGGACAGACTGACTCACAAAAAAAACGGAGCAGATCTCATGGGATCCCGCAACTTCAAGAATAGCAATGAATTGGCAGATTACTTAGAAAAGAAGAATGGGCCGAAGCCTGTAGTTTGCCTGTCTGACAAAAGTTTTTTAATCGAGGCTATTGTGAAAGTGGCTCAAAAAGATTTACTCAAATGGCTTTCTAGGGTATTGAACTTTTTTCTAGGGCGCCCCACGTTGGGCGCCAATCTTGTACCGGGATTTTCTGGTTGAGTAGAGGTGGGTTCCCACCGACAGCACGATTCGCGGTAGGCTTCACAACGCCAGTCACCCGCTCACCGTCGCACGGTGCGTATCGGCTGCTGCAGTCTCCGGAACACGCGCGGGAACGAAGTCTGGGAGGAATGCCCTCCGGTGGCGAAACTATCTGAAACAGAACCCGCTCCCGGTATCTCAATGCGATGCCGTGGCGGCTGTTACTGAACCCGGCCCTCAATACAGGCCGGGTAGTGACTGAAGGGATTAGCCGGTACTTCAACGTAGCGCCGACTGATTCCCTTTACTGAATCGGTTGCCGGCCAGAGCTCACTCCACTCTGGTCGGTCTACCGACGTCCGGTTACAGTTAGGTTCGACTCATTTCATCGACCTACTGTAGCCGGCTACGTAAACTGGACGGAGTGCACTCAATACATGCCTCCGGGTGACCTCCGAGCTCAATTCACAGGGAGGGAGAGTGGTTCTCGAGTCAGTACCTCGGATCCTCTCTGGCTGGCTTCTTAGTTGGCTCTGTTTATATAGCCGGTGCCGGCGGAGATAACCTGCTAATCACCGTCGTAAAAACTGTATCACTCCTGATAAACCCCTCTAATAATGCAAATAATTATAATTACCAACGAATGCCTTGGAATTCGTTACACTAGGAAGATCAATTTTAACCTATGAGAGCTTGGAGTAGCAATTGTATTGGAGTGCTCACCGTAGTTTGAACAGGTGTTTGAAAACTTACCCAGGATGATGCGGTAATCTTTTAAAAATCTGTAACATTCTTCAAACGCGCGGACAGAAATTTTTTGTTCCTTCATCAACGAACTTTATATGCTTCTGTTCTATAATGCTTCATCTATGTGCCTCTATCCGAAGAGATTACTCCTGGCTAGAAAGAAAGCAGCAATCAGATGGTGCAACAAATTTCAAGAGAAACCAAAATTGTCAATAAGCCACCCACTTGGGGTATTTTATTTTTTCCCACTTCTTTATCTCAGAGAAGAAGTATTCGTAGTGGCACTAAAGTACCTAGAACAGAAACATCTTCGGGGAAAAAATGTTATAACTTAATCAATTTGGGAAAATCTCCAACAATTTACCTAGGTGTGCTTTCAGCAATAGGTAACCTGGTAGATAAAATAATCTTTTTTTTAACGAGAGTCTGACAAATATAGAGGATCATGATTAAAGAAACTGCCACATTTCTAATCCGGCATATTGAATTAGATACAGGACTTGCATCTTGCAGTTGCGCATTTTCTATTAAAGATCACTTGAGAAGTGATTTGCTGAACAAGACATTCGAGAATTATACTAAATGGAAATAAAATAAAACAGGTTGAACGTTGGGAGTTGTATTTTCAATATGTGGAAGCATGACCCGTGAAAACAGATTTCCCCTGGAAAACGCTGACTCTATGCAATAGTATTATTGTGTTATCACAATCGCTGCGTCACTTCTGCTGATTTCAGTTTCGCTTCCTCCGAAATAAAAGTTAATTAAAATTTTAATATAATTTTATTCATATCGTGCAGGTCGCACGTGTGACTCTGTCCTTGATTTTATTCTAACTAGAAACTGGATGAAAACTTTTTACTCTTCAATAATAAAATCAGGACGAGACAATGAGTTTTGGATAACTCACTAAACGCGCCGTTCTTCATTAGATCCAATTAGGAATACAGTCAGAGGGAAACAAAGTTGGTGAGTAAATTATTCAAATGAAGGGAAGTTCTCGTTTTGGGATTAGTAACGCACATCTGAGATTTTTATTTCGGCCGCTGAAGCAATTATATTTATATCCATATATTTTCCCGTTGTGTTTTCTTTAAGAAGGTTATTGACAGAGATAATAATTCATTCAAATCGCGCCTTACCGAGAGCGATAAATTTCAAGAAGTTGGTTATAAATTACAAATGCGTTTTTCATACAGAGGAATGTTCCCCGAGCTTAATCGCGAAGACACGGAGGGAGAAAGTGACGTAAAGCAGGGAGTCGCTGCTACTTCTTTGGACCATCAAATGAAACATCAGTCGGGAACAGATGGCGGAAAATTCGGTTGTGATGTGGTGAGTTTTTCTGACTGTTTCGCATTTTCAAGCTCTGTCCTATCTCGGATTTTCTCCTTGCCAAACCCAAATTAAACGCTCTAATTTATTTATTAAATTTGGACGAAAGGTACTCTATTTAACGAATCGTTATAATCAATTTCTCGATATCTTGATCGTAAATTGAAAGTCTGAAAGTCAATAAAATCGAAAACGTAGATTTACGGAAGAAATCTCGAAATTCAACACACAAGTCGTAGAGATTTTATACACTTAAATCTGGGAAATCTCATGAATTTCTCATGCTCTACTTTCACGTATTGAGTGAGCGCGATAATAGAAATAACATTCCCCAAATTACCAGTAAACGGGAGCAAGACATGTTTCTGGGCAGGATTGCAGATTTTTATGCTCTGTTTGCAAATCTAAACCACAATATATGCTTTGCGAATGATTTTTCTTTTCCAGTTGATGAAAATATATTAAAAAGGGAAAATCTAAGAGTCAGCGCGTATATACATCCAATATCCGACATCAAATATTGATAAATAAGAGTAAACAGTGAAGTAATATCTAAAATAAGAGAGCTCTTTTCTTTCCTGTTGTTTGACGATTTAGATAAAAGTATAAAAGTCGATTGTTTCAGCTCTTAATCATGATTGTTCAAACATCGCGGATATTGTATCAGTATTTTCTGCTAGATCAAATTGTTAATTCGCGCAGCTGCTTTAAAATAAAAGTAGCTCCATTGAATCTGAAATGAGGAGAGAGAGGATGAAGTAAGTGTAATCTACAGCAGCTACGAATCTGAAAAACAATCTGTTTCAGCGGGATATCTTGGGGGACTGAAATATAGATAGGGTTTATTTCCTCCAACATTCTCTCAGAAGCGAAATAAAAACGTTTAATACTATTCTGACTTAGCGACACGTATAAATTCTACTGTTTTTCATCTATATTGCACTATATTGGATTCCTTCCTCACTGAACGGATTTACCGTTTCGGGCTTACGTCTCCTATAGCTGAAATCTACTATCATTCTTCTGTCAATATTTTCTGAAACTTTGCACCCAGTTCAATTTGCAGTATTTTACTCCGGGATGCATCAATCTTCGTTGACTTGCAAATGTCTCCCTTTATCCTATTTCAAATAAATTTAACTGGAATCTGACTTTGCCAATAACGTTGCATTATTTTTTATTTCCAAAGCGACGAGACTCCATAAATTCGACTAATTCCAACGATCGAGTTCAAACTTCACGCATAAAAACTTCTTACGGTTCACTGGAAGCTCATAAATCCGCCTGCACTTCTTTGCGATATGCTATTCTTGCCGATTCTACTCTGCTGAAGCTTATTTTACACTTTCAGGAATTGTTCTCATCAAAAATAACTTGTTACGTGGTTTTTCGTTTCCATGTCTGCGATTTGATTTATTTATTTTCACTATAATTTACAAACAGTAGATAGTCTTACAGTATTTTAGAATTTAAGTTTCCCTCTGTCTTATCACTACAATCACCTTCTTAGAATAGTATCGCAATTCAAATCGACGCTGGTAAAGGTTCTATGGAACCTTATTATCTTGGAAAAACTTCAAGAAAAAACAATTTTCTACATTTTTAACTTTCCACTCCCGGAACATTGAAACGAAATTATTCCTGAGCTGCAGGAGAGAGACACATTTCGCGTCTCGCTGTACTTACGTGGTCATATCATTCACCTGGTTCCGGTTGATTTACCTGGTTCTGGTCTGGTTCTGGTTCGAGATCGATGGAATTTGGTTGGGAAGACTTTTAAACGAACTTCAATAAAACACGGAATTTCCCACGTAGCTCGATATATTCATTTGTTATAAGTCTGTGACTACAAATCACAATTATCTAATCAATATTGTATATAATTCAAAACCTACTTAAGAATTGAACTTCTAAGATTTGACTTGAACTGCTTGAACAATTTCTTATCAGTTTATCTTTTCTTCGAGCTACATGGAGAGGAGAGATGGGTGCTGTATTAAAGAAAACCCCTCGAAAACCTAGTCCATCAGTGAAATGTTCCATGCTTCACGCAGCACGGAAAATGACTCATCGGCTGCTAGCTCATGGCTGATAGGTACTGCCCGACAATATCCGAGCCATCAAGAATGGTCTTACTGTAACAAGGGAAAGAAACAGCGCACAGTATATCGTTTTGACAAACAAGTTTCTATTTGAAACATGAAATGGACGGCATTCAATCGACTGGGTAACAATGACTTAAAAGATGAATTTTACTGATCTGTCTAATTTGTCACTTCTGGATTGTCACACTGTGTGCGAGAGTTATTTGCTTGTATTGATTACTTTCTCATTGATTGTCTTAAATAATTGGTTCAGCGTAATTTTATTTTATTGCTGTCTAAAAAGACATTGAAGGAAACTTATCCTTGTTTATTACAATTTGCAATCCGAGATTTCATTGATATGCTCCGTAAAGAATTATTTTGACACTTGGTATTATTTATTGACGAGAGATTTTCCCACGGCTTTATTTATTGGTTCTTGTTTGGAGGAACTTACAATCTAACTTAACCTAAGGGTGGTTTTGATGGTGTGCACAGGATGAGGGAAGCTATAGCTTTGATCGTTGATAATTTGTTGGTTTTTTGTTTATAATGCTGTATAGTTTATTTATAGGGCCGTAGCCCCTCGAGATCGGAATGTTACTTCGAAATCGGAATATTTACTCGAGATCGGAATTTAGCGTCGAAATCAGAAAATTCATTCCTCGTCGGTGCCTGTGTCCGTCAAGTGTTAGTATATACGTACAGAGTATGCAATTTAGAGCGGAAGTGGGAAACAGAGCTAGGTCCAGGTTTCTTCAACGTTCTGGGATAATCCCTCAGCCAGAAGTTTTATCCTCCAGTCCATGTACCCCAATACACACGACTGAAGAATAAAGACGACTACTGGAACTGTATCCGATACAATCTTACTATATACCATGCCCGTGGGAATAGAGCACGTATATTCTAAGAAGGCCCTATGAGCAATTACTAGAAAAGTGTAGTTTATCGGTGACCATAAAATCAGTCTGGGAGAATTACGTGGAAGAAGCATTTATTTTTCCTTTGTCAGGAAGTTTGCAGGGTCTTGGCTTTTGGTGAGATTCCTCTTCAGTGGAAGAGTGAGTATTTTTCCTGCTATCAGAAAGTTGTAGGAATTGTGTTTTGGCTTTTGGGAGTAATTCATCGTTGAAGCTGAAACTTGGATTATAGCAAACTTGGAAGAGTTTTATCTTCAGACTGGGCGGAGTTCGTCCGTTGTAGAAAATTCAGATGTCCGCGGAAAAGGCGGACACTGCCTTTCTCAAGGTCGTAGAAAGTCACCAAACTACGGAAAATGTTGCTCTAATGGTTTTTGATTTAGAGTACCAAGTCTGTTGTTTGTCCACTCACGACTTAGGTTAGTTTGCTTGCCAGCCAAAGGCAATAGTTAGGATGCCAGGCACTCCTGCTGTAAGGGGGAAGATTGGTAAAGGTCGAGGGGACTGTATTATAAGATCAAATAAATTGTTGAACTATTTCGTGGACGTTTTACGTGAACAGTACTCTGGGTTTCCACATGAGGCGAAACATACTCTGCTCTACTACTATACATGCTACATGCAATAAGCGCAACACACACTCCTTTGCCTACAAATTCATTCGTTTTCGCTTTTCCTTTCTTGACGAAAACACCCAGACGAACTGCCGAGCAAAAGTCCTTATCGAGAACTTTCCTTCATTTTAGGAAGCATTTTTTTCATTTTTCGAGCGCACACGGAGAATACTAGAAGCCATTTTTTGTTGTAGGGAAAACCGCTACGTGCATATTATTTTGCTTTGTTTAAAAGTCAAATATTTCATTAGCACAATCGCTAAATAAGTAGCTTGCTTTTCGAAGTATATTGTATTTAATTGTTTTGAAATTAAATACGTTTTGTTTACACTAGTAATGGTTTTTCATTTCGATATTTTTTTGGTTTATTTTGGTTTATTTTATTGTTGACTAAATAAGTCAGCTATTTTTTTATTTGTAACTCTTTTAGTTAGCTTTTGGCAAAATAATATTGTCAAATACAAAGGATTATCAAATACAAAGGTAGTCGTTGGCCATATCCCATATTGTTTTATGGTTAAATATTTTTCTGGTATAAATAGTTGGGTGCACTTGCACTAGCCATTTGGCAGATTTAATAGTTTGGTATAATATATTTCAATAGCCAGTTGGCGGTAAATATTATTTGGTGGTGAACTATTTTTTGTAATAGTGTGATAAATTATGGCCGTAGGTATTTATAAATAGTTGTTAATATTTTCATTTTTATTCAGGCAGGGAGCGTAAAAAGCTGCAACGAGGTCCGAATAGGGACGTCTATTCCTTAATTTGTTTTTCGAGTGGCGATTTGTTATATCCACACGACGGCGGGCACCCCTCGCACCCTTCCGGCCGGGCCGCTGGGTGGCCTTAGCGGTCGGTTTTGCGACCCCCTTTTTCTTAGGCATGGTTCTCGTGTTGTAGTCTATCACGCGAGTCGCCTGCTTCGATGTTCTCGCACGCACCCACACCCGATATCCGAGTTTATGAATCTCGATCTTTTCGCACCGAGAACCAACTTTCTACTACCTCCTCTCCTCACGGCAACGCGAGACGCGAGAGTCTGGGGTTCCCTCTTCTCTCTCTCTCGTTCCTGCCGTACGCGCAGAGTCGGTCATCCTTATTTTACAAACAACATAAAAAGTGGTTTTCTACGCTTCAGTTTAAAGTCTCCACATCCGTCCGCGTCGCATTCCGAGACTAATGACCCCGATTGGTATTTTTACGACATCCTCTCTAACTTGAACGCACTTCTATCGGATATCATAATAATATTCTCAGAGAGCATATTTTTCCCAGAGGGACCTATTTGGTCCGTCTCAACATTCTAGACAGTAATAGCTTCTAAGTCACCCTGGAAGCTTCTTCCAATGATAAGTTTCGAGTCTTTTTTTGGTCGAGATTTCCCAATGAATATTTTACGAAGGTGTCAGGGGGGCATGAACACAGCTGGGTGTAACGAACTGATTATGTAGCTCCTCGTGAATTTTCTGAAGAGGACTGTGATTTCTAGATGAATAATTGGCTGTAATATCTTCTGGACACCCTGGAAGCTTCTCCAAATGATTAGTATCGAGCTTTCCTTTTTATCGTCGAGATTTCCCTACGAATACATTGCGAAGGTATCAGGAGGGCATGAACACAGCGGATTGTAACAAACTGATTATGTAGCTCCTCATGAAAACGAAATATTTTCTGAAAAGGACTGTGATTTCTATATTAATAATTGGCGGTAATATCTTCTGGACACCCTGGAAGCTTCTTCCAATTATCAGTTTCGAGCTTTCTTTTTTATGGTCGAGATTTCTCCATGCATATGTTGTGAAGGTAACCGGAGCTATAATAATTGATACAAATCCTGCAAATTTAGATCCAAAAGCATGGGTAATGGCTCTTTTGTTATTTTGAATGATCTACAACCGTAAGTATAGATTATCTCAGGATTGCAATTAGGGTGACACAAATCTGGTTGCTCCAGCAATAACAGACCTGCATTAGTATTCAAGAATGCAATCTGGTTGCAAACGTTGTCATTGCCAGGACTTCCGATTGGATATAAACATCTCCCAAATCCCCCCATGAATAAATCGTTTGATACAAGTGAAAGCAACCTTTCTAAGAATTCCGTATGCGTATGTAAATTTTCAGTTAAAAATACAAATAAAAATAAATACAAGTGCCCAAGGGGGAAGCGAACATTCCGAGACAAATAATAACTTTTCCCCCTCGACGACTTCTTATTTAAGGCCGGCAGTATTTAGCGTTAAACCGTAGTTCGTATTCAAGATGGCCGGGACCGAATTCGTGATATATTCCAAATAAACATGAGCGAGTGTTGCGGAATCGGATAAGAATATCGGAACTTGTGTTAGGAGATGTCTCCCGGGTGTGACTGTACAAACCTTCAATGAATAATGCATGCCCGGAGCTCGCTGTCCGTCCATCTATCACCGGCCAATGGCTCCTACACTAAATTCAGTTTACATACTATAAATATTCCATATAGCTAGTCCCTCTCCGAGAAAACTCATCTCTGACATGGTTTTATTAAAATCGTACACGGCTTGTCGAATGCATCCAGAGATAGCCTACCACGATGTAAGGTAAGCTGGAGCGTTCTTGAATTTTGTTTGTGAAATTTTGTCTGTTAACTCGTCTATGCATCGATTTCTGTTGGTTTAAATCAAATAGTAGCAAACTTTCTACTACCGATTGATAAAACGTTGCGTTGTCTGTCATTGGTTTCCGCTGACAAATAACATTCCTTTTAAATATTACTATAATATATATAATCATCTAAGATTTACATGCAAGTTCTCAAGGATAAAATGGATAATTTCTTGAGATTCTACGCTATTTTTATTTTAATCTTTTCTCTAATTATTGATAATCGCCTTAAAGGCAGTTGCTTCTAAACTTAGAATTAAAGTTTTAAATTATTTTAGTAAAATGTGAGGGTTCTCTATGAGGTACAATGGACCTCCGGGGCATTAATTTCATCAACAAACATGACAAGCAAGCAAGAACGAACAAGAACGAGCATATTGTAGGCCTGGCAGAGTAGATTACCATAGTCGGGAGTCACACAATAACTACAAGGGGCAAAAAGTGATCCAAGTCGGGTTCACGCAACCACTTGGTCCGTATGTGCGCGTTATTATCTCGGTGTAATTAAAGTGATTTGTGGCCGCGATCAGGTGCAATCGTCCTCGAGCGGATATACTCCTAGAACTCCGGCTCTTAATCTAGTCATCCGTGCGGAATTATATCCGCGACAAACACCATCCGAGTTGGCGAGGAGGAAACTCCGGGAACTCGCGTCCGTGAACTCTCCGGATCAGAATGTGCGTTGTCGTCGCAGTGAAAGCCAGATTTGCAAAGTTGATAAATTAATAAGTGAACTTATTTTGGTCGCCGAGATCGCGATCCAGATGCTTGTTTCAAATTCGCTTAATTGTTTCTCTTGGGCCAGAGTTAACGCGCGTTCCCTAAATAATTATCCAATTTCTTATCCCAATTTGCAAATCGTTCGGCAATCAGACACAACTTGGAATCGCAAATTAGATTTTCGGGGCCGCCGAATGAAAAATCCAATCAAGGTATTGGTGATCGTGCTGATGCTCTTGTATCCGGAAATATTCTCTTTTTATGAACTCGTCCCGTTACTTTTTTTCGTCAATTAACTCGAGTTATGCAATAAACGAGGGCTTACTGTAACAATGTGCATAAAAATCGACTCAACTCTTGATGGAGGGCGTCGGAGTCGTACAAACGTATAAGCTTATTTTCTAGAGCCATTCCGGGTAACAGACTAATCAGTGGAAGTAGAAGGATAAATAAGAATGTAGGAGGGATAAAAATAAAAGCGAGACGAACGACCATTTGGGTAGTTAACCTTATGAAATATGGCCCGTTTCACTCCAACGTAAACGGGACGCGTGAAGGAAATTTCGCAAACGCCTAGGGACCAACTGGACATCCTGTAAATGTTAGCATAAAAGGTAACCTTTTCCAAAGTTCATTCGCAAGTTAGATTCGTCGGTCTTCGAAACAATCCGATATTATTTTTCCCATGAGTGCGCCATTAAAGCCAAAGTTTTATGAAATTATTGCCGAAATGTGAAAGTTTCCAGGTGGTCGGCTGAAATATGATCCAGGACCTGATCTATATTCAGGCAGTGCATCGGGCTGGCTCCTGAGACATATAACGCGGCTTTACCTGTTGGAGGCCTGCCTCATTCACTGAATATACGACTCACTTTTGACGCAGTATATTTTCGTTTACATTCCATTGCGATGGGCTTATAAAATTCCCTTAAGCTCTTCTTGATAAAATAACCACAAACCCTAATTAAATTTTTTCGTCTTGCTTCGTATAACAAATTTGCAAGCGCTGGAACTAAAATATTGCCTAGCCACAATACCATTTCTTACGGTGATCTTCTGCATTATTTACTTAAATGCAAGAAAATTAATTTCAAGTTGAATACCAACGGTTTTACCTTGTGAATCTATTGAATAGTTTTGTCTCTATTCGACACACTCCTCTCCTGCTGGGTGTGTTCTTGAATGATATCGTAGACTGACGAGTTGAAAATACAGCGAAATATCGATCACGATCTGAGCTTGCGTCGTTTGGAGAACTGAATTATTGTTCATTAAACGGATATAGTCATTTATATAGCCTCTTATACATTTTTTTAACTACGGTTAGTTAGTTTTTAGTAATTCAGGTGCACTTATTCTTATACCTAAGTGATATCTTTCAGAGCGAATCCACTTCGCTATGAGTATTTAGGAATATTCCATGCCCCAAGACTTTATTACATTGTTATCTTCACCAAGTAAGGTCTTTTTAGGTCTTATAAAAGTATCAAAAGTCTAGTAACATCTGGTCTATTTAATTTCATGTGGACATTATATTTCAATACGTTAGCTCAGAGGTTAATTTTAGCGTACACTTAAGGATAATTGGATACTTTGGGATATTTCATGCAAGGTACAAGCGCAAGGATAAATGGATTGGCACCGTATCAAGATTTTTCTGCATTTATCGTTAAAATATATTAAGAACATGAAATTTATTGTGGGGGGTTTCTGAATTAACCTAATGTTGTTATGCTTATCTAAGTAAATTTTCTAAGTAAATCAAGAAACATGTGTAAATAAATATTAGATGTTTATAGTATAGTAATTTTTAAATGGAATGTTTTATCAGCAAAAACAATTTCCCGCTCTGGCACGTTCTATCAATAAACATAACATAAAGCATATTGTAATAAACTCGTAACAATCACGGTTTTACACTGGCGTGCCTCTGGACAATGTTTCATCCTGACAGAATCGCCATTTATTTATTATTATCACAGCTGGTAGTGGCACAATAGAATAAGTCAACACAACACAATATAATAAGTCGGAAGGTATAATTATTGACGTAGAGGTATTGCCAAAATATTCGCAAATAAATTCAAGATAATATGACGTAAGCCTTTGCTGATTGGCGGAATGGCGTAGATGCGAGGCTGGAAAGAGGAAGCCGGTGAACGGCCAGCAAGGAGGGCCCAGTCACGCGAAGAAACAGGAGGCGTACGAGACGACGTCGCGAGCATGTATAATAGATGGAGAAAAGCTTACCGGTTATTATCTTATACTATCTTACCTTAACCTTGAAATATATATCTAAAGCCTGTGTCCATTGCCTTTTAAAGAAGTTGCGAAGCACGTCGCGTTTTTTTTTCGCGAAATTATAAACTTGATTCTCGCCTGAATTACGTTTCGAATAAATTATCTACGCCATAGTTGTTCTTCAACGCGATTACCTAATTAGCCCAGTCATTTTAAACGAAATTATAAAATTACGAAGACATAAAATGTAGAGAATTAAATTCCCCACAAATTGGGAAATGAGGATTTTTGCCCAAAACTCAAAAACTACTGAGATAATGAGGAAAAACAAACTCACCCCTAAATTCTAGACGGCGGTCAACGCCTGGGGGTAATTTGTAATAATTTTGCACTTTGAGTATCTCTGAGGAGTAGGGAACAAAACTGTATCAAAAAAATTTCTGCCGGAAATTAACTTTTGGGAAAAGTCTCAAATGACTGGGCTAAAGTAGATACCTAAAATATCTGCAACTAACGAACCCGGTCAATTAATAGGAGAGTGTTTTCCCGTTAATAATAACCAGATTAATATCAACTTCCGGACTTTTCAAGTAAACAAGTTTAATTAATCGTATTCTTATCCTACCAGACCTCGAAGGTGATCCTGCTTTTCCGAGTTTATCAAATCTAAAAGAAGTGTCATCTTCCAAGATAAATCTTGTTACGCTGATCTTAATTGCTTGGGTATCGAAGTCCCATAGAAATGTTATTTTATTTTTATTGACAAGGCTAAGCAGGAGTGCCAAAATAAGTTGTCCGGTTATCTTTGTAGAGTAAATTAAAAAAAAAAACATAAATGTAGTTTTGGTATCAATACTCCTACCCTACTTGCCACTTTCATGCAAGCACTTCATGTTTACATAGATTCCATTAAGATAGAGTAAACATTCAATATCAATTTGTAATTCAATAAACGCTCCGGTACCTTCAGGGCAATAATACTACACCCGATGATAACTAATATCTACAAGCTACGTCAGATCCATTACAAGATGTTCTCGTAACGTACGAGTACAATAATGAGAGTGTGTGAGTATGGGGGTGTGTGTATATGTGTGTGGAGGAAGCGAGACAAAAACACGGTAGCTGCAAGTGCTACAACTTTACAGTCAACTGTCACACTTAGCGCTACACGTAATAACAAACAAGCAAAACAACCGACCGTGTTTGTGTAGCTCTCCAGAATTCAATGACGCTCCTGGGTCTCCCTCGGGCCAACACATAGGGCGTAATTTTCTCCTGGGCGGGTATTAAGCCGGCCGGGGGCCACGGTGTGTACATAAGACGCGACTGCCTAGTCACGGAAAGGCCGTCCGTCGCAAAGGATCACTTTTGCTTTATAAATTATTTACAAGACGTGAGCTCGTTTAAATAGAATGAATATGGGGATTTTTCCAGATACGAAAGCGTGCAGGATAGCGAGTGACCCGAGAGGGTGTCTGGCTGTCATTGTAAGTAGGAGATTCTCGCTACACGGGTGTATTATATTTCGCGTTATTTGGGAGTCTGGAGTAAATTGCATTTCGGTAGTTTTGTCTCGTTGCAGCATAAACCGAATTCGATGCTTTCTGCAACTACGAGGAAAAATTTAATTTTCTCCTTTGACACGTCAGGGTTGATTTTTATTGAAGTCACCCAGCCGTATACAGACACAAGTGCGCTTTACTACTCACTCGGCTTCGGGCTCTCTGAATTTCCATAACAAATTTTGATTGATGCTGATTGAAGACTCGACTGAGGAGTTGCAATAAAATATAAAACGTCGAGTCGATTCACTGATATTAGTTGATTGAGATATTTTCAATCGTGCTGTGCTAGGAAACAATCATGAAATCCGGAGAACTGACAATCTTGAAATTGAGATATTATGCGATATTTTATAATATAAAAGGTATTTATCTGGAGTTGAATGAAAAGCAAGACTGGTCCTTGTGTTATACAATTTTTAATCTTATATTTAATTTCAGGTGGTGTTGCTACTTATTCGGATGAGGGGTTTCTGAATGGCAACGTCAGCAGCTACCCTTACTTCGAATTCAATGTACCCAGAAATGTCACCACCGCAGTCGGCCAGACCGCCTTTCTGCACTGCAGAGTCGAGCAGCTCGGCGACAAAGCTGTGAGTATCCCACGTTGCCACTTCGCCACTTCTGACACTCACCCCTTTAAAATTAAGCAGGACGTGGATAATAAATAATCACGACAAACTGACACTGTACAGGAGCAGAATTTTTAATCATGTCTTCAACAAACTGTTGTGTGCATTTTATAAGCGCAAATATTTCAAATTCCTCTTCAAGGAACATTAAAACGAGTTTCTTGAATATTCTGGAAAGGTGGTAAAAATCAGGATTCTAGCTTTGGAACGCTAAAGCACGAAATGTCATAAGACTGTCACTCTTGCATCCCTCAACACAAACAAGTTTAATCAGCTTGATTATGTTCACGTAACCAACTGTCTCGGTCATTTCGTAATCAGTCTCAATCCTGTTTTTCGTATACAGGGTGTCTCACGATAAACGTGCGTTAGCTGTATACGGGAACCTAAAATTTGTATACAAGGATTTTACATAAAGGTACATCTATTTAAACTGTTTTCAGTTTGAACGGCAATTCCTGTTACACCATTTTCTTCACTCTTCTTCGATATTCCTTGTTTGTCCCATACTCTCTTAAAAATCACTTACCGATTCCTCAGAGCTCCTGCTCCAGAAAACCGTATAAACAAAAAACTGTGATATGTCTGATGAAGATTGGTAATGATACGTTCTTTTGAGCTTTTGGATTCGACCCAAAGAAAAATTGTTTGCAAACTAACCACCAGTCATTAGACGAGGATCTACCCAAAACAAGATCCCCAAAAGAGAAATTTCCAGACCCCCATGCAGGCAACCTGATGAAGCCCATTCTAACAACAATGGGGACTCTAGAGATTTTTTTCAGCAAACTTCTGAAGTAGAATCATAAACTGTCGTTGTCTATCAAGAAAATGTAAAAATAACTATCAATAAAAATGTAAGGTAAGTATTCATTCCAGCTCGTTGTAAATAAAATGAAGTTTCTCCGTTTATCCTTGATGTCTTTGCAAATTATTCAGGGAGGCACAGACAAAATAAGAGGACATATGCACAGACAACAGGTATCTAAGCTTTTCCCCCATAGTAACCTTCCAAGTAAGTTTTCAACCCAAACACACTGCAATAAGTCTGGAAAACATGTTTTTGACAACTTCCCTGGACATTGTAAAAGCTTGCAATGAGGAAAAACGACCGCTCCAGTTTGTTATGTAAAGTTGGATACTTTTAATCAGTTCCATTTGTTTTTTAGAAGAGTTCCAAGGGTGCTCCCACATTATTTTTGTCTCATACCACTCCTGATTCTTCGTAGCAGCAAAAGCCTTTCCTGGTGTCAAGAATCAGGAGTGGTTTCAGGAGTTATCTAAACTTAAGTTAGTCGATATTTTACCTAATCCCACTTCTGATACCACTGATTACGTTTTTCTGGGTCTCAGATCAAATACTTTTTAAATATAAGTAACAACCCAACTACTCAATGTTTTTGATAATTATTGATAAGTATATTTCTTCCCTCACGTCTGATTAATTAGAACGGATTAGTGTTATTTTTTACCTTCATTTTTCTTTTAGCATTAAAACGACGCCTAAGACATCAAATTTAAAGCAAGTGTTACTTTAAGATAATCAACCGGAGAACTAGGTACAATAAAAGAAAATAGGAAGGCATAAATATGAGTTACGTTAACTTTATTGCGAGCGGGGTGAATAATTTATACCTTTGGAGAGTAAAACAATTAGTTGTGGCGTTGTTTGGTATTTATTTGGCAACGTTGTTTAAAAGAGAGATATTCCGTCGACACAGGGCTTGAGCCTGATAAATAAGACGTGTTACAGATAGGGATGGCTGCGGCCCTTTTTTCTGTACCGCAACGCCCTAACAGGGACAGTCAGCACGTCGTGCTCTGGTCGTGATGCTCGCGAAAATGTAAACGGTTTTGCATTTCGTAGTACTTCCTGTGCTTTATCTTTTATCTCTCCGCGATCCGAATGGGATAAGCGAATAAATTAAAGTCCTTAATTTCAGCGGGCAGAATGGCCACCGGGACGCATTAATGAAATTTCATTAGCAATTTACGCTTCCCAATTCGTCGCACTTCCTTTCTTTTTTCCTTCTTTTTTCAAAGATCCAGATCCCTCATAGATGTTATTATATTCGAACCTTCCAGCTGGCAGCATTCTTTTCCCTAAATAAATTAAGTAATAAGGAGTCAAAGGATTTTATGTTTCGGTGACTCGGTGTGTAACATCTTAAATTTATATTCAAGACTTGTTAGCAACAAGCAAAGTGTGCTTTACAAGGAACCCTTGTAACAAACTACTTCAACGATTAATGTAATTTGAACTGTGGAAATGCCGTTTCGATGCATTCCGCTTCCGAATCCCCGTGAAGATTTCTATCTCGTTGAGTGTTCGTGGAACTAGAAGGCAATTCGAGAGTCCCAGGTCTTGAAAATCGTCATATTTCCATCTCCATTAGCTGAAGACAATATTTCAGAATTTAAATAGATCTGAAGCGTAGCAATTTCCGCAGTTTTGAATTGACAGATGATTCTGCAAACTAGGGCTGCGGTCATGAAAGACGCTGCCAACTGACAGGAACAAATTGCCGTGCGCTAGTTCGCAGTACAGCCCTTATAATTCATCCAGTCGATTAATTCTTACTATTCTTTATCATTTATTATCCCTCCTGACTTGTCCTGTGTACACCGCCATGCATAACTAGCTACCCCACACGACGACAGCCCTGATAAATGTCATTGATATTTATCCTCAAATATAATAAATCCCTAAAAACGTACAGGGGTCTTTTATAATTTATGTATAATTACTTAATATATATGTTTGTCAATTAATTTAAAATCATTTAGGTGTACCAAGATAAAAATTAACAGCATGAGGATCTCGGAAACCGTGAGAGATACAGCGTTGAATGTGGAAACAGTTGGGCAACCAGAAGGACAATGCAATGGCAGAAAGATATTTTCTGCCATTGCAGAAATGGCAAAAAAAGGTTCCTTTTTTTCAGCACACTTACCCTATTAACGTTTTTCAAACTTTAAGAAGGTCCTTGACAACTCTCAATTAATTAAGTCAAATTTCTACAATAGCAATCAATTGGTTTTTCAAACTAGTTCGGTAAAATATAGCAACGCTCAGTCGCAGAATAAGAATAAAACTTATACAATTACTTATTCTTCTACAACTTTGAAAGAACGTCGTAAATCCACTGCATGGGAATAAAAGGTCAGAGCTAATGACTATTGGTAACATTATAAATCTTCATATTTCCCCACATTAAAGAATTAGAAAGCAGTGTTAGAGAAGACGTAAAAACTCCTTAATTGGTAGTTGTTGGAAGTGTCATTTGAAAAGGACATAAAAAGGCCATAAAGCCTTGCGGACGCGAGTGGAGAGTCCCTTTTTCGCATCAGGTGTTTTTTCAGTCTATTAAATCATAAAACAAACGGATCAAGTCCGCGTTTTTCCCGGCATGAGCTGCTTGCAGGACCCCCGCGCTATAAAATGATACATTTTGGCGTTTGTTGTGCGGCGAGAGGAGAGAGCACGGTGTAAAATCCGTTCCGGGTAAAGACGGGCGGGTCCGCTGATATTTTACGACCGCCTAGGCTAGCTGTGCTCACGACACTAAAACCGACACTAAAGGTATCCGGTAATTTCGGTTTTTATGCCTCCAGAACCAAACCGCTATGCATAGTATTAGGTTTTATGCTTTCTTTAATTCCCTGAAAGAAAACACGCGCCTGGCTTATTTCCGTCCCACGTAAGATTTCCTCAAATTACCTAATATCGGTTACACTTCTTTTTACTGTACATGCACATAGTTTCCCTGGTGCGAACTCACAAACATGGCAAGAAATATGCGAATAAATGGTTTTTTATTCTTCTTCATGACGTTACTGTCAACAGAAATATTTAAATAAATCTGCTATAGTCACTCAGAGTTAGAAACACGTGATGAAAATTCATAGTCGTACAATACGTTGGTCTGTTAATGTGCATCATCAATGCTACTCGCACTCACCACCGATTCTCGGCTCCGGGGTCTAGAGAGGAATTCCATCATTCCAATTCCCAGAACGTCTCGGCAAGCTAAATTGGGTATATAAGCTCTAGGAAGTGCCACTTGAACACTCACCGAAGTTTCTCCCCTTAGATTCCGCAAAAGTGCAAATATTAATAACTACGCTTAGAAAATTGCAAAGGAATTACATATCAACTATTGCAGAAAGTGAAAATTGGTTAATTAGTAGAATTACTAAAGCTATGGAAGTGAAAACGCAAGCGTAGTGATCAGTAGTTAAGCAACAAGTCAAATCGATCATTAAATTATTACTTAACTCAATTGAACAGGTGGTGAGACGTCCGCTCATCGCAAAGGAAGTTCGATGCAGTTCTATGTGAATCGGCCTGGACTGCTACATGTGGATGGTGCTGGTAGAGGTGAAGGCATTGGGGCGAGTAATGTTCATGATTCCCCAGATGCCTCCGCGATGAAGGTATTACCGATGATGATCGTTGTTCAGGAATCTTCAGGTCCGGTCCTTCATGTTGGACAAAGAAGATCGCAGAAAAAAGGCCGGCTCCTTCACTGAGTGGTTGGCGAAGTTTTTAGCGACTCATTATGATTAATCAAATGGTTATAAGACAGACTTTTGAGTTTTAAGAGGGTCTGACCCTGACGGTTCATCTGTGTAATTTAAATCCTTCTCTTCGCGCATGCACGATCATCGAGAAGCGAAGGTAGCCAAACCGAAAGACCGAACGGTGACGCAACTGTCATGCTCCATCAATATTTCACAGAGTTTTCCAAGAATGTTCATGCATTTGACTCAAAAATGATGACGCTATATTAATTAATCAAAGATCGAGATAACGACTTGAAAGGGTTGTTGGAGACTTCAAAGGAACCGTTACAATCAGGATACCCGAAAAACATAAAATCTGTGTAGTGTTTTTAGTGAAAACGTCATGGCTTGAATAATTAATTAGTTGGTTACGTGAAAAATTTTTTTTAAATTAAAAATAAACCCCCCGATTGAGAGTGCTGTGCTAACTACATGGCTAATATGACTGTAAGAGGTACAAGTCTTTTGGCGGGGTGGAAATTTTCATTGCTGTACATCTTCGTAAATTTTCAGCCATTGTTTCGTATATGATGAGGAGCACATTATATCTTTAGTATCCCACAGGAAATATTTTTGAAAATTGGTAACTTTTGAACAGTCAGAAATTTCAAACACGGCTCTAAAGAAAAGTTTTTGGATATATCCTCCTCAATAATTTCTGCAATTATAATTTTTCAGGCACAAGCAATATTTACCGAGATACACTATTAATCCGTTAAATTCAAGATGGCGGCCACCTGTCACGGAATCCGAGGGGGGGAACTTGACTGGAGTGCTCTATAGTAGTAGCGCCCTCTACCTACCATCAAACTTCTAATTAACGCAATTTCAGTCCTTTCTTTCGACTAATTGATTGGACTAACAGATCTCAAATCAAACCAAAAATAATCGAGAAAAAATAATTTTTTTGAGAACTCCTTCCAACTCAAGTCAGTTCAACTAACACTAACCAAAACTATTAAATCGTTCTTCACATGGGGGTGATTACTGGCACAAGACACCTACCTCCACGTCCAGATAAAACAATTTAGTAATCTTTCACCGCTTCGGGGATAAACTAGGACTTCCTTAATGTCTCGTATTTCACAAAAGGGCTTATTACACGGAGCGGAAGAATTTGATACCAAAATAGACACGAATTTAAGTGGTTAGAACGGTTAGAGCGGAGAATCTTTGCCCTGTACGCTCATTACTCCTGTAATATAAGTTCATTCTTGGGCATCTCGACTCCTCGGGGAACAGAGGGCGACCTCGCCCACAGGACAAGTGGAATGGCAATTACATCTCGAGTCCTGTAGGAATGGCGGCGAGCCTAATGAGCCGCGTTGAACTACAGAATAATTATGTTGTTTATCACTCTCTAAACGTGCGAGACAAGACTAGAGGATTTATAATCGCGGAGAAAATATATACCCCAGTAGCACTACCTTGAGATACTCCATCCATCCATAGCGCATATTGATGACGAGAGGGATCCTTTAAAACCTCACAGGTCTAGGATACGGAATCTATTATGGAGGGCAGAAAATTGATAAAGGGAAAGGGAATAACGCAAACAGTTATTCATGAATTCACTTTAGGTAATGACGAGCTATCTATTTGAGGATAATGATGTGGCGGCAGTACATAGATATAGATATCTGAGGCATTAAGCTATAGCTGAGTACACAGCAGTGCACCTAATATCCTCAAAGCGATCATTAGATTATGCATATGTCATCAAATCTAAGTGACACTAATTGCTATCTACAACGCTCTCTACATCATTAGGATTGTTGTGAGATGTCTACTAAGGTAATTTATGCTCTCTGTCGAGGCACAATTGCCACCCTCGCACCTGATTTCACCCCTAATTTCCTGCTAATTATCACGCACCCGGGATAGGAAGTTTTATGTTACATCATTAGAGTTCATTATTACGGCGAAGTTTGCACAAAAATACTTACCTAAATTTGAAAATTTCACTTCTTATCTTACAAGATCCAATTATGCGGTTTTTTAAAACTCCAAGGCAGGTAACCACGGCTGAGTGAAGGGGATCTTAAATTACAAAGCTGTATTTTCGTGTAATTTGTCGTGAAAGGTGACGCACTTTTTAATGATATCCCAAGGGAGAAAGGCGTGATCGTTTTAAATCTAACCTACAGTTAATTACACCTGAAAATTGTCAGCTAGATCTCAAAAAAAAATTAAATCATGGATTAACTATTTTAAAGGGCATAAAGATGTAATATGAGGGAATTATAGTAAAGAAATAATTTAGTGATCGATTAATCGTAATGAAGGTACAAAAAATACTTCTTGTCATCATAATTTTTAACAAGACTCTTTTCAGGAGACTCTTTTTATATTCTGGAATCCTGGAAGATTTTTTAAATTGGTAACGTTACGAGGGATTTTCTCACTCCAATTATTACTTATCCATACATGCTACTGATTGAAAAACAACATGAAAATAGCTTGAAGCTTTTCTCTTGAGGAGCATAGACTATTATTTTCTTTACTGTCTGTTTGATATAATATTATGATAAAGATACATCCATAAATAGAATAAATAGGAAAGATGTTCTTTTCTGAATAAATATACAAATATAAACTCCACTCAAAAAGAATAAATATCTAATATTAAAGCTCCTCCTATACGACGAACGTCATTATAAAGAGTTTTTTCAGTAAGTCTCGTTTGTTATATCGATCCTTTTGTAGTTCCCCCGATATGCCGTAGGTATATACAAAAAGTAAAGCCGAACTCTGCTACTAAACACAATTATACTTTGTCAACTGAGTACATAGCAGCTTGAAACGTTGAAAGCCTGATATAGGAAGCCAATTTTCCAAAGATGGATCTGTTACCAAGCAAACACTTATGGATCTAATAAAAGGCAACAAGTCCCGAAAGAACACCGACGTAGCCGATCGAGATGAAAAGAAATCATTGCAGGCAACTTCTGAAATCTCGACTCGAACGCGGATGAGATATTAACAAACTGATGCCCACGCGACGTATTTTTTTGACAATCAAATCTGTTCCGCTCAGCTCGAGATAGGCGACAGTGAGCGACACTGAAGACTATTTAATTGGGATTTTTATTTCTTCGAGAGTCGCCGGGTTACAAACGATGTTCCTGCTCCACATCCCGGGATAGAACTTGTCTTTTAAAGTTTGGAGTGCACTTTTAAGTTGGAAATTTATAAGTCCGCGTTAAAATAGATATGGTATTTACTGCGGGGAGCACGGAAAGGAAACCTGCCTTACCTGCCTTGGAAAGTGGAAAAACTTAGTAGTTCGTCGATGTGGAATTAAACTTTGAAGAGCGGAAATTTATTGTTGTCGAACGTGATTTTGAACGGAATAAAAATCCACTTAAGCTTTGCAGTTGGTACACCTAGTTCTATTTTTCGGCATAATATATGGATTAAGTTCTTTTTATTCTCGATCAGGTTGATGTAGGCAAGAAAATTACTTGAAAGAATGATGTAGGTAGGTATATTAGTCGAATTTCAATAGCGCCTCGCCTCTCAACAAACCCTGTACAACTTAAAAACTCGTAAGATACAAATAATAAATTCTGAGTACAATAAAAGGGTAGGCTTGCAGGATTCGGAGTTGCGAGTTGTATACTAACATCAAATTGAGCGACCCTAAAAAAAATTTTCGGGAAAAATAAATTTAATGCAACTGCAGATATATTTTGTAATTTCAGGTTGAGATTCCTGTTATCATTTATTTTCTAAATTAATTTTTCAAGGTTTATCGATTTTTGAGTTTGGGATGATTTTGAGGGACCCGATTTTTTCACTTTTTACTTTACTTCACTTTTCTCGATAGTTTTTTTTATTGATAATGAAGGGTAAATCAACCAGACGCCGATTTGTATACAGAAAAAGATTGAAAAAGTTGATAAAATGCCCAAATGAATCAAATTTAAAAAACATCAAGGATAAACGACAAATTTAATTGGAAGTAAATTTCCTATTATAAGTGTTTTCTAGAATTTTTACAAAAAAAAATGGCGGTTTGATGCGCACCTCGGATCTGATCGCTATTTTTAATTTAGACTACCATCAGTGACTCCATCTAACGGGTATAACAGGAAAGATCGACAACGGAATCTTTCCCATTTCAGGTTTTAGTGTATTTTTTAACAAAAAAATACACTATTGAGGACGACATCACTTTTCGAAAATCACCCAAACTCATCAAATGTCCACCGATCATGACCCCCAGATCACGAAAAAGCGGTTTTCCAAAATTCACCTGCCCACGATATATATATATTTATTTCTCCAAAATCACGATTTTTCGATTTTAAAAACGCTCCTGTAGCTTTATCTTTCAAGATTAGTGAACGAAATTTTGGATTCTTGTAAAGCTTTAGAATGACGTTAGATTTTCGTTGAAAAAATTTCCAAAAGTCACGTCACTTCTACAGGGTGTCCTTCCAAATTTCCAAAAATCCAGTCCTTGAGGCACGGTTTCTGGCCGCAGTTTTCAATCTAGGGGGCTGAAATTTTTGTGAGAGTAAGATGTTCACAAGGAGTGGTCTGGTATTGCACTTGAGCAAAATTGGCTGAGCCGTTTCAAAATGGCGACCATTTGAATTTTCGGAAAATTTACTATTTTTTGAATCCCTGTATGAGCAAGATGGCAAAAAAACTTTCACATCAAATTAACAGGATTGAAAGAAAATTAATTGAAATTTGAGTTATTGCAAAAAAATTTGAATTTTTTCCATTAATAAGCCAGTGGCGTGGGTAGGAAAAGAGTGAAAATGGCTTAATTTCTATAACAGTTTTTGAGCACATTTTTGAAGGAATTGAATTAAAATTTTTACAGTAGACAACTTTACTAATACTCTTTAATCTTCAAAAATTTCAAGGATCAAATAAGAAAAATGGCGGAGATATTCAAATTTATTTTACATGATGTAAATTTCTCTAAAATTTTAAAAACGCTCTAGTAGCTTCATCTTTCAAGATTAGTGAAAGAAATTTTTTACTGTTGTGAAACTTTGGGATGACGTTAAATTTTCATTGAAAAATTTTTCAAAACTCGCGTTACTTCTACAGGGTGTACTTCAAAATTTCGAAACATCCGGTCCTGTGGCACGGTTTTCTGGTAGCAGTTTTCAATCTAGAAGGCTAAAATTTTTATGGGAGGAAGATATTATCCATAAGTAGTGGTCTGGTGTTGCATTTTTTGTTAGTCAGTCAAGTTAGTCAGTGGCGGGTATATAGGACAAGAGACGAAATTGTTAAATTTTGCCAATTTTTTTTGGTTTATTATATGTAAAAATCTATTTTATGGCACGCTTTCAAACGAAATGAAATGAAATTTTCACAGTAAACCACTACGCAAATTCGACCTAACTATTGAAAAATTCAGAAAGCCAATTTAAAAGGCGGCAAAAATTTTCATAGTTGAATCGCATAAAAATACACTGTTTCTGCGATTGATGCGCAAGAAGGTTTTTTTTATGTAATCACTGGGCTAATTCTGGAAAGGTTTGTTCTGTTACTATATGGACCGGTTTTTCTGAAAGAGATGACAAAATTTATTAAAAATTGTTGCTACCTTTATCTACCCCTTTTACACCCCTTTACACAAACTGTTTGCTCAAAACTGATTTTAATCATTTTTTGGTTCATTACGACTTGAAAGATAAATTATTCGAAATCCTTCCTGCAAGAGACTTACAAAGAATGTCTCTCTAAACGGTTGCTTAAGTGTGAATCTTCTCTGAAATGGACACCTTTCGCCCTAGTCACCTTGTATATGTAAACGCTCCAGGAAATGCTCTGTTACGACTTAAATTAGAATTAGATTAGATGTTGTCTGTAATAAAATTTTAATATTTTCCTTTCGTAAAAAAAATTTAAATATTTCAAGACTCGAAAGCTTGTCTTCCTTCATTTTTGTCTTTGATGTTTACATTTTTCCAGTGCCAACCTGGCAAGTTCATCCACGGGGCTCAAGCTACAGCATTCTTATTACTACCTCTGGCAATCAACTGAGCGTCAAAATTCTTCCTAATCGAGAGCGGAGAATTGCTCTTCCATTTCCAGTCCTAATTTACGTATCTTTGTATTTTGGCCACTGTAAAACGAAAGATTGTTAGACAATAAATTGGGATTTATTATCCAACAAAGGGAAAACGAGAAATCTACCTGGTCTGCACGATTCAGAGAATTAATTGTTAATAAATTCGCCGTACACAAAAGCACCCTAGCATTTAATTTAGAAGGGTATGTCAAACAATTTCGGATATAATTAATGAATCAAGTGATATTAATAACGGAGCTTGTGTTTGATATATTAGGTAGTTGCAGTCGTTCGAAAATACGTATCGTCCCGGTACAAATTCCCGTTATATCTCTCTTATATTTCGCAGATAATTTGGCTTTATTACGGTACAATCGAGTTTGCGTCCGGGACTTCGGATGCGAGTCCTGGAAATATTTCAATCAACGACCGAGTGCGGAGAAATTAAAGCAGCTGCTAAGACACAGCGTCCTGAGGTTTATTAAAATGTCGAATAACTCGCCCACTGTACCTGCCAGAACGAGTAAAGTAATAAGAGGGATAATAAAAGAAGTTTGAAAGTCATTTTAGGGCTTCCCGTTCAAGAGTCAACACGGACTCTTGTCACGGAAATACTCGCCAGAGTCGCGTCTGAATAAATTCGATCCCGGGAAGGATTCCACTTAAATTTCAACCTTCTCGGAAGATCTACGTATGCACCTCACATGCTTCAGGATAATTTCTCTCACAATTCCCGTCAGGGCAGAGTGGCGGAAGATTCACGAGGAGACAAAATCATGATTCTTTCAAGCTAGGTACGCTTGGAAAATTTTTATAAAAACTTATAGCAGCAGATACGAATTCATTAGATTATAAGTAATCTTCCTGAAGTGTGTTATTAGACTTTAGATTGACAACCGGAGATAATAATTTGTTATGCGAGCAGCCTGTCATACTTTTTCTGCTTCCATAAATCTAGACAGGTATGTAGAAACCCCAAAATTTCTTAGGTTTCCAAATCGGTTTTAGCGGTCAATTTTGAAGAGTTGACGTCCTTGACGCACCTCCTTGCAGATCAAACCTGGAACATAGAACGCATCTTCGATGATAATTTTATACCTGATGGCTTTGGTGTCTCGGAGAAGATATCTTAAATAGCTCTTAGATATCTAATATCCAGATAATTGTAATAATAATTGTAATGTCTATTTTCTAGACGTATTAGCCAAGAATACAGAAGTGGTTTATTTACATCTTTCAGAAAAAGAAAAATAATGTCCCATAAAAAAATTTCGGGAGAATCAAGAGGTGTAGGTAATAGTTTCTTATTTATAAGACTAAGAAAGAACAGAAGAAAGAAAAGGAAATGGGAGGTGTAATTTAGAGTGTGCTATTTCAGGTTGAATCGTGCGCTTTTTTCAGGAATTAGTTTCAGAACGTAAGTAGCAATTATTGCAAATCCAGTAGTCTCACCTGAAACCTCATTATGGCCGGCGAAGATTTAATTTAGATCTCTGAATATTCATCAGCCCTCTAATCTGTATCTTTTGTAAATGTATACAAATTAAAACTTTTAATTCCATCTTCACCGTTTCAATTTACATTGGAGCTGGGAATAAGGAGGAAGAGAGGACGTAGTTTAATTTTACTTACGGTCTAAGTCGAAGATCCGAAGACTGCGGCGTTGTTTAGTAATTATTTTTAGCACGTAATAAATTTATAAATAACGCAATTTCGACTGTGGCGTTATCTTATTGTGATCGTGGGCGTGGTGTCGCGAATACAATACTTTCCGCTAGATGACGAAATGTTACAGGATAGGCGGGAAATCGGTTTTGTAAGGGTGATTCCCTCCTTCTTTTATTAAATAAACTCCCCATATTTCATAAGAAATTGACTTGACATTCTCATACCTACCTTTTCTCCGCGAATCGAAACATAAAAAAGCTGAAATTGGTTGGCAAAGTTCAAACAAGGAAATATAAAGTAATGCAGATTCGGTCAACTCAGATGGAAATTTCTGCTTTCTTTATGGATATTTTCATATAAAGTAAATAGCCCTGTATCGAGTAAGGTATAAGGTTTCTTGATTGATTTCCTCCCTTGTTCAGATAAAGCAGCGTGTTTAAATGTCTTGAAGGGATTTTTCAACATTCCGAACGACGAAAACGTTTCGTGATTAATTTCCTTTCTAATTCAATGAAACATGTTGAAGGTTGTTTCATAAAAGACGATGAATAAAAGTCTCGCCGATTTTTTGATAAGGGAAAGATCTTTTTGTGTTTAGAACCGGCAGTCTCACACAATAATCAACGTTGCTTTTATATTTTTTTCTACTCGTTTTTCATATTGTTCCAGAACTTTTTCCAATGTTTCCTATTTTTGGTAAAACAATCGACCCTTTCACATTACGATGTAATAGATAAGCATATCATGTAATAGAAGCAACAAATACCATAGCAACATTCTCATCAAAGGATGAAAGTGGTCTTGCTGTTTTCGACCCTTAATAAACTTGGGCTGACTGCTTGATGGTGATAATCTTGTGAAAGAAATGCAGGCTTAGGCAAATCTCGCATTACGAGAGTTGGTCTTGTTCAGGATGGCCACTGTGGATTTGTTGTACTGCTTAGGTACATATTGGCAGGATCGATGAATTGATGTAATGAATTTATTTATGAATAAAGGGAGAAATAGGCTGGGACACTTCTCTTACAAACGTCTTCATATACGTACAGCCTTATTTTCTCCACTTCTAGTTGTTGCTTTACTCCAACAGGCCATTGGAGTAAGAAGTTATTAGGAGGATACATTACGTCAGAAGATAGGGGATGTAATTTTTTGTCGCAGATAGGTATTAAGGTAGATTATTAAAAATGGAAGATAAATAATTTCCAGTTAATTTCTCGATGTAAAGATGTAAAAAACCAGGGCGTTATTTAAAATTTCTCAAGATGTTTTCACGCGGGTTTGATTTCTATCACTCACGATAACGCACTAGGCATCACGTGTCATATTCCCGTGGCAATTACGTAAGAGAAAGTTCACCTGGTGTAGTCTGGTAAGGGCTCATCTGAAAGATTGAGCCGTGCCTAACGCATCAGGGTAGATTGAATACTTTCGGCGAATGTGAGAGTATCTCCCGACGAACTCATCAATTATTACTCTCTGTCCCAATGAACGGTAGACGTTTGACATGATCGTCCTGGAAAGGGCATGTTTCTTTTATAAGGGATGCGAAATTGACTTCATTTCCGTTATAAATTCCTGGCAACTCCGAACATCCAACCACCTTCTCAGATCGTAATTGCCTGGATACGTTATTTTACGATTTAATTAATTCGCCAGTACTGGTTCGTATTGATTAAGTATTCATCCCTTCGACACCCCGAAGGTCAGGATACGATTGCCAATCGCAGATGCCAGATGCATATAAATCTTTTAGTTTTAATAGGGTCGATTCAAAAAGTATCGGGTGTTCATTTAGTATAGAACTTTCTCAGTTGGCTGTTGAAATTGTGAAATTGATTTTGATATATGATATATTGAATAGTAGATTTAGTAGACTAGTCTACTATTCGAAGTTCTTGAATACATAGTCACGGTTACTTACTGTAACTGCTATTCGTTTATAGGCTCTTTCTAAATTACTGTAATTTTGCTGCGAGTTGTGTGTCCCAAATCATCGGTATTTCATCCATAAGTCTAAATCTTTCAATAAATATGGAGCAAATATTCCGAAAATATTGGAAAGTCAGTTTCCTGGTAGGCCAAAGAGTATCCCGAAGACAAAGTTAATATCGCTTGAAATGTTATGGAAATTCCCTATCGTTTGTTTTGTTCATCATCAAACTTCGTGAGTTGATGTTTATTGTTGAGCCTGCTTACAGCTTGTAACGTACATTTTGTACGTACTGGCTAAATGCCAGCGACCCGGAGACAACCGCGATGCGCGCGCAGTAAGTGGGTGATGGTGGCTTTTAGTGCGGTGCAAACACGGCCGGCTGGAGGCCTCGAGTTCGTCGAGGTCTCGACTGTCGAGTTTCAATCCGGTACGCCGATACCTGTGATCTCACCTGTCTTTCTCTTCTGGAATTCGCTTGAAGAAGGTTCACGCCAAACACCTTTTGCGAATAATTCACCTAATGGCGTCGTGAATTTATTGTTCAAATATTGGAAACATCACCCACGTTTTTGGCTTGGTGAGTGTCGTAAAATGGTTTCTTTCATTGTGCTGGAATTGTACAGATCAAATTTTCTTAATACAGTATGCTATTTTTAATTACAGCTTTTAAATCCGATTTAAATCACATTTTGATCTCACTTTATCTTGAGGACGGGACATAATTTTATGTACCCGTGGCAAGCAGACTCGATCGGACCGTTCATTAAGACAAGAGTGTCTCTGATACCTATGAAATTGCAGCTTTTTCCTACGGATGCCATTTTTCCTACGGATTGCTTTTTCCTACGGATTCCATTTTTCCTACGGAAGCAACTCTTTCCTGGAAGCAACTTTTTCGTACCGACGCCCGTTTTCTCTGCGAAGTCCACTTTTTCGTACCGAAGCTTTTTCCTGGAGGCCAGTCTTCATACCGAAGCAAGTTTTTCCTGGAGCCAAGTCTGAAAGATCAAGTCTCAAACCAGCTAAGATGTTCCTCGCTCCGAAGGGCACCTGATCTGAAAACCGTCATCCTCGTACCGGAGAGCCATACGAAGCTAAGTGCCCTTGTGGATTCATTAGTACCCGATCAGTTCATTCAGCTAAACTGCACGCTCTTGTTGTTCTCTTGTTTGTTAACCATGCTCAAGATGCTGTGATAATTAACATCTGTGATTTTTTTCAAATATTAATATCTGTGATTTTTTTGTAAATAAAGAGTACCTGTTGTTCTGCTGACCCGCCTGTTATTGTAGACCCTCTTAGACTGACAGCTCAATCCACGACCCTTGTTATCTTTTACCGTCTCATGCTCTCAACGACTATTTTTCCCCTCTAAGGGTAGAATAGTTCGTTTTAATTGACGCCAACGTCAATAATTCGTTTCAAGCTCACATGGAAGATGCTCGTAAATGAAAGTATTCATAGGTCCGAGACATTCCTGGAAGAAAAATTTTTGTCAATAGTTTTCCCAAGCTTACAAAATAACGAATCAGTTTTATGAAATGCTTTTTTGCAGGTGTACCATGTTTTAAATTATCAAGTAGGTCAATTCCCAGAATTACAGAACAAGAGCGTGTTTGTTGGAAAATTTAGAGAGCATCTGTTTTAGTGTAGGAACCTTGTGACGGTTGACTTATCAGTCGTAATACACCCACAACGTGGCTATCCATATTATTCAAGCTTGAATTGGATTTATTTTTATGCATTTACATGAAGAACTGGATATTTGAGAGACTGATTAACAAAGAAGTCGAAAGGAGAAGTTCATCGAGATAAACGATAGGGCCTACTCTAAAAGGATTCCTTTTCAAGCGCCCTTTATTATGTGCGAGTATTACGTGTCTTAATATTTTATTAGTCCTAAAAAAACTATCTTCTTTACTGTTTTTCTAACTTTAGTCCTGCTTGAGCACTTATGAGAATTTCGGTTCCCCAACCTGAACTATCAAAGGAGATTGTTATTATACCAGCTCATAATCCGTAATTGAATTAATACAAATTTGATTATAATTTAATTATAATTAGAATGTACCTAACTAAATTATCATAATACATTATTCGTTCCTAATGTATGTATATGAGTATTTATATAATAAACAGATCTTCCTGAATATATTATGCAGATTATTCAAAATGAGCAGCCAGGAACCAACAACAGTGTTTTTGTTAAATACTCAGTACATTATGTAAATAGCAATTAGTTGATCCTAGCTCTGAAGAAGCTCCAATTTCACCCATAAGTCGTCTAGAGTATGGAGCTATTGATTAGAGTCCTAGGAATTCGAGATTGCTAATGGCTTTAGGAATTTTGCTTATTAAATAACTTAATGCCTGCTCGAATGTATTTCGAGAACAGTTCGCCGCCGACGAGTGAGATCCATACACGTATATAGTAGGATTAACTTTAAAAAGTCAGATGTGACGTCACACTAACCGTCCGAATTAATATTTTTAATTTCACCAGAAAATGTCAAACAGTTAATTGTCAAGTTGTGAACGAGAGTAAATTATTGAAGGAATCATTCAAAAAATTAATTGAACCGCTTACGTCAGTTTGAGAGCCACTGACAACTACATAAAATTTATTCACGTAATGACATTCTATCCTCTGTGTTTTGCATTTAATTCTCATTCAAAACCAATGTTGACGTATACTTATTTATGCGGGATGGAGTGTTTAGACAAACTGGACGGTTACTATAAAAAACACGTATATGAAACAAAATAAATCGAACTATCAAAAGGATGTGTATTCTTAATCGATACGTATGACTTTTTAGACTTTATTGGACTATACGCATCGTCTATAGTTCGGAAGTTTATAAACTTCTTACTTTGGCATTATGGAAGGTAAAACCTTTAAATCTCGGGTGTTGTGTCCCAATGTGACTTGTGTTTGTTCCCGGAGCGGATCCCCTTTCCAGAACTTGCACAATCTAAAACTTCATCTCATTGTTATCGAATGTATTTTACTACCTACGCTCATACAGACATACGAAGTTCGCGCAGTGTGGTGTTATGACTTGAATGACTTAAAACAATGGCTCGAAAAGTTTTCGCTCACTAATATTATCGTAAAAATTTAATAACGTCGACTAAACTTTGCTCCTGAAAACAAACATTGTTATTACGTACATTGATTTGAACTGAGAGCGCGCTCGGTGTTACCGACAACATGCTCGTAGATTCAAGCAAGAAATCTGAATAAGTTTACAACTACCTACCACTTAATATTTTCCGCTCTCCATCTCTCTGGGTAAGAAAATTTCCTCGCAAATATTATACTTACCTTCTATAATCGATGAAGTAGCTTATTATAGAAGGAAGCCTTGTGAACCCGGTAACACTTTTCTTAACTGGCGGTTAGAAAATCTTGCGATAAAAATTTGTTTTTCACATTATTTTATTTTATCCAGATAAGCTTCCAAGAACCTGCCTTTGGTAAACGTAAACGTACATGGATGATCTCATATCCTACGTTTTGGATTCACGTTAATATTTTTCTCGACAAACCCCAATAAGACATAAAACACAATAAGACACAAATATTTTATGCGCAAGCTTTAAAATGTACGAAAAAAATTTAAGTTTAGAAATGACGAAAAAATGACGTCATAAACATCACTTATAAATCACAAGAAACGGCGACAATAATCACATTTTTTGGTAATTCAGCATCGTGGACCAAAACTGGGCTAAGAAACGTCATTATGACGTCATTATAACGCATCTCTGCTGCCTGTTGCACTTCTGTTTGTTGCAGAAAAGAATATGAATAGTTCTAAAGAAAGAGGTGCAATAAAAAACACAATAATAATTATTATTGTCGGGTTAAAAATGAATTTTCTGTACCACTCTGTATGTTGAGTTTTACACTTGATACTTCCAACTATAGCCTAGTTCAAATGTAGGCTCTTCACGAGTAGGTAAATGAATTATGTCGTCAAAATATTCATCACTTAATGCCCTTTCGGGTGCCTAATTCAATCTCGCAGAGCCACCAAGTGAAATTCCACATAAAGGCAGTTCGCTTAATGTACTGACTAAAACCTTACACTGGAGGCATTATATTGAAGATATTAGTAAGCAATTTCCCTCTCATTAGAGAAACACCTTTGCTGCGTTGTAACAATTTGTCCTCGGAGCTTATTCTATAATCGGCGATTTGATTTCTGTACCCAGCCTGGGTAATTAATTCAAAGTGATTCTTCTGGCTTCATTGTTCAAATTTGTCTTGGTTATGATAGGAATTAGGTCGAGTCGAGTTTTAATCCAGCTCACGTCCAGAGAAATACTCGTACTCAATATAACTGAAAGGAGTTATCTAATTTTAATGGCGTAAGTTTCAAGTATTTTATTTCTTTCCGCCCCATTAAAAAGACTTGCGTTGCGTTGCAGTATGATCCAATAAACTTTAAGTACGTAATTTTTAACCCTGCAGTCGTTATTCCGTTTGAAATGAAATTTTTTCCAACCAAACAGGAATACGGTGATGATGCTGTTTTTTTTCACGGAAGTAAATCTTCTACGTGGTTGTATTGTTATGGGGAAATTTGGATTTTTAGAGCGCAACTTAATTTCTGCTCGCATTTATTTTCGATGATGCATGAGTGTAAATTGTACGTAATTATCTGCCTGGAATTCTATGAATACAGCAGTGAAATGCAGCGAACGTCACTGTCAAAATGATTAACGACTTGTAAAAGTATGCGAAGAGAAAATGAGCACGAATTTCCCGACTTGGTAGTCTTAGGCGATAATCATGAGAAAACGTCCTCGGAAAAATCAACGAAAACTTCCAGACAGAGCTCGGCTCAATCGTATTCGTCGCAAAGTTCCCTGAATAAATCAAACTCCAAGGTAATATGGCATAATAATTCAACTTTTCTGATAAATCGAACTGAATATTTTTTACACGAGATTCGTCTCTGTGCCTGTATCTATTATTAATGAAAATTTTCCTAATCATATTATCGAATCCTTTCGATTGTAAAACTAGGAACGCAAATACTCCGCCATTATTTTATCTTCAGAAAATCTTAAAGTTGCAAGGCTTTTCTATTTTTCATACATTGTAATATTTTATCGATTCTAAGAACTACCGCACATCTGCAGAATAAAAGAGCGCTTATTATTTTCAATGAAAACTCCTACTTTTTACACTCTTTATTATAACTACCTAAACCAAGAAATGTCACAAAATTTTATTTTCGCAAATAATTCGATATAATTAGAATGTGAACGAAAATAGTGGGTTTCCAAAAGGCAAAAAATTGATCAGTCTTCCATACAAATTATTGTCATCGTAATAGAGTGAAATGTGATACTGAACACATTTTTCCATCACCTTACAAGTTGAACTTTAAAGCTGCCTAAAATTTTTCATATTTTTTTACTTTATCATGTCCAAAACCAGCAAATTTCGAAATTTTTCTCTATAATTTTAAAGAGCATATAAGGGTTATCAAATTTTGGTCCAAAGGCTTATACAAAAAAATTCAATACTTGCTCTTATCCGCAACTTCTTCAAGTAGCAACATCTTGCTGTTTAAGGTGGTTCCAGTAGGCTCCACAGTATGCCGCATATGCCAAACCAACACCATCACAGAACCTTTAATCTCCCCGTGCAAATGCAAGGGCTCCCTCGCCTACGTCCACCTCTCCTGTCTCGAACGCTGGCTGAACCAGTCCTCCCGTTCCTACTGCGAGCTCTGCTTGCACCAGTACGACGCCGTGGAGACCCAACGCTACTCCTGCTACCAGGCCTTGACCCTCTGGATGCGCCACCCCAGAAACCGGGATCACCTCCAGTCGGACCTTCTCATAGCCCTCCTGCTGAGCTTCGTCACGTGCGGGTTGATGACTGTTAGTCTCTTGGGGATGAACTACTTCGTCATGGAAGGGGAGAAGTTGGGTGTACCGAAGATGTGGATGAAATGCGTGATTTATTTCTTTCTAGGGTTTGTGATCTTCGGGTTCTTGGTCACGATGTATTTGTTAGGGAAAGATCAAATAGTGCCGTGGTACAACTGGTGGCAGAATACTGTTGATGTAAGGTTGTTGTTGACGGAGTCTGATATTCCAAGTTGAAATAATTATTATGAAATAAATAATTTATTTTATTTGTTTTTTATTTATTAGAGTTTACTTCGAAGCCCTAATCATTTTCGAAGTAAACAATATTTCTGCCATAAGTAATAGTCTCATGCTCGAGGCATAGTTTCCGAAGAACTTGAAGCTGTTAAAAAAAGTTTAAATACTTGCTTAAAGATCTTGAGATTAGAATTAAACGATTATTTTTTTAACGAGTAGCTTCTGTCTAGACTTTGTTCGTTTTTTCTTGCGAAAGAGTCCTTCAAAAAAGATAAAAGATAATCCAAAGAAAAATGAATGCAAGTCAAACTAATTAGTCGAGTATTAAGTTCGGTAGGAGAAAAATTCCCGAAACAATTTCATAATGAAGTGAAAAATTACCGAACTTAATGATTTCCAATAGGAGTACTTTGAAAGCAGCTGCTTCATAAAAACCGAACTGTCTGAAAAATAAGAGCCTGAAAGTTAAAATATTAACACTGAAGATAACTTTTCAGCGGACGGATCCCAGGAGAGACGACTCGAAGATAATAACAACCCCACTAGGCAACTAGATCGATTCCAGTAATTAATGAAGAGATAATGAATTTGTTAATGACTTTTTTGATATTGAAAGGGAAGTCCTTGTATGGAGGTAACGATCTAAATGAGCGGAATAAAGGGAAAGTAACATCGAACGGTTAATTCAAGGGTTCGGTTTGATTTTACACCGGTTCTCATTCCAACAACAAAAAGCCCTTAATGAAGCAAAATTATGTATTCTTAGATAATGAAACTCGAAAAGCATTGTTCCCGGGAATAAATGTAGATAGGTATTTAAAACTCCACTCTGAATACTAAAGAAAGAGGACCTCCCTGTGGTAGTAAGTAATAACGACCGGGGGCGAAGAAAAAAATCATAAATATTTCAAGCGCGCCCATATCGATTTTCGCGGTCATGATGCCAATTATCGGGAGAAACAGTCCCGATAGGGATCAACGTCTCATGCAGAGATATCCCCCTTCATAAGAGGCTTCAAATGCATGCAATCCGAATAGAAGCGGAAAAGCGAGGAGATGAAAGGAAATTTTTCAGGATTGATTCCCTGCGTGACTGCAATCAGGTCTTAAGCCAGGAACTGACGTTTTGTTCCTCAATTTCCCGGGCGCCATGTCGCATTGCATAATGACGCTCCTCAATGCGTTGTCTGCTCACGTCCCTCTGGCGTAGCGGAACTTCACTCAAGGGTCCGACGGAAAAAGTAATTCCCTTTTTTAAGGATACGCTATTCCTTGTTTTGTAGACTCTCGATCCTTAAAGCAACAAATGTTGCGTCTAATATGAGAACAATTTTATTTTATCCACCTCCAGAGGTTTTGAGATTATTCCTAGTTTGGAAATTATTGGAGGGTTTAGAAATGGTAAAATTTCCATTACCTCTAAGACTTCCATTTCATGATGTTTAAGTCATATTACTTAAACTAAGACTATTTTGATAATAAGTCTTGGCGCACTCATGAAATCCAAAATTTGTCAATTTTTTTCTGATCTTATTACCTATTTTTTTGGCACAATTTTTTACGTTCTATGAAGTATTTTACATGACTTATGTTTATGTTTTGTTCACACTTGTTGACGTTGACTTGCTCCAGAAATTTTTGGAATAGTACAGAACTCAAATTTTCAGTACCTACGTAAATTGTAGAGCCAGGGCTCTATTCCGGAACCAAAATTTCTCTTACACTACATAATTAGTCTTTATGTCACTAAAATGACATAATCATTCATGATCAGATACAGGACTCTGTCTTGAGGTCAACGGTTATTGATGTGATTAACAAATTCTGCTGGATCTGTTTTTCTTGCATCGTTTTTTAATTTATTTATGGTAAAATATCAGATTGTTAGCTGTTTATCATCAAAATTTTTGGGGGTAAAGTCAAGGTTCTGTAGCATCAGCCTGGAAATGTCAATTTAACTTTTGGGTGTTTTGGGTGATTCATGATTTGTTTATCGATTATAAAAATAATAATTCCTAGCCTAATCTTGAGTTTGTAGGCCGGTTTTGATGACTCTGTCATGTTGTCAGATTCACCATTCAACAGGGAAACTGTGCCTTCAAATCGATCCAAAGTTGTAGTTATACGACGGTCTCAATTTTCATTTAACGTTTGATACTAATTTAATAAATGTGAGAAGAATTATGGGATTCAATTAATTATAAAATATTACAGTTAGGAAATTTCAAGTAAACGATCTTACCTCCGCCTATGGATCCCTCTCTAATATGCAGACGCTTGAAAGTTCCTATATTGCTTTTTGATGCGCGACCGCGAGGTCGCTTTTGTCATGATATTGTCATCTCGTCTGGTCTCTAATGCCAGGAGAAATTCAGTATATCGCGTTTAAGGTATATTATCCTAACCCTTAGATGATATCATCTTGCATTATGTCCTGCATAAAGGGTCCCACTTACATAAAACTAAAACTGGTGTGAGATGGCGCTGTCCTGAAACCCCTCACTCCCTTCAGGCACTCGTTTCTGGTTACAGTTAAATGTATAAATTCCCCTCTCTAAAAGCGTGGCAATTGCTCAACGACTCTACCAGGACCTAGAATTGAATCTTGGAATTCCGGAGTGGTTCTGGTTCCTCGATAACTAAGCTCATATTCGCTTAAACTTGGCTCCGGAGGTGTAAGTGTAATAGTAGTGGAAGTTCTGGCTCACTTGTTTCAATTTATTATCTAGGAGTAGTTCTAAGTTCAACTGAATAAGACTTGGACTGTTATTTCCTTTTTCGGAAGCTCCCCATCAGATGTCGTCAGTTGGACTAAGGCCACCGCTGCATTTATTTCGTTCAACCTTAAGTTTAACTACTCTCATTTAGTTTTTCTTCTTCGTTCGTCCTTATCCGGTCAGATCTGATAATGTTTTCGTTCTTTATTCGATCGAGGAATAATAGAGTTGCAATCTTTCTTGCAGACTGTTCGAATTTTATATATAAGAATTGTCCGTTGACATGTTTATCACGTGGATCACATTAAATAAGTTTTTACCTCGCAGATGATAAATGGAGGAAAATTACCAGAGTATGGAGTCCGGGGGAGTCGCTCCCTGAAAAAAGAGGCGTCCGTTTTCATTTTTCCGCGGATACAATTAAATTTCCTGCAAGCTCACAGCATGAAGTCGATTAAGTTCCAGAGAAATAACTTCATAACACAAATATAATGGCGTGTTGTTTAATAAAGACCGAACTAGGTCGGAAATAAAAATTATGTGTTTTTTCTTGTGGATACAGCCGAGAATGCTCGTGGAAAGGAAGCTTCATTTGATTTATCGCCGACTCCGTCGACTTTTTAAATGTTCCGAGTGCTCTTGTTGCTTCGACATTCGCAAAAAACAGTTTTCCATTATTTACCGCAAGTGATGTAAACAAATGTGAGATTGGCCTCTAGAAGCTTGTTTACTGATTCCTATGCAAATGTAAATTAAAAGAGGAAAACCCACAGTCGCCCTAGCAGGACTTACGAAGAAATATGTCTCTAAAGCACTATACGACTTTCTGTTTACCCCGAAGCTTTCATAAAAATACTCCCCTCTATGTATAGACAGAGAGATAGAGAGGGATAATAGGAGGTCCGACTTATTGAATTTACACAGAATATAGTAAAACTAGCGACTGCGATAAACGAACTGCAATTTTCAACTTAAATTTCACCTAACTTTATAAATTACCCTCGTGGATCTTTGAAGTTATATCTCTTGAGAATATCAAAATAATATCTTCGCTTCATGTTTTCAAGCCGTGCAACGCCTGCTCCTTCCGCATACAACTCACACCCCATAGGAGCATCAGAAGACATCTGACTTGAACGGAGCGAACCCGGGAACGTCTAGCCTTCCTAACAGCCTTTAACGAACTCTTTCCACGCTATACCTCTCCCTGAAAAGCTTCGCTTTGATCATTTTTATTTCGTTCTCTTCAGCCCCGGAAAGTTCAAAATCGCTTCTTATCTCACTTACAATAAATATCTTTAACGACGAAGATCTTAACCTATTTGCTCTAACGGTGTATAGTGAATGATGCACTAGCAATTATAGCTACGACCCCGCCATCATGCTGCTGTTTCGCGTGAATCTTTTAAATAATTCACTTTAATCTATTATCGATTCTCCCCTAGGACTCTGAGCTTCTTGTATAAGTAGCTCCGGTGAGCAACTGTTACACTCTCGTAACAATTCCCCTGCTAAACAGCGTCGTTTGAAAAGCAAATAAAGTAACCGATGTGCTATCCTAAGTACTTCCGATCGATCCTACCGTTACAAACCTTCGACCCGTTCGGCGGATACAAATCCAGATGTTTTTACTCGTTCTCTTAAGCTCTTAACTGCTGAATCGATTATTTATTATTAAAACGTGTTATTTGGTGCTAAAGAGGATACATTTCTTCCCTAAAAGAACTGAGCTCAATCAACAATATCCACATGATCGTACCAGTTCACCACGTTAATCTGGAGCTAGAATGGTGGTTGAGAATAAAAATACACACTGTATAATAAGAAAATCGCATCAAGAGTAAGCACACCGATGCAATATAAACTATCAGAAGTGCTTAACAGTTTACTAAGAAGTCGGCTATCTAGCAAAGCGAGAAGGGCCAGAGAAAATGTTCTCAAGGACAAAATAAAGAAAGAAAAAAAAACAAAAAGTAAACGACTGGGAAGACCTCCCAGGATTAATACAGGCCAAATTTTTGCTTGGGAAATACAACCAACAAAGATTCAAAGCCTGCATCAACCTGAATAAAAATAGTTTGAGAATGATAACAGGTTTTTTCACTGTAGACTGGGAGCACACCTTAGCAAGATCGGTCAACAAAATGACCAAAGCGGTAGATTCTGCATGATAGGGACGAAACTCCAATACCTGGTCGAGTGCCATGCAGTACAAGTACAACAAATAAGACCGCGATGTCTAGGTCTTTATCGACCAACGGAAAAAGACTTATTCATCATCTTTAGAAGCATCAAAACTCCTAAATCTCCTCCAAAAACTGGAACTGGATGGGGTGCTATAATCGAATAGTCACGAGAATGGGGGACACAAAAGATCTTCTAGGTCTTAGTGTAGGTACATCCCTACTAAAACAATATAATGGCTGAACAGTTTTTATAACACGCCCAAGCGCTGGAAAATAACAGGCTTCGACAGTGAATCGACCCTGGAGCTGCTGGAGCAGTCAACGAGCCTCCACGGTTTCCAGGAGACTGAGACTTGAAGATAAAGCCCAATTATTTCTCTCAAAACGAATAAAGAATTAGATTTCCAAGAAGGGTAAATGGTTGCTTAGATTCGCGATATTGAATCAGTAACTGAAGAAACAATTAAATAACTGTCATAAATTGTTTTTCCATCCCTAAAAATTAAATCCCCCGGGGAAACTCTTCACTTGAACAGAGTAAGCACTCAAGTTGAACATTTTCCCTCATTATCGACCTAATAAGAAGCAGTAACAGTATAACAGTAACGGTTTCAGCGGTGCTAAGAAGCAGCATCCCCAACAGTGACTTTATCACAATTCCCATCTAGCTCAACAACTGATCCTCCCTGTATTCACAATCAGCACTCGCGGGGGTGATTATCCTGGCTAGATTGCGGGCCTAGCATGTCTGGAGCTGTCCGGATTTATCCGGTCTTAACCTGTAGAGACTTCGCCGTTCGTTCACGAGCCTGATTTAGGTGTTTGCGTTAATGCAGGACGTTAATGTTACCCTAATGAGGCCTACAGACAATGCATTATACACTTTTCGGGTAAGTTTGTTGCTTGTTCTCCTGCTCGCTTAGCTGGAGCCCCGAGTAGATAATATCGGAAGAATCGGCGGAGCCTTTCGAGCAGTCTTATCGCTCTAATGAAGGATTATGGCGCGGTTGTAACTAACAGCTATTAAGCGAAATATCGCGGTTGTTATCGTTATTCATGGTTAGGAGTCATAAAAAATTTCGCTTCTAATTTTTTATCGTCACGTTTTCGGGGTGTTGATGTGGGTGTGACCCACCGAGACTATAACTGAATAACTTAAAAAAATAAAATAAAAATGATATAAATAATAGTAGACCAAGCAAATAGAGGTTTTTGCTTCACAAAAATAGTGACGGAATACCGCGGCTGGTGCAATCACACGCGCAACAGCTCCCAGATTCTAACTGCACACTCGAGTTTATCATTTTTTTATTTTTTTATTGACTATTTAGTGAAAAAATAGCTTTTTTGCTTCTTTACTTATAAAAGAAAAACTGATGGAGCAATGTAAATGGTCCCAAAAGGCGAATTGTTGAAAATGGAAATACAAAGAAAAAGACAGCCGAAGCAACTCGATCGGTTTATTATTAAGAGAGGAAACAAAAAAAAAAGAAAAAAACTCTTTTTTTCAAAAATTTCATCGTCGATAGTCGATATTGCTAGGTACCTGTGTGCAAAACCCAATAGCTGACGTATAATTATCAGTTTTTGCATAATTGCAATCAGATGTTCTTCATACTATATTTTGCAGCGGGGCTGGATGATCTGGAAGTTGTCCTATTTAAACTTATCAAACAGAGCTGGAAAGTAGAAGAGCGTCTAGCTATAAAACGTTGATTTTAGTTTTCCATTTAAAGGCTGAAAAATAGGAAAAAAATTGCGCGCAGTCATGAGCGAAAACGGCCGAGTACGTGAGAGTTTTTTGCATGTGATGGCACTGGCGGTACTCCATTGATATTTTTGTCTGAATCTGGTGATTTTAGAGCTCTGTTGCTTGGCGTATAGGAGCAAGTTACAATAACAATAATTATTACCTTCGTTATTATTATCATTTATTATTAACGGTTATCGATTTCGGGCAAAAATTAATCATTGATCATATTTGATGGTACGTGACGCGTGTCAGTTGATTTTATATTAAAGTTGATGCTTAATAAAGGTTTATGATTAAAAAACAGAAGCCACTCTACCGAATTTAAATTATTTATTATTACCTATCCGAAATTCGATCGGGTGTTCGGTCGGTTAGAAAGTTGACATCAGTTCGCGATGGAATATTATTTATTCACGCGTTCTGTACCGGTTTAATATTAATGTGTCATCGAAGTAAAATTGCATTGCAATGAATTAATCCTGGATTGATTAAATAATAAATAAATGATCTGTAATATTTCTTTATTGCTCCAAAGATTAAATTTCAGATTATCTACGTTAAAGTTTGCTCCATAAATACTTTAGGTATACAATACTGTTAACGCCATCCTCAATAATGAGCTTCTTGAGTGAAATCTGTAATATTATCGATATTACAGGTTCTTATTTGGCAGTGTTCTACTTCTGAAATGACTTTTAGTCGACGTTGCTCAATGAGAGTTTCTGAATTCTGCATTTTTATTGGTGAAAACATACCTGGAGGGGCGGCGGAAGCCCTGTTGTGGGTATGAAGTAGTCAATAATTCCTGCGGGTGGGGAATTATCCATGCGAAAAATTGTTCCATCCTTCCGGACGTAGATTTAGGTTCATAAAAATCTTCAAATGTGAATGATAATTTTTGCAAAAATAGGTAATTTAGCGCTAAAACTTTCGCCTATCGCACCCTTAGGGGAGGGGCAAATATAAATATATGAGTGGTCGATATCAAAGAAAATTGTAAATGCAGCGCTGCCATGGTTTTTGGCCGTACTTAGATTTTAGTAAGCAAAATTGACAATGGAATCGAAAGCTAGAGAGTATAAGTTCAACAAGACCGATGAATCTTGCAAAGTTTTTACTAGTAATTTACCTAATTCAAACAAAATTGAGTCTTAATTTCAGATTCAGATTCAGATAATTTCGAAAACCGCTTAAAAAGTAGGTAAGACTTATGCCTGGTTAACACATAGAAGAGTTCGTAACAATAAATTATTAAATTGGTACTAATTTATTGATACCCTGAACCCCCATTTGACCTGGGGCTTATTCCGTACCCCCCAGACCCCCCTGAACCTGTGTCACCGGTCCCGCAAACCTGCATGGTAGTGAAAGCTCACGTCCTGAGTGCGAGTTAGATCAAGGTAGATGTACAGAGACCATTTTGCCTTAGATTCTGGTGTTTTATGGATGTTTTTTAGGCATTAAATGGTTCATGGATTATTTTTCCTTATTGAAAAAAAGAACGTCATACCATCGAGATATCTCCCTTCCTTGAAAACCAGTTAGCCAAATCTGGGTAAGATTATCAATTTTCTCATAAATAATTCAGAGGTCACAATTCCATTTTTTATTGTTCTTCTTGATATTACCTCTTTATTTACCTTGTCCCTGTGATCTGCAATTTTTATAGTAATCCTGAAATATTAGCTCAAAAGTTAGTTCTATCTTCTATTTTTTTACAATTTGTTTCTCTTGTAAGATTCTAGCTTTTAAATAGTAAATATACCACGCAAAAGGAGTTTTTTTTTCTTGGCAAAAATAGGAATGGAATACAGCCGTACCATCACATGCGAAATAGCCAATAGCCATCACGTCAATCTTCTCTTTCCATTTAAATGCTGAAAAAAATGGTAAAAATTGTCTGCAAACATGAGCAAAAACGGCCGAGCAGGCTATAGTGGTTTGGAGTGGAGGTCGAACAGGAGATACGGGGAAGGCGCATATAATATAGCAATTAAGACATCACAACTAATTGCTGAGATAATCAAGTTTGAAGATTCATAACTTACGTGCAGCGCGCTTATACAGTGTGTGTCACAGGCATGGTACACCCCCTTTTTTTTTCTTTTTTTTTGGAGATAATTTTTTGAAATTTGGTACGTTGCAAATTCTCGATAGAGCGCACTTTTTAGCAGAAAATTGATTTTTTCCCACATCCGGTTTTTCCGGAAATGTTACCAACTTTTTATTTTTAAATGGGACACCCTATATGTTATTATATTTTTGGATTCTATACATTTGTACAAATGCAACAATACTACATAAGTACCATTTTAAATGTCAAATTTGATTTTATTTAATTTTTTATTTCTCAATTATAGTGTGCCATGACTTCAATTGTGTTCGTCCCAGATGCAAAATGGGTACACCAAAATGTCCCTTATTAAGAGTACTGGTGAATAGTACCTCGGTACCAATATGTTACCATTTGAAAAAAATGAATCCAGCTCTAAAAATCATTCCGGTGCGCATAATTTATCCATAAATCACTTAATTTAGTACTTTGAACAAAAATTCGATTTTTCTAGCATTAGATGATCCAATTGGAGTAAAACGAAATAGTCATGGCACACTATAATTGAGAAATAAAAAATTAAATAAAACCAACTTTGACATCTGAAATGGTACTTGTGTGGTATTGTTGGATTCGTACAAATGTATAAAATCCAAAAATATAATAATATATAGGGTGTCCCATTTAAAAATAAAAAGTTGGTAACATTTCCGGAAAAACCGGATGTGGGAAAATATTCAAATTTCTGCTAAAAAGTGTGCTCTATCGAGAATTTGCGACCTACCAAATTTCAAAAAATTATCTCCAAAAATAAAGAAAAAAATGGGGTGTACCATGCCTGTGACACACACTATTACCGTTGATACTCCTTCAATCAACGCTATTACTATATTTATGCGCCTTCCCCTCATCTGCTGTTCTACCCCCACTCCATGACCACTGACGCGCCCTCGGCCGTTTTCGGTAATGTTTGCGTGCATTTTTTAGCTAGTTTTTAGCATGTAAATTGAGAATGAAAATTGACGTTTTATAGATGAACACTTCAACTTTCCTGCAAAAAATGGAATGAAGAACTTCTGATTGCAAAAGCAAACACTAATTATCCGACAGCGTCTGAGCTTTGCACATAGGAAGGTACCTATCAATATCGACTGTCTCGCAAAATGTCTGCTCTACAACTTTTCCGTTTTTTGGGGGTTTTCCCTTTATTAACGAACTGATCGGGTTACTTTAGGTCTCATTTTGTTGGTATTTTAACTCTCTACAATTCGTCTATTGGAATCATTTACACATCGCTCATCTTTCAGTTTTTCTTTTATACATAAGAATACAAAAAAATAGGATGTCTGTATACTAAATGGTCAATAAAACAAAAAAAAAGAATGGTCAACTCGAGTACTTTGCAATTAGGAAACTGGTGGCTATTCCGTGACAATTTTTGTCAGAATCTGGCAGTTTTAGAGCTCTATTGTTTGGCGTAAAAAAATGAATGGAAATTTGTAAGGAGATCTAATAAGTTCAAAATTTGATCGAAAGGTTAGCAGGTAACTTTGAATGAGTTATACATAGAACAGGGCATACATTAAAGTAGCAAGCAGTAACGCAACAGCCATAAATTTTAAATTATACACCCTAATTCCCTGAACACTGTCGTAATGTTAGGGTAAACTGACCCACATTACCTATCTCTCAGGAAAATGTAACAGAGCGCAATTAACCTAGATTACAATTATATTTTACAACGTTTTGATACTCGGCATAAGATGACGAGAGTTCCAATTATCCTGAAAAGCACTGAACGGTCGACAGAAATTCCGGCATGCCGAATTTTCCGAGTAGTTTTAATGATCCAGAAAATTTGAGTGCTAATTTCAGAACAGACGAGCCAGTCGAAGAGAACCCCCTACATAATAACCGGAAATTCTCTTTGTGAAATTGCACCTGACCTCTAAAATAATTCCATATAATTCCAGTCCCTCGATTATCCAATTACATGCTGCACTTCAACATGTTCTCAGCCTCGTGTAACTCTGATGAGATTGCACACAGACACAGAAAGAGAGAAATTGTTGGAGAGCTGGAGGGAAAGCGAGGACTACAAATTGTAGCACTAGTGCGCTAGTGCTAGTGCTAGGGCAGCAAAAAGCAAATTTCAACAGACTGTTCGCTAGATTTGTACTTGCACCACAAACACCGCACATTACAAGGCAACTATTTGCTTAATAATATAACAAATGAAATGTAAATGTGAATTTAGATCATCAAAGTGAAACGAAGGAGTGACTTTAATTATTTATATTTAAAATTTATGATAACGCGGTAGTTGTTTAATTAAATATTTACATACAACAGACTTTTATTCGATCCATGCAACTTTTGCAGTCCAGCTAGATAGGAACGAAACTCACCGCTTCCCGAGTAATGTGTCTAACAGTTATTTTTCTTTCAGGTCTCCTGGATCCGTAAGCGGGATTTACACATCCTGACAGCCGGAATATTAACGTACACATCTGACCAGCGATTTCAAGTGATTCGCCCAGACAAATCAGACAACTGGACATTGCAGATAAAGTTTCCGCAGCTGCGAGACTCTGGTGTTTACGAGTGTCAAGTCAACACAGAACCAAAAATGTCTTTGCCTTTCAGACTGAACGTTATTGGTACGTGTCATTCATGTTTTCTTTACCGACTCCCAGCTTGAAGTCGCATTGATAAAGTTTTAGTTTTGTTGTTGCCGAGGACCGTAAATCTTCACAGATAATCGGGTTATTTATTCAAAATCTTCGCCGACTTTACTGGGAAAACTTTTTAAATAACTCTCCTAGTTCCACTTAAGCTTCATTGATTAATTTTATGTGTTAGCGTGATTAAAATATGGTTCACTTAAACTTGGATGGGTACTGCATCAAATTTCGCTACGAGCGTCTTACTCTAATTACCATTAGAGTTCTCTTATTTTGACAGTGACTGTAATTTAGAAACTTTTAAGACATTAATAATTAAAATTGTATGAAAACCGACCATGTTCAAGTCTGCCTTACTTTGAGTGCAAGAAACTTTACCCACATTCTGTTGTATTCCTTAATAATACTGAAATTACATATCCGTACTCTCATCTTTCCATTCTTTTTTTGCACCAAAAATTGTAAAGGATCTATTTTCACAACTCTCCTCTAGCTGCATCTTTCAATATAATTAAATAAAATTTGGAATTATGGTCCAACTAATGGAGGGCTTTGGATTCTTGTGAAAAAAAACTTACTAATTCGCTAGGTTTCTACAGGTATCCCTTCAGTTCGCAAAAACAATACTTTTCACACCATTTCAGGTCATAGTTTTCAATCTAGGGGACTGAAATTTTTATAGATTAGATTACATTGTGACAATCATTGTGACCCCTCCACTGCGACTAAAAGTCTACTGTCACTCATATCTGATCGTGCTACAATAACCCCATCAGGTCAGTCTCTTTGAGGAAGTTGACTCTCTTGGCTATTGGTAATGTATCCATGTCCTTCGGCGTGGTAAAGTTACTCCCCTCAGGTCTATTAAGGGTCTAATCTTGGTATGTTTTGTCAGTATTGGCGAGGACTTCCCTCTCCCCCTCTCGGTCCAGTTGTGTATTGTTGTTTTGTAAATATTCGGTGATATGCCAAATGCTGCTTGTGCGTCCAATAGGAATTGGCACCTATTCTAGCCAGAGAATCGGCAATATTATCTCCATATCCAACATGGCCTGGAATACAGATCAGAGTCACTTCGTTGCTCCGTGCTAGGCCCTAGGACATTCACAGTCAATTTTACAGTTCCATTTACACATTCAGTTCCAGATCAACTTGGACTTGCAGTGGCTTGACCTTAGACCTTTTAAAGCCGCTTCGCTGTCTTGAGCACAGAGCTCTATGGCATAGATATCGGCCTAGAAAGTTGTGGTGTGAAGACCCGAAAAAGAGAGTTTTCTGAGCCAGCGTCACACGCTCCAGCTCCAGCCTCTCTGGATGTCTTGGATTCATCAATCTGAATCCATTTGAAATCTATCAGGAGTACATTTCTGTTATCCTCTACACGTCCCTTATCAGGATAAGGACCTTAGAGCAGAGACCTTATAGGATAAGCAGAAGATCATGGCGCTTTTAGGCATTATGTCCGAGGGCATGCGCAGTAGACTGTAATGCCATCTGCAGCATTCTATAAGTAGTCCATCCATTCTTCGACCACCAAGTACTGCCATATGCAATCATAGGTCTGTTGACCATTACATAGAGCCAGTATATTTGTTTATTTGGGTCAAAAACCCGATGTTTTCCACATATCCTTTTACAAGTCCACAAGGAGTGTTTTGCTTTGTGTATTGTGTATAACTTTTTCCAGATGGGAGTTCCATGTAAGGTTTTTGCGTCCAGGATGACTCCTAGATACTGAGCTTCCTGCGCAAATAAGAATGGTTCCTTACAAAGGAATTGGTGGCGTTAAAGTTCCTTCTGGCACCACTGACTCAGATCTTCCCTTGATCAGAATGACCGAGTCATCGGCATATACCTGAAGGTCGACACTCCATAGTGAGACAACGGCCAGAATGTCATCAACGAGAAGGGACCAGAGGACTCCCCCCTTCTCGCGGACCTACAGTCTTTATCCCCCCTCTGTTGAGGTCGATATAGTTTTGTTTCCAAGCATATTGCGGATCCAGCAACTTACGACTGGTGAATTTATGTAGGAGTGATTAGCAGTGATCTGGCATTGCATTTGAGAGAAATAGGTCGAGTCGTTTCAAAACAACGGTCATTTGTTGCCAATATTTTTTATTCCTGTATATGCATAACCAAACAAAACTTTTTAATCAAATTAACGAAATACAAAAAACGTATCCCGAACCATCTTCTGGTGACAAAAAATTGTTGTTTTTTTATTAATTTACCAGTGGCGTGGGTATAAATATGTCAAAACTGCTATATTCCTATAAGTACATAATATATTAGGGATTTTAGCTCTTATGTGATTTCTTATAAAATTAAATACCTACTAGAGGTGAAAAGCTGAGAGGCTTGAGCTTAACCTTATTTGCCCTATACAGGACATGAAGCGCAAGTAGAAACGATAATGTAATTAGAAGGGAACTGTCTTGAGAGCAGTTTCCTTAAGTATTCCTTTACTTGGACGAAGCAGAGTTCCAGGACGGTAAAAAGCTTGAGTAGCACCCTGAATATTAATAGCACTTTTTGTAAATGTTTTTATTTTCTTTCGCGTTCGCACTAAACGGAATCTATATTTAATTAAACGGAATAGCACAACTGTAATAGTAAATTAAAAGTGTATTATTCATGACCTAAAGCAATTTCCTAGACTTTCTTCTAATCTGGATGTTAACAGTAAGAACGATCTGAGTTCGTTCTATTCGCTAAGTACCGCCGTCATTTTTACTGTCTCCTGGAAGTAAATTTTTAATGGATTTTATTATATGCGTTTTAATTAATGGATCTTTAATTTACCCTTCGATGCCTAATAATAAGTCCTTTTTGAGAGCTCCGAAGAATTTCTGGCAGACGATTATATTTAATTTGACAAGTTCCTCAATATAACGCGAATATAAGAAGAGGCAAACACATTATTATTCAGTCATACTCGGCATCACGGGAATTCAAAAGGCACATCAATATCGAGACTTGACGAAATCAAGGGGAATAATTCGAGAAAGGGAACCCTATCGATTTATTCCCTTCTAAGTCTTCTTCGAACGAATGTTTATATTTCCTGGATCATTAAAGTCGTACGGTTATTATGAGCGAATTCTTCCAAATTGTATTTTCTTCCCAGGAAAAGATGAAATTCGCTACGCTCGCTGCTGAGCTCATAATACTTTCATAAAAAATAAGGACGTATTATTGAATTATAAAATTTGAACTCATCGAAAGCTTCATCTTGTCAAATTCTTTTATATTTCAGTAATGGATTTTTCCAGGTCATCAATATACTTTTAACAAGGCCATTTAAGAAAGAGTCTTTCTAATTAACAGAACGCATTATCGTCCTGCACAATTTTAGCTGTAAGAAATTCGAGACAAAAAATGTGAATTGTTTTTTTTTGTTATTCATACTGTTCTTCACCAGTGACAGTGCCCTAAAGGTCTCCAGACGATGTTGAGGCTAACAAGACACCAAGCCAATTAAATTATTTACTTCAAGCTCTGGACATTATTTCCTTGATTTTATTTTTTCATTTAATTCCTTGTTCTTTTTTTTTATATTTTAGTGAACAATTTTTAGTCAAGCGGGTATATATCCTGGCTATTCCATATGTGTACAATTTTGTATTAGACGTCATTAAGACGCATATTTTCTTCCCACAAAAATAAAGTCAACATTTCCAAGATCAACCCACATCCAATATTTTCAAGTTCGAGTTTCTCGCTCAATCATCTCGCTTGATCATTGGCTGTCATTTCTAAAGATGTCCTAGCATGAACTTGGGGGAGGGAGGTTTAATTCTCAATAACATTCTTAATTTTAAGAAAGTCATCAATGATTTATTAACATCAAAACAAAGTAAAAATAAATTTTATTACATATCTGATAAATATGAGTCTATATGTATAATAAAATATTTCAGCAACAGCAGGTCGGATATGCAACCCTATGGGACACCAGTCGTGGTAGTGGCACCACTTTACAGTTATTACGCATGTGCTAGACTTGTATTTTGACGTTCCACTAAAAATCCACTGTACTTCGTATTTTTTGTATCTCCTAGTCTCAGAAGTCAACTAGAAGTTTATTAATTCACGAAGAAAACGCAGATTCTTCAAAAAGGCAATAGCTACAGGCAGTGGTGATCATTTTATCTGAAGACATTCAAATATATCAAAAACAATGTTTCGAATAAAAAAGTGAGTGATAAAAGTTGTTTGTCTAGAAGGACAATCCAATGATAACAAATTCGACCTCACCACCCAAACCCCCTGGGGGGGGGAAAAGCAGCTTTGAATTCTTAAGCATAAACCTACGGATTTTATTGCAGATTCGGATTTTAGGAGTGAAAACAGGTATAGGAAATTGCTCCCCCCTTCTTCCTCCATGCAGGTCCCCCCCTGGAGGGTAAATTTGAAATTTTGGTTAGGATCCCTTATTTTTTATTGCAGATTCGGATTTTACGCCCAAAATTACGTAGGATTTGTCTGAATTTTTTTTTTTTTAGATTCATGATAGATGGCGCTCCAATCGAGAAAATTAAGTACGTCATTTATTTTCAACTTGCTTCATACCGAAATTGACCCAAAAAATTCATGACTCGAGGAAAAAATTAAAAATTATGTCTTCAGATAAAATGAGCACCTGTAGCTATAGATATTTAGGTACGGTAGTTAGATAATAACGGGTGGGCTATTCTTTAATTCCCGTTCGCTTCCTACTTCTTCTGTTATCTGTCCGTCCACCGGCTTCTCCCTTTCCAGCCTCGTAGCCTAGCCATCCAGCGAATTCGCGGAGGCTTACGTCATCTTGCCTGGATCTTATTGTTTAAAAATGTCGCGTCACCTGCGAGCTTCGAATCCACGTCACCCCTGACTTACCCGCACTACTTCCACGTCGGCATATTATTATGACCTACGCTCTAGAATTGCCCCTTAGAGCTAACGAAGGTCTTTGAATCTACACCTTATATTATTAGTAAAAAGGTTTTCGAGACTTTTTACCTCGAAAAAAATTATTTATTTGTGCCTTTTTATAATGTAAGATATTGGTATATAGGGAAACTTTAACTCAGTAAAAGCGTTACAGACGATTCCAGTTTTGTAGCCCGCTTCACCAATACTTCTTTTTCGTTATATTTATGATCTTCATAGAGATTTGTCTATTATATTGAACAATGTATTTTGTGAAGGATGTAAATATAATTTCATTAGTTAAAAAATACACTTCTCTAGAGCAGCTTGCCATTTAACAACTCAGTCAATACTGCATTACTCTTGATACTTCTAGAATCTGTAACCAATTTGGATACACACACTCAAAATTTGTATACACGCACTCGTGAAGACATCCAGTCAAGTCTCTCTCAATTAAGAGACTCAAAATGTGGAGTGGCGTAATTTTGACCACCATCCTCTAGATGCTAAACATTTAATTTCATATTTAACTCTTGTTGAAGCAAAGCAGTTCGGGTTTGGTTGATATCGGCTATCGGCTCTCCCTTCATGGATGAGTTTAGATTATAATCGATTCGAAAGGCCTAATAGCTGCAGAAAGGAGGATCTAATTACATTTGTATGTAACGGTTGAGTGGACGTTATTAATCCTGGAGTGCCCTAACTGGTCCCAAATGTTACTGGAACTATAATCGAGCTTTTGCATTGCGTGACCAATAATTATGATAATATTTATTCTCTCTATATAATAATAAATTATCCGTTGGATAATGAGACAATTAATTCCGAAATGAAGTTTCCATCAGCAGTTTGCAGAATCGAGTGCGCTAGTGCTAGTTACCTTGACGCGTGAATTTATTGGATCAAATTCGATAATCTAGTCGACATCCTTATTTAGAGTATTAATTAGACCGGTCGATATGAGAACTTGAACGAAATTTAAATCGCTGGGAACTATTGCAAGAGCAAGACCCAATTAAAGGAGCTTTAAATTTAAAGCCAACAATAATTTAGACTTTCAAAAGGTTTGTAAGTGGAATTAAGTGCACTTTTGTTTTTATTGTGCCATCGAAATTAAACCGGATTAACGCCCGAATGGGGTGCTGATTGTGAGAATTATTTTACGCTTATAGTCAACCATAAAGCGAATGAGATTTTCCTGAAGTCTGGAAAGTCCATCCGCGAGTGGGATTCGAGAAGCGAAGTTATTTATTTAAACTAGTGAGTTTTATTAACAGTATTTTTAAATTATCTTCATCCGGATGTAAACAGAAAGACAAATATTCCACTTAGGGTTCTTTATGGTCGTCGAGACCAAAGGCCGAACTTTTCAGATATGCAAAAAGTTCCCTTTGAACAATATAAATAAAAACGGTGGAAACAAGAGGAAAACATGTCCCTTAACGGAATAAGCCGAAGCGTGACAGTTTCGCAGGGTCGTTCATCGCCTATTGGTATGCAATAAGTCCCTTTGCTCGTCTTCCTTTTTATCCCGGTCCGGGTCCGGATCTCGAGGTTATTTTTCCTTTGCGATATTATTATTGAAACAACGGGATTCGTCTCCCGTCTAATCTCCAAATCCGTTCGCAAACGAAGCCCCTATTACATCCGATAAATGAATTAGTACTTCTTTCGAGCTACACAATCAGGCACGATCTGCCGGACCGTACTTCGCCTTCACACAAATCTTGAGACGATTTCATCTTGTTCAAATAACTCATATTTTTTATAGTTCATATGATGGAACTTATTTATAACTTACAGCTTCAAGGAGAGGCTCTTATATGCAATCTCGGGATCCAATCATTTAGGAATTTAAAGCGCGCTCTGAGATTCAGTAGCCAGGAAGACCCGAAAGAGTCCGAATCGTATATCACCAACTCCTGAAGGCTGCGGTCGCCATGGGAGAACTCTCCGTCCAGGTCCTTCCTCTAAAGTCGCGTTATTTATAGCGCGCTACAAGAGCAAGAAAATATTGAAAAGCTCTCGTTGCACTCAAAATTCTTTCCCTCCCCGGGGTTATTACATTTCAGAGATTTGTGTAATAACTTCTGTTCTCCTCTCGGTTGAGAGTTTCCATTAACATCTTTGTAACATGCCAGAATATTCAAGGATGAGCTTAGAATGTCTTTTCGCCGAGCTAATTTTCATCATCTGGTAAAATGCGAGGGAAAGACAATGCGGAAGCACGAAAAGGGAAACAAGTGGCGGAATTTTATATTGCCCGACTGGCATTCTTTGCCTCTCGATTCATAACAAAAAGCTTTGTTTATATCGCTTCATGATGCCCTTTCGAATTATCCCTATATATTATGATAGTTTCCACTCTGAATAAGTGGTGATAATAGAGTCAAAAATAAAACAAGCCGGACGAAGCGCAGAGTCATAGAGTATTGACTGACAAGGGAGAACATTTCGGAATTAATCTCTTAAGCATGCAGTTTTATATTTATGAAGCTCGTGCTCGGCCGATTTTATGCGCAACTTTATATCCGCAATAAAACCTGGATGGCGTACCGGTTACTTTGAATTTGAATAAATCAGTCGACGCGCCATCCAGGAACTCTACTGGTTAGGCATAATCCCGCGTATATTGTAAAATTGGCTTCGGACCGGAAGTCTTCCCACTGAACTCCTGCTCTCTCCAGGGGCACGGACCGGGAGTACTAAATTACGACTATCGGCCCGGAATGAGAAATGTCCCGAATGTGGATTCCAGACAAATCCGCACATGATATTTCCCACCTCTAGATTTATCCCCAGGATTCGGCACCCAAACAGACCGTCTTCAATCTTCCATTGTCCGATTCCTGCTTAAATCGCCCTCCTGTTCCCATCACTCCTACCTCGCTCGCTCACTCTTTCTCTCTTATACACACACGTGGATCTATTACCTAACCGCTATGGCGTCTAATTACGTTCATTATACAGAGTGATTTTCTTATACTACCACTGAATCTAAATAGAACCTTAGATGTGGAGGGGAATCATCTTATATACTAATGTAATCTCCTGCTTTCTCTTGACCCCTGTTTCATCTTGGACCCTAAGCTTCGAATCTGAGATGCTAACCCAGATTTCTCTTTGCTAAAGAGATATGCCTTGACCGCAAGAAATCACAAAGGCACCATTTCCTGGACCCGTTTTCAAACAGTGGTAGTTTATTCCTACCCCTTCGTGACTAACAATAATAATAATGGGATGACTCAAATGGGATGTGAAATGTGAGTGAGTTTATGCCGAAAATAGCTCGGACAGTTTTTCTCTCTATTTGAACTAGACAAACAAGTTGTTGAGCAATATCGATTTCATAAGCACTTAAACTGTCCAATTGAAATGAACAGAAGAACTGGAATGCACCCTCTCCTAAAAGTGATCAGCCTGGTTAGAAAGAGCATGATGCTCGGGTAAGGCAGTCTAACTCATATCCACACACCAGTAAATAATTGGTCGCTTTTTATGTATTTACTCTGATCCAGCATAAGACAACATGTGTTAGACTGAAAGTGCATGCCACTTTCTGACAACGGATCTAAGCTTGCGTCCCCAACAAAGCGTGCATGAGCTTTCCAGTTCTGTTGTTAATTTCTTATTGGGATCTTGTTAACAAGACCCACAACCTTTAAAAAAAACTGGTACCTTATTAGTTTTTGAATTTGAAACAATAAACACGGAAAACAATCAGCAGGTTTGGTAAAAATAAAGCGCTTACTACGCTCTATCCTGAAATTTGAAACATTACACTTTAAGGGAAAGCAGGAAGTAAAGCACCAAGTAAATCTGGAGAACATTATTGTATAGAATACAGCGGCTAAATCTTCTTATCTGATTCAGAATATAATGATCCAGCTCCACAATAGACCGAGTTGATCCAGTCGGCAATGTTTTTATTTCTATTTAAACCATTTTTTATGTTATTGCTAGTTGTAACACTCAGTGGATGTTTCCAGAAGCCAGAGCGCGCATCCTAGGTCCTGCTGACGTGCATGTAAAAGCGGGGAGCTCTCTGACGTTGACCTGCGTGATTAGCCAAGGCCCTCATGATCTGGGCACAGTCTACTGGTACCGGGGCGCTGATATCCTGCAGGACTCCACCCCACACATTAACGATGCCGACCAGGCGCCCAGGGTCAACATTCAGGTATGTTATTAACTTGGTTCAGTTATTTTTATCTTTAGATTGTTCCGATAGATTGCTGAAGAATTATTTATTAGGAAAACTTTGGCTGATAGGAAAACTCGGACAGAAGTAAGCGATGCAGCTGGAACTGGAACGTTTAGAGGAGTTGTTTTTGTTTCCTGCTTCGGGGGATAGAAATTGGGTGGGCGATTTCGCTTGAATGATGTTGATTCGATGACCAGAGTCAGGATGTACAGGTAGATTTATAGTAGTTTTCGCCTTGCTTTCATTATACGGTCCTGTTTTTTAATGCCGTGTTCCGTCCATACTATTACCGTATTTCAATTCGCAGGGGCCCTAAATCAAACGTCGTCGCCAGTTATCTGACAGCGAGAGAGTTATGTTATGTAACGTATAAACCGATAGATATGGGTTACATGGAGTCTTCTTTATTTTTCTTTGGCCACTTCAGACGAAATGCAATCCCTCAAACGTGACTTTTAGTTCATTTTTGTCTTTCTTTATGAGATTCGGTGGATTGTGTTCTGGGATAAATAATACAAAAGTGGCGTTTTGAAATGCGTCCAAAATCATAATGTCATCAATTATTATTGATTTCTTGTAATTGGATCATTGGATCTAATCTATTCACCTCTAGAGAGTAAATCAGTTTCAATGTGAATGTAGCAAACTTTTTGTCTGGAAGTAACGGCAAAACAAATTTTTTATTGCTAAATTGAAACTTCCCATGTTAACTTTAAACTGAAACTTCCCATGTTAACTTTTCTGCAAAGTTCAGTAATTTTTCTTTTATATGAAAATTTTTTACTTTGATGTTCGCCTCTAGTAAACTTCTGAACTTCGACACAAATTAATAACTTACTCGTCACTAGCACTAGCTGTACAGCTGACTCAGAGAGTGGTGATGATTTATTGATTTTTATCCCACACTTCAAAAGTGGGAGTAACAAGTTGAATTTACAGCATCAACAATACTTTCATTAAAAGTGACAAATTTCAATTTCAATTATATCCAGCAGCGATCATCGTTGTAAAATGTCCTGATTAAACCGAACAAGAATTATTCGAAATTGTTGGTGCACATAAATTACAAAACTATCCTGCAGCAGATACAGTCAATTAATTCGCAAATGCGAGATAAAATAGGAAGTTTTGTCCCCGATCGTACCCACCTACGCACCGAAAGCTTTTTACAACGTGATGCACATCACCAGACAGACCGGCAATATTGTAAAATTATTTTAATTAACGTACATTCAATTACGAAATACAAATACCCGTGCACTATATTTACATATGCAGTGGTGATATATGGAGTTTCATTAAATTCAGAGTGCAACAGTTGCGTTGTTTGTGGGTAGTACTGAATTTGTAATAATCGTACCACATCCATAAACCCCATCGCATAAACCTCCTGCATAATTAATTTGGTTAAAAACCACCGCCGCTACTCTGAATTTTTCATTTACGGATTAAATAATTCATTTCTTGGACGTTTCAGAATCAGTGGACAGACGGTCTGACGTCACGACTGCACATTTCAAGTGCACATCTATCCGATTCGGGGAATTACTCCTGCGTACCGACTATCGCCGCGCCCACAAACGTCAACGTACACGTCATTAATGGTAAGATTTAATTCTCATTATTTCTAATGCACCACAATAAAATTCTTTATGCGACACGAACTCAAATGGTCGATGAAGATATTTCAGCTGATCAGTCTGACTGAAAAAAAAATGATGTTAGACAAATGAGCTGACAATAATCAGTGAAACATTGATGTCTCTGTCTTTGCCGACCATTTGAGGTAGTGTCGTTCAAAGAATTTAACTGTTGTTTTCAGAAATTTGTTTGTTTTCCTAATACATCGTCTTTATACTATTAAGTAGATAATATAGTTCATTATTAGTAAATAAGCAAGAACTTTGGCTTAGTCACAAAGAAGAGAAGAAGTAATTGATACGAATCAAAATGTCATTCACCCAAAAACAAACGCTTAAGTCACCCTATAGGTACTTCAAAATTCTCATCTAAATTGTAAAAGGGTAAGCGGTTACACCCTTACTGGGGTGTAAATGTTGCACTTGATCTTGTCTGGCCTCTTCACCAAGACCAGGATCAGAAATAGCAGAAATACTTGACGGACTATTATAGCCGAGCCAATCATTTCAATCGCGAGATACTCCAATTTTTTTCTTTTCTAGAATCTTCCGAAGGTCTATTCTCAGTCTATCTCAAAACTTCTTGTTGAATAGTTCAGGATTATAAAAAAATTAAAAAATCGGAGTTCACCAAACGTTTGGTATTTTTGGAGGGGATGATTTTGATTTCTTGCTTTTGAAGGATAAGATAAAAGGGGGTAGTTGTTACCTTCCAATCTCTACAATGAAGTGTTTTTTTTTATGATCCAGATCTATCAAGTTCCTCATTGTTCGCCTTTCTGCCTTGTTTGACTCTATGATAACCGCGGAAAGAAGTTACTCCCAGGTAGCAGATATTACAACACGTGATTATAACGTCATATTTTGGAGATAATCGGTCGCTGACGTCAGATACCTATTAACGACGTCAAATACACGTCATTTAAATTCCTGATATCTCACGTAATCAAAGACAACCAATAGGAGACGTCAAAAAGACGTAAAACGACCACCATTTACCATGTCATCGTTTAACGTGTTTTAACGTCATATACACGTGAAATTTGGTGAGCGATATTGGAAAAATTTATTTTGAGATGTTTCTTTTTGATAACGAATAGTTGAAGACTATCAAGTTCAAAAAAAAATTGCTTAACGAATCTCCTGCTCAGTTGAAATTTTTTTTAATTCAGATCGAGCACTTTTTACTTGACTCAATGATAACCGCGAAAAGTTACTGCGAAATTGGTCGCAGACGTCAGTAATAACCTATTAACGACCTCTAAAACACGTCATTTAAATGCCCGATATCTCACGGAATTAAAGACAACCAATAGTCGCCGCACATAACGTGTTTTAACGTCATATACACGTGAATATATACAATATACGGAAAAAACTTTTTTTAATGCTCAAGCAATTCAACTGAGAATCTGGGACCAGATTCATGGAATGAATATTGAATTTGTGATATTTTTATTCCCAAATTAACAATAATTGTGCAAATGCTTCCGCGCATGCATAACGCAGAAGCATTGCAGTTTTTTACATATTTTGAAAATCAAAAATTGCTATTTTTGTTCTATTTTGAGAGTTTTAATATTTTTATACTTTATAACTTTGTAAAGAAGTGTATTTTTTTAATAAATACGAAGGTAACACACTTAATAATATACCTTTTGTATATGCAAGTGTGGAATTTTTTTGTAAAATCATCGCCTATTTGATGGTTCAAAATACGTGTTTTTCACGTCCCAGATTACGTGTTTTTGAGGTCACTTTTTTGACGTATTTAATTTGGCAGTATTTACGTCATATGAATAATTGACGTATTTAATGAATGAGATTTCTTCGTCATTACGTCAATTTGACTAAATTCGATATTCGACGTCGAAAACACCAAAAAATTACGTCATATTGACGTTGCTCTGCTACCTGGAGGCTGCAGCTTTTAGACTGCGCCTTTGCTTTAAAGCATTTCTCATCACGTTCAGATTTATAACTTATTTGACACGTTAGTCGTTTTCTTCTTAGTTTTGTTACAAAATAATCCCCAGCGTGGTCTAAATTAATGACTTTAATAAAACTGACTATTATTCCGATAAGTGCGAATAGGAGTCTTACAGTTGAAAAGTTTCTGTCCATCTTTCAGCAACTTTTTCTCAATTTAATTGTGCAACTATTTAATTCAGTTTCTTGTCGCGAAGAGAATTAAAACTGTTTTGTTCGTATCTTCAATTATTAGATCTGAGACGATGGAGTCTAATGAAATGAAGTGTCTGCATCATAACAAAGAGGACAAAACTTACTTTGTCTCTTACAGACAATGCGCATAACGTCACTAGATACCTAAAAATGGAGGGAGTTTTTGGAGTTATATTTTAAATTGAAAAGAGTGTTTGTAGGTTGATGCATATGTTAGTATAGGTACCTAGCTCTTGCGGCAGGGGAGTTTAGTTCTGTCGGGAGAGCTCGGTTTGACTAATTGTATTCGGCTAGGACGCTAGGATGTAAATTAATCCGTGCAGATTTGCCGAGTTTCAAAGAAAGACTTCTATATTCATAACTTTGTAACTAATTTGTATATTCATTACGTTGCTTTAATGAACTCCTGAGTGTATTTTAGAATGTTGAATTTCATAACGTAAATTATAGTAAATTATCAGCAGGTAGCTTGGGTATAAGCAGTCGTGGGGGTAGATTCCAGGGTAAATAATTACGGGACTCATTTGTTCCGTAAAACGAAACTTCATGAGGGATATCGTTTAACAAATCTTATTACTATAGAATTTTCCAAGCGAGAAGTGGCGGTCGGGACTCGCCGAGTTGATTTTATTAATGAATGTGATGATGTGAAGATAAATTTTTTCATAAATGAGAGCTCACAGCTCAAGTAGGCAGTGCATTACGCATCTGATTAAATTTACAGGAAACGGCAGTGAAAAGACATGAATTCAATTCGGGAGAGGAAAAGTTTTAATGGAGATTGAACACATGAAAAATGTTCATGGTTTAGATATATTTTCCATATATTCTCATATTCCGTTTTATAAAGGGAACCAAAAGAAGGATAAAGAGATTTTTAGGCGTCCTATAAGCAGAATTGCCTTGACCGTCGATCTTGGACCTAGATTTATGGATTTTCCGTCAAAAATTCCTATTTCTATTTTCTTTTTATTATCCTTCAATCCGGGAAGTCAATCCGTTTTTTCTCCAAGCATTTATGTTGACTTAATCATAAAAAAAAACACTAAACAGAAATAACTGACTCCTTCGTTTCTTGTAATGTTTTTTTTGGTCTAAGCCGATTAGAGGTTCCAGAACCATTTCAGTGACAGAAAGCTCAGCGAGAAAAAAGAAGCTTCCATTAATATAACCTCTGAGAATCGTGGTCTTGATATTAGAGTATAATTATTATAGGTACTTAATCCGCGCTAGATCTTGAACGGATGAATAATTTAGATTCGTTCCAGGGAAAATCCCTGAAATCGGGCTTTATTATTTATGACAACTTAGGCAAGACATATTTCATAAATAAACTGCTCGGGCTGAAGCTCACGAACAGCTTGCAAATTTCTAGACTTCCGATATTCAGTAAACACTCTCCGATAGATAATCTGCTGGAGATGAAAAATATGAGGCTTGAAATAGTTACAATTGTCGATTTGGACAGGAAAATATCTTTAACTAAAGGGTGAGGAATTGGAAAGATTTTTCTAGTTGTTGAGAGAAAATATTTTTCTTCTCTTCTGACAGGATTAGCTTACGCAGAGATATGTTTGTAGGTATACCTACTGAGTAGTAGTTAAAGTGATATAGGCATTTACAACCCCAATTACTTAAAATTAAGATAATTATTTGATTAAGATCACGTAATTTCTCGGGATAGTGTTTAGTATTCCAGGCATAAACCCGTGGGCTTCTTTGGCAAATAGAGGTCGTATTTCAGCCCGCTGAAAACTAATCCTAGAATATCTATGTTTCAGGAGAACATCCGGCCGCCATGCAACACGGAAATAAGAACACTGCGCCGCTGTCTCTCTCGCTCCACTGCACCCTTGTATATAGTGTCTCTGTCCTCATAATAAAACACATCAGATGAAACATCTTGTAAATACGACTTTCATTTATCACCGCCTCCAGTCACAGCCAGCTAACTATCCCACCACATCTCGGTCATCTCTCATCATTGTTTACAGGAATGTGTGTATAAAAACATATCTTTTTACTTACTACTACTGCTACTCTTTTATGGAAATAAATAAATCCTTATGTATGAATCTGGATCCTGGTCCTACACTCGACTCGACACTCCCGGCAGTTTAGTTATTCTTAATCATTCGGTTCTCCGATAATGTGGCTCTCCAGAACGTTTTCCCACCTTCAAGGGTCGTTATGGGAAAATTGGACGTACCGGGATAATTCAGCAATGAATTGAAACTGTCTGATAAAAAAAACTGATTGCGATGGGTCTCATAGCAACCCATGAATATGGTTTTTCGAGATTCACATTATAAATAGATATTGTGTATAGTATATAAATTTTTGTATAAAATAAATTATTAAATGTTTATATTCCTGTTTTCTTTCTCCTATTAATAATGTATTATTTACCGTGTGCGAGTACTGAATCTTTATACATATAGGCGAATTGCATAATTGATAGTTTTTATGGCAAATTGTTTCAATGGGATTGTTTGTAACAATACCAAAAATCTATTAAAGATAACTCACTGAAATCGAGCCCAACAATTTTCCCATGGATAACGCTTAGTATTCAGCACATTCGTAAAAGGCAATTATACCTGATGTGTATAAAGACGCGCAGTATTCGCACGGTATAGTATACAGGGTGCACCATGTATCCTTCTCTATATTGCTATCTCCTGAACGCTAACAGATACAGGGTCGGTTAAATTAGAGAAAAGATGCGCAGTTTTCTGGCCATCTCGAATTCATCAAAACATGTAAGATATCTGTGACCGTTCCTGAAATATCCTGAAAAAACTGAAAAATCGATATTTCTTATTTTCCTCATATCTTTTTTATTATTGGAAATTAATAAATAATTTTTTGTAGGCTTACATAAGCCGTTAAGAGCTATCCATCTGAGATCTCAAAAATTTTCAAGGCCTACTAGATCCAAGAGTTTTCACAGTCAACTTTCGTTTTTCTTATGGCCGCCATATTATTTTTTTATGTCGTTCGATATGAAAAAAATAATGGAAACCAAAAATTGATAAACGTCAAAAAAAAAAATTTAAAAATTTTTATTCTTTTTTCAAAGAAAAACCAAAAAAAAATCGTCGGAAAACATCAACATTTGTAAAATACGCCGAAATAGTGGTTGCCTTATGGTTTTTTAATTTATCTATGAAATTCGGTCTAAAAATGTGTCTTTTTTGTAAAGAAAAAAGAAGAATAAAATTTTTATTTTTTTATTTTTTGAAGAACAATTTTTAGTTTTTATGATTTTTTTTATATCGAACAACATAAAAAAACACTATGGTGGCCATAAGAAAAACGAAAGTTGACTATGAAAATTCTGGGATCTAGTCGGCTTTGAAAATTTTTGAATAGTCAGATGGGTAGCTCTTGCCGACTTATGTAAGCCCACAAAAAATTATTCATTAATCTCCAATAATAAAAAAGATATGGCAAAAATAAGAAATCTCGATTTTCAGTTTTTTCAGGATATTTCAGGAACGGTCACAGATATCTTGTATGTCTCGACGGAATCGAGATGGCCACAAAATTGCGCTCCTTTGGATTTGTTTAACCGACCCTGTATCTGTTAGCGTTAGGAGATAGCAATATAGAGAAGGATACATGGTGCACCCTGTAGTATTACTCCATGAATTATTCTGGAAAAATCACTTTAAAACAACAGAAAAACTGAAACAAAAAAGAAAGCTGACAAAACAGAAACAACTTTTGAATTTTGAAAAAGAAAAAACTCCAATTGCTTTTACATTGTCCATGTAAAACTGTTTCACTCTACTTTGGATACTGCTTGGTACCACTGGCATGCGCATGCATCTTCTCAATAAGCAAATCCTATACAAAAAAAAATTGTATGTACTTCAGAATGGGACGTAATTTTGTGTGAGCACAGCCAATTGCAATACGAGTCTAAAAACGATCCAGTTGAACAGTAACGAGCTTAGTTTTCTTACAAAATGCAAATCAAAATTTTCAAAATGAATCAGCTCAGTGAAGTTGGCACCCCTAAGTGTGATTTTTTCCATTACGTTTGTTTGCACAAACGTTTGTTTCCACGAACAAATTTTACCACCATGAACAGAAATATTTTATTAAATCTCAAGCGGAATTTAAAAAAATTTGTCCACATTTTTCTACCGAAAATTTCCCCCCTTCAAGGAAAAGTTACCACCAGTAAATTTAAAAAATTTCCGGCAGCATCAAATGCGAATCTTTTGAAATTCAAACGGCTTTTATTACACGTTTTTCACCCAAAATTTTCGTTTGAAAAGAAAAATCCAAAGAAATATTATGAATCAATTTTAAAAATTGACAAAATTGGACGAATTTTGAATTTTATAAAAAGTCGCATTTTGGTGTTGCTAATTTTTTAATTTGGTCGTATTTTTAATTTAAACCGGGGGGAGAACGGAAATTTCGGGTGGACAAACGTGGACAAAACGCGGACAAACGTATACCCGTTTGAAAATTAATATGTTCATGGAGGTGCTGATGTCAAATTTTTTAATATCCCCGTAACTGTTTTTGAAGATGGTGAAATAAAATTTTGGTTGGACAAACGAGGACAAATCGTGGACAAACGAATGTCGTTTGCGTTTTATAAAAATTCGTACTTAGGAGGGGTGCCAACTTCAACGAGCTCAAAAAATAGGAATTTTTTCATCTTTGAACGGTTATATCTCGAGAACGCAGAGTCGCAGGAAAAAATAGCTGTCAGTTTCGGTTATTTGCTACGGTTTTGCCATAACCAATAATCTCATGTTCGGGGCATCGTCTGTTTAAGTAACATTTGACACCCGGACGTGGAAAATAATAACATTGTCAAAAATCGACACCAAGAAACGTCGATCTGATCAAAAAATTACATTTCTCCTATATCTCAAAGGTAAAGAGAGCTACAGAAAAAACGACTACAGTTTTGAACTTCTCATATACAGGGTGTCCCAGACTTAATTGACCAGGCCATATCTCATATACAGGTTGAGATAATCGAGCCGAATAAAAGGCATATTATTATAATTTTTCAAGCTGTATAACATGACAGCATGAAAACAACCCCCACTCCAACATCCCCTAAGTTACAGCCCCCACCCTTAAAAAAATGAATAGCACCCTGTGTATATTTTTGTATATTCAAAACCAGTATTCGATTCTCTATTCAGATGATTTTTCAGATTCAAAATTGGTTTAGAAATAACCAAGAAAAAGATCATCAAGGTGGTCATGACTTTTTATCTTAACTTTCTCTGGATGACTTTTGCTGTCAAAATTTATTCATAGTTTTTAACAGGCAGGTGATAGTTATTATTATAATTAAAGTCCAAACAATTTATTTGATAATTCTGATTTGTTGGGAAATTTTAAAAAATAAAACAAGAGATAAAGCACTTTATCATGAACCTTAATGATGACTGTGACCTGCTAATTAAAAACTATGACCAAAATATTGATAAATTTTGGCAGCTAAAGTCATTCAGGTAAAGTTAAGATAAAAAGTCATGACCACCTTGATGAACTTTTTCTTGGTTATTTCTGAACCAATTTTGAATCTGAAAAATCATCTGAATAGAGAATCGAATACTGGTTTTGAATATACAAAAATATATACAAGGTGCTATTCATTTTTTTAAGGGTGGGGGCTGCAACTTAGGGGATGTTGGAGTGGGGGTTGTTTTCATGCTGTCATGTTATACAGCTTGAAAAATTATAATAATATGCCTTTTATTCGGCTCGATTATCTCAACCTGTATATGAGATATGGCCTGGTCAATTAAGTCTGGGACACCCTGTATACGGTCTGTCAGTAGGTACTTAGATTTTCGTTAAAATCGCAGAGAATTTTTTTTCGGCAAATAAGCATTCTCGGTGTACCCCAAGCAATGACAGAGCCACAGAATAGATACAATCAGAAGCTAATCTCGCCGGCGGCGCCTTTGATCTTTTAGAGACAAGCCACACCTCTAGCGGCCATTGCTTCATAGTAGAAACGCAGGCTTGCCACCAGCCCGCCACAGAATAGGTACAATTCTATTCTGTGGGCCCGCATTCAAAACTAATGAATAAAGCTCATCTCAAATCATGGCGGATCTCTATGCGCCGAGTAGATGCGCGAACTCGGTATTTTTATTGAAGTTTATATTCTGAGATTGTACCGATTCTGTGACAGAGCTCTAAAATCACCAAATTATGGCAAAAATAGTAACGGAATACCGCCACCACTAGTGGCAGCTTTTCGTATGAAGTGAGTGAAGTGCCACTTAAGGAATTTTTGTTAAATAATGCATTTTTTTACTATTGCAAAAAATCTTGAATTTTTGGGGTTCAAATTTGGGGGTTGAATTTTTCTCTTATTAGTAATTATTTAATGGTTGTACATTCCCCTTTCCAAGAGTAGGTACTAAAAATATGTAACAATAACAATGGCTGTTAATTTAACTCCACTCACCTTGGTATAAGAGTGTTTTGACGAGTTGTCCTGAAGTTTATTTTAGTGAGCACACCTCTTCTGGCTTCCCAATTATTATTAACACACCAAAAACCTATGACCCACGAGTTCTGTGATTCCCACATCAAATGAATCTCGCAATAATTAATTAATGACGAGACGAACAATTATTTAATTATGATGATGACAAACGACAATGCGAAAATGATAGCACAAGAACAGATCCGCGTTATACAGATCGAACTAATTAGCAACACCGACGACGGTAATACACACAACGGTTTATAACGATGATAGCGAACTACAAGCGCTAATTATTTAAAATCTCGATTAGGTAATTAAATCGACAACGAGACAATAAGCTCAAAAATCTAATTTTCAGCAAGCTTGCGGCAAAAAAACATCTAAAAAGTAGACTTTAAAAAAAAAATCGAGCTGACCGGAATTTAAAAAAAATCCGGCTGCCTGGATCTTGTCCAAACAGAAAATCAAGCTGACTGGACTTTTGCAAAAATCGAATTTTTCGAGGTGACCTTACCTTGTTCTGTTTTATTTATTTACACTTCACTAATTTTGCAATCCAGGAGCCGCCACTGCCAAAAAAACGAAAAAATTGCGTTTTTTTCAAAAATTCGAAATGTCGCCATTTTTTGAGTTGTAGTAAATGCAAGTTCTTTATTTGTGAGATAATCGATAATTGATCGAATTTATGAAACAAATTTGGAAAGTAGAATTGTTCAGTTATGTATGTACGTAGGTACCTACATAGAAAACGGCCGAGGGCGCGTCCGTGGTCGTGGAGCAGTGAGGGGGGTATAGAACAGCAGATGAGGGGAAGATGCATTAATATAGTAATACAAGCGCGCTGCACGCACGTAATGAATCTTCAAATTTGATTATCTCAGCAATTACGTTGGGCTATCTTAATTACTATATTAATTATAGGTATTACTATATTTATGCGTCTTCCTTGCATCTGCTGTTCGACTCCCACTCCACAACCACTATAATAGCGCGCTCGGCCGTTTTCGCTCATGTTTTGCGCGCAATTTTTACCTCTTTTTCAGTATTTAAATGGAAAGTTAAGTTTAACGTTTTATAGCTGAACACTTCTACTTTCCAAATCCGTTTGATAAATTCGAATCGGACGACCTGCAGGTCATCCAGACACTTCAAAATATGGTATGAAGAACTTTCCGTTTGCAAGACTGACGGCTACGCCGGTCTCGGAACTAACGAGACCTTGGCCTGCCACCTATGCGATCTTCCCCCGACCTAAGCAGCCAAAGTCGAAATCAGGTGACCTTATTATGTAGATCTGAAAAAAAAAGTTATTACCAGAACTGTCTGGCTAACTGCGACATGAAAGCAATTTGGAAATACTTAAAGTCTCCTAAGCAACATCACATTCCTGAACACCTAAATAATCCGGGAGATTTCAATAACTTTTATCTGGACATCGATGTTGGTACTCCGGACTCGGAGATATTAACGCACTATCGAGATAGCAGGTTAGGTAATGTTGACAATCCTTTTAAATTTGATTATGTTTCGACGGATGAAGTTCAGAGGTTGCTTTACTCGGTTAGTTCGGATTCTATAGGTTACGATGATATTAGTCTGGCTATGCTCAAGCTCTGTGGAGAGGTCATTATTCCGTATGTAACGCACATAATAAACTGTTGCTTGGAGACCAACACTTTTCCGGATGTCTGGAAGATAGCGTTGGTAAAACCAATACCTAAGCAGGCAAATCCAAAATGCTACAAAGACTTCAGACCGATAAGTATATTGCCGGTACTTTCAAAGATTCTGGAAAGGGTCATGAGTGGGCAGCTACATTGCTATCTGGATAGACACAATGTTCTCTCAGTGAAACAGTCGGGTTTCCGCCCTAAACATGGTTGTTGTTCAGCTCTGTTGGATGTTAAAGATGATATTCTTAGAGCGAGGGATTCTGGTATGGCTACGGCATTAATTTTGTTAGATTTTAGTAGAGCTTTTGATACCGTAAACCATGACATGCTGCTTGCCATTTGTCAACACGTGGGGCTTGGTTCTGATGCCTGTGCTATGCTGTCGAGTTATCTAGAGGGGCGGCAGCAGATGGTACAGTTGGATGATAGACTGTCGGTGCCGAGAAATATCAAAGCGGGGGTGCCGCAGGGTTCAATACTTGGACCTCTGCTGTATATTCTTTACACCTTTGCCTTGCCAAAGTGTGTTGATGCTTGCTCCGTTCATCTTTATGCTGATGATACTCAGATGTACCACTCTTTCTGTCCGGATGATGCGCAGAATGCGGTGCGGACGATCAATCTGGACGTACAGGCCATATTGAACTATGCTAAAGGTCATTGCTTGGCCCTTAACTGCTCTAAAACTAAGATAATTCTATTTGGTCCCCAGCGTGTTGTCGAACTGTTGGCGCCTAATTTTGTTGTTAACGTGGGAGGAGTTGATGTCGGCACGGTATCGGAAGCCAGGAATCTGGGAGTAACATTTGATAGTACACTGCGTTTCAGGTCTCATGTCTCAGAATGTATTAGGAAAGGTTATTACCATCTAAAGCTGCTCTATAACAAAAGGCATTTCATGACTAGAAAGCTTAAGTCTAAACTTTGCGACTCATTAGTTCTGTCCAGACTGAATTATTGTGATATGGTATATGGGTCTAGTATTGGTACCGAGGATATTCGTAGGATACAGGTTCTGCAGAATTCCTGCCTTAGGTTCATATATGGTATTCGTCGCGGGCAACACATTACGCATAAACTTAAAGAAAATAACTGGCTCAACATGTCTAACAGACGAGAGCTACATGCTGGTTGCTTTTTTCATAGATTTCTGCTCTATAAGAGGCCACCCTACTTACTTAATAGGATCACTTACAGAACTGATGTGCATAACCTCAACGTCAGATTTAGGGGTTTATTAACTATACCAGCTCACAAAACCGAAGCCTTCAAAGCTAGTTTTAGCTACCAAATTGTAAAGATTTACAATCCCTTGTCTGATGCTTTGAGGGGCGCGACTGTGAGGGCTTTCAAACGAATGTACCGTTCGCAATTATATCAGAGGCAATGCTTGTTGTGATCTCGGTGGGTGGCCATGGTGTCTGGGGCATATGGGTACGCGGAGGTTCGGTGCTCGCGCGTTTTTGGGATGACAGACATTTCTCAATCATGCTCTCATACGAGTTATTTATTGTATATTATTTGTTTATTTATTTATTGTGTATTATTTGTTTATCTATTGTACTCTATCTACACATGGGATAAGATGATGAGATTACTATATGGTTGTGATTAATATTGGTGTTTTGTTGGGTTGGGATATTCCTATGTTGTTTTTTTCACGTAGTATTGGTGGATGCTCTATTGCTAGCGCCTCTTGTACATGTATATTTAAATAGTGTGATACATGGTTAAGGTGAGCAGGAGTGTGTCAGCTTTTGTCACACTATCTGGCCTTCGCCTTTCCACCTTATACCTAAGCTTGATAATTGATGCTTGTAAAGAAATGTACATCTATTGGTGGAATAAAGACAGTTTATTATTATTATTATTATTAAGTTACGGTAAAAAATGTGCTAGCGACAATTATTGTAAAGAAATAAAATATTTTCAAATTTGTAATGTCGCATTTTTTGAGTTGTAGTGCAGGCTGTTTCCGAGATACTCGATATTAATGGTTACTTCCTATGTGCAAAACCCAGACGCTTCGGAATATCCGTTTTCGCGTAATTGCAAACAGAAAGTTCTTCATACCATATTTTGAAGTGTCTGGATGCCTGGAGATATTGGGATTTACCTGGAGGTATTCGTACATTGGGACCATTTATATTGCTCTATCAGTTTTTCATTTATAAGCAAAATAACAAAAAAAAATTGCAATTTTTTTCACTAAAGTGGTCAATAAAAAAAGAAAATGGTAAACTCGCGAGTAGAATACTGTGCCGTTATTTGCTTTGTCTAATAGGAGTGCATACACCGGGATTTCTATTAGAAATTTTGTCCAAAGAGCAAAGCTGATTGCAATACGAATCGGAGAGCCAATCTAGTTGGACCGTGAAGACCTTAGTTTTTTCATAAAACGCAAACAAAGATATTTAAAACGCAAAAAATCGCAGCTTTTCTATCTTTCAACGGTTATATCTCATCTCTAGAACCGAAAGTAGCATGATAAGATCAATTTCAGTTCCGTAATTATTGCTATCTCTCAATACATCCTTAAGTGAATTTTCACGTTCATAGGCCAAAGATCTATGAAGAAAAATTTATTTCATCAGAATTTGTTTTCTCTAGAAAGTAGTTGGTCGATTTTGTCAAAAACGATAGATATTTTTTATGGACAGCTTTCACGTCCTAACATGTAAAAGTGTAATCTGAGTGCAACCACCAGCAAAGGATGGGCGGTAAAGAACTAAACATCAATCTACAAACTGACCCCGTAATAATTTGATTGTCTCTAATTCAAGAAAGGACTAAAATTGCTGCTTCATTACACTATTCACTATTAGTTTATAATTTACTGTTGCTGATTGCACCCATTTTTGAGTAAAATAGAGTAAAAGCATCCTCTCGAAAAGCTAAAGTTTGAGGGTCAATAAAAAAGACCACCATGTCTTTTGAGGATATGCTCTGGGTTGATTTTTAGGAAATATCACCTTGAAGTGCACTTTAAGTATGATTGGTTGAGCTAAGCCATCAAAGCAGAGAAAATTTCACTAGAGGAACTCAGAAGAGGAAACTAACTCAGTTCACAGTACAACATGGCTTAATTAAAAATAACTGTGGCACAACAGACAGCAGCTAGCCAGATGTAAAACAATCTTCAAAGTGACAAGAACCTTCAATGAACAGTTTAGGAGACTAAAAAAGTGTCATGTTGAGTACAATAATAAATAATTAAAAGTAGTAACCGGTTAATTTTTCTAGACCAATAAAAGTTTGATATGGATTTGCAGAAGCAGCGACGATTATTTAAAAATGATTTATTTTTAGAAATACATTTATAAGAATACATAAAAAATGTTAAACGAAACTAGATAATTTCACATTAGAAAATATTTCTGAATCTGAAAGCATAAATATTAAATAAATTCTCATTATTTATTAAAACTTTCATAGGTACTTATCATATTCATATTAATTTACACTTTATTTTACATTATACATTGTTCTTTATTTACTTTACTTTACTTTACAGACTCTGAGCATTCTCAGAGTTAAGTCTATATTGCTTACATACAGGAATGTGGCCTCACTTATTAATCAGCATTAGTGTACAATCACCCTGTATATACTACTTAACGTAAAAAAATCAAAGACCGTCCGGCCGGATATGTGGGTCCACCTTATCCACCGGGGGAGGTGCCATTGCAACTTTACTTGTAGGACCTTGCGTTAAATATCCTGCTGAGCTCGGAGTACCTGCTGCAATAACAAAAAACATTTCACCATTATGTAGAAATAGAAACCTACATCATCTATCTATCAAATTACCTGTCAAATATCCAGAAATTGGAGTGTTTGAAATGAACAAGTCGTGCTTCTGATCGCGATACTCCGCCCATACGGTACTCTTCTCCAGAATCGCGTTCACCTTGTCCCCGTAAAGCAAACTCCTTCCCATAGATTTCAACGCTTTCACGATCTGAGCTTTCGTCATGGCCGGATTCTCGGTCACCTCCAATCGACTTTCCAGCAGGGTCAGCAGGAAATTAACGAAATCGACGTCCAACGCCTGCTTCACCAACTGATCCTGGTTGCCGGAGAAGAGGCGGTGGAGGGCTTCGCAGGCGACCGACACCATGTCTTTCCTTACCTGCATCGCTTGCTTCAACGAGTGCATGCAATCCGTTTGAGCTATCGCCGACACGCAAATCTGAAACAGGAGCGATTTTATTGAAAGAGTCTGATTGGTTAGTTAAAACGGGATAATCTTACGCCGCTCAACGAGAGAGAATGCAAAATCATGATCGCCGACTTGGGGACTGCGGCTTGTCTGATGTTGGTGCCCATTTGTCTGAACAATCTCGGGATGTGACCCATCGCCGGCACGAGATCTAGGAGAGCAGGTTGCGCTTGCAGCAATGCGCAGAGAGCTGTCGTGCTCATCTCTAATAAATCCGTCTAAAAAAGAGTAATCGCAATAAACAGAAATACATAATACTGCACGATTCTAGAACAAAGACCACTTACATTAGGTTTCTCTTTCGCCATTGTCGAAAGACAAGTCTCCATCAATTCCGACAGGAACTCCTTCGGTTTCCGAAGAGTCCAAGCCGGATTCGCGATGAATATCCTCAGATAAACCCCGCTGACGACGATCTCGTTGGGGTTCGAGAAGTTGCTGAGCCCGTTCGAGTCGGGCATCTTCCAGACAGCCGACGGATTCGACATCTGCACGTTCTGATATTCCCGTCTCAGCTTGGCCACCATCAGGCAGACCCGATCCTTGGCCTCCTGGTCCCAGATGAGCTCGGGATGCTCGTGCGCCGACTCGAACATCGTTACTGACGTTTCCGGGCTGTCCCGCATCGCGTCGGCGAATATCGGCGGCAGGAAGGTGCCTAGGCAGAGCCGCAGCTTCGGCCCTACCAGTTTGTCCGAGCCCATGCGGGCGAGCAGCTCGGCGCACGACTGCCTGATCTGGGGGTTCGTCGAGTTGCAGAACAGGTCCAGCAGGTAGATTATGGCGCCCTTGTTCAGGGCCTCCTTGACCAGCTTCGTGGTCGACATCAGTGAGTAGAGGATCTCCAGGGTCTGGGACTGGGAGTCGGGCAGCAGGTGGAGGACCAGGAGGAGGTAGCCCAGGGTCTCGGTCGCGGCGATGTCGTTGATGCAGTCGTTGTTCCGGGTCACGACCGATATGACGCCGAGCGAACCCTTCTGGATCGGGCTGTGGGTCACGTTCAGCAGGCTGAAGAGCAGGCGAAAGCGGCCGATGCACTGGGATTCGACGCCGGCGTTGTTTCGTATCACATGGGTTAGGGCTTCCAGAGCCATCACAGAATTGTTCAGGGTGCCCTCGATCGTCACCGAGAACGCTATGTTGCTTAGGTTTATTAATTGATCCGAGTTGTCTTGGAGGAAGTTGAGCAGATCAAGGGTGAAAACTTTCGGGTTCTAAAACAGATTAACAAGTTTTTAACGAGCTTTAGATCGGTTTAAAAGTAATCCAGAGACAGAAAACAGATATGACAAGGAAAAATTAAGTTTCTAAGGACAAAGTGGTGAGTGCTAAGAAAAATATCGATTTGATAGTTAAAAAAAGAAATGGTAAGATGTAAAATAATAACAAATACCTCAATAGGGAAAGTCGGTTGTTGGTTATAAATCCGGACGAAAATGCCGCCGATCCTCAGCTCGCCCTCGTGGGCGGAATACTTGAAATTGTTCCCTTCAGTCACGTCGATCGTATCACGTCCGGTCCTTTGCATTTCCAGGAAATCCATGAGCTCTGCTCTGGTGCCGTTATTCCAAACCAGGTAAGGCATCTCACTGTTACTGTTCAAAATTTTCAGCACCTACAACGGTAATAAAAAAGAAAATTACTCAATAAATCTAAATATAAACAGACAGACAAACCTCTTCCGGATTCTCGTTCCCGAGCTTATTGGCCAAGTAGGGGGTAAGCAGGGCCTCCAAGATTCCCCTAGTTAGGGCGTTGGCCGGCGGTCTTTCGTCTCCCTGGAGGTACCCGGCCAGGGCGGCACATGCCCGCACCGATTCCTTCGCCAGACGGTTGCTCACCTCCTGTTTGTTGGCGTCTTCACTTTTCTCAACACCGCCTTCGTCAAGGGTGAAGTCGTAGTTGAAAAGATAGAGCAGCAGGTGCCACAGAGCGCCCGCCTTGAGCAGCTCCAGTTGTAGAATCGGATCGACGGAGAGGGCGCTCACGCATTCTGTCGCCACCGAGCACAGTTTCGTTAGATGCTGGAAAGATAAAGAGTGAATGATATCATGTTTATAGGTTGCAGTGCTAATTATTTACCTTGAAATAGAGAATCCTGCAGAGATCGGTGATGAGTTGTCTCATTGAAATGATCCTCTCTCGGCACCCGGGGAACTGGGCCGCTACACTGAAGCATCTGGTGATATGCATGCAAACCTGCACCGAGGTTTCGGTCGGTTTGGAGGAATTATTCAGAACGTTCACGCACCTAGTGTAGGCTTCAAGGAGAATCTTGAAAAAACATTGTTTGTCCCTTACTAAGCACTAGATCAATGTAACAAAACTCTTACTTCTAATCCGTTTTCCCTTCGCAGTTCTTCGGCGTTCAGGGCGGAACAGTGCACTGTGTGATAGGCCAGTTCGCTGGCGGCCGCCAACAACGGATCTGTCTTGGAGAATAACTGCTCGTCGGCCGTCTCCATCTTGATTGTCTTGATGAGCTGAGGATAACCGGCGTACTTGTATGGCTGTAATTCTATCCAGAAAATTATAAATTAACAATTGAAAAATGAAAAGTAGAATTAGGTTAGGCGCACCTTCTGAGTATCGATGAAACAGAATACTCTGAGTTTGAAGCACCAGAACTATGTTATGCGAATTGGGACCGTCAGTCGTCCAACTGCTTCGACTGCACAAGAACTCGTATGCTTGATTCACCTCTTCGAATCGCTCCCTTCCTTCGGGATTCTTGTCCGGATGGAACTGCTGCGCCAACTTATAATAGGCCTTCCGGATCGTGGCCTCCTCGTGGTGCGTCCCCTGCAAGCCGAGGCTGTTGTACGCATCTTCCACGGTCATTACGGGCGGCTTCTTTTCGACCTCGCACTTCCAAGCTTCCAGGACGTCTTTCAGCAACTTAACCTGCGGACGAGATTGATCGGTTTTTGAGCTACAATAGCAACAGACGAGAGTTGTGACTTACCGGATCGGGGATGGGCCAATCGGGAAACTTGGCGGTATCGCAGAGATGTCGAAGGTAAAAAATGTTACAGAACAGTTCGCGGTCAAGCTGGGGATACCTGACGGCCGGGATGGCGATGTAATGGTAGCGGGCCATTGTGTGGCTGCGCAAACGGGGCGTAAAATCGGCTATATGCGCCGCTATCTTCTCTATCAACATTCGCCTGAAAATTACAATTTATTAGAGCGACTTTCTGGTCGCATGCAGCTTGAAAAAATTACCTCATTTCCGCATTCCATATCGCTTCGGGTGTATCGAACTCGCCCAAGTAAATCTGGGCGAACTTCTCAGCCCCGTGGTTCTCCAGATAATTGACCATTGCATCGGGGAGTAGCTGTCCGAGAATGCTTCTCTGCATTATATCCGAAGTGGAGTTCTGAATCGAATACACACAAAATGTATTCGTAAAATGGAAAGAGAGCGCGGCCCACACTTACCTCGTCGGATTTGAACGCCTGCTTGATGTGGGTGAGCTGCAGGAATCTGGCGATGGGCAAAACGTTGCTACCGGTGTACATCATTATGAAATAGAAGACGCCTGTCAGGTACACCTTGGACATCTCGGGATTGTCTTTCATCACCTCGTACAACAAGATCGCCACCTTCTCAACCAAGATCGGATCGAAGGTCAACAATAACTGGACCAAGTGGGACAGGCAGGTGGGATCCGAGAGGAGTCGCTTGACTTTCGGTAACGGTCGAATTATCGCATCGGCAGCGTCGCTGCAGATGAACGAGAGGGAGTAATAAAATTAATAAAAGACAATATCGCAGGATCTTACCGACTGGGGAAATACTGACACATCTTGATCAGGATGTTTAAAATGTAAGTGGCGAGTTCGCTCTCGTTCAACACCGGCGTCCCTCTCGCGAGCAGCAGCCACTTCAGCTGCGGTAGCTGCGCCATCGCCCTCCAACCGTCCAGACCCATCGCCCAGCATCTCGTCCGAGCATTCACAACACCCTTACTGTACAATTCTTTCAACTAGAACAAATTTTGTTGCTTTTAAAGGAAATATTCTTGAAACTATCAGTTCTAATGTGGAAGCTTGTGACGTTACAGTAACGTCGCGACGCTGGAAAGCGACGCCAGAATTTAAATAAAATGTTATTCCCACGAAAGGTGAGAAGAAATCATGTAGGAATTATTCAAGTAGTAAATTATTAAAATCCAAGCAGGTAAATCGGCGACAACAAGATAAGGGAGGTTTTTTATATTGGTATCAGTTGTTGTTTACAGAAAGTGCCTCTAGGAAGGAACGGAAACAACATTTAATTCAGCGAGAAATATTAAAATATTAAATCCAAGCAAATAAATGCGAAGCCGAGAGGAAAACAAGATAAGAAGTTGTTGTTGTTTACGTCCGGTACCTATATAAAGGGACCGAGATGGAAGGAACGGTAGCAGATGGCAGCTGGCCTTCCTAGAGAACTGATCTAGGATAGCCGGTCCGCCATCTATAGCTCACCCCCTTGCCCAGAGGCCCGAGTACTGATCGGGACTTCTCCTAGAGCGAAGAAGAAGAATTGACTCTTCCAAGCTCACACCTTAACCTACCCCAATGCGAAGCCTGGGTACTGACCAGGAGTCAAGTTGGGATATCACGAGAGAGTAGTATTGATACTCTTTCGTCACCCCCTAAAGCTTATCAGTCTCGAACGTGGACCCAGGTGAAGCGAAGAATTGATTCACGTCCCTGGTCTAATTACTCTGAGAAAGCGTATAATCCCCCCCCCCCCGTGACTTCCTAATGAGTCGAAGTATTGACTCGACGAGTTAGCCAGGCACGTAGAAGGTCAACCTTCGGTTGCGAACGAGAATTGACCGTTACGCAATCGAAGACGAGCCCAATCACTCATCAAATAATAAAACCCGTGGTCATTTCATGTAAATAGAATTTTCCCCCGGGCTAATTTATTAATTAAATTATTCATTTAAATAAAAGGGAATTTTTCATAAATTGAGACCATAATAGATTTCATGTAAATAATATTAATCGAGAGTTTTATTCAGTTCATTTCTCATTCTTTTATCAACGCGATAAAAATAATAGTAAAATCATTCCGTTCTCGTCTCATATTGCACCACTAACATTTTATTTTCCAGTTGACTGAACTCCGCAGAAAAACTTGTCCTCCTCAACCTACTGGCATAGTCCGACCGTCGAGCGGCAGCCGGGGCACTGCTTTTTACCGGGTGCTGGGCCGGGAAGATATATACCGGGCGTTCACCCCGCATGCTGAACAAATCGGATAATTATTTTACGTTTATCGCATTTTATGGAAACAATAAATTTACGTTATTTTTTAAAATGTCGTGTATCATTTGTGTAAATCCACCCAAATATCCCGTCTGAAGGCATTGGTTAAGTAATAAATTAACCCAATAATTAAGACGTCATCTCCAAAAAAAGGAGAGACGTCACAAGCTATAAAGATTCTTCGATACTAACCTCATTGAAACTGACCGGTCCGCTCCGGCCCGACTCCTCCGTATTATAGTACCACTCCTTCTCCTGGAGGATCGTCATACCGGGCCCGGCTTCGATTACGTTAGTCTGAGTAGGTATCACGGCCCTGGAGGTGTGCAAGTGGGCCAGAGTCATCAGATCAACCAGTATCCGAATCCCGCCGGCATCGAGGAAGTCTCTCACGTTTCTCTGATGCAGAATCAGTTTGCTGATGAACATCACTATACGGTCTCGTTCCAGTTTGTCCACGCACTTGTCATGGAAAATTACAGTTATTATCGATTATTATTACTTTATCATAATGATACGTACTCTTTCCAGCATTCCGACTATATATTTGGTATCACTGAAAGGTCCTATATCTTCAAAGTAACGTCCGTACACTATCGACATCGCTTGCAAACACATACACTTCATTTCCACTTTCGTGGTCAACAGGAATCTATGATACAAATCGTTGAAGAACTCGTACCTGTAAACATCAATCATTAAGTTTCCGGGGCGATATCGGGACCGCGGTAATACTTACGATTTTCGGATGGGCGAGTCTTCGTTGTGTTCGTCCATCTCGAGCAACAGTCTTAAGAAGTAATCGCCGATTTTCACCTCATCGGCCAGACACTGATATGAAACCTCAAACTCGTGATGGTTCCAAGCAACGAGAGCAGAACCGGCTAGCTCTCTATCTGACGAAAACATTCTCACTTCGTTCTCTAAGGCACTTCTTAATTCCTCTCTCGTCTGGAGGTAAATAAATTAATTAACAAAATCGCTTTCATTAGAAGATCATGCAATTAGACAGAGATTGAAATGAAGAAACCCCATACCTTATGATTCCAGATTAGATTGGGAAGGGCGTGATCCTGATTGAACTTCCAGTAGAAAAGCTTCCAGTTCGCTTCGGCCTTGATCCGCTCGCGGCGACGTCTCAGCACAATCGGCCTCTCCTTTACTTTCTCCTTCCTGTCTAGCGTGATCCCGATCCGGGCGCCCCAGTGCTGCAACGCCAGATTCGTGTAGTGCTCCAACCGCTTCTCCATCACCTTGATCTGTCGCTCGACCGCCTCCCAGTTCGGGTTCTTCTTGGTCTTGTTGGCGTGGTCCTGAGCCATCTTGAGGTTGTCCCGGTGATTCAGGAGCTCCTGCTCCAAGGCGGCAGCAGGGACCTCGTCGACGGAATCCAAAAATGCAATCAGACCTGGCGGCTGCAAAATATTCGGACAAGAGAAATAAAAATATGTAGATGGGGGCGAGATGTTCAACATACCATGATTCTCTTCAAGAGACCCATAGCGGTCGGATTACCGGTAATCCACAATCCGATCAGATGCCTTGATAATTGTCTGTGTGTCAGGAGACGCCCATCGGAGCCCTGGAAATACAGGGCGGCCAGCAGGTGTCTCAGCAACCCACCCTCGGCTAATGCCAGGTTTTGCATTTTCGCCGCCACTTCGGCCTCCCCTTCTTCGATCAGGGCCCTCATCACCAGTCCGGCTCCTTTCACGATCGCCATCGATGGGTGCTGAATTAAAATAAATAAAAAACAACGATCCTGGCACGAGTTTGAAAACACAAAAACACTCACCTGGAATAACCTGAACAACGGTCGCCCCCGCTCGGAGACCATCTCGAGTAGAACATCAAAGTGCTTTCCGTCGGTAGTCTCGCTGTAAGGCACGCAGAGGGAGAACGTCAGGAAGTCGAGCATCGCCGAGACGACGAGGGCACCCGTCCCTTGGGCGATGTGAGTCGTCCACATATTCAGGAGACTCTCCAGGAACGGTCTTGTCTGGAGGAGAGACGATTTGTTCAGCTGCTCCTGCCGGAGGTCGTAGTCGTCGTGCATGGGGTGCATCAGGGCGCAGATCATGTCGATCGAGGCGTGCGTGACACCGAAATCGTTCCTCTTCAGGGCCTTCACCACTTTCATTCCGATCGCTTCTCTGAACCTGTTCAATTTTTATTAGTTCAAGTGGATTAATGTACTAATGAGTCTTACTCAGATAATGAAAGTAAAAGTTTTAGATATTCTACTTTATTAATTTTTTTAATCTAATTGCGATTCATACCCTGGCAAAACAGTGAAAGCAGAATAACCGACTTTACTGGCGAGCAGTCTCCTTAAAGCGTGAAACTGGGCTTCCAGTTCGATGGATGTTATTGCCTGCTGATCGCCCTCCTTCTGGACCAGCGACTGCAGAGCTCCCGTGATCAGTTTGTCTTTATTCTCGGAGAATAAGCCCTGATAAACGAGACGAGCGTCAGAACTGTCGCATATAGTTGCAGATCGAGACTTACATCTTGCGTGACGCTGTACAACAGACCGCTGTAAGGAACGTTGGCGTTGAACCTCCTGACGCACTCCGGAAACAGTTTCCTGACCGGCGGGTTGAGGAGGAACTTCACGTGGGCGCTCTCGGCTTCCTCTTCCACCGGCAGATGGAGAGGCCCCAAACGGTACCCCCTCTCCGTCGGCACCATGTTCACGTGAACGTCCCTGTTACCCGAAGCTCTGACTCCATCCAGCAGGGATGCCAACAGGGAATCTCTGAAATCAGACTCGAAATAAACAAAAAAGTAAATAAAACAAACAACAATCCCTCTTACCTATCAGTTGCCATGTAAGTTCTCACGTGTCCGTTGGCATACTCTATATTAAACAGTTGCGGGTTCTTGTTATCACGAACTAGGGAGAAGATATCACAAAGAGGACGCAGGGTGCAAATACTGTAAGTCTGGGGGTCCCTCTCCAGCAGGCAGGTCTCGGACAGGCAGAGGGTCCTCCTGACCGGCTCGGAATGTCTGGATTTGTGGATCTTGTAGACGGAAAACTCCGAGACAGACGTAAGATGTTCGTCGTCGCTGGGGAAAATTACCTGTTACCGAATCGTATCTAACAGAGCAGAGGGAACATTTCCTACCTGTACTTTCCGAATCTCTGGTTCTGGAAGTCTTCCAGGGTGATCGGGGTGCTTAGCACTTTGATTGTTAGGCCCAAGTTTTGGCTGGCGTTCTCCAGGATCTTGATCTTGATCTCCTCGTAGTCGGGGGCTTGGAAGAGATGGAGCCTTCCGAATCCACCACAGACAATCGCGAAACCTCCTTAAATATTAATTTGAAGTTTAGATGAGTGGACCCGGATAGAGAGAAGAGGGGGAAATCTACCTGGATAGTCTGATACAGTGCAGATCCCTTCGAAATCTTTGAAATTGTAACTCGCCAAGACCATACTCGTCGCGGTATCCAACTGGTCGAGGGAACATTGCGTCACTTCTAGCACTATGGGCAGACGGACGTCAGACCAATGGTGTTTATACCCGTGATAGCGCTGAAATTAATCGGTAATAGACGAGTGTGGAGCTGTCTAACGGGTCAAAGAATTCATCAATATGATCACGAAGCAAGTAAGAATTAAGGTGGGGCCTGGAATAGAACTTTGAGGCTCTCCCTGGTTATGAAGAGTGGGACAATTGAACCACAACAACAGCTGTGTGTGAGTCCCAGTAATGATCGAGGGGACAAATAAAATCCTCTCGCCCGCTTGTCAGGAAACAGGGAACATTACCTCTCTAAAATTCTAAAATTATGAAGACCAATAAATGAGGTTAATTTTATGATTTATCACTAACAATTGAGATGTCAGAGTATGACAGTTCCGATGTCAATACTTCAATCAAATGTCAGTCAAGTCATTCCTTGGAACAAACTAGCTTAAACGGTTGTCAAAATCTCAAACTCAGACTGTAACAGTTTAACTTGTGTCAGGGTGAGCAACTTCATTTTGTTGTGTAACTATGGTGGGCTAGGCAAACCATTTTATAGTCATGTCAGCTTGAAAAAATCAAACTTCAAATGTCCTGTTAATACAAAATTAAATTAAACAAAACTTGTAAAAGACTCTCATATCATAACTTATAACAAGTGTCCCAAGTGAAGTTACTCCCATTTTAGGCCATTTTACTTGTTGACATTTCCCTGAGAGTACTGTCATGTTGCCATGTTTACAAAAAGTCGAACAGGTGATCAAATAATAAGGATGAGGAGAAGAATCTCTATAGCATGAAAAGAGACAGACCAAGGGAAGTCTTACCAAAATCTCTTTAGGTTTTTCAGCAAAGTAATTCCGAAACTTCAAAGCCTCAGTCAGTAGATGCGCTCGATGTTCGGTGGAAAATTTCATATTGTCTACCTTCTTCTCCTTCTTCATGGTTATCTGGAATTCGTTGCTGGCATGTCCGGTCCCCCTGAGGGGCTGGACCGATATGAAATCATTGTAAGCCCAGCGATTGGTCACCTCGAGGGTGGAAGGATTGTAGGTGGTGATACCGGTTGTTCCCACTGAGAATATCCGCTTGTATCTGCAGATTTAAATTTAGATTAATGATCTGATGACGACGCTGAAATACGATACGAAAGAGCTACTTACTTTCCTTTCCAAGAGTGTTTGGTAACAAAGAAACAAGCCACATCTTGATTATCTTTTAATGGCATCATTTTTTCATTTTATATTATTATTCCTACATGTACACTGACACTAATTATTTTTTCACATACTAGTAATTAAAATGTTATCACTCGTTAATTAACTATTGTTCACATTACCGACGGTGAATGAATTTGCCCACACGAAAAACTTAACACAAGTGCTGGTGCTGGTGCAGCAGGAATAATCGGCGAATGTTAATTATTATTACTGATACTGTTTTTCCCATTACTTCGGTATCTTGTTACATTGTAGGATAACAATTATTATTATTTGGGAGGCTGTATTGTTATTTCGTCATTCATTGGTTGATAATTATCGCGATATTTATTAATATCTTTTATTTTTTAAATGAATCGGAAAAGTAAATTAAAACTATTTGCAGGAACTTCTGTCCTGTCTGCACTGCCTGCAACAGGAAGAAATCAGAAATATCAAAAAGTGTAATTGTCAACTCAGAAATTAGTGAACTGTCACTGTCATAAGTCATCTATCACGTACATTTCAAAATAATGAACTATTGCGGGAAGGATTAACTTAGAGAGGGGTTAACGTATGGTAAAACAATCGGCTAGGGAACCTGCATTACCGACACTAACGCTTACTAGGGTAGCGCATTCACTCGTTGACGTTTACTAAACACGGTTATGTTTGAACAGCTGGATGTCATATTTTTGGCACATTTGGTCACAGGCGTATGTATCAAGTGGAAAAAAGCGAAGTTTGAAAAATGAAACAAAATAATAACACGAATAGAATTCAAGGAATCCTCTTTCAGTGGGTATTAAAAACCTAATTACGGGTTTATAGAATCACGATCAATATCTAACGTAGTTACTGATAAAAAGCGTTTTGGTAGACACACGAACGGCAGCCTTATAGTACCCATAACTGATCCTTAAAAATAAGATTCATCGAGATGTAATAAAACCACCTGACCAACTTTTAGGAATACGGAAATTCTTAGCCCCGTATATTTTCTGCAATCATAACTGTCTGCTGGGGCTGGATGCATTTTTTGTTCAAAAGATCCTATATAGTAACAGGTAAGTATTGATAGAGGACTATAAATAATGAGTTTAAAATATTAAGAAAGTCACCTTTAGGCAAAAGTGGAAAGCCCACTTTTTATTGTTAAAACATCTTCTAACGCATCAAAAGTTAACCATTTTTATAAAATACGCAGACTTAATAACAAATAATTATGTGAATTTTTAGACAGTTGTACGTTCATGGAAAATCTGACGTTTATGAAGTTAAATTTGACATTCCCAACTTTTTGTGAGAATGAGAATGCGCTACCCTAGTAAAGCGGTAATACGGGTTCCCTACAATCGGCTAGGGAACCTGTATTACCGCTTTACTAGGGTAGCGCATTCTCATTCTCACAAAAAGTTGGGAAAAAAGTTGGGAATGTCAAATTTGACTTCATAAACGTCAAGATTTTCCATGAACGTACAACTGTCTAAAAATTCACATAATTTGTTATTGAGTCCGCGTATTAAAACGTATTTTTCTCAGTAACTACGTGTTAGATACTAAAGTCTACAGCTTCGTAGATCCTATAAACCCGTAATATGATTTTAATACACACTGAAAGAGGATTCCTCGATTTCTATTCGTGTTATTATTTTGTTTCATTTTTCAAACTTCGCTTTTTTCCACTTGATACCTACGCCTGTGACCAAATGTGCCAAAAATATGACATCCAGCTGTTCAAACATAACCGTGTTTAGTAAACATCAACGAGTGAAATGCGCTACCCTTACCCTAGTAAAGCGGTAATACAGGTTCCCTAACAATCGGCAACAAAATAGCGCCCCCCCTCAATCATGACAAGAACTAATCTTAGCCAGCACAATAACGCTACAATCAAAATTGTTTCTCTTTCCAGTTTCCACACTAGTAATGTTATACAGTGCTTCTCAAAAGTAATGGATAAATCCATTTTCTCAGTTAATATTTGTAAAATAAAAGAAAAAAACAAAACAGATCAAATTTTGAATTTTATTTATGTTCTATTGACGTAACACTTTTTATACAGCGTGTTCCTTGGTTCAGTAATGAACGCGCCGAAGATTCTGTCACAGAAAATTATTTCAAAATTGATACCGATTCAAATTCCCGATGCTGCGCAAAGTGGATTTTCGGTTTATTTGAGGTCATCAACTAACTCGCGATATTGAATTAGGTATTTAAGACCGCACTGTTGCTAATTCTGCAAATATTTTTACGATCGCGCCGAAGATTCTGTCACAGAAAATTATTTCAAAATTGATATCGATTCAGATTCACGATGCTGCGCAAAGTGGATTTTCGGTTTAATTTGAAGTCATCGAGTAGCTCGCGATATGGAATTAGGTATTTAAGACCGCACTGTTGCTAATTCTGAAAATATTTTTACGATTGCGCTGAAGATTCTGTCACAGAAAATTAATTCAAAATTGATATCGATTCAGATTCACGATGCTGCGCAAAGTGGATTTTGGTTTAATTGAAGTCATCGAGTAACACGTGACATGGAATTAGGTATTTAAGACCGCACTGTCGCAAATTCTGAAAATATTTTTGCGATCGCGGCGAAGATCCTGTCCCTATCAAATAGCCCAAATGTAATTTAAATCAGTTATTAACAGCTTTCACAATGGTTGCTACTAAAATTAGGGTTATCTATATTGGAAAAACATCATAATAGCTATCATCACTGTCAGAATTAATGCGCCTCCTATAAAAATATTCATATTAGAGCTAGGCTAGCTAAATAGCTTAACAACGAGCTTAAAGCCTAAAGAAGAAGAAGATAAAATATTCATCTCCTTGAACTACGCAAGCGCGGAGTATCCCTTAAGTTAAAGGCCGCTATAGCAGTGTGTAGCGCGCAATACCAGTCGTTCGAATTTATGCTTCAATAAACATTAAATTTAATTCGAATTGAACGAGGCGTTACAGTCGGAATGGCATAATAATAATAATTAACTAATAAAACAAGAAAACTTTTAAACTTTATAATTACTTACAAAAAATATCAAATTCCAGGTAGGTATATTAAAAATATTAAATTGAAGAGGATATAAACAATTTATGCAATCATTTGTTAACCTTCTTCATTACAGTAGGAGTGATATATCTCCCGGAGGGAAACGTGTCTTCTAAAATTTTATTTTCAGGAACACTCTGTACAGAATTTTCGTACATATAACTCTTGGATAATTCTAGACTTAAATAATCCGTCATAGTTTCCAGCAAGTGATCAATTTTCATTCTCAACTCTTCGAAGTTTGGTCTTTCATGGGGTACGGAATTCCAGCAAATATACATCAGTTCATACCTGAAAAAAAAAATCAAAAATTCTTATTCTGTTTTTTTTTTTAATCATCACTGTCTCCTTTATGTCAAATCTCAATATGAAATATTGGAAGAGAGAGAATAACTCATCGTCTGTCATCATTTCAGGTCGCTTGAACGAGTTGATTGAAATAGCACAATTCGGCTTCAATGTTAAGTTAAATTTTAATTTTTGAACCCGGACGCTAAGATTATGTCTGCCGAATTTGATAATAAAATATTAACAAAAAAATACTAACAATCCATCGCTGCAATTCTTAGGTTTCTCCAAACGGTACCCGTTTTGAAGCATCTTAGGTAAATCGTTCGTAGAAACTCCAGCATAAGGATTCCCACCAAGAGTGACAATCTCCCATAAGAGGATCCCAAAAGACCAGACGTCGCTCTGAGTGGTGTATCTCTGATGAGTCAGAGACTCCGGAGCCATCCATTTCACCGGGAGCCTCCCTGCTCCCGTTTTACAGTAAACGTTATCCTGGTACACGTCCCTGCTTAGACCAAAGTCGGCCACTTTGACCGATCTGTCTTCGCATACTAAGATGTTCCTGGCTGCTAGGTCTCGATGGATCACTTTCATGTGGGAGAGATACTCCTGAAAATTATATTAATTCGAGTTCGCCCTGATTATTATTTCAATCTTACCATTCCTAAGACAATTTGTCGCCCAAACGATATCAGATCTTTTGGTTGGAGCTCGAAGAATAAATCATCGATTTCGCCTTCCATGTCGTACAGTTTGTTCGAAAAAGTATTTGTATCTCTGGTGCTGGTGGTTCGAGTATTAATATTTGAAGTATTCGAGTAAAGCTTCTTGTTACTCCTAAATTTAGAGATATCAGAAGAGTATACTATCACTTTAATACACGTATACCGACCTAGTAAAGATCCTGGTCCATGAAGCTCTTAAAAAATCCTGCAAGTTTCCTCTGGAACAATACTCGACGATAAGGAAAGGGCTGTTGTATCGTCCTCGAGTAACACAACCCAGTAAAGAGACGATGTGTTGATGTTTTCCGACAGATTTCATTATGTCCATCTCTTGATGCATCTGTTTTAAATCATCCGGTGATACTGGCCCTGAAATTATCTGAAGTGGTATTAAATTTTTATCGCGTTTATTTGTAACCTTTCAGCATTTTAATCGCCACTTCCTTTTTTTCAGCGTTGTCCGTTTCGAGTATGGCTTTCCTAACAACCCCGAATGCCCCTTCCCCTAAAACACACTGGAGCAGCAATTTTTTCTCATCTATCTCCCAGTCATCATCAATGTAGTCATTTCTTTCAAGCATTATGACATCAACTGCTTTGTCTTCACGTTCCTAAAATTTGTATGATTTTTTACGTTATTCAAGATTAATTCCTGGGAGATTTACGTACCAACGAGCGGGCTCTCCTTATTCTTTCTTCTTCCAATCGAGAGTTCCGTTGCCAATAAAAATAAATCACAGTTCCAATAATCAGAAACAGAACAATCGATCCACCGATCGATGACAGCAGTAAAACGTCGTTCGTTGATGATTCGGGGAAATTTTGAGTTCTATGTTCAAGGATCTTATATTCGAATACCTCAGCAGCGGGACTCGCACCTCCCAAAGAATAGGCTGTTAGATTGATAACGTATTGAAAACCGAGAGACACGTTCTCAAAAACTGCTTCAGTTGAGTTCTAAAATTTTTTGCTTTCATTAGGAAGCCCGCAAATTTGGATAATGTGTTCAGGGGATCAAAAGAAACAAAAAAGTCTAATAAACTAATGATCAAATGTGTTAAAAATATTTTTTACTCGGGTGAATTTGCAGTGGGGGGGGGGGCAGAATTAGCCACCAAGATTACCTCGCACTCCCCTGTTTTTTGCCTTTGTTTTTTGCCCACAAGAGAGGCACTAGCGCTACTAGATGGAATAATAATAAGCTTCGTAGAATTCATCAAAGATGACCTTCGCATATGCTGCATGGATAACGAGCTGCTAAATCAATCCATTCAGGCAGGTGGTGGAATTTTGAAAATTCAATGCATTACAAAAAATTCACCTAAGTAAAAAAAAATTTAACGATACTCGTCAACATTTGACCATCCAAGAGAACTTAAAAAAAGTCAAATTTAATTTTAAAATTAAAATACTTTTAGTAGAACACGCTTTATAAATCACGTGCGTAAAGTTCTAATTTACAAGAAATTTTACCAGTTAATTTAACAATTTTATGCCTTTACTTCAGTATCCCAGGTAGCAACGACAATATGACGTCATTTTTTGGTCTTTGGTGACGTCGAATGACGAATTTAGCACTTATGAAGAAATGTTACAGATAAAGACGTCATTTATTTTAAAATCACGTCAAAAATGACGTATAAACTACCAATTAAACACGTAATATTGACCTAAAAACCCGCTTTTTATTTCATGTTCGAAGAAGTGTGGTTTTGGTTTCAGCATCTCAATTTAACTTGTTTCAAGTAAAAAAATTATTTTCCGAATTTGGTCTTTCAAGTTCCACGTTACTGTCGTTAAAAATACTTTACTGGCGGAGACGTTCTAAAATGGGGGTCAATTTAGGTCGTTTTAACGTCTGCGCTATTATAGGTGAGATATCAGGAGCTTAGACGACGTGTTTTCGACGACACTTAATTATGGGTTGATGACGTCACCGATCAATTATCACCAAAATATGACGTTATAAATCACATAAATGACTACTATCTCATAGAAAAGAGCACTTTAGCATTGAATAATGCTAATTTGGTTGATGTAAAGTACAGTTTTACACACCAAAAAAGAACTGACATTCTAAGAAAATTATGGTTTCGCATTTACTGTAAAATTATATTATCGCTTGAGTGGATAAAAAATCCCCTTATTACAACCTCCTGCATTGTAATGGGTGTTTTTTGTTTTATAAGAGAGTTGTGATTAATATGCAACTTTACACACGTGAGGAGTGTAATACTAAGAACGCGTTTAAAAAAGCCTAATAATTATAATTAACAATTGACAAAACATTTTACTAACACCTGAAATATTTAGGAATGGATGTAATGGAAAAACAAGCTCCGAATTTTCATCAAAATTTAAAAGTTGCGCCAAGTAGTACTCAGGAAGGTACTCGGGTTCCAGCCAGGATAATCTCAGATTATACAAAGTTTCATTATTTTCAGGATCTTCAGGACTTGATATTGTTGCCAGAGTGGTCAAATTTTCAGGAGTGGGAGGCGCTGTAATGAAAATTATGAGAATCCTTAAATCGCAACTGAATCGCTGAGAAACTTTACCGCAGGAATCTAAACTTCTTAGTGCCTCAAGACATGAGGGTGTCTGAAATTCGAGAATTTCGGGCTGGCTTTCGTTTCTTGATTTTCGAGACCGTTTCGCGGAAATTCGAGCTGCAAATTTCGTATCGAAAGAGAGATTGGGGATTGTATAGGTATAATTTTTTTTGGGCTGAAAAAGTAAATTTTAATAAATTAAAAAAAAATACTGATGATAATAATTATTACTCCAGAAATTATATCATGTTTCAGTAAATGAACTCCATTGGTAGAGTGAAAAACTAGCTCATAAAAACAGGACAAATCTAAAAAAAAAAAAAAAAATTACGTAGGTATACCTACTGATGGTTGTCAGAAAAATTATTTAAAAAAGAGATACCTACCTTCAGTTTGATTCCATTCTAAAATCGCATCGTATCCAGTTTTATTAATTAAAATTAAATCGTTGAGACGAAGATTACGTACAGGATAAGGTTTATTCGATGGTATTTTGAAATGAAAGGGGTGAGACAATAATAGATTTGTTTGATTCATTTCAAATATTTGGAACGAGTAATCGGCATTATTACTCAAATTATTGAAAGAGTAATTACCACAATTTTTCTACAAAAAATTGTCATGAGAGATAATAAATGTTTCCAAGCATTCATACTTACGATTTCACTATACCCGGTTCCAGAACCATTTCCTACCTTCATGAAGAAATAATTATCCTGCGATTTTCTAATCGTTTTGCTAGGGGGAGAAAAAAAGTTCAAGCTTTTCCCATCATAACAAACGAAGTTGTCTGTTTTAATCACTGGACTTATCTCTATATCTAAAATGAGTCATTAGAAAAAACTGGTTTGTTATAATAAGAGGCACTCCAACCTGTTTCGAATAATTTAATATCATCCTCGTCACATTTGCAAGCGCTTATTGGCTGGCATAAGCTTGTACGATTTTCCTGGCGCTGGGAACAAGATTGTTTGTAAAGGATTTGAGTTACCAATTCCAATTACTTAATAAGATTTTTATCAGAGGCGTATCAGTGCTGGTAAGAAATACACAGACCGACAGAAAATTGAGCTTTATTAGACTGAAAATAATTTTTTTTTAAAGCGACAGAAAAAATGGACTCAATTTCCCGTTGCCTGCCTTGTCAGGATTAAAATTTAAAAGGGGAATTATACATTTTCTTAATTTTTTTTTCGAAAATAAGTGAATATCTTTTGAGTGAGTTCCAGGATGCTGATCGCTGCTGCTTCAGGAAACGCTCTATGAAGATAATTAATTTTTCATGAGAGGATTAAAAAATATTAGATAGGCTAAAATTAGTATTTTAACTTGGTCTAATTGGTACGCTACTGATTTATATTTTATATAGAAGGCTGTTAGAAAATAATATTGATATACCTAAATATAAAAAAATAATTTCTCAAATGTCCTACGTAGATTATATAAAAACGAGACCATGAATTATACGGACTATTCAAGAAAATGTAACGCAATGCAGGGTTAAAGACATCATGAAATTATAATTTTTAGTCTCCCATCATGTAAATCGAGTCATGTATACAAAGCAGATGCACATAATTTGAAACTTATTCCGATCTATGTACTTAAAACAGATTTCATCCTGTGAGACGACAAAGAAAAATAAAAACTTTCTACATTATTTACCTTTCCACATTTATCTTTCTGTCTATATAAAAATTATGTGAGATAATAGTGGGGGATATATTTTGATATTGTACCTAAATATATTTTTTCAAATTAGATCTCTTTAATAAGAAAAAATACGTACCTTAGGACACTTCAAGTGGCACATAACTTCTCTGATCTTATCTTCAAGCTTTGGAGTTAATGAGACATTAGACGCGATGTTGAAGTCATCACTACACTTTACAAAAACCTCTAAAGTACATAAAACCATAAATCCAGTCAACACCCACCAAATCATGTTGAAGATTTAGTAATATTTATTTACCACAAAAATCATACCAATACCATCATCATCAGTGTTAGTGTTAAATCAATAATTTCCAAAAATAGTTTGCAGAAAGCGAACCAAAAATAACAGCCCAATTTAAATGAAACTAATTTCCCTCTTCCAATCCAATCACTCGTATGTGCGCACTTTTAGCGAGTTCCGATACAGATCTTACCGCATATTGCGTACCTACCTATCTACCTTTGTCATTTTTTATTACCCTGTCCATTTTATGCGACTGCGCGCGGTCCATACGTAATAATTCCCTCAGAATGTTACAAATATTATAAAATACTGAAAAACGATACACGAAACATAACACATGGTAGATGTTTATTAATTAATTAATTAATAATTAAATCAATACAAATAATAATTCTTATCTTATATGCAGTATAAAATTTCAGTTATTGTTTCGACTTGTTTAAACATTATTTAGAGTAATTTGAGGTGATATAATGATACAGAACGACTAGGAGGAACAGTGTGACCCCGAGAGCGTTGGACAGGATGGCCAAATGGATATCAGTCACCATTCTGAAAAAATAAAATAAAAAACAGTTACTCAATGCAAAAAATGCAGATTTTGAGTTGTTATTAAAAAAATCAAAAACTTCTGAAATCGTTTTAACAAAAGTTAAGAACTATAGAACTAAATAAAATTTATTTAACACAAAAGTGCACTTCTAGGAGCTAAGATGTCTTCACTGGGTCCCAAGGTCCCAAACATCGGCAATAGAGATTAGTTTCATCTCACCCTCATCACCTGGAAATTTTGCCGGGACCCTTATTTGTCAAGAACGACCTTTGAAATCCCACTGAGCCGCTCTCCGTCACAACTATGGAGAAGGGCGAGACTTCTTTAACATCCCTCAGAAGAATGATGTACTACCGCTAGCCCCATGCAGCATACTGATCCATTTTATATTTTTTTTTGTTTAGTTAAACCTTATGAACTTAACGGAAAAGTAATGTGAAAAAATCGTCAATAAAATAATTATTATTGGAACTTAAAAAAATTCATCCTATGATTTTATTGAGTTCCGTTATTTAGTGAGTACCAATAATTAATACTGCATGAATATAGGTATACAGGGTGTCCCAGCTTATTCGAAGCGGTCTCTGTAGGCCAAACGATGGACTTTTTCAAAAAACTTTTTGAAAATTCAAGTACAGAATCACAATCGCCATAATTTAAAATTATTTTGGAGTATACAGAGTGTCCCATATGACAGTGGCATATCAAAGTTGTGTTTTTTTAAATGGAATGCTCCTATGTTATTGCATTATTAGATTGTCTGAGAAGAGGAAATAAGATTGGCTTTTACAGTTGGTGTTTAAATTCAGAAGTTTTTGAGTTATAAACAAGTGAAAATCGTCATTTTTGAAGTTCAAGGCCCTGTACATACAACGAAAACGGCTCAAGATAGAGAAAAACGGTTTACATGTCCCTATTTTAACTTTTCATGTACTATCCTATGGTATAGAAACATTTGTACTTTCTTTGATTTTTTTATTTGGCGACGCGTGGAGAAATCTCAGAATTTTTCAAAATTTTTATCACCCTGTATAAACATTTCATCTACATCATAGGATAGTACATGAAAAGTTAAAATAGGGACATGTAAGCCGTTTTTATCTATCTTAAGCCGTTTTCGTTGTACAGGGCCCTGAACTTGAAAAATGACGATTTTAACTTGTTTATAACTCAAAAACTTCTGAATTTAAACACCAACTGTAAAAGCTAATCTTATTTTCTCTTCTCAGACAATCTAAAAATGCAATAACATAGGAGCATTCCATTTAAAAAAACATAACTTTGATATGCCACTGTCATATGGGACACTCTGTATACTCCAAAATAATTTTAAATTATGGCCATTGTGATTCTGTACTTGAATTTTCAAAAAGTTTTTTGAAAAAGTCCATCGTTTGGCCTACAGAGACCGCTTCGAATAAGCTGGGACACCTGTATGTATAAAGAATTATTATAACACTGAGGTAATTTTAGTTTCTTGGGTTTACGAATTTGAGGCAAAAAATCAAAAAGAGGTCAAAAGTAATCAAATAATTTTTTATCAAAATTCACTGCCGACGATTTACAGTGTGATCAGAAACTCGCACACTCCGGAGTTTGCTGTGATAAAACTTCACTTTTTCCGAGTAGAAATTTTTTTTACTGCAGTGTTGTGCTGTAAGTTATTTTTTTACAAAGATATGGCCCTTTTTGTAACAATAAAAATGGCAACCCTGCATTCTGCATTGAACATTGGAGTAAGTTCCGGTTAGATATCATTTTCATTCTTTTCATTTCCATTAGTTACTCTTTAGAAGTGAATTTTAACAAACACGTAGGTAGGTACAGCATGCTCCGAGTTCGCAGGTTACTGATGACCCTGTATAAATACGAGCAGGAATTTTTGTTAACAATTTTTAGCAGAAATCTGCTTGCCTTTGTGGTATAAACATTTTTTTTTAATACTCCGAAACATTTTTTTTTAAATGCCCCTGCAGTTCTATCTTCAAGGTTTTTTAATACTAAATTTTGAACTGCTGTAAGTACAACTTTTGAAGGACTGTTTTGGAAAGTTTTTCTTTTTTTTACTGAATTTTCGTGTAAATATCACCGAAAGTCACGTGCTTTGTAACAGGTTGTTCGTTCAAAGTTAGTAAAAAGTAATTCTTCTGATATAGCTGAGTTTTTACGGCATTTAGAGATCTACAGGGAGTGGTTTATTTAGTACCGACACAAATTATTTATGCCTACGAGTCGGTTAAACAATACAGTTGGACTGTAAAGTCCTCAGTTTGCTCAAAAACCGAGAACAAAAATTTTGAAAAAGTTAAAAAATAGCAAATTTTCTAACTTTGAAGGGTCATATCTCAAGAACACAGAGTCGCAGGGGAAAATGGTTTTCAGTTTCGGAATTACCATCGTCTGGTAGGTACGTCCTCTAGCAAATTTTCAAGGCGCCACAAGTTATTGAGCGTCTCAAAGAATCATCAAAGAAAAAAACGACAAAATAAACCTTCACCGGGATATTATGATCATATGATCTTTCTCTGATCTTTCTTTCTGATGAGAGCTACAGAACAAAAAAATTAAAGCAAAAAAAAAAAACGGGAGTCATCAAAATTCCCATCATAAGGATTCTACGGGTTCCTTTTAAGCAGATTCAAGTGACCTCTTCAGTTCTGGGAACTTAGCAAAAATGGAATTAAAAAAGTGGTAAAAAAATTAAACTTCCCTTTAAAAAATCAAAACTCGCAAACAAAGATCGAGACGGGATAAAAATTGGGTTGAGTTATTTGTGAAAAAAATCAGAATAATCGAGTAATCTTGGTTTAAGACGTCCTGATATTTGGCAATTTTATTTGGAACGCTGATTCAGAACATATTTCGAAGCTTGGAATTGTCAAAAAATTGATTTAAATTCGTAAAAAATCAAAATAAAAAAAAAATCATATTTTAAAGGGGCGCACTTGAAGGCAGCTCCCGTTTTTTCAATAAGTTTACGGAAACATAATGAGCTTAGCAGGTAAGGTAAAAAAATAAAATAAAAAACAAAGCGGGCTAATAATTAATTACTATTTATCACATATAACAATTATTTTTAATTTTTCATGAGAAAGGATCATTTAAAAATGAAAATGAGTGGAAATATGAAGTCTGTTTTTCACGTTTAAAAATCCCTTTACACTAACACCCTTGAATATAGGCAAAACATTAACTCTGGCGCCATCTCTTGCTTACAGTATGTAATCACCTTATTAAAATCTCTAGCGGCCTCTCTAGGCTACACGGTATAGAGTCACTGATTGGAAGCTACAGTCACTTATTTTCACTCTGCGCGGCACCTTCCACAATCAGTCAATAGATGGCGAGACGTATACTACTTAAATAAAATTGTAAAATTGTGAAACATTTAACTGACACTTCATTCATTCATCACACTTTCGGTGTTTTTAATTATTTAAAATTAAAGCAGTTACGTTCGTACGGGATCAGTCAACTTATCGTTATAATATTTGATGTTTGAATTATATGGTGCATGTAGTTTCAAGAGGAGAGATCCCGTTTTCAACGATTTTAAAGGTAGGCGGATACATTTTAGTAGAATAGAGGTTAGAGGTGGTGTTGGTGTTACCTACTGACCGATCTGTTTTATTTCTTTCTTGTGAACTGTGCCAACGGAATTTATAAATTATTGTACTTACGTATCTAGTTTAATTGGTGTCACTGTTATTCAATTTAACTTTTGTTGATTATGTTTTGAACTCGCCGAATTTATTAACGTATTTACGTGGAAGTTGCTGGTTGTGTGATATTTTATATTTTATATTTTATTATTATTATTTTTTTTCTATTGCTAATCTATAATTTGATTTGATAGTTTTGACACTTTGACTTGACAGTGACACTAGCGACAGTGTCATCGACACTCGACCTCTTCGACTTTTACATTGAGTATTACAGGAATCTTTTTTTTTTCACGCGGTTGTTTGATCGAGTTGGCATTGCTTAATACGGTTCCTAAGAGATGGCGCTGCATGTATTAAAAACAGAAGTCAGTGTTCATTCACCTGTATCATCAATTAATTATTATTTCAATATATCTAAGGGCGCGTACATAATGAAAAAATGATTTAAAAAATTTAATGTACCGGGTGTTTCCCAACTGGACAGCCAAAATTGACCGACATGTATAAAATCGCATTTTAAGCATGAACGAGAGAATAAGTTTTTTCGAGATCTACCTACCTAGGTAGCAACTTCAGCTTCTTATACATACTAATTCTAAATAATGGAAATATTATTTTCTTAAATAAATTCCGATATGAAAAAAATTATTCTCTCTTTTATTTTAAAATGCAATTTTATACATGACTCTATTTTGGCTGTCCAGTTACTAAAAAAAAATATTTTCACAGCAGCCTTAGTATTACATTTTTGGAAATATTTCCTAAACGAGGCATGATCGTGAAAAAGGTTATTCTTTCTTTTATACTTAAAATACGATTTTATACATCGACGTTCGATTTTGACTGTCCACTTACCTACTAATAAAATCATTTTCGCGGCAGTCTTAGTTTAAATTTTTGGAAATATTTCCTAAACGAAGCCTTCACGCCAAATATTTAATTAAAATACAACTTACGAAATTTATTACAAAATTAATCAAAGTTACCAGCCAAAACAAACAAAAATCTACTTATCACCTAGGTACAGAATTTTTCTAATTTTCTATAGAGCGTGTCCTCGGATAGGTGAAAGCAACGACTTTTATAAAAGATGAAAAAGTGTTCAGCTCTGGTTGCGTATTTTTAACATATCAAGTAATTTTACAAAATCAAGTAGGCCTTGCTAAATTTTCAAAAAACCTCTTTTTCTGTCGAGTAAAGTGCCTTTTACAAATACGACGAAAGGTTATTTAAAAAAGTTGTTTAGAATCAACATTTAAGTCTGTATCAAATTTTAATATAATCGGCCAATTATACAATTTTTAATAATTTTATTAAATATCGTCAAATAAACGTTAAAGAAATTAAAAATCATAGTTGGCCAATGGTTTTGAAATTTATTACAGAGGCCTAGATGTTGATTCTAGACAACTTTTTCAAATAATTTTTCGCCATATTTGAGACATAAAGGCACTTTACTCCATAGAAAAAGATATTTTTTGAACATTACTTACCAAGGCATAGCTACTTGTTTTTGTAAAATAAAAAAAAATTATATTAGAAATATTTAGTATTAGTCCGGGGACACACTGTATATTTTCAAATTCAAAAATTTAAGGAACTTATATGGCATTAATGTGAGTAGAATTCCCTGAGTCCTGAATCCCATTTTTGCTTAGAATTTCCGGACGCCCTGTATACCTACAATACTTTAATATTGCGAAATATCTAAAGATAGATTCTTTGGTCAAAAATAAACAAAAAAATTCCCATTAACTTGTATCCGGAAGTGAAAATGCACCGTTTTTAAGATGTAAGGTGTCAAAAAAATTTAATTTTCGAGTTTCTTTGAAGATATCTCGGGAACTGTTTAAGATACAGAACTCAAATTTTTTATGTAGGTACATAATATGTCTTATGATTGGTGTTAACTACCTTATACAATTAATTTCTTTTTTCTTGTGCCATCGTGCCCTTAATTTTCCCATAGGTACTTATATGATGTGAAACATCCAAACTAAGTATTTCATCGTAAGTAACCGTTATTTTCGGAAACTGTTAATTAAGCTTTTAACCGGAGGTACCTTTTAGATGTAGAAATCATGGGCAGTTCTAAAGGGGTTCCTAAAATCCTAGATATTAGGCCCACAAAAAACCTGGCGTAACCCTAAAATTTTCACCACTAGCCTATGAAAAAAAATAGGTAGCATTAAATAAGTAGCAGCTGACATCAATGATAAGATGTGTAAAAAAGCTGAGTTCTGTATCTGAAACGTTCCCGAGATATCTTCAAAAAACTAGAAAAGTTATATTTTTTTACTATCTCAAAAACGGTATCTCAAAAACAGTGCATTTTTGGACACACGTTAATAGGGGATTTTTTGTTTATTTTTGACCAAATAATCTGTATAAATTTTTTCGTAGTATTGGAAACATCTTGTAAATCGGCCATGATTTTCTGCCGATCGATAAGAAAATCAAGACGAATTGGAAACTGAACTAAGAGAACACTGTTTCGCTTTTCTTATGGCTCGTCAGTTATAATACAAGACCAATTCCGAGACCAGTTGTAGGTACTTATATCGATCGATCGGAAACAGCAGTTGGAAACAACGTGTAACTTACCTCTTTAATGTACCAGGTGTCCCAACACTAGTGTCCACCCCCTAAATAGAGCTTAATTTTAAAGATAAAAAATTGAAACTTTGAGGATTTGTGTACTTGATATATGACCACGGAATGGCATAATCAGTTTCATTAAAAAAAATTTAGTTCGGGCGCCAGCGATAAAAAACTGTAAGATGGTGGTAAATTGTCGAAAAAAAAAATTGATTTTTTTTCAACACATACGTAGAAATCGATTAATAAAATCAATATCGCCTGAAAGAAATGTGAAAAAACTAATTATAAGGCTTTAATTAAATAAAATATAATTATATAGCAATGACAGGTAGACAATATAATCTGAACAATATAATCAATATAATCTGAAAACGGTAGGTGCAATAAGTTTTATAACAAAGTAAATAAGGCCCAAATAAATAGAAGGACGACTCTTGCTGGGCTAGCCGGCACACTTAACCTGCACTGGACAGTGTCGTAGTATGGACTCATGAAAAAGGTGACTATTAAAAAGATATTAAAAATGTTTTTTAATGAAACTAATTATGCCATTCCGTGGTCCTCAATCAAGTACACAAATCCTGAAAGTTTCAATTTTTTATCTTTAAAATTAAGCTCGATTTAGGGGGTGGACACTAGTGTTGGGACACCTGGTACATATCTTTTTTTCTGAAGAAATTTAGGAAATTTAAAGCATTTTTTTCTGTTCAAGAATGGAAATAACTAGATACGCTCATGAATAAATTAATTAAATTATTTTTAATTTTTTTATCGTTAAATTTTTCTAGAAAAGCATTTTTTTTACTTTTTTTTCCTTACATGGTTAATAAATCGATTTTTCTTGGAAATTCTTCAACAATTTCAGGCAATTTTGACCTAGTTTACTACAGCGATCGTTCTGAATAAAATTTGTGTATAATTTTTTGTAACAGTATTACAGAGTACAGTTTTTATAGATTCTAAGTCAGTTTTGAGTATTTTCCGAGATTTTTCATCGAACTTTTAATAATTGAAAGAAGAGCGCCTCTATTTTTTGTCTCATCTCCCCAATCGTGCATGAGTTTTCTTCTTATATATCAGTTGATAAAACACGAAAAACGCACAAAAACTGAAATTTTTACTTTTATTTCTATTTTTACTTTTTTTTACTTTTTCAATTTTTTTTCAAAAACTAAGTCTTTGAGACCACTTTTTTAATATTTTATACTTTATATTTTTATTTATACTTTATATTTTTATACATTATAATAATTTTATTATTATTTATTATTATTATTATTATTTATTTTTATATTATTATTATTATCTATACTTGGTTTATATTATTTTTTTATTTTTTTATTATTTTTTAGATATCACGAAAACACAATGTATATCGCAACAGCATCGACCTCGATAAAATTCCACGAGTTTCCGAGCGGGAACGTGGTCTACAACTACCAACCCTTAACGAAGGCGAACGGACCGATCAGAAGTATTTCATGGTGCAAAGACGGGAACTGGTTGGCATTGGTGCCGCACGTCGGCCTCACCGAAATCATCGGCATAAAAACGCAACTGAATCTCATGCACACGATCCAGGACGTGGTGGAGCCATCCTGCGCGACTTTCCAGAACGGCACGAAGAAAAACATCGCCCTGGGAACCAGCGGTGGTCAAATCCTGCTCTACGACATCAAAGCGAGAGGGGTGAAAAAGCGTTACCCGAGGACAACTTCAGAGATAACTTCGATCGAGTTCACCGCGAAAGACACTCACATAATCGCCGGATGCAGAAACGGGAACGTTTTGCTGTTGAGCAACGTCACGAATAATTTATCCCACACTTTCATGGTGCCAAATTCCGAGAGCGTGAGCACTCTCAAAACCAGCACGATCAAAAAAAATCTTATAGTCGCCGGCAGTAACGAGGGTGTTTTAGTTGTCTGGGACATCAATAATAACAAATCCAAGTTTTCCGTCCAAGCGCATAAAGCTCCGGTAACGGCTTCCGTATTTTCACCAATAAACGCGGATTTAATTCTAACAGCCGGCCTGGATAGACAGTTCTGTTTTTACGATATCGTATGCAAGCAAAGAGTTGCTTCGATCCCAGTGAATAACAGCATCACAGCCGCCGATTACTCCCGCGACGGGATCAATTTTGTTTTGGCTTCTCAAAACGGGAACATACACGTCTACGATTCGAGGAGAATAACAGAACCAGTGCAATCGTTCGAGGCTCATAATGCTTCCATTAGACACATGGCTTTCCAGAAGATATGCGACAGTGGCAGTAATTCTTTGCTTAGTATTATTAAACCGGACAATGCTCAAAAGGTCCCTAAAGTTGAAAATAAAAGGAGTCGAGTCTCTTTGGCACTCCCTGTCGATATGCTTGATGATGCTGACACTCCCGAGGCGCCCATCAGGAAAACACCATCACTTGAGAAAGATTCGTTTCTAGAAGCTTTAGGGATAAGTACACCCGATTCTGAATTTGTGCAGTCAAAATGTAGCCTACCTCTTGTTGTCATACATGAAACTCCAACCAATCATCTTAACCAAAAATCTCTGCCAACGAGAATTCCTCTTCACGATCAAGTCGTATCTAATTCCAGTAAAAATCAGCAACAATCATCAACTCCCAAGTTTCCCGTAACTGACATTGGGGATGCGGACGTGTCTTCAATTACTACTACCAATGCAAGTCCTGTAATGACCGTAGCGAGCTCTTTGGAGGCCAATCGGATTAATAATAACGCGAGTCCGGCAGCGATCAGCACAACTTCAGTAGCTATTCAGAATCAGTTATCTTCAGAAGATGTAAGAAGTATCATAAAAGAAGAACTGGCGCATTTAAAATTGAACGAGATTGATTTCAATCTACGGACTGGCATGTCGCAGGTGAGAAGGATGTGTCTGGATATGCAAATGTTAATGATTAAGGAGTTTATTAAAATCGAGAACGAGATAAGCTCCGCGAAGGAATGTGTTGGGGTTGGATCTCCAAACGAGCATTACTTAAGCGAGGAAAATATGAGATTGAGGAGGAGGGTTCTCGAATTGGAGAACGAAATTTTAGGTTTGAAGATACAAAACGGGTCCAATTATTGAGTGTTGGAGGGAAATAATATTTTTATATTTTAATGAATGAAATTTTGTATTTTTTATATATGTGCATGTTATCTTTGTCTGTTTTGAATAATTATTGTATACTTTGAAACAAACTTTGGCGTCGATTATAATTTTGTAAAAATTGAGTAAAGTTTTTTTTGGATTAGCATAATTAGGATTGTGATCTTTGTGAAGGAATCCCCTTTACACCTTCACAGCTTTCGCGTTATTTCGGACCTCGGGGTGGAAGGCTATACTTCATCGTCAATTCCTACAAACCTCAGACTGCGACTAATACACGCAGACACACGCACATATACACATAAAGTAAAAAAATATACCGAACTAGAAAACCACATTGATATTACATTTTTACCTCCTCCTGAGCTGTTTCTCGTGTTTTTCTCATCCCGCATGACGTTCCTCAAGAATCCGGCGATTTTAATCCAGTTTTTTGTGTCTTTTCAAATAAGCTTTCCGATATTATAGGAACTCCAATCTCTTCTCCACATTCATAATCATTCATCCCCTTTGCTGTGCCCATTGAAGATAGTGTGTTGGGGAGTGTTTACCTCCCCGCAAAACCAGCGGTTTGACAAAGTCGGGTCAGCTCGAAAATTTAATTTTTGGGAAATCCCACGATTTTTGCAAAATCCGGCTTGACACGGTCCAGTCAGCTCGATTTTTTTGCGAGGTCCAGTCAGCCCAATTTTTTTTTATTTGCAAGATCCGGTTAGACAAAGTCCATGCAGTCAGTTTTGAAATTCGATTTTAGAAAAACCCGTCCAGCTCGATTTTTTTGGCAAGGTCAGTTGATATCAGGTTCAAAAATACTTTTCCAAAAAAAGGCTGTTTGACAATGCTCTGACATGACTTTTTAAAAAATTCGAGTTGACAAGGTCTTGTTAAACTGGACTTTGCCAAAATAATCGATCTGACCGGATTTGGGACAAAGAAAAACCGGGAATTGAAAAAAAAAATCTGACAGGAATTTTGCAAAAAAAATAGAGCTAATCAGAGCTTGTCACTGCCTTGCAGCCTTGCTTCCTTCCATTCCATGGGACATTTCCCCTTTGTTAAGAAGTGGCCTCATTGTGTTTCTGATCGTGTCTGTGCTTTTTCAGTTTAATTAATGGTTCTCCCAGATAAAGTAACTCCTTCTTTCAATAGTCAAAAAATTAATTTGTTCTTCATTCGATTCCAACCGGTCCTTCAAGTTAAATTTTGATAATCTATCTGAAAAATTTATCCGAACGGAAGACTCACAATTGTTTTCAAAACGGTTTTCTACGTTTTTTTTTTTTTTTTGTTGTATTATCCTTAATAAACAATAGCACTAGCTGATAGTTAATTTTGCTTTTTCAATATTTTATGACTCCTCGATAAAAATACTTTCCATTACAATCCACTCTTGCATTTTTTTTATAATTATTCTAAATCCCATAAACATCTAAAAAGTTAAGGTTATGACTAGGTCAACAAAAAGTACTTTTTTTGCACAGTTATCGAAACCGTGCATAATTATCGTAAATCTAAATGTAAACACAAAATGAGTCATAGAGAAACGAGGCAGTCAAGTGAAGTAAACCGTAATTATTATTATTATTATTATTCAACGCAAAAATTATGTCGAGTACTGGAGTTCTAATGAAAAAATGACTACAGGAGTGATAATAAACTACAGTTACGTTACAACCTGTGGAGTGTTAATTATCGAGTGGATGATGATGAGTCAGAAGAGGTCTTTGATTGTGGTTTGATGAAGTGACCTGTAACGTTCGATGATTCACCTCTTCAGCGCTTCCGGCCTCCTCGGGTCGGCGCTCAGCAACGCACGGTAATAATTTTTAAGCAGTGCCTATGTTGCCGAACATATTCAGTAATAATAGTTAAAAATTGAGGAGGATTAGACGCTCAAAGATTTGATCGCTGAATCATGGCAGCGCTCACGGCTCAGGGTAGGATCACCCAGTAAACATTATTCTTTACATTTTTTATAAAGCTTTTAATGTGCCATAAGTCACAATGTGTGAGAGGTAACATCCGCCGGACAACCGACCCCCGAGGTAAAAAATAGCGGCCTGATTTATTGTTTTTTTTTGCATCATTAATTCACGATTCACACTCAAAAACCCAACATAGAGCTGTTCCCTAAGCATCCCTAAATGAGTATTTTTTTATGAATTATTGGCGCAATTTTGAATTTTCCGCCATTTGTGCTTCCTGAAATTTTTCAAGGTCAAAGCTGATTATTATAGTTGACTACCTACCGTAAAAATTTCAGTTCAATTGAGTGCTTGTGGCAATAAATGAATATTGAAATTTGGCTGTTTTTCCGACGTCGCCACAGACTATCTGATGAAAAAATTAATTTTTTTACTCATTGTACCTACTCAGAGACCGAGGGAGAGGGGAGTGGTAGGTAATAAAAAAAATAATAGGTAGACGTTTATGCCCTATGGTCGAAAAAAGTCATAATCCGGTCCTGGTAGCGCTAGCGCCAGAAAAACTAGAAATGTAGAAACTAGAAAGTACCTATTGTGTAAAAAAAGTTGAGATAAGTAGGTATGTAGTAGTATCGAATAATACATAAGGGTGTAAATAATGATGCAGCGTCGGTAACGTAGACACCGCCTAATAATTTTACATCTGCGGTGAGTGAAAAATTTACATAATGTTTTATTTCAGAGAGCCAGTTTTAATGTTTGATCCCACGTGTGAGTGGAATCGCTGGCTGGAATCAGTATTCAAATATGTATTTAGGCTTGTCCGACGTCTCTGATGGCTCGCTCGGTAGATGACAATTTTATGTCGTGCTTTTTACAACCATCGATGATTATAAAGATAACATTTATATGCAAAATAGGAGTCCTCTTCTGTCGGGGAACAATTAAAAATCAAGCGGAACGACCAGATGATGTTTTGATCGTTTAACTAACACATAAGCCCGGCTTATTAACATGTTATTGCCCAGATCTGGTCGATCTAGCTTCTGGTCGTTTAAGTTTCACCAATTTATTGGGGTTTCTAGCAGAAATTAAGCTCTTGTAGTTTGGAATTACCGAAAATAAACCAATCTGAATGTGGAGTTATCTCCATGACCAAAGTCTGTTGGCAACCAATTCAAACACTTATAGTGAGGAAGCCTTTAAATAAATCTTATAATTTTTTTTATTTGAAGCATTTGCACTAGGGGAAGCATTTCAATTGCATAAGAATGTATTTTGTTGCAGTACTTATAGTACTTCTACCAAGGAAGCATTTAAATCGCATTTCACTCCTTTTGCAGTGGTATCTTGGAACCTCTTATAACAAATTTCACTCTTGACATAAAAACTGACGAGTAAATCAATGAAGTACTCGTATTATTAAGGAAATTTTTGGGCGAGAGCATTTTTAATATCTACGTTGAACTGCAGAGTATTCATAGTCAATGAAGCACTTCATTCTGGAAATGTTTCTTTCCTAAGAGCGTGTGTCTTCATCGATCAATCACTTAATCTCTTCTTTCGTTGAAATACTTTAGTGAAGAAGCATTTCAATTTTAGAAACTGGTTTTCATTTGATGGTTGAAGCATTTACACTAGGAAGTATTTAAATGACATAAGCACGACTTTCGTTGCAGAACTTCTACCAAGGAAGCATTTCACTGCTTTCGTATTATACATACTTCCTATGAACTTCTTATAAAAACTTCAACTTTGACATCACATTAAAGGAAGTTTTTGGGCGAGAGCATTTTTACCATTTGTATTTTGAACTGAAGAGTATTCATAGTCAATGAAGCACTCCATCCTGGAAATGTTTATTTCCTAAAAGAGCTTAAATCGAGGCAGCATTCTTCCTCTTTTCTATTTTTTTTCGAAGTAATCTCTTTTTTGTCGAAACACTTAATAGCGAAGAAGCATTTCGATTTTATAAACTGGTTTTCTGTTGAAGCATTTACACTAGGGAAGATTTCAATGACATAAGCACGACTTTCGTTGCAGAACTTCTACCAAGGAAGCATTTCACTGCTTTCGCAGTATACTTCCTTAGACCTCCTTATAAAAACTTCAATTTTGACATCATAACAGATGCGTAAATCGATGAAGTACCTACTCGTATTTTTAATGAAGTTTTCTTGGAGAGCATTTTTATAATAGAAACTAAAGAGTGTTTATAACGAGAGAGAATTTCCAAGAAATTTGTCAGTCAATGAAGCACTTCATCATGGACATGTTTCTTTCCTAGAAGATCTTATACCGAGGAAGCATTCTTATAGTAGTGGTATGTATTACTGAACAAATTGCAAATTACAAATTGCAAATGTGGTGTATTCTGGAAGCACTGCATTTTAATCACGTAGTCTGCTCTTCTTTGTTGAAACACTTATAGTGAAGAAGCATTTCAATTCTAGAAACAGATTTTTAGTTGAAGCATTTTCACTAGGGAAAATGTCAATGACATAAGCAAGTCTGAAGTATAGAAACTGAAGAGGATTCATAACGAGAGAGAATTTCCCAGAAATTTGTCACTCAATGAAGCACTTCGTCATGGAAATGTTTGTTTCCTGAAAAATCCTACATGGAGGAACCATTCTTATCGTATCGGTGCTACTGAAGACTAATTGCAAAAGCGGTAAATACTGAAAAAGATTTTTTATTTCTCTAGTTCTCAATTTTTTTTCTTTCTTAGAGTATGACTGGGATTTTTGTTTATACACATCGTGCGTTATGAATGGAGTATTTTCTATCATTAATGAACATAAAAATTGGGGAGAAGAATTTTCGCAGAAGAGAATTGCGAACACGGTGCAGCAATTATTACTGAGGTTAGGTACATATCATTAAAACGAGGAAACACCAGCACTAGCACTAGCACTATTAATAACATGGAAGCATTTCTTCTCATTGCAACTCAATTGTTTTTTATCTAGCTAGAATAAATTTTTTTTTCGTAGGATTGCTTTAATTTATTGCCGATGGGTAAAGAAATCGGGTTAGAACACAAAAAAAAAAGAAAAGTTGTGATTTTTTTGGATGTTGTGTTAGTATCTAGAGGGTTTCATTGAATTCCGTTTCCGATGAGAGAATTTTCGGGCAGCATATTTCGAATCTCCTAATAATTTAACCTTAAGAAGTCCAAGGTGAGTTTTAATGGTCGTAGAAATATGGGTACCAGCGCTCTTTGTCTTATCGGTAAGGTGAATTGAAAAGGACGAATAAAAACGACGAGGACACCCGATACTTGTGTTCCATGAGGGCACCTCTATGCAGCGCCTAGACGATATAAAAAACAAATTATTGTGTTTAATAAAAGCAATTCCGATTATATACCTGTCAGTATTTTGTTTTGGCTCACAGCTGTCCGGAGGAATCATTGTTCGAGATTAAATGGTTCAGAAAATTAGGACAATTCTTGAAATGCTACTTGATAGTCTTATTAGTCTATGCGTTTATTGTACGGTTGAAAAAAGATCGATCTTGATCTCGTTCGTCGTACAATACCTACCTACCTACTACTTAACAGGTAAACCGGTTGATTTTGAAAAATAATTATGGAACGATTAGCATTTTCTTTTGGTGGATATCTTTTGATTGTGTACAAGTCAGTGGTGCACAAAATACCCCGTTGAGAATAAAGTAGCTGTTGTTAATTAAAAAGCATTAATGTAATAATAAATAAATTAGTTAAACAGTGCTGTATCTGATAATAACAATCCTAATTTACATATCCGCTTGTAAAGACATAACGAGCCATTTCGTAAGGATCATATTGTTTCGAGAAACAGTAGCGAAGTTGTCCAAGGAAAGTTGGTCGGTACTCATTAAAATATGAAAATGTACAGTTAGCCGTAATTCCCTTATCGTCGAAATTAATGTAGTAGCAAGCACATGAGCGTGTAGTGTTTAGTGTTTAGTACATAACAGGGACAAGTGCCTACCAACCAGCAACCAGCTCGTCTGTTTCGTCGAGCATTGTTAACAATTAGGGTGTATTTAAGAGGATGCAGGAAAACATAATTAAGGCGTCCAGACATGCAAAAGAAGCGATCTCGACTGGTGATTAATCCGGGCTTTATTGTGTTTTAAGTGTAATTTAACGAGGACTTCTTGCATAAAACTGTGAACCAAAAAATTCGCAGACGACAATGGCCGATAATAAAGGCAATTGCAGACCGTGAAATACACACCCTTACGACTATAGTTCCTGCCACTGTCACGTTATTCTGATTCTACCTCGCAAAACCTGCTGCTCGATTCCATCCGGACCAAAGACTTTGGCCACGGAGGAAGCACGCATTTGGACAGCGACACAGATGACAGGAGTGATGGTACCCCTTATGCATTTACGTTGTTGTCAGACCGATTAATTATTATTTATTATAATGTCTTCACTTTTATGCTATCACGGTCTTTACCATTTTTACTATCGATGAAGAAAAGTTGCAATAAAACTACCAGAGAGCGACAAATTGACACAGAAATATGACAAAAGCATATTTTGATATAAAAAAAGAGGATTTTGTTAATGTAAAAACTGCAGCAAAAATACTTCCGCGTTAAATGCTTCGTCGAAAAAAATTCTTCCAAATTAAGTTGATTTAGAAATACTTCCTCGATTTGGTGCCACTACCATGTTTTTCTGCGATTCTTTCTAAAATGAATGTCTCCAAATATGTGTTTCAGGAAAAAAGTTTTAATGATATACGTCTTCTATGAGGAATTCCACTGAAGCTATAAGAAGTACTTCATCGATAAAGTGCTTCATTGTTGTAATATAACTTTGAAAATGTTTCTTAGGAAAACAGTTTCTAAAGCACTTACGCCTCTCTTCAACTAGTATTCCAAGGATAAAGAGTTCACAGAATTAAAATACTTCCACGTTATAAATGTTCTGGTAATAGAAATACTTCCGGGATAAAAGAATACTTCTTAGAAAGAGCTAAATCGTGCTTTATTCGTTTTAAAAATGCTTCCTCAAAATAAGCTTTTGCAGGAAGCAGGATACAAGGGTATTATGATTCTTTCACTCTGACTAATGGAATATTTTACTGAGAATCATTTTACGTGATAATGCTTCTTTATAACTTTTAAGACAGAGCTGTGTTGTTTCATTATTTTTTAACAAGTTTTTTCGAAATAAGAGGAGTACTTTTACACAAACAATGCTTCATCGATTAGCTGCTTCACTGTAATTTTCAAAGTGCTTCTAGGATATACACAATATAGACACGTATTTGAAAATTACACGAATTTCTTATGAGAAATGCTTCTTCGACTGACTTTTTTTTCATGATAGCAGATACTTCCGAATAGTCTGGTTTTTGATCATTCCAAGTAGAAACTTCCAAGAATTACAATACTTTCCGATAATAATTAATTGCCGCATTAAGGGAAATGCTTAAGAGATAAAAATGCTTCAAAGATATAACAATGCTTCATCGATTACCCGCTTCACTGCAACTTTCAAAGTCTTCTAGGCTATAGATATATAATTTAGACACGTATTTAGACATTGGACGACTGTCTTATGACAGAAGTGCTTCGTCGATTTTTTTTCTTGATAGCAGGTACTTCTGAATAGACTGGTTTTGAGAATTCCAAGATAGAAACTTCCAAGAATTACAATACTTTCAGATAATAATTAATTGTCGCATTAAGGGAAATGATTAAGAGATAAAAATGCTTCAAAGATATAACAATGCTTCATCGATTGCCCGCTTCACTGCAACTTTCAAAGTCTTCTAGGCTATAGATATATAATTTAGACACGTATTTAAACATTGGACGACTGTCTTATGACAGAAGTGCTTCGTCGATTTTTTTTTCTTGATAGCAGGTACTTCTGAATAGACTGGTTTTTGAGAATTCCAAGATAGAAACTTCCAAGAATTATAATACTTTCAGATCATAATTAATTGTCGCATTAAGGGAAATAATTCAGAGATAGAAATGCTTCAAAGATATAACAATGCTTCATCGATTATCTGCTTCACTGCAACTTTCAAAGTCTTCTAGGCTATATATATATATAATTTAGACACGTATTTAAACATTGGACGACTGTCTTATGACAGAAGTGCTTCGTCGATTTTTTTCTTGATAGCAGGTACTGAATAGACTGGTTTTTGAGAATTCCAAGACAGAAACTTCCAAGAATTACAATACTTTCAGATGATAATTAATTGTCACATCAAAGGAAATGATTCAGAGATAAACATGCTTCAATGATATAATAAATGCTTCATCGATTATCTGCTTCACTGCAACTTTAAAAGTCTTCTAGGCTACAGATATACAGGGTGTTCTACAAGCTCTATGACAAACTTTGACAGATGGTAGGTTGCTTGATTTTAAACATATTTTTTTAATAAACATGGGTCCGATTCGTTTTTGTTTAGAAGTTACAAGCATTTAAAGAGACATTTCTTAGAACACGACCTTTTAGAGTTTATTGATGACGTGCAACTCAATATTATTCAAAATATGTGGTATCAGCATGACGGTGCACCACCACATAGAGGAAGATAAGTTGCTGCTTGGCTAAATGAACATTTCCCGAATAAATGGATAGGTCAAGGAGGTCCAATATCATGGCCACCTCGTTCTCCCGATCTGAATCCTCTGGATTTTTATTTATGGGGAGACATGAAGCAGCTGGTGTACCATGTTGAAATCGCTACCCATCAGCAGTTACTTGAAAGAATTCAAGATGCAGCTAACCAAATAAGAAATGATCCAAATCTCATTCTTCGAGTGACCGAATCTTTAGTTCGTCGATGTGAGGTTTGCATCCAAGCTGAGGGTGGACATTTCGAACAATTTTTATAGTCTTAAGTTTTGTGATTATCATTTAATTTAAATTTTTATTGTTGATTGTTAATAAAGGTTAAATGCTTGTAACTTCTAAACAAAAACGAATCGGAGCCATGTTTATTAAAAAAAATATGTTTAAAATCAAGCAACCTACCATCTGTCAAAGTTTGTCATAGAGCTTGTAGAACACCCTGTATTATTTAGACACGTATTTAAACATTGGACGACTGTCTTATGACAGAAGTGCTTCGTCTTTTTTTTTCTTGATAGCAGGTACTTCTGAATAGACTGGTTTTTGAGAATTCCAAGATAGAAACTTCCAAGAATTACAATACTTTCAGATGATAATTAATTGTCGCATTAAGGGAAATTATTTAACGATAAAAATGCTTCAAAGATATAAAAAATGCTTCGTCGATTAGCTGCTTCACTGCAACTTTTAAACTGCTTCTAGCCTATGGACACTATACATGCTTATTTCAAAATTTCACGACTTTCTTATGACAGAAATGCTTCATCGATTGACGTTTTTTTTTCGTGATAACAAGTTCTTCTGAAGCAAAACCTCTCTCTCTGTCTGTTTTTGAGTATTCCGAACACGATAATTAATTGTGTTAGTATCGGAAATGATAGATGATATATAGCGAAAAAATGCTTCTATGAGATAAAAAGGATTAATCGATAAGATGCTTCATTATACAGTTTCCCTAATTTTAATTTTATGCCCTACTTGAAGGGGTTTCATTTTATACTATAAAAATTGTATTGAAATAATGCTTCAAGTATGAATTGGTTCTATGAAGTCCTTCCTCTGAAGCCTGAAGCACTGCGTTCAGATTAATTTAATCTCTGGAAATAAATATTGTAATACTCAATATTTAATCTTATTTGATGCATTATACTTTCATTAAATAATCGATGGAATGCTTCCTCGTCTGAGTGCTTTAGCAAGTATTTCATCATTAGATTATGCTTCCCCTAGTAGTAGTTATCAGTTAGAACTGATTTATCCCAAAAGCTCTCGGTAAATTATGACAAAACTTGTATGTCCAAGATGAAGTCGCAATTTCTGAAATTTCAGGCCGAGGGGATCAATTTTTTGATGGATGTTCATTGGTCTTCCTGACAAGCCGACAACAGGGCATGATTGTGCCGAAAATGCATCGCGTCTGAATAGTCTGATTATCCGCAGACTGTGACCGACACAGGTCAGGTGATGCATGCATCTACATACAGGTGTCTCGAGAACTCCAAAATTTATGTCCTAACCGGACTCTCTCATCACAGTTCGTTCAACCCGGCTGGAGCTGGTTGTTTTGGGATTAGTCACCCCTTCGGAGGCGGTGATGGAGCCCATCTATTAAGATCCTCGACATTCACTTAATACATAAATGCATCAATCAGAAGTCAGTCGCAATCATTTAAATTCAATTTCTGGTTTTGTACAACACCAACACTAAACGCTAACGCTAACTCTAACGCTGCAATTGAATATCAAACAAAGTTAATGGGATCGGATGTGATGTGCCCATTATTTTTGAAATTGTCAGATTGAATGACTCGGCTGCTGAGTTGTAGTAGGTAGACTGAAGTAGAAATATGTATTGTATAGGTAAATGGAAGGTTGAAGATTTACCTGCTTCTCTTATTTTAATGCAAGGTTGATGTTGTGGAATTTATTATTATTAAAGAGTCCGGGGCTGTTTTTTTATTTTTAATAACCATTAGCGAGATGTGATGTTTTTCTTGCCTCATCAACGAGGCGATTTAAATAAAAAGGCAGTAAATGCCACGTTACATTCATGCAGTATAGAATTATGCAGAATCTCCTGCATTGTGAAATTAATCAAAACCCCTCTAGGGTAGGTAACCTATCGTTGCTTTTTTGGCAATTATATCTTCGAAATTACCTACCTACATGAGAGACACAACAATAGAAGCACATCTTGACGACTTAATATTTACCTTTCAAATTTTTTGCTAATAATTAGGTACCGTGCCATAACATATGTCTGGTTCTGCTGAGGAAAAAATTGGCGTTTTAAGGCAGATTGCATGTGTGGTTATCATTTCTGCAGAAGGTGATATAATTGCACTTTTACAATCACGCTTTGTTATTTCTACTTTGTATGATGAAAAAAAAAACGTAACTCCAAATGTCAAGGTAATCAGAAATTCGACAAGACCATTTGCATAAAAAATGATTTACAATAATTTGGCACACACGAGGTATATCTTATTTTATTTATGTGTCTGCAATTGATTTTTATAGCTATTTTAATGGCGATATTTTCGATGTTTTTGTACGCTGGCACATACCAGTCTACATTGTTGTCGGACATTTTACTCATGGATTAGCGATAATAACTTGTCTGTGGTCAGATCGTTTTAGTCGGAATTCTGAATATCTTATTTATGTCGACGTCCGACCTGGGAACTTTTCCCAGAACTTTACATATATGACAGTGCATTTCAAAATTCATGTTTAACGTCTATAAATATTTTAGTACCTACCTAATACCTACCGAAGTGCTGCTGCAACTGGTAGGTAATGCTTTACTATCTGGGGAACAGGTACCTACATTACATTAGATGACTACGTGAATCTTCAAATTAATTTTGACTTCCTGACTTTTAGCTACTTTGATCAACAATCAAGAGTACCGAATGACCGAGTGATTCCTGATGGGATAGGTACAAGATTCTCATTTCTCAGAGTGAAAATATTAAGAAAATTTGAATCACTTATTAGGATCGGTTGTTTTTTTTTATAATTTTCATGCAAAATTATAATTTGCTTTTTGGTAGAATTGTAGAATAGACATCACATTTTCGGATAGAAATAGTTTCAACTCTATTGATTGTGTCAGATTCAGCAACTAAAATCGTTTTTATTTTATGGATTTATATTTGTAATTTTGAGTCGATTCAAGACTCTAAAATTGGTACATTTTATATTTTTTGTCCAGAAAAAAATCGTACAAGTACCTACCTACCTAGAGAAAAATCTGAACAAATATTAATTTTTCGCAACTTTATTTTTATTTGTGTATAAAATCGCCTCTGATGATGTTTCTTATCATTAGAAACACGTTGAGACACCTAAAATCATAAATTCTCTGTTTATAACACACACCCTTTATATAAAATTCGTAAAATAATTTTTTTCATTGATTATTTTGATAAAATTTAAAAGAAGAAATAAAAATAAGACATAAGAAACTCTCCACAGCCAATTTTGAGTCAACAAGCTAAAAAAATATCTGCTTAATCAGAATTTTTTGTTTCTCAAAATTTTTGGTTAAAAAAATGGTGTCAAAAATTAGTGATTTATCGATCTTCCTGAAAATGATGTACCTACCTACCTATTGAGCCTAAATAGATTTATAAGATTAAATTTTTGGTACATTTTTTGCCCAGAATTTTTTTAACAAGCTTATTGGTAAAAATCAAGAACAATCGAGAAAAATCTGAAAAAATATAAATTTGTCGCAACTTTATTTTTATTTTTATATAATATCGGCTCTGATGATGTTTCTTATCATTAGAAACACGTTCAGACCCCTAAAATTATAAATTCTCCCTTTATAACACATACCCTTTGGATATAATTTGTAAAATAATTTTTTTCGTAATTATTTTTAAGAAATTTGAAAGAAGAAATAAAAATATTTAGGACATCGAGAAACCCCTTACAACCAATTTTGAGCCAATAACCTAGAAAATTATCTAGTTAACCATAATTTTTGATTTCTAAAAATTTTTGGTAAGAAAAAACGGTGTTAAAAATTAGCCATTTATCGATTTTCCTGAAAATGATGTGCCTATTGGGCGTAAATAGATTTATAAGATAAAATTGCTACATTTTATATTTCTTGTCTAGAAAAAATTCAAATACCTACCAGTACCTAGAGAAAAATCTGAAAAAATATTATTTTTCGTAACTTTATTTTTATTTTTGTATAAAATGTGCTCTGATGATGTTTCTTATCATCAGAAACACGTTCAGACCCCTGAAATGATAAATTCTCCCTTTATAACACATACCCTGTGGGTATAAGTCGTGAAACAATTTTTTCGTTGATTATTTTGAAGAAATTTGAATGGAGAAATGAAAATAGGACATCGTGAAACTCCTGACAACCAATTTTGAATCAATAATCTAGAAAAGTTATCTAGTTATTCATAATTTCTAATTTCTCAGGATTTTTGGTAACAAAAAAAATTGTGTTAAAAATTAGGCGCATTGGGCGTAAGTAGATTTATAAGATAAAATTGGTACATTTTTCCAGCAACTTTGGTAAAAGAACAAGTCGACAAATTTTTTTTTAAATAAAAATTTGTCGCAACTTTATTTTCTATGATGATGCTTCCTATCATCAGAAACACCTATAAATCCTTACAATTATAAATTCTCCCTTCATACTTGATATACCTACCTCAACTCGATTATTTTTTGTTGCATACAAGTAGCTCTGGTGATTATAGAAACACGTTTAGATTCTTAAAATCATAAATCCTTACCTTTAACACTTTTCCGAAAAATAATTTTTTCATCGATTAATTCGAAAATCCATTCTCATGATGTTATGGACCAGATTTGGAGCAAGAAATAGAAAATGGACATCTCAGAAACCCCCTTCGACAATTTTGTGCCAATAAAGTTAAAAAAATTATGTACCTTTTGAAAAATTTCTGTTATAAAAAAGAATATTAAAAAAACAGTTATTTATCGATTTTCCTGAAGAAAATGGTGCCTTTTTGTTTTATTTAGCTACTTTTTAACAATTAGCTTTGTTAAAATCAAAGAATAAATCCAAAAGATCTGAAAAAATATAATTTTGTTTCAACTTGATTATTTTTTATTGTATACAAGTGCTCTGGTGATGCACGATTTGAAACACGTTTAGACCCTTAAAATCATAAATCCTCCCTTTAACACTTTTCGCAAAATAATATTTTCATCGAAAATATTTCGAAAATCTGCAGGAAGAAATAGAAATTGTACATCGCGAGAAAACCCTTCAACCAATTTTGTGCCAAAAAGCTCAAAAAATTATGTCCTTATTGCAATTTTTTTTAATTTTAGCTCTGATGTTGGTTTTTAAAATCAGAAACAAGTGGAGACAACATGTTTGTTTCAACTTGTTTGTTTCAACAACTTTGAAGTTGCATCAATTATTAAGATACATACATCTCAGTTCAAACTTTATGGGGAATTTGAAAGGCTTTTAAAGGGCTAAAGCTATTTTTGAGAGTAAACTGTTTGAGACTTTTAGGAGTGCCAATAATCAACCAAAATCTAAGGAATAATCAGGCCATTAAAAAAAAAATCCAACGGATCTAAAACGAATGTGAAAGCAGTTTACTTGCAGACGCGTTACAAAAAAGAAGAACCAGAACCAGAACATAATTTATTTACTCGATGCAGATCATAGTCAAATGATCTAGATACCCGTTGTAGTCGTTATCGCTTCATTAGAGGTCTTATAAAAAAATAAATACGTTCCCCTTCGAGTAATGAATCTTGTATAACAAGACGAAGGATCTAATAAGATAACTTGAATAATAATTAATCAGACTTGTGAGCATTAAACCAGATAACAAAAATAAAAGCAAAAGTAGAGGCGATAATAGTTTGTAAATTCGTTATCCTACATTTACCATGGTAATATCCAGGAGTAGCTCACCAGCAAGCCAGCAACTATTCAGATCTAAATACCTAAAATATGCATCCCAGATCACATTAATGCAGAAAGTTTATACGAAAACAAGCAGCAAGGCTCCTCTTCTCTGGCCCTCAGAACTTGAAAGTTTGCAGTGAACAAGCAGCTTATATTGCATAACGAGGTAGTTCACACATGAAAGTATAGCGTCTTACACGGAGAGGGCAGAATAATGGTAATCACCTTCTGCATCGACTTTGCAATTATAAGCTGAAATTTCAGGCCCATTCACTGTTAATGACTCATTAACGTTTAGCGCGTGCAAGTTTATTGAGTGCATAGTTGAGTTTGAATATTAAATTATTAGGTAAAGTTATGAGGACATGAAACTGCTACTGCTCGATTCCAGAGAGCAGCATGTGGGGCTTTCAGGATATCAGAAGACACGTTGCCAGACTTTGAATAGAAAACTCAATTGACTTTTACGACTCGATAAATTTCTTAAATCTCCCGAACTATGGCGTGCATTTTGAAGTAGCTGATTCATTATAATGGGTGCCCGCGATATGCATTGAAAAGCTTTTTTGAATAGCGTTTTTGGTGCATCTGATCATTTTTCCTTTTTTATGGCCCAAAACTTCATATCTACTGGTAAATCTTTTATATATCCGCTTTCTCTGAAAAAGTCAAAATGGCCTTGATGGCACGCAAAAAGTCAGTTGGTAAAACATAGGGGCTAAGAATATGCAAAAATGGAAAAATGCAAAAAATGTAAAAAAAAACATAAAATTTCAACTTGGGAATTCGGACAAACCATGCACTCAAGATTTTATTTTTTTTATTTTTTTTAAGGGGGAGCATCGGTCTTCACTATGTAGTTAAGGCAAAGTCGCTCCACACCGGTAATATGGGTTTGGAGCCTCTTGCTCATACACCCAGCCTCAAGTATGCCAAATAAATAGTAGAAAGGACAACACAGACACCCAGAGCCTTCACCGAGAATCGAACTCAGTCCGCCGAGTCCAGTGATTCAGCAGAGCGCCCACTGAACCACTCGGCCACCGGTGTGCTCAAGATTTTATTTGACAAACGGAAATTCATGAGAAATTAGCGAAAAAGGACGAGGCCAGGCTGAGGTCGGCAAAGCGACATGGACCCGGGAAGTCGTGCGGGGCCTCAGACCCTGGAGAGGACGGAAATTTGGCGACAGGTCATGGCAGCTACCTTACGAGAATTGAAAAGTGCGAAAAAGATTTGTGCTGATACTGCAAAAAAGAGACAGAAATCGCATAGAAAACCCTGCTGCACTGTGAACACTGGAGTGGACAAAGATAGATAATCGAGAAGGAGTTGAAGCAGAATAATCGGAAATCCGTCCGCTAAATCGGTAAATGACCAGAAACCAGAAGCGAGAAAGACTGGAAATGACCTCAATAATGAGGGAGATGTAGTGGGATGAGCTCAAGGGAAGATGGAGAACTTGAGGAGGATGTTGTCGCTGGCCTGTGATGTTGACAACCAAATGGCCTCCTGAAGAGTAGAAAGACAAAAATTTAGACAAAAGCAATGCTCTGAAGACATGTTGAAGCGGTCCGGAGCAGATGAATGTTCCTGGGAGTCAATGGTAGGGTCAGCATCTATTGGCGCTCACTATACCCTCACTAAAAAAAGAAAAATCCACAGAGAAGAACCAGACTTTGTAATGAAGAAGACTGCTGTTGAGCATTGTCAATGAAAAGAAACATTTTGACTATAACCAAGGAATGTCAAAAAGAAAGGTTATAGCCTAACCAAATATGACCAAATGGGGCATGTTTCTGTAATGAGAACCAGGGGTATTATTTCATTATCGGCAACTCTGTATGACTAAATTAATGGAATGATATTGCAGAGTATTCTCGCGCTACAGGTGCCTTTACTTACGATCACGCCACTCGTATTGATTGCATAGCTATAAATTAATAAAGACAATTGTTCACGCTGTGAACTCTTCAGGTGCTTGCATTTCATCATTCAGTGAGCCAGCTTTTAAAGAAATCGATATTCAATTGCACGTTTAAACATCGTCATTATTGATCTGGTTGCTTCGTAGGTATACGAGTACTTACCTACCTGGCGTATGTGTAGCATGATTGTATTATAGCAACAACACATTGCTATTTTCTTGTAAGATTACGGATAATAGGACTGCTTGTACACAAAGGCCTCTCTTAGAGTGCTCTGCATAATTTAGTGGGAAAAGTTTTCTCCAGTATTACCTAATATTGAATTAAACTTACTATTATGGTGATGGGGTAGTTGGATTTTTTCATAAAGGCAACTTGAGTAGCTCTATGCTGCATAATTTATTTATAATTTAGCGAACTCTTGATGCTTTCAAGCAAATTTGAAGCGATGTCTAAACGATTTCATTTCATATTCATAAAAATAACGTTCATTTTCTCTGATGCAGGGAATTCTATTACTGTTCAGATTCCCTGACATCTAAACAAAATTTGTTTCATAAAATCGCTAGCAAAAAGCTTCCCGAGCACTTTATGAATATGAAAACTTAATTTCAGACATGAAACGTATGAAAATTTCATCATACGGTATTACTTACTTACGGATTACGGAGCCTTGTTTTTTGCTTTAAATTGAAGCATACCTGTCTCCTGTTGTATGTTGTATCGCATAGCAGCAGCCCATGTCACGGGCTAAATTAAATAATCAACTTGTCAGTATTTTATGGCATTTTTAATCGCATTGCATAGTGGTATAGTGGTTATTATAGTGGTCCATTAATTAATAAATGGCCAGCTTGCTTACTCACATGCCTTGACCAAAAACAAAAATGCTTATCCCAGCAGGTGAGTCTCATTAATCCAGTCCAGCTTCCGTGCTGCACCGAGCATGACGTCTCATTGTCTCATTGATTGGACACGTCTTGTAACCCTCAATTAATGCTTCATTCCAACCCTATTCAATCGCAAACGCCGAAATTTCCATTATATTACGCTCGACTTAATTGTTTGTCTCTTGCTACATGTCATGTAGGTATACGAGTAGGTGCATCTTTTTCAGAGATATATCTTTCTTTACCTTCTTATTAATCTTCTCTTTATAAGCCGATTAAAGGCTTTGTGAAAAGGACGCTATTATAAAATCTTGCCAGGAGCTTTACTATAAATGGTCTTTCGTTAAAAAGTTCCAAATCCATTCTAAAATTTCTTCCAAAAGGAGAAATGTTTTATTAATAAGAAATGTTATAAAAATATATTCGTGGTAGGATCAGATATTTTTTAAGACGTGCTCTTACAACAGATAAGCTCTCATTTATAAAAAAAATTAAGTGCTGCTACTATTAATAATAAAAATAATATTTTTCCTTATAAAAAATACTTTGTACGACCTACTTTCAAAGATGTTCACGCTATGGGGCGATTTATTGTTACACAAAGTATATCACGACATTAAAATTTGTTACCATGAAACAAAATTTCATTCAGAGAAGTGTTTCCAAGTAACGAATTCTTTTTTCTAGCCTAAAAAGTATTTTGATTCGTTTCGAAATTGAAATAAAAAAATTTCCATGTTGAGCTCTTCTCAAGCTTAAAGCTCTCTCTCGCCCACGTCCTTTTTTCCATGTAAAAAACGTGCTTTCATACCAGAAATAGACTTCTTATCAGCTTAAAGAATTTTTTTTAGCAAGCCTGGTGAATTCTTTATATTATTATGTCTCCACTCTTATAAAGATGATGACGTATTCTGATGAAAAAAATACTCGTACATATAAGTATTGGAGCGTTTTGTCACGCTGGCCGTCGTGAGATCGCGGCTATACCGGCTCTTAATTATCGACGGTAAGTTACCGTAGATTTGTATAGAATCGTAAGACATAACATGACATGACAGTGACTCATCAAATCTACTTCCATCAATTATTCTAGACTGACCGTCTAGAATATTTATACCACCTTGGATAAATCAATCAAAATAAATCAATTACCTGAGAAAGAGTCTTCAGTCTTGAAATATAAGTGAAGCGGTGTACAGTAAATAGTGTTAAGCTAAGTGGAAATAAATAATTAGTATTTTTTTCTTTTCTCTACATACAGGGTGTTTTGTAATTGAATGTCAATATTTAAGGGGGTGATTTTTGGGTTCATTTTAAGAAGAAAACTTCATAAGAATGTATGTCCTAAAAGTCTTAACTTTTGAGATACAGGGTGGTATAGTTTTTAAAAATAAATAATTTTTTCCTAATATCTGAAATATTTCAATGATATTTAATAGACAGGTATTACTCATCAAGAGGCATTTTTTCATGTACTACATTTCGTTTTATCTCCACTAGTCACATATCTTGCAGAATTTTACCTGCATATTTTTATATTTTTTATTGTCATTTTAACGATAATCTTGTGACCATGTAGAGAAACAGATTTTATTTTTTTACGCGAAAACCGTGCATCGAATTGAAAAAAAACAAGTAATCAAATTTGCTTGGAAATGAATGGGAATTCCAAGAATGATTTTCATTTGAACAGAAATCAGTGGCGTACCATCAATGTCTGCTAAAATATGTCGGTAAAATTCTGAACGATCGTGCATCATCGTCACTAATGGAAATAAAATGAATGGTGGTACATGAAAAAATGCCCCTTGATGCGTAATACCTGTATACGAAATTTCATTAAAATATCCAGAGCGGTATTACAGATATTACGAAAAAATGATTTATTTTAATAAAACTTTACTCTTAGGACATACATTCTTATGAAGTTTTCTTCTTAAAATGGACCCAAAAATCACCCTCTTAAATATTGACATTCAATTACATAACACCCTGTATATTTACGAGAAAAAAAAACTACATTTGATCGACTATACCGATTTCAAAACATATTTACTATATTTTTTATTCATTTAATGCTACGCAAACGTCAAGTTAACATAATATGTAAAAAAAAAGTGTAGGGCGACAAATTTTTTGGCTTTCACGACAAATTTACGATAAAAACTTCATTTAATATTCGACTATTCCGAAATACATCTACTGCATTTTTCAATTATTTTTCCATTATGTAATGCTACTCAATCGTTTAGTTAACCTTCATCGGCAGTTATGTTTTAATCAAAAAACATGAAACGCGAGATTTTTTTTGTTTTATACAATACGACAAATTTACGACAAAAAGCGACAATTAAGTGTTAAATAAAAAATAAAAAAATCGAAAGCTAACTTTATCCTAAAGGTATGACAAGAGCCCAAAAATAATATCTTGATGTCATTTTGAAATAAATAAATTAGGAAATACCGAGAGGTCTGTTGATTGCGGTAGGCAAAGTCTTGTCCCGGTTAAGGAACCTTGGAGCCACTTTTAAACGTCGAGGATCAGTCGGAGGTCCGAATCCGAATAGTTTATCGTCGCCAGCATCCTGTCAGGATGCGCGTAAAAAAAATTAAGATATTTAGCTTATGAGATCAGAGAAACACGTAGGTATTGATTGATTCTGATGATGCTAGATCGGGTCTGGTTTTATAACGTAATATGAATACGTCAGGTAGTTAACACTCCTTCGTAGGTATGCTCGATACCTACAACCAGTCAGTCCCAAAACAAAATGGTACCATCAGGCCACCTACATCTGAATAGTTTCATGAATTTTTCAGCACCTTTAACTTATTTATTTAGAACAAATGCATAGGTAGGTATTTACATATTTACAGGTCATTCCGTCATTTACAGGATTCTTGATAGAAGACAATGTCTCCTCGGAGACTTCGTTTCCTCTGTTTCCGTGGAATATTGCATATCCGCATGAATTCTACATGCAACAAACAGACCAATGGGAAATATTAATAGTGCTACAATGCTAGTGTTAGTGCCTAGTGCAATCGACTTGCTAGCAGGAATAGATGACAGCAACCTTTCCTTTGATGTCATATGGGAAGGAAGGAAGTCTTGAATTGATGTAGAAATATCAATTTTTCATGCAGTTTCTAGTTGATACGTATTTGACGTATCTCCTGCTAGTACCTGCCGGGTGCAGTAAAATCAAAATCGTGTATTGAAAAACACTACTCATCATTGAACGGTTAAACGGTGCAGCTGATGGTAATGGTGGCATGATGACGCGACGATATCTCGAACGCCTCCTCTGGGCTTTGACGTCGATATCGAACCCACAGGAACTGAGGGCTTGTTCACACAATGCTGCTGTTTCCTCCCTGGGGGATACTTGTAGTGGGTTTGTCGTTCTTTTCAGGCTCGATCAAAAGGTTTTATTATTTGAAATTTATTGATTGCAAGAATCATTGACGTTTACATTGGAGGAATGTTCCCTGAATTCCTATAAATTACTTTTACTTGGACTGAGTTCGACAAATTATTTCGGTTTACTCTCCAATTCATTTACTTCTTGAGCCGGTTAAAATATTTGGGGGTACTGAATCAGGCGGCCTATTTAGTGTAAATACGGGCGGTGTCTTGTTGAATATTCACATTGTCAAAAAAAGTCGGCGTGTTCCAGTCCATTTAACAATTTTCACTTTATTTTTTTAGAAATGTGATTAAGATCTTTATTAAATGTAGCTGTGCAAATTGAATGAGGGTGCGCTCCATCATGTCGCCACAGATACGGTGAAACGATCTTATATAAAAAGGTGTTTTGAATTTTTAGTAGTAGCTTTAGTAAGGCGGCATTTCGAAATTTACTGAACATTCTGAACAAAAGTTGTAATTTTTGTTGCAATTGACAGATGTCACCTGGCCCAAGTGCCACATTCTCCTTAGCATTAGTAAAATATTCTTCATGCCTTTTAAAATTCCCAAAAACTTTTATTATGACCGCAAGGAGCCAAAAAATATATTTTTTCAGGAAAAAATGTGCAGACCCAAACCTGCTATAAATTTTCGGGTTCAGGGGATATTCTGAATAAAAGTAGCCGGTTTTTCGTATATTGTCATCACCCATCTGTCACCTGTAGTAAACGACTATTTTTTCCGGTCCTAGAGTCAGGGCCGTCTTAACCATTGGGATGATAGGGCAGAAGCCCATGCAGGGGCGCAGGAATTTTATGGGCGTAAATAAATAATAATTCAAAATCATTTAACTCCCAAAATTTCTTAATTTTAATCAGATATATATTTGTTGGGAAATAAAGAAAATATATCTACAGCGAAAGGACAATAATTGATTCCAAAATTGAGTCTACGGTATAAAAAGACTTTTTGCACTACTTAATTTTTGCAATCCAAGAGTCGCCATTGCCCCACTCCAGCTAGCCATCCTGTGTATTCTCTTATAAACAGGAGTGCATTATTTTTAGCAGTCCAGGGGCGCCGAATATCTAAAGACGGCCCTGTCCAGTGTTCCTAATAGAGGAATTTTTGATCACCACGATGGGGGGAGAACGTAAAATTACCCGGAAAAGCACTTACAATCATAATTGAATCAGGTTTTTCAAAAAAGAAAGAGTTATCTATAATTTTGACCTAAATTTTAAAAACCGAAAATGATCATTAAAAAAAAAAATTTGGGAGGTAACAAAAATGCCATTCTTTTCTGGTCGTGTTTTCCATGCGCATAAATTAAGTTGAATACAAAAAAAATTATCACAGATTCTCGGTTTTTTTCGACATCTGTCACATAACAAATGTCAAAATTGTCCACCTATTCATATAGTAAGTAGGTACATACTCAACCACCACGACGATTCAGAAATAAATCAATCAATTTACCTACCTATATTACCTACAATGAAAATTGAACCAGGTTTTCCAAAAAGGAAAAACTTATTTAAGATTTTGGACTCTCTATACCTATAAAGTAAAACGGTTGAAAAATAACTTACCGAAACATTCTATAAAGGAGCCCTTTATTTGACAAGCTCATTTGTTCAAAGGAGGTGAGTTAATGTTAATGACTAATGGCGACACCTAGCAGATTTTTCGTACACTCGTATTTAGTTTAATACTTCCGTGATGATATTTTTAATAGAAATTAATGACACAATCATATGGAACATCGTATACTGAATCTATTGTATTTAAGAGCGGATACTTTGTATCCATAATCAATATCGTTTCGAATAATTTATTAAGATGCACTTGTTAATTACCTAATGGAGATCCAATAATAGTAAGTCTGCCCCAGATCTTCATTCGTCCCTGTTCGTATAATTCATTGTAATTGTTTTGGTTCTAGCCTATTATCATAATAATATACAATTCTAAACTAATTTATGGTCCTTTCATGCCTTTCATGATAAATTTACCTCAATTCGTCGCAAATTAGGTCAAAAATTTTACTTCCATAACCGAAATTACATAAAATTGACTTCTAATTTACGTACCAAAGACCTAATCGAGAGTACGGACTGTTAATACTCGTATAATTTTGAAGATAGAAATAGATGAACAATGTGCTCAAATAGCCTTTTGTAAAATCCTCTTTTCACCCTCTTAGTAAAGACCATATTAAGACCTTTTTTTTAGACAAATTAACCTATTTTTTCCTACAACATTTAGGTATCTATCCCGGTAAAATAAACAGCTCGTAAACAGACCGGGGAAATCTATTTTTTTTTTTCAGTCGATGGAGTCGGACCTTCCCTGTCTTTTGACATGTATTTCAGGTTGGGTCGGGGTGGGGGGTAGTAGGGACACGCTGTATAATAGTAGTGACCTGTGGTCAAAGTTTATTATTAACAAAAATATATGAATGACAGTTTAGTTTATAATTTGTCAAGAGTTAGAGAATAATAAAAATTATTTACTTGTTCTTAATCTTGTGTTATTTCTCAAATATAGAACTAACAAGATTATACATGGTGTCAGGTGTAAACACAAAATAACTGAAAAAGTATAGATTTACATCCAATGATGGAAAGTTTGTTTAAAACGCCAGAACCGCTATCATTAGACGGTAATATTGCTGAAAACTGGAAGCGTTTTTCACAAAGATTTGAATTATTCTCGACCGCAGCTGATCTAGATAATAAAGAGGAAAAGAAGAAGATTGCAGTGTTTTTAAATTTGGTTGGTGATGAAGCCCTAGAATTATACAACACATTTTCTTTTAGTGAGCAAGAGAGGAAGTCTTTAAAGGCAATTATAAAGAAGTTTGAAGAATACTGTGCTCCAAAAACTAACGTCACTTTTGAGAGATACAAATTTAATAGTATAGTTCAAAAAGAAAACCAATCTTTTGATAACTTTGTAACTGAGCTTCGAAAAGCCATCAAATCAACAGAATATCATGACGAGGATTCCATGATTCGTGATAGAGTGGTTATGGGTATATACGACAAAGGAACACAAGAACGACTCTTACGAGAAACAAAATTGACCTTGCAACAAGCCATTAATTTTTGCAGAGCTGTTGAAGCAAGCAAGTCTCAGTGCAAAGTGCTTACAAATGAAGTTGAAATAAATGCTATTAAACCAGCCCAGAGATTCAAAATGGGGTTATGCAAGTATTGTGGGTATAAGCACCTACCGAAGCAATGTCCTGCATTTAGAAAAATTTGTACAAAATGTCAGGGCCGCAATCATTTCGCCAGCGTGTGTAACAAGAAAGGAGCAACACGTAATAAGGAAAAGAAGATATTTGGAGTCGAGCATGAAGAAGACGAAGAATATAGAAGTACCAGTAGTAGCGAACGTGATTTTTATGTAGATTCGATGCAAAAACATGTATTTCCTGAAAGTACAAGGGATAGTATTAGAATGTGGACCAATAAGGTACATGTTGATGATACAGTAATTGAATTTAAACTAGATACTGGAGCTGAGGTAAGCGTGTTGCCATATTATATAGTGAAAAATGCTAAACTTTTGAGAAAATTAAAGCAATCAAATGTGTCATTGATATCATATGGTAATTCGGAGTTTAAATTGAAAGCCGTTGGTGAAATTACAGTTCCTTGTAGAGTAAAACATGTTACTGCAAATGTAACATTTGTTGTGGTAGATGCTAAAAATTCAGTGCCATTGCTGGGATTAACAGATTGCTTGAGTTTAAATTTGATCAAGAGAATTGATGAAGTAGGGGTAAAATTTAATACTTTTCAAGATGTAACTCATACATATGGAAATGTTTTCAAGGGATTAGGCTCGTTCCCATCTACGCATCACATAACTGTGAAAGAAGATGTTATGCCGAGGATTTCACCAATAAGACGTGTGCCTCAGGTTCTTCATGATAAGTTAAAATCAAAATTAGGTAATCTTGAACATCAGGGTATAATACGAAAAGTAGACAAACCCACTGAATGGGTGCACCCTTTAGTAATTGTTGAAAAACCGAATGGGGACTTGAGGTTGTGTCTAGATCCAAAGCATTTGAACAATGCTATAAGACGCGAACATTTTTTGATTCCTTCATTAGATGAGATTGCGGGAAAATTAAGCAACAAACAATTTTTTACAGTGCTCGATATGAAAGATGGGTACTGGCAAATACGTCTAGATGATAGTAGTGCTGATTTATGCACATTTGGAACTCCATTTGGGAGATATCAGTTTACTCGATTAGCTTTTGGTATATGCTCTGCGCCTGAGGTATTTCAGAAAAAAAATTACGAGATTTTTGGTGATATAGAAGGAGTTGGATTATATTTTGATGACCTTATAATAACAGGTGAAACTGAAGCTGAACATGACAGGAACCTGAAATTAGTTATGGATAAAGCTGTAAAGTACAACGTAAAGTTTAATGAAAAGAAAGTACAGTTTAAGAAGAGCAGTGTAAAATTCATGGGTCAAATATTTTCTAAGGAGGGAGTTAACACTGATAGAAACTATATTAATGCAATATTGAATATGCCAGATCCTAAAAATAAAAATGATCTTTTAAGATTTCTAGGGATGGTCAAGTACGTAGGCAAGTTTATTCCTAGTCTATCACAAATTAGTGGTCCTCTTAGGAATCTTACTAGACTTGACGTAGAATGGAATTGGAATGCTGAACATGAATCAGCTATAAAGCGACTAAAATATTTATTGACAAACTCTCCAGTGTTGTCATTTTTTGACCCTAAAAGAGCAATAGAAATAGAAACTGATAGTTCTAAAGATGGCTTGGGAGCTTGTTTACTACAGGAAGGACATCCAGTAGCTTTTGCTTCACGTAGCTTGACGAAGACAGAACAAAAATATGCTCAAATTGAGAAAGAAGCGTTAGCTATTTTGTTTGCGGTGCAAAAGTTTCATTTGTTCATTTATGGAATGACTGTTAAGATCCATAGTGACCATAAACCTCTAGAGTCAATATTTAAAAAAGATCTTCAATCTATTTCTCCTAGATTGCAGCGAATTAGACTTAAGTTGTTAGGTTATAATCTTCAGATAACTTATAAGCCAGGAAAATATATGTATATTTCAGACACGTTATCCAGAGCTTTCTTGAGCAGCGACACCGGGTTAAAATGCAATTCCGAAATAGAATACGCTGTACATTCTTTAACAAGCAATTTACCAATGTCTGAAACTAGAAAAGTTCAGTTTAGGAAAGAAACACAAAATGATCCAATATTGAGCATGGTTTTGCATTTTGTAGGAAATTCCTGGCCAAGTTTGCGTAAAGTTCCTGAAAATTTGAAAAATTTTTACAAACTTAAAGATCAGTTGATTGTTAATGATAGTTTGCTATTTTTAAGCAATAAACTTGTTGTACCTGCTAGTTTGAGAAAGGAAATGATAGGGTTGCTTCATGAAGGCCATTTTGGCCTAGATAAAACAAAATCTCTTGCCCGAGAAACATTCTACTGGCCAGCCATGACCTCAGAAATTGAGTCTTATATCAGATCGTGTAGAATATGTGAAAAATATGCCAGAAAAAACTCAAAAGAAACATTAATGCCATATAAACTACCTACCCGACCTTGGGAGCGTTTAGGCACAGATATTTTTACTTATGCAGGCACAAGTTATGTTGTAATGTTTGATGCTTATTCTAATTGGTTGGAATTATTGCCAATTAAGAATAAAAGTGCTGAGTGTGCTATAAATCAGATTAAACCAGTGTTCTCTAGATTTGGACCTCCAGATATTTTAGTTGCTGATAACATACCATACAACAGTGAAAGTTTTAAGAGATTTGCCGAAAATTGGAACTTCAACCTTGTATTTAGAAGTCCTAATTTTCCAAGATCAAATGGGCTAGCTGAGAAAGCCGTGTCAATTTCTAAAAATATTATTAAAAAGTCGTTGGAAGGAGGAAAAGATATACAGTTGGCATTGTTAAATTATAGAAACATGCCTCTGAAACATATGGACTATTCTCCATCGCAATTGTTGAATAGTCGTAGATGCAAAACCAAAGTACCAGCGTCAATAGAATTATTAAAGCCTGAGTTATGCAAAGGTGTTATTGAAAAGATTGAGTTAAAAAAGAAATTAAACGAACGAAATTTCAATAGAAATGCTACCGAACATAAACCTTTAGAGCGTGATGACTATGTTACAGTATACAACCATGTTAATGGAACCTGGGAGTCTGGAAAAATACTTGATAAACATCCAGCTCCTAGGTCTTATTTTGTACAAGACAATTTAGGGAACATCTTGAGAAGAAATCGTTTTGATCTTAGACCTTCAAAGAAACCAGTAAAGAAAGAACAGAAATCATCTGATATTTATGATAAAAATATATCAAATGAATCTGCTAGATCAAGTAATATCCCTACATTGTCTTCATCTAATTCTAAGCCTGATGTTAGTTTTAAGAAGACACCTCAGGATGAAATGGCATTGACTACTAGATCAGGTCGTATTATAAAAAAGCGTGTCAACTTAATATAAGAGAAAGGATGTATAATAGTAGTGACCTGTGGTCAAAGTTTATTATTAACAAAAATATATGAATGACAGTTTAGTTTATAATTTGTCAAGAGTTAGAGAATAATAAAAATTATTTACTTGTTCTTAATCTTGTGTTATTTCTCAAATATAGAACTAACAAGATTATACACACGCTTTTAAAATTTACTGAAAATGAATTTTATCGGAAAAACGGGTATATCTGAGCCGGATTTGATCTGACAAAAAAATTATGATATCGAAAATTGAAGAGCTTGACTAAACACGGAAGTTCGTTCCGACCTGAACCCTTTAGCTCAACTGGTTCGCGAAATATTGCGATATTAAGGGTGCAAAAATGAATAAAAATTTTACTGACTTTTAGGAGGGGAGATATGGGGGTGAGAAGAAAAATACGGAAACGTTCGTAAAAAGTTGATTTATTGACCTACAGAGACCAGGCACCGCAATTTAAAAAAAAAGTCATTTTTTTTCTCGCGTTTTTGGGGGTGAAGGAAGGGGGGTGGGGAAATTTTTTTTTCACCACTGAACGGCATTTATTTTATCTTTAATTTGAGCCCCACTTGAACCCGATCCGACCATATAAGAGCACAACGAACCGGTAAAGTCTAGAGAAAGTTGGAAAACACTCTTTCATCCATTCTCGAAATAATTTTCTTACCTGAAGCAGCCATGTGCTGCACTCGCTTGACCATGAATAGATCGAGATGCAGTCTTTTGTGTAGCGCCTCCTTCTATTGTGTACCTGCCTATTGTTTTCGTGAACCCGGCGCGTCATCCCGGGAAAACAATAGAAGGCTAGCAAGATAAGAGAGCGCGACTGAGAATGAAAAACAAGGCCAACAACGGCCCAAATGTAAGAAAAATCGACCCGCCAGCAGATGAAAAAACAGTAATTCGATGTGTTTTTTCATTCCCGATCGTTCAGCGATCAAAAGCAAGCAAGAATTTTCAAAATCGATCCATAATTGAGCGAGGTACGAGCGAACAAGCATTCGAAAATAAATTCCAAGCGCGCGTTCCCGGCCGATCGTGACTGTGCCCGGAGTATAGATAAGCGGAGAGCGTAAGCTCCGCCCACGGCTGCTCGGGTATCTTTCTCGCCCGGTTTAAAGAGAGATCTTCATGTATTACTCGCGCGCGCGGGCAAGATACTCACGAAAAAAAAACAAATAAATAAATAGATAAATAAATGTTTTCTCTTTCCAATGAGCCTAACAAGAACCCCCACCCCTCTCCGTTCGCTCGCAATAAAGCCTAGACTTTGACGATTCGTTGTGCCCTTATTTATGGTCGGATCGGGTTCAAGTGGGACTCAAATTAAAGATAAAAAAAATTCCGTTCAGTGGTGAAAAAAAAATTCTCCCCACCCCCTTCTCCCCCAAAAACGCGAGGAAAAAAACAACTTTTTTTTAAACTCCGCGCCAAGCGCGCATTTGCGAAAATAATTTTTTTGCCATGATTACCGGGTAGTAGATAAAAAAACAAAAAAAATGGCGGTATCTGGTCTCTGTAGGTCAATAAATAAACTTTTTACGAGCGTTTCCGTATTTTTCTTATCACCCCCATATCTCCCCTCCTAATTGGCCCACCACCCCCTCCCTCCGGCCCGTCAAAGTACTCGGTGGCACCCTTCCTCTCGCAAAAAATTGACGCCCTAACTCCACCACCTGCCGAGCAAAAGTCAGTAAAATTTTTATTCATTTTTGCACCCTTAATATCGCAATATTTCGCGAACCAGTTGAGCTAAAGGGTTCAGGTCGGAACGAACTTCCGTGTTTAGTCAAGCTCTTTAATTTTTGATAACATAATCTTTTTGTCAGATCAATTCCGGCTCAGATATATACCCGTTTTTCCGATAAAATTCATTTTCAGTAAATTTTAAAAGCGTGCTCCCCCTCACCCCCCACCCCGACCCAACCTAAGACACATGTCAAAAGACAGGGAAAAGGCCCGACTCCATCGACTGAAAAAATAAAAAAAATATATTTCCCCGGTCTGTTTACGAAATACCAGTCCTGCTATGTTAGTAAAAAAAAAAATAAAAAATTACATAAAAGGCGAGACCTATAAGTTAAAAACAGGGTGTTACTTATAAGGGTATGTTCTAAATATAAGGGCGTATTCCTGGCCCAATTTTAAGTCGAAAAGTGCCCTAAAATGTCTGGTTTTTAAGATACACACACAGTTAAATTTTTTTTTATCTATTTAATTAATACCTCAAACATTCTTTTGCCGATACTGTTGAAATTTGGCATGTTATTTGTCTTAATAAGGAACTCCTTTAGCCGAAAGTAGATTAAAATTATCAAGTCCAGTGCTGTCCCGGGAGGGGGGGGGGAAGAGGACTCCCTTACCAGTATTATTGCTAAGAAAAATTTACGCCACTGGGTTTCTTAAATTTTAATATTTTCTTTTAGATTAAGCAACTAAAAATACAACTTTTATGTCTCTTGGCTTTTCTTCATATTACCTTTCGTTTTCTATGGGAAAAATTTTTTGTATAAACAAAAAAGTTGTATTTTTAGCTTCGTAATCTAAAAAATATAAAAAAATTCAGTGGCGTACATTTTATTTACAATAATTTTGGTGGAGTTGAAAAAAAAACGTCAATTTAAAAACAAACAAAAAAACTGTATCTTGAAAATCAGACATTTTCGGACATGTTTATATACAGGGTGTATCAGATATGTTGGGCCAAAATTGAAGGGGTGGTTCCTCTCATAAATGTAAGTTACAAAATAAGTTTCAGCTCAAAATGACGTTTCGTTTAAAAGATACAGGATGTCAAACTTAAAAAATATATATAAGAGTTTTTGGTTATACTCGTGTAAATTTATTAGTTTTCATATGCTCTGTACATATTTTAAGTTTTCTAAGGTAATGTGGAGCAATTACAAAATTGTTGATTGCATTAAAATTTATCCGACTAGAATTTTTATGCATAATGTTATTAAAATTAATGATTAGTGACATTGCCTGAGGGAACTTTAAATATCTCAAAAATAGTGCGTCGTATGAGAAAAGCTAAAGAATACTTTTTGTTCTAGAATGTATGGGCAATCAAATAACGCCTCTCTAATTAGAAAAAAATCAGCGGCGTAAAAGATAAGGAGGGAAAAGAGGGGAAAAAATAAGAAACTCTAAATATCTCCGCCACTGGAAGACATCCATTATATCTGAGATAACCAAATTAAAGGCATTTGTTTGTTTATTGTTCATGCCAAGTATCATCAAAATCAGTTTAAATTTACACGAGTAAGAACCAAAAAATGTTTTTAAAGTTTAACACCCTGTATCTTTTAAAGGGAACCTCATTTTGAGCTGAAACTTATTTTTTAAACTTTCATTAATGAGAGGAACCAGAACCACCCCTTCCAGTTTGACTCTGATACACCCTGTTTATGAACTTTCGACTTAAAATTGGCCCAGGAAAACACCCTTAAATTTAGTAAATACCCTTATTAATAAGTAACACCCTGTATAAGTATTTTTGACTAAAATAACGCCGAATTTCTTAACCTTCGTATAGAAATGACTAATTTTACTCCCTGGGAGGGTATTGTTGGTTAAAATTAGGTAAACTATAAATTAGTTATAATTATTATTAACAAAACATCTCAAATAAAAGAAAATAAAAATAGACGCGTAAATTACTATTTTATCTCACGTAGGTATTATTTACGCATACGCATACACTGATAGTTACTCTATATAATTTTAATATTAGTATGGATTAGTGTCAAGAGCAGTTTTAATAATTTAATTTGTTTACGATTTGGTTTTTTTCGGCAGGTCTAAAATGAATGCATTGCGTGCAGTTTACAATACTCATTCACATCAATAATTAGGAAAGGGCGGGGAGCAGCGCAATGAAAACCTAAAAACTGAGAACAATTTAACAATGTTGATGGTATTCCGAGATAGCACTCAATTATAATAATGCCTCCAGTTCGTGAACAACGTATTAACCGACGTTACTGGCCGTAACGCGCAACGAAAACCGGCGAATCTCACCCTTAACACCGCCTGCGATAAGGCATCTCACGCACACCTGTTTGAGTAATGGTCGGAGATACCATCGGCGAAATTTTGTATAAATATATTATAATGTTGAATGTTTTATTGTTTTTTATCTGGAAATCTGGATCCGATGGCTGTGCGAGGCAGTAAATGGATCCTGAAGGCGAGCGGTATTTGACAAGTAATTTAGCCGATGATTGAATGATGACCACGCACTTATTGCATGACGAAACACTAACACTCTATCACCAACATCATAAAATAACCCTATCGACGCTGTTTTTCTCTGCCTCTCGGTGACTTATCGCAACATCAAAAAAATAATAACATAATCATTACGAGGCTTTGTTTCTGTTACTTTTGTAGCAAATAACGACGAGGATGAAATAATAGACAGGAATCAAAATGACTTCAGTGTCACATTTTTACACGCTCCACTCATGCGAGTGAATATCTTGATAACAGAAAATTTTTCTTCCCTAAAATACGTATTTATCCTCCTTTCCAGATCAAATCTCTTGTTTTGGTGGTCAAGTTCCAAGACTACCTTACGTGTTGACCAGGTGTTATGGTGAGGTGTGTCGTTAATTGATTTTATAATAGGATGAAAGAGGGCAAAGCCCAAGTGAGAGATGACGTATTTTACACTATTTTACGATTCTCATCAGCTAATTAAAACAAGCATTATGATTTGTATATTCTATGAAAAATAAACTTTATAGGGGGTTGCCGTGTGATAATAATAGTTAATAAGCATAATTGTTAATATTTATATAAATAAACTAGTCTCTATTATACGAAAATTGCCATCATCACTGAGAATGTCTGTACCGAAATTGAAAATAGTTTTCATGTCACCATGAAATAATTTCAAAGCTAGTTAAACACCGTTTCACAAGCTAGTTTCACGTCCTTAAACTTCGCTAATATTAACCCAAACTCGAGAGAGATGCACTAATTTGTCCTGGAAGACACTCCGAAGTTCCAAGTCTAGCACACAGGAAATTATATCAGATAATAATAGGAGAGTGCTTATGATGAGAAGCGGGGATAACTCATAAGGTAACAAGAGAAAGATAAGCGGGTGGAACAGGATCACAAGTCCGACATTTAGCATACTTATCCCGGGTAAGTAATTGAATATTAGCACTAATAAATGCATATATCCCGGCGGAGTTGCACATCCAGGTTCATCTGGAACTGGATCCCTACCTAAGCGTTACCGTGGTTACGGAATAGGGAAGCCGACCAGGGATATAATGCACTGGCACTGGCACCGCAGGGGAAGCGGTATTTCCACTAAAATGTACTTTGAAATGTATGTACACAGGCTTACATGTTCACAATATTACGACGAGATATTCACCCACATGCAACAGGATGTTATATTGGATACATATCGTATCCAGTAGCCAGGTATTTACCTGAAATTCCTGGATAAGAAACGCGCGGAATTGAGAATTGGAAAAATCAGTACCTATATTGCATCATATAATACGAGTTGGTTGTATTTTTCAAAGAATTCAATTCAATTCTTCCTGCGCAAAGTAATTGAAAACTGTACCTATTATACACATACATATGGAGATTCATATCCATGTACGATTGGCAAATAAGAGCACGGAGTTGCGATTCGATTCAATTCAATTGGCAGAATTAATAACACAAGGCTTCCGTTTGATTCTTTACAAGTCGTATGTGTAGTATGTGTACGTACATACATACATTGCTGTGCATTAGTAACTAAGTATACTGTTTGATTCTATGTTTGTTTATTTATTTTTTTTCTTTGATTAAGCTACCCACGCCATAAACGTTTTACAGCCCTTCGTATACCTGGCTTTCATGAAAATGAAAGAATTAATGTTGCTTCCAATTTTCTTGATTCTAAAATGGAATAATAATAAATTATGATTCAATCCACGGGCACTTTCTCATTTATCAGCTGCATGGATAATGCAACTCCAACTGCTCTATTCTCATCCCCTTATTGCTCATCAAAAATTCATCCCTTGTGCATTATAATTTTATATGAAAATGATTATTTTCCGGGCGAGTAAACGCTTGCGGTTATTAATTAATGTCAACAATTACCTATAAGAATATAAATCCAATCTTTTATTATATTCTGTAGTTGTAGATCAATTTTTTACTTCCTATTTATTTATGCAGTCATGTATTGCGATTGGGAAGCAGAAACAGGCGTGCAAGCAAAGCAATAATTGATTTTTACATAAAAAAAATAAGGAAAAGATTTTTTTAGGAGATTTTTCAACTCTCGTGAAGTTGGCCCGAAAATCTTTTTTATGACTATTATTAGGTTTCATCTTCTAATTTTGGATTCAGATTTACTTTTTAATAAATACTTGAAAGGAAAATACTTGTTTAAAAAACAAGCATGGGGACAAAAATTTTCCAATCCGACCCTGCATTTTCAATTATCTCAGAAGAAGGCTTTAAACCGTTTCCGGAGGTAAACCTATCTTGTGAATTTAAACAAAATATCTTCAACCGTTTCAGAGATATCGCCTATCAATGTTTTATACTTAAGAGCAATTAAAACAAAAATTATTTTGTGGTTCTCGACCTGCCTTGAGTTCCGATATTTACCATTGGTCTATGTTAGGTCACTCATGAATTACCCCTACCGGGTGTCCCAACACTAGTGTTCACCCCCTAAATAAAGCTTAATTCTAGAGATAAAAAATTGAAACTTTGAGGATTTGTGTACTTGATATAGGACCACGGAATGGCATAATTAGTTTAATTTAAAAAAATTTTCATGAATCCATAATACGACACTGTCCAGTGCAGTTTCAGTGTGCCGGCTAGCCCAGCAAGAGCCGTCCATCTATTTATTTGGGCCTTATTTACTTTGTCATAAAACTTTATTGCACCTACCGTTTTCAGATTATATTGATCACCCTATTGCACATCATAAATCAGTTTTCTACCTGTCATTGCTATATAATAATTATATTTTATTTAATTAAAGCCTTATAATTCATTTTTTTCACATTTCTTTCAAGCGATTTTGATTTTATTAATCGATTTTCACCTATGTATTGAAGAAAAAACGAATTTTTTTTTGACAATTAACCGCCATATTACAGTTTTTTATCGCTGGCGCCCGAACTAAATTTTTTTCAATGAAACTGATTATGCCATTTCGTGTTCCTATATCAAGTACACAAATCCTCAAAGTTTCATTTTTTTATCTTTACAAATAAGCTGTATATAGGGGGTGGACACTAGTGTTGGTATAATAAAAATCAAACAAAAGCCACCAAAAATTTTTATTAACAATAATTATAGAAGTATGGCGTTCTCTGCAAAGTGGAAGAGGACTTTTCTATAGAAACTCTGAAGGGGCTACCCAGAACTATAATCAGAACTCATTTTCGGTGATTTTGCAAAATTCCAGGAAAAAAAAACTCTTTTTTTGTAGCTACTTATCACATTCACATAGAACTCGTCTTTCGAGAAATGGGAAGGGGGGCGAGAAGTTGGCCCCAAAATGAAGTTTTGCGTTTATTAAGGGACTCTTCCACGGAACTATTAAATTTTTTGTAGAGAACTCAAGAACTCTTGAAAACTCCCATGAAAAACGTAATTTTGCTGAATCGACGCGCAAGAAATTCGTATCTAGGACTGGAAAGTTGAAGGCGGTTTCTTTTTTTTTCTAATGAAGAGATGGACGTAAGATAAGCGCGAATTTATAGGGCGAGTGAAGGGTGCAAAGACTTGATCACTGATCGTTAGAGATCGTGATCATGATCTCCCATGGCATTTTTGTCTGTTTTTTTTTTTTTTTTTTTGAGAAGTATGAAGGCATAGGAAGAGGAATTATTGAAGAAATATCAGAAAGTAAATAAGAGATAAATCATTTCGGAAATAACTTTTTTTTCTTAAATATAAAATTTTAATTATTGAGCTGTAAAAAGCGTTTCTGGGATTTAAAAAAGGGGCCCAGATATTTTAAATCAGCGCTTCAAGATATATTCCAGTTTCGGGAGATTTTTCCTATTTTGGAAAAAATTACTCCCTCAAATTGAGGTTTTAATAATTAAATTGTAATTGAGGTTTCTCTAAAAATTGGTACTAAGCCATTAGGATCCCGTAAATGACACCGTTCTGAGATTTAATTTATTGTACGATTGAGTCCTGAAATGTTCTCAAGTCCCACTCGCTTCTGCTTCTTTTTTATTTTTTTTTATGAGTGAGAAAAGAGCCCGATTGCAGCGACCGTTTGTGTTTTTTTTTTAATAAATTAATTTTCGTTTCGCGTGAATGAATTAACGGTTTTTGGAGCTCGCTTACAATACACGTGTACGAGACAAATCGAAAACAAACTCGAAAACCCAACAAGTCTATACAATGAAATCTCAGTCACGTACTTTATACAGTGTGCATGTCAGGAATTTTCAATGCGTACCTATATCACATCCCAAACATATGACCCTGCAGGCCCGGTCTTGCAGAATTGTCATGTAATAATAATTCATCATAGCATTACGATACCGGATAAATCCTCCCAAAAATTAATTAATTGTGCAATAAGTAGGTAGGTATAAGTGAAAAAAAAATAAGAAGAGCTAAGATGATATTTATTAATTATTTGGATTATTTATTTCTCGTAGGTAATACCACCAATTTTATAAGATAGGTTTATATAAAACGGAATTGGTGTATGAATGGAGAATTAGGAATAAATATTTAATTGAGATAATTGCTTCCATTATGTTATTATTAAAAAAATATGCCTGTTTCCCCTTCTTAAAATCGCGGTTGCTTGGCGACTAGACTGCTTATTAGGGGACACCATTCTGAATAATTAAGAAGACCATCCCATCCGAAAACAGGCAAATCCTGAATTGTATGTAAATGAAATCGAAAATCAATAAAAATAAAAACAGCTATTAAAATTAAAAACAGGACCCACAGAACGTAAAAATTTCCCAAGTAGCCATCGAACGGTCGTCTACAGCATAAAATTATGTCCAGAACTGGTCAGGTATTCGATCGGCGCATTTGAAATTCTACCCGACCGACACAATGTTTCAAATTAATTGTCGGCATCGCGTTTGAAGCCGCTTTTATAAATAATTGATTATTGGAAAATAATCAAGGTATTTACAAATTTCTCCATGGTAATAAACATATCGTTTAGGACATGTTTAGACGAGCTTTTCAACACTTAATTTATTAATTTATTAATGATTCGAACGTTAATTTGGAATTTCAATTGGCCAGCACGAGTAGAGCTGGCTCATCAAAATGCAGAGGCGGATTTATAATGCTCAAACTAGGCATGTTGTCGAAGCTTTACTAAATTGCAAATTAAAAATTAAAAACCAGACTGGAGAGACATAAAATGCATCACGTTTTCATATCGTTCTAATGGATATTGCTAGTCCAGATCGCTTTTGAATTAATAAAATGAAATAGATCTGTTTAATGTTAATTTGGGAGAATACTTCATGCACAAGGCCAACAATAGTTATTGAAAGGCTCACACTTAAATGCACTTCTGAGTTCTGATGATTCACTTTGTATCCAAGCAAGCGCATACGATTCGCCATGGACGTACAGCGAGAATTCGTCATGGACCTACAGTAAGAAAAAGGCAGAATAATAGAAATAATAGAAACAAAGAACGCCGATCAATCTATATCTAATGTTAATAAAGATATTGGCAACTTTTTTTTAATAATTGATTCTCCTGAGGTAGTTTAGACAATGGTGAAAATGGCACTTCGATATCTGCTTCCTATCTCGAGATATAGCCCTGCGAAGTATGTATACCGTAGCCGTTGTGACGTCAGAATTTCGACTTCAACCGGCCTTACTCGCTTATTTATCATCGCAGCAAATTTAGATAAAAACCTACCTGCATACAATAAGGTATTTTAGTATGATTTAATAAAAAAAAAGGAAAATAAGTTAGTTACCAGGATGATGTTGTTTCTGTACGATTATCCCTACGTACAAAGAAATCAGAGCATACTATTTATAATTATTGTTGTTAATTATTTTTAATTCCAGGGAACAGCTTTTGCTGACTCTCTCATTTTTATTGCATCAACAATAAAAACGGCTCTAGCTGTATAAAAATTCGGTTCTCTTTTTGTCGCCTTTTAAAAATATGCCGCTGACATAAAAAAGTTTTAACAAGTCTCTTTGGGGGCGGCATCTTAACTTCTTCTAATTAAGTTTGTTAACGGATTTCAAGGCTTTTGATCCTGCAGTTTCGTGCTTCTGTACTCGTGTTTTCCAGCTTTATGAAATAAAGGTTACCTATAAAAGTTGAAAGCTCCATCTTTTGTGTACTCGTTCGTATATATCCAACTTCTACCTCCGAAGGTAGTTCTTCAAAGAGCAAGATATACTTTCCTACGTATATTTACCTTGCATAATTTCTGTCAGGAAGCTCTCATGAAATAATAATTGGAAATTTTATACCCACGCGAATAATTCAAAAGTCTGAGGACTGAGAAAGCTGGTATTTCGATGATATTTCTATTTTTACTCTGCTATAGAAAAAAATTGCGGATTAGAAATACAATGCTTTCAAGTTTTACTTTGAGCGAAGGGAAATTAAAATATAAACATTTATTTAGGTATACAGTAAAACCTCTTTCGCTTTTTAATGCGCTTTTTCGAGGTTAACTGGGAAATCTACCAAATCGGACCCGAGTGCAGCTTTACCTTCGGCATTTCTCGGGCCCCAGATTTTTATACACGATTTACTCCCTCGGAAAAAATAATCTCACTAGTTTTGCCAATTACCTTAGTCACAAACAAGGCACGGCTATTGTGTCCTTGTCCCAAGGTAGCTCAAGGGAGAAACTGATATTCCAAGAGGTCATAAAATGAGGTTGACAACGAGAAAAATCGTATTGGGCGGAGCGGTCTTTAGACTCTCTCCTATTCTAATCACACTTCCGCCAGTCAAGATGTAAGCGAGCAGTTTCATTTTTAGTTTTTTCTTCTGAAGGGGAGCAGTAAAATTATAACGGCGGCAAAATTCGATGCAGAAAAAAATATTTTGAGGTGAGGTCACTCGTCGCTGTATCGTTTCGGTCGGTATAAGACGTTACTTCATGATTGACGGGTGTTTTTGTGTGAATGGGAGCGGGGTATTTTTGGTACCCAATTCTGCACCCGACTCACGATTTTAACTGTAAAATTGTGTCAGGCTAGAGAAACCACAGTCGGGAAAGAGACCTTTGTTACCCACAGCGGCAAAGCAATGGTGAGTGAATGCTAGAAATTCGAAAAAGGAATCGCATAAAAAGGTTATTACTGTTTTTGTATTGCGATAACGATTAAAAAGAAATGTTAAAAATATTAAAAATGTTTAGAACAGTCAATAATTCTTTTAACATTTGATGCATAAGCCTTTTCGATATCAATATCTAGAAATCTTTTCTATACATATTAAGTCTAAAATGTTCATACTTAACGAGAAAATAATAATGTTATAATACACCTTTTGATCTTGAACTGATCTTTGATCTACTTAGGTATACGTGTAAGTCACCCTCTATGTATAATGGGGATATGAAATTATGGATTTTAGATGGAACGAGCCGTATTCCCCTTTATTCCCTTTACGGAATGACAGAACGCAATTTCGAGAACGAGGTGTGTTGTGTAGCGCTAGTAGAAAGTTCCCCCCGGTGTATTTCAATGCAACGCGCTGAAGATGGGGTGCAAAGTTAGTTTGCTTATTGTTATATTTTGGCCGGAAGCCATTTAGAAACACCATCACGGTTGTCTACTTATTAAATAATAAATTTTCAATTAACTCCCGCCTCAAATGCTTCATTAATTTTCAACACTAATCCGGGACAGCCATACAAGACACCAACACCGGCACCCGGAGAACAACTTTCGACAAAAATTCACTTTGTCTTGATTAAAAATTAATTGCTTTTTTAATTTTATTCCCTACTTCTGTGATTAAATGAGTAAGACGATTGATTATTTAAGAAATCCCGAGATCCGAAGAGGGAGAAATCAGGCGCTTCCTCCATGTATAATATTGTAATAAAATAATTGAACTTAATTTGGCTATTTATTGATTTTCTACTACAAGAGCTAAAATAAAACGAGAGCTCAGTTTAATTATCTTTCAAGTTTATGGCACCCAAGTTAAAGTTAACGGGGTATTGAATTTTAAACAGGACACCCGGATATGATGGAAGAGCTTCACAGGAATTAAGTATATGTAAGCACTATAGCACTAGCACTAAGTAGGAACCATTTTGGTTATTTGTCGATAAAAAATCTCTATTGTCGGTCGTGTACAATGGCAGTAATTTAGTAAAAAGATCGGTAATAACACCTTCCGAGATTACCATTTCCTGAAATTTCAAGTTTAGAGTAACGAACCATCACAATTTTTATCTATCAAATGAGATCACCATCCTTTTTATATAACGAATTTACAGACTATTTAGTCCAGCACTGGGGGCACAGATATTCGTTTTGTTATACGTTACGCTCCAAAGAACTGATTATTTTGTACTATTTATCACGCAACAAGGCGTACTTCACGTTTACATCCACCATTTACATGCGAAGACGAGAAACAGCAGCTTTTTGTTTCAGAATCACAGCAATTTTCATGTTCCTTTCAGCTTTCTGAGTGGAAAACAACTACCTGCCTCGCATCATGAATCTCTCTGCATTTATTTATAAACAATGCATTCATGGGAATCCAAAATTGATCTAAATTAAGACATAAATTGATTACAATACTGTCCCAATTTTCATCAAATAAAACGTGCTTGTTCAAAAATTACGTACATAATACAGAGTGGTCAAAAAATTTATTCTTTTACTCCGATTTTGTCTAATTTTTCATGAAATAGGACTCGGAAACTTAGTAAATATAATAGGAGTATAGATATGTATTTAAGTAATAGCATTGTGTAAAAAGATCGTCTTAATGTGACGTTTTTACGTAGAATTTTTTATCTTTCATTTGGTACCATTTTTATATCTTAGAATTTGTCGTTTCCAATCTATTTAAGATGCAAGGCAATGTCTAGAGTGGTGAGACCGGAGACCCTGTATATACCACTGTCTTTCATTGAGAATTTGAAGGAATGGATTTTGACCCTGAAGACCTCCAAGGTCCCATATTCTTTCTCAATTGATGGGGGAATACAATTTTCATTTCTATTTGCTCCTCCCTCCCCCTGAAAATGAAAAAGTGTATTCTGATATACAGGGTGCACCATGTATCCTTCTCTATATTGCTATCTCCTGAACGCTAAAAGATACAGGATCGGTTAAATTAGAGAAAAGATGCGCAGTTTTGTGGTCATCTCGAATTCGTCAAAACATGCAAGATATCTGTGACCGTTCCTGAAATATCCTGAAAAAACTGAAAAATCGAGATTTCTTATTTTCCTCATATCTTTTTTATTATTGGAAATTAATAAATAATTTTTTGTAGGCTTACATAAGCCGTTAAGAGCTATCCATCTGACATTTCAAAAATTTTCAAGGCCTACTAGATCCCAGAATTTTCATAGTCAACTTTCGTTTTTCTTGGCCACCATAGTGTTTTTTTATGTTGTTCGGTATAAAAAAAAATCATAAAAACAAAAAATTGTTAAACTTCAAAAAATAAATTTAAAAAAAATTTATTCTTCTTTTTTCTTTACAAAAAAGACACATTTTTAGAACGAATTTCATAAATAAATTAAAAAACCATAAGGCAAGCACTATTTCGGCGTATACAAATGTTGACGTTTTTCGACGATTTTTTATTTGGGTTTTCTTTGAAAAATTAAGAATAAAAATAAAAAAAAAATTTTTTTGAAGTTTATCAATTTTTGGTTTTCATTATTTTTTCATATCGAACGACATAAAAAAATAATATGGCGGCCATAAGAAAAACGAAAGTTGACTGAAAACTCTTGGATCTAGTAGGCCTTGAAAATTTTTGAAATGTCAGATGGATAGCTCTTAACGGTTTATGTAAGCCTACAAAAAATTATTTATTAATTTCCAATAATAAAAAAGATATGAGGAAAATAAGAAATCTCGATTTTTCAGTTTTTTCAGGATATTTCAGGAACGGTCATAGATATCTTGCATGTTTTGACGAATTCGAGATGGCCACAAAACTGCGCATCTTTTCTCTAATTTAACCGACCCTGTATCTTTTAGCGTTCAGGAGATAGCAATATAGAGAAGGATACATGGTGCACCCTGTAGAGGGCTGTGCTGTGGTGTCTTTCCTCGATTTTGATATGAGTGCACATTTTTAATAGCACCCTCGCTTCGGATTAATTGTAGCGATTTATATCTATAAAGCAAAAAATACATACTTTTAGGGGTAACTTTAAAGCCTTATATACAGGGTGTTAATTAAGTATGGCGCCAAATTAAAGGTGGTGATTATTTGGAATAATTATAGGACGAAAAGTACATAGGTTGGGAAATGAATATTTTCCCAGAAACAGGGTGTTACTATGTTATTAAAAAATCGGTTTTTTATAAAATATCTCATTAAATATGGGTAGGTACTTCACCAAATTTCATTGAAATTTGGCACATTCATTTGCTGTATTAAGGAGCTAATTTAGCCCTAACTATAGAATAAAATTATTAAGTCCAGTGGCGTCCCAGGGAGCACACAATGAAAGTTGTTTTGTAACAACTTAAAAAAAAATACGTCAATGGCTTTTTTTCGATTTTTTTTTGATTACGTAGTTACAAGTACAACTTGTTCGTCTACTAATTTTTTTTTGTGTCTTGTTTCGTTATAAGAACCACGTTATTGCAAATCCCCGAACAACATAAAAATAATAAAAACTACGAAAGTATAGCAATAATAATTGGGAAGGTACCCGACCTTTTTTTCGCTTTCGCATCATCTGGGATTCTTTCGCAGCCTTTTCTAGTCATAGAAATTGTTATAAAAATTTTTGCAACCAATAAGGAAAAAAAAAAGATTTCATGTTCTTAGCTACGTTTTTTTTTTTGTGGGGTTTATCCACGACATGATTAACGTGCGGTTCTTTTTATGTATTATTTAATTATTTAAATGGATAAAAAAGTTGTACTTATAATTGCTTAATCTGACAAAAACATAAAAATAAAAAAAGCCATTGGCGTACTTTATTTAAAAGTTTTTTCAAAATAACATTCCTTAAATTCTCCCCGGGACGTCACTGTAATTAATAATTTTAATCCAGTAAGGACCAAATTAGCCCCTTGCTACAGCAAATGAAACTCCCAAATTTCAACAATATTGGTTAAAGGATATTTAGAATATTTTCAAAAAGATGATTTTTTTATAAAAGTGTAATACCCGGTATTTTTGAAAACATGCGTTTCCGGACCTATGTATATATAAACTTTTCGTCATATAATTACTCAAAGAATCACCCCCTGAAGTTTGGCCCCATACTTTATTACACTTAAGAAAAATAAAATTAGGGATGACCCTTTTGGGGTGCTAGCTATAGTCCAGCCGTTTACACTGCCGCGCCATCAAAATCGAACGCCAATTGGAAAATGGGAAAGAACGAGAGCAAGCAAGACAGTAGTTCAACTACCCCTCCCCCCTCCCTAAAAGTGCATTCTGTGTTAGAAGGTTTTGGCGTGTCTTCCCGAACGTCTTGTCCAATTTTGATGTAAGTGAACATTTAAAAGCACCCTAGCTTTGGATTAATAATTGTAGCGATTAATATAAATAAAAAATATATTAGGGGTGATTTTAAACCATTTTGGATTTTGCCTCACTCTAAATGAAGTACCTTGTGAGATATCTAGCCCCTTTACTTACTATGCCAAGCATCAAAATCGCGGACGATCCAAGCAAGTTTTGCTAGTAGTTCAAAACCAACCAACTGATGGCTGAAATCCGGTTTTAGCGCTCATGCTTTCCACGATTCTAGCTGAGAAAAAATCAAAATTCATTTTTCATTTTTAGGGTTTTTTTAGGGGCACTTCGTGCGACCATTCATAAAGAATGAGAGCTGTTGGGGGTATCCGGTTATGTGCCTACACAATGTCAAAATTCAAAATTCCGAGATTTTGTGGGTGATTTCGTTATCCTCGTAAATGAAAATTTGACTCCACAACATTCTTACTCAGTGGAACACACATCAAAATCAGGCAGCGCGTTCCTGTGTCTTTTTGACATGTTCCTACCAATAGAGCAAGAATGAAAAGACTCTAAAAGACTTTTTTGACATAAGTATTGGTTAGCTTCATGTGCTTTCGAAAAATTTTTGGGGCTGCCACTTACAATTTTCTTTTCCAGATCCTCTGTTCCTACTTTCCATTCCAACCTAGAGGGATGATTTTAAATTGGCATTTTTTCCTCTTTTTCATTGAGGCACGATCCCCTCTCCGCATGATCCGAACCGAGCCTTTTAGTGTATTTTTTAACAAAAAAATACACTATTGAGGACGACATCACTTTTCAAAAATCACCCAAACTCATCAAATGTCCACCGATCATGACCCCCAGATCACGAAAAAGTGGTTTTCCAAAATTCACCTGCCCACGATATATATATATATATATTTATATATATATATATTTATAATAATAATAGAAGATTTTAGTCGAGCATAAATTAATAACATAAAAATAATTAGTGGGCTTTTGGCTCGAATAGTGAAGCGAGCTCCAAGGCAATCGGCAAGCAGAGCCATCTGACGGAAGACACAGACAGCTGTTTCGACCTCCTTGTGGTCTCTTCAGTGTGCCACATCCATGCAGAGGTTGCTTTGCCGAATGCCTGGACCGCTTTTAATCCTTAAGCCAAACCCATTAGCACGGTTCCCCGTGTCATCATGGGTTCAGCGACATCTATCTGTCGATGACGGAGCTACCAGCCGCATTGTCAGCTTGCGCCCTCTGGAAACCTGACTCCTCGGTTTGGAGGATTTGACAAGTCTCTCTGTGGCAGTGCTATACCAACAACTGGAAGACACCGCCATCTCTTATTCGCCCATAAAGTAATTATAATAATAATAGAAGATTTTAGTCGAGCATAAATTAATAACATAAAAATAATTAGTGGGCTTTTGGCTCGAATAGTGAAGCGAGCTCCAAGGCAATCGGCAAGCAGAGCCATCTGACGGAAGACACAGACAGCTGTTTCGACCTCCTTGTGGTCTCTTCAGTGTGCCACATCCATGCAGAGGTTGCTTTGCCGAATGCCTGGACCGCTTTTAATCCTTAAGCCAAACCCATTAGCACGGTTCCCCGTGTCATCATGGGTTCAGCGACATCTATCTGTCGATGACGGAGCTACCAGCCGCATTGTCAGCTTGCGCCCTCTGGAAACCTGACTCCTCGGTTTGGAGGATTTGACAAGTCTCTCTGTGGCAGTGCTATACCAACAACTGGAAGACACCGCCATCTCTTATTCGCCCATAAAGTAATTATAATAATAATAGAAGATTTTAGTCGAGCATAAATTAATAACATAAAAATAATTAGTGGGCTTTTGGCTCGAATAGTGAAGCGAGCTCCAAGGCAATCGGCAAGCAGAGCCATCTGACGGAAGACACAGACAGCTGTTTCGACCTCCTTGTGGTCTCTTCAGTGTGCCACATCCATGCAGAGGTTGCTTTGCCGAATGCCTGGACCGCTTTTAATCCTTAAGCCAAACCCATTAGCACGGTTCCCCGTGTCATCATGGGTTCAGCGACATCTATCTGTCGATGACGGAGCTACCAGCCGCATTGTCAGCTTGCGCCCTCTGGAAACCTGACTCCTCGGTTTGGAGGATTTGACAAGTCTCTCTGTGGCAGTGCTATACCAACAACTGGAAGACACCGCCATCTCTTATTCGCCCATAAAGTAATTATAATAATAATAGAAGATTTTAGTCGAGCATAAATTAATAACATAAAAATAATTAGTGGGCTTTTGGCTCGAATAGTGAAGCGAGCTCCAAGGCAATCGGCAAGCAGAGCCATCTGACGGAAGACACAGACAGCTGTTTCGACCTCCTTGTGGTCTCTTCAGTGTGCCACATCCATGCAGAGGTTGCTTTGCCGAATGCCTGGACCGCTTTTAATCCTTAAGCCAAACCCATTAGCACGGTTCCCCGTGTCATCATGGGTTCAGCGACATCTATCTGTCGATGACGGAGCTACCAGCCGCATTGTCAGCTTGCGCCCTCTGGAAACCTGACTCCTCGGTTTGGAGGATTTGACAAGTCTCTCTGTGGCAGTGCTATACCAACAACTGGAAGACACCGCCATCTCTTATTCGCCCATAAAGTAATTATAATAATAATAGAAGATTTTAGTCGAGCATAAATTAATAACATAAAAATAATTAGTGGGCTTTTGGCTCGAATAGTGAAGCGAGCTCCAAGGCAATCGGCAAGCAGAGCCATCTGACGGAAGACACAGACAGCTGTTTCGACCTCCTTGTGGTCTCTTCAGTGTGCCACATCCATGCAGAGGTTGCTTTGCCGAATGCCTGGACCGCTTTTAATCCTTAAGCCAAAAAAAAAAAAAAAAAAAAAAAAAAAAAAAAAAAAAAAAAAAAAAAAAAAATCCTGGTAGCTCCGTCATCGACAGATAGATGTCGCTGAACCCATGATGACACGGGGAACCGTGCTAATGGGTTTGGCTTAAGGATTAAAAGCGGTCCAGGCATTCGGCAAAGCAACCTCTGCATGGATGTGGCACACTGAAGAGACCACAAGGAGGTCGAAACAGCTGTCTGTGTCTTCCGTCAGATGGCTCTGCTTGCCGATTGCCTTGGAGCTCGCTTCACTATTCGAGCCAAAAGCCCACTAATTATTTTTATGTTATTAATTTATGCTCGACTAAAATCTTCTATTATTATTATAATTACTTTATGGGCGAATAAGAGATGGCGGTGTCTTCCAGTTGTTGGTATAGCACTGCCACAGAGAGACTTGTCAAATCCTCCAAACCGAGGAGTCAGGTTTCCAGAGGGCGCAAGCTGACAATGCGGCTGGTAGCTCCGTCATCGACAGATAGATGTCGCTGAACCCAGGATGACACGGGGAACCGTGCTAATGGGTTTGGCTTAAGGATTAAAAGCGGTCCAGGCATTCGGCAAAGCAACCTCTGCATGGATGTGGCACACTGAAGAGACCACAAGGAGGTCGAAACAGCTGTCTGTGTCTTCCGTCAGATGGCTCTGCTTGCCGATTGCCTTGGAGCTCGCTTCACTATTCGAGCCAAAAGCCCACTAATTATTTTTATGTTATTAATTTATGCTCGACTAAAATCTTCTATTATTATTATAATTACTTTATGGGCGAATAAGAGATGGCGGTGTCTTCCAGTTGTTGGTATAGCACTGCCACAGAGAGACTTGTCAAATCCTCCAAACCGAGGAGTCAGGTTTCCAGAGGGCGCAAGCTGACAATGCGGCTGGTAGCTCCGTCATCGACAGATAGATGTCGCTGAACCCATGATGACACGGGGAACCGTGCAAATGGGTTTGGCTTAAGGATTAAAAGCGGTCCAGGCATTCGGCAAAGCAACCTCTGCATGGATGTGGCACACTGAAGAGACCACAAGGAGGTCGAAACAGCTGTCTGTGTCTTCCGTCAGATGGCTCTGCTTGCCGATTGCCTTGGAGCTCGCTTCACTATTCGAGCCAAAAGCCCACTAATTATTTTTATATATATTTATATATATATATATATATATTTCCTCAAAATCGCGAAATTTCGATTTTAAAAACGCTCCTGTGGCTTTATCTTTTAAGATTAGTGAACGAAATTTTGGGTCCTTGTAAAATTTGGGAATGACGTTGGATTTTCGTTGAAAAACTTTCCAAAAGTCCCATCACTTCTACAGGATGTCCCTTCAAAATTCCAGGTATCCGGTTTTTGTCATCTCATTTCAGGTCGCAGTTTTGAATCTAGGAGGCTGAAATTTTTGTGGGAGTAAGATATCCACAAGGAGTGGTCTGGTATTGCACTTGAGCAAAATCGGCCGAGCCGTTTTAAAATGGCGGCCATTTTAATTTTTGCAAAAAGGACTATTTTTTGAACCCCTGTATAAGCTAGATAGAAAAAGAGTTTTATATCAAATTCACAATATTGGAAGTAAATGACTTGAAATTTAATTTCATGCAACAAAATTTGCATTTTTTCTATTAATAAGCCAGTGGCGTGGGTAGGAAAAGGGTAAAAATGGCTAAATTTCTCCAACAATTTATGAGCACATTTTTGAAGTAATTAAACTGAAATTTTTACAGTAGACAACTATACTAATAGACTTCAACCCTTGAGAATTTCAAAAAGTAAATAAGAAAAATGGCGGAGATATTCGATTTTTTTTTACATGATGTTTTTTTAAAATTAATTTCTCTAAATTTTTAAAAACGCTCCTGTAGCTTCATCTTTCAAGATTAATGAACGAAATTTTTTACTCTTATAAACCTTAGGGCTGACGTTTGATTTTCGTAAAAAACATTTTCCTAGAGTTGTGTTACTTCTACAGGGTGTCCCTCCGAATTTCAGAAAAAAAGCCGTCCGTGAGGCACGGTTTCTGGTCGAAGTTTTCAATCTAGAGCGCTGAAATTTTTTTGGTAGTAAGATACCCTCAAGTAGTCGTCTGGTACTGTATTTGAGTAAAATAGGTAAAGACATTCCAAAATGGCGGCCTTTTCAATTTTTGGAAAATGGCTAGATTTTGAACCCCTAAATAGGCAAGATCAAAAACTTTTAAACAAAATTAACAAGATTGGAATAAACTTATTTGAAATTTGAGCTAATGCAATACAATTTGCATCATTTCTATTAATAAACCAGAGGCGTGGGTAGGAAAAGGGTAAAAATGTCTACATTTCTATAAACATTCATGAGCTTATTTTTGAAGGAATAGAACGGAAATTTTGATAGTAGACAACTATACTAATAGCATTTAACCTTCAAAAATTTCAAGAAGCAAATATAAAAATGGCGGAGATATACAGTGCTTCCCAAAAGTAACGGATAAATTCGATAAAACGGAGAGGGCTGTTTTTTTGAAAAAATAAAAAAACAGGTCGATTTTGTTTTTGAGTTGTTCAACTTTTGACATAATATTTGGGTATACAGGGTGATGCGCGAAAAAGTGGTGACGTCATCGGCATTTTTTTAAATGGCAACCCTTATTTTTTATTCCATTTTTTGATACTTAATTTAATTGCCAGTATGGTAATGTAATCAATTTGTAACCTTAAATAAGGAAATTTCTGAGAAACAGCTTGTGAGTCGAAATTGTGCACTTTTTACTGATGTGAAAATCGGAACATTAGCGATAAAAATAAAAAAATATCAAATAAAAATTACTGTTTCCATGGTAATTTTATAAGATCTGTCTATTAAATTAAGTCTATCAAATTGAATCTGTTAAATTAAATTAAATTAAATCTATTAAATCTGTGGAAATTAAGTTATTTTCTCCAAAATTTCCTTTATAAACGTTACAAAATGATGACATTACCGTATTGGCAATTGGATGAAGTATCAAAAAATTTTATAAAAAATAAGGGTTGCCATTTAAAAAAATGCCGATGACGTCACCACTTTTTCGTGCATCACCCTGTATACCCAAATATTATGTCAAAAGTTGAACAACTCAAAAACAAAATCGACCTGTTTTTTTATTTTTTCAAAAAAACAGCCCTCTCCGTTTTATCGAATTTATCCGTTACTTTTGGGAAGCACTGTATTCGAATATTTTTAAATGATGTTTATTCCTCTAAAATTTCAAACTTTCGGTTTTCAAAACTCTCCTTTCAGTTTTTTCCGAATTTATTAAAGGTAGTGTAAAAAATAGTATTTTTCAAGTAAAGTTAGCCAGTGGCGGGCATAGGAAAAGGGACAAAATTGTAAAATTTTGCCAATTTTTTTGATTTTTAAATTTAAAAATCCGATCTAAGGCACGTGTTGAAACGAAATGAAATGAAATTATCACAGAAAATTTTTCACATTAAAGCACTACGCTAACATGACATGACTGTGGAAAATTTCAGAAAGCCAATAATTTAAAAAGCGGTGAAAATATTCATAATTGAATCGCATAAAAATACACTATTTCTGCGATTGATGCGCAAGAAGGTTTTTTTTTAACAAGAAGTGTGGAAAACTATCGAGAAGGCAGGGTTGAGCCAAGAAGAAGAAAAATCATGACATTCTTACTGAATATGCCAAAAATCAATTTTGCAAAAATGGCAGAAAAGCCTGCAAAAAAAATATTTATAATTATAAATCAGCCTGCTTTGGTGTCCCAAATATCACAATTCTTTTTATTTTGTTCTGAAAACCAGAGACCCATAAAAAATAAAAAGTGGCTATTTTTTTCATAAAATTAGATATTTTTTCGGAAATCACAATTTACTCATTAATTGAGAAGGAATGGAAGTGAAAACTCGCCTTGTACTGGCCCCCAATGAAAGAAATGTCAAATTATGCAATTTTTTGTTATCTTCTACGATAGTCATATACGTTTGTCAAGAAATCATCAAAATCAGGCAACGCGTTCCAGTGTTACAGTCTTCTTTGACATGTTTCTCCCAATTGAGCAAGAATGGGAGCTCCCTACGTAACAAAGAATGGAAGCCATACGCCCGTATTCACAAACGATAATTTCCTAAATAATTACGTAATCAATTATACCCATCTCACTCTAACGCGTAAAAACTGCATATCTCCATCTCATTTATTTAATTATTTTCGAGAAATTACAGGACAGAAACGCTTTGTGAATACGGGCCATAGTCTTTTTCCTTGGAAATACTTTTTTGACAAAATAATTCGTTAGCTTCGTCTCATTTCTAACAACTTTTATGTTCCAGAATCTCTGTTGCTATACATCCCATTTCTAGTTTATTTTGGATTTTTAATCAGCGTTTTTCCTCTCTCTCTCTTCGTCACTGAGCATGATCCCCCGCTTGATCCGAACTGAAACTTCTTTGACAGGTGTCAAAGCCATCGAGAAGACAGATGCCGAGGCAAACAGAAAAATCAGAAAACCTGAAAATACTTTTTTCATATCTAATTATGTATGGAACTCGAGTAGCCTGCTTTGATGTCCTAAAAGTCATAAAAAGATATTATTTTGTTCTGAAAACCATGTTAGTCCATAAAAATGAAAAAGTGTATTTTTTTCGGAAAATTAGATCTACATATTTTTCGGAAACCCCAATTTACTCATCAATTTAGAAGGAATAGAAGCGGAAACTCGCCTTGTACGGGTCCCCAATAGAATTTATAAAAAAAATTACGAATAATAAATTTTTTTCTTATCTTCTACGAACGGTTGTCATATCAACCGTCAAGAAATCATCCTACGAACTGCCCCAGGCGTAATAAGCAAACCCCATAATATAACAACATGCAAATAACCGTAATGTAAGCCGAGCGCTTTTGAACACGGACACCATAAAAAATAAAAATCCCCTGCAGATGATAATGTTTCAAATGCGCACCCACCGGACACCAGTAAGAAGACTGTTATTGTTAAGTGAAAAATTGTATGACACAAAAGCTTCCTAGCTCCTGTAAATTGACGATTCACGACGTATTATTCAGAAGCAGTGGTAATGATAATGCTCGTTATCTCGAATTCAAATTACAAAGTCCCCGAGCCCTAGGATATAACATATAAGGAGCACCTTTCCTACACAGATGCCAGGAAATAAGCCATTCTAGTGACGTCGAAAGTCTATAATAATTTTAACCTACGACAGCCAAGAGGTATCAGCTGTTTTATCAGCTGGCAACGGTCGCACTCGAGCAGCCGCCGTTCATGTTAATTGATCATGGCTGAATTGTGTTTGCGTTATTGATGAAGATTATTTTTTTACATCTAGGAGACAAATCCTGATATCGGTTCGCTTTCAATAATGTCAATAATTTTTAAAGTTGAGGAAGATAAAAAAAAATTGATCATGATCAGTCTCGCTTTTTTTAATAATAATTATAGATCCCTCTTTTAAGTACCTACCTAATAATAATACTTCAGAAGATACAGGATTGTCTATCTATCTTTAAATTTTAAATACCTACCTACTTAGGTACATTAAAAAAATAGTTTTTTCCAGAATTTTAATCAGTTTAAACGATGGGGAATCTCTCGCATCTCTCGCACCAATTTAAATATGAATAAGCTTCTTATCTCGGGTATAATTATAATTAATTTAATAATTATAGGTTAACAATAGAACTTATTACAATATGAAAAGGTAACCCAAACACTAACACTATACTGTTGTTGTAAAGTTAGAAAAACATGAGTTATTAAATGATTTATTTATTGCTTGGCTCATAAAATTTTAAGACCTACGTAATGATAGGTGTTGGCAGACGATTTTCGTGTTTATTTTTTTATTTATCGCCGGTGTTTGCTTAATTTTTCCAAGAACACACTCCAATTAATAGGTCCCTTTTGTATTAATTTACACATTACAGCATGAAAATTAACAATCATCGAGTAGACGTATTATTAAAACAAATTAATAACTCAACCAAGCCGTAAACAATGATGATCATTAGTAACGTAGGTACCCATATAGAGGAGATTTCGTAAACAATTGAAATATCCTGTCATAAAACTAACTCGATCTAATGAAAAACCTCTTATTGGGCAAAGTGCTCTTACCATAATAGGTTTATGAATTTCGTAATAGAAAAGAACAAGCACAAACTGCTATTTCTATTAATTAATATATCTCCACGCACTAAAAGTGTGAGTGCTAGGGAAAAGAACTAAACAGCAAAATAAAACTAGCAAAGCTTTTCCAGGAACCTAAAGATTTACAGGCTTGCTTAGTTTTTTCAAGGACAAAGGGGTCAGCCAAAGAACAATCGAGAACCAACATTCTTTTCGAACGGTTTTTCAAGTTCAAAAGTGGCTCGGAACTGACCTGGTACCGACAAAATTGGGGTGTCACCACCTGCACCAAATTCACTTCCGAAAACGATCTTTTCTTAATGCCGGACAGGTTGTGGAAAAACCTGCGGCTGCCGAAAAGCTGCATTTCGTTGCATCCTTATTTGCGACAATTATTGTAGCGCCAATTCTTGTAGATACCAACGCCCCGAGGAACCAAATTTATGACGATGAGGACGATCCACTAATAAATTACCCCAAAAAGATATAGAAGAGTAACATCGATGACGAGACTTCCCGGAGTAACAGAATCCTTGGACTTTAGTGACTCTCGATAGAAAAAAAAACTTATCTGTTCGCTTCCAAGGAAAACGCTGCCCATGGATTGGCTTACCAGGTAAACCTCATTAAACAAAAACTGGCCGAAAAATTCTACCTCTGCGGTGTTAGTTTGCTGTAAGTTTGAACTTACAGGTTTCGCGCTTTCCCTGTCGTGATGAAAATTGTACGGAAAACTTGCTGTTACAAAAATTGTAAGAAAATAAGTCGTCTACAACTTTGCCATTTGAATATGGGTATGCCAATTATTTTTAACTCAAAAGAAACTGCGCCACTTTGTAATTTTTTGCATTTTTGCCATTTATTTGCATATTTATTCATTAAAAAAAGACTCGATTAAAAAACACAGGGAAATTAATTCAACACAAATTTATAATTTACCTTTTTCATCTCAAAATGCAAAATGTGGGTGCAAAACTACAAAAAAACATAAAATTCAAAATGGAAGGTCCTCGTATAAAATTTTTTTGTCACATAGAACTTAACTGCGTCAAAAAATGTCATTTAGATTTTTTTCATGACAAACTCTAAAGTGATTGGACTACTAGCCATTAACAACACATTCTACAACCCCCCCGACCTTTTAATCCAATATAATTTTGATGTTTACTGGAACGTTTAAATTACATAAAAATATTATTCATCTAAGGGGTCTAAAGAGCAATGGGGTAGAGCTATGTATGCACAGTGTACACTCCACGCATAAGCTCTGTCATAAAGGGGTACGACGATCCTGCATGCATTATTATTACCGGTTGTATGATGCAATGACCCATTGATCAGTAGACTCTCACCTATATCGGTTATTATTTATAACGCATGAATCCGGGCTCCGGGCTTTCATAATAATCCGGGGCCAGCGCGTACGAACGGCAACGAAGGGCAATCTGGCGGATCCGGCCTCGGATTTATGCCAGACCGGAAGCGGGTGCGTTTAGGAATTCCGGCCGATGATTTGCGGCTCCAGTCCACGTCCATATTCCCTCTGCGGGGTTCCCCATTTTTTGCTATGTTTTTGCGTATCGCTTTTAGGGGATATGTGTATATATTTATTAACTCCGGCAGTTTTCGATATAAATCAACATTTTCCCGTGTTGTTAAAGTGTGTGTAAAGATATGGTGTTGATTTATTGGTCGATTTGGCCGGTTTGTTTTTATATTTGCGACATAATACGTCCCATCACGTACTATGACGGAGGGAACTTTTTGTGTTCTCTGGTTTTGATTTCTGAGGCATGTTTCTTATGGGATTTATATACACTGGATCCGGGAGCTGATCTTCATTAACAATTAATTCCACCAGTTCTCGTTTTTCGTAAAGCGCGCTTCATGCATTATCTTATCTAGTACTAAGCTGTCATAAAGCTGCAAAATTACAGACGTGAGCTTATAAAATATATCAACTCATAGGTAGATAGGGACCACACCCAGACCATCAACCATCCACAAAGTTGTAGTTCTCTGCAATCTAGTAAAAGTAAATAAAAGCTATGCTAAAGCTACAAAATTTATTTACGAGTAGAAGAGACCTGGACAAAAAAAACCTAAGCAATTCTTTCAGTATTCTTTCAAGAGAGGTAGCGTAGGAGGTTCTTATAGGTAAAAAGGCTCAGCGATGGAAATAATAGCAACTGTTGAATAATTAACTATACCAAATAGCAAACCTAAGCTTCGACAGAAGCAAGATGGCATTTTTATTTTAAATAAGCTCAGGAAATAATTCTTAGGAGATTTTCCGACAACATTGACATTACCAGTTCTGCGAAGAAAAGCATTAGAAATGGAAGGAGTGAAGTTCTTCAACAATTTACTTTCTTGATCTTATTCTTGCGAGCTTTGTGAGTTCTCACAGTTCTCACAGTTTTTGTGAGAGAAGTTTCATTTTTTGGGAAAAATAAGCATCACAATTCCTGGACAATATACCTAGTAGTGGTGCTGGTGCAGGTAAACTAAAATTCTTGCGGGATAAGAATCGTCAACGGAGTTCTTAGGAAAGTAGTTTCAGCGTTAAAAAGAATGGCAATTCTTGGATAATTTAGTTTAGGAAAAAAGCTTTCCTAACATTTGGTTAATATTATCCGCTCTTCGGAGAGCAGCTTTTGAAACGTAGGAAGTGAAATTCTTCAACAATTTACTTCCTTGATCTTCTTGCGAGCTTCTTCAGAAACGGTAGGAGTCACAGTTTTTGTGGGAGAGTTTCGGTAAAAATAGGAAAGATTCTTGAACTTGAAGCTTCGGCAACGTTGGTTCTTCGGCGAGAAGCTTCAGCGGGAGTAAAATGTTAATTCCTTGATAAAAAATTTCGGCGGTGGTGATGAAATGACCGTGGTCTTTGGTCGATAAAATTCTCTAACAGTATCGACGGAGGTTTTTACGCGAGACACTTTGAACGTCTTGATGACAGCAACAACGTTTTTGATAGAAATTCTTGGGAAAAAAGTAGCATCCAAATTCCTGGAGAATACAGAGGTGCTTATTGGCAGCTTCAGCAACAGAAAGAATGACAATTTTTGGTAATTAGTTAAGTAAAAACAACGTTATGGTTATCAGTTCTGCGGAGAGAACTTTAGAAGCTTTAGAAAATGGAAAGGAGTGAAATTCTTCAACAATTTACTTTCTTGATCTTCTTGCGAATTTTTTCAGAAACGGCATACTAACAACAGTCTTTGTGATAAAAGTTGCGTTAAAAGTAAGAAAGACGATTCTAAAACCTGAAGCTTCGACAACGTTATAGTTCTTAGGCGAGAAGCTTCACCTGTAGTGTTTGGTAAAAAATATTCTCTAATCGTATCGTCAAAGGTTCTTGCCGAGAAGAGTGACGTCAGGCATGGCAATTAGTAGAAAATTTACTCGCCAGGATGACAGTTTTAACAGTTATTAGCATAAATTCTTAGGAAAAATTATAGAGTCCCAACTCCTGGACAATACATCCAGACAGTGGTACTGGTGCTTGTGCTGGTCATAGCACAAATGCTTGCAAGATAAGAAACCTCAATGGGGTTCTCAGGCAAGAAGCTCGGCGATTCTTGGATAAAGAGCTAAGAAAACAAGCTTCGTGAACGCAAATCTATAATGACCAAAGCTTTAGAAAAAATAGAGATTACTTATTTTTTTAATAAGGTGAAGTTTCAGCAACGTTAAGATTGTCAGCTCTTCGGAGAGAAGCTTTAACATCGAAAGGAGTGAAATTATTCAACAATTTACTTCCTCCATCTTCTTGCGAGCTTCTTCAGGAACGGTAGACAAGGCACTTCTTGAACTTGAAGCTTCGGCATCTTTAGGCATGGCAATTATTACTAGAAAATTTGAGTCGGCAGCAAAAATAACAAAATAAATTTTTGTAAATTACCGTCCCAATACCAAGACATTTTTTTGTTGCTGCTTCTGGAATTATTTGTCAAAACACTTTCACGCGACGAGTTATGGCGATTCTATAAACAGAAGCTTCGATAGTAGTCATGATGACAATTTAAAAAAATCATCTCGCCGATTGCCGATATCGTGCAGATCCTTCCATTAAATGACAAACACAATCATCATATCCATTCGTCCATTGATCGAAACAACTTTTTTTTATTAAACATTTGTCTTAGTCAACTTCCACCAGTTCCAATTGGGCAAGCCAAACATTAGTCTACTGGGAAAACTGGGAACAAAATAAAAATTCATAGCTATAGGTACTTACTGGGTGATAGTGAAAATCAGACGTCTCACTGCAAGGAAAAAAAAACAACACTCACTTACTCCTTACGATAAATGCTGAGAAATCTTTTCCGAAAGCATAACACAAGCATTGCGGTATAAAGAAAAACATACTAGAAAAGGTGAAAAAGAAATTAACAGAAATATTTAATAAGAACCCGTTGTATAATAATAATAATAATAATAATAATAATTAATTTTGGAACATCTCGTTAAGTCGATATTAATTCCTGTCCTTGCAAGGTGATCCAAGTCGTTACCGAAATAATAATAATGAACTACGAGAATGGTCTTAATCAACTTTTTATTTTTAATGGCTCAGGTGTTAATTTATATTTGAGTCTGAATTGGTCGTCCTATTTATGCTATTTATTTCACGGTTTTTATAATTATTACCGAATACCGGAACGGAACTTCTGCTTCTGAATAGTGGTTTGGCAGCTGACCTAAAAAGGTCGGCAGGTGGAAATTGGTTATTCACTCCTCCATTCATTATATCTTATCTCGCTACGACCACCCTGTATGGAAGGTAGCCTAATTTTAGAACGTCATTTATCTTATTTATTTGTATCAAGGTTGTTGTAAATATGTATAAACGAGTATTATCTTTCAAGGGAAGAAAAAATCTTTTTTTTTTAATATTATTGGTTCCTATCTAGGTACCTATCTGCCCGTTTTTCGCTGATATCTCAAAAACTATAAATCTATTTTCGATCAGTTTCATTTCAGACATACAATAATAATCCTGTTCAGGTCTACGCTGTCGTGTTTAATTTAAGAAGACGTATCTACAAATTAATCTAAAACTGAGTTAAATGCATTTTTAAATTCAAACCTACGAGTACTATTATTGTTGTGTTAAAAACAAAAAGCGTATTTCAGCATTATACAGGCGGTACACGATCCTAAAAGAAGAGCGTATCTACAAATAAGTCTGCTTTGTTAGATTAAAAATGCGTATCTGATTTTATTAATTGAAGATGACGTATCTACACACTATGTTACAACTAAATGGCGTATCTACAGATGTTATGTGCAGATACGCCTTTTATTCTTAACAATAATTGGTTATATGCGTTTGCGCGGTGTTTTGGAAGAGCTTGAGGTTATGATTACAATTCAATATTGTTTAGTTAGGTATACTCATGTTTGTATGTCAATTAATACCTATTACCGTGTATATCCAATCTATATAAACGTAAATAAACGTATCTGCCAAGAGTGCTAACTTATGTTAGCTGAAAAAGGCGTATCTATCAAAAGTCACGTTTGCAGTCAAGTAACAGAGCTCAAAAAACCCACAGTAACTTTTGTACAAGAACAAGACATAACTGAAAATTTTACAAGTCAATTTTTTCAACTTCTATTTTTTTGCAGATACGCCCTTTTAAAATAACACGGCAGTACGTTCTAGTGGTAATCTTAATTTATTATAACAATGATTATGTTTAAATTATTTAAACGAAAAATTAGTAAAATAATAGAAAGAATTTATGAAATCGGTTTAGGTACTGTATAGTTTAAAAGTTGAAAATAACGATTTTCCTCAACGTTCCAATTATTTTTCTTATGTCCGTGCACGAAGCTGGGCGGGTCAGTCTAATTTTAATACAAATCAAGAACTCACCCTTATTTTTTATTGCATTTTAAAATCGAGTTAGCAATTAGGTTTTTTTCTCATCCCTCATTACAAGAATCTTTCTAATAATGGAGACTACGCCATTATTCATCATAATAATTATTTTAAATCAATTATAAAGATCATAAACTGGAACGAACTTCTCCACTCCACTCCGCCCCCTCTCTGAATCAGAATCTCTAAAACTGAACGAAGCTGCATAACTTCTAATAGCTCCCATTCCTCCCTAAAAGCTCCCCTAGCGTCATCACTCATTATCTTTGAAGCTTTTCTCGTCCGTTTCTTCATAACTTCATTCTCATCAGTCGCATTCTCGAATCCTTCACAGACTATCATACCTTACAAGATCGCCGACTCAATATAAATATTTTGGATACAAACTTGAGCGCCCCCTGCCCGCGAGGTGCCGTAACTAAAAAGCATTTATGGCGGTTGGCGGGATATTTAAATTTAAATTATATCTATGAGTTCTGGCTATTTGGAAGTCCACATAATAATTAATTAATACAATTTTCAATAATAACGTCAGCGCATATACGTTACTATTGAAAAGTGCATTAATATTATTTGTGCATGGTTAAATGAAAAGAACAGGTACGTTTATTATTAACTTTTGTTAATTAGTTTTTTATAGTTAAAAAGGCAACCAATTGTATAAGTTAAAAAGTATTATAAGTATCTCATAGGTATAAAAAAAATATCTTGAAAGATTTTTAAAACTATGTAAAAATATTCCTGTTAACATACATCCAATTTCCACCAGTTCACCATAATAATAATATGGAAACTTTTCTGATCATTCAGTGAACACGTTCATGTTCAGGGGACCCTTTCACTGCTAATGTGGAACCTGTAAAAGAAATTCTATATTCAAACAAACGTATAACATACCTAAATGATGAAGAATAATAATTGATATGAGTACCACAAAGCACATTTCTAACTATTTAAATCTTTTACTTACCAGATTAAATTACTGCTGCCTTTCAGTGATATTTTCTGGACTTATTTAAGCACTACAAATCACCCAAATAACATGCAAATTGTAAAATAAATGGTGAACACGACGCAAATTGAAATTTGTTTGTATTTATTTTATTAGTTGTCAAATAGTTTCCAAGGAAAAGAAAGCGAAGTCCGATTGATCACGATGCCTAACGGGTACGAACGAAATTCAAGTTCTCTTGACGGCAGCGCCCCCTGCCCCTGAGGTGCCGCAACTTAAATTCAATGTTCAAGGTCATATATCTGAGTTGGAGGGCCCTGGAATCCTTCCCCATCCCTATTATGTTGAAGAAATACCAAGAAGTGGACGAAACGTCCAGCAAGGATATATTGACAGTTGACACCTTACACCTCTTTTCAGCATCGGTTTGAAGTGGTACTAACATTGGCGAGTCAAAGGAAATGGGATATTCGCTGTCAGGGAATCCAGAGAACATCCCGGATAATCATCGGGAGTTAATACCTAATGTTTGGATTGTTTATAATTTTTTTAGGGATTCTAAGGAGTTGTTTGTTGAAATAGTATTACTTTGTTGGAAGTTGAGGGATTCTTTTGTTATTGTTATGATGAAGCCTTATAATAGTAAGGGATGAAACGGCAGTTTTATTTTGTTATTTGACCGTATTGGATTTATTTAACTGGAGGGTTGGTGTTGATGTCGACGAAGAAGAATGACGTTAAATATATATATTTTTTAATTGTCCTAATTTAAAATGCAATTTTTTAATATATTTCAGGATGTAATTAGGCTCGTTATTAATAGCACAAGGAAAATTATTTAATACAGAAGAAAAATATATTTATTAAAATCTAAAAATAATAATAACAAAAGATGATTTGCTCCTATTGTTCTCATCCTTGACATTAAATACAAACTATGAATTTTTATTGCTCCTTTTGTTTCCTAGGTACTAAAAAGAATCGACTTAATTACCTAAAAAGATAAAAGATAAATGCTCGGATTGAGTTCAGTAATTTTGCAACGCGTTCGTTCGTTTATTCTAATTATCGGAATATTTATCTCTAAGATGTCCTACCTACAAAGACAAACGGAATGGTCTAGGCTAGGCCATTCTTCCATTTAATGGAACAACAAATTATCCTTATCAGTCAGCGTAAAATTACAACTATTAAGCCCAAGTTAACATCAATTAAACGGTGTTAAAATTTCAGATGATTTATGTTTTGACATAGTTTTCAGCAAGATTGTGAAAGTAGATTAGGTCGTGTCATCAATGTGGTTTGTCACTCGACAAATTGTCAACACGTCAATTAGATTTTTCTACGATTTATCATTTAATTCGTTCCGTCGTACGAAATTTATCCCTGATAGCAGAAGGTGATGGCTGCGGCTGCGGCTGTGGCGACGGCGATGGTGATGGTGAAATCACGCATTTCCTCAATCAGGATTATTTCACCTTGAAATCATTATAATTAGCCATAACGAAAAAGATATTAATTAATGTCGACAAGCCCAACAATAAACAAGAAGCGTGAAATCATTACGTGACTGACTATCTTCGAATTATGCAAGAGTTTCGTTCCAGTCTTGAGACAATTCTACTGAACAAATAAACGTAGAAAAATAATTAATAAAATTTACAACAACTCGCCGATAGAATCAGATGAAGAAGAATTTTACCTGCAGACTTTTTAGAGAAATAGCAGGCTCCGAAGTCGAGCGACAATGTCGTTTAAAAGACAGATGATTTTTAATATCCCATGACTGGCAGATTTAATCATATTATTATTTTCTGGCCTCTTATTTAGGCGTCTTCGGGGTAGGTTAAATTATTTTGGTGGTTTCCTGACCTATAATTTAACAGTTGGGTTCTATCTTATTTTGAGACTCCTGCATGGCTAGAGACATCTGCTCATTTTAATATATGATTGGTTCAAACTCGAGACGACTTTTTGCACCTTCACCTTTAGTCTTCAGTTAGTTTTCTTCAAACCAAAAAAATTTCTATAAATCGATAAAAAAGAGTAAGTGGAAGGTGACAACATTAAAAATTAGTACAACTCCCTTAATAAAATTGTCGTAATATTCGCACTTTTCTTAGATAATTAAAATATGTGGTAGGTACCCATAAAAGTTGTGGTCTAGTTGAACAACCCCATTTCTCTTCGTGAAAAGGAGAGCTTCTCTTAGCTGTGTAACAGCTAACGCAAACCGTAAACGGTTAAGGATCACTAGACAATTTTTCTCAACTTCCTGGTGACATTTTCAGGTTGAAAATGCCACCGCTTTCGTAATCATTTTATTTGGGTGGTCTTCTATTATACGACTACGAATGTAACGACATTAACACTCATCATCAGACTCTGCGGACTACTGAATGGAACGGGCGAAGCCATATAAGGATCTCGAAGGTAAAAAATCGATAGATTGAATGGAATCTCTGAAGTAATAAAATTTCCAAACGAAACCCTAATGTCCGTGAGAAAACAACAACGCAAACCAACTCGGACACAAAACAGGCTATACAAAATATTTATATTGACACATGACTCGGTAAGGCGACCCGCTTACGCTTACACGCAGCACCCCTGTAGATATCTGAATAGAGAACAGCTCCGACCCCCTTTCACATTCGAGCGGTTATAGAGATATGTTTTATTAGATCGCTGAAAAAATAGATTTTTGCATAGAGTCATATAATCCCGATCTAGTGGGGTGCTTCTTGTATGAATTAGAGCTCGTAAAATGTAGTTTTTACTACATTTAAAAGCAAAGTAGGGAGTTAAAACCTAATCCCTTGACAGTGTAAAGGGGACTGGCTTTTAGTTGCTTTAATATTTCAAGAACATATTGCCTGCCGCCATCAGGACACCGTCGAATGTAATTTTTATGGTCGAATTTTCAACACATGCTCAACGTGCTACTGAAAGTTATGGAGATAATAAAAAACTACCACTGACTACGGCTACCTATCACAATTTTTCCCAGGATTAGGTACATCTCCCAGCAAATTATAATAAAAAACGAAAAGATAAAATTATCCATTTTCATCAGTCATATTATCGTATCTACCTAAATGTTTAATTTTTTTTGTGGTAAACGAGTTTAGTAAATAATGACGACGGCAATGCTCGTCAGCGATTTTTTTAGGATTTCCCCAGCTCGCGAAAAAATATAAATGTTGAATTATGAGAGTATAGCCGCCACTTTATGCTCATTACACGTGTTTCAAAAAAACATTTATCTATAAAAGTGGAAACACTGTAATGCAACAAATAGACTAGTAGACTACAAAATTGCTCCTAAATTGATGTTGAAGAGGTAGAAGAACTCTAACGATGTCATCCCAGGGAAGGACGACCTTACAGCGCACCATAACCATCGGCAGCCATGGACCTACCAAACCTCATAAAGGTCCAAATCTACGAAGCCGAAAAAAATAAAATGGAAAGTTTGCACAGCACCAAAGGTCAATAATTTACTAGTGACAGATGGCTTACCTGAACAATGATATGGTCAATAAAAAATTAATGTGGTCAGATTTTCTGACAAGGAGGGTCCTTAATAGTGGCCCAAATAACCAATAAAATCAAGGGAAGCAGACTCAGCAGACTTCGTATGAATAGACACGTATTGTAGTGACAAGAGAAGATATCTATCCCCCTCATAAATGTGCTCAACCTCAAGACCAAGCAACGATCAATCACCAAGAAGCAGACCAGCAGCCTCATGGTGTATGAAATGAATGTCAGGAAAGATCTGAATTCTAAAAGCTCATCACATCTTGCTAATAACAAACCAAACCAGGATAGATCATTCTGGCGCCGAAGTAAAAGGAGACCCGATAGAAAAGGTGAGAAAAGGGCTTGAAGAAGAAAAAGAGTCCAGTATTTCGGAACGCGAAAAGTTCATAAAACAGTGACATTTTTCTGGAGTTTTCTTCGCTGTGAAAGGGAGTTATCAACCATTCTATCAATTAATCTTGAAAAAATGAGTGTCACTCTCTCCCATTTTGACTCGCTCAGCACTTTCCAGCACTTCCGAAAATGAGAAGCTCTACACGAAACACTGATAATGCTCTTGAGGAATATTTTTCTTCACTCTGAAGAAGCGTTTTCAACTCTTCAATCAATTAATCAGAGAAAAAATGAAAAATCTAGAAAACTGTCTCTCAAAATAGAATTTTGACTCGCTCAGCTCTTCCCAAGACTTCCGAACATGTGAAGTTTATACAAGAAACACTGAAAATGCTCTTGAGGAATAATTTTCTTCATTCTGGAGAAGCGTTTTTAACTTTTCAATCAATTCATCAGAAAAAAAAATAAAAAATGAAGGAAACTTTCTCTCAAAATCTCATTTTGACTCGCTCAGCACTTTCCAGCACTTCCGAAAATGAGAAAGCTCTACACGAAACACTGATAATGCTCGAGGAATATTTTTCTTCACTCTGAAGAAGCGTTTTCAACTCTTCAATCAATTAATCAGAGAAAAAATGAAAAATCAAGAAAACTGTCTCTCAAAATCTCATTTTGACTCGCTCAGCGCTTCCCAAGACTTCCGAACATGTGAAGTTTATACAAGAAACACTGACAATGCTCTTGAGGAATAATTTTCTTCATTCTCTGGAGAAGCGTTTTTAACTTTTCAATCAATTCATCAGAAAAAAATGCTCTTGAGGTATATTTTTCTTCACCCTGCAGAAGCGTTCTCAACCCTTCTATCAATTAATCAGAGAAAATTTGGAAAATCAAGGAAACTCTCTCAAAAAATCTCATTTTGACTCTCAGCACTTTCCCGCACATCCAGAGGAATATTTTTCTTCACTCTGGAGATGCTTTTTCAATTCTTCAATCAATTAATCAGAGCAAAATTGAAAAAAATCAAGGAAACTCTCTCTCAAAATCTCATTTTGACTTGTTCATCACTTCCGAACATGAGGAGTTAATACAGGAAACGCTGAAAATACTCTTGAGGAATATTTTTCTTCACTGCGGAGGGGAGTTTTTAACTCTTGTATCAAAATTGAGTAAAACTAGCTCTATTGACTCGTTCATTTTTACTCGCTCAAAACTTTCCAGTATTTCATCGGAAGGCGCGAAGTTCGTACGCGAAACATTGACAATGCTCTGAAGGTATATTTTCCGAAGGGGGTAGGGGTGATTGTTGCCTCTTCTAATAATTAATAATTAATCATGAAAAATTTTTTAAAAATTGAGGGATACTCTCTTTCAAAATCTCATTTTGACTCGCTCAGCGCACCTTCCAGGACTTCGGAACGAGAAAAGCTCGTACGTGAAACACTGTCAATACTCTTGATGAAGACTTTACTGTGGTTGTGTAATTTTTAACGGTTCGATCAACTTATCATTGGAAGTTTGGAAAGATTGAGTGAAGCTCTAAAAGATCTCTAAATCTTGTTTGTTCTCGCTTCCAAAACCGTCAGGAGCTTGAATGAAAATCACCGAGGATATTGAGATTTTTTTACTCGTCTATATCCATTTCTCATATAAAATCATACAACATTGAGTGAAACTCACTCCTGCCCCTATCTATTATCTAAGGGGATTTACATGTAATATTTAGGAAAACATTGATAAAGTTAGTTACCTATAGGTATAATTATAGAACCAAGTACATACAATTATTAAAATAAAAAAAAGAAAACAATGAGACATTGGTGAGTTTTATGATCCTACAAATGGCTATTGATTTTAATAACTTTAATGATTATGAGTAAGACTTTAAAAATACTTATTCGATAACAATCAGGAACATTGAAAGCTTTATGTTACCGTTTCATTCCAGAAATATTCCAGGCATTTTCATAAAACAATCTAAAATCAACATTTCACTTTTTCCTGATTTAATAATTTCCCGAGAAACACTAAATCCCATTTCCAGATACTTAAAATTTGCACATCGCGTGTATTACAACAAACTAAATTTTCCCGGTCGGACTTTTATACAAAAAACATGACGCATTTTCAGGGAAACTTATTAATTCACATCAAGATATCAAAAAATTATTACAGTAATTATATTGCACCTAAAATACGGGGACCAAGAATATTTAAAGCATTACCATCGGAGATACAATCTACACCATGGACAAGGGGTAGTTTAATTATTGCTCCATTGTTATTAGCGGCATGGTCGATGGGATAGGAAGACACTCTGGTCTGTCATTCATGATACCATCTAATTAATACGATGCCTGAAATGCACATTATGTAACTTCAACACCAGAGAACCTGATACGATCTTTTTAATGGTGTAAATTGCTACTCTGCCCAGCTATTCTTTATAATTTATTTTCGTTAATCAAATCAAGAAATGCTTACTGCTTTCTTATTTATATTAACCTCATTAAAATTAAAATGTTTTCATAAAAAAATTGTCCACAGATCTGAGAACGTTGCGGTATACTCTTAAATATTCAAGAGACCAGAAGAACAAGTATTTATAATCAAATTTCGGTATTATTTTGGTATAGTGTCACGTCACTAAAGCCGCAAGACTCAAGAACAACATTGTCATATTGTCAATAACATCCCTGTAGATTTGCTTTTACGTAGAAAACATTTGCCGAGCAACCAAAGGCGTATTTTTTTTACGAAAATCGTCAAAATCATATTTATGAAACACGATACTTCTGAGATAAAAATTTTGGGGCCTTATCCTCACTTTATGACCTCCGTCACACAGCCGCAAAACTGAGAGCTGGCTCAACCTAATGGCGTCATTTTTTTTCATCTTGGATTCGCCCCTCCCCTACCCGCCTTCCTATTCAGGACCGAATAGAAGATCTCAAAAACTGGATTTCAGTTATGACATCTGATAGTTAGAAGAGCTCTAGAAATTTTTTGTCGATTTTAATTGTTTCAATTTTTGTTATCATAATTTTTTTATTCCAATTACTCATTAAAAAGGGTAGAAACGTAAAATATCTAAACATATTTTACTTACAATGCGGGGGTTTTAGGGATATAGAAGTGTTTGAGCCTGAAAACAGTCACTAGAACGAAAGTTGAGTATAAAATGTTGAATAATTCTAACAATTCGCTTCATCCATAAGCAGCTCTCGAGCTGGAGCTACCCTTTTCGAGTAGCATTAAAAGTGGAGAGAAATGGGGGTTGGTTTAAAATGCACAGAACAATTTTAATACATATAATAAAGCCCCGTCGCTGTCGGTTGTCCAGTGGCAAAGTATTGTGTAATAGGAGTGTGTAACTGAAAGGGCGCAGCAGGGGGTAGAATATCATCAGGTACCCCCTGAAATCCGCCGATAATGGCACGGCATTATTATCCCTTATTGGTAAAGAGTTTCTTTCTGACGTGCATGAGTTACTCTGACATCTGTCCATGTAATCGACATAAATAGAGTAAGTCGTTGAGTGGAAATGCGTTTGTGCGTTTAATGAGTCGATTCACATTTCGATGCTATGCTAATTACTATTATTAAGAATTGAATTTTAGTGTCAAGACATGGATTGTTTCTAATTAGGATCAATTAAGCGAACATGTGTGGTTACTTGGTTTAGGATTAATGATTATTGGGTTTACGTATTATAGTATTACGTTCCATGTAATTAAAATTGAAAATGTGAATTTTACGGTTTCATGGTTTTCATTATTATTGTGTGTTGTGTGTGTGTGTACCTACCTATCTAAGGTAGATATGCGTGTATGTATGTTGTATGTGTATAATATACTTACACATAGAAATACCATACATTTTTCTATGCAATTTATGGTTTAGTTAAACTGAATTATGATATCGTAAAAATAAATTGCAAACAATAAAAATCCATGTAATTTTTTTTTCTCAAATCCCGTCGTGTTCTATGAATGTAAAATGTTTAAGATTAAATTACCCTGAAGTTGTTGCTTGTATGATATAATTATTTAAATTGCTTAATTTAAATGAATTAACACAAAAAATAAAATGATATATTTAAAACAGCTTTTTAGATGACTCTGTAAACCGCCCGAGGGCGATTTTTTTAGTATTTGTTATTCTCAAACACCTGGTTAGAAAATACTCTCTTGTGGCAACGTTTTTTTTTCTATGTTTAACTGAAATTGCAAGCCATGTCGTAACCGCTCGCGGACATGTGTTTATTTGACACACCTAATTACCCTACATATTATTACATGATACTCAAAAGTACCGTGAAGTGCTTAGCCAGTTACATGTCCTTTAAAGTGTGCTCAGACCAAGGTTGCACAAAACAATCGCTAATTCAATGTAATCCTTTTTTTTTAATCGTCTTTTTCTTCTACAAACGAAAATTAACCACAACCTAATTTTCGGTAAAAGCGCACACATTATGTGGGTTACGAAAATGAACGTTACATTTCTGCTGGGATTATTTTTATGATACTTACTTACATTTTTTTAAATTGAATTAATTATATCAGGCTTCATAAATTCATCATAGTCACGAAATTCTTTTCATACGATAATTTTTGTGGATCTCATAAAAATTACAAATAAAATTAATTTCCTCATAATTTTATGATTATGAGAATACGATATAACTTGCTTTAATTTGGACAGTGGTACTCCAAAAAAGCACTTTTTATCGCACAATTAAGATACTAAGATAATTTTTGAGCATGTCGAACAAATGTTCAAGGAATGTTAGTGAATATTTTATAATTTTTCTTTAAAGGCTTCCATGCATGGTTTTTATAGGCAAATAGTTTTTTTTTTCTGCGAAGTTAGCACAGCCTTTTTTTTCTTTCTTGAAAACGCAATTGAGCCGTAGGTAATGTGCTCGTGTTATGCTACCTTATGCCGTAGAGAGAAAAAATTTGCGATTTTTATGGTCAAAAATATGATTTCTTTGTTAAGTTGGCACCACCTTTTGTTTTTCTTCCTTCAAAACGCAAGTTGCGTGCTCCTGCTGTTCTTCCATGTGCCTCAGAAAAGGAAATTTCGATAATTTTTTAATTTTTTTTCTATTAGGAAATGGAATATATTTTCTAATAATTAAAAAAAAAATCAAGTATTAATGTAATGTGCTTTTGTTGTTCTGCCATGTGCCATAGAGAGAGAGAGAGAGAAAATTGCGAATGTACGATTTTTATGGACAAAAATATTATTAAAAGAAAATTTCCGCATTTGGATGCGGAAGCAAACTCTCTGGTTGGAGTTTCGGGCACTGCCAGCATGACAACTGTTATGGGCGATGGAGGATTGCTCCGAACCCACCTAACAGGCTAGCAATTGCACTCTGTGTGCTTATACTCATTGACCTACATTTCATTATTTTTATGGAAAAATATTATTCTTTTGAGAAGACCTGTTTTTTCTTCAAAATGCAAAGTTGGTGCCGTAGTGTGCTCATGTTGGCTGCCCTGTGTCGGAAAGAAAGAAAAATTTTGACGAATTTGCGATTTTTATGGACAAAAATACGATTGTTTTATTAAGGGTTCCACTTTTTTTTGTCTGTGGCGAATTTGCAAATTTGTATGGTCAAAAAAGATTATTGTTATGTCAAGTTGGCACCACCTTTTTTCGTTCTTCAAAACGCAAATTGTGCCATAGTGTGCTCGTGTTGACTGTCGTATGCCATAGAGAGATAAAAAAACTTTGAGAATTTTATGATTTTATGGTCAAAAATTATTTTTGCGCATAGTTGGAGCACTTTTTTCTTTCTTCAAAACGTAAGTTATACCGTAATGTGCTCCTCTGTTGTTCTGCCATGTGCCGTAGAGAGAGAGAGAGAGAGAGAGAGAGGAAATTACTATTTTTATGGACAAAAAATGATTTTCTTGGGAAGTTGGCACTACCTTTTTTTTCTCTTTCTTCAAAACGTAAGTTGTGCCGTAATATGCTTTTGTTGTTCTGCATTATGTACCTACTATAGAGAGAAAATTATTACAAATTAACTATTTTTATGGACAAAAATACAATTTTTTTGCGAAGTTGCCATCACCTTTTTTTCTTTGTAAGAAGATAAAAGAATTAGCGAATATTTGATTTTTTTTACAAAAATATGATTATTTTGCGAACTAGGTATCACTTTTTTTCAAAACGTACCTAAGTGCCGTAGAGAGATAAACTTTGCAAAATTGCGAGTTTTATGGTCAAAATATAATTTTGCAAAGTTGTCACCACCTTTACTTTTGCTTTCTTCAAAACGCAAGTTGTGCTATAATTTGCTCGCTCGTGTTGGGCTGTCATGTGTTTTTTGCGGAGAAAAAAGAAACATTTTTGCGGATTTGCGAATTTTAATTGTGTGTGCTGCCATGGCCGTAGAGAGAATGTTTTATTTGTCGAATTTGCGATTTTAATGGATAAAAATACTTAGAACAGTTTCTTCTTGGTGTTAAATTCAAACAGCATTTTTTTTCTCTTTTTTTTTTAATTCCTTACCAATTAAATGTTCATTTCCATATTACGCGACTCGTATGCCATGTAGTAAAGAAGGTATTTTTTAAGAGGGAACATCGGTCTTAACTAATGTAGTTAAGACACAGTCCCACCATTCTGGTAATTTTGGCTTCGAGATCGAGCTCATATAGCCATAGAATAATTTTAATTATATAGACGAACACAACCAAGACAAGACTGGGATTTGAACCCACGCGGTGACAGTCAACGCGGATTAGTAGTCTTCACCTCCAACTCGATGAGCTACACTCCTCTCCGAGTAGGAAGATTTTGAAATTTTTTTTTAGAAATCTTCAAATTTACGGAAAAACTAGAACAGACTTTAAATTAAAAACTAAAAAAGCTTTCAGTAAAATTCACAAAACCTTTCTTTCGGCACATTTTTTGTCCTGCTAACTATCTACAACATTAGAAGCTCTATATTATTTCACAATCTTTTAAATTTTCCTTCAAACTTCTTACGATAAGAATAAAACGTGTATGAATAAGTGAAAAAAGGACTACTTTGTATTAGTTATCAGAAGCAAGACTTGAAACGACGATAAGATCTGGTCCATAAATTATACATCAAAGCTTGACCATAAAAATGTAACTTGTAACTTGTAACTTCAAACTAGATAAAATGTACAACTCACACAACCCCTAACCCTGTATAAGGTATATAAAGTTTTTAATGGATAAAGTTCAATATTACGAACGTAAACTCACAATGTTATATAGAGAATAATCAATACGGAGAACTCACTTCTAAAACGTTTAAGCTTAAGCGAAAACAATAAGTTTACTGATCGACTTTCAAGTTGTATACGGGCATAATTGAACTGACTATTTTCTAGAGGTACACTTTACTTAGAATAACAGACATCGCGGGGAAGAGAATAATGAGGGAAATTCTACCTTTTAAACTACCAGCCAAGGAAAATTAGATTTTTTTTTATTTATCATCCAGGAAATAAGACTAGTTAGTATTTTATTTCTCGCTCGTATATCTCCTCACCTTACTTGTATTTAGAGCAAGACTACGACTACAAAGCGAAGCAATGCAAATTGGAAAAAAAAATTAAAAAAATAAAAACTGAAGTACAAAACACCGTCGGCGTGTTTAGATTATATCAAATTGAAATTATATTTCCTTGGCACAGTTATTTACAATGATTAGAATAATTATATCATCCAATTCTCGTAACTTTGCACGATTTAGAAACCGTACCAAGCTGGCTGTTACGTAACGAAATTTGCCTGAATTATTACCGTGGACACGAAAAATTTAATTTATTTATTTACATTGGAGCTGTCATCTGGCCAATTTGAAATTATATTTTAATTGGCCGTTCTGGTCAATTTTATATTAAGGAGTGTCCTTCAGATTTTTAATTTGGAGTAATTTCAATTTTCTGCTGATGAGCTTCTTGTTACGAGGTGCCTACTTCACTTAATTCAAATCCAGCAAACGGAACGGTTATTAAATTATATAAGGGAACGGATATTAATAGTGTGAAGGATTTTCTTCGCTCCTATTATTTATGTCTAATCGAAATTCCCTCCCTTTCAATTTCATATTAAGTCTGTTTTTACTTTTAATGGATGATAGGTATAAGTATAGGCTAATAAAGACCAAAACATCATTATTTCGACCCAATTATTCTAAAACAGTTCATTCAAATTATCTTCTGTGTCTTTGACGTATCACTCATCATAGTTCCCCTGGTTACAGGTCTTTTTTCTACTTTTAATTTTTTTTTATTCTTCTTCATCTCGCTCTTATTTGATTGCCTCTCATTTTGTTCTCATGGGGTCTCCCTGTTCAAATGAGCAAGCCTTATAACCTGCAATGCAAAAATGGCAATTATAGACGAATGACCATAGTAATATTTTAGTAATCTTTCAACCATAGCTTTGGTATCCTCCAATCCATCACCTCTTCCCTCGAATTCTGGCTTCGACAAATGATTCTGTCGATGAGTCTCTAACGATCAATAATCATTAACTAAATTGCAAGAAAAAATCGATCAGGGCGAAATTACAGGTAAAATTTTTGGAAACAATTTTGCCCTTTTACCACCGTCAAAAATGTTTTAGGAACAATTTTTCAATTTTATAAAATTCCATGAAAAAGCCGATATGAGCATAATTGCTGGAATTTTTTTTTCGAAACAATGTTACCCTTTTACAAAATTTTCATGGAAGAACCGATTAGGCGTATAATTGCATGAATCATTTTTTAGAAACAATGTTGCCCTTCTACAATATTTTCATGAAAGGTAGCCATGTAGGCGAAAATGCAAGAAAAAAATTATTTTGTCCTTTTACAAAACTTTCATAAAAACATCGAAAAACCGATGTGAGCAGCATTCCTTGAACATTTTTTTCGAAGTAGTTTTGCAATTGCACCAAATAATATTCATGAAAAAATCATGTGTGTGAATTTTTCACAAAAAAATTTTTGAAGACAATTTGCTCTTATAAAAATGTAAATTCTGAGTAGCTTTACTAAAAAAAAATGTTAACTAATGTGAAAATTTAACTCTCTACGAGTTCAGAAACAATATAGACGAAGATGCGAAAATACTTATATTATTATGTCTTAGAACATTATAAAATTGCAATTAAAATGAAATAAATAAAAATGATTCTCTTGATAAGATACAACCCCGGCAACATAGACACTTTCATTAGTCTCGGTACCTATGATACATTGTATTATCGCAAACACAATTCCAGGAAGAATTATTGCCTATAACATAAAATAATTCTGTAAAAAAATTAAACAGCCCAATAATAATGAAATATTTCCGCGCTCTCCATGAATGTAAATTGATTTTATTAATAGCATTTTTGGAATGGCCGCCTGGCATATTTATAAAACAAAATCCCCATATCCATCCTGATGCTCTTTTGAATCTGCATGGCATGGCATGCATGCAATAGTACCAATGATTAGGTTTATGTTTCAGGGCGAATGCGGGTCCGTTATTTAGTGCACATACCGTCAGTCACGTTGGCACGAACAATACATTTCACATGCATAAAACTCAAACCTAATTGTCATATTACATTTCGTCTGTATTTAAATATGAACTGAACATTTCACCTCACATCACAAAGGACCTTCTCGCATCGCTACACTTCAACCGCAACGCAAGTAACCCGAACTACGATTCTCTCTCGGCGACATTTGAATTCTGGTGATACTTGCACCATCCAAAAATAATGTTAAGTCGCTCTACCAACCAGTCTTGGGGAAAAGGACATTCATTGTAATGGACAATCTTGTTATTTCTTCACCGGGTGATTTTACGGTATTCAAATTAACCCTCAACTTAAGCAAATGATCCTGTTTTTTTTTTGTCTAACTTTTGAAGAAATAATCGTAAAAAGTTTTTCTGATTATTCATTGGATTATTTCAATTTTTTACGAGGTCTACAACAATTACAGTGTAGAATGTCGTGACTGTAGGTATAGCAAAATTTACAAGAGCTTTTTTACGGAGTACTACTGTCAATAAATTCAAGTAAACTATCTTATTAAGTTCGGAAAATATACTCGTCCTGCAAAAAATCATAAAATATTCACTGGCTGCTGGGTTTTTTTGAAATTTCTACGTCATACTATAGAATATCATACTAGCAAAAATCATTGTATAGAATATCCTCATTGCGCTATAAATTTTAAAATGGTCCTTTTTGATGTATAGTACGGCTAAAGCCCAAAATGGCGTTGCTAATTTTATTCGCATGACAAAAATGTTGTAATTCATATGAAAAGATATATAAAAATATTAAAAATAAGAGCGGTTTCCGCCAACAGAGCACAAGATCACGTTACTCATTTCACAAAAAAAATGAATAATAATTATTTTAAAGATGAAACGGACCCGAAGTTGCAATATTTTTGATCCACTTAAATTAGTGCTGCTTCTTTCAGCATCTCTTTTTTACTTTTCAATTAATTCTAAAAAGGTTAAAGTTGTCAAACTCTCATCATAACAATTGCTCAAATAAATGATCTGTGGCTACTGTTACCAGTACCAGTACCGTGTCATAGTGTCAATAACGTACTCGTAATAATTTATGATAGATTTAAATTAACAAAAAAAAATCGAGTTGTCCTACAGGAGCCTGTTTCCAAGCCTAAGCACTAAGCACTAAGCACTATTCACTCAGGGAACCAGAACTCACCCTCCGGCAATCAGGGGTCCATGAATAATCCGGCACATTCAGAATCAGATACAATCTCGAGAGGTTTTTTGTGTTCCTCAAATCAGGTTTAACAATACTGCCGAATCAACTCCGGGGTTGATCTTCGCACTTTCAGAAACTCTCACCGTGTCTCTAATAATACCTGGTGTAAATTGTTGTCGTGGCAAATTTTATTTTACCCCGTATTCATCACGCTTTGTGGCCTCTAAGGACGTTGATTGTTATTTATTTCTTGAAATGAGGCTCTCGCTGATAGCCCGCGGTAGATAAATTGATGCTGTTGGATCCGAATTGACAGTTTATTCGGGGATTATTAATGATAGCCGGCTATAAGGGTGGCTGTTGGAACACTAACTACACTACAACACCACCATTATAAATATGTTATTATTTTTATGTATGAGGTACGGTGGATTCAGGGGTCTAGCTATGTATTTATAACCAATGCTATCGTCATCAAATAATAATAATAATTAATCTCAATAAAAAGAACAATTTTTTTCTTGTCTCGTTTATGGAATAAATACTTGTTCTTCATAATAACTGTCATAGTTTTTTAACTATTGTGAATTAGTATCGAAAGCCTAAAAGCAAAAAGAATTTTTTGCAGCCTGCAAAATGATCTAAAAACTGCACAAAGAAATTTGCCATTTTGTACCTATCTCGGCCAGTAGTATGATAGCCCTATCATGGGCCAATAAAGATGAAGTTATAAATGACTGTATCTGTGGTTACTAGAGGATACGTCCATTAAAATATATACTTCAATTTGTTAGTGATAATTTAATGTCATACAGTTGAAATGCTTTCATTTCTGTGGCTGATAATACCTACTGCTATCATGCTATTGGACCAGATGCAAAATGGCGGCTGTTCAATCAAAAAGTGGATACTACTAGACCCACTGTTCTATAGTGTCCGCCAAAAAAGTTCGTCATATGTACTTGATTTCACTAAGAAATCGGCGTTTATTTAAACTTCAAAGGTACAAAAACAAAAATTTCAAAATTTAATATGTTTTGCGACAAAATTGAGCAATATTCATCAGATATTCACCAAGAATGTATGTATTGTCAATGATGAAAGAAATTAAGTTTTTTAATACAGGTGACCAAAAAGTGGTAACTTTTTAAACTTTCAAGTTTTTGCCCATTTTTCTTTCTGTCATTTGATTTATGAATTAAAAAAAATTGAAAATGACAAAAATTGCAAAATTACAATCTCCCTGAAGTATAGGTACTACTTATGTCACTTTTTAGCCGTGAAAAACAATTTTTATTCAGCATTTTCAAACTTTTTTCAATGTAGAATACTCGAGAGAAACTTAAAAAATATTTTTTTCACTTATTAGCGCACTGCCTATAAGCCGAACGTGTAAAAGTAAAGATAATCCAAGCTCGGAAAAGTAGTTCAATAGCATCTTACGTGTCTGCTCAAGGAGTACATTTACCTACCTGAAATGTCAAATCTTGCCAGATGTTAATCTATACTGGAGTTGCAATAGTGTTCAAATACCTACTAGAACACTATTTTCTTTGTGGTTTGAAAAAAAATTCTTCCTTAATTTTAATCGCTTTATTTTGATAAAATGCTTGTAAAAAAACTCCGTAACTGTTTAAAAATCGACAAACTGTGGATATGAAAAAATAAGAAGAATTTATTTTCAACACAAACAAGGAAGTTCTATTATAATAGCACTCTTAATATAATTTTTTAAAGGTTGTTTCTATAAAAAATTTAAAACCTTTCAAATAAGCTGTTTTAACAGTGATAAGTAGTAATGGTTCAATCTAAAAAATATTTTTTTTGGTCCCGAAAAATTGTGTTTTTGCAGTTAACATTTGTTTTTCATGTTAATTTAATACGATACTTCTGAAAACTAAAAAACTTAAAGAAAGATACATTGAAGTCTAAATGTGCCAGTCATGCCAAAAAAAATATAAAAGATTCAAAATATTCGATCCAGCTTGTGACCTCAAGGATTGTTTTCACAAAGAAGTTCTAAAATTTCAAAATAAACAACACCACATATAGGTAATACATATGTGATAATATGTTTTTTCAGTGTGTTGGAATAGAGCATTGTTTTTTTGCAGTTATAAAAAACAATTCTTCCTTCATTTTTTTTTTTTTTTTGTAAAATACTTGTACAAAACTCTAAAAACTGTTGAAAGATCTCCGAACTGTGAACGCGGAAAAATAAGAATATATTTTCAACACGAAAGGAGTTCTATTACAGCAATCTTATTAGTAAATCTTTTTATTGGTTGCTTCTGTAAAAAATTGAAAACCTCCAAATGGTAACAGTAATGTTTCAATCTCAAAAAGTATTTTTTCAGACCCGAAAAATAGTTTTCTTGCAGTATCATATTTTCCACACAATAATTTTATAAAAAAAACTCTGAAAACTTCAAAAACTTAAAAAGGTCCTCTGAAGTCTAAATGGTAGAAGAGTTTTATTTCGTAATAATTGAGTGCCAGTTGCAGAATTTTTGACTTTTTCTCATAATTAAAAAAGGTAAAAAACATTAAAAATTGCACAGCAGTTGCTCCATGAATTAGCAACTTGAAAAAAATAGGGCTATACTTTTTCAGGACTGAGTGGGAAATTTTTTGCCTTTCTGACCTTTTTCTTGGAAGAGTTATGCCAAAAAATATCAAAAAAATTCAAAATATTCGATCCAATTTGTTCTCAAGGATATAGTTTTCATAAGAAATTTCTAAACTTTCAAAATAAGCAAGACCACCATAATCTATGCGGTAATATGTTTTTGCAGCCCTGAAATTTCTTTGTTTGCAGTTTCATCCCTTGCTCATAATAATTAAAATCCTTGTAAAAACTTCAGAAACTGTGTAAAAAAACCATTCCATACATCGACGTCTGAATGAGCAAAAAGATTGAAAGAATAATTTTCGGCTAAGTTTTTAAAGCATTTTCGACTTTCTCTTCTATTTTAATTAAGACTTCAATACTCGCTTATTTAACATCGCAGGAAACTCGGTTCGATTTAATAAAAAAAAAGCGTCAAATAAGTTGCCATTACCCTTACGAGCGCGAAGAATTTTTCCAGCGCTGGAAAATGCTATCATTTTCATATTTTTCCCTCTAATTAGTAGACAAAAAAAAATCGAGAAAACGAAACTAGAGAAGAGAAAACAATATTGTGGATGATAAATAAAACGCTAATTTTTTATAAATTCTACCATAATAATGATGGTAGAATGATTATCAATGTTACACGTGTTTCGCTACTTTTAAAGAAGCAACTTCAGACATATTTTATTTATATCAATAAAGTATCAATAATTTTATTCATTTACATATTTATGTCTGAAGATGCTTCTTTAAAAGTAGCGAAATACGTGTAACGTTTTTATTATTCATCATTATACAGTAGAATTTTTAAAAATACTATAGTGTTTTATTTATCATCCATCAAAATGCAGAGATTCTATAAAGTAAGGGTTAAAAATATAAATTTTATACAAAAAAAAAAAATGTGAATGTTTTTTTCATGGGTAAGTATTTTTATTTTAATAAATTTTTCACACCCATTAGTGTGGGATAGTAAAAATTCTTATCGCTCTTAACAATTGTAAGTTCGAGGCTGCTCTACTTTCATAGAGTGTTTATGACCGTAACGAATCTTACAATATTCTGAACAATTCGAATCCCTCAACTGATCGGTCCTAACATCTGTGTATAAGAACTAGTGTCCTTCGATTATCCTGTATTATAATAGGGTTAGTATTTTCTTATCTGCTGTATTTTATTATCACTTCAAAGAATAAAATTTCAGTTCTATTGGTGCAACAAAAGTATAAAATCACCTCATCTGGTGTTCTTTGAATTATACAAAAAAGTATTTACCAGAGTTTATAACCATAACAAATTTTACAATATCCTGGAATGCATTGTCATTGTCGGCGCCGGATCAATTAGATCCCTTCAATTGGTCGCCCCTGAAACATCTGTGTCCTTCGGCATTGTCCTGAAGTGGTATTTTCTTATTTTATTATTGTCGCTCCGAAGTATAATTCAGTTCTATTTCCTGTATATTTCAGCAGATTAAATAATAAAAGAGAATTATTAAAAATTCTCAAAATAAAATTGTTCTCAGGCGATGATAAAAATTTTGCAGAAAAAGCAGGTAGAATCCGTTAATAATGTGTGATTGTATTTATCTGTGAATGAGAGATTGGGGTTTTAATACAAGAGCGGATTGTTGAGACAGAGCGACATTATTTAGGCTGCTGAAAGAGGAATTTGCATGACAGTGAGCGTATTTGTGACACCCAATTGACATCGCATAATGCAGTCACGTGGGGTGGTCGATTCATAAAGTCCTAAAATAGATACCGGACTGTCTTTCTTTTCAACCCCTCGATATTACCCGCTGCCGCTAGTGATGGGACAATTTGTACGCAGGGTGGCTTAATAATACCCATGTTTCAGTAGGGAATCTCCATAACGTTGGGTATTGTAATAGATAAATAAAATAAATAAAATAAAATAAATAAATAACTTTATAAGAGGATCAAAAAAATGGACCGCTCATGCTCGATTTTTTTATTTTGAGAAAACGTCAATGGTGGCTTTGAAATCATTAGAAAAACAATTTTGTTCCTATTACTATCATAAACCTAACGAGTTTTTCATTTTATTTGCTTTTTTGAAAAAAAAGTTTTTTAAATTCCATTTAAAATATGTATACAGGGTTATTCACGGTATACGCCACGGAAGATTATGGCGGTGTCTGTGGATTTTAGGATTTTTTTATTTTTGGAGTGGATAGAGACCCGGCAGAGGTACGTTTTAAAATTATATTCATAATGTACAGGTGTTCCAAAAGCATGAAACATATCAAAGTTAATTTTTTTTTAATGGAATGCTCCTATGTTATTGCATTTTTAGATTGTCTGAGAAGAGAAAATAAGATTGGCTTTTACAGTTGGTGTTTAAATTCAAAAGTTTTTGAGTTAGAAACAAGTGAAAATCGTCATTTTTCAAGTTCAAGGCCCTGTACAACGAAAACGGCCGAAGATAGAGAAAAACGGGGTAATTGTATACATCCGCGGCTCCTAAGTTTCATCAATTTTTTCGGGACCGAGGAGCGAATTAGGGGTGCTGGGTAGATAAGACGCTAAAAACAGCCATTGCAAACTAATATTAAGGTCACAACTAAGGCCTCTTTGACACTACGGTGGAATTTCTATTTTTTTCTCCACTTTCAGGGCAAGGAAAATCTTCGAGAATAACAGTAGCACGATTTTTATTTTCAAATTTGCATTTATTTTGCATTTACATTCCAAAAATCGTAACATCAAATTCTGTGTTCACGATATGAGAAAGCGGTTATATCGGGAGTCCGCGTCTGTATACGTTTGGAAGTGGTTCCCATTGTCATAAGTGGTTTCATCCGCGTAGTTAGTGTAGTTAGATCCGAAACTAGTGGTATTTCTCGGCTCTTGTGTCAGGACCGTACTTTCGTTGCACTCCCAAAATCAATTTTTAAAGTCGTTTTGTGGCCTTCCCTTTTATTTGCAAAGCTAATGAATACCTTTCTAGTGTTACTATAGGTATGTTCTCCACCCCTATATAGGTGTCATAGTGAAACTGTAGGAGCCGCGGATGTATATAATGACCAAAAACGGCTTACATGTCCCTATTTTAACTTTTTATGTACCATATCCTATGGTATAGAAACATTTGTGCTTTCTTTGATTTTTTTATTTGGCGACGCGTGGAGAAATCTCAGAATTTTTCAAATTTTTTATCACCCTGTATAAACATTTCATCTACATCGTAGGATAGTACATGAAAAGTTAAAATAGGGACATGTAAGCCGTTTTTCTCTATCTTGAACCGTTTTCGTTGTACAGGGCCTTGAACTTGAAAAATTACAATTTTCACTTGTTTATAACTCACAAACTTCTGAATTTAAACACCAACTGTAAAAGCCAATCTTCTTTTTTCTTCCCAGGCAATCTAAAAATGCAATAACATAGGAGCATTCCATTTAAGAAAACATAACTTTGATATGTTTCATGCTTTTGGGACACCCTGTACATTATGAATATAATTTTAAAACGTACTTCTGCCGGGTCTCTATCCACTCCAAAAATAAAAAGATCCTAAAATCCAGAGACACGGCCATAATCTTCCGTTTCGTATACCGTGGCCCACCCTGTATATTAATAACAAAATACTAAAATAGTAACAATGATAATGAGGGCTAAGAAAATAATATATCAATTAAAAAAAGATACATAGACTACCTATTGACAATAAATTTTAAATTGTCTCTTAATTCCTTCATATTGGAGTTTTATACAAATTTTATTCTTTAAGTCCTCCCCCCCCCCCCCCCCCCATAAAAAATGCTACGTTCCGTTATATCGAGTTATCCTGAAAAGTATTTGGAAATCATTTAGCAACAATTCTGGTAGGTATTGTGTTGTCATCAGAAAATTGAGTTTTCGCCAGAACTCGAAGACGAAAAACAAGCCAATGTTAGTTTTCACCATTAACGTTTTCTCCTTAATATTTTCACCCTTAAGTTATTTACGCGATGTAAATAAATAGAAGTGAAATTTTTCGTCATTTCTGAAAATATCCTTCATAGTTGTTGCTGATACAATTTTCAATCACTCTACTGGCTATAAGTTACTGATACCTGGAACAAGTAACGTCATAGCAGTTTACCCATCCCATCACCATTAAAAGAGTGTTTTCGGTCTTTTCATGAGGATCAAAGTATTTATGATGATTGGATGCAATTTTATTGGAGATCTCCCAGTATTTGGTCATATTTAGAGCAGCTGTGGTTATTAAATTATATGACACCTCGTAGAACTATCAATAAATTTTAATAACATCCCCCAGTAGAATTGAATACATTTTATTTAATACAACAAAGTTATTCTTACCTACTTACGAAGTAAATTGTCGTGTAATAATAATAATAATACATTTAATCTTTTTTTTTTATCTTAATGATCCCTTGAAAGCAGTAATATTCAAGCCGTGAACGGTGGTTGAATAAATAGACCAATAACAAAGGTTTTTGTTTTTAATTAGGGAAACGCAGCTTAATCGGATAGAGATATTAAAATTAGCTTTCAGAGCTTCCATGAAAGCGCGATCTCTCGGTTTCGGGGTTTCAAGTTTCAGTTTAGTTTCAGCGGGGAGAGATTAAATCGACTTGATGGTTTCGTTGATTCGATTTTAGTTGTTGTCGCCGAGCACCTTTCGAGTAAAGTAATGCGGATTTCTTGAAAACTATCTGGCATGTTTGAATTGATAAATAATTATTGGCGGAAGGGTTACATTTTTTATTTTTTTCATTTTATGTACAAAAAATCGAGTCTGTAATGACATGAAATTAAAGTGAAATGGATCGATTGGTCTTGTAAATGCTCGATTAGAATATAATTTGGGAATAATAATAATAGGAGTCTGTTAGTTTTTTCTGGTCCTGGGAAATAACATCATAGCTGGAAATTTTAAAATCATTATTATTTGGTTGTTTCTTGCATACTCTTTACTTATGTTAAACGTAATAGATTCGAGGCGGAAAAGGAATTGTTTTGATTGGAATGGATTGGACTATCTTGGATAAATCCAGTTCTGTACAATATATGATTGGTGCCAATAATAAAAAAGTCAATAATCGCGTAGAAATTATGATTTTTTTTTTTTTAAGTAACGACATACCGAGATCTTCTCCAGTGGATTGAAGAATTTTTCATTGGGAGTTTCAAATCACGTTTTTCAATTAGTACCTACAACAATTGTCAAAGATTTTGAATTATTCTGATCAGCCAATTTTTTTTATTAAAAAAATGTTAAATTTTTTAAAATATTTCTACACCCGCTGTATCTCGAAACACGAAGCTCTGCCCTGGAGACCCAATGTTTATAGGAACTTTTATGTTTTAAATTATTTTCGAAATTGCTTCTGACATTTTCAAAGATAAAATCTGGACCACCCTGTATAATTATATCTCTATGCCAAAAACTTGGAAGATAACACCACAGAGATTTACTTATAACAATAATTATTTTACAATATTTCTAACAACAACATAACCTCAAAATGAAACAACCACTATTCTCCTTAGTTTCAAATTAATGTTCATTACTGTAGCTATTGACTTTCCTCTTAACCTTTCTCTCTCTGGCCACTTGAACAACTCTCCAACTACTCCAACTGAGAACTGAGCTGTCTTTATTGATAACATTCCAAACTAGAGTGACTGGTTATGCGCTGACGGGCGCTTTTTATATGCAATGGCGGGTGATGTTCCAGAACGTCAAGTATCGCGAATAGACGTTGCGCTCGAGAGCCTCATTCTAGTTCGTTCTAGAATTCTAGTTCATTCTACAACTACCGAGAATAACTCTCATATCAAGATAGCGTCGCGAATAATTGCGCATTTCCGGAATAGGTAGAGAATTCTCATACGACCACTTTTATTGACTTTTATTGAGTAAATAAATTTTATTTAATTGACGTAACAGTGTCTTTTTAAATAAAAACTTGAAAAATTTGAAGAATGACAGCTCCTATCATAGATGTCTCACATCAGTGACGGCTCGTCAGGGACGGCAAGGTCGGCCCGGCCGACCCAAACCACTGCACCAGTAAATAACATTATTTTTTAGAAAATAATAAAATAAACTTGATTTTAATTTCTGAGAACTTTGCAATAATACCATTTAATGTTTTTTCTTGCCTAAAAATCTAAGCAAAAAGCAAAAGTGTAGAGCTATAGTGAATATTGAGTGATCCATAAGTTGAAAATTGTAGGGTCGGCTGGCCGATGCTGGGCGCGAGAATGCTGGTTAATCGAAGACCTACGGCACACAAACTGTGTCGCTTCCAACCGCAGAGTTACAGTGCACGGCCGGCGTAGCGTATTCCACACAGGGTCGGCCGAGAGCCTCCTGGCCGTACTTGGGTATATCAATCTATGTATCAATCGGGCGCTCTTCTCTTGGGCGATCCTCGCTGCAATGGGATGGAACATGCGAGTCGAACGCATTTTTAATTTTTATTAATCTTTTTTTATGAAAATGCAACTTATTGTAGTAACAGAAACCAAAAAGGTGTTTCTTGCTTGCCAGATTGCTTTTTAGAGATTTATTTAATTAATTTAGTAGACTTATTATTTATTAATTAATTATTTAAGATTAATTTATTAATTTATTTATTTAATCAGTGTGCGAGTTCGTTTACCTATTTTATGCAATTAAAAAAAATTAACCACGTATTAGAATTCGCAAACTACCGATATTGTCAAGTCAACTGCGCCCTACTACACTTTCATTAATATTTTTTGAATAAAAAATAAACCAAAAATACCGTTTTACGGAAGAGATTCAATAGATATAAATTCCTAGAACAGAAAATAATAATGAAATCTTCAATGCCTGTACTTCCTTATACCTACCTACCAGCCAGCACCAGTAGCCAGGGCCAGGGTCGGCTAGCCGTACCGCGCGTGTTATCCATATGGTGTCAATGCATGCGCATGCATAGCATAATATTGCATTCATTCAGTGACTCAAGCAAAAGCACATTTTTATTTTATTACTTTCTTCGTCATCTATTTTTTCTATTCGACGATTTTTCCTATTTTTACACATGTATAAGTAAATTTTGAACTTATGGGAATTCGCGTGACCTTGAACCTTAGAAAAATTCGCCTGTATCGCATTTTCCGCGGGGGCCTTTTCCCCGGACCCCCCCCCACATATAACGTCGTACATTTTATTTCCACCATTGGCTGGCCGACCCAATTTTTTGAAGCACGAGCCGTCCCTGTCTCACATTTATGACGTCTGCTCTATTACTACTCGATTACTAGCTAATTTATTGATTCCAGAAGATTTTTGAATATTTGGCAAGTCCCGTGATCAATTATTATAGTTTATGCATGGGCATATTAGCAAAAAATAGAAGTTCAGAGGGAAGTTTTGCTATAGTTTTGATTTTCTCACCCTCTGTATTTTTTGGGTCGCTTAACACGAATTTGAAGTTCGCTGGAAAAAAATACGCCCGGAATTTTGTTTTTTTTTTGCACTTTTTGTCAAAATTTTTGAACATTTTTCAGTTTTTGGCCCAAATCTCAGAAAGGAATCGGTTTTTTTGACAAGTCCATTCTATACCAAATTAAAGTAGACAAAATTTACTACATTTTTTGCAATAAAACGTTTTTTTTTTTGGAAGACTAACCGTTTCGCCGCTAGAGCGCGGCAAAAAACATATTGCCATGTCTAGTGAAATTCACCGTTTTGGCGGAAATCGCCCTTACCAAGAACGCCTTACGAGCTCGATCGGCTTCCTCACGGGTCTTTGCCAATGAGAAAACGTATTCTTCCTGAAAGCAGGAAAGGTTCCTCCAACCACTTACTCTCCTGTGTACGCTCTGCAAAATAAAGCTTATTAAAGAACACACAATATTTATTGACGCAATCAGTGGATGTGATAATACGACACTGAAATTTAGGACAAAAAATGAGAAAGTCCCAAAATGTGGGCAAAAAGCGCAAAAAAAATAAAGTTCTGGACCAAATTTTTGCCAGCGAACTTGAAATTCGTGTTCAACGACCCAAAAACATACATAAAAACTATATCATTACTTTCATCTGAGAATTCTAAAATGCCTAGCCTAATATTAAACCTACTTCTAAAAAATTGCTTTTCAAAAGAGTTAAGATTTCTTGCTCCAAGCGAACCCCTCAACAAGACAAATCCAAGCTGCTTGTCAATTTTTAGCCATAACTCTCCACAATTCTCCCCAACTCGGAACCATGCACCTTTCAAACGAATCCTGGTCAAATTTCTAATGCATTTCGCTAATGAGGCTCTGATTTTTTCATCCCCCGCATCATAGACCCTGTGGAAAATAAGTAACTTCTTGCATGGTCGTCTGTCGTCTGGGATGCTCTCGGCAGAATGCATATATAAACCTGTTGGCCTGTTTAAGGCCAACAAATGGTCTCGATTCCATGACAAAAAGAGAAATCGTTGTAAGGGGTTTCTCTCACTAACCTGTGCAGATACAATAAGCAGCATCTTACCTCCAGTACACTACTTCAAATCTCGGATACCTACGTACAGTGAATAAAGTACATGTAGAATAAAGAAAGGAATTCCTCGTCTCGATGAATCAATTTATTTATTTGTTTTTGTTCCTATCACTCTATCAGACAGAGGAAACTTCAGGAGTGTGGAGTACTACTGTACTACTAAGAGGATTAAATTATCTCGCGCTGGTTGGTCAAAAATTCCCTGTGTTACTCAAGAGTTGAAGGAATCGCATTGTCTCTTCCGATTAAGGATGAGCAACGACGTTGCTTCCATGTCGGGAACTCTACCTCCTGGAGAAAGAGTTTTCGAATTTTTTTATTCATGTATACCTATTAAACTTGTTTTTTTTTTTTAATATACAGTGCTTTATTTTTTTTTTACACAATACATGTAGGTATATTGAATAAACAAACAAGTATTAAAAAAATGCAGCTTTAATAAAAATGATAAAATTCCTATTTGATTAAACTCTTGTCGATGATTTACAGAATTGTTTGCATTCTATAATCAGCAACAGAGTTTTTTAATTATTACTCATTTAAAGTGGCTAATTCGCATGTTCCTCATAGCTATTTTTAATTTTTTAAATATTCTATCGTAAGAACTATTTATCTTTATCGGATTGCATGAATGTGCAAGGTTACCTGAGCTGTGAGCTTCATAGTTTATTAATAAGTTCCAAACTATGTAGGGACCTACTTCTAGTTCCAAGTTCCAGTTATTATTTTCCAAAGCTAAAAAATGTAAAATTACTCATCTTGCAGTGGTACTACGTAGTACTAAAAGTCGAGAAAATAGAGCTAAGAATGGAAAATTGGAAATCATTCATACTCCAAGCTACCAGTCACACGAACCGCACTCGCTGCGGAAGTTAGTTGGTTGAAACGACAAGAGATGGCAGGAGTATTATAGTTTTCATGTTTCCAAGTCCTGGCAATTTCTTATACTTTTCGCGGTTATCAATTTTATTATTCGATCAAATTATTAAACATTTTTTTAATAGTACGAGACTTGCGAGCGTCTTATTTAATTGAAACAGTAAAATAAAAATAAATTCTTAACAGCACTGTAAATAACACATTTATATTTAAATAACACATAAATGGACATTTTCCTCGAGGAAAAAAAGTACTATTATTTCTCGTAAACTCCATAAAATAATATAAATATATTTTTTTAATTATTGCGTATCCAAAATAATGGCTAAAGTCCGCTGGGGCGATAGGAATGTTGCTTTTTATTATTATTTTAAAATATTTTGGCAACATTCAAAAAAACTTATTTTCTTATTTTTTTTTATCAGGCGGACAAACCAATTTTTATTTTCTCATCGTCACTTTAATACCAGTTTTATATGGATAAATAGAAAGAGGACTAATTTAGTTTCAGAGATATTAAAAAAATAAATAATAAGGGCTTCATTGTTTGTAAAATCTAAAAAATAATATAAATGATTTTTTTGAAATTATTGTGCGTCCCAAATAAGGGCTAAAGCCTGCTGGGGTGATAGAAATGTTGCTTTTTATTATTATTTTTAAATATTTTGGTAACATTGAAAAAAAAACATAATATTTTCTTATTTTTTTTTTATCAAGCGTTCTGGGTAGGTAGTACTCACAGTTTGTTTTTTCTCATCGTCACTTTAATACCAGCTTTATGTGGATATGGAGAAATAGAAAGAGAAAAACAAAAGATCCCCAGTCTTTTCTTTTTTTTTGAGAAAAATTGGATCGGAAATAATATTTATTCGCTTTTTTAGCGTTTTCAGTGTTTTAATTGAAATTATTATAAATATTTATTTTTTAAAAATTAAACTAATTTAGTTTCAGAGATATTAAAAAATAAAATAATAAGGGCTTCATTTTTTGTTAAATCTATACTTAAAATAATATGAATTTTTTTTTTATTATTGTGCGTCCAAAATAAGGGCTAAAGCCTTTTACCTTAATGCTTTTTATTAAAAAATTTTTCGTGAAATTCAGAAAAATATATCTACTTTCTTAATTTTTTTATTAAGCTTTCTGGATAGTAACTTTTTTTAAAATAGAGGCTGTATTTTTTATCTTGTTACTTTAAAAAGACCGGCTTTAAGTATATGGGAAAATGGAAAGAGAAGAAGAAAGAGAAAAAAATACAGAATCTAATTTTAAGAAAAATTGGACCAGAAATAATAAGTATTCGCATTTTTTCCTAGCATTTTCAGCTCTGATGATGCTCTTTTTTTAATTAGAAACACGTTAAGATGCCTATAATGCAACCTCTTACTTAATCTGTTTCCAGATCATAAATATAGCAGGATGGAAATAATTTTTTTTGTGTCGATAGGGCTATAATTTAGAAATGACTATTTTTATTGAGCCTCTGCTTCTTAATAATAATTGTTAAATGTTCTTCTTTAAGTTTTTACATATTTTTTCCAATTTATGAGTGAACAAGGGACCAATCGGTCCCGAAACGTTTGATTTTTATAAAAATATTTTTGAAAAATAATACTTTTATTATCGAGAACGTAAAACCCAAAACGAAGAAGAACATTTATAATTTGGAAAATATTTAATCGAAATTATTAAAAAAATATTCTTTTTTTTTCTAACTTATTATTATTAATTTCAGAGATAAAAAATAATAAGCGCTACATTTTGAAGACGCTGCAATAGTTTCTCAGGGCCAATTTTCATTGTTTATTTTACAAGAAATTAAATAAAATGGCGTTAAAATTTTAATTTTCCATTACCTCGAGTACATAATTATGTATTACCTTTACCTACTATTATTATTTGCATGATATTGATTTTGGTTGGATAGCACACGGATAGATGGCGCCTGCATTACCAATAAACCTACTACTACCAATATTCTCGCAGTTTTGAAGGCGTTTGAGAGAGACTTCCCGAAATATTTTGGTTTATATCGTTTATGTAAAAAAATTATACTTTATGTAAATTGATAACATAAGTAAAAACACGTAATAGGTAATTTTCCTACGGTTTTTCAAAGTTATATAAGTGTAATTTTTACATAATATTATGAATGACCATAAAATCAGTGTGTTAGTATGCCATTTTTCTGTAATATTATTAAAAAAGTTTACCTGAGTCATTAGTCATTAAAAATATGAAGGGTCAGTAGGTAAGAAACTTTTTTCCAAAATTTATTGATTTAATTCTCAGGAAAGTCGAACTTTGCGGTATTTTTGGGTTCAAGGCTTGTTATAATTTTTTTGTGATAAGATATAACGGAGGCCTAGCCACATATTATTTATAAAAACTCAAATTAAAACTTATAAAATCAAATTTTACTTACTTTTAGAGCTTATAAAGGAAATATAGAGGTAATCGAGTTTATAAATGAACATCACTCAATTTTAGGGTAATTTTCGCTCGTTCTAGGAAAAAAGTTACGCCAACCGAGTCACGCGAGATAAGAGACCAGATCAACTAGGCAAACATTTACTTGAGGAAGACTAAACTTGTCTAATTGATCTTTTACCCATCAGATTTTTTTGATTATGTTCAGGACTTCTGAAAACTCACTTTTTGGTTTTTTATTTTAGCTCAACAGTCCTCGACAATCCTCCCTAACAAGGTGAATATAAGTATACCTACCTCTCAAAAACATTTATCTTTAAACCATAAATACAATTTCTTATACAGAATATTACAGAATATTATAGAATATTACAGAAAACTATAATCCCTCTAATAATAATATAAAGACCCTAAATTCTAATTTTACGAAGATTGTTAAAGATAGCCGAAATGCATTTTTAGGGTCGAGGTTTTGAAAAGATTTTTTGAAAAAGTAGAGTCATTTAGATAATAACTTAAAGTATTAGGAAGTAGGTGCTGAAAAACATAACATTTTTCTCTTTTCTCCCCACATTTTGCTCTAGACGCACTTTTTGAGATATTTTTCGTTAATTTTCGGTAAAGTTGAATTAGTTGGATGAGAAGATCGAGTTAGGTCGAGTGAAAGAGAAACCACTAGAAGGACCTGATATTTATACCTACATATTTTCACGACCCTAAATTTTTGTTTAAGGTGGATTTAAATAAAATTATTTATTTGGATAAAAATTGAGTTAAGGGTCGACCTAAAGAGGCTTGGGTTAGGAAAAATTGATAATGTGAGTGAGAGAGATGGGGAAAAATTCGAGAGAAACCCTGTCTAAAGTATTTTTTTTTCTTCATCAGGTCAGATCAGATCAAAAAGAGAGACAGTTGAGCAAGGACCTGCTAAAATAAAACTGAATAAAATTATAAGCACCAAATTCTATTCTTACCAATTTTGGAAAAGTCCGTTTTTTTTAATAAACTTTTATAAAGAAGTTAATAAAAAATCCGTTTTTCTATAAATTAATGACAAACTAGGTACACTCTGTAAGCTGAATTTTTAGCTTGGTAGATAAATCCTCCAAATTGCTGTTGCTGTAAGTGCCGTTTGAGCTCCAGCGATCAGCGAACAGGTATAATCATGTGAACTGCTGAATGAAGAATGAGTCACAGATAATACATAATAAGAAAGGTATCCTTTAGCATCCATGACACATTCACATGAAAAAGATTGATACCTTTATAGTGGCAGTGTGAGTGAATCTGAAGAGCTTGTACCTGATAATAATAATTAAAGCAAAAACGATACAAACGTCGTGGTTTTAGAACGGTGTGGAGCATCAGAGGGACGGGGTGGTTGCAAGGAATCAATGAAAAATAATAGTCTTCTGTCGGAAAAGTGGGCAAGTTAGATTTGAAAAGCCATCAGCTGTGCATTCGGGAAAAGGGACAGCTTGCGCACGCATTTCCCACTACCGTCGCTCGGAGAGTAGGGATAACAGCTGAGAGGAGATAGAAATTGAAAACATTCGGTGGGAGTGCGCCAGTTCGTCGTGTTTAACTCGATGAGACGGTTCGAGCGAGTATAGACGAAGCGTGCGCCAGGAGCGAATGTGATGCAGCTCTATCAAGTTGGTTGTTGCTGCATTTTATTATCAGTCGCCAGTATCAGTCACAGTCTCTCCGTTGTCGAGTTGTTGTTGACACGTTGTTGTTGAACGATCGCAGTTTTATTGCAGTTTGAAGTTTAAAGTGGATTGTGTTGGAGTGCTCGGTTTTCGTAGAGCTAGAGCTACTAGGCTTTAGTATTGTAAAGAAATGGTGCCCCAGCAGAGCATGGATGCTTCAGCCAGATCCCCCGGGAACGTGGAAGATGTCCCACTGTTTGGCTCTCAGCTGATTGATAAAAATTCCGCTACACCCTACTCTGATGCAACTCAGGTAGGATTTTTATTTATTTTTTAATTTTTATTTTCTGCTATCGTCATTATATTATCAATCAATCAATAATTAATCGTTAATTAACAATAATTAACGAAGTGTCCTTGCTACATATTTCGGTTATTTTGACATCTTCAGGACTTCATTACTAAAAGTGCTTGAATGAGAATAAGTGGTCAGTGTGATCAGATTCGCCCAAATTTTTGGGAAGTTTTATGGCATAAAGTTTAAATGAAACAAATCCAGGTAATTTCAATTCGTCATCCTCGAGTCTTAAGCCTGGTTTTGAAAAAAAAAAGATTTCCAATTTTCCAGCCCTCAGAGTTCGTTAAGTGGTGTTGGTGATTGTGCTTTTCACGTATGAATGAGATGGAGATGAGTTTTGCCAAGATTAATCAAAATACTTGGGCCACTCTTATTACCTGATTGCCAGGAAGTTTAATCCTAGTTTAATTTTTTTATCATATTTGAAAATTGGGTTTTCTCTTGAGAACTTTCATAATAATTATATAGTTTTTTCTTGCATCAAGTTTGGTTGTTTATAAGCAGTATCACGTTAAGACTGCTTTGCTGAATATTAGTATGCTCCTCCTGAGTTTTACATCTAAATCTCCAACATTACAATTTTTTTTTAATATTTTGATTGTCTAATTTTGATGACGTCAAATTTTCTATACCAATACTTAAGAAAATTTATCGGCGACTCTAACATCTTGGAAGTCTTCAAATTTTCAAGGTCGTCATTTTAATATCGCAGACGAGATCGCAGATTTATCCTTCTGCATGGCCCAGTTTTTTCAACTAGAAATTCTGTTCTAAGTACTTTATGGCGGCTATTTTTTTCCTCCAGTTTGTCGTCCAACATCTTCAGCGAGTATTTTCTCGGAAAATGTGCATACTCAGAACGGGTGAATATTTTTCTCATCTTGCGTAAATTTTAGGTTCGTCTCCTCCCATATCTCCCAACATTTTTAATTTTAAAGTTGTCTCTCGTTTTTGCGCGTTTTTACGAGCGAATATTTCAGGCTCATTTTCCTCAGAAAGTGCAAGTCAGAATGTTCTTCTGAAGTCTGATCTTTTATATTTCTAGCTGTTTCTTTTGCTATTAACTTTATCTCAAATCTGGATCTTAATGATCTTTCAATAATATTATTGGTGAAATATTTCATCATATATTTCTTTTTTATTGCAATCTTATCGGTTCGTTTGTAACTCCCAACTCCACGTGTTTCTAATAAACGTGACAATTTAAAATTTTGGTGGTCACTGTAATTTTTTTATAATTTCATTCTTATATCCAATTTAGTCTAGAAAATTTTATTACAAAATATTGACCTTAAAAATCGTCCAGTTTTTATATTTATTCATTTTGTCATAAGTTCACCTTCCCAAACTGCATTCTTGGCAGATGTTCGCGTAAATTTTCGAGGTGTGTGTGTCGGTTATAAAAATCCTAGTCCTAATTCTAATCATACTTTTATTAATGATAAGAGATAATCTTTAATACTTAATATTCTAAAACCTGTTAAAACAAGCTCTTAGTCATTCTTATATCGAGGTGCAGGTTCATTAATTAATTGAATCATTCGTTGATTCTTCCAATTATTTGAAGCGATTTAAAGCTATTAATACTTTTATTTGACAAGCACCAAAAAGAAATTTAACTTTTGATGACACTCTTGATGATTTGGTCGAGGATTTGGTAGTCGCATGACCTCTTACTAAATTTTATTGAGTTTCTCGAAAATCCTGAAATTGTCCTTATTTCTTACATCCTGAAATCATGTCGTTTTCAGGAGTTTTCATCGCTAAAAAGTCACCTAAATTTTTCGACCCTTACTCGGGAAATAGACCATTTTTTTCCTGTTTTTACAATCTAAAATTGCTTTTATCAAAACTAGTGCCATTTTTGTATGAATTTGGATATAGGCGAAAAAGTGTAGTAAACTCGAGTAAAACCCAAACAAATTTGACTCTTGATCTTATGTAGGTAGGTACCTATCGTATTTGCATGACCTTTTTACTGAGAAAATCCTGAAATCATCCTTATCCTGACATCCTGAAATCATGTCGTCTTCAGGAGCTTAAGTGAAAATCACCGAACTTTACAGTAGATGGTTATTATATAAATTTCTCTTACCTATTTTCTTCGTTTTTAACTTCACGAAATTACCTTATCATCCTCTAACTAAAGGTACCTACTTTGATTTATCAAACATTGTTTAATTGTCACTTATTTGCTTGAGTATGTGATGTCTTATTAGTCATCAATGATAGCTGGTCTTGAACTCGTCTTGAATCTTGAAATCTCTCTTCATCTTGATTCTCGAAGTATTAATCGTGGTAGGTTTACATTTACATTTATAAGAATAATAATAAGAACTTATTAAATTTTTGCACCCCTTTTTTGCTTTCCTTTTTGCTCAAAATTCAGCTTATTTGCTAGAAAATGTCCAGAGATTTAAGTAGGTACTTTAAGGCCATGAATTCGTGATTGCTGAACATGTACTTTTCATTTTTTTTTTTTTTTAATCAAATTTATAAGTTCTTTTGACTCATTTTAATGTATTCAATTTTTAGTTATTTTATTCGCCATTAAAAACTTGTGCCTGAGACTGGTATCTCTTGAGCGCCATTGCAGGAATTTAATTTCCTGATACGCCAGATAAACCGATTTTAAAATGCATTATCGGGTTAAAGGATGGATCAGTAGCTTTCTGAAACCGGTCTTATAGTATAAAATAAAATAATATTATTTACTTGAGCTTCCTGCAGGCAGGATCCACTTCCTTAATTTAAAGGATTTTTATAAAATTTAACTTATTTTATATTATACACCTACCAGAGCTCCAATTTTATTTAATCTTAATGAGTCCTGAAATAGTTTCGCATTTTCTTGGCTGATATTTATGGCGAATTCTTCCACGACCTCGATTGTATAATTCATTTTCGAAGCCAATTTATGGTTTTAAATATAAACCTGACAAGTGTCTGCTTTCCTACTCTACTAGTAGAAATCCTGCAGGATAATCGTGTCTCATGCGGGATAGTTTGTCGTGGTTTGGAATGATTTTTTTTTTCGTTCATAAATAACTTTTCTCTCCATTGACAGTTGTTTGTTTTATTATTAATTTTTCTAAAAGTAGGCTGGGTATGATTTTAAATTTAAGATTAAGATTTAAGAATTTGTAGTAAATTTTTTGTATAGGTACGTAATTTTTCCATTTTCAGCTTTTTTCTTTCACTTTTTATGGCGTATAAAAGTGTAGGTATTCTTGATTTATGTGTTTACTTACCTCATTTTGATTTTTTAAAACTTCCATAAATGTTCTTCAAATGACCTTCGAAATTACCTCTCGGTTATTATTTCAAAAATGCTGCAGTTTCAGTTACTGCAATTCTTTAAAGGGCATTTTATTAAATAAATTTACTATTTTGAGTCATTTAATTTTAAAATTTTCTGTAATTGAAATATTTGCTGTCCTTAATCGTGCTAGATAGAATCCCCGAATATGACCTTACTTGCAAGGTATAATTTCTGGACTTCATTTAATAATAGCAGTAACTTTGAAAAAGTAACAACAAAAAACATTTTTTTTTTTAACAAAAACTGCACTTCCTTCAATTCCTTGAATGGAAACTCGACTGCTTCCTGTAACGGAAACTGCCACTTTGACGGAAACCGGAAAACTGCACTTTTTAAGAACGGCAACTGCACCTTACTTTGACGCAGGAACTGCAATTATTTTAACAGGAACTGTATATAGTATATTTATATTATATACATATTTAAGTACATATAGAGTCTACGAGTATTTGTTACCTATTTTACACCTTCCCTTTTTTAAAAACTAACTAGGTATTTCAAGAAACTCCTCACATCTGCATGGGGACTTTTGAGCTTTTCAATGTATTTTTCCAGCTATCTGTCTGTCGTCCTTTTCAAGAAATTCATAAAAATCGCTTTCTCGAAAATCTCGTTGAAAAGCTCGAAATTCCTGCCTTATTTTAGATAGAACTCGAGATTGAATTTGAATTGAAAAAATCGAAGCAGCCTTTAACTCGTCATTTTCCAGAAAATTTATAAAAATCTTTTTTCTCGAAAATCTCATTGAAAAGCTCTTGATTTGCAGATTTTGAAAAGCTCGAACATCCTGCGTCATTTGGCTCTCTATCTCTGGAATGAAATTGAAAAAAATCAGGGTTCAATTGAATTTTCGACCTGTATAGCTTTCGTAATTTTCCAGCAAATCGATAAAAATCGCTTTCTCGAAAATCACATTGAAAAGCTGGAAAATAGCTCGAATTTCCATCCTTATTTGCCCTTTATCTATCTATTTTCACCCTTATTGATAACATTACTTACACATAATCAGAACAGAAAGGCACTTAATAAATATTAAGTTAAATTGATGAGCATGAAACGTCAAACGTCAAAGAAGCCATTCGTTTAATAACTTATTAATCTCGCGCTCATCAGTTATTCCGGATACCGGAAGATCCAACAGAAGTTTCTTTTCGGGAGTTAGTTTCCCTTTCCCCGTTATACGGTTTGCCGTTGTGAAGAAAGTGATGAATATTTCAGTTCAAGTGAGAATAGCTTGCTTGCAAGAAATATCTCCTGTTCGAATCGAATTACAACCCCCGAAGATTTGCACCCCTGGCTGATGCGTGTATGTGTAGTTGTGAGTGTGTGCTGTATCTCGTATCTCCGGTGTGCGTTGTTTAGTTATTCAGAGTGGGTACATTTCGTGCGGTTAATATTTTAGCAGGGAAGTTGTTTGCTTGATGGACTGCTTGTTATTTTATGAGGTTTTTAGGCAACAGGTCAACTTGGAACTTTTATTGATTAGTGGCGAGTTTATGAGCAGAGGTATTATAATCGGGTGTCATGTAAGTATTTTCGTTTATTTATAATTCAGCGGCTTTCTAGTTGTGTTTAGTATTACTACCTACCTGAGTAGTAGTTAAGGGTTGTTTTTCGTGTTGCGGTGTTTCCCCATTCTTCTTTTAATAGCGTTTTACTAAAATGAAAATTTTATTATTTTGCTTCAAAATACCTATTACGACCTTCATTTCGCTGACCTTTCAGGTTAGTTCGAGTTCGAGTTAATTCCTTTTGCTACCAAAATTTCTCTTGTAATTATCTTCGGGCTCGTTTCTTTCTTGTTATATTCCTGTTTCGCGTGTCAGTCCCATTCAGAGTTTTAGTGTTAGTGTTAGTAGTTCTGACAATCACAAATTATTTCACGTTTTTGCCTTAATAATTCAAGACTCCCGTTTGGAATTTCTTTTGTACTTTAATTGAATTCATGGTTGCCTGTCGTACTCGTAATAAGATTCTTGGGCGCTTGTGGGTTTCATTTTATTTCCGAATTGTTTTCCGGATTCTCGTGATGGCGGCCCGGGAAATCTAAATTTGATGCACTTTCATGTTTCCGCCCGTATTATAAGTTGTGAAGGCTTATCTAATTTTTCCCATTATTTTAGCACGATTTCAACAATTTTCTAGTTTTTTTTTCTAATTTATTTTTTAATAGAGGGTAAATGATGGTCTTCATTCAGGGTTCAAGGAAATTTTAAACTTTATACGAAATTTTAGAAATTCCTAAACAGATTACGTATTCCGAGCAGCGCTAGCGCCAGCACGATCTTCTCTGTCACAAGACTCATGCACAAGTCCCAGGTCCAGTGAAATCCACAAATTTATTAAGTACCCCTACCTCAGTAATTTTTCAATAAGTCTCATGTTCCTGTTTCACTTGATATAGTTGACAGGCTTTTATAAATTTCATGCAAGTTTTTCCCCTCATAAATCTCCAAGAATTCATTTTCCTCGGGGCGATTTCTCAAACTGCCTGTCTCGTTCCTGTTCTTGTATAATCGTGCCTGAATTACCTACACTTTTATTCTGTTCCTCGGAACTAAACTAGCTATGCAAATTCAATTCAAATTTTAGCTTTGAGATTATTTCTGCAGTGTTTGTGTGAATTTTTCTTCTTCGTTTTTCAAACTAAAGTAGACACCAACGGAAAGTCTGAAGATAGAGCCTGCAGGTTGGAAGGTTAATTCAAATGCAAGCGTCTAAAAACATGGCAACTTTAATGGAAGTGATAAAAAATTTATTGTTCGTTTTGGAAATGGTCCCAAAAGTTTGATGTTGCGTGTACGGAAGCGGAAAGCATGGAAGTATCTGAAAATAAATCGTAGTATTAGTATTTCTTATAAAATTAATTAGTCCCATTAATTTTTATACAAACATTCTTGACAAACTATAAACGATATGATCTAATAAAACACACTAACCTTGTCAAGTCTATTTCTGCGACAAACCAAGTATCCCCTACAAAAATAGCTCCCCGCACCTTTCAATAAATTTTCCGGGACTTTATTTTTAAAACGATCGAAGAGACCGCTTTGAAGTTTTTCCCTCGTCTTTTTCTAATTTTTACGTCAAGCAGATGACATTCAGTAGCGTTGTAAACACAAACAGCACGATGCCAGAGCTTTTCCCACACGCTATTTCAAAACAAACAATATTTCACTGGTGTGGGCAATCCTTGTTTTTCCTCCACAACACACAAACACACACACATATACACGAGCCTCGAAACCGTTGCAATAATATCAAGCTCGTATAAAGACGGCAGAAGTATGGCATCGAGTTTTTAAACCCTGACAACAACAGTACTTGAACAAGTTGTATTTTCTCTTCTCGGAGTTTATTTTGGCAACTCCAGAGCTAGACTTTAATCTATCACTCTTTGAACTTCCTAGATTTACACTAAGTTTGTTCATCTGTGAGTTTTCCAGATTTACTTTTCTCACGAATGTCCGGAACTAATTTTTTTCCGGCCACCATGAAAACAACATTTTCCCATTTTTCATGCAACACGCCGCGATGATGCTTTATTTTCTTTTCCGGCGTTCGCGAAATAATTGACCATTTAATTAATAGGTGATTTCGGACAAGCTGCTGTTACTGCTCAGCTGACCCAGTTTCACACTAAACTGGGTCAATTTTACACTTGGTTAATTGGGATATGTTAGGGTTTATCTAATTCGTTTACTTTTCTCTAAAAAATCTGCTATTTATTGGTTGAAAAATCTACATGGATGGTGTAAATTTATAAAAAACGAGCAGCCTGAAAATACCTGAAAACAAGTTGGTTAAAAAATCTGTCTTGTTTTTTTTTTCTTATCTTCTTGTTCTTCCACTGTTTATCTGTTTGTTTTATTGCTTATCGTTTTATTTTACTTCTTATCTTGTTATTGTTATTTCTATGCCTACCTTGTTGAAAATAAGGAATTGACGTTTCACTTGTCTTGCTACTATCATGTTTTTTCGAACAAGCCGACTCGTCAGGGTAGATTGAAGGGACCATTCTCAATGGTTTCGTAAAATATCACACTTTTACCAGGAACTAGATACTCATTGCAGGATTTTTCTGCCTGTTATTTTGGGATCGTGTCTCAAAAACTAGGCAAACTTTTGCTTATTCCGTTTGCTTCAACTGAATACTTTTTAATGTTTTTTTTTTTTTTAATATACACGTCATAAATGTGATGTGGTTATAATTTAACCAGTAATTTAATGTAAATTAAGGAATTATGTAATATAATTTTTTGAATATAGTTTTTTGAAACAAAGATTCTCAAAAGTTTTTCCAGATTTATTTTCCAGGATTGTCCACTGTTTTCTTTCTATGTGTAACAAATTAAAAACTGTTGCACTTTTTACCTGTTGCTTCAAGTAGTTTCAACCGTTTCGATATTCCCTCTGAATACTGGAGTGCTGCTAGGATCAGTTCTGCTATCAATAATATTGTATCACTTCGGTTCCTTGTAGTTCGCTTCATGTTTTTTCAACTCTGGACATTTCGTCATTAAATCCTGAAGAAACATATTGCAAGATATGCAAATCTGTTGCGCATACAAAAATCTCCATCAAGTGAGAAAAGAAAAAAGGTAATATTCATGCCCTAAAGCGAACAGATAGGAAACTTATTATGCATGAAAATTGTACGTAACTTGTAATCATTAGGTATACAAACGGGCTGCGAATTTTCACTCAGGCAGTGTCGTTACCTATATAGTAATGGTTTCCGACCTAGATAATGTGCGTTAAATATAACCAATTATCGCGTATTTATTACGCAAATATCGTTTGTATGTTAATGCATTATTTATTTATTTACTTGTACTTGTACACCACATAAAATTTGTTACGCTTGGTAAGCTTCCATCAATGTTACACAATTTGCAAAACACAGTTTTAGACTTTCCCTAAAAACATTTACACTTGTACTCGCACTAGAGCTAACACCACTAATACCAACTGGAAGGTTATTTTAAAAAGTCGGTTACTCAATCAGTTATTTCAATGCTAACGATTATTTTCCTTGCATGCGTTTGTTGAAAGAATAAAATTAAAATTTAATGAAGTGCTCTGAAAACCTGAAAAATTGCTCTAATTTTATATTTCAAAAAAAAAAAAAAATGGTAGGTCAGGCATAATCTATCTATGCGAATTCAGACCTGCATTATTAAATCCCAGCTGAGAAAGTCTGAATCCAAATGCACTCTTGAGCTAAAATTAAAATTAATGACTATTTCATTTCTTTGAAAATAAGCACAAGGGGAGCTAATGCCCCGGCACTTAATAAAATTAATCCACTTGAAAATAAACTTATCACTCACTCGGGCCAGGTACGGAGTACGGACAATAATTTATTATAATCGTGGATAATTCAGCCGGGAAAAATTACTGAACAACAAGGAGGAATGTAACAAAACAAGTACTTTTTCACGAGATTATTTGCGTTAGATTAATGAGGTTGACTTTATTGGCCGTCGAGAAGTTTAGACAAATAAACAATTCTGGAGTGAGTGTTCGATTCATTATCTAATTACGCTCGAACGCCAATGACCTTATGAAATAAACTCCGGACAGATAGAGATCGTAAATATTCGAATCAGGTTTGATTCGATTTAATTTTAGCTTAGATCTATAACAACCACTAGACTGTAGAGTCACTATTAATTATTTAACCAGAGCGTATTAGGTTATAACTTTTTTTTTCAAAACTTGAAATAAAATTTGATACAACAAACTAAACAGAACTTGTTGTTTGTTACTTATACCTAATAATCAGTTATTTATAAATTATTTATAATACTCCTCGTAAATTTTATGTTATCAGGGAAAAACTAAACAATAACAGTTCGTTCATTTTCATATGCAATCAAACGCACCTACGTTGTTTTACCACATTAATTTTAATTGGAAAGTCGTATAATTGACACGTTTCAAACCTTTTTATTGAGCTCAAACCACATAAATAAATTTTTTTAACACACTTTAGATTAGATCGGGTATCATTATTACAAAATTTTAGGTCTAATAATTATTATCAATAATTATAACACTAGCGCTCATAGTTACCCATACAATTTTCTAACATTTATTGTTATTATTATTATTGATATTGTCATGGATTATTAATTATTATTATAATAATGTATAAAAAAAAAATTGATTTGTACGGAGGCGAGAGAAGACGTTGACCCCCAGACCCAGACATGACGTTATAAACTTTGCACAATTATTATAGTTGATGAGGCTATTTTATAATATTATTTATTATAAGGGGGTGCTCTACAACGTTATAGCTAATAATCAAAAATAGGAAAAATCGAGCTCAAAAGTAGATTTAATTTTTTGTGGTTATGGGGAAAATTAATAATTTCTTTGAAATTGACAAAAATTTGAAAATAAATAAGAAAATATATAGAATGATAACAAACACTTTCGCATTGAAAAACCTTTTCAATAAGAAATAGGAACCCAATCGCTGCTTCAAATTCGATGTGTGGTCGCACCTTTAGCGCGCTATTAATTTCCCACCTTGCAGATCAGCTGTGAGGTGTTTGACATTTTTCAAGGTTCTCTATATGCGACTGGAGACGATGCGATGGTTACGAAAGGTGCTCTAAAATATCTGCACTATATTTATCTATTATTAGAGATATCTGTCGTGAAATTTCCTCATAATAATTTAAACAAATTGCCCCTGAAAATACGAGAAGCGAAAATTGAGCAACAGGGGGAACTAATTTCGTTGAGTCAACTTACTAAACTAAAAATCAAGTACGGGTAGAATAATTTTTACCCCCCCCCCATCCCCCCCGCATCATTTAGGAAATAATATTTATTTCCAGTAGTTTTCAGTAGAAACAATGTTTTGTTCTAATATAGTTCAAATCGTGTTACCCTTAATTATTGGCTTTATGGGACCTTAGGGAGAAGAATAGGGGGGACCTAAAAGAAAACACTAATTGCAAGACGAGATTGTGTTGACCTGCTGTCACAGAAACAAAATAATTGTCATCATTAGAGGGAGTAATTTTCTAGGATTGTAAAGATTCCTAGGGTCAGATTAAAAAGCAGTGTAAAAAACGAAGAAACCCAAAGCCGGAGTAGACGAAAAAGCGGAAATAAAAAGAGTCGTCGTCTTCTCTAATCCCGCATCGAAGCCGAGAAAGAACCACGAAGAATAACAAACCGGAGGATCGTTATTTATGGCGTACGAGTCGAAACAATAAGACACGAAGTACGTCTAATAAGCGAACATAAACACACTATTGCTGGTGCTGGTGCTGCTGCAAGAGAGCCAGCCACAAGAAAAGAACGAGAACTGGTTTCCTTCAGATGGATCAAGTGTGCCTGGAGAAACAACAGCGGGAATAAATAAGAGGTAGATCGCAGCAGGTCATGCGGTTCATGGACCACTAGATCGCTGGTGCTGGTATAAAAAATTATTTTTTTGTAGAGCAGGACGTTGGCATTGGCGTCTCTTCTATCTATACTCGCTTATTATCCGGCCGAGGCGCTTTTCCAGTTCGAATCGACCTACGATTTACCTTGCTCTTTGATTTCGTATCGTTTTAATAATACGATAGACGTTGAAGTGTACACGTCAAGCAATCCTTTCAATTTTTAATAGGAATTGATCGGAACGTCACGTCTAACTCAACTTTAAATGAAACACTCCTTGCTGAGTTGCCAGATATCAATTATTTCGCTAGGAATTGATATATCCGTCAAACTAGTTATTTATTTTTATCCTGGAAATGTTTAATCCAAAGCCGGTCACTCATTTGACGGAACTTTTACATTCCCATCTTTTGCAGAAATTGTCATGTGTAAGTGCAAGCTTGGTAGTGATGAGTTCTCGCTCCCGAGTTTCCGCTGCTCTAGCTTAGTGAAGTTAGCACCCTTAAGTGCGAATTTTTAATGCAATTATTTTAATCTACGCTTAAAAAAAACTCGCGGCAAATTTTTTTCATCACCTCCCAAGAATGCGGTTGTCCACCGTTGAAAAAAGTTACGACCAAATTGAAAAAAAAACACAAATTGCGAATTTTCATGATATTCAAACATATTTTTTCTTCGAAAGGTGGTCAAACGAAAGAAATTGGTTGGGCGAACATGAACAAATCGTACGGGGCTAGAAAAATTGTTCTAACACTGGTTCCTCTCCTTTGTTTCATTCCAGACTTGAGGACCAGAAGAAAAGTTGTTGAATTGATTAAGCAAACAATGGGACTAAATATTTAACTGCAATTTTTTCGCGAGCACTGCAGTTTTTTGCAAATTAGTTGTTCGATGAAATGAGAGAAATTAATTGGTTTACATAACTGAGCTGTGATTCCCGCCTATATAAATGTGTATGTATGTACTTCATATTGTGGATTTATGTACAAATTGGAATTGCTGTGCGCCTGAACAAACTTAATAAGTTCGACAAACTCAATTTTCAATGCAAACTTGAATAGAGCGCTAATGACATTATCGTTCGCGATTGCAGGCAGGAGCGTGTTTGCAAACAGACCGAGCTGCTCTACTAGCACCAAGTCTATTATTAAGATCTGCACGAATTGTATATTTATGTACTAAGTATACCAAGTACGAGTTCTTACTATTATTATGAAACGTATCTATAACTCATATAAAATCAGCGATTATGTTCTTATGATTTAGATTTAGAAGGACGGGGGGCAATCACGCACGCACGCCTATGGATTTATTCAGTAGTAGTTTAGTTAGTATGTACTATGTAGTAGCAGGCAGCGGCAGCCAACTTTGTATATTATAGTTTTTCAAGACAAAAACAATACGACGACCGACCGAGGCTATTCGAGTCTCCTCCTCTCTACTCTCCAGAGAAGCAGAAGTAAATTCTTGCTACTAGCATTCCGCAAAACTGCAGACAAAACTGGAGGCATTTAAAGTCGCAATCGCAATCAAGAAAGCCGCCGGCTTCTTTTTATGTGGCAGCCAATTGAGATAAAATTAAATTTGAGGTCGTCGAGTTTTCCATTAAGCAGATAACACAATATAAACAAAACTCAAGGTTGTTAACATGTTTTCGACCTTTTAATACACGATATGGCTCTATCGTTTCCTGACAGGAAATGCGTAATTTTTAAGCCGCTTAAAGCTGGCAAAGCAATAAAAATAAAATACAGACTACTAGCTAATTTGTTATAGTGCACCTAACGTATTTGTGCTAATTAATTAATTTATTTATTCGATGTTACAGCAGCGTTTAATTTGAAAGAGTTTGTTTGCTTTGCCTTCTTGCTTGATGGCGCCCATGGGTCTTTCTAAATTTAGTAAATTATATAGTCTCTTATTTGCCCAAAAAAAACTTCACACTTCAAGAATACAGGTGTGTTCATAATGTACGACCGACGTTCTACCGCGGAGTCCTGATCTACATAAATATCCAAAATGGCAACGGCAACCTTTTCAAGATGCAGCAATTGAAAAAGGGGGTTATCCAAATACTTTTTTGACTTTTTCCATTTGACATTTTCCAGAATGAGTCAAAAATTATTACGGGATAGGCAAAAGTTTTCCTTGTTTTTTTGGCACAGGATCCCAAAATCCAATTTCTGATAAATGTTACCGAAATCTTTTTACGTATTTTAATTAAGAAAATTGTAAATTAATGACCCCTTCAACCTTCCCTGTCGAGCAGTGGCGGCTCATGGATTGCAAATTTGGTGGAGTGTAGATTCTATACAGAAGGTTTTTTTAGTCAACTCGATTTTTTTGCAAAATCCTTTTAGAAAAATTCGGTCAGCTCGAAAAGTCAATTTTTGCAAAGTCTTGTCAGCGCGATTTTTTTTGCAATTTATAGGTCAGGTCAAAGTCAGGTCAGCTCGAAAAATCTGTTTTTTTCCAAACTCCGGTCAGCTCAAATTTTTAGCTCAAAACAATAATTTTTTTCACAAAAAGTATTTTATTTATTTATATTTTGTTGGCTTAATAATAATTGTTGAAAACTGAACTTGAAAAAAAAAAGATGACGTAGGTAAAATTTGCCAAGGTGCCATGGTAAATCATTTAAATAGTAAAATTGAGACGGTAACGAGGAAATTTAAAAAAATATTATCAAAAGGGGATTTTTTCGGATCCTTCTCATTACTTTTGGTTGGAAGAAAAGAATACAAAATTCTCATCAAACTTTTGTCAGTTTTTAAAATCCCACCGATAATTATGAGGAAATCCTCTTGAGGACGGTTTAAACCCTCCTGAAATTCCCCCCAATCAATAAATGTGAACACGTTTTCTTTTTCTTCAATGACAAGACTTCTTCCATGAAACTTTTGAGGTAAATCGAGTAAATTTTTGAGGTCCGAAAATTGAGTAAATCCTCAAATATTGATGATGACAACTACATAGTTAAAAACGGGAATACTCCTCGGAATCCTCTTAATGATGAGGGTTTGGATTGGACTCCGTAGTCGGCATCATCTCTATCTTATAACAACACAGAAGACGTTTTGTTCCGACCTAAAAGAACCATTCACATAGCAGCTTTTACACTGACACTGTATAAACATAAATCAGCGAAAATAAAAGAGTTACGCTACATTTAACAAGGAATAAGTTCTCAAGGCATTTTTCGCAGTAATACCCTGTTTTAGTGACACTGAAACGTTTCCGAGAGAAAGATTCGGGCGATAAAAATGTAGCCGCATTTGTTAAATTAATTAGCCGTTAAGAGAAATATTCCAGGCACGAGCTATGCCGGAATAGATGATAAAAAAGAAAATCAAAATTGCTTAAGCTGTATATGCCTGGCAAAAACATGCAAACTCATCGAGTTGTGCGTGAGACAAATGACAATCCCGTTGTGCGTGCTTCCAGGCAGCGGCGCCACACGTGACAAGAATCGTCCTGACGACCCGTTACGCTCTACTGGGTGTGTGTATGTGTTTATTTTAGACATCTTTTTTCTTTTGAGTCTATGAAAGAGTAGGAATATTGAAATATTGTTTTTTTATTTCTTTCCAATTTTCTTGACGCTATTTCATTATAAATCGCTCCAGGAAGAGATTATTTATTATAATAATATACCTACCAATCCTAATGATAAAAAAATTGAACTACTACTATACCTATACAAAAAAAAAAAACTACTACCAATACAAAAACAAAACATATTAAGAAGATTTATTAATACATATTAACATGAAAGTACAATAATAATAATAATAATAATACATCAAGTCAAGTTGCGAATATAATAATTTAATTAACATTACAAATATCTTCACACATACGAATATTAATCATCAGCAAGCAAGGACAAATAATGAACAATACAATCAAATAAGGCAACCGTCCTTTCACTCTCTATTTACACGCATGCCCGGAAGTTTTCTACACACTCAAGGATATCCAGATGTAGTTTTTGCATATCGTAACAGCAAATAAAGCGAACCGATTTAATAATAATAATAATAATACTTGCTTCCTCCCTTCCGTCACGGCGGAATTAATCAAATTCTGGATTATCCGGCTAGGGTCTTCTCGAGGAATATAATTTTTCCCGAACAAAGACGCCCTCGTCCCTCGTCCATTCCATCCATGGTCATATTTCAAGCGTCCTTAATAAAGCTGTCCTTTGAAAGAGTGTTAGTGTGTGATTACATAAGATGTCAATCAAGACAGAACGCGCAAAGAGGCGCCTCTTTGTGTAAGAGCTCCCCGGTTGAAAGGAGTATTAGAAGGAACACTGGGGGTCCTGTTCATTTGCGCCGCTGGCGGTTCCATTCAAGGTTATAAGCATTAACCCACTTTTTCACTGTGGGAGCTAAGTACATCTGACCATGCGGGATAAAATATTATCAGCGCGGCAATAATGTAGGCCAGTTGGATTATCCCGAATCGAAAATAATCACAATTCGTCTACCTATTCATGGTTCTTATAAAATAGTCTTCGACTAGACTCCCTGAGGTGCTATTCACTTAGCAATCTTAGCATCGAAATTAGATCGAATTCATCGAGGCTGCGATTCCTGTTTGCTCCTTCTAACGTTCCCGAGGTTATAGCCTGACGAGGATACTACAAAATTGATCGTTTTTAGGCCATAGGAATTATCGATCTTAACATCTTTGACTGATTTGGGAATAATTAAGAACAGGCGAAGAATCATTTTACTTCTCGAAATGGTCCCATATTCCTGGAGTTTCGATCTACATTATTGACGTCATTGTTTTGTAGTTAATTTAAGTTAGTTAATTTCGACTTTTTCATTTTTTCGTGTTAAAATCGTGTCAAACTTTTTTACCAGAAGCAGCCCAAAGTGGTTAATTGGGGATATAAATTGGGAGTCTAGACTCAAATTTTATTTTAATATTTTGTAATTGATAATAAATAAATAATGAATCTGTTGAGACTAATAGTTTCTTTTCTATTGTTTCAGACAAAGAAAAATAACCCTAATCACATAAAAAGGCCAATGAACGCTTTTATGGTTTGGTCACAAATTCAACGAAGAAAAATCTGTGAACGTCAGCCAGACAAGCACAACGCAGAAATCTCCAAAGAGCTTGGCCGTGAATGGAAACTCCTAGACGACGAACAGAGACAGCCCTTCGTAGAGGAAGCGGAACGTCTCCGCCAGTTGCACCAGAAGGAGTACCCAGATTACAAATACCGTCCTAGAAAGAAGAGCAGTAAATCTTCGGCGAAGAGCTCGACGAAAAAGACCTCGACGGCGAGGAAAGCGATCCGTCACCACAGGAACGATTCCAACAATAACTCCTCCAGTAGCACACTAGGATCGAGCTCTTCGACGAAGCTGTACATCCGGCGCGTGCCCGAGTCCGTGGCGAGCAAGCTCAAGGCGAAGCTCGGTTTCGAGAAGATGGAGCCGATCAAGCAGCAGCAACCTCTTCCTCCAGTTAGTTCTCTAGCGAAAGTTCCATCTAGTCCCTCCTGCGAGACGCCGGACTCGCCGGAGAGCGCCACAATATACGACGAGTGCTTGTTCACGGACTTCATCAAGACGGAAGACCTGATCAAGACGGAGATCGAGGAACGGCCCGCCACCTCCCTCGACGACCTGGACAGAATAGAGGACTTGCTGCCGATGAACGAGGGCGACATCAGCTTCCTCGCAGGTATCGACGCCGCGAGCATCGACGCCGGCTTCGACAGCTCCTCGAACAACTCGTCCGGGTCGCACCTCTACTTCCCCACCAGGGACGGGATGACAATATTCAACCTGGACACGTGGGGTGAGAATATCTCGTTCGCCTGTTGAAATAGATGAATCAAAAGACTGTTGTTCGGGTTTAGATTCGGTGCCTCTTCGGGCGCACACAATCATTGTTATTATTCGTACTTGTGACCATCCGGGAGCACGCACTTTGCGTGCAGCCAGTCGATATGGTCGGGATTTGTTATTGTCAATCCCAGCTCAAATAATTGTAGCGTCCCGCTCACATCGATGCAGTTTTTGTACTACTAATTATTAACTACTATTATTATTACTACAAACAAACAAACAAACAAACAACTTGTTCGTATTGATTCGATTATTATTATTATTATTATTCATTGATTGATTGATTGATTTAATAATAATGATTTAGCCCAAACAATGATCTCATTTGTGTTTAATTTTTTGTATTTATCATTATTATATTATTATCGTGGTCGCTATTTCTCATGTTTTTTAAGTGTTTTGTATCAACCAGTTGTTAGTGCCTAGCCATATCTTTACAGTTCTTACGCCCCCCCCCCCCCGCCCAATCCAGATTATTTTTCATTGTATTTTATTATATCTCTTATCATCATCTTTTGATTTTTATAAAAAGAACCAAAAGTGACCAACAGAAAATTTTATTTTAATTACTTACTACTTACCCACTTTCATCTATAGTACTCGACCATGCCCAGTTAATTAGTTATATCGCCACTATCGCAAACACCTTTTACCGAGAACAAGACAGGTTTTGATTTTTTGTTGAACGATGATTGTTGGAAAGGATTGTGGGGAGAAAGGTGTTGTGGTGCTGGTGGTACGACTGATGCTTTGGATGATTTTTTCAAATCCGAACCGTTGTAGCTTCACACCTCTTAATCGTGTAAAAGATAGACTTTGCAGTGCATTTGTTTTACTTGGCTTTATCTGGAAGACACTAAAAATCAGGCTGTGACTGTAGTTATTTGGTGACTCGAGAGTTATCAAAATGTCAGTGTACTTTATAATATTTTTAGTCATTTATTATTATTATTATTATTATTATTTTGTTTTTTATAACTTACGTACCTACGTACGTACGTGAAAGCTCACTTAATCCGCACATTGATGGCAAACAGCTGATTGTGTTCACGATCTTTTCAAGGACTAAACTTATTAATTAATTACGATACATTACATTATTTCATACATTTGGTTACTTAATAATAAACGACATCATTTTTTTTCGTTTCATCGAGTGTTTCATCTTCTTTTTATACGTTTTTTTTTCGTTCGTCCAGAATTGTGTACTTAGTATGATGGGAGATACCAACTGTACTTGATTGATGGTGATTTGATCAAGATTTTCAATCAGTGCTCGTACTCGGTATGCCTATTACTTGGTACTAGTACTAGTACTGTATAGACGCTGGGAAATTGTGGAAAACTGATAGTTAGAAATGTCGTTACTTGCAAGATATCCAACTAGGCTAGGTTTGTCTAATACTGTTGACGGAAATTGTTCGATATTTTTTAAATTTGTAATACTAATATTGAAATGCACACAGATTCTTTTGTACATATAATTTTCCTGAATGTGTCCACAAACAACCTTAGCTGCATCCGTGCAGGTCGAATTTTTAGCAATTATTTCTCCCGGAGGGGCAATTATATTACCCAACCAACCAACCACGAACTAACTTGATGCAACCTGTTTGCATGCAGGTGTCGTCTTTTTTGTAACTTGTCTAAGTCCAAGCAGACCGGATCGATCCGTCGATCGATAAAATCGATCGATGCCTTTTTGTGCGTTTTCGGGAGAAATAATTGCTACACGCTTAGTTTCTTTCAATAAAATGTATTTCAAAGTCGATGCACAAACGATTTAAAACTAATGATAAATAATAATGAATAATTAAAACAGTGTAACTTTTTTGGAATTACAATTTTTAGAGTAGCAAGCGACGTCGATATTCTTGTAACACTTGATATATTAAGATATTGAAACGCGTCCAGCGTTGTCTACATGTGCTTTCAATGTAATAGATTATGATAATATTAAAAGTTAGGTCGGACTGTCCGTATATTTAAGAGTTTTCGAATTTTAAAAATTTTATGAGAGGCCTGGTACAGTATGAAAAAATGTAGAATATAACATATTCGGTGTATTTTTGTACCCCATTATTGTTTTCGTAGCGCAATAGTAGAGCTATAGGAGACCAGTCGCTGACTGATATAGGTGTAGGACTTTTTAATTTATAAGGCGTACAAGTCGAAGTTCTCTTTATTTGTAGCCAACTTTTGTTTTTGTTTGACGGCCTCTTCAGCTCTACCATTGCGTTCCGTAATCTGTAAATACCTTGTATAAATTTGCTCATGTAAAAATTGTTTTTGTTAAAATGAACTGTTATTATACAAATTATTTTATGGGTGATACGATTGGAGAAAACCGGGGAACACCAGATCGGATTTTTTCTTGATGGGAGGAGTAGTGTAAGTGATTTACCCCCGCGATTTGGTGCCCCCGTTTTTGCGATATCTTTTCTTTTTTATTATTTTTTTTTGTAAAGTATGTTATTTTTTGCATTGTTAAATTTTATTCTGGCGAACGACTATAGATTATAAAGTTAGCAATATTTTGCAAATTACCTTGATGTATCATAAGCCCTTGCATTTGTAAATCCCCCATGTATTATATTCATATTATTATATTAACGTTAAATAGCGTGTAAATTTTGTATTGTAGTTGCTGTTAAATATATTATTATATGGCAAATCCAGCAGTTTTTATTTCCAAAAATATTAATACAAGATGCCCGTTTCTCGATCTTAACTGTGAGGCTCTCTGTTATCTTGATCAAGAGATACGATAATAATTTTGAAAATAACATAAAAGTTCATAATTGATGTAAATTTTATGAGAGGTGTTCCGCGTGGTTCAGTTCCAAAACCTTTCGGGTTTTCCCCTCTATTGATTTCTTGGGAAGTTATTATTATAAGAGTCATTGACGTGGGTTTATCATAGACCCTTTTTTCTCTTAATTGTTGTTAATTATTTGTAAAAAGTTGAAATTTGAAATGAAATACAATTTGCATTCACCAGAAATATCTATGTGGCTTTTTTGTAATATTAGACTTCGTTTCTCATAAGATAACAAAGATCCCCGTTTTTAGGGTTGATGAATAGGCACCCTGTATACATATGCAAATATTGTCTCAATACCTAAGTACATATATAAGCAGTATATAGATTAATAAATAATTAGAATTGTCTGTCCTCTGTCTCATACATTTGGAATAACAAAGCTCATCAAGCTAACTTGTGATAAAACTGAGTGTTTGAATCGAAGACAGGTCTCGAACTTACTCCCATTCTTACAATAGATACCGTTGTGAATAGCCCATTAAATATATAACTACCTGTATGATACTTATGTGCTTTTGTTGAGGTAAATATATTTGCAGTTATTATATAATGAGTTTAATTTGCTTGGCGTTCACTTCATTACTCAAGTCCCTTTCTATCTATCTATCTACTTATCTATCGTATAAGCTAGATCTAAATATGAAAATTCCATCCTAGAGTGAGTGAATTACGCAAGAAATAGGAGCAGCTGCGAGCGGTTTACGTTTTTACTTGTTCTAAGAAGGTAAGTAAGCTTTTTAATTTTCAGAAATGAGCGCAGAGAAATCCCGAATATTTTAATGAGCATCTCCGGGGAATCTGTGAGCTTAAGAGGCATATAATAGCTGCTATAGCCGATGCCCCGGCGGGGCTGCGGTGGATACTGTGGATGGGATTTTCTTGTTTTATGAAAAATGTATCGAACTGGATGAATTTTTAAATCCGGCCAACAATGGGCAGGCGGGAATTGGTGTTTTAACGAACGCGGGAGTTAGGAGGGATCTGATTCTGGACGCATAAACGGGGAGTTCGTTTCGTTTGAAGTATAAATCCTGTCGGGACATTCAGTGGGATTTAGGCCGCGCTAGCCTGCCGGTAATGCCCGAATAATAACGTTGGAACACGTAGATTATAAAGTGTAATCTTAATAGGAGTTGTATTTTACTGCATGTTGTTTTAGAGGTACTAAAGAGGAACCCCGCGTGGACTTCCTACCTTATATATCCCAAGCCCCAGATCCTCCTCTTTTATAACTCCCGTAACGACTTATTCTTCTGCAAATTAAAATATTTAACGAGACTCTTATTTTTCTTTTTTATTAAGAAATAGTTTATTCGCACTTTCATTTTTATTACGTTGCTTTTTATGACATCTGTTGGGAATAATACGCACGCGAGCGAGCCAGAGAGAGAGCGGAAATTGAGTTGTTTATTGTAATCAAACTTTAAAATAGTCGAAAAGTTTATTAGAAGAGAATGAATGAACTTCAGTGTTACTTTGAGATTTGAGAATCGTGAAGTTTGGTGTAGCAGCAGATATCGCATACAGTCAATTCGTTATTTCGAGATTTGCTTTATTATCGGGAGCGCGTTCTGAAAGCTCATTTAAAACGCCACGGAACCGGGGAAAGTTTTAATACAAAGTTTATACAATACAGCGTTATGAAAAGTCTATTTCGGCTCCCTTGGCTCCTGCTACTTCGCTTCGGCCTCGTAAAGCACTGATATTGTGTGATTTTAATGGCGAATTGCTTCTTTTTTAAGTTCGGGCAGAGCAATTAAGGTTAAGAGGTATTTAAATGCTCCATGCATATTCAATCTATCCGACCACCAAGGATTATCAATTTTAACTAAATTTGAGTCAGCCGTCTGATAGGAAAATCGATAAAACTCCGCTGGTTCCAGCGAAAAGTTCACCAGTCCGGAAAGTTGCACTTTTTAGAATAATTCAACTCTGTTACTCCTTTTTTTAGAAGAGTGATTATTTTTTATGTTAAATACCGGCATCAAGTTTGCTGTATCTGTGATCACTTTTGCTATTATGTCAATTTTTTTTCCGAGTTGTGAATGCTAAATTTTTTTGAGACGCTGTCTAGATTTTGTCACATTTGGTCCAACCTGATAAATTTCAAGAAAGTGAATTTTTTTCTACACTTACGAGCCTATTCGAATGATTATTCCCACCTCGATTTTAAATATATTCCCACCAATTAAAAATAAATTTGAGTAATAAGAGATCTTATGGAAAATAAAAATTTTGACCAATTTAACAAAAAATGGTACGAAAACTTCGTCGCAATCCCACCCAATGCAGTAATTAGAAATTTCGAATCCATCTGGGTAATACTTTCAGATTTTCGCCAGTCTGGTGGGTAATTTCTCTTGTTTGTCTCACCTCATGATTTTTTTTTCAATTATTGTTTACCATCTCGTCAATTGAAATCTCACCTCAAGTAGAAGAAATTTCCATCAGATCCTCTTTATGTAGGTATCTGTAATTATTCTCGTCAGTCTATCTTGTAAATGAAGAAAACCATCTGTCCCACCTCAAGAAGGTTAATACTTCAACGTATTCGCCACTCTGGTGAATAATGTCTCTTTCATAAATTGCAATTAAACGTCTATTCCAGAAAGAATTTTATACTTTGTCCCACCTCATCATATTTGTTCAACTATTTCCCATCTCGTCAATTAAATTTCCACCTCAAGTAGAAGAAATTTTCATAAGATCTGATCGTATCTTGTCATAATCGTCAGTCTATCTCTATCACGTATATGAAAAAAAAAATTATCCAACTCACCTTAAGAATAGGAACTCGGGCTCTGGTAAGGATTTTAAATAATTCTACCCCTAAAAGTGAAGCAAAGTTTGTGATTTATCCCACCTAAAACTAATTCTATCACAATTATCGAGATTTTTCAAAAATATTTTGCGAGAAAATGTTATGAGATCAATTTCTTGGAGCAATTTATCCCACAGTAATTTTAAAGGGAGAATAATTATTCCCATCTCAATTTTCTGGAACGATTATTTACTATTTTTGGGCTTTTGAAAAAAAATTCATCTCTAATTATTAATTTTTTCATCTCCCATCTTAATTTTAAATAGAATCCAACCATCACGGTTTTGGGATATAATATCTTCGAACATTTTCAAGAGCAATTTATCCCATCTCAGGTTCCTGGAAGGAGTATTTACTAGAATTGGACTTTTGAAAGAAAAATCCATCTCGAATAATTATCCCACCTTAATTTTTATAGAAGAGCAATCATTATCAGGTTTTGGGATATATTTTTGAACATTTTCAAAAGCGATTGATACCATTTTACTTTCCTGGAAGGGTTATTTACTACAGTTGGACTTTTGAAAAAAAATCATCTCTAATACTTATCCCACCTTAATTTTTTTAGAAGTGCAATGACCATCAAGTTGTGGGATATCTTTTTGATCATTTTTAAGAGTGATTGGTCCCATTTCAATATTCTGGAAACAGTATTTACTAGAGTTGGACTTTTGAAAGAAAAAAACATCTCGCATACTTATCCCACCTTAATTTTTATAGAGGAGCTATCACCATCAAGTTGTGGGGTATACTTGAACATTTTCAAGAACGATTTATCTCATCTAAATTTTCTGGAAGGTATATTGGTTTATATTGGAATATTTGGGTTTTTGAAAGAAAAATCCATCTCGCATACCTACTCACCCCGTCTTACTTTTTATAGAAGATAGTGATGGTATTATCAAGGGGTGTGGGATATATTTTGAAACATTTTTCAAGAGTGATTGACCGCATATCAATTTTCTGGAAGGAATATTTACTAGAGTAGGTCTTTTGAAAGAAAAGTTCATCTCGCACACTTGCGAGCGTAAATTTCGCAAGACCGAATCCTGTAATCAAGTCATCCCATCTAATTTTATCTAGAAGAATAATAAATTTTTTTACTGTGGATTATATTTTTATAAATAAAAATTTTATAAGAGCAACTATGGAGGAAAATTTTAATTGTATGGAAACTAGAACTGGAGCTTAAATTCAGGGGATTTTTATGCAAGACATTTCCTCAACCCAATTTTTTTCTATAAGAGCCCCAATGTTTACTTGAATTGTGTTGTACTTAATGTATAAATTTATAGACACTTGCCCCAAACATTTAACTTTCAAGCGGGTGTATAGTCGGTTTTAATTAAGTTGTAGCAAGTTGTATGAAAAGTTTGAAGAAACTCGAGTTGGTTATTATAAAATGGAGCTAATTGAAAGAGTTACGAAATAGTCCTCTCCCCCTTTCCGAAAGTAAATAATTATAATTATAATATTCAATCTTCCCCTGTTTAGATATGATCAATTTTCGGTAAATTTGAGCCAAGTTGTCTGATACAAATTCAATGAAACTCGAGTATTTCGCAGTGAAAAGTTTTCTGACAGTTTGAAAAGCCGTATTTCCGCGGATACAAAATCTGGCTAATTCCAAAAAGCAGTTGAAATAATTTCCCCCTTTGTGAGAGCGAATTCGGCTCCGACGAGTGTGGATTTTTCCGGCCTCGTCAATGCCAAAGCCGACCGATTGTGAGCTGTTTACAAACACGGCATAGTGCATGAATAAAAGCGGACTCCGTAATTACTTTTTTATGTAAAATGTCATTCACACTGAATAGGTAATTTACGAGTCTTTGAAAATATGCAATTATTAACTATTCATTCTTTGCGGGAGTCGAGAAAAATAAACACCTAATCTAGATTGCTGGCTTCAGGCATGTGTGGCGTTGGCGGTTTTCCCTTAATAAATGTACTTCTGTCCCGATTCTAAATTCTACGGGAGGAAAACACGCATATGTCGTTCGTTTCGTTACACACGCTCCTCCGCATTCAATGGACTCCGTCTCATTAGGGAAAATCTACCTTATTAATATTTATTCGACTCCCTTTGTGTGGAGCCACAATGCGTGTGGTTCAAGAGGAAGTGTGACTAATTTTGATTAATCTAATATAATAGAAAAACCCCACCTAGCGCGAGTGTTGCTAGGTACACCCATAGAAATGTTAATCTCGGTCTAAGAATACGTACGAACGTGAACGTACGTGCACGACTCCCAACTAAACGCTAATCGACTGCATATTTATTCTTATTTCTGAAATTCTTGTAAGCATAAAACGTAAATACCAACAGATGTACCATTGCACTTTACTTCTCCAAGGCCTCAGCGGTACGAAATTAGACTCCGTTTTCGCACTTTTTTGGCTTGCGTTCCAAGGTTTAGCGCATACGCTAAACATAACGATTTGTTTCGACTCAATTAAAATACTTGTATGACACTGGAACTGGTCATGAACCCAAGGTCGTTACACCAGCTGCTGGAGAACGCCATTTAGTCACTCAATCACTTTGTTATCCTGTTTGTTTCCCCGAATAGTAATTAGGTACGATAATCTGTTACTACTCCTGCAGCTTTACCTATCACTTGCCTTGATTTAGATGCCCATTTTTTCATAAAAACGTCTATAAATCTGTTAGCTGTTTTTTTAAATTGGATGAAATCGGAAGGCTTAATTCTTTCACCCATTCACTCTGGATGTGGAAGATGATATTCTGATTTTATTTCGCTTATCCTGTTTATCAGTAAATTTTTTCACTGCTGTTTGAGCTTCAATAACAACTCTGAAAACAATGTGAATATTACCGATTATTGGATTTGGTAACTAACGTAGCGTGTTGCACTCAGAAATATATTCGCTGCAGTCCAAAAATTAAAAGAAATAACAATTTTATGAATTTTATGTCTCTCGGGCGCCAGTTAATCCAACATCGACGGCCTAATTATACAAGCAGGAAGACACGTAAAATATCTTGGGGTCATATATATTGGACGGAAAATTGATTAAGGACAGGAAAACCTGGAACGCAGGTTCCCAGAATAGATGGCCCCAGGGGCATGAAAAAGGAGATAGGTACCTGGTACCAGATGCTAGGATTTGAAAAGTATGGGAATAAGTTAGAGAAAATGCAGAGGCAGAATGATGCTCATAGGAGTAACCACTGCATATCGCAACGTCTCGACAACGGCTCTACAAGTTGTGGCGGGTATAATCCGATCACAGAATAGGTCAGAATGAGGAGAGACGGCTACCAATCTACACGGACCGGACCAAAAAACTCCAAACAAGAAAATGGAAGGGAGGCCATGGATACGTGGCAAAAAAAGTGGGAGAGGACCGATAAAGGAGAATGTACGAGGAATCTCATCCCCGCAATGACTCACAGAACACTGCGTTGTCGTCTCATACTTGTTCCGAATTAAAAAGACGCAGAACGAGATCTGCTGGTATTGCCAGGAAAACGACATTCCGGAGCACACCGGGTCAAATGCGAAATATGGGACAGAGGAGAGCCTTGGCCGAGGAAAAAAAAAGTCAAAAACTAGAAGTGGATAACTTGTTTGTCATAATGAAAATAAACAGGAACTTAGAAGGGATGAGGCTATGGATAGAGGTGGAAAAATGAATGGGAAAGGACCGATAAAGGAGAATGTACGAGGCATCTCATCATGTACCAAGGTCAAAAATTGGGTAGAGCGGAAGCATGCAAAGCTAGACTTTCACGTAACGCCAGTGCCTCGCAGGACACAGCGTTTTTGGGCTCATACTTACACCGAATTAAGAAGACTTTGCTGATACTGCGTAGAAAACGACATTCCGGACCACACAGGGTTCAAATGTGACAGATCCGACAGAGTTTCTTGGCCGAGGAAAAAATGGGTCAAAAACTAGAAGTGGATAACTTGGTTCCCATACCGCTGGAAGAGCAGCGGAAATGGAATGGCAGTGACGGAGTTCTCGAAACTCGTCATGAAAGAGAAGGAAGCAGATGAAAGAACCAAGGAATGAGTCTCGTCGCGAGAATAACCAAATGAAGACCTAGACAGTTAGAAAGAAAACAGTTCAAATTAACGCTCGATGGAAGTCAACCCATGACATTGGTACTGGTACCATCGCTGAAGCATGGAGGGGTTTTAGCCGGTAGAAGTCCGGCATTACCTCGGATTGGTGCAACAAAGCCTGGGTGGCAATGAGGATTTCCCTTCCACTAAGAGAAAGGCAACCGTTTCCTTCGTGGATTTTACCAGCCTTGCCCATCAGCGTAGCTGTAATAAATGAAAATTTCATTTATGAGTCTCGTTTAGAGAGTCATAAATTAATAGAAAAAGTCGCCAAAAGCGTCAGATGAAAATTTTGAAGAAAATCTAACCGTTGATAATAAATTCGACTTTTCTCGGGCGCCGCCTATTTATATAGCGATACCGGTTTTTTTGATTACCGATAGTTTAACGATAATTTAACAAAAGAACAAACAATAAACAAGAATAATTCTATAAAAACCTGAGGAGCGATATTTAGCCGAGTTATGAGAAGGGGGGGCGGTAGTTTTTCCTACTGGTGGAGTATTTTTTTCAATTTATTAGTTGTTGAATAACAGTTATCATGAAACGACTCAGTTTTTCTTTCAAAGAAAGTTTTGGTGAATTTTCCCGACTATAACGTGGATTATAGGTAAGCTGAGTTGGAAATACCGGGGAGCTGTAAGGCTGGCATTCTATATAACTTGAATGAAATCACCCGTTAGCTACTAACTAACTACTAACTGGATTTATGCAATTATGTAGACTATTCCCAAGTTTCAGCAGAGCTCTTGCTCTAACGTCTTTAATTTCCTGAAATATATTGTAATTCTAAAGTTTAGACTGCGAAGTAGGAGGAAACTGAATTATCCAGTAAAATAGAAGGAATAGGGTGTTGTTTTTATTTGATAATTATTTTTCGCTCGTATAACGCAAGTTTCGCGCTTAAAGTTTCCAGTAACGAATTCGGGACTCCCGGTAAACACGTTCGTCTATCTTTCGCTCCCGGAGAAGCCGATAAAACTGCTCGCCACGAAACAAACAGGAATAATAGCAAGCAGGCCAAAGTGCTGCCGATACGTAAGTGGATTACTCTCTTAAGAAATTTCATTTCTTCCAATCTTCTACCTCGGGTAAACTTAAAACACCCACTTAAAAACTCGACTGGTTTTATTGACGATTTTCATCATCCCGACTGCGCCGATTCGAGCGAGCGGAATCGCTCATGCAGCTCGGAGGAGCGCCCGCTCGCCCGTTGCCCGTTCGCGATCCGCCTCGCAGCTAAAACGCCATCCAACATCCAACAACAACCAACGGAACTTCACGGAAGATTTCAAAGACATTAAAGGTGTTTAACATCATTGTTGTAGCACAATAACTCTCCCATATAAGTGGACGGACTGCCAATTACAAACACAAACAGGAACAAATAAGATGAGACTCCAGTTCGTTTTAAACTGAACCGAACTGAGGCCAGTCTGTTCTGTAAAACAGAAAAACGGTTCATTACCGATGCACTCGGATCGTAAAACAAGCACACCTCGATTTGACCCTTGCTTCGTGTCCGTGCCTTGAATCTGCCGTGAGCTGAGATCGCTGTTTGTTCTCCTTTGGTCTCGTTTGTTTATTTTCTTTCCCGATTCTCACTGGCAAGGCAAGACGAGGGAACCGGCGTCAGCGTTAGCGTCAGCGTCAGTTGCACTCCTGCAGTTTCCAAATGCATCGCGGTGTCAAACATGAAGCGATTCGCTCGACTCGGACACTTTTACAACTGGCTAAGATCCGTGATGTTACCTATATTGCTGAATTTGAAAAAAACCTTCTTGCGCATCAATCGCAGAAATAGTGTATTTTTATGCGATCCAATTTATGAATATTTTGACCGCTTTTTAAATTGGCTTTCTGAAATTTTCCCTAGTCAGGTCATATTAGCGTAGTGGTTTACTGTGAAAATTGCATTTCACTTCGTTTGAAAACGTGCCTTAGAATTGATTTTTAAATTTAACAAAACCAAAATAAATGGTAAAACTGAACAATTTTGCCCCTTTTCCTTTGCCCGCCACTGGCTGACTTTACCTAAAAAATATTATTTTTTACACTACCTTCAATAGAACTGAAAAAGTGAAAAGGGAGCTTTGAAAACTGAAAATTTGAAATTTTAGAGGAATAAACATAATTTAAAAATTATTCGAATATCTCCGCCATTTTTCTTATTTGCTTCTTGAAAATTTTCAGAGTTAAGGGTTATTAGTATAGTTATCTATTGGAAAAATTTCAGTTCGATTCGTACAAAAATAGAAAAATAGAATAAACGGCTATAGAAATTTAGCCTTTTTTACCCTTTTCCTACCCATGCCACTGGCTTAATAATAAAAAAATGCAAATTTTATTGCAATAACTCAAATTTCAATAACTATTCTTCCAATAATGCTAATTTTGCTTAAAAGTTTTTGTTTCTAACTTGCTTATTTAGAGGTTCAAAATCTATCAATTTTTCCTAAAATTTAAAAGGCAGCCATTTTGGAACGGCTATTCCGATTTTACTCAAGACCGACTACTTGCAGTTATATTACTACAAAAAAAATTTCAGCCCCCTAAATTGAAAACTGCGACCAGAAACCGTGCCTCATGACCGGTTTTTTTTTTTGGAAATTTGGAGGGACACCCTGTAAAAGTAACAAAACTTTAGGAAAATTATTTTTACGAAAATCAAACGTCATCTCTAAGTTTCACAAGGGTAAAAAATTTCGTTCATTAATCTTGAAAGGTGAAGCTACAGGAGCGTTTTTAAAATTTTAGAGAAATAAACATCATGTAAAAAAAATTCAAATAACTCCGCCATTTTTGTTATTTACTTCTTGAAATTTTTAAGGGCTAGAGGCTATTAGTATAGTTGCCTACTGTGAAAATTTCAATTTAATTCCTTCAAAAATGTGCTCATAAATTGTTAGAGAAATTTAGCGATTTTTACCCTTTTCCTACCCACGCCACTGGCTTATTAATAAAAGTAATGCAAATTTTATAACATTAAATCAAATTTCAATTAATTTTCCTCCAATCATGTTGATTTAGTTTCAAAGTTATTTTTCCATCTTACTCATACAGGGGTTCAAAAAAAAGCAATTTTTCCAAAAATTCAAATGGCCGCCATTTTGAAACGGCTCGGCCGATTTTGCTCAAGTACAATACCAGACCAGTTCTTATATATATCTTACTCCCACAAAAATTTCAGTCCCCTAGATTGAAAACTGCGACCTGAAATGAGATGACAAAAACGGGATATGGGGAATTTTGAAAGGACACCCTGTAGAAGTAACGCGACTTTAGGAATTTTTTTCAACGAAAATCTAACGTCGTTCCAAAGCTTTACAAGGATCCAAAATTTCATTCACTAATCTTGAAAGATAAAGCTACAGGAGCGTTTTGAAAATCGAAATTTCGCGATTTTGGAGAAATATATACAGGGTGATTCTTTTAAAGCGCCCATTACAAAAAGTACGACTTCTAGTTGATCTAGGAATCTGAAATTTGGAATTTAGGCAACATACATAATAACGAGTCGAAATGAAATATTACCAAGATGGCGGCACATTTAAAAATGGGGAAAGGAAGTGTCATCTTTGATTTTTTAAATTGGACACCCCATACATTATTGCATTTTCAGATTGTCTGAGAAAATGTGATAACAATGGTACTTATAGTTGCAGTTTAAATTGAGTAGGCTATGAGTTATAAACAAGTGAAAATCACAATTTTTCAACTTTGAAGCCATTTCCAACAAAAACGGCTCAAGATATCAGAAAACGGATTACATGTCCCTATTTTAACTTTTAAAGAGGTATCCTATTATGGAGTTGAAATATCTATACAGGGTGGTGAAAATTATCATATTTTTGTTCACCCTGTATAAACATTTCAACTATGCAGTAGGATACTAGAAGAAAAGTTAAGATAGGGACATGTAAACCGTTTTCAGGTATCTTGAGCCGTTTTTGTTGGAAATGGCTTTAAAGTTGGAAAATCGTGATTTTCACTTGTTTATAACTCATAGCCTACTCAATTTAAACTGCAACTATAAGTACCATTGTTATCACATTTTCTCAGACAATCTGAAAATGCAATAATGTATGGGGTGTCCAATTTAAAAAAACAAAGATGACACTTCCTTTCCCCATTTTTAAATGTGCCGCCATCTTGGTAATATTTCATTTCGACTCGTTATTATGTATGTTGCCTAAATTCCAAATTTCAGATTCCTAGATCAACTAGAAGTCGTACTTTTTGTAATGGGCGCTTTAAAAGAATCACCCTGTATATATATAAATATATATATAAATATATATATAAATATATATATATATAAATATATATATATATATATCGTGGGCAGGTGAATTTTGGAAAACCACTTTTTCGTGATCTGGGGGTCATGATCGGTGGACATTTGATGAGTTTGGGTGATTTTCGAAAAGTGATGTCGTCCTCAATAGTGTATTTTTTTATTAAAAAATACACTAAAAAAATCTTTGAATTAGGTGTCTGTTACGTCATAACCATAAATTGGTTATGATGACATGACAATCTGAGAGAGATTTCTGCTGCAGGAAATGAAACATACATTTTTTCTTTAAAGAGTCTATTCAACATTTCACTTAAAAGAAAATTTACATTTTTTCTTAGTTTACCTAAATAGAATTGGGAGACGAAGGTAATTATGAACTTTTATGCCTTATCAATGTTGGTACCTGTAAGTAGAAAGCACAAACAGCTTAATGAAAAAACGTTTTCGCCGTTTTCCTTGATTATTTTTCAATTAAAATAAATTATTTATAAAAAAAATTAATCATCAACATATTTTGTGGTAAAGAAAGACATTAATCGAGGACACTGCTTTTGTTAAATGGTAAGTAAACAATGGAAATATGTACCTTGATATGGAGGCGTTAATGTATTTACCTACGTTCAATTTAATTTAAAAATTTGTTCGAACTTCATACATTTTTAATAGCCAGTATCAACAATAATAATTTATTTCTGTGCGCTAAAAATTGCATTAGAACATGAAACATTGAACTCGTCTATTTATCCATGACCTAGACAAGTGAGTTTCGGCTGTATAGAGGTCGTGATGTCAAATTTGTTTAAATTCGCCGGTGAAAATATTTATACATCGAAATCTCGGATGTTTACACTGGCTTTTTGTTATTTCAAGTAGATTTAAATCGAGATATAAATATGTAAAGGTAATAATTGTGATATCTATGTTCCCATGTACTGGGAAAAATACACACTCAAAAAAATATTTTCGTTGCTCGCAAGTACGCAATATGCATAATTAAGCAGGTAGGTCGACGTAAGACTATTTAAATTAATGTTCAAAAATTTTTTCAAACTATGGGAGAATATTCTTATTACTACTGGCGAGCTGTGATTGCACGGAAAAATTTATTTATACCTGATGAAAACATTTCAAAAGAGGTTGTTCAAAAAATGTACAACCGAAGGAAATTGCCATTGTCAAAGCATTTATTAGAAGAGAAGTGGAAAACTTGAAAAACATAAGATTAAACTGCCAAAATGACTTCAGTGTAAATGAATAAGTACAAAAAAATTAAAAGATGATTACTTGTTGAAAATGTTTTAATAACGAAATAAATTCTAGGGGTGGCCTTTTCTACCCCTTAAAACAGTAGGGGAAATTTAACTAATTATCCACCGAGTGTATTCCCAAAATCAGACAACGCCTACTTGATTTTCTTTCTGTAACTTGATCTGCATTGAAGAGAGAAAATTAAAAACTACTTTTTGACACACCACCCACCCACCTACAAGGGGTCTCAACAGGAGAGGGGAAAATGAAAGGAAAATTCCAAAAGAGTAATCAAAATCGATAAAATTCATCTTTGAACCAATTTTGGCACACGTTGAGCATGGTCTAATAAAATTCAAACTACAGTCTTAGCGTTAGAAAACTGGACTATACCTACCCCATTCCTTCAGGACGTAACAAAATCTCATAACCAAAATTTGCAACAGTACTTAGGAAAAAATTAATAATACCGTAAATAATCGGCCAGGCCCAACAAGTGCCGTTTTCGCCATTCCTGCACCATAATGATACCTCCTATTCCTACAGTTCTTTTTCTTGTAGTGTCTCTGACCTTAATATGACATTAAGTCTGAGGCTTCTGTATACCTCCCGCTTACAGTCTGTTCAATATTTGGGACAGATGGATTTATTCCACCCACATAAACTGTTGTGAAACTGTTTTGACTTGTTTTGACTGTTAAAGCTTGTTCCTGTTCGGTTTGATCATGGCGGTAACCTTTTTCCATCCGAGCCGGCTCTAAACATCTGGTCTACCTGCAGTCTGGGGTTGCCTGCCAACACTTCTCTCAACATTTTTTGGGTCAATTCCTTAACAGCCTCGATTAGAGGAGCTTTTGCCAGACCAAGTACAGGCTACGATCCACAGAAGTTTTCCCTGGTCCCGAGATTTGTGCATGGTGTGGATAATGTTCTGCCATCTGGTTGCTCGGTATTCCTGAATATGCACCGTATTCTGGTCAGCCAGTCTATTAAGCGCCTCGGCATACTCCTGGATTAGTGGATTTACAAAATCTTGTATGAACCCAGCGTTTTTGTGGTAGCCTGACTATCGCGGTGCAGTATTAAATTGTCTACTCCGTGACCTCTCTGTCTTTTCCTTTCTAGCTGCTTGTAGGTAGGACGGCGTGCCTCAACTGCTCTGCTTGGGAGACCGTTGTGGTTGATCTCAGGAAATTTTTTGCACCACTTATTGTCCTGCAAAAAAAGAATAAAATAAAATAAATACCTAAAATTAACAAAAAAAAAAAATAATAATTGGACGACATAGCACCATTTTTTGGAAGTACAAAAAGACGCGTCAAAAACACCATTAAAATTTTGTAAGTAAAACAGTTCCACTTCTGATTTAAGTAAACACTGATACTGCTTTTGTTATTGTTAAACTTGAACTTTTGAATTAATTTCATACATGAATTGTTTTTGAAAAAAATAAAACACTAATCATGCAATTGCGCAAACTGGTATAAGTTGTGGTGGGAGCCGCTTTTACGTGCACTTAACATCTAATTTAATTCTAAAATAAATATCATAAACATAGTGACAAGGTGAGAATAAGTAATAATCACCTAATTAAAATAAATAATAAGAAAATAAACATTGTCGAAGCTAATTCAATTAATTACTAGCGGAATCGTGGAATAATAGTAATAAGTAATAGATGCGGAAAATGATTATAAATTTCCAGATCCGACAGATTAACAGCCAGCTACGCAGGTCAATTTGAAAATAACCAAGGTAAGAATCTATTTACAATAACCAGATAATATTTACAAACACACTCGCGAACGATCATAAAATTTCACAATGACGTGTGACCTTAAAAATAACGACGACAGCAGTTTCAGCAAGCCATGCTACTCTTTAATGATATTTTCAGTGCAATTACATTTTCAGTGTTCCAACCAGACCGAGCAATTTCAGGTGGTGAAAAATCGCGACTTTCCATCTCCGCGCAACCGGCAACCAACCACCGACGATGATAATCTACGAAACCAACTCCGCCCGGTCGTAAAGCTAGGTCATGGTAACTAAAGTTCATACGAGTAAATTATTTTTTTAAATTACTCTTTTATTACTGTAATTTCGTTAATATAGTCGTTCATTAACATAAGGGAATTTTAAGACTCAATAACCATTGTGTTTGCGTTTCAGAGTCATTCACCGTTAAATTAAATGTTTTTTTAAAGACTTTCTGGATTTTTATGGCATCTTTGACCTTGCACAATGCATCGATGAACTAACAAAATGACACACTATAACATTATTTATGTGGACAAGAAAACCAGCCAACCACTTCCAAATCTGTTTCTGGGTATACCTTCAGAGAAAACAATAATTACCTCGTAAAGATTTGCCTTAAAAAAAAAAAAAACTGTTTGACGGTCTTGAATAAGAATAATAAGCTCTTGAAACATTGAAAAAAAAAATAAATAAAACGAAAAGAATTTACCCCAAATGATCTCACTTCTCTGATGTAATTTTGACATAAACTGTATAGCTTTGTTGACAAACGATAAACAAAAATGACATTGCACTTTCAAAAATAATTGATTGCTAATAGGCCATGGTTAAGTAATAAAAACATATAATTCATGGATGGTTCCTGTTTCTTAGGAGGGAGTTGACCCCTATTTTTTCTGTGTGTTCTCGAAGACAAGAACAGCTACAGAAAAAACGACAAAAGTTTTGAACCCCTCGAAAATGGTACTCCGATGGTATTCGAATTTTCATGAAAAGAGGGATGTTTTCAGGAAGGGACGAAGTTTTGTGCAAGCACAGCTTAGATCTCAACCATTACTCAATTCAAGAGCAAATCTGCATAACATCTGAATAGTTACAGTAAAAGTAAGATAATTAGAATTTCAGTTTCCCACAATCATTCAAATATTACTTGCAGACAATGCCAAGTGTACGATTCAATTATTGTGGAATTTGTTTTACAGCCAGGTTAAAATATCTTCAAAAAAAGATCTCGTCGTTAAATTGGTAAATTTGGTTATGTCACGTAAGAGAATTGCGAAGAGGGTGTGAAGGCCACCTCGTAAAAACATACAAAACGGCGAGAAAAGATGTTCAAACATGGACCACCATTTCAGGTCGCAGTTTTCGATGTAGGCGATGGATTAGTTTCGATCTAGGTTTTTTGGAGTAAGGTTTTTCATAAGAAGTGGTCTGATGTTGCATTTGAGAAGAATCGGTCCTGTTATAAGTAAGATGAGAAAAAACTTTGAGAGTAACTTTCCAGGATTAGAAGAAAACTTTTCGAGTTTTATGTTAGTATAAAAATTTTATTATTTTTAATAATAAAGCCAGTGGCGTCTTTACTTAAAAGGGAAAAATTGCTAAATTTATATCGCCATTTATGAGCACAGTTTAAAAGGAATCGAACTAAAATATTTTGAGTTGACAGCTATACTAATATCCTTCACGTGTGAAAAGTTTCAGGATTTCAGGAAGTAAATAATTAGAATGATTACAATAAAAAATTATTACATTCGATTACAGCTCGAAATTTTCATTGTAGGGATCTGAATTTTTTGTAATGGTAAGATGCCTGGGAGGATTGGTATTGCGTTCAGGAAATATCGATCAATCATTTCAAAATGGCGGCGCAGCAACTTGAACTTTTGTAAAAACTACTATTTTTTGAATACATGTATACGCAAAAATTAACATAAATTATCAATGAAATAAATATAATAAGAAGAACGTATCCCGAGTTATACACTTGTGCAAAAAAATCCGTTCTACGTTTACCAGTGGCGTAGATAGAAAACAGGAAAAATTGCTCAAAAATATGTTCATTTTAGGGCATTAAAAGGAAGTAACCTAAAATTTCTGCAGTAGGCAACTAGTAATAGTAATATGGAATTATCTTGAAAATTTTACCAGCCCAATTTCCAAAATCGCGAAAATATTCATAATTAAAAATCAACCTATAAAAATACTATTTTATGTCTTTTTAAACATCACCTACAGCATCTACGAAATTATCCTGTATTTACAATAGTTAATTACTTAATAAGAACTGTGGGAATGAAAATTAATTATTTTTGAATTTAATTCTTTTTTTCGATCCAAAAATCGTATTTTTTGTTCAACAATAAAATCTTAAAATAGTGAAGCTAACCATGCAAAAGTAACTATGGAAATTATATGCGAGTAAAGCATTTAAGGGTGAAAGGATGATTTTATCGCTTTTTTTCAAACCGTACGACCGAGATAAACGAACCAAGTTTAAATCAATTTTCCAGAAAAGTGAAGGCAAATAAAGAACAGCCTACTCACTCCACCTTGAACACTATAATTCTTAATGTGTTTTTAATAATTTTTACCTTTTTATTAATTTGAGTGTAACGATGAAGTTAATAAACATTTATAGCATTAACTTTCACTTTCATAATTAGTTACGTACGTACGTACGTATTTAATTGAGCTGCAATAATAGCACATTAACTAAATAATACTCTCCCGTTTGAATTAACGGATGAAAATCAAGGTAAATATAAATTATATTGCAAAGGCAGAAAACAGTCTGTTTATGGTTGCCGGCCGGGGCTTGCAGTTTTAGGTACGTGGACCGATCGTTGTTTATTTAATTCGCTTGAAACTAGTAAAATCAATAGTCGGGGGCTGATTTTTACTATTAAATAGTAGCGAATCCGCTGCCTGGCTTTTGTAATTTACATACGAAAATATTTACACAATGATACTGCGTTGATTGTTTTAATTCAAAACTCTATTCTAGTTTTGTGCCAGTCTGCTGTTATTGTTTTGTAACAATAATAAAAAAAGAAACGGTTATGAAATATTTTCGCACACTCTGAAACGCTAATGATGTGCTCCTATTGTAATATCTAAATTCGGCACGCGCTTAAAATAATGCCACATTTTTAATTGTTCACATTTGTTAGAGCAGAGAAGCGTTTTTGTTTTAACTCTGATTACTTTGGATAAGAATTTTATACAATATACAAATGTCCTGAAATTCCCCCTTCTTAATGGTAACTTGATAAAGGCACTTGCAGTCAATCAATTGGAATTACGAATTACGATGTAATGCATTCAGGACGAACCGAATAATGAATCGATTGAATTGAATTGAAGATAGATCAAAGTATGTTATCAATTTTAGAGAGGTGAGTTTGCAAAATTCTAATTTCAATTAAACTTTTTCTAGCTAAAGTGGAAGCGTCAATTTTAATACTGCAGAATGGAGGGGGTAGCACTTTGGTATAGTGGCAGCGATCATTTTATATTTATTTTCTCAACTTACTGTCATGACCAATTGGAGTCAAATTGAGAGAAATAAGACCAGAAAAGCCTCAAATTATTCAGCAAAATTTTTTCCAGGCTTCGTTAATTGGCTAATTTTTATTTTTGTAATCAATATCTCCAAAACAATTTTTTTGTAGTTATTCGAAAGATATTGGAGTAAAAATTGAATAAAAAAAATTAATGCAGCCACAGTTAAATCTTCTATATACATCAGGAGAAAAACGATGTTATCAATTAAGGACCCATCATCAGAATAAATAATATAAATTTTTTTTCATAAGTAATGAATATTTTATAATAATGCAGTAACGGTTGCTTTTGAGCAAAACAAGCACGATAAGATAAATATTTCTGATGTCATTATGCTAATGCATTGATGTTTGTGAAGCGAAGAAGACAGACTTTCAGCTAGCAAAGTTGACAGAAATAGATTACCCACATTTGGATTAGGTAGAAGAGAAGCACGTTATCATTTCTACATCTAACAAAGTGACATGCTTCGTTCTCTATTTCTGTTGTGGTGTACCTTAGAAGTGCATCAAAACATTGAGCAATAAAAGATAGAATTAGTCAAAATGCTTTTAGTGAGTTACATTTCTTCTAAATCTCCAAACATTTATCATCATAATAAACTATAATACAGAACCAGCACTAGCACCAGCACATGCTCGGTTTAGAAAGTGCATCATAACAACGTAAACGGAAAACCTCCACCTATCTATTATTCATTTTTTCGTGACAATGAAATGAAATAAAAAGACTCGTCCGTTCGTACGTGTGCATACTCATAATAATAATTCTGAATTTCATGCCGTATCTCTTTCCCAGTTCTGGCGTGGCTTTAGTATGCGCTCTCCGGAAATACACGTTCCTGAAAAGTCCCGAATAACGATGAGTTACCATTATTTAAGACACCGCTATTGTTTTCCAATTACGATTTTTCAAGCAAAGCGAGTTGATCATAACGATCCATCAAGGTTTAGCTCGGCATTCCAGTGGCCGTATCAGTTTTTTCCTCGCCCATTCACATGAATTAATGCCGTGTGCAGAAAATTTGATTAGCCTTGCCGCAGCACTAGCACTAGCACTAGCACTGGCACTAGGCACTATATAAGCACTAGCACAACCATCACCATCAGCACCAGGCACCAGCAGCCTGACCTGGCAAATAGAGCAAAAGGGTTGACCGTCGGGTAGTTTATTTCAGCGGGAGAGACGAAGCATATCGAATTATTCAAGTCTAGTGCGGCTCGACCAGCTATAACGATGATAGAGGTTTATTTCATCAATATCGGAAAGGGAATGCCTAGTACCTAGCCAGCGATAAAGCTGTTGCCCTCGTCTTCCTATTTTACTTTACCCGCTTTCATTTTGCATTGAAACTTAACGTAACTGCATCCTTGCGCAATTTTTATTTATCGTCCTGATTCCTGACTGAAAAGTCCTAAACGAAATATTTTGTAGCGACGTTCACTTTATTCTCCTAATTATTAGTCTATTTTTATTACCGTTTATGGCAGAGAGGAAGACATTCTCGAAACGTCAAGAGAGGTGTTATTGTCATGTCGAGATTTGTCCAGAATTAACAGCAAGCTATCATAACTCGGTCTGGAATGTGACGGACCTTGCAGAAGGTAACAACATGGCCTGTCGTAAAATTTTTTCTCATGGTGGTCGTAATATTTGGGGTAAGGGTGACCTAGAGAACTTGGACCTCATTTTTTATGACGTGAGTTATAAGTGAGATAATTTCTTCCTAAAACGCAATCTGATCAAATGAAACAAAACTCGTTGAAACTTCATCTAAACTTGTAGTTCCTTCAAATTGAAGAAATTTTTTCTACAGTAATGTGACCTGTATTGGATTGGAAGTGAGGTTTGGGTGTGAACATGCTTTTTGCAAAACGCACTCAAAAAAAGGAGGGGTTACTGTCGCCCCTTTTTTGAATTTTGAGGAAAAAATGAAAAACTACGTAAATATTTTTTTGGAAAATTTCATTGGACTAAAGTTGCAGAGCGGGCAAATTCCTGCAGTTTTGGTGCTATATAATGATCTCTTGTTAGATACATACCAAAAAAGGTCTTTGGCCGAAAACCTGAAAAATCTGAAAAATCTGAAAATATGAAAAAAGCGCAAAATTATATTTAAATATACTTTTGCGCTCTCTAGCGTCGAAACTATGCAATTTTTCAAAAAAGTGTAAGAACAAAGATTGTAGGAAAGTTTAAGCCCTGCAAGTTTTGTCTGATGGTATTTTCTCCAAACTTGCACATTTTGACTAGAAAAAATCTACAATAGGGAGCAAAAGTCTACACAGGGTGCTCATTTTATTTGAAGACATTGATATAATATCAGGGTGTTTCATACCAGGAGGCGAAAAATTAAGATTCGGGTTGAGAATTTAATTCTAAGCAAAAAATGCGAAATAAATTTTTAATTTTTTTTAAGATATTTTAAAGTTTCTGGTTAATTTACACTCTTGGTTCTAAATATAACTTGCAACGATTCAAATCCAACGTGAATCGACATCTCCGCTCATGCACCGCTCCCAGAGCGTCATAGGGATTTCCCTGCAGTCATTTTTAAGATTTCAAAGCTGCCTCCTTAGGGGATGGGGGTGAAGGAGTCGAATTGGGTGTAATTTTACCCTTCTGGGCGAACGAATCTCATTATCTACATACTTTTTTGATCCGATGTGGAGTTTTATTTTCATTTCAATGTCTTCAGATAAAATTACAACCCTGTGTAATTAAAACTTTAGCGCTCTTTAGCAACAAAATTACTCAGAATTTGCAAAAAATTCTAAAAATCTAAAAATGTAAGAAATTTGCCGCTTTATAACTGTAGTCCCGTTGACTCTTTCACCAAAAATACATACAAATTTCATCAAAACGCAAAAGAGACCAAAAATCGCCCTATATTTACAGGAAGAGTTGTTTTTTTTGTATTTAGTAAAGGGATCTCGTAAAATACAAAAATACTGCAGCCAAAGGAACGGTTAAACGGGGAAAGTAGCTCAGTTTCATGAGCTAAATTCGAAGCAGCTTTTGTTTTTCTGAAATTCTTCATGGGCTCCCAGATATTTGACATAAACAAAATTTCACGAATTTATTTATATTGGGATAGCAGTCTTATTATTGGGATTAGACAAAACTCGTAAAGAAAAAGGTTTAGACATTTTATAACCGATAAAACGGCGCTATAAATTTTTTTATTTGACGCACCTCCCATTTTCGAAAAAAATATGTGTTTTTTTAAGTTGATAAAAAACGTCATAACTTCTTTATTATATGTACTAGTAACCATATTGAGTTTTATATTATTGTATAAGGAAAAAAAGGCCTATTTAATGATGTCATAGCCAACATTTAAAAAACCACAAATTTATGCCATAGCTCGAAAACAACAGAAAAAAAAACAGAAAATTTATAACGCCTTTTTATTGGCTATAAAATCGTCTAAGCACGATTTTTCACTAATTCCAATAATAAGAGTTATCAGTAAAAAGAAATTCGCAAAATTTACTGTAGGTATGTCAAATATCTAGAAGCCCATGAAGATTAAAAAACAAAAGCTGTTTCGAATTAAGCTCATGCAACTGTACTTCTTTCCCCATTTAACCGTTCTTCTAACTGTACCTAGTAGTTTACCTGCATCCCTGCACTAAACATTGTAAAAAGCTCACCCTGTATATTATACCTATCTCTTAAAGGACACCTTTTTATTTGGAACGCACGGTGTCAAAAACATGTTCAGTCTCATTAACAGGAAATTTAATCAAACTGAAGATCAACTAGAAATTATTTTTTTTAATCCCAAACTGGCTTCATTAAAAACATAAATTTTGAAGATTTTTTTGAGGTATCTATATGACTTGATATATTTTTCGATTTTTTCTTTGATTATACCTATGGAGTTTGTTGAATTGAAAGGAGTGCTTGATTGGTGTAAGTAATGTCTTCAACATTAAAAAAATTAATTAATTCTGAACTTTTGCACCTTAATTTTTATCCTTTAGTTCAATTTTTTTAGACAATTATAATATCTGTAGAAGCGAGCATGACCTCACTAATTACAACAACTTCGCAAGTGAATTGCCTCCGCCATAACAATTTTTTCTTGCCAGATATTTAGTTCTTTCTTTTATCCTGATCAGATATTCGTGACACGTCTCACGTATTAAATTACTCCCTCTAAAAACTAGACTAAACCAGTTATAATTATTCACGTTTAATCAAACGATAATCTGTCTTGAATACTGAACGTGATCTTACTCGTTTTCTTTAATAACAAAATCCCCTATCCTTGCCCCAAAATACAATATAATTGATCCATCCGGGTCGTTTTTCTGTGAATCGAGAATTAAATAATTTTTTATGCACATAACTTGTTTTCTTTTCGATAATTACAGCTTTTCCCGAGAATTAATTCCTACTTGCTGTGACTGGATCAGGTTCGGATTCATTGAACCTCAATTTTTAATTAACTATTCTTCAAGACTATAACGGAAATTGGGATGAAACATCAGGGAGGGAATTAATTATTATGTACGAGTGTTTTATAAAAATGTGAAACGGTAGCTTAAATTGGGAATCGATTGCCGTTTGTCCTAATCTTGATTAGAAACTATCTAATGAGGTTTCATAAACGGTAATTAAGATTATTTTAGATGTAATAACTGACGCTCAAATGTTGTTACATTATCGTCTAGCAATAATAATAATAATAATAATTACATATTAAAGGACGAATCGCGTATTAGGTGAATCTAAGATCATCGTCGCGTAGGCAGAATTTTCGAAATAATGGGCGTATTATCATGCTTGCATAAATTGGAAGCACGATTTCAGTGTATAATTAAAATAATTCTAATTAAATTATATATTTCATGAAGATAATTACAACCTTCTGGGAATTAATCAGTAAAATAAAACTGGTTGATTTTTTGTTACCGCCAATAATACCTATTCTATAATTTATAACTGAAATGAGATCATCAAAAGTTTCCACGCACTTATTATTATTAAATCAAAACTAATTTAACCATTACTGAATTACCTGTTACCTTATAAGTTGGGCTCGACTCTGCAGATATAATTTACCGGGGCCTTGAATTCATATAACACTTTTCTTTTGCGCGCGGGAGTCTCACTCCTCGGATTTGCATGATCATGTTTACGTAAACCTATACTCACTCTCGTAATAATTACCACTGACAAAATCATTTGACGTACGCGATTTTTTTCACGTTCGTCCGTTCCTTTTTAAACGACTACTAAGCGATATATTTAGAACTCCGTACTCTGCATTTTTTGCATCATTGTATCCACACCTAGAAAACGATTAAGCATTGCGTTTTTAAATATCTCGGTGAGAGAGTGGAGTGCAGCAGGCAGAGTGAAAAATTGCTGTATCAGGATAACTTGGGAATTGAAAAACCGTCAACTGTGCTTCATTACATCTACCTACAGCCGTGGGGATACGTTTTTCTCTACGAATATTATAATAGAACGTGTTCATATTATTATTATCGTTATTTAAATTATAATAAAACGTTCATTGTCCGGCTGATTTCAGTTTAATAATGACACACATTCACACAATCAAGTCAATCACAGCTCGCCCTGTGAAATAATAAAAGAAAAATCACCAGTCAGAGTTAATCATAACTGCACAGATACAAGAAATCACCGCATGCATCAAACGCTTTCATAGCAGCACTGGATCAACACACATAAGATGATAATAATACCTTCGAATCCCTTCGAACAGCAAACGAATTAGCATGAACGCACTACATTTCGATCTTTTACACTGCCCGAGGCACAAGGCACCTGGCTAAAAGTTATGACAAAAAATGGTTCAAGTGCAAATAATGGGTAAAACTTGTACCACACCTGGCTAAAACGTATGCCAACAGGAATGCCATTATTAAGGCATCTGGCTAAAACTTACCCAAGAAAAAAATTGTTTCAGTGCGAAGAATTGCTAAAACTTGTGTCACACCTGGCTAAAACTAATGCCTGAAAGAAATGGTTTAAGTGTAAAGAATGGGTAAAACTTGTTTGTAGTGCACCTGGCCAAGACTTATGCCAGGAAGAAATGGTTGAAGAGCGAAGAGTGGCGAAAACTTATACCACTTTTTTATGCAAGTAGAACTGGCTAAATCTTATGCCAGCAGAAATGCCATTATTACCTTCAGCACCTGGCTGAAACTCAAGCTATAAAAAAATGTCTAAGTTCAAAGAATGAGTAAAACTTGTATAAAACCTGGCTAAAACTTATGCCAGAAAGAAATGGTTGACGAACGAAGAGTGGCTAAAACTTATACCACTTTTATTATGCAAATAGAACTGGCTAAATCTTATGCCAGCTGAAATGCCATTATTGAGGCACCTAGCTGAAACTCAAGCCAGAAAAAAATGGTTTAGGTTCAAAGAACGCGTAAAATTTGGCTAAAACTTATGCCAGAAAAAAATGGTTGAAGAGCGAAGAAGCGTGGTTAAAACTTACACTTATCGCTATGCACTGGAGTATTAATTATGCAAGTAGAGTGGCTAAAACTTTTCCCAGCAAGAATAACATTATTAAGGCACCTGGTTGAAACTTATGCCAGAAAAAATAGTTTAAGTGCATAGAAACGACGGCAAAATTTGTACTACAACTCGCTAAAACTTATGCCACGAAGAAATGGCTGAAGAGCAAAAAAACAGCGAAGAGGATTAAAACTAATACCACTATTACCACTGGAGTATTAAAGTATAAGTAGAACTGGCTAAAACTTATGCCAGCAGAAATGCCATTATCAAGGCACCTGGTTGAAACTCAAGCCAGAAAAAAATGGTTTAAGTGCAAAGAATGCTCAAAACTTGTACCACACCTCACTAAAACTTATGCCAGGAAGAAATGGTTGAAGAGCGAAGAGTTAAAACTTATGCCGCTATGCACTGGAGTATTATACAAGTAGAACTGGCTAAAACTTATGCTCAAGGAAAGAATGTTTTAAGTACAAACAAAGAATGATTAAAACTTGTAGAGCATCCAGATCAGGAGCAAGTAAACAGCTTCTCCCATCACGACAGGTGACAGGTGAGTGAGGACACTTACCTGAATGGTCAGTATTTCGATGTAGAACTGCCGTCATCTGACAGTAGTTGATCTCAAGTTTGCAAAGTTTACGTCGTTCTAGTCTGGTCAGTACTTCTAGTTACAGCATGCACTTCGAGGCGAGGGACAACCTTATGCTAATATGTTCATATCTGGAAAAGACTAATCCCTTGCAATAAAGAACGAACATTGAACTAGCCAGTTTTGACACCGATATTTGAGCTTTGCTATAGTTGAGAGAGGACGTGGACGAGCTGCGGGAAGTAGGTACCGCCGAGCAGGGCGACACCATCGTTGCAGGAATAAGGACAAGACAACGATGAGTTGATACTCGACGGAACGGCTCTGGAGTACAGTAGTCGAAAACTAAAGTATAGTAGTAGATGGAGGAGAGATAAAGAGAGATAATGGGGTGAAGACTGATGATTTAAGTAAATAATATGCCAGCTTTTAACAAGTATCCTAGGTCACGTAATCGCTCCCTGAGGGTCTCCAGCACACCATAACGATTAGAAACAGTTCAATCGAACCAAAAGCTCAGGACTCATTTTGAAGAGGCACATTTTATGGTCCTATAAAGGCATTTTGGTGTTAACAATATGACAGATTTTACACCTAATTAATTGACCAATTCTCCAAAATTATTACCTACAATAATTATTAACAAAGATGAATTCAGATCTTCCTGACTGGAACTATAGAATTGAATCGCCATTCTTCATTTGTTCTTCCTTCTGGTTGATTCTTGTTAACACTTGTTCATCTTTATTTCTTATTGGGTTGAAAAATAAAGCGAGGCTCTATTTAATATTGTTCAGAGCGTTTTTTATTCGCTTCCGCAAGTTCAAAATCAGATCAATTAGAGAACAGATAGATAGATAGATGGTATAATAAATGGCTGGAATTCGATCTCACCAGATCGATCTTGCATAGCTATAATAACTCGTCTCGGTTCTCTTATTTATGTCTTATTGAAGTCTCAAAATTTCCAAGAACCTGGCAGTAAACTCCATCTGCGAGATAAAGTAACCTGGAGCTTGCATGTCGCACAGGAAGGATTGTATGTCCTCGTTGGCGCTCTTACCTGTGTGTTGATGACGGCATTCATTAATAACGAGTTCATGAATCTCAGAGTCGACTCCTAGTCATTAGACTTTATTAATATTCCGTCATTATTAAACCGTGCATTTTGGACGTGCATGCAATGGAAGACATTTAGACATATTGCAGTCTGATTATAGAACCTGCCTTGATTCGGCGAGATCGAATTGGGTATTCATGGGACACAGAATCTTATTATTTACGTCTTTGGTACTTCATTATTAATTCTGTGTCTGTGTGTATGTCGTAGTGATGCAACAGTAATATTGATTTGTGATTTTGTTTGTTTATATTATACAGAGAGTGGTTAATAATTAAATAAAATGGTATAATAAATTTTGCTTATAATGGGTATCGTATTTCCATTTTAGGATCAGTCACTAAATGGTAAAATTAATTATTTATTGGACGATTTTTTAGAGCCAATTTGATATTAATTGAAACGTTTTATGGCCTCTGGTGGAATTACGAACTTCTCCAACGAGTTATTTCAGCAAGATGTATCTATTTACCACCATTGCAGGATACATTTCTTCGCATTATTTCTCCCCTATTTTTTTTTGTAGATTTCTCAAAGAGAGTGCGCGCTAAATAATTATTCTCAGACGAGTTATAATGGTAATTGTATATATCCGCGGCTCCTGCGTTTCATCAATTTTTTCGGGACCGAGGAGCGAAATAGGGGTGCTGGGTGGGTAAGAAGCTAAAAACAGCCATTGCAAACTAATATTAAGGTCACAGCTCACAGCTAAGGTCTCTTTGACACTACGGTCGAATTTCTATTTTTTTCTTCACTTTCAGGGCAAGGAATATCTTCGAAATGAACAGTAGCACGGTTTTTATTTTGAATTTTGCATTTATTTTGCATTTATATTCCAAAAATCATTGCATCAATCCCTGTGGACTGGACACGATATGTGAAAGCGGATATAGCGCTAAATACGTCTCTGCACGCTTCGAAGCGCTTGGCTATTGTTGTGAAGTGGTTATTTCCTAGAGTCGAGGTGTTTAATCCGCGCCTCTTGTCAGGACCGTATTCTCTTCGCACTCTCAAAATCGGTTTTTAAAGCCGTTTTGTGGCCTTCTCTTTCATTTGCAAAGCAAATGAATACCTTCCTGGTGTTACTATAGGTATGTTCTCCACGCCTATATAGGTGCCATTGTGTACATTGTGTAAACTGTAGGAGCCGCGGATGTATATAATGGTTATAATTAATAAACTATCTACAAATACTATTGGTACGATGAAAGAATTTATTTTTTGCTTGGATTGTTTTCACGTAGGTAATTTTTACGAGGGGAGATTTATTTTTATTATTTTTACCGAGTCGAAGAATTTATTTCATCGTAGGTCTAGAACGAGACGGTGTTGGTGTTGTTGTTGTCAAAATCCCTTAGATGTTTATTTATCCTACGTACATAATCTATAGTTCAATTCATGGAACAATTCAGGTGACAAAAAATGACTAGAGCAAACGTAAGGCTTTATGCCACTCTTTGGGATATCGAGAGGAAAAAATAGCGAGCTTCTGAAAGAAAGTGAGAGGGATGCGGGCCTGGCAGTTAATGTTGGTAGCAGATGTAATTAAGAATGAAATAAGTTCTAGGAATGCTAACTGTTTTTTTTTTTTTTTTGTTTTCGTTGCAGTTAAACATTTCATTAGGTTGGTGTTGTTCTGTGGGTCGTTATTTGGTTGGTACTTACATATTTATAAATTTATAAACTTCTATCCACATTTTATTATGACTTCTTCGCCATAAGCATTTTGAATGGGAATTATTTCCTCTTGTAGCTTGTGTAGGTATGTCTATGGGTAGGTACTTAAGATGAAATATATTAAACTTGTTGCCTATAATAATATGAGAACCGTACAATAGCAGCGCGAGTATCCTTTTTACTCTAAAATTTCGTCATTCCTGTTATAATGGGGTCTGCGACCCTTTTATTACATTGTTATAATAATGCCCTTTTGAAAAACATGCAGCTTTGTTGTCTGGATTGAACAATCGTAATAGCAACATGCACAACAAAATACAGTTCCGTATGATTTATTTTATTAACCCCGCAACATAAATAATTTCAATTAGCAATAATTCACGGTAAATGTCCGTACAAAGTGTATTTATACGAGGAATCCCTCATGTGCATTTGGATAATCAGGCGATTTAATGTGCGACAGTCTATTGTCGCGCTGCCTGCAATGCAGCACTTTTAAAGTCATCTTGAAGAAAAATCGCAGCAAACAGAGCAACGCACTCGTGCTAGGAGGGACCAGAAGACGTAAATCACTCCTAATATTATACATGTGTGTGTATCCGAAGCTAACAGGGGTAATTACAAACACGAGACATTGAGTAATCACCTCACGAATGCTCGAGTCAAATGTCAAACTGTAACTTATTCTACACGCGAATACAATGAATGCAGTTCTTGTTCCCGACTCCTGCAAGCAATTCCAGTGAGAGCTACTAATAAGAGACGCAATTATCACCGACAACAGCTACTCCAGTCTAATAACAACGCATTATTTTTCATCTTAACCTAATTTTCTATTTAAATCTGGCCCGATTTTCACCGAAATTGTTTAGCGAAAAAATGACCAGATTTATTTGCTCAGTAAGTTTTGATAGGTCATCTTTTAAGAACGGTGAATCTTTTGGTATTCTACACCGTAATAGAGACAGAATATGGGAATAAGACAAAAAAATAACTGTTGTTAACGCCCTGACAAGGAAATAAACACAAAAGATGTCAACAAAATAAAAACCAAGTAAGGCTGCTTTGGTTTTTATAACGTAGTGACTTACAACAGCGAAAGTTTTTGACGTATTAAAGATTAAAGATGATAGTCCGATTAAAGGATAGAAGTTCCCGAATAGAATAATTCCGAAAGTAACATTTGATGTACCCGAAATCCAGAAGTCCATTTTTGGACCTTTCTAATCCCCGGAATTTTTTTCCTTCAGGTTTTGTTTGAAGATACTTTTTTGATTACATTTGCGTGGTTGACAAAAACATAGTTAACAATGTTACCACTGAAAAACAAGAAAATTTTTTTCACCAATGAGTTGTTCGAATAATTGAAAAAAAAAGATTTAGACATTCCTGAATCTTTTTGAAGGAGAGTGTGAAAGCTTGAGACATTTTTTATCAATAGGTGGCGTTTCGTGATGTAAAAATTTAAATTAGTCATCGACCGGTAACCATTTCAGCTGGTCTATATAGTGAACACTAGAATTTTTAAGACTCATCAGTCTGCCATATCAAACAATATACACCATGAGAGGGCATGTAATAGAGATAATAACTTTCTACCAAAAATCAAGATACATACTACTCTCATATGGTGTTGATATGGACTGATGAGCTTATAAACGAAACATCGATTCTTGAATTGGAAGCTCTAGCCCTGCAAACATTTTAAAATTTGTAGTACTTAAGTATATTCAAATGGGGGATTATGAGAAAGCTCGGTTTTATTGGAAAAAAGTTATTTTTGGGATTTATCACCAGCTCGGGATTTAAACGCAAAAGACAGCGAGAGTTGAAAGGTGTTACACTGGGCAATTGTGGTTGATGTGAAAAACGAGAATATTGTAACGGATTTACGTTAAAAGGTTCGTTTATATAAAGTAAATAGTAACAATATTTTCTAGTACCGGTTTATTTTTACACTGCTTCACTTAAGTTTCAAGACTGAAGACTCTTCCAGAGTCAGTTCGTTTTTGCAGGGCGTTTTGCATAAGAACCCACACAGAGCAGGGGAGTATAGGGGAGTCCAAAATATGGTGATTTAACGCAACTTATCTCTACTTATACTAAGTTTCACCCCTGAAAAGTTATTGGCCTTAAAAGTGGGCATTTCAAATTTCGAATAAAAACAATATCTCAGTTATACTTGAACTTAGAAAAACCAAATTTGGTATACGTTGTGAGTATTCCCCTGAGCATTAATTGACAGTAAGTAGAGATATGGGTGTGATAATGAATCTTAAAATATTACATATTTTTAAAGAAATTATTACCTTATTTTATGGAACATTTAATTTTAAAAGTTTTATTTCTCTTGATATTTTTAAAAAAACTCGTTTTCAACAAAAATCCAAATACCAAAAAAGTATTGAAGTTGCGTTACTTAAAATCATCGAAAATTCAAAAGTTGGCTACGAAATTAAATGTCAAAATTGACAATCAGTAAGAAAAGTTGAAAATGACAAACTTTTTTGAAAAATAACAAGAGAAATAAAAGTTTTAGAAGTGAATTTGCCATAAAATGAAGTAATAATTTCGTAAATCGGCCAAAGGGTTTAAATATTTTTAATTTTTTTAATTTTTTATTTATTTTTTTTAAAAGAAGGGAGCATCGGTCTTAACTATGTAGGTAAGACAAAGTCGCTCCACTCCGGTAACACGGGATTTCGAGCATCTTACTCATTCACCCAGCCTCAAGTATGCCATTTGAATTTAAACGTTCGGTCGCTTGTTTTTATTTTTACATAATACATTCGAAAATGCTTTATATGGTTTAAATATATTCTGTTACATTTTAAGGGTGCATCATGTCATTCCTCATCAACCCTTTAAAATGCTACAAGAATTTAACTCTATTTACTGTCAATGAATTCTCTTGATACACTTACATTACAAGTTGTTAAATGTTCTTCTTTGTTTTGGGTTTTAGGTTCGATTTTAAAATACTATTTTTCAAAAATATTTTTATACAAATGAAACGTTTCGAGACCGATTGGTCTCTTGTTCACTCATAAATAAATGTAAAAAACATGTAAAAACTTAAAAATACTTCAAAAAATCATAATTATTATATTAAAATGTCGTAAATGGTGTGTTTTTAAATTTAAACTTTAGAAAAAATACCTATAAGTAAATTAATTTTGATCTTGATTTTGTAATAATTATATTTTAAATAATAACAAAATCAAGATCAAAATTAATTTACTTATAGGTATTTTTTCTAAAGTTTAAATTTAAAAACACACCATTTACGACATTTTAATATAATAATTATGATTTTTTGAAGTATTTTTAAGTTTTTACATGTTTTTTACATTTATTTATGAGTGAACAAGAGACCAATCGGTCTCGAAACGTTTCATTTGTATAAAAATATTTTTGAAAAATAGTATTTTAAAATCGAACCTAAAACCCAAAACAAAGAAGAACATTTAACAACTACTAAGAAACAAGGTTCAATAAAAATAATCAAATCTTACATTACAACGTATACCAAATTTAGTTTTTTCTCAGTTCAAGTATAATAATTGTGATTTTGATTTTATTCGAAATTTGAAACCACACTTTCAAGGTCTATAACTTCTCAGGGGTGCATCTTAGCATAGAGATAAGTTGCGTTAAGTCAGCATCATATTTTGGGTTCCCCTACAACACCCCCCGCTCTGTGTCGGTTCTTATGCGAAACACTCTATTTTCGAGGTGTTACTTAATGGCATGTACTAAATTAAAGGGATTATTTAATTTTTATTAATTTTTTATTATAAATTTAGGCCAATTTTAACTCAAAAAGTTCAGATAAACATTTGTGTCTTAAAATGTCTGGTTTTCAAAATTCAAGGGCGTTAAACTTTTTTTTTTAAATTGGTTTTTATTAACATCTCAAACATTCTTTTGCCGATACGGTTGAAATTTGACATGTTATTTGTATAATAAGAAGCTCCTTTAGCCCCAAGTAGATCAAGTCCAGTGGCGTCCCGGGGGCATCCGCATCAGTATTATTGCAAAGAAAACTGTACGCCACTGATTTTTTTATATTTTGATATTTTTTTCAAATTAAGCAATTAAAAATAAAACTTTTATGTCTTTTGACTTTTCTTCGTATCTCCTGTCGTTTTCTGTGAAAAAATAAAAGCCCCTTCAAAGTATGTTGAAAAATTGATTTAAATTTTAATGATTTTATCAATTATTCTTAGAGATGCGTTGAAGAAGATTTTATTTTTTTGTTCTTGCAAATAAGTAAGATATAGAAAATTAATTTAAGAGACAAAAAAGTTCTATTTTTAGCTGCGCAATCGATAAATAAAATAAAATATAAAGAAAGTCAGTAGCGTAAATTTTATTCGCAATAATGTTGGTATCTAAAAAAATTTTAGAACAAGTGTTTATAGGCATGAACTTTTCAACTTAAAATTAGCCTAGGAAAACGCCCTTAAATTTAGTATATATCCCTAAGTAACATCCTGTACGCAACCTAAATGATAGACATTTCTAGACTCTCAATCAAAAATTGCCACGTTATCTCCTACGATTCTGACAAATTTGCTGTGATTCAGCGTTGCCGCCGTGGCCGGCATCGTAACCGCCACCTCGGTGGTTCGATGACCTGCTTGATAACGCTACAATATGGTCATCATACGCCAATTTACTCTGAAACAAGGATTAAAATTAATTTTCTACCCTGATACTCCTACCTGTGTAGAGAGATGACAAATGCACGCACCTAACTACGATTTAAGAACATTCAAGTGAAACATTATGTTTTCTATTTCTAAGTAACAAAAAGCTTTTATGAATAAATGCAATAATCATTACATATTTATACACTTACACCATGAGTGAGCGGTTAAAAATGACATCAATTTCCAGTCATGTTCGTCAATATTTCAGCATCATAACTTATAAATCTAAGAGGCTTTTTCTTGAAAAATAAAAAAAATGATCAATTTGAAGTCGTCTTATTCTACTATCAATCCATAATAGTGGCTAGTGTGTTTATATTTAGAAAGTTAATAACGTAAGTGACTTGGGTCGGAAAAATCGTATGCACAATATATGGACAAAGCGCTCTCATTTTTTCAATCCAAGAAAGAAGGTCCAATAAGGAATATTGAACACTTGAGTAAATTGAGCCCGGCTCTACCTAAATGAAAATCTATTATAAATCTATCTAGTCTCCTCATATAGGTAGGTATATACGTTGCTATTACGTGTATGATACAGTCTACTGTAACTATGCAAGCCAAGCAGGTATACGTACAACACTTTCCGAAATTAGTAAATAATAGAGTTGGAGTTAGAGTTAGATTTAGAGGAGGTATGTAGAAATAAGTAAAATTTCCCAAGTCCCAGCCCGACGAATGTATTTTTTTTATTTATTAGGTACATTATGTTAGTTGTTGCGGTCGTTGTCGCTTATAATATGAAAGCTTGCTTCATGGAGTTTATAATTCTCGTATATAATCTTATATTTTACACATTCTAATTAAGTTTATCGAAAAATAATGACTGATAAGAGAAGGTGATAAGAGCGTTAATTTATATGCAGCCGAGACAAATGCATTTCGCGTGTTTAATATCTTTACTCCGCTATGGTAATGTAATGGCATACAATGCTACTAGAAATTTACCACTTTTTCAAGAGATAAACGACTCACTTGATAAAAAGTGATATATCAGTTCATAGAAATGGTTATCCGCACACCAACAATAGCCGGCTACGGTTAAATTATATTAGCATACGATCATGGAGGGAACTATCAAAGCAGCAGAGAGCGTAGACCTTCCCGAGAAAACCACATTAAATTTACGAATTAGACCTTGCTGTGGAAAAGGAAGTACATATTATTGAAGTTTAATTAAAATTTCATTACGACAAACGACAAGGAAGTAAAGATATGTTCCCTAGAAATCGTCCGCATTGAATATTATTTGTAGCAAATTGAAATTCCTGTCGTTTCCTGAATATTAGCCAAGTATTAGAAATTGAATTGGCGGTCTAAGCGCGCCGACAACCCAGCGGGGCGTTATAAAATATTGGATATTTAAAAAAAATATCCACAAAATATGATTTTCACCATTTAGAAAAAAGCTATTTTCTCGATAAGTAAAAATCACTCTGTATTCTGATTACGGTAAACTAAATTTTCGAGCAAGCAGAGATTTTTTGTTCTCATGTTTTTTTGACAAATCAAAAATAAATTTTTTTCCCATATCATGCCAACTTTTTGGCGGTCACTGTCTAAAGCAGTAATCGACCGGTTTTGATCTGTTTTAGTACCTACTTAATTAAAAAGCAGGCTATCAATTGCACGACCCGTCACTGTTTTTGGTAGGTATATTTATACAACACGATCATCTCGTCGTCCTAATTTCTTTGATAGATTTTCTGGATGTCAAGTTTGTCGGTGGAATAATATTTGTCCAACTTCCGAGTTTCATAACGCTAACGCGACGTTCCATAAATTCTGTTTGTTTAATTTGGTTAACGGCAACGAAACCCTCTTTACTCCAAAAACTCGACGTTTCGAATCATTAACTTGAAAGTGTGAAACAAATATTTAATGGAGGTAAGCTGTTACTGGTTTATAGTCGAGCTATGGGTTTACAAACAAACTTTTTATGTCCTATAAATTTTATTTTCATTAGAAAGGTAATGGATGTTTTGGAGTCTTTAGAAGCATGCTCGACGACGCGTGTTTGGGAACTCTGTTAGCGTGGCCGTAAAAAAGGGTCACAGCTTCAAAAAGTATCAGTATCTCTTCTATCTCGTTCCAATCATCAAGGAGCCCGGATTATTTCATTTAAAACGACTATCGCCCATCGATCTTGACATTGTGCGATTTTAGTCCGTTTTTCGTTTCGTGCTCTCCAATCGGATAATAATAAAAGCGATAATATACCGGGAGTGACTTTGCGACAGGACAGGATCGAGCAAATTGCTCTCGTGTGTACGTTTCAGATGGAATTTATATTTATAGTAATATGGGGAGCTCACGTCAACGACGCCCCGAATGCATTCGGGTGCACACGAAGGGCTATCGACGCCCTAGACCGGTATTAGTTTCCGGTTTACACCCGCCGGCGGAAGTGCAGCGGTTTGTGTTTACATACTTATACACTGCATGCAAATGCCATGCCGACATCGTAAAAAATCTCTAGTTGAGTCAGGTTATGCCGCCGTGCCTTTCACCTCTACCTTATGTCGTCGCCTTCATTCTGCATACGGACACGGAGTTCCCGTCCGTGTGCAAACATTATCAATACAACCAGTCCATACATAAACCGCATCTGCGGAAGAACTGTCGACTATCAATGTCACCTTCTTTTTTCAACCACGAACGAATCCACCATTTATTTCAAAACGTCATTTCTTTTTTTTTTCAGTCTGGGTTATTTGATTTTGGTAAGTTATTTCTCTCACACAATAATCACCTGATATATTTGCGTTAGTTTGGTTATTAAATCACCATCACCGCAAAAAAATATCCAAAAAACGTCATCATTGAGTAAATTACCAAATCAAACCTGTTTAATAAATCATCATAATCAAATTATCAGTTAAAATTATTCATCCGCGCTATGAAATTGGGTTACTGTCGTGTTGATCTGCAACTTTTTGTAGCTTCAATGACGTCTCTCTCCAACCTTCCGACTTTAAGTGCAGAAGTTACGATAAATTTTTTACTGCCTCCGAAGTTTTTTTTCCAAAGTAGCAAAAAAAAATTTTGCTACTCTTGGAGTGGCAAAAAATAAACGAACCTTATCAGTAGTAGATATTGAAGTACTCCCTCTTAGTAAACCGATTTTGGCACCAAAATGTGCCGATTCATGTGTTGGGCTAACCAGAAAGGGCCTTCCACCAAATTTAATTGTCGGTTATCGTATTTTCCTATTTACCAATTGGAAGAATGGTACCCTCGCATAAAATTGGAACTTTTCTTGACGTAGGTATGTGTAATACCTACTCTTGAGTCCTCCGAATCCGAAACATTTATACAGTAATTAGCACCACTAGCCAGGATTTCAAAAACCACCAAAAAATGGTCTGACTTTTTAGGTCGAAAAAATGGTTTTGGTCGAAAAATCCGCCAACAACAGCATGGAGGCAAAGGCACGTTCTTGTCTAATAGGCTGTTCCTAGCCCCGAGGCAAAAGCATAAGCCAAAACTTCAGGAAAGGTATCTGACAATGGAATTGTCTTCAAACTATCGTCCCTTCTCTCAATTTCCCTCTTCCATTAGTTATGCGCGCTTCAGTTATGCATCTGTATCCAGTTGCAGAAGCTCAGGATTTCATACTTGTCTCCCTCCATATCCAGAGTTTACAGATCGAGGAACTTCTTGCCTCGAGGCGTCTTAACCGGCTAGTTCTAATCTAATAGTATCCAGCTATCGAATCTCTTGAGAACTACAACCTTCTTGGCAGTAGTGCCGGTTCCTGGATTGAAAATAGTCACAGTGCACAGTATAAATACAAGGTCCTGCCATTTCGATTTTTTTTGCAAAGTCCGGTTAGCTCGTTTTTTTTTGCGAAATTGGTCAATACGGTCAAGATTCGATTTTTGCACAGTCCGGTCAGCTCGAATTTTTTTAATGGTCTGGTTTCACAGGCCACGAAAAAAGCTCGAATTATTGAACTGACCCGACTTTGCAAAAAGCGAATTTTAGAGCTGACCGGACCTTGATAAAAAAAAATCTAGCTGACTGGATCTTGTCAAACCAGATCTTGCCAAAAAAGTACATTGAGCTGACCGGACCTTGGTAGAAAAAAATTCTACCTGACCGGATTTTGCCAAACCAGATCTTACCAAAAAAAATTTAGCTGACCAGACCTTGCTAAGCCATGCAGCTGTTACTAAAAAAAGAAACAAAAAACAGACTAGGCACTTTATATTTTACTTATAGGTAATAAATATATCTTAAAGCGGGTTCATGGCTTGGCGAGCTTAGCGTGGGACTCGGCGCCAAGTCACGCACGCGCTGTGGGAACGGGAAAGCTCGCCTTGTAGTTTAAGGTCCTTATAGGCGGCTGCCACGGCGCTTGACTTGGCAAGCTCGGCATGTGACTCGGCAATTCACCCCCCTCGGGAATGGCTCGGCGTGGCTCGGTATTATATTAGCAGCAACGCAGGCGATACTTGTCATTACCACGGCATGTATTGACTCGGCGAGCTGGAAGCTTGATTTGTAAGTCTGACCCGCCAAATCACGAGCAGGGGAAGCCGTCTTTTAGAAGTTTTATGCAACTAGTCGCCGAGATTACCAGTCAGTACTCTTGTAGTACTGACTAGTGCCACTGCAGATGGCTTACGCGCTGTAGGTACAATGAAGTTTAATAAAAAATTGATGATATCCTGATCGACCGAAAATGACTATTGTATTATTGTATAAATAAAACTTCAACAGCATGGTCTTGGTACTGTTATGTACTTACAAACGATGCAATATTTAAAAAAGAAATTCAGCAGTTAAGTGCTGCTATGTCGTGACGTTTGGCACTTATATCCCACTTGAAGTAGCCATTTAATAAATAATCAGTCATTATGAATAATATATGAATAATAGAGCAAATGTTATAATGCTAGAAAAGGGTCCTGTAATCAAGCAGCTGTTAAATGTCGTTATTCAGATTACCGTCGTCGTTACCGGGTGTTTAAACCTCATTTAGCAATAAAATAAGCCATAGCTCCGGTAATAAGCGCAACTATCTCTATTTCAATACAATAACCTCTACGTATCGGACCGTGCGCTATTAAAAAATATTTACGGTCCAAACCGCTCCCTGAAACAGACGGTAAAGTCGGGGCACATTCGTATATAAGGTATACACACTTATTATATTATTAATATTGACAATGCCGCATAGCCGGGGGCTCGGCACGGTGGGCCCAGGCTAATTAAACCAGTTCCAACGGAAATTCACACACCTACCCAATTTTTATATTACCAGCTATTAAAGAACACAACAACAACTAATGGCGGAAAGTAATCAAATTACTTCAGAACGCTCCTATGTCTAATGAGCGATACGATTAATCATATTCTGTTAATTACAGCATGTTTTTTTTTATAAATAAAAAATATGTTAATAATCACCAGGTAGAGCTGTAGTTTTAATACTAATAATGCCCATGTGGTAAGAAAAATTAGCCGTCCAATCTTGCGGTATACGTATACGAGTCCGACTTCCTCGCTTTAAACGACCTGGGTAAATCTAAATGTGTATTAGTTTAGTTTCTAATAATAATAATTATTACTCTCCGACTTATCTCTTAATTAAACTGGATATAAATATTTTTTCCAATCACCCTGCTAACTGTACTTATAAATAATACGAGTTGTAGTACTCGTATTTATTAAACCACTGTGAACTAGGAGGAATGGGAAGCTGTAATTAAGAACTAACAGAAGGATATGCAGGTTCAGGTTAATAAGCGGTGAGGATTTAATTTATAAAAATAACATCCCCAGCTTACTTTTCATTAACTTAATAAAATAAAAACATTAATTATAAGTATTTCCTTATAATTTATATCTTTTTGATTTCTTGCAGCGATACAAATATAACAGTATAGGAAGGAAAGTGGAAAACAGTTCTTATTAACGATGAACTTCCGCTTATTAGTGACACAACTCCGATCTAAATCTTGACTGTATCCCGGAAAACACTTCAATTCCACTTCGAGTGCTCCAATAAATTTGAAGCAAAAAAGCGAACAATTATTATGAATCGATCCGAGGCCGTGGATGCCTCTCTTTTTATGAAACCAGTCGAGGGGATTTCAGGAATATACATTATGTTTTATGTAACTGTCCAATAAACTGGATACATATTTGTTAAAGAATTTTATTCCATATATAAGAAAAAAAAAAGAAATAACAGTAAATATTTAATGTAACACAAAAGGGTCGCTTTTGACTTAATATGTCACTCTTTATTAAAAGAAAGGGAATATTACATCACAAAGGTCTGATTTTTTCAGAACAAACCGGACAGTAATATGTTGTTTCCATTTCTTTCCTGTTCAATTCAAACTTATTATGTTCAGTTGGAGGATTCGGATCTAAAAAATTAAATGTTTTGCCTCTTTCACGTTTTGTTTCTCTTAATAAACTTTCCATTTTTAGAACCAATCAACCAATCAGCCATGGCTGATTTGGACCTTTTTTATTGTCTTCCGTGATTCTTCCCCTGCAAGATATTTTTAAATAAAAAAAATTTTGTTGTTGAATATTGTTGTATAGTATTTTTTTGCGCAAGTAAATTGCATGAAAACCAGAAAAGTCAAAAAAGTTGACCTGAGTGAAATCTGGCCGGTGAGATAATAATCTGCATGAGGTTGGCGCAAACAAGCTAGTGGTAGGTAATTAATATTCTTCCTGGTCCATCGCATCGATGTAAGTAATTATTTTTGCTGATACAATTCAACACTCATGGAAATATGATGGTAAAAGTGCAACTTGCACATATATGTAAAAAAAAAACACTACACTTAGTTCTTTTGCACAAATTAACTTGCACAAAGACTATTTGCGCAAATTTCATATAATTAGCACATTTTTAGCACATAATTCTCATCCCATTATTGTGGAATGGGGAGTGGGTGGCCCCAAGGTCGATGAAACTTTGACAAAGTGTATTTTTATAAAGCTGAGTTGTTTAAATCCGAATTTTATTAATAAGTGAGTCAACAGCTAAAGAGAGAAGGGACGAAAAGTTTGAAAGTTTGAAAAGTTAATTTTATTGTATTGTTGTGCCTGTGTCAATAACCTCTGAGTTGAGATGCGTTAATAAAAAAAAAAAATTCGACAAAATTCAAAAAAGAGCTGTTATGTTATATTTTTTTAAGGATTATTAGCAAATACGTACGAACAAGAAAAGTTACAACAAAGGGATTACAAACAATAATAATATTCTAAGGATGTGATTTGCAGCTACAGCTCATATTACATGTCTACACTTTTCCTACGATCATCGATTTTTTAAATATCCAGAAAAAACTGGAAAATCGAGATGTCTTATTTCCATCATATCCTTTTTATTATTGGAAATTAATAAATAATTTCTTGTAGGCTTACAAATTATTATTTGTAAGCTTATTTGGCTTACATACTTTCAAAGCCAAGCTAGAGGGCAGAGTTTTAATAATCAACTTTTATTTTTCTCATGGCCGCCATATTGTACTTTCATCTCATTTTATATTAAAAGAATAATTAAAGAAACCAAAAATCTATCACATTAAAAAAAATCTCAAAATTTTATTATTCTTTTTTTCGAAAAACAGTTCTTTAACCGGTTGTCATAAATCACCATAAGTCAAGCAATGTCACGTTATATTGCGACGTCATACGGATACGTCATTCGGTAATAAAACCTTTTTTTTTTGTTTAAATAAAATTTTTAAGTTTTTTTTTTAATGTGATACATTTTTTGGTTTCCTTAATATTTTTGATACAGAATGACATGAGCAAGTAATATGGCGGCCATAAGAAAAATAAAAGTAGGCTATGAAAACTCTGGGATCTAGTTATTGGGTTTGAAAATTTTTCAAATGTCAGATATGGATAGCTATAGAAGCACGCTGAGAAAAAATATATTTAAGAATGAGCCAAAAAAAATGCTTGAAAAATTATAGTTAATAGTGCTGACCGGACCTTGCAAAAAGGAAAAATAATAAAAAAGAAAAAAATTCAAGCTGACCGGACCTTGTCAAACCAGACGTTGCAAATAATAATTTTCCTGCTGACAAAACCTTGAAAAAAGGGAAAAAAAGGAAAAAATTTATATAACGACCGTATCAAACCGGATTTAAAAAAAAATCGAACAGAACGGATCTTGTCAAAAGAAGAAAAGGAAAAAAGGATTAAACAAAAAAAAATCGAGACTTCTGCAGCCGCATTTACGGAAAAAAATTTAAGCTGACTTAACTTTCCTTATCAATAGGAGAAAAGGGAAAAAGGAAAAAATCGAGATGACCGGAGATTGTAAAACAGATTTTCCGAATTTTTTTAGCGCTGACGACCTTGTCAAAAGGAAAAAGGAGACATACCTAATTACTTTGACCAGTATAATTTTCCGTACTTGATGAAACCAAATTTCGGAGTCTTGTTAAAAATGTAGGCGAAAAAAATAAATATTGTATGGCTGTGGTAAAGCCCAAATGTCAGAAGTCTTCAAGTAGCGTCAAGGGCCTCTGACGTAACTTAACGACTGGTGTGAAGCAGCCGGGATCCCTTTTTTAACGTACCTGCCGGAGCACGATCGGTCACGGTAATTTTTCGAATAAAAATAAAAATCTAGGTCATATGAGTATAATTTATTGAAAAGTAGCTTGTCAACCGGTTTCGGGGGTTAGCCCATCATCAGGACAATTGTCAGTTGTTGGCAATTCCAGAAATTTACAGGTGTTAACATTGCATATACATGTGATAGATGAAGATGAAGGCTCTATTATAAGAATCAATAACAATTGTCGTACAAAAATTCCAGTGAATTATGTTACTTACATCGATGTTAAAAATAATTTAAACCTTTTCGAAGTGAAAAGGGTTGAGATTGATTTACCTATTGAAGATAGGATTTGATATTACATATTAATATGTTTTTTTTTTTTTTTTTAGTAGACATTTTTTAGAGCAAGTTAAACTGGACCGAACCGTGAGGCGGGACGACCAGGAAAAATTTTTCCTGGTCCCTGTATATGCAATGTTAACACCTGTAAATTTCTGGAATTGCCAATAACTGACAATTGTCCTGATGATGGGCTAACCCCCGAAACCCGTTGACAAGCTACTTTTCAATAAATTATACTCATATGACCTAGATTTTTATTTTTATTCGATGAATTTGAGTATAGTATGGCCAACCTATACGGTAATTTTTTACCTATAGTTGGTCACCCATCCAAGTAGGAACCAAACCAAACCTTGCTGCACTTTAGAGATCGTTTAACCGTCTCTACAGTTTGGCTATTGTAACCGATAACATTTTTTGTTAAAAATGTAGGTAATCTGCTAAATGAAGGTATTTTTGTATTTTAAAACTCGAAGACATTTCAATAATTAGATCAGTAATTTGGTCCAATTTTTATATTATCTATAATCCGTTAGCACCGGCGTAAAAAAAGATTTTTGGTGTTCTGTAGATGGTTTACCCCAAAATTACCCGATTATAGTATAACTAATAAACTAGCCACTTAAAATACGAAGACGATGGTACAAAAAAATTGAGAAGATTAAAAAAAAAACTACTTTTTAGGAAGAAAATAGATTTTTTAAACATTTTCCTTCAGAGTTGGTTATTAGTCTCAAATAGTTAGACGAAACGACCATTATAAAAGGCAATTTTGTTCTTGAATAAGTAATTTCTTGCATCCATGAAAAGTTTCGAAAACGCTGTGCTGCCTCCTTTTTGCATCTGTCTTAATTTATTATATAATTCTGTTCGTTTCGATAATGAAAAATTGAATGAAACTTAGTCTAAATTAGTAAATCGACCTACAAGATTGATTGCCTTCTCAATATTTCTCACGAACCAAACTTACGAAATTAGAACCAAATGTGATTGTAAATTCATTGATTGCACTATTATAGCACTGCAATTTCGATTTGGCATTTACGTTGGTACTCTTTCTTATTCTTTATTTGAGCGATATTTAATCAACTTGCGTTATTGCAATATTACACCGAGTAATTTTGCAACATTTTTAATAAAATAAGCCGACGCATTATTATTAGTCAGCTGATCTGAACCCATCTGAGCCCCAATCAGTTTCTCGAGTGCATAATAATTGATCGGATATTTTATCGATAAGTGCGCGCGATATGTTTACTTACATTACCATTGTATATGCATACTTACATTCATCTACCACACAGTATTGTAATTTACAAGAGCACCGTGTGAAAATCAATAATAAAATCACGCGTAGGTGGACCTCGAAGGCGATAATGAAATTCAACGTCCTTTTATCGCATTAAAATTAACTTTATATCGACTGTTTCTAAACTCGTTCCGTCGTCGCTTATTGAAATCATGAACTTTATCAATCATCCTTCAATTAAAACTTTCGTCAATATTTGTCCGCAGCAAATACGCAGTTAAATGAGATTTGATAGGACTAGCCTGTGAATGTGTGAGTTGGAAACAGTTCGAGGCAGACAGAAATAGAAAGACGGAACGATCTGGAAGTGCCTACAGCACGCATATTTGTTTTTAATCAATAATTACACTTAATTATGTTGGGTTGAATGACTGGCAAGGTGGAGATAAGGAAAACCATTATGTCTTTTCAAAGTCTGTTACCGCTTTCAAGTTGTTTTAATTAGCGAAGTGTAGAACTTCAGACGGCTTGTCGCCGGCTTCCCCAACGCTGCTATCATTAGAAGTACTTATACTTACTATAGTAATACTACTACTTAGTAGTACTTAGTGGGTACCTACTGCTACTAGTACTAATACCTACTAGAAGTAGAGCCAGAAATAGTTCAATTCAATTATTTAATGGAACATAACTTACTACCTATCTATACGTATTATGAAATGGTACAAATAATATGTTATATATTTTTATGTATTTAATCCAAATAATGCTTATATCCTCTAGGATCTTATTTATCATTGGTCCTTCCCTTTCAGAACTGATGCAATCTACTTAGTATCGTAAAGTAGAGAAAAATCGAAAATAGTGACGGTGATAGAATTGATCCCTGCAGCACTCAAATCCTACTGAGATTCAGTTCAAGTCGTCCGAATGTATTCCGCATATTTGATTTGAATTTAGAAGAAGGTTAGTTTTATCTGTCAGTTCTGGAATCAGCCCTAAGTCAATCACAGTTTCAGGGGGAGGGGGGAAGAAGCAGATTTACAAATGTGCCGCCTATAGGCTGAATCAAATGGCCGCCTGTGGTATAATTTTTACAAAACTTTACTTACGAAAATTTGCGGATCTCATCTAGCGAGCTTCAAAGGCGAAGGGGTATTCGGAAGGGTTTTCCTCCCCGATGAAGCGCCTCGCAGCCAATTTTTGTTTCATTATTCAAGGTTATGCAATTTCCCAGCACTTAAAAATATTTTTAGTCTTCGAAAATTATTAATCGCCACTGAGGGGGAGGGGGCTTTGCCGCTAGTGAACACTTCTCCAGATGACGGATCGGGGAACGCTCGCCCACACCAGCAGAAGAAGGAGGGAAAAAATACCTCCCGCGGACCAACAAGCACACTTTCAGCGAGCGGCTAGGTCAGATTCTGACACCAGAGAATCAATGCGTCTTTCGTCGCAGGAAAATCCACAATTGGTGCGTTGAACACTGTGAGGATTTTACTGGAAAGACACAGGGACATGAAAAAAGACGACCTTGCGTTCACAAAAAGGACCTTAATGCTACATAAGAGCTATACGTGACAACGCAAATCATAAGCAGCCACCAAGGGATCTGGATCTTTACCTTGATAACACTGTATTTATCAGAGGAATTCTTGAGACCTGGGCCTATGGAAGTCTGCATGAGGATATTGAGATGAACAGAAGTAATCCAACTTGAGAGATTGGGAATGGTCACATTCTTGGCAGCTTTTGGCCCGCCCTATAGGAGACAAGATCTCCATGAGACACGATATGTTTCGCATGAGGATGTTGAGGTGGGCAGGAGTAGTCCAGCTTGGGAGAATGGAGGATTGGTGAAATTTCTTCATTCCTCCATCATCTTGTGTCAAAACAAGATCTTCATGAGACACAATATGTTTTTGATATACTGACCCAAAGAGGTGAGGAAGATCATCGCCATTCCTCAGCGACCTCATCCTCCAAGTAGGCTCATCCTCCAAGACGTGCCCGGTGGAATATGACGAGGAGAGTCAACACCATTTGAAATGGGAATGAGGCTAGGCCAAAAGTCTTAACTTTATCAAGTGGGAAAATATTATTTCGGATACACAATTTCGAACACCAGAATTCGGCACGGTAATCCTTCTTAAATCTTTCATAAAGAACGAAAAACGTTCTTTAGGACTTAACTCTTCCTCTTGTATCGTACATACAGTAGAATATCTATTAAAACAGTGTAGGTCATCGTATCGATTCCTGCGTAACTCAATTGGCTTAGGGCTTGTTCAACTCCAAAGTTTAAGCAACGTTCAACTGAACTGAAGTTCACCGCTACCAAAGTAGAAAGGCCCCCTTTCATTCATTTTAGTACCTTATTTAAAAATTTGAGTTGACCGTCTGGCTTGTTGCTTGAACAAGCGGCCCTTAGATGAATATTTTTTTAATGCAGTTGTACAAGTCTATCAAAACAGTAATAGAAATAGGTAAAACGTGAATAAAAATTATTGAAATTTGGAATTTAATTGAAATATTTAATATTTAAATCAAATTTTATGTATGAAATAAAATTGTAAAAAAACTTTCATTAGTAATTTGCCTTGAACAACATTTACGCTGTAGTAGATAAATACATTTTAAGCATTCCTTTGAAGAATTTCTGGCAAAAAGTAGTACAGAGCAACCCACTTATGCAAAATTAACAGAGTTATGTGAAGTTTTATTGTACAAGAGCAAATATTTCTCAAATTTATGCATACCGTTGGTTAACTGCTAACGAATATGTAATGGAATTTCAAACTGTCCTTTTATTTGAATTTTGAAATGAAAACCCGCTTTCATGGTTTGTTAAATTTTCATTAATCCTTGATTTACTCACAGCGGGGAAGGTCCTGAAATTCGCGGAATTGCTAACTTAATCAAGTGCATATTTATTTGATAGTTTCACTCCCATCTTCCATCATGAAAACGCACGAAGCAGACTCCGATTTCATCTACTCTCCAATTTAATTGATAAGCAGGGGGTTTTCTTTTACGTTTTCGTTTTGTTGCTATAGTGCTGCTCGAGCACTAGGTACGAGTATCCGAGTATCTCATAATGTTGTAATTATTATCTCGCTTTGAAGCTAGTTTCAAGATAGTTCCCTTTTGATATAAAATAATTACAAAGTTCTGAAAGTGGAAAACTTACTTCTGTACGCTTTTCATATAAATTTAGTTGTCGATATTAACTACACTCTGCTACGTGATCGAAGACAAAGTTCTTTTACCATTACCGGCTGCAGTTGACACGAACTTATCATTTTATGAACTGCTATTGTAGACGTTATTACATGATGAATTCTAGTCCTTTAACCGATGAAGAGACGAGCTATTGTATTTATTACTGTCCGTTATTCACGGTTATATTAATGTGACTGCTTTAATTGATTTTTAAGTTATGAACAAAATCTACTTTGAGAATAAATGCTGCTTTATATGATGACATGTCAATTGTCCATACATCCCTGAAACACTGCGTCAAATCATCTACACACAGCTATATTCAAGAACGTTATTTCTGGCCTCACATGTCCAAATGCATAAATCATTTCGTCAAGCATTGCATTTCGTGGCAACGCAAAAATATCAACTAACACACCACTAACAACATTTTCAAGGACCCGATGAGCGTTTCGCATGTGTGCATATTGATATAGTGGGACCTCGTTTTTCTACGGAAACAGATTCCGATGTACTTACTTGTGTGGATCGTTTCACCCGTTGGCCAGAGGCTAAACCAATACCTGCTCAGACCGCCGAAACCGTAGCCCAGGACTTTCGCAACATTTGATATGTCGTTTCGGTGCACCAGGCCTCATTGTAACAGATCAAGGAAGGAATTTTGAAGCAAACCTTTTTCGCACCCTCACACAGCTTGTGGGAACCAAGATCAATTACACGACCGCTTACCACCCACAAGCAAATGCCCTAGTCGAGAGATGGTATCGCGCTCTAAAAACTGTACTCACCTGCCGCCTACTAGAAAGCGGAAATTCATGGACCAAGCACTTATCAGTAGTTTACGACTGTAGACTACGATTCTCCGATGATTTTTTTCAGCTTTCAACAATCTCTACACCTGACCCAGATTACGCCTCCAAGTAATCTGAACGGATACGAGCCTACAAGCCTATATAACTGCTCCAGCCTGGCACACCACACGAAAGATCCTTTTTTACATCCACATCTCAACACGTGCCAGTATGTTTTCTTTAGAGATGAAACTTGGCAGCCCATAAATTATTCACAAGGCTATACCAAGTAATTACTTGGCCCTTAGATGAATAGTGTTGAGGCTAATTAGCCTCAACACCTAAAATCGTGTTATCTCCAGAGATCGACTCAAATCAGCTCACGTTCAAGCACCACTGCCAGAAGACAACAACCATAGCACACCTGGACGGCAGTCCTCGAGTTCGTGGGAGTAGATTTCCATGTGAGAGTTCACATGAAATGTATTCACATGAATGAGAGCTCACAATCACAAGTACTGTCAGTTACTGCATCAATTATTGTGATCTAAAGCTGTACACTAAATTAAAGGTGTACAAAAATTATCTTCACAAAAATGTGTGTAATTAAAGTAGCAAGGTTAGTTAGTAGACGTTATTCTAAAACTGCGGTCCGCTTGGTATGGCTAAGAAGAACAACGTTACCATTGAAATTAGAATCTTGGTTTGTGAGATTTCACTAGGAATGGGTTTGTTAGATAACCGTTGGCACAGCTGGTAATTGGGTGCCTATGCGCGGTGCTAGCAGCCTATTGAGTTGTTATGACCTCTTCCTCCAAGTCCGGAGTCCCATACGGGATGCTACCCGTTTGGTGTAAAAATAATGAAATCTTTAAAGATTTAATTATTAGCCCAAGCGACTCGGCCACCAAGGGTGACTTTCGCTATTCCCGGGAAACCATTGTGCTGCGAGAACTCCTATACTCACACCCTCCCCAATGGTAGAGACATACTATTTCATTTGCCATCATGTCATGAATAGAAAAATTTAAATTGTAATGATTGAAAATTTTTCGGGCCTGTTGTTTTGAAATAATTAACACCTTCTAACCGGTTACATAGACACGACCTCTGACGGGAACTTCACGAATCGATCGCCGGCTTCAACTAAAGTAAAGGGAATTTAGGGAAAGAAGCAACAACAGTATTATCAATCAAAGGGGATTGATTTCTCCATCAAGTATCGAGCAACCAACAAGGGAAAACATTGGGGTTTTATTAAAGGGTGGCCCGGCATGGTGAAAAGGTTAAGAGTTCCGACCGTGGGCGGCCTAGGTGCGAGTCTCATCTGACTGTGATCACGGTATTCTATTAAATATTAATTTATTAAACCGATCGGGTGGGATAAACGACTCCCAGCACGAAATTGCGTGTTGGAAATTTCACTAGTGCTTCCTGCTCTGATGGAAGCGGTGCTGGGGGAAATGTTGTTTTTTGTTTCACCAACGTATTAAACGTCACATCAACGGGGAAGTTTGTACACATTCTGGAACCTGGTCGACAGTAAATGACATAAAGGGTGCAGATGCGAGGGTGTACAAAAAGAACGGTGTCTAAGTTGCCGGTAGCCGCACTCACGATCATGATTGGATTTCATCCAACTTCCGTTAGTGAAAATTGACTTGAAATAAGTTTCCATTATAATAATAAGCCGATTTTTTATTTTATTTGATAAGTTTTCATATCTCTCGTTCGCTTACAAATTTTCTGTATAAGTATCTGGGAGATTGTTAAGAGGGTAAATGGTAGCGGTAGCTTATGCACTGTTAACAAAAACTGTACCTCATTTATTTTTCAGGAATGGTGATACTAAGCTGTGGAATTATCCTGCCATATTGCTGTATAAGCACTTCTCTTTTGGTCCGGACAAATGCCTTGTTTAGGGACCCGACTAACGTTCTACCGGCTCGTATGCAATGTTTGAAAACAGCCTGATATGTGGCGTTATATCACAGCAATGGGGTGCTTACAGACGTTCTCCCCTTTCATATATTTCCCTACTAAAAACTAATGTTATCGCAGAAGATGCTCTTAGTTAGCAAAATAAGCCATTTACTGGGGGAAGGGATCCTTGACGTCACTTTTTTCTCGATAAATATCATCGAAACTTCTCTCTTCATAAAATAAATAGTGAAAATACTACAAGAAAAAATAGCGTCTAGTAGGAGAGGAAAACACTTTTACAAAGTGAGCCATTTGCCATGTCGTAACGACTAGGACGTGACTTGTTTGTAATTTTTAGAGTTCCTGAAGTTTTCTTAAATTAATTTATTATTCAAGACGACGGGACTGCTGGAAAAATTTGCTCATTCTTGGACTGATTTTAATGCTATCATATGGATCGAAATAATTTTCTGGAGATTTTAGAGGAGTGATAAATATGCTCGTAAGCAAACGGATTTCGCTCGCTTATTTTAATTGGTTTTCGTTGCGCAATGTTATGAGAGAGTTTGTTGTATTATGAGCCAGGATGATACATACCTACCTACTAATTTGCTATAGATTTTTAATTAATAATAAAGTAATAATTTTAATATATAAAAAAGAAGCTTTTATCAAGCTTTTGAACCCATTTAAACCCTATCGAAGTCAATATTTTCTCTAAACTAGAAAAACAATTTTTCCGTATCAGTCACAAGTTCATCTTGCTTCATCATTATAATCGTGCACCTGAGTAAAATTACTAACAGGACCTTGACTTATAAATCTATTTTTTAAATGTAGGTATCTAATTATTGATATCCTCGAGTGCCAATTTTTCCTAGAAGAATTGCAAATTAATTTAATTATTAAATTTATCACAATAATACAAAACATTATTATAATGCGAGGTTTATCTCAGTTATCACGCAACGTTTCCCAACCTGTTTATAAGACAAAATATTTAGAGTTTACGTAAATATCATTTCATGCCTGCTCGCCATTTATCACGTTTATGCAATTTGTGGGATATTTGTTTTGAAATATGCACGATGTCATCCTTTCGCTTTTATCATCTATATATCGAAAGAAAAGCTACCATAATCCTGCGGTGGAATTTCCTATAATTTTACAAGCTTCCGGTAAAAATATAAACTGCGGTTGTATTTTTATATTAATCCAAAATTTATTAAAATTACTCATTTTTCGAATTATGGAAACATTAAAAGGTAAAATTGTTTTCATCTAAAGAGAAAACGTTCGGTTTACATCAAGTGGCGCAAAAATCTCTTTTTTTATCAGAAAAATAACTTTACTTTAGAATGCAAAAATAAATGGCTGCCCAAGTGTATATTTCCGAAAATTCTAACCGAAATAAAGTCGTTATGAAAAATCGTGACAAACATAATAATGTTTGTGGTGAACAAATTTTCCCGATGACATCTATTAAAGATTCACGAACTAGGTCGAAGTATTACTTTCTTGACTGAATTTTCCACGAAAGAATGAATTGCAAAAATGAAATGAAATATCGATGCCCGGCCAGTTATTTGAACAGAAATAGGAAACCGGCGAGAAATAATTTATGATTTGAGCGAGTGATATCAGGTACCTAGAAATAAAAATAAATCATACATGTACATAGGTACATTAATATTTCATACATAATATCCCTACAAAGTAAGAAGTGAGGCAAGTAACTAAATTACAGTGTGAAGTTAAGTGAATAGATACGAGTGCATGGCGCTTAAGTAGTGTAATTATGCTAATATTCATAGAGGTACAGGAGTATATGATTTTTTACTCTGTTTAATCCGTGGGAAACAGGTTCGTAGATATTGGAATAATGCATTATTTGTTAATTTATCATCCAGACCCATCAGTATTCCGCGTGCAGAGATTACCGTCAATTTGTGAGTTAACTCATGCTGCAAAGTACCATTAGTTGGCGAGACCGAGTGTATTATAGTTGTTAAGGTCTAGTCAAGTGAGATACTTTAAATGAGAGATTTTTGCAGATAATAAAATCTACCGCTCAGCTGAAGCGTTGATTGGAAGGAAAGTTCTAAAAGTATGAATGTGCGAGGAAGTTTACTTCAATAACTTCATATATCGTATATCATGCACCTTTCATTCTTGACTGATTTACCTACCTCAACCAGGAGAAATAATTATTCTTCAACTCGGTACGTATTATATTATATTGCACGTGGAAAATATTACTTATTTGCCAGAGCGTTTCTAGACACTTTTAACGTATATTTTTAACGAAATTTAATCTTATATAATAGCAGTACGCACCTAGATGAATTTACCGAGCAGCAAGTAATTAGATGGGAAGATCAAAATTTCAGAAGTGGGATAATTTTCCCGATTACCTTTACTCAGTTTAACAAGTTTTCTCAGCTCAATTTGCCTAGTCACGATTTGGGAAACGTCGTTCCAGTTCGTTCTTAGCGTTAGATCTCTATTGATAACTATATGTATACCTTGAAAATTAGAATTGAACAAAGAAGTCATTTTTTTACAAAACTCGCCTTAAGTATTGTCTATTATTGTCAAAAGGAAATATTTATATACCTCGGAATTCTATAGATAGGTTCGTAATTTTATACATTCACGAAACAAAATGAAGTTGCCTCCACGAAAAATAAAGTTTCCTAGTCCCAGTTTAGTTACACTTTGTTCCAATTCGCTAGATAAATACAAAATTTACTTTTTAGACTCAATAAGAAATTGCTGTAATACGTTCTCATCGTTGAAACTTTGAATAAATGAATAAATTCGATTAGGTTTATATTTTCTTGTCAAAAATTATAAATATTAAATCTTAACTCTCTTTATTAAGAGCTCATGTCACAAAATAAAGTTGTCACGTTACGATTTGGAAATGCGTGCATGACCCAGGTTCTTTTGGGACACCACAAGTTTAAAATTTTGTACATATTTTATGTAATTTCATGTTGTATTTAGAAATACTTGCTCCTATTCGCGCTCAGAGTATAATACTAACAATGTTTGGCTCAATTTTAAGTTGCCTGGTCATCATTTGTATAAATAAGTTATAAAAATTACAAATATTATTGGCCACTCACTTCAAGAGCTGAAAGTTGGATGTTAGAGACACCACGTAAAGTTGCCTCCACTCAAAATAAAGTTGCCTAGTACGAGTTTAGGAACATCTTGTTCGAATTCGCTTCGAAGTTCCTTCCGACTCAATAAAAAGTTGCCTAGTCGCGATTCAGAGATACGTCGTCTCTTATCCGCTTTCACCTCTGAAACTTATTTGAGCTATTTTGGCTCACTTTAAAGCTACCCCGGTTATTGTAGAATGTTATATAATGTATCTTATTCATTTTATAATCTTATCTCTTTAAGAACTCGTGATAACCGTGATACAAAGTAAAGTTGCCTAGTTACGACTTGGAGCCTAATACAAAAAATTCTCAGGTCCATTTAAGAAGCCCGATCAACATTTATAAAGAAGCTCTATAAATACAAATTTCACCCTTTAGGACCTGAGAATTCGATATTCGAGATAAAGAGCCAATTTGCCTAGTCGAAAAATAAATTTGCTCAAGGGCAAGCTTGCCTAATGACAAATTAGAACTTTGTCCTGAGAATGCGATAAAGAACTACAAATTTTACTTTCTTCGACACAGTTTCAAGTTGCCTAGTTCTAAATTAAAAATATGCCATCCAAAATTCTCTGTGATACTCAAAATTTAATTTTTTCCTGTTTTTTTAGGTTGCGTAGTCACAAATTAGAAATATGTCTTCGGAATTGGCCGTGGGAAGCTCAATCTTTAAGCTTTTTCCACTTAACTTTAAGTTGCCTAGTCACAAAATAGGAATATCGATAATTCTCTGTAGAACTGTAGAACTCAAAATTTAAGTTTTTTGATAGAATTTTAAGTTGCTGGATCACAAGTTATAAATGTGTCGTAAAAATTCGCTGTTTGACTATTGGTTTTTCGATGTACTTAGGTCACGAATTGGAAATATGTCGTCAGAATAGGCTGTAGGAGTGAATATTTAAGTTTTTTTGACCCAATTTTGAGTTAAAAAAATTGAAAACAAAGTTGTTCCTCAAGTTACACTCATTAAAAAAAATAAATAAGAGCAAGTTAAGAAACAACTTTGTTTTCCATTTTTCTATTTTTGAAATGCATTTACACCGAGTATCTCTAGGAGTAAAAATTTTTCACGCAATTTCCAGTTGCACAGTTAAAAATTAGAAATATGTCGTCAAAATTCTCTGTAGAAATGAAAATTTAAGCTTTTTTCGACACAATTTTAAGTTGCCTTGTCCCAATTAGAAATAGGCCGTCAAAATTCGCTTCAGGAGTCAAAGTTTGAGTTTTTCCATTCAATTTAAAGTTGAATTAGAACAAATTAGAAATATTTCGTCAAAATTCGATGTTGGACTCAAAATTTAATTTTTTGATAAATTTTTAGTTTCTTATAGTCCTATAGTCAATTATTAGAAATATGTGGTAAAAATTCGCTGTATCAATGTTAAATCGTGGAATCAATTTTTAGTTGTTTCCACACAATTTCAAGTTGTATACTCAAATCAGAAATAAGTCGTTCAAATTCACTCTAGTAGTCAAAACTTAGGGTTTTTTCCTCGCAATTTAAAGTTGCATAGTCAAAAATTAGAAATATGTTGTCTTAATTCGATCTTCGACTCAAAAAATTAAATTTTTTGTGAAAATTTTAGTTTACTAGTCAATAATTAGAAATATATCGTTAAGATACGTATATGTATGTAAAGATAGGGAATTCGCACAATAAGCCCATGAGGCTGAGGTGTTTCCGGCGATCTTGAATCAGACGGCCCTCGAAGGTAAAAAAAGGATAAGAAGTCAAAATTTATGTTTTTTTTTACACAATTTTAAGTTGCCTAGTCACAACGTTTCCGTCAAAATTCGTTGTAAGAATCAAAATTTAAGTTTTTACCACGCAATTTATATTACCTAGTCACAAATTAGAAATTCATCGTCGAAATTCGCTCTAGAAGTCAAAACTAACTGTTGGATTCAAAATTTAAGTATGTTTGACAGAATTTTAAGTTTCCTATAGTGAATAATAGAAATACGATATGTCGTAAATACATTTTAGGAGTCAAAATTTATGTTTTTTTTTGGACACAAGACACAATCAACAGAATCAAAATTTAAGTTCTTACCACGCAATTTAAAGTTGAATAGTCACAAATTAGAAATAGGTAGAAATTCGCTCATCGCCAAAAACATAACTTTGATATGTTTTTCTCATATGGGACACTCTGTATAGGCCAAAATAATTTTGAATTATGGGCATTGTGATCTTGTATTTAAACTTGTCAAATATTATTTTTTTTAAGTTCATCGTTTGATCCAATGAGACCGACTCAAAATGAGCTGGCACATCCTGTATAGAAATATTTAGAAATAAATCGTTCTAGTTCTACCCAGAGTCTAAAATTCAAGTTTTCAAGTTAAGTGTTATTTACGCTTAAAAAGTTTTAGCTATGATTTCCTGATTATATTTGGTAGAAAACTAATAACAAGGTTTTCCAATTTTGTCTTGAGACTTTCTTGTAATTCTAAAAAGTACTTACGCAGTGACACCATTGAACAGAAAATACTTTTTCCTGAGAGGCAATTAACTGCGTTTGTTGCTTTAATTTAATTGCTTTTAAGCAAAGTTAATAATTTGATTCAAAACCTGCTCTAGGATAAGTATGAATATGAGTCATAATTTGCTTTTTTTTAATCAAGTTATGAGGGGGAACCCACGACAAGTCTCGTTATCTTTGATTTATGTCTAAGTATATGCAGCTATAAGTTATATTGAATGTTCTAGAAATTTCAACTATCTGTTAAGTACGATATGAAAATGATTATCGCGCAATAATTAAATAAATCAAGCATTATTACCTACGAGATATTTTGAAATTGATCATTAATAAATGTGTCAACTGATTTTTTCGGCTGATTAATAACATTAAGAAATTTTTCGCAACATTGGCGTGACCTGAAACCTGCAAGCCCGCATAACTTCGCTTTTAATAAATAATTACACCGGGCAAAGATTCGACGCATAAAAAGTGCGTAAAATAGGAGTTATTAAATCGGTGTTGTAATAATAAGAGAGACGGTCTTGGCGTTAATGGGGGAAACAAAGCCATGGCCGTTGGCGATTGAAGACTTGGATATTCTGACCGAGACCCCAATTAAAACCATTGCAAATCTGCATTTATCGTGGGGAAATGTATGCATGTAGGTCAATTATAAATCCTACCTTAATAACAACAAACGAACAACACAACAACTCGAGCTCGGATTTTTCTTTTAGGGGTTCAATCAAACTGGGTAACATTCTAATCTAATAACAACAACAATACAGGTAACTAACTCTATTTATATCCATCGAACTAATTTACTCTGGGAAATAATTATTATTACACAGGAAGTTCAGTTGAATATTGTGTTGCAGTAATGAGATTATGTAAACTGAAAAAAGTTACTATATCCTACTAACTGCCAGGTAACGTAGAGCTATAATAGTAATACATAATTATAATATTCTATAGCTTATAGACTAGGCTAGGCTAGGCTTAGGGTATATGGTGCATGATGATAAATATTCTGGTAAAATATAACAGGAAATTAATACATCAATGACACTGTTTATTGAACCTAATACACGCTTCTTTAATTAGTTTGAAAATAACGCTCGACCGCTTATGGTTATTTGAAAGGACAACTTGTAGGCGATAATAGTTTATTTGCCTTTTTTGGAAGCGCCACTTAAACCGATGCACGTAAACTGTTCAAAGATTTCGCGCCTTGGGTCATCGTCTCGTGTATATGCAAATTGCTGGTAAAAAACAAGTTTCAGCAATCTTGATTTGTCGATAATAATACGGTACAGTATTGCAACTTGTTAAATATCAGAATAACTGTTGGTGCAATTATTCTTTTATACTAAATCACCAAGAGGTTACGGAGTCGTTCATTTTTTACCTAAACTTGTATACCTGCAAGCTCTCTAAGTAAAAAATTACACATTATGTATGTATACTATATTTATATACAGGGTATTGCAAAACTCACTAAATAAAAAAGTTACTCAGCATTGAAAAAAAAAGAATACAACGTCGGAATTCGAAAAACAAGTTCAAGTACACCGTAGAAGCAAACCGTGTGGTAGGTATCTCAGTATATGAATGTAGTCTTAACAGAGGATTTAATTAGAGATGCATGTGATTTCAATTACCTATCCAATAATTTTATTTGGAAAGATATGATACTAAAGTGTTTTTTCTACTCCCAACCTTTAATATGCATATTAAATATGAATCACCAGTGCTTTAATGGGTCTCATTAAGATACAAATTTTCATTAAAGCACTGGTCAAGCTATCCAATGGCGGAGGAGCATTTGCAATCGAATCGGTACCTTTTCGCTCACAATCGGGTCGGAAAGCCAACCGAAGTCAGAGAGTTGTCATACTCACGACAAAAATTGCCTTGTGATATAAGTTCTGTATTTCTGAAAAAAAATTCTGAACGTTTATTTAATTTAGAACATAAGTAACATTCAAAGAAAATTTATCAAGATTTTATGTTACCTTAATTAATTTGATAAGTAGGTATATCGTGTAAAAGATGGGAAGATAAAGTATTATATCATTCGTAGCGCTCCGTGATAGTATTCAAAGCGGCAACGCTGCGACCCGTGTTGCGCAGGTAAACAATATCGTAATTAATGGCTGTCAATGTTATTAAAATTATTAATTCATCTCAAAATCGAAGCGTAAAATTCGGAATTCGAACTTCGCATAATAAAAATTACGCAGTAGTGAGTAGTGCCCTTTAAACTTGATACTAAAACATGTCTCAGCAGAATAACCTTAGCGACGAAGAGAAAATTTGGTAATATGCGTAAACAAATAGCAGCCTATCTTAACCTCAATGATCCGCAATTGTACACGGGTCATTGTTAAAATATATAATTTTTTAATCTTTTCTATGAAATAAAAAAGGGTCGTAGAAAAAATAGTGTATGGAACTCGCAGATAATGGCTATTAATACGCTCTTATGATGGTACACTCGCCTACGGCTCGTATCCTAACCATCATACTCGCGTATTAATAGCCTTCATTATAAGCTCGTTGCATAATATACTATTTCAGCACCGTGCATACAGGCTGTCCCAGAATAACTATTCATAATTTCCTGGCATCATAGGGAACATCAAAATGTTTGTTTTTCTTAAAATCTGTGAACATGTTGTCCTAAAATGTCTGGTTTACAAGATACGGGTGTTGAAGTTTAAAAAAAATCGTTTTTTTTTTTTATCTTAAAAATCCTTTTGTAGATTTTGGTAAAATTTGGTAGTGCTGTTCGTTGTGATAAGACGCAAAAGTTAGCACTATAACTAGACGATAATAATTATGAGTTCTATAGTGGCGTCCCGGCAGACTCATGCATGATTATTATTAACAAAAAAATCTACGCCCCTGACCTGTTTAAAAATTGCACTTTTTTTCGTTAAAAAACTAAAAATACAACTTTTGTGTCCTGATATTTTTTTGTATCTTACTCCGTTTTCTATAAAAAAATTAAAAAAAAGCCATCTCAATATAAAATAAAATCATCAAAATTATAGGAACAATTTTTCGACATGCATTAAAGCGTCTTTTATTTATTTTTTTTCTCAAAAACAAAGACACATGCGATAAAATATCAAGAGACAAAAAGTTGCACTTTAGGCTGTTTAACCAAAAAAAATTTAAAATTTGTAAACAAGTATGTGGCGTACATTTTTTTGGTTATTATTTTTAACTGCAGTGTCAAATCTTGCCAAAATCGGCAAAAGGACCTTTGAGAATAATTTAAAAAAATTCAAGTCCTCATTGGTGGTTGATATGTTTCTTAGCTATGATTCGTACAACGACCTCTCAGGAAGCAATTCTTTTGATTAAAGGAAATGAATATTATTTTAAATCCCTCGAGTACCTATATGATAAAAAGGCTAAATAAATAAGTGCCACTCAAGTAAAAAATCCGTACAATTGCGACGCATTTTGAAAAAGAAACACCAGTAAATCACTGACTGATAAAAATGTAACTGGAAGACCTTGTGCAAAACGTGCACCTTATTATAAATGCAATTTAAATAGCTCGAGGATCGAGTATTCCACCATTATCTCTATAGTCTAGTTTGTAGTAGCTTTAATACTCGGCTATTTTTATAGAAGCTCCAAAAAGTCATACTGTATGATTATATATTTTTAAATATACTTCTTCCTAAATCTTTAAAGTTAAATAAAGTAGAACTAGGAAATTTTTTTAATCATAACTAGGCAACTTTAAATCAAGGTTTCTTTTTTGTCCAGACTCCATTCGAGTTTCCCCCGAGGGAACTTCATGTATTCTCTCCGCAATTGGAGTTGCCTAGTCATGAGTAAGGGATAAATCGTTAAAGTTCGTTCATTCAGTTTTAAACTCGGCTCAATTTAGTTTGCCTAGTCATGTTGATTTTGCAGGGTGCAAAAATAACTTAGCAATCGATTTGGATTAGGCAACTATAAATTTACCCAATAAATTTGAATTTTAGTCATTTTCAAAACGCAAATATAAATCATGACTAGGAAAATTAAATTAAGCCGAGTTTTAAAGTGAATAAACGAACTTTAACGATATATTCCTTACTCATGACTAGGCAACTCCAAATTGCGCTGAGAATACATAAAATTCTCTCAGGGAGAATCAAATTGAAACTGGAGAAAAAAGAAAAGTGCACAGGTGTGCTGCACTGGTCCATAGAAGAAGAAGATTGGCATTAGTTATTTTGATCGTATAAAGCACTTGAAAGTTATGGTGAATTTTTTTCAGTTCAAAATCGAATTGGCATTATTACATGCATATATCATGATCAGGCAACTTTAGTCCGAGCCGATATGCATTTCTAAAACTCTGGGTATTTTGTCCCAGGAAAACCTAATGAATCCCAAATTGAATTGGGATTATTATTTTTTGATATTGATTAGAAAATTCATCATCATTGAGCTTAAAAACTTGAAGCAGTGCCTAAGAATAATTTGTATTAGTCTGTATTTAAATTGTGACTACTGACCAGGCAACTTTTTAATATCGCATAGGAACATAATTTAAATTTCCAACATTTAGGTCGGATTTCGGCTCTTAAAGGAAAACGGAAATCCTCACTCCTAAACCGAATAAAGGAAACCATGAAACCATGACAAATTATATTCGAGATTAACCAACCTCAAAAATTGTCGGGGGGTGAAAATGCAATGTATTTCTAAAACGTGACTAGGCAACTTTACTCTGTAACTTGGGCAACTTTATGTTATAACTAGAAATCTTTGAGTTGCGATTCTTAAAGAGAACTTCGAGGATATGAAAGTGTATTTCTAGATCGAGACTAGGCAACTTTCTAGGCAAGTTTTGGACTCGGTGAAATTGCGATGTTAAGTTTCTATAACATGACTATAGGGAGCGATAAAATTGTGACAAGCTGAAAATACTACCTCAAAACCCTCAAATCAAACAAAACTCAACAAAGCTCAACTAGCTCAAAACTCTGTGACTAGTCAACTTCTGTATTCAGAGCGTATTGAATTCTAGATTCATAAAATAATTTAGAGGACATATTACTACTTCGCCAGTTCGCGATCTCGATCTCGAAGGCTAGGCAACTTTTTGAATCGTCGAAAAAATCTTCTGGAACTCTTGAGATAGTTTATTTAGATAAAGATAACAAATGTCTTAAATACCTATCAGCGGCCGATTTTCAATGCTTCGAAAAAAAAATTGTAGCACAACATAAAAAAAAAACGTGAAGGGCTTTTTAAAGCCGATTGAACTGTATGACTGGGAAACTATAAGTAAGAACGGAAGCAACACAAGTTGTCCTAATCCAGTTTCAGGAACATCGCGTGATTTGTGAAACAATCAAACCCATTTTGGAATTAAGAACTTTTGGTGGAATGATCGCAATTCAGGACGCTTCCTGCTTGCTTTTAACTTCGATTATTCGAAATGAGCTTGGAGGCAATGTTGTTTCCCTGGACGAGACAAACAAGTCTCATGGTCAATGCAAAATGCAAGAAGAGAGATGGATGAACTCGATTGTGTTTTGACTTATTGATACAGGCAAGAGAGGAGAGTTCACAGTGTTTGTTTTTTTAATAATATGCTCCGCAGTTGCAGTCACTGAACCTGCTGCAACTAGGCTATTGAAGTCATACGTACACGTACATGGCATTGGGACATTAATAAAATTATGAAATAAATACCATAATCGTCGTAGTTTATTGTTGCAGTAAATGGGCTCGCCACTTTCAATTCAATTGCGCTGTTCCAGGTTTCCTTGAAAATGCATTTATGGACTGTCGTTATTTTATTATGTCTCTGGGAACGGTATTCTTTGATGAGTAAAACTGATTCGAAACAAACCCTCTAATGCTATTTTATATACATATTTAATGACAGCTACTAACTGCAATGCAATGCAAGTAACTATTTTAAACTAAAATTGAAGCGATCGTTCATGAAAAATTTAATTTCATCAATATTATTACATAATTTAGTATTAGCATTATTAGACATTAGACATTAAGCATTCAGTTTTCTTCCTACCCTCTCTAATTATTAATGAACTTGCTTTTTATTAAATAATTATTGCTGCTAACTTTCCTACACCTAAACGCCAATTCCAACATTTAAGTGTGACCTAAAAAAAGAAGAGGGTAAAATGCCATCAAAAAGCGATTTTAAGGTTTGAACACTCTGTGCTTCAATTAATTTTGAGTAATATGCCTGGAATCTTGGAAACTGTCAATCAGCCTTATTTTTTTTATTACGAAACTAACGTTTTTTCAGTTAATTTTTTCATTGATATTGACCAAAAATTACCTCGTATTATAGTATCCGCGAGTTCCAATTATTATTGTGATTTTTTTGTTAATGGTAAGATAATGTTGAGATAAAAATTTATGTGACTGGAGTGGATGAAAAATACAATAAGTTCAGAATATTTGATGTGAAAAGTTAAACCAACTTCGTAACTTCTTCTTAGTGACTCGCTTAATTTGAAATATCTGAGGCGAAAATATGAAGTTTCCCGAGAACTAGTCAATTAACATTTTGAATTTCGACGGTAATTAAAAAATTAGAAGCTCTTTTTCCCCAGTCACGGTGATTATTTTTTCCCATTTCTCCTCTCCCCGACCACATTACCGAGAAGATAATCCGCATTATTCCTCTTGCCCGACTAAATAAGTTACATCAACCATTCTAGATTCTATCTGTTAATTAATTAGGTTTGATAGCCGAATGAACAGAAGAATTAATATTTATAAAGTCCTGCAACATTCCAGGAGTATCCATTAAAAGTTGGGAATGCATTAATAAGGGCTAAGAGCCAACCCACCTTCTAATTGAATCCTTGCTGGAACGAGCCTTCACGACTAGAACCGGTTTAATTATCCTTTCATTGCTTAAGGAAATAGCGGCTCTCGGTTGACGTGCCTGTCATTTTGACAGGCAATTGTTTCTGCCCGCCGTTCCGATTAGCCTTCGCACTCACTTGACACCAGCGAGCGCTGCAGAGGTTAGGCTAGGTCAGTTCGCACTCACGCCAGCAAATTACCATTATAAACTAAATAAGAATAAAACGGCTAGATGAAATAAGACCAAATCTAAACAAGAATCAGAGGCGTACCTACTACTTTATCCTTCAAGATGTTATTTTTTTTAGATGTAACACTTTAAAGATTTTTCCTCTGATTTTAGCTTGACTTGGTTGGTACTAAATGACAATTTTGCACCAGCACCATGAGAATGGACCAAGGGACAATAATGAGGACAATGAAGCTCAATAAATTTGGACACCTATAAGTGGACATTTTTATAAAATTCGACGATTTCTCCACTTTTATCCATCTAAATTTTTCGCTTGTTTTCCCTGAAAAAAAGCTACAAACTCTTTTTTATATAAACGAGAGGCGTTGTTTTCTTGGTCTTTATTAAAATGAAACGGAAACTACAGACTAACCTCCTATTACTGCGAATGCTCCGTATAAAAAATATCCGGTTATTGCGAAGCATCCACCTAATAATTGTTAATATTTTCATTACACTTTATTACATTTTTCATCAAATTAAAGAGTCTTGTTATTCAGAATCCGTTCGTACCGAACAAACAATAATTATTGATTAAGTTACTTCGTCTTTAGCGCGCAATAATAATTAAAATGGAAGTTACCTATTCCATTATTATTGTAGAATTCGCGTCAAGATACGAAGCTTTCGATTAAAGGTAAACAAGTCGTAAAAACTTTATAGTGAAACGGACCGCTATCTAATTTATTGCTTATTTTTCAGGTTTTTGCTTCTTTAATTAATGATATAATTCTGTATTAAAACACTGACTCAAAAGGGGGGGGGGTCCTCGGCCCGAGTACTTCATTCGAGGGGGGTTTTCCTTTCCCGTTTTTTGACAAGAGCGGACTTCGGGTATATAGGCTGATCCAAATCTACTTTTTGATTCCAACTTTAGTGTCATCATCTGACATTTCAAAAATTTTTATAGACGACTTGAGTTTTCATACTAAGCTTTTGTTTCCCTTATGGCCACCATACTGTTTTTTCATGTCATTAGATCAAAAAAAATCAAGGTGTGTTTTAAGCGCGCGATGAAAATTGTCAAACTCGGCCTTCGGCCTCGTTTCTTGGCGATTCAACAAAAACTCTTATGTGACACGCGTCGTTGCAAAAGGAATGTTTAAGCACTTGACGATTGTCAAACTCGGACTTTGGACTCGTTTGACTATTTTCGTCCATGATTAAAACACTCCCTATTACTCCCCTAATACCTCTTTAAAACACTCACTATTGTGATACAAGTTACAAAATATGAGTAGGTATTTCAAGCAAGCGACGAAAATTATTAAACTCGGCCTTCTGCTTCGTTTGGCAATTTTTCCTGTATGCTTAAAATACTTCTCATTACTCCCTCGCGACGAAAATTGACAAACGAGGCCGAAGGCCGAGTTTGACAATCGTCAAGTGATTGTGAAACACTCGTCAAACTCGTGAAACTCGTGAAACAATCGTCAAGTGAAACACTCCTTTTGCTTTTGCAAAAGCTTGTTACTCAAGATTTTTTGTCAAATTTCCAAGAAACGTGTCGAGGGCCAAGTTTGATAATTTCGTCGTTTGCTTATTAAAACTCCTCCGATTGTCAAGAAATAACAAGTACTTATGTGTGAACTCTTGAGATTGGGAGTTTATACTGTCAAAGTGACAGGCTTCATAATTTTTTTTTTTATTTGTCACTTTTAAGCACTAGTTAGCATAAGAACATACTTTTAAGCACTTCTGCGTATAAGAGAATGTCATTTCGAAACATAAATAACAATTAAAATGTGAGCTTTATGAAACGATAAAACAAAATTGTTACGAAAACATACTTTTAATTGTCGTTTATGTCACTTTTAAGCACAAGTTCGTAAAAGAATGTCACTTTTAGGCACTTGTGCTTATTAAAAGTGACATAATATGACAAATAAAAGCAAGTTTTCATGCAGTTTCATGAAGCCTGTCATTTTGACAACATTATAATACCAATCTTAGATTAGAGTTCATTAATTTATATTTCGTATATATATGACGAATTAGATACATGCAGTGTATATTATTGGCGATTTTTGTCAATTGTCACTTTTAAGCGCAAGTGCGTAGAAGAATTTCATTATGAAACTGAAATGGCAATCAAAATGTCAACTTTATGAAACGATATAACAAGAATAATTTTTCATTACTTAAATCGTTTCACATATCGCCATTTTGATTGTCATTTTAGTTCGAAATGACATTCGTTTAAAAGGGGCATTCTTTCACGCACTTGTGCTTAATGTTATATAAATGTGACATAAATGATAAATGATAATTAAAAGTAAGTTTTCATGAAATCCTGTCGTTTTCAGAGCTTGACTATAAGGTGTTTTCAGAAAAGTTGGTAAAAATCGCTGTTCTTCGAGCGACGATTTCAGCCCATACCACTAGACCGAATTCAATGAATGGGGTACTCATTACTTGCAGAATTGGATGTCTGCTCTTCAATTTTGCTATGATATATTCGCTGCTGGAACGAAGCTACATGCAAAAAAATAAAATAAGTCCGAAAAGTTTTCGATTTTTGGACTTCGTGACTCGAGCGGCGGTCAATGACCGTGCAAACCTTGGGCTACTTGTACCGATGGACGTCAAATGAACCGGTCAAAACAAAAATTAGCTTTCCAACATTTTTTCAAAGTAACCCCCTCTAACTTTGCCTATATTAAAAATTATTTTCTATTAGTTCTTTTAGTAAAACAAACTTGTCCTTACTTACTTTTTAATTTTGGATTTCCACATAATACGACATATTTCACGATGTTAGAGGTACTTTCTTGACGTCTTAATAAATTCCTCCTAGACCTGACTTCTTCGATTATGACTGTGCTAATTTTTTTTTACCTTGTTAATGAATCATAGGAGTATTATTACTTATTCATAGGTAATGTTATTATTAATCTTTGCGCTTTGATTTCAGTCATAAACCGATTTTTTAATCAAAACAATAATGAACGTGTTATATTTCCTGCAACGTTATTTATTTATTATTAACCTCGTTGCAGTTTGTTACTGATTATTGAAGTTCAAGTTATTAAATGATGTAATCTTGTTTTTATATATGAAACGAGGCGATATGAGTACCGAAACTAGCGAGCTTAGACTAGTCGGTATGTGAGGTCAATACTATTTATGACTCACATTTATCTGATCTACCATAATACATGCGGTAACCTGCGGTTATGGTTAAATAAAAAAAATTCTCATTCTCTCTCTTTTACATTATGTATATTTAATATTTTATTATTACAAGTACGTAATATTTATGTACCTCGGCACTACCAAATCAAGTACATAGTGTACATGGAAATGTAAAATTGCAAGAGAAGGTTATTAGGAGGTATTTCGTTTTCCGTGTATCGGATCCAGCAAACACAAACAGAATATTATGTAAATTAAAAGAGCTTATACGGAAAATGATATCCTTGAGCGACGGCTGAAAAGTTAAACAGGAATTGATATACTACAATACCAGAATAATAAACAAATTTCCTTCAAGGATAATTAAGACTTGCTCTTTAGAAATTAATTCTTCGCCGCTTATTTGCAGAAAAAATTCAATTTACGATACAGGTACGAGAATAATAGCGTTAAATATGGGAGAATAGGAAGTCGTTTTTGATTTAACTTATTACACTACACTTACGTTAGATGTCTATTATTTTACACATAAAAGTACTTTTTATAGCACTACTGGCGTTAATATTTTCAAGGTTCCAACACCTTTTTTGCCGCAAAGCAATTAGGTACTGGTACTGGTACTGTAATAATACGACTCTGTTTCAGGTTTCCTTAAAAGCGATGAGTTATCGTATTGGAGACATTTCCGGCACAAGTTCAGCAAACTTGTTCATCACAATCACAACCCAGAAAACTAATAACGTTCTATAGAAATATTAAATATAAATCACTTTTCAGTTAGTTAGTTTTAAATGAAAATATGCAAAACTGTAATATTTTATTTACGTTTTATTTGTTTATTATGGCCGATAAAATACACGTGTACTGATTATTATTTATCTTAATGCATATATTTACTCGTATGTGCGATATGAACGTAACTATTTTAACTAGGCAGAACCATTAACACCAACACCAGTCATAAATAGAACATCTTACTGGACTTGATTGATAATGATAACGTCGTTTACTTTTCAATAAATTTTCCATAATTTAACTATACTTATAGGTGTGATATTTTTCTAATCAAAACTAAAAGCTTTTTTTATCAGAAGCATACCTAGTCTCATTTTCAATAATATAATAATTGACAATTCCACTCATGCGTTACTTACTACTTATACTTTCACCCATTTGATTTCGAACAAGAGTACAGGAACTTGTCCACTAGAGCACAATCATATTTAAAACGTATGCCATTAGTAATGCCTACAGTTTGCCGTTATAATTTTTATTAGGAATAGTAACATAACATGTGAAAATTGCTCTTTTAACAATAATGTTTGTCCGTTTAAGGGGCATTTTGGGTTTTGTTCACTTTTTCACTTTTAAATACTATAAATAGAGTTTAATATCTACCATATTATTCGATGGAATTGTCTCAACAAATACCATACTAGCTTAGATTGTTAACGGGATATTTTTATGCAGTTTTTTTGTCATACTGACTTTAATGAAGGCATTGCAGGCTCCATTTGCAGAAAAAATCACGAGAGCGTCGTTAAATCTCCAATGCAAGTAAGTATCGAGACCAACTGCTAATGCTAAAAAAAAATCGGCTAAATCTAAGCTCTAATGGTATTACCCCCAATTATTTTTTAAAGATAGGTATAATATGTTTATTATACAAAATAAATAAAGCCAGCACAAAATGAGTTACAGTGTTATGAAAAATTAAGATCAGTTGAAGATAAACCGTGATTTCAAGTTGACTTTTAACAAAATAAAATTATTAATAATTAGAAATGTCAAAAATAAATTATTTTGGTTGTTTAAAAAATCAGTTTGTAAAAAAAGGGGAAGGATGTTGATAGCAACGAGAATAATAAGAAATAAAAAAGAATTAAGAGCGCCTGTCAGAAATAAAGTTAAAAAATGTAAAATAATTATTTAGAAGAATCCAAGAGAAGGATAAGTGATAGCAAAGTGAAAGAGGATAAGAGTGAATTAATTATTAAAGAAGAGAGTTTGTCAAAAGGAAATAGAGCAGAATTTAAAAGCAGAAAGAAGATAAGTAACGGAAAGCAAAGATTTATTATAGTAAATGGAAGAGAAGCAGTAAGAAAAATAGAAAGAGACTAGGAGGACGAGAGAGAAGCTTTATTTGGAAAGGCCAAGGGATAACGGCGAGAGCCGGTGTCGGAGAACTAGGTTAAGAATTTTGAAAAAGTGCTGTGAGAGAAAGAGTAAAGAAAAAGAGAAGCAGAGGGACTAGAGAAAGGTTTGTAATGAAAATGGATATTGTAAGATTTTGGCATTGTAATTAGTTTAAATTTTAGAGTATATCAAATTTTAAAATTAATTGAGCTCAAGGTAGGTTTTTGTAGTATTTTTTTTTAATAAAAATTTTGTCAAGCTCAAGTCATAAATAAACGATTTATTCTATAAAATTTCAAATTTCGATTCAAGTTAAAATAGCAGCAATTTTTTTTTCAACTGAACCCAACTGGGAAAGAGAGTGCCCTAATAAATAATAATAAATAATTTTTGTTTATGGCATAAAATTTTTAAAATAAAATTAATAATAAAAAATTACAAAGGGGGGAAAAACGAATACCATAACAAGATGTGTCTATCTAGTGTATGATCGTACTTATGTGGCAGCCAGCAATACAGGTGTCCCGAAAGTAAACGGCCATGCGTCAATTACTGACAGAATATATAATTCTAAGACGGAAAGTTCTTATGCACATGGGTGCAGAAACGACCCGTTAACAAGAAAAACGACAATTTGTATTGAACATAAATTTAAATCAAAATAGTAGCGTTAAAACGTATTTAACTATAAAAATAGCTCAAAATGTCACTTATAGTTACTTTGACAGTAGCAATTAAAGGAGTGACTAGTAACTAAGAATTGTTTGGGGGACATGGGTCCGGAAGCGACTTCGTTAATGAGTAACTTACAACTTAACAACGTACCTACTTGTTTCCCGTGATAAATAAAAAAATATTGTTTTATATTAAACAATTGCTTGGTTGCTCATTTAATTGCAACTGTCAAAGTAAAAATAAGTGACATTTTGAGCTATTTTTGTAATAATTATAAAGCTATTCAAATTAATTATGTTCAATAAACGGTTTTTAAAGTGGCCGTTTTTCTTGTTAACACGCAGGAACTTTTCGTCTAAAGAATGACATTAGTCAGAAATTGATGTACGGCTGTTTACTTTTGGGACACCCATCATACAGGGTGGTCCATCATTTATACCCACCTGCGAAGAAGAGGTTAATTTTAAAGATAAAAAACTGAAACTTTGAGAATTCCTGTTTGTGGTCACTTTAATACCTACCATATTATATCTACCTTAGTAAGTAAGTAAACTTAATTATCAAAGTGAGCTGCCTGCGAATCGCAGGTTGCAAAGATACGTAGCATTATGCAAATTACGCAGCAACTGATCAATCATTTGGGCATAGTTTAAAATACCCTAAATTTAATTTTAAACCATTTTTATTCAACCATTTTACCTGTCATTTCTATTTAATATATTTTTCATTTAATTTAGGTTTTTATTTATTCAATCACCAAATTAGTTTTCACCAAAGTTTCACCAAATCATTCATGGTTCTATAATATAATTACACGAAAAATAACAACCCTCCCCCCAGATTACTGAAGTTGGTACCCCTAAGTGCGAATTTTTAACTGTACACCTAATTTAAACGGCTTCCGTTTGTTCACGATTTTTCCACGTTTGCACATCCAAAAATTTTGTTTGATCCCTCCCCCCCCTCAAAAAATTATGACCTAATCACAAGCATTGACCTACAAAATGCAAATTTTTTGAAAAAACAAACAAAAATTGTTCAAGCAAAGTTTTCATTTGTCCACCATCCAAAAACAAGTTGCGACCAAATTAAAAAAAAAAATACACTCAGCAGCCATAAGAAATCTTTTTTGTATTTATCGTTAATTTTCATACGGGATACGATTGTCCGCAATTTCCCCGCGTTCGTTTAAAAAATTCAGAGAAATTGTTTAAATCAAAAAGACTCAAAATTTTGATATAAAGCTAAAAATTATCAGAAAAAAAATTTAAATTGTCAAAAATGTTTACCCGAGAAGTAGATAAGTACGAAGGAGAAACGTCAAAAATGTAATTAAATTAAAATTGACAAACGGGTAGACAAACAACCAACCGATAACAATAATAATTATTAATAGTTAAAATGAATTATAAGCACTCTGAGCATCACTGCACACCAGATCTCGGCTATAAATTTAAACAACCCTTTGATACACAACACCGACATCATTTATTAAAAGAATTCGAATCGGTTTTTTCACCCTTTTCGATATAAAATCTCCATTATCAGCCGGCTCCATATTGCAAAGCAATTAGTTGAAGAGAAGCAGCAATAGTAATGACTTGGATTAAGTTATGAAGGAGAGGGAGCCCATTATTTAGATTTATTATACGCAGTAATTGTTCTACATGGTCTCAGCCCTTTAGTTCTCGAGCAGTTATAAAATATTCAAACGAGATTCGCTACACCCCATCCCCATACCTCCTTTGCCCTTGTAGTACACCCTTTCTTAGATAACGCGTATATCTATGTCAGAGCCTGAGATGGTATATTAATTTAGGAACAAATTTACTCATGCACACTTTAATTTTGAATACCTAATTTTATTATATCAAATGGGTTATTATAATTTATTACCCTCCATGTGTTTAAGTGTTCTTTGGAGAATTTTGTGTTTCTATCAGCACAAGCTGGAGAGTAATTTAAATTACTGCATAATTATTATAAACGCACATTAGTGCGCGTACGCTGTGTTGCCAAATCCGGATTATTACTATTATTATTATCACTCGGTGATCTCTAATTGTTGTATACCTACATCACATTACATCAAAAAAATACTCGAGATAATTATCGCATATGCCATAAATTTCGACAAAATATCAAGTTACAAAGCAGATATTGGAACTGTTCGAAAAAAGGTTCAAAACAAGAATTTAATAGCCTTTATAAACCATCAGGCAGTCCCGAACTCTGTTTTGACGCTCTCTATTCTATGGAGTGGGGATCCCCATTGAAACTGCATTCCAAAGCACGACTGATGATTGCAAGTAATTTTTTTGAGTCACTCTTTCTATGTGCAAATCTTGTGCGTTCAGCTTGAATTTAACTCAGTTTGACCATCAGAATTCAAAGGTTTTCTCAATACATAACCTAGATAGCAGAGCAAGGTCGATATGACGTCACTTTTTGGTGTTCTACATCGAATGATGAATTTAATAGCGTGAAAATGACGTTTTAATGATGTTGCAATGACGAATAAATGTATGTTACAGATCATAGGCGACATTTATTCACGTATAAATCACGTCAAAATATGACGTAAAAACTACGAAATATGTTAAATTGACATAACAAACACGTAATTTGGGACGTGGAAAAACATGTAGGTAATTTAGATTGTCAATTTGACGATCAATATTTACACTTTCCGAAGGTTTCCGGAGAGAATATAAAACATATTCAGTATAGCCTTCATATTTATTAAAAAAATAAACTTAACAAACTTATGAAAATTATAAATGTTATAATCGTTCAAGGGGCAGGAGGTCTACGATTTTTTTTCTTCTCAAGGGAGTGTAGCTCCCGAATTCTTACAGTGGTGCCGTGACCAGGATCAAAGTCTTTTAAGTGAGGTTGTATACAGAAAAAAAAACGGAGCGGGTGGGAAAAATTACTTGGGATGGCAGTGACGTTTCATCTTCTTGTCAGGGAACTGACAAGGATTGTGAAACGTCAGCGCGCCTGTAATGGTTCAACGAGGGGGGAGGGTCTATGAGTTTTTTTTCTTCACAAACAGGTAAATAACTGAAAGGACCAATGGGTCAGTAATTTAATAACGGGCATAGAGCTCCCGAACTCGTACATCATAATCTTAAAAGAGGACAATTTCCGGCGATGCCGCAAAATTGTGGTCAATTTACGACCATTTGACGTCTGTTCCATTGGTTGTCTTTAAGTGGGTGAGATAGCAGGCACTTAATAAACGACACGTTTTCGACGTCACTTATAAGTCGTCAGTGACCAATTATTAACACCAAATATTATGACGTTATTATCACGTGTTATTACAGTACCTCTGCTACCTGCGGGAACTGATTTTAACTTCGTTCCGGTTTCTTATACTTTGGGAATGGCGTCTGGGGAACGTCTTTACTAAATGGAGGATTGGGTAAAATTATGTATAAATCCGGGGGAAGGGCGGAAATCATTATAAAAAACGGTTTTTTTTAACTCTTGTAGAGTAGTGTTAGTTGTAGTGAGTCTTTTCGTGAAGATCGACGGGAATGAAAAACAGTAAAAATACTCGAGGATTTTGTTTATTTTTAAATCAATTAGTGATGTGTATGGGTGGTAGATTTCAAAACCTTCAAAGGGACTCGTTTGAAATTATTTTTGGCAATGTTCGAAAAGATTGAAAGGATATTGTCGTATCTACATAAGTTCAGCTTCATTTATGAATCTATTTCTGTGCGTTTTAAAAGAGGGTTAAATACACAAACTGAAAGAAATGATGATCCGTTAACCCATCTCCTATTTTTGACTCGTGACTCTAATACATAATTAGCTTTTTTTCAAGTTCACGAACCGCCGTTTGATGTTTCCCGCCTGTGCGTAAAATGGAGAGCAATTACATTGTCAGATACGGTGAAGTACCTGAAAATCTATTGACAAGGAGGTTGTTTATATCACCGTTAAAAATAACACATTCTATTTACCTGTCCAAAAATAATGAGTGTAATGACTCCTTTGCTTGTTCATTGAACTAATGTTTTTATATTATTTTTGAAACCATTTTAGAGAAGGAAAAATTCGTGTAATGAACATTTAGGGTTCTAACAATAGAAATTCGTGTGGCACACATACAATCTGAACTAATTAAAATCGGGACCGACGTGCTGGCAACGTTCTCTGAATCTCTGAATTTCGATGCGAGAGAAACTCATTTTAACTTAGTGGTACTATTCCAATAAAACATTGAGAAAATTTTCTTCTTTTAATACATAAAATAAATATTTAAAATAAAGTACACCTTACCTCAAATTATGCCTCGATAAGCAAAACCGAGCAAGTCCCGCTACAGCCTAAAAACCGTGGAGGCTATGTCTTACCTCCCCTATAATAGTTTTCTCCCCAAATTCTGCTTGTGACTGTCGAGGTATGCGTTAGAATTGAGAACTGTTGATGGAGCTTAGCCTCTGAATGTGCTACCGCTACCTACTGCACCAACGCCGTAGTGCCTCAGGGATCTATTCTCTCATCTAAGTTGTTTCTATCCTCATCAGGGTCTTTTGTAACTATAACTTTTACTTTTGTATCAGTAACTCTATTTTCAGGCTCACAGAGCAACGTGTTATGACGAGAGTGGACCATAGCTCCAGAGACCATCAGAGCCACCAGACGCTTATTCTCGAATCAAAAGAATGTGTTAAATACCCAAGAATGAATAGTGCTCGGGTAACTGATTTTTTTTTTAACGTAAAGCAAAAGGAATAATGAATTGTTTGAGAGATGCCATGTTTCTTAAAAAAAAAAGATAAAAACGTAAAAAAAACTGCCTAGTTTTTACCTGGTAAAAAAATATGTTGAAAATATTCAATAAAATGAATTTTACGTCTCTTCCCTATTTATAGATTTGCACCCAGTAAATTATACACATGTTAATTGTATTTCTAGGAATTTCCGATTCCGAAGCCAAGAAGCAAAATACCTACATCTACGTAATCATGTAAATTACAAGTCTTCAACTAAAATTTGACAAGTTGTCGCTGACTGACACGCTCGAAACGTTTATTAACGACTAAAAATTCATCACGAGAAGCACATAAATCAATAAATCATAAATCTAAACATATTTATGTAATTGCGCATTTGCGATAAATTCCCAGAGGCCATCGGAGCTTGTCATAGGTCAGTACACCGCGGCTTGTTGGTGCTTTGATCCAACCCACGCCGTCTATGAAATTACTCCGAAAACACCATTGGACTTGGGCCAATTTTATCAGATCGTCAAACCTCAAATTTTCACGCTATTATTTTTCCACTTCCACGTGCGAAATCCGTGCGATTTTCATTTTGAACGCTTTTAGCTTATTTATAAAAAACAAGGATGTAACCTTCGGAATTATGCAAGTTGTCCTTTACGTCCGAAAAATCCTTCTCTCGATCGGTCCTTTTAGAGGTGAAGTGGGTATTTATGATACTGACGTATTTGGAAACCCTTGAGAATTTATAATAAAATTATTTTATCAATGCGAAATTAAAATATCAGAAGGTTGATTGACAGCAGTAGAGAACGTGTGCAAAAGATCTCTGGAATCATGGGAAACATGACGATTTTAATGAATCGATCTAAAAAAAAATGTGTGTAATTATGTATACGAGTATCGGAGGAAAGTACCGTTGCAAAATCTATCGATTGAGAATGTTTAGATGTAGATACGCATGTTGGTACTTAACTGAGGTAAACAAGCCATTGGGGCCTTTGGGGTGCAGTTAATTAAATGCGAACTTGTTTGTCCAAATTATCAGATAGGCTAGTAATTAACAAGATATAGATTAAAAGATAACAGTTGTCGTTAATTAATGTGTTTTTAAATCAACATTATACTTGCATGGGTTATTTATTGCTGATTCATATCCAATGATATGTCTTATGACTGACAAAGAGTCCGAGTCTAGCTCTGTAGAGAGGCTTTGGAATGGTTGGGAAAACGTCATACCTATTATAAAATCCCTGCGTAGGAAAAATTACCACAAGTTGTCTCTTCGCATAATAATGATCTTAATAAACGAGTCAGGTCAGTCCAAACTATATTGCATGAATTTCTTGATCATAAATTGTCAAAATCACGACAAAACTAATATGAAAATTGGAGTTTACTAACAAGAGACATAGGCCTCGAGTAATAAAATTGCAATTCTCTTTTGAGGCCAAGAAAAAAAAAGTTTTTACATATTTGGGCGACTTTGGAGGAAAATCGGTAATAAAACTAATCATTTTTTCAGCCTATATTATAAACCGAACGTGAAAACTGTAGCGGATGATCGTCCAGTAGACCATAAGAGGAGCTTCTAGATACAGGGTCAAAAAGAGTGATTTTCACCTATCATTTCTAAAATTTATACATGATTAACTCGTGACGGGATAGAAGATTTTCCATCCAACCCGATGTTTCTGATTATGTCTAATAATACTCACCGTGCTCAGAGAAAAGGTTATTGAAACCGAAACGAAGAGTAATAATGTGGTAGGAGCGGTTTCCGTTATGTCAAGTTCAAGTGGTGAGTAATGTAGAAGATTTCTCAAAATTAAACTTTGGGAACTTCGACTGCGTGCATGGTCTGATAGAGAAATGTCGTCATTAACATATAGAAGTATCTCCAAATCGATGTCCGAGGGGATGACAAACCTCAATTCTCGGAGGTTGTGTGACAATGACAAATCGAACAATTCGCTTGAAACCATCTTTTTGCATTTTTTTTTGTGATATCTCAAAATATACCTTCAAAAAAAGCAACTGTTGGAAAAATCAGATCAGTTCCAGTTTCGCCAAGCGGGCCTAAATGTCTTCGGGACCAGAACTTCGAGGAAATTCTTGACGAGATTTTCAAAGAAGTTTTTTTTTGTAGAATTTTTTTCAAACGATGTTCACCTGTTTCCCTGAAGTTTTATTAATATGACGTTATTGATTTTTGGCCAATGACGTCTTCTCATTTTTTTGCAAAGGCCGTTTAAGGAGATTTTTTTTTCCATAAATTTCATACTTTATTTTTAAAAAGAAGAAAGAAATTTATTTCAAAGAACTATACACCATTTCTAAGGTTTTCTTGAGAAGAACATTCCTCCAAGATTCACATGAGTGAAAGTTTGAAGAAATGTTTTTCTTAGGAAAACATTAGAAAGGGGAAATAGATGGCATCATTGTCAAAATTTTATCTTCTTTGGATAGAAAAAAAGTTTGCAATTAAGCAGACAATATTCTTCTTTACAAGAATTAATCTCAGGTAGAGGGTTGCCTTGAAAAAATAATAAATAAATGTTCTACACGTCTACACCAGGAAGGTATTCATTTGCTTTGCAAATGAAAGGGAAATCCAAAAAACGGCCTAAAAACACGGTTTTGAGAGTGCAATGAAAGTACGGACTTGGCGGATGCGATGAAAATACATCGAGTCTACGGGATGTAACCACTTGAGAATAAAGGAAGCGCCTCGAAACGAATACAGGCACGTACTTTGCATTGATGTTGCGATTTTTGGAATATAAATGCAAAATAAATGCAAAATTCAAAATAAAAACCGTGCTACTGTTAATCTCGAAGATCTTACTTGCCCCGAAAGTGAAGAAAAAATAGAAATTCGACCGTAGTGTCAAAGAGGCCTTAATATTAGTTTGAAATGGCTGCTTTTAGCTTATAATCTTATTACCCACCCAGCACCCCTATTTCGCTCCTCGGTCCCGAAAAAATTGATGAAACTTAGGAGCCGCGGATGTAAATAATTACCCCATCTTCTTACGTGTAACATAATTATTACGATGTCAATGATTTTTGACAAATTTTGCAAAAAATGTAATTTGAATTCTTTTCCGTAAAACTTAAAAACTTTATTCCAACAAAAAGATTTTTTTTTTCAAACAAGGTCGGGAATATATGAGAAATGTAGGCTTTTTATAAAAATAAATTTTCTCTTCTCTTTAAGGAAAATATTTTGAAATTAGCCGGGGGGGGGGGGATGAATCTCGGGTAGCGGGTTGCTAATTAAAAATAAAATGAAAAAATCAATAGTCATAATATTTTTTACATGTCAGAAGATGGTTGTTTCTTCTTCAATCTTTTTGGAGTAAACAAAAGACCAAGAGGGTTAAAGAAGAAAATAACATCTTCTGACGTGTAACATATTATTATGATGTCATTGATGTCTGACAAATTAGCGTCGTTCATTTTTTGAATCAATCCCATCATCGTTGCAAAGGTATTTTTAAGAAGAATATTTTCGTCCCCCAATATTCCAGAATATTGAGCCCTTTTTCGGTAATTGTATACATCAGCGGCTCCTAAGTTTCATCAATTATTTGGGTGCTGGGTGGGTAAGACGCTAAAAACATCCATTGCAAACTAATATGAAGGTCACAACTAAGGCCTCTTTGACACTACGGTGGAATTTCTATTTTTTTCTTCACTTTCAGGGCAAGGAAAATCTTCGAGAATAACAGTAGCACGATTTTTATTTTCAAATTTGCATTTATTTTGCATTTATATTCCAAAAATCGTAACATAAAATTCTGTGTTAGGAACAACAATATGAGAAAGCGGTTATATTGGGAGTCCGCGTCTGTATACGTTTGGAAGTGGTTCCCATTGTCATAAGTGGTTTCATCCGCGTAGTTAGTGTAGTTAGATCCGAGACTAGTGGTATTTCTCGGCGCTTGTGTCAGGACCGTACTTTCGTTGCACTCCCAAAATCAATTTTTAAAGTACTTTTGTGGCATTCCCTTTTATTTGCAAAGCTAATGAATACCTTCCTAGTGTTACTGCGTAGGTATGTTCTCCACCCCTATATAGATGTCATAGTGAAACTGTAGGAGCCGCGGATGTATATAATGACCCTTTTTTCTAACAATTTTCCGAATTTTTGAAGCGTATAGGCAGTACTCGAAAGCATCACGCCTCTACTTAAAATCAAAACAAAAATCTCAGTATTTGAAATAAGTAAGCAAAAAAAAACCGCTACCGATAGGTCAATTTTTATTTAATTTTCTTCAAAAATAAATACAGAATACACTTTTAAATTATATTTTTTCATTTAGCAACCAAAAAGAAAATGAACTGATTATTGTAGCATGTAATGGTAACCAGGAAATTGTAGATATTTTGAAGGCCCACTACCGGAATCGATAAAACCAAACTAAACGAGTGCATACGTTATTATTTGGTAAGGTTATTTCAAAGACAATTATTATTAAAGCTAATAATAATTAACAATGTCGACACGTTTATTAAGAGCTGTGTACCAGACACAGCGTAAGAGAAAATGCAAAGCACGAACAGGGAAGTGTTGCCTGCTTATTGTTAACAATAAACAATAGGCTGATTTAGTAAAGATAGCGTTATTTTTCATGTCATTTACAAAGTTTTGTCAACAAAATGTGAACGGATTATTTGCATTTTTATTATAATTATAATGTATTTTTTAACCGATAACAATAAACAATAGGATTATAAAAACACGACTTTAGCACTATGAGTGTATGGCATATCAATTATCTACCAATACCCCACCTAGTTCGAGAGGATAATTTGATGATAATCAAATTGTTTAAACATTATTACATTAGAAGAGGCTTATTTATTATTATAATGTATACTTAGCATTATTATTTTTAACTCGCTGGCTGCGTTGAGAAATCTAAATCCGTATAATAACAAGACTTATAAGAACAAATAATAAGAAACAACAACTTCAAAGACACAATTTATAAAAGAAGGAAGGAAAAAAGGAGACTAGGAAAATAATTTTGCTTTTCATCTACCACTACAGGCTTCAGTGAAAATTCCCTCTTTCTCTGAGTTGAATTTTCTCTACTCGTTTCGTTTGTGAATATTTTCCAACTAGAAAACATGACTAGGGGAAACTTGTACTTGTTCGCATTTCTACTGCCTGTTACTTTTTTACACTACCAGACTTAAAGCTCGGCAATACTTTTTACTCGGCCAGATTCAACAAGAACGAAGCTATTATTTTGTGATTTCCGTTCTCACAGACCCAGATCTTTACAATTATTATTATTATTGCCTCCCAATAAACATGTTTGAGTCCAACACCAACAACTCCTGCACGGTTGTAAATAAATATCAATAAAATAAAATCCGGATGTTTACATTGGTACACTTGCGACCTGCTTTATTGTGATTCAAATGACGCGAGCGAGCGAGCTCGGTATTTTAATTGCTCCCATTCGGAGCTCTCCCGGTCCTTGGGCCACCACCCTTTGTTCACAAACCAAGGAGAAACTACGACAGTAACAAATGTTTCAAAAACATTATAAATCTCCTAAAAATAATATTAAACAAAGCCAAGTACGATTATTTATCGCTCGATACCCCAACGGGAGCATTGAGTCATCGAATTCCACAAATGCCCTCTCAGCACACGAAATCAACCTTGAATTAAAACGTCAACCGAGTTTACAAATTACCGTTATTTATTTGATATCATCTGACTAATATCAAGATCAATAATAGTGGGCAGTCGAAAGTGCAATTTCTGTTGTTACATTGTGTTGGAAGTTCCAGCAGTGGCGGCTCCTGCTGATGTCACGGTAATAAATCTAAAAATAACGATGACCACCGCGATAGGGGGATGTTAGAAGAAACAGTATCGATACCAAAAAAATCATCCCTAGAAGATATTTTTCGATTTATTAAGTACCTAGTGGATTCCATCCATAATAAAAACGATGAGGATTTTTGCATCTTTTTTTATTTGAGATATCACTGAAGATGTGAATGGTTTAGCAGGTTTCTAAATATTAAAACCATCATCAGAAGTGAAAATATTTATGAACCGAAAACTTGTAGCCGAAAACCGAAAACCTTCTTCGTTTTGCTGTTTACATGAACCAATTTAGGACATGTCTTGTTCCATTAGGTTCCAATAAGGTTTTGCCTATAGAAGTAAAGAAAATATACAAGGAAAACTAATTTTATTTATGGAATCCTCGTTGTCGACATATTCTGAGCAATATCATTCTACAATAACTATTTAAACCACGAATTTCCTCAAAAGCTCCAAATAGAATGGAGTACCTCAAGGCTCGCTCTTTTGACCCATTTTATTCAGTATTTATTTTCAAAATCCCAGGAATCAATGCTTGATTATTGTTACAACTGTTTTAACAATATGATTTATAAATATAATTATAAAAAATAACTCAACCCCTATCTCCGCGCCACTGCGAGACACTGAGTCATTAAAACCGTCCTTTGGAGTCATATATCACCTGCATCGAAATACTCATACTATTCAAATCAGCTGCAAGAAAAGCAAAACGTGCCTGCTTTTGTTTACAATAATGATTCTAAAAACTAGCACACGGAAAATTGTAACATCTACAATGTTTATTATTTATTTTAATAACAACTGCGTATCAAAAGCAAGGCCAAAAACGGACACGTAATAATTCTCATTATTATTATTATTATTATATTATTTATCCTTTGGCTATAGACGAACGAACGACTGACTCTCTTGTTCTGTTTTAATCTGACAACCCGTTAAATCTTATTAGTTATTATGACTACCTAAATTTGCATGCCATGTTATATAATATAACAACCTAACAAAAAAGCAAGGACATTTTTTCTTCTTGAATTATTCTAATTACCAACCTTACCTATTATAATACGGGGATGTGTAATATGAGCACGTTTCTATTTTCGTTCCATTCGTCCTCATAAATAAGGTCTCTAATTTAAACATAAAATTAAAGGAAATACTTGAAAGGATTTAATTGGACGTCTGTTTGATTGATAAAGCTAGCGGCGTTCCCCTCGACTCGCAGACCCCACCTTGGATTTTCAGATTTACGAGTGTTGTTATCTGGTGCTAAGAAGCGGAGCGGAGACCGACTGTGCGTGCCATCGGTATCAAATGACAGGTTTGAAGTAGAGACGCAGAAAGGGAAATAAAGTCTGCACTCCATGCCATATATCCTAACTAATTACTAGCGGAATTAAACTACAATGCGGCCGGCTCCAGCGAGAGAAAAGTCAGTGGCGGCGGAATTGCAATCGATCGTTTTTTACTGCCACTTGAAATATCCCAGTCAGTAATGTTTCGTTAACTGGCACTGGTTTTTCTTGTAATTTTTCTTCTTTTGTGAGATAGTGCTGCTTGATTTGAATTTATGATTCCTCCTTATCATCAGCCTAATCAAAGAGTTTCATTTGTTGTTTCTTATGAGACCAAAGGGATTTCGTCATTCTTATCGTGAGCTCGAATAAAAATTTTCTAGTTTGTGGTCATGTTTCATTTCTTCAATAATAACGAACTCTTCTTCTTCTTCTTTTTGTAAGACCAAGGACAGGATTTGACCCTGATGCTTCATTTATATCATCTGTCTCATCAATGTGTGCTTTTCTGCCACCAAGCAAATAGATCTACATCAGTTCTGCGAAGAACTCCTTCTTCTTTTGATATGATAAAACGTAGGTACAAGATTTGATGCTGAAAATGCCTGTAGATCATCAGTGAGTGCATTTTTGTCATGAACCAAAAAGATCTTCATCAATTTCGTCCTGCTTTTGATCAGCTTCGAGAAAATTTTTGGATAGGCTCGTAGTCTTCTTATATTCCATCGATATTATCGGATTCTTCTTTTTTTTAAATCAAAAGTGCAATATTTAAGGAAATTCGTTTAAATCGTCAGCATCATCAGTGCGTGCGTTTTTGCAATGAACCAAAGAGATCTACATCAGTTTCGTGCTTTTTTTTATCAGCTCCGAGAAAAAATTTCGGACTGGTTCGTAGTCTTCTTCTATTTCATTGACATTAACGAATTCTTCTTTTTTTAAGAAAAAACGAGTTTTTGTCATGAACCAAGAAGATCTTCATCGATTTCGTGCGTCTTTTGATCAGTTTCGATATAAAAATTTCACTGTTTCGTAGTGTTCTTCCATTTCATCGATAATAACGAATTAAATCTTCTTTTAGAGCAAACGGGCAAGATTTGACCCTGAAAATTCCTTTTGATCATTAACCAAAGAGATCTTCAGCAATTGCTTCTTTTGGGCAGCTTCGATTAAAACTTTCTGGTTGGTTACATAGTAGTATTCTTCTATATCAGAACTAATAACGGATTCTTCTTCCTTTAAGACAAAATGTACAAATTTGACCATTAAAATTTCTTTAGATCATCACCCTCATCAATGCTTGCATATTTGTCTTGGACCACAGAGATCTGCAGTTTCGTCTTTCGTCATTCGTTATCATCGGCTCAGATAAGAACTTTCATGTTTGCTGCCCTATTCTATTTCGGTCTATAAGTCTTCTTCTTTCAAGTGAAAGCGTATACGATTTGAATCTGAATTACTCTCAATCATCAGAATGTTGGTTTTTCTCATGGGACCACAGAAATCTTCTTCATCTTCTTCATTTTTATTAACAGTTCCCGATAAATTATCGGGTTCACTGTCCCTTTTCAACTCGTCGTTATGAAGATTTTTCTTCTTCTTTTCAGAGAAAAACTCTATACATGATTAGAATTGGTGCGATGTCTTCTCTCTGATCATCAGCTTCTGTAACTTAAGTATTTATGTTCGTCATAACCACAGAAACCTTCTTCAGTCCCATTGCTCTTATCAAATTCTTCCAGTTCTTCGTTATAGTAGACTATTTTTGTTCTCCGAGACAAACGGTTCAAAAGGTCACTTTGTGTGTTCTCCAGTTGATCACAAATCAAGCAAGATTCGAAAAAATCGTCTTCGAGTGGTAAAAAAGGTTGTACTGTGCCGGAATAGTTTCCCAAATATTTAGGAATCCTCTTCTTTGAGACTCTACAACAAAAAGCAGCCACTCAGGTTCGCTGCTTTCAGTCAGAGGAAACGAATTGAACAAAAGTGCTCATTATTTTGATAATATGAGATGAACAATGGGCGTGTTATCACCGCTGATATCGTATTGTTGGTTGCCTAGCGTAGTAACGCTCTTGAAAATGTTGAATCAAAGTTAAAAAAAATCGCAAGCTAGTTTTCAATACATTTTACAGGGTTGAACGATTGGCTTTGAATTTTTAAAACGACAAACAATTTTTTCATTAACTGATTAACACTCTAAAGTAGATCTTAAATACTACAAATATTTACAGAATTGTCACAGTTTCTACAATAATAAATAATTCAATCGAAACCGACAAGGAGAAGAAGAAATAACGCTTGGAAGGCATTTAGCCGTTATTTTCTCACATAATCTATGGGAATTGTTAAACACAAGACCTCAATATATTACCTGTGGTTTATAATTTATAATCTGCGGAGAGAGAATGTGGATTTTTATTTCTATTTTAGCGGGATCCTACCAGCAGTATTACAGTTTGAATTACCAGGCAGTCCCTGGGGATAGACTAACATCGTCGACGCCACTGCGTCCACCACTTCGCCGTGAGTGGGATAAATAACATCCCTCGACCTTGAGCTGTTGCCAGCACATATTTTCAATTATCTTATTATTTGCTCTCTAGCAGCGCTGTCAGATTAAAGAACATTGCGCTCGCCGTACTTTTTTTAGGCAATAAATTACTCTCACTATAAAAATTATTCCCGCTCCAGCAGTTTCTATATCTGTGCACCATTTTTATGCAATCCTCGGTAATTTTAAAGCGGAATAATTCCTCTGGCTCGAGCTAACATCTGCGGGTAGGTATTTCCGTTTCCAATTTGTTGTCTAGTCTAGTCTAAATAGGATCTGCAAACTATCCTTCTGTTTATAATAACGCAAACATTAACTATGTTTTTATACTCAGCTACTCGTTTTATTGATCTAACATTGTGACAAGAACCAGATTTATTATTTCTGGGATCTTTTTATAAAACCAAATGTTAGGGCTCAATTGATAAAAATATATTTCAAATAAAACATTCAAGAAAGCAAATTCAAATTTAATATCAATCCAATAAATAACATCTGTACGGTACAACGTCCGTCAATCAAGTCATCTCCTCTACGCATCTAGAGAATGCCGACAGTCAAACTCGTATTACACAATATTTCACAACAGTCCTAAAAATAACTCGACGAGTTTAGCCGCCGACGTGAAGTCTAGGTGATTCCCCGTCCGCCAGGAAATCAACCAGCCAACGGCGTCATCTCCCCGCCTCAGCCATGATTTGCTTACATTCGACCATCCTGACGTTCTGCTTGTCCTCAAGCAGATCAGCTGATTGGTCAGCTGCTACATCTCTCTTGCTGTCCTGAAAACCTAAGCAAACAGATATTGACCTCATCATGTGCATTGCGAGCATATAGAATGCTGTAACACATGGCATCATGTGTGTTGCGAGCATATAATGCTGTAACACATGGAACAGCGTGTCTTGCGAGCATATAAAATGCTGTAACACCTCTTCATGTGTATTGCGAGCATAGAATACTGTAACACATGGAGCAGCGTGTCTTGCGAGCATATAGAATGCTGTAACACCTCTCCATGTGTGTTGCGAGCATAGAATGCTGTAACACATGGCATCATGTGTGTTGCGAGCAAATAATGCTGTAACACATGGAACAGCGTGTCTTGCGAGCATATAAAATGCTGTAACACCTCTTCATGTGTATTGCGAGCATAGAATACTGTAACACATGGAGCAGCGTGTCTTGCGAGCATATAGAATGCTGTAACACCTCTCCATGTGTGTTGCGAGCATAGAATGCTGTAACACATGGTACACATACATGACCGTGACTAGCTTATATGACTTGCGTGACTCACCTTACTCACCTTACTGGTATAAAGGATCCAGGGCTTTAGCCGAACTACTGCAACCACTATAGGTTGTCTACGGCTTCCCTTAAACTTAAAACATATCGGTCATTAGTCAACGAAGCTGTCACACGGTAGGGACCTTTGAACTTTGGCAAGAGTTTCTTACTTTCCCCTGTTGCTGGGAAACCTGACCAACTCACCACTGGTACTGTTTAGCCACCTTACGCTTGGAATCAAAACAAATTCTGCTTCAGTCAACCCTCTCGAGTTGTGGCCAAATGGAACCTCAGAAGGTGTGGCACCCAAAACTTTTTGAACAAGCTGCTTGTCCCAGGTGTCTTCGACTAACCTCCACAGCAAGAAAACTCAAGATTGTACGGCTGTGGCGTTCACACTGCCCGTTCGCCCTTGGAGTTGCTGCTGCATTGAGCACATGCTTGCTCCCAGGTTCAGTGCAGAATATTTCATGCAAAACATTTCCAAAGATAAAACATTAAAACATATCAACAGATTTGCTTGTAAAAGCGCCTCCTCGATCTGAAATCACCCTTACTGGCACTCCAAAAATATTAATTATTTCTTCCATCATACATATGACATACTTTGCTTTGGTGTTACGTACAGGCTCTAATATACAGAACTTGGAAAAACCATCTACAACGACTACTAAATGAGTATTTTCTTTTCTTGATTTTACAAAAGGACTCAAGTGATCCACGTGCAAAGTGTGAAATGGGGTCGCGACCCCATCGATTGGATGAAGCTTTCCAGTCTTCCGACCAGACGGAGTCTTATATTATACACAATTTAAACAAGCTGATATCTTAAGTACAAGTCTGCTCATTTCGGAAACCAATAGTATTCTTGGATTTTAGCTAATGTTTTTTTTTTTCACTTTTATAGTTTGCCGGTAGAAACAAAATCGATATAAACAAATGCAACAACATTAAATGGGTCTTCGAGTACTTTATCATCATCAAGGTTTGAAACAGAGCGGGCGCGTTTGCAACGCCGAACGGCATTCGAGGAAATTCATAGCTCTATCAGGCGTGACGAAAGTTGTCTTTTCAATTGATTCTTTACTCACACTAATTTGGTAAAGTCAAAGATAAATCATGAACAGTAAAGTATGTACTTGTAACCTCCCAATCTATCAGTTTGGTCATCAATCAGGGGCATATATGTGATTTTTTTTTTTAATCCTATTCATTTCATACTCAGTAGTCCACGCACATTCTATCACCTCCGTCCTTTTTCCCGACTAAAATACGATAGATATGACTCGCATAATATGGAGAGGTACCCTCTCTTTGATAATTTTATTTTCCAATAATTTTTGTATAATTTCATTCACCTTTTCTAGTTGTTCTTATGAAAATCGATAAGAAGATAAGTTATCGGTTCATTGCTCCTTTATTGCCACTACACTCAATCTTAAACTGTAACTGTACTATGTCTAATTTACTTAATTTGGAACAAAACCTGTCTAGAAATTCTTTTGAGGGCTTAATCAATTGCTGTCGACGAGATGATTTCAATTCGAATTCACTTAGTACTTACACCCGTGAAATCTATTTTTAAATCAAGGGGATTTACCATGTTTATATAGCGGCCCCGAGAAACAAGATCCTCCTTCCGCTTTATTAAAATTAGGTATTAGAATAATGTTCGGAATAATGCGCCTCGAGACTTATTAAATTTGTACTACAAAAGTATTTATTAATTTTTCTTATTAACACATTTGTGTTCTCGGTGAACGAGTGTGGCACGAAAAATATTAAAAACATTTAGTGATTGACTCGATCACGGCTATACATCAACTAACAGCTCCCTTCCTCTTTACATTGTCTGTATTTTGTCTATATAGTATATGCACATCGGTACTTCACACGATTACACTAGTTATGCAATCTCTTAGTGATTTATTAACCTTCCTTCTGTGTCCTTGTTCCTCATAATGTTTATTATTCTAGTTTTCTGAGACGCTTTTGCCACCGTCTCCTAACACATGAGACTGAATGAATAGGATGACGAAACAATAATTCAAATCAAATGCACACCTAACCAATCATCGACCTAATAACGCTCAGTGTCGCTCAGTCATAAAATCTTCTGTACTATTCCGATCATCTGCCACATAATGATTAACTAATGACATTTTTATTTACTAATGTGCATTCACTCCCTTGGTCGATAAAACAATAAATTTATTTTGTGTCCATTAATTATTTTTTTTCGTACAGGACTGGTTCCACTACCACCTCGAAAGTTCTTTGCATAATCCGCTAGCGAAGCAAACGCCCTTACAGTTTGCTGCGCGAAGCGACAACTTAATTTGCTGATTCTTCTGTATTCCCTCTAGGACACAATCTATAATTTGTTCCTCCCTTAATTTCATCTTCAGCTTATTAAATGTCGTTATTTTACAAAAACAAAACTCCGTCAAGTCTTGACCAGGTTGTAACTATTAAACAGCAGCCTCGTAAAAATGTTTTGCGAAGTTATGCTTCCCTGGGAAGGTCTTTCGCAACATTTCTTGCCATTGGCACCACGTGAAGTTTGTACTTTTCAAACCATCATACCAAATTCTGGCCAACCCTCCTAATTTCCCCAAGGCTAAATAAATGGTAGTAAGTTCATCCCAATGATAAAGGTGCGCACACTCATTTATTCTTTGCAACCAGTCGTCAACAGTCTAGTTAGTCGTTTTAGGGTCAAATTCGGACAATAGTCTGTCATTAGTAAAAAGCGACCAGCTCGGTCTCATTGCCACCGAACTTTCATATTCATGAGCACGATTATTAGAGTCTGTACTCACCGTATGCCTCAATTTGTCCAGTTCTCGTGCCATACCCTGCACCTGCAGAATTGCTGGAGTAATCCGGGGTGTCATTGCACGCCTCTGGACCTCTGCATCGTCCTCCAAACCATCCCTGGCGAAACGGGACAACATTTTCACGTTTATGCTGACTCACAGCCTCACGTGCCGTATACACAACAACCACAACCCGCACAATGTCCAAATAGATTTTAATTGTGGTTTGTCGTATTTGACAAAGGCTACACCGTCGATAACAACCGCCACACACGTGGTGATCCCACTTCTGAACTGTTAGGGCTCAATTTGATAAAAATATATTTCAAATAAAACATTCAAGAAAGCAAATTCAAATTTAATATCAATCCAATAAATAACATCTGTACGGTACAACGTCCGTCAATCAAGTCATCTCCTCTACGCATCTAGAGAATGCCGACAGTCAAACTCGTATTACACAATATTTCACAACAGTCCTAAAAATAACTCGACGAGTTTAGCCGCCGACGTGAAGTCTAGGTGATTCCCCGTCCGCCAGGAAATCAACCAGCCAACGGCGTCATCTCCCCGCCTCAGCCATGATTTGCTTACACAAATGATGTTTAGCTGCATCAAATTGTATTAATAATGTAAATTGCCAATTTGATAAGCAAATATAAATATGGAGAATAATTAGAGTATTCTAGAATGTCCTGGAATGGTTGTAGCATGTTTCGGAATATTCTGGAATGTTCACAATTACCATCAATATCAGTACAAGAAGTGTCTATGTTGAATCGTTGTGCTGCCATCCATTTGACCGAGTGAAGTCTCACCTCGGCCACCCAAGCAGAAGGAAAATAGTCATAAATTGAATTCTCCTGTTTTCTTATTATTACAAAGCATCCTTCAAGTATGCGATTGTACCTTTCAAACTTGGTCAGGAATTTTTTATATCCTTATTAATGACGTCTTGATTAATGTCTGCTCTGGAGAATCTGCCATTTCAGATCTCAAATAAAAGTGATGAAACATTTATTTTGTAATTACACTAAACAGCTCCGTTTAATTGCAATTATTGAGCTGCTATAAATTTTCATCTCTCATACCTAGATAGAGATACCTTCCTCGAGCTACCAGCACCAGCACCAGCACCAAGCACCATCAGCTACCTACCAAGATACTGTTAAATCTAAAGACGGTGATTCTTTTCGTCTGGCGGATCTAACTGATTGTCTGGACTCACATTCCGCTACGTGGATTTTAATTTCTCTAATAAGCATCCTGTTTGATTATAGCAATTTATTAAAACATGTTGACAGGCATCTCTTATACCTAATTAGCTCCGTTTCAAGTTGAATTACAGGAAGAGGAAAAGAACTCATCATCCTACTTGATTATAATCTCGTCATTTGTAACACCGATGTGTGTAGTACGTGTATAACACGTATTTCAAATCGACGTGAAAATCGAAGTCGATGGTATAAAAACGGACAATGACGGTGAGAATTTTCACTAATGTAGCTCTAATGCATTTTCTTTTAAAGCAGTTGCTTGGACTTTGGTTGGAGGTTGGAGGGGATATTATGAAGTGAGTGGCACAAAAGGGTTAGTGTTGGGGTTTATTGGGGGTTGTGACTAAGTTGCCGGTGTTAATAGGTTCGTTGTATGTGTATGATAAGAATGAGAACTGACAGTATCCATGATTTCATCAAGATCTACTCAGGCTTTCTTATAAAAGAATCGAAAGAAACTTTCTTGATCCATTAGACACTCTCGTTGTGGAACTTCTGGAATCTCAATTCTAAATGTCCTAGTGCAGGATACTCTCTTTCTTCTTTCCTTCAGTCCTTTGCTCATTCCTGAACAAGGTACAGGTGTTGTGATTATACAACCCAACGGACATTCGATGGATCAGATTCTTGGAGCAAATCTGATTTATACAGATACTGACCAAAATATTCAGCCTTTTTGAGGTTGAAACGATATGGTCCAAAATTCCTGTAGATGAAAAACTTTTACACTTGAGGCGTTTTTCCGCTAGTCTTGATGACAGATTGACTCTGGTCGGGAAGAAGCACCCCTTCCCATTTGGAAGTGATTTCTAGGAGACCCTTTTCTAGCTTCCGATTAAAAGATTTTGTGAAGGAATCCATGCCGGCACCTAAATGGAATTATTCTTTTTTGAATAACCAAAAAGATATTCCTTAATCCACCAGCACACTTCATTCCCAGGTCGTCTCTGACCAGTGGAACTCTCGGGTTAGTGAAGGTGTGGTAGTCAAAACCATCAAGTTACCAAACTCTCTCCCTAAACAGCAATTAACACTGATCCTTGGAATAATTTTCTAAGCATGACAAGAGCCCCTAGACACAGAAAGAATGAGCTGACCAGTAGAAAATTCCTCAGTATTTGGTCATTACGTTGATTCCTTCTGAGGCTTATTAACTAATCTCACAGAGGTCTTGATACAGCCAAATATCGATTAAAATTTAGTTATTGATTCTACTCTGACCTGAAGAGATGTTTTCTTGTACTTCATGTAGCGCAGACCATTCTTAATAAACAAAATGGTGACTTTTTTTGTTAATATTTTGATACAGTTGTATTGAAGGGTACCTGGACCAGACAACGATTGCTGATCCCGGGTTAAAAGGTCTTTTTTCTCGCGAACCCAAAAATAACCCCGCCGAATAACGCGAATAGTGGGAGTATGTTATGTTTTTAAGGGGGTTTTCCAGAAAATAGAGTTTTCCTGCGAAATATATCGAGAACATCCCCACCTACCCAGCTGCCTACCTTCTAGGTTTTCAAACGCGGATCAGACTCTTTGCTAGAAATGAGGGCCAACATTTATTAGATACCGGGGGGAGGATGTAGAGTTTGAAATCAGACAATTTTTTCTTTGTTACCATATAGCTGGGGTAATATGAGTAAGAGGCATCCGTTATTTTAATATCTCAACTTTTGACGAAATGTAAATTTTTGTGCTATGGATCGAGTTTCCGTGCCTTCACTTGTAGGAATGGAAAATGAGTGGGGGCAGGGAAATGGTACCTATTTCCTGTTTTGCACCGTAACTATAAGATGGGTAGTCGAGGGTACCTTTTGTTATATGTTTTTGGATTCTTTTTCGGATGCCACAAACCGCAACCCGAAATTTTTCAACAGTTTTTTCGCAAAATATAAATTTTTGGTCCACCTGATGGACGCATTTTCGATGGAAAACCCCTGGTTTTTGGAAAGAGCAACCTTAAAAAAATTACTCTTTTTTTAGGGGAGGGGTCTAGATCGTTCCACACCTGGACCATACTGTCTCAGGACTTAATTTTCTGGTTTTTGAGAAAAAAGAATTGAATTTTTATAATCTGTAACTGTTTTTTTTCCCACCTCTTTATATTAAGCTAATGGTATGTTTTTTGAAAGGAAATTATTATTAACTGCAGTTGTTGTGGTTGATGGTTGGCGTTTATTTTTACTTGGGTATTAATATATTCCGGTTCTCGATCTCAATAACAATAAAGCGTACGTACGATGCTGGCAACGTAACGTAGACACTGCCGCAGGGTTTAGTAATGGGTTTGTAGAAATGTAATTGAATCGCATTGAAAGTGGTGTTTATGGATGGACAAGACGCTCGACGAGAAGATATAACACATTTTCGGTTCAAGTAAAAAATACAATACGTGACTGATCTATAAATCGTTCCACGTCCAGTTGGTTCTCTCGCTCGAGATACAAAACAAACAACAAAAATTGATAGAGATAGCCATTGCATTAACACCGACAACACGCCATACAGATTTCTTAATAGCAAACAACGTTTAATTATCTGATTAAAATGGGTTCTCATGTACACATATTATGTACGGGTAGGTATAAAATACTTGGCCTGAACTTGTTCGTTTAAAATATACGTAATATGTACATTACGTGACCGGGTTTCAAATGACCGATTTCGGTCGCAAGTGTATCCAATTCCAATACGACATCATAATCTCGCGTGAGATTTTTCTTTTCTTTCCATTTCGTAATTGCTTTAAATAGAGTACCCATTATGTTACCAAGTGCATTTTATATATTATACTGATCTTTTTATTAGATACTGCTATTTTCTTCTATGTACATTGAAATACACTTGAAAATTATTTTTTTACAAGCATCTCGACTAGATTTCAAAATTCGGAAAGTAAAGCCGATCGGAAAGTTATTTTTCGAAACCACGATAAATAAAATTTTAACGATACATACTTAATTCACGAAGAAAGTCGACTTATTAGGAAGAGGTAGAAAGTCAGTCAAGTCAGTCCTAAAATAAAATTTCAAGGGTTCAGTAATAGAATCCTGGGGCATACCTATTAGTAATGTGGTGTTAGGTTGGATATGGAAGTAAGTAGATTTTGTAACATCTACAGGCAAGGCCAAGAATGGTGAAAAAAAGAAGCTGCCCCCCCTCCAACTTTCTTGGAAAAAAGCTCCTTTCCACCTTAAACTGATCAGTACCATACAAGGGCCATAATAGTTACTAATATATCTTGCAAAAAAGGATTTACTTGCCAATTTTATCTCTTGTTAGTCTAGTCGTTTGGGGTGCATAACCCTTTCTCCCTTTCCCCCCAAAAAATAGATCTCATAGACTCGCCAAGTTCCAAACTGCAAATCCAAAACTTTGCTGCTGACGTTGATATTTGTTAAACACGAAACAATTGATATGCGATGTAATTATTAAACCTTCAGACCTGCATATAAAGTATAAAAGAAGGTATTGCCTAAAATATTGAAAAAACAGATTAAGGGTCCTCGAATGAATCCTTGCGGTACGCCTTCAGGTGAAGCTTGAAAGGGAAACTTCAACCTAAAATAGTGAAGATCCTGCAAAGAATCCAAGCATTCCATACCTTCCACATCCTCCAATGTGCAGACGATGTGGAGAAGAACACAAAACGGCAGAACATGTGCTGTTTTCCTCATTTCTAACTTGATATGGCCAGAATTGAACAGACCCCGCCTGGGTTCGTCCTTCTATACTTCCGAGCAAGGAGGTTGGAGGATGGGTACGTGGTAGGGGTTGTCCACTCGAGAGCTGGTATACAAAAAGCCCAATGGAGGACAAAGTGCTGGTTTTGGTGCTAGGGAGAAATCACCCTCTCTCCAACAATCCAGATCCAGGTACACCTTCCGGAAAAACATTGATTACAATACTTGCCAAATTAAGCTAGATTTGCACGCAGCCTGCACTTGGCCTGACCAAGGGTCTTCTAAAATAGGCCATTGAGGATGGAACCCGAAAAGGTCTATAGAACTACTATTGGAAGACAACACCAGAACCAGGCTGTAGACTAGTCGGCTCGGATAGAAGCAAGCTGGGCAACATGATCAAACGGAACCGGAAGGAGCTTAGACTACTAGTGGGGGTGCACAACCCCTTCCCACCGTATTTGTAACGAACTAACTACGCTAGATTTGATGAATCCGGAATTGTTCTTCCGGGAAGTTCGCTCTAAAGTTAGGTTCTGCAGTCCAATTAAAAAAAAAAAATAAGGCAAGCATCAGTTTAAAGAAATGAACGTTTCTGGAATAATTAATCCATTAGATCTTGCGTATGGAACCTTTAAGGTGTTGATACATAAGTTTGACTCTCTGCGGGAATATCCTGGAGATCTCGCGTAGTGTTTCAAATTATTTGCTGATTTTTGTTGTGATTGTTCATTACGTGATTTATATGACCATGGTATCTGTGATTTTTCTGTATCAGTAGTGTAGTGCATTGAACAAATAGATGTAAATATTGTGTTCATTATTCATCAAATTAATCAGGTGAGCCACTATCTACCTGTTAATGATAAGCCTGGTGAATTTTAATTTAAACGAGACATACACTACGTCTCTTGTTGGACGCTGTCAGGTTTTGTGATTAATTATAATGGAACACGAGGTGGACATTGCCTATTTGACATCCCAGCTGCGTAGGCTTACTAAGGATGAGTTAGTCAATATTCTTGTCACATTGGAGTTTTCCACAGTGCCGAATATGAATCCTCAGGCGGTGGGACAACTAAATAAGCTTTTTGACAACTTCGTAAGAAGAAAACAAATAAATTTACAAGAAACTATAGGAGACACTCCTGTATCAGTTTCTCAAGAAAAAATTTTATACACGGAACGTGAGAACAGTCTTTTGAGGGAGATGAATCATCAGTTGAATGACAGAATTTCTGAACAGTCGCTTATTATTCACATGCTAAGTAAGAAGACTTCTACAGACGTTTCTCCTGGGGGAGATATAAATGTTGTTGACAAGACCGCAAATAGGCAAAAAAATGGTAATTCCCTCAATAAAAAGATTGATTCTACACAAGTTTTTACTGTGAAGTCTAAATTTCCAAGTCACTCTAGAACTGGATCTGGAAATGGTGGCCAACGCTCCGAATCGACTTCCACAGAGTCACGATCGTCGAACACTGGATTCGTTGGCAAATCTGGACAGCACAGTCGAGCTGTTGTATTTGGAAGTGCTCCAGTGCCGGCCGTTCAGGTGTTGTCCGATGAAGTGTCTTTTGCTGCTGTTGTAAAACGTGCCTACTTATATGTTGGTAATGTAAACCCTAATGTCACAAGGGAATGTGTTTCAAAGTATCTGGCTGACAAACGTGCTAATACTAATTTTGATTTCGAAGAACTTCCCATGAGAGAGGGTGCTAGATCGCGATCATTTAAATTGATTATCGACTTTGCGCATCTTGATGAATTTAGGAATGCTGAATTTTGGCCAAATGGCGTTGTCATAAAACGTTTTTTTCAGCCTAAGAAGGGAACAAAATCAATGCAGTGACATGAAATGCTCTGATAGTCCGCTTTCAATCGTTCATCAGAATGTGCAGAGTCTTTCTGGTAAGATAAGTGAATTGGAGGTATTTTTTAGTAGAAATAATTGTGATATTTTCTGCGTTTCTGAACATTGGTGTTTGTATGATCATATAGAAGGTGTAAATGTTCCCGGTTATCACATGGTTGACCACTTTAGTAGGAGTGAGCATGTACATGGCGGTGTGGCTGTATTTTGCCGAAGCGATATGGTGGGACGTTCGATTGATGAGATAAAGCAGCTTTCCATTGAGTTTCATTTCGAGTGTGTGGCGCGTAGATTTTCTATCGGTAAATTTAATATGATTGTTTTGGCACTTTACAGATCTCCAAACTATGGTAATAAGGACTTGTTTCTTCGTCGATTATCGGACGCACTGGATATGCTAAGCAAATATAAAGATCATAAAATTGTTATTTGTGGAGATTTTAATTACGATTTCTTGGTTGAGGGTCGTGATCTACTGGATCTGTTGGATCTTCTGCGCTCACACGGAATTAAACACACATTGAATGTTCCGACGCGCATCAATAGCTGTCTGGACAATATATGTGTTTCACATAATATACGCGACTATTCTGCTACCGTAGTATTTAATGGTATTTCTGACCACTCTGCACAGATTCTGCTCATCCGGCAGATGGGGCTAAGATCGGTGAAAGGGCCATATTTCTATCGCCCTCTGGGCAATGAAACTAGATTAAGATACCTTCGACATCTACTTTTGAATGAGGGTTGGAGTGGAGTGTACGACGGTGGCGATGTGAGTGAGCAATACAAATACTTTTTCCAGGTTTTTACTTATAATTTCGACTTGGCATTTCCCATGAAATCTAGTACGCCCAGAACTCAGCGACGTGCCCCTTGGATGACCTCTGGTATTCTGGTCTCTTCGCAGAAATTAAAAGACCTTGCTAGGCTTAGAACATTGGATGTGGGTATTGATCGGTATTATCGAAGCTACAGACTGATTTATAGGAGGGTGGTTTCTTTGGCTAAACGACTTTACAATGAGAGTCTGCTGAGTAATTCTACAAACATTAATAAAACAGCTTGGCGGATAATTAATGCAGGGAAGGGTGGGCCGTCCGCTGATATACGCTTGAGATGTGGTGATGAGCTGATCGATGATCCATCGAAATGTGCTAATATCTTTAATTCCTATTTTACTGGCATTGCAAAGAGATATCCTAAAAGTGGATCTCATAGTGACTGTCGCCCCGCCTTGCCATACAATGTTGTAGACAGTTTCTTTGTTGCTCCCACAAATGAATGTGAGATTATTGATACCATATATGGTCTAAAATCGTCAAAATCATCTGGTTTTGATGATATTAATTCCCGGATCATTAAGTCTTGTGCTGAAGAAATATCGGGTCCTCTCTCTGTGGTTGTTAATGGATCATTTTCCTCGGGTGTATTTCCGTCTTCCTTGAAGGTCTCTCGATGCATACCGTTGTACAAGAAGGGTTGTCCGTTGGATCCCGAAAACTACCGACCTCTTGCAATTCCCAGTACATTCTCAAAGATCATTGAAAAAATAATGGCGTCAAGATTAATTGATTATTTGAATAAAAGAAACTTGTTTGATCCTCACCAACATGGATTTAGACAGGGTCGTTCGACTACAACGGCAATGGTGGAGTACCTGAATGAGCTGTATCGGAGGTTGGACGATGGTCATTCTTGCTTGGGTGTATTTTTGGATCTGAGCAAGGCTTTCGATCTAGTTGATCACCGTATCTTGCTCGACAAATTATTCCGACTGGGCATCAGGGGAGTTGCCAACGAATGGTTTCGATCATATCTCACCCATAGATTCCAGTATGTTGACATAAACGGTAAGGCATCTGAATTTTTGGTATCTGATCACGGTGTACCACAGGGTTCGGTTCTTGGGCCACTTTTGTATATTATTTACGTGAGTGACATAACTGTGGATGGTCGAACAGTATATGCTGATGATACCTCATTGTTGGTAAGCGCGGATGAAACTAATGCACTCGTTTCAAATGCCAATGATTCCCTGGCTACACTAAGTAAATATTTTAGTAACAATGCTCTACATTTAAATGCAAAGAAAACCGTCATGCTTGATTTCACAATATCTCATAATAAGCCGAATATTGGATACTATGTGCGGCTGAATGGTAAATCTGTCCAGCAGGTAGACTCAGCTAAGTTCTTGGGGCTATATATTGATCGTTGCCTTACCTGGAACGATCATCTAAACGTTTTGTGTGGTAGATTGGCTGCTGGATGTTTCGCTCTGAGAACGTTATCACTCAGTGTAGGTTTGTCTGTGAAGAGGCTTTTCTATTTTGGTTACATCCACTCTCTTATATCCTATGCCATTATAGCTTGGGGTGCGTCAGGTTGTGGTATGCATCGAGTATTGATGCTCCAAAAGAGGGCCGTACGCATTGTGATGGGGGTTGGAGGGATGACTAGTTGCCGAGAGTTGTTTCGGAGGGCTGGAATATTGACGGCTCTCTCAATATATATATATATACCAACTGGCTGTATATGCACGAGAGACTTTGCCCAATGAACATACACTGGGAAGGAATCATCATTATTTAACTAGAAGTAATTTATTGGAGTTTCCTCGTCATCGGACGTCTGCCTATCAGCATAGTCCTCTTTATAAAGCAATCCGAGTATTTAACAATCTGCCCAGCCAACTTAAATGCAACTCTCCGTCGTTATTCAAAAAAGAATTGAGGAGGCTGCTAATTTTGAAAGCCTATTACAGCCTTGATGAGTATATGGCCGACGCCATGTGATGCGGGGAATATAACTGTGTGATTGTTATAGTGTAGTGTGTGTAAATGTTTTTACGACTATATTTTGTATGTTTTATATTCTGTTTGTGACTTGGCCTATACATCTACATGTCTCTTGGCTCAATAAAGACTATTATTATTATTATTATTATTAATTAAGCAAACAGTGTTTAAAAAAAATGACTAGGTCCTTAATAAACCTTATAAAATAAACATTAGTCCTGGTTCCTGGTGAAGGTTTGGAAGAATTATCAGAAAAATAGGGAATAATTTAAACCTCAATTGTAACCACATGACGTGAAGATAAAGGTAAGTTAATAATTACTTCCCTAACGGCGTAGTTTTATGGCGACTGCTATTCCTGAATAATTCGCGAAGCAACAGAGTGATTTTCCTCCGTTCCGTTTCCTTCGCGACCTAAAAATAAATCGACATCGGTTTTGTATGTACATTTAGAGCGAGTGCAATTCGCCGGTGAACAGATTGCAAACAGTATTCATCAAGACGAGTACCTACCTACGGACGGGTAAAAGAGATAAAGTCTTGCGCCTCTGCCAGCCAGGTTTCCTTAGCTCTACCACCTCACCGCAAATGCACATTGCACCCCGCGCAAGAATGTCACGGGATCAAAGGAACCGCGCCTGTTTTTATTATCGCTCTCTCGAATTGAGCCGGCCGTTTCTCCGAAAACACGTACGACCATTTTTACCCGAGCGACCATAAAGAGATTTTTAATGACTTGTGGTTATTATTATTCAATGACTTATGATGCTCTTATTGTATTCTTTATTCGGAATAATTACAAGTGAACGACACTCGAGCCATTGAAAGACCAGTCTGGGTACTTCCTTAGGTGTGAATAATGAGGTTTTTGAACGGAAAGAGAGAAAAAGTGCAGTCTATGCATACATTTATATCCTTTCAAACTAATTATAATACCGATTTTTCACCACATTTTACCCTCATGAATATGATAAATGCATCTTGAGCTCTTTCTTTTACATTTTTTTATTACCTATCGTACACTGGCCCAAGTGCCCAACCCATTTTTATTTATTCATTTATTAAAGTTGCTGCATTTAAGTTCTAGTTATATTTTTTATTTAATATTTCAATAGCCCATTATACGATTTATACGTCAATATAAATAGCCTATTACAGGATACGAGATATATAAACCACTAGATACATAACAACCAGGGAATTATAGCGGGTGTTGTATCCTCATAATACCCTTAAGACCCCAGATTATTGTAATGCGAAAATCCACAACTATCCAATAATTATGTAAAAAATCATTGCAATTATTTTTATTTTCGCGATTCAATTTAAAAATAAAGTCTTAACATCTAAGGCATTATCATCTAAGTAACGCCCTTGGAAAATTTCGGAACAATTTGCGTCATAGAGAAGAGGATAAAGAATCTGTTCAACACAAGCTTTTTTCATCCTTCACCCTCAATATGGTCTTTTGAGAAATGAAGGATGAAAAGGAAAACCTTTCAAAATATTTTTTCCGTTTGAAACTTCTAGGTACATTTGAAGTTCCTGATAAAGCTTGGACCATTAAGAATAACCTGAAGAGAGTTTAAGAAAACTGTTTTATTCACAAGTCATCAATTTTCTAGTTTTTGGGCATCTAGGGTTTTTGGGGGATCTTTTGGGCATCTTTATCCTCAAATAGGGTCTAATTATTGGTATTTTGAACAATAAAAATTTCCATTTCCGTTTAATAAAAAAAATCTTACGAGGTAAGTAGAGCGCAAAGTAATTTAGACATCCTGTATAATAAACAACTATATTATGTTACGGGTGTTATGTGTATTGTATGTGGGTAGATACAATAATACGTACCTACTCAATTTTACTTACTAATCCAGTATTAAACGTAATAAATTATCCCCGAGAGCATAATTTTGATTCAAACATCACATTCAGTAGAAGTAGAATTATATAGTGGAGGCATAAATGTAACCTTTGGGCCTCGTATTCAACAACTCCAGACTCCGGGCAGAGGTAATCTTGATGAGAAACCTAAAATACCACAATTCAATATACCCGACCATAATTCAATACAGTAGTAAGAGCGGAAAGCGCAATATAAATTACAATAATGAACACTTGGCAAAATCGTAACGGTTTAAAGATACGGGGGGGCACCGAAATAATAACACACTGCTTGATCGGATGTGAATTATCTTCATATATTGGATACAACATTATTAGCCAGGCCATAAATTAGGTGTTTTTGGTTCGCGATGAGTGTGTAATGCGTAATATAAATGAATAAATTCTCGATTTAGCTACCGTGCTGGTGCTGGTGCTGGTGCTGGTGCTGGTGCCGAGATGCTGGTCAGAAACCGGTCTACGACTATGACCACTGGCCAGGCACTGGACGACGGACGCCCGAGACCCCAAGACCCAAGACCTGAAAGATTTCAAGCTTTCAGCTTTCAGCTATAGCCAAGCCAACGTTACTATTATAGTATCAATACAATACATACTGAAAAACGATGTCTATTTATTTTTGTGGTTATCCCGATTTATACTCTTCAGATTGCTAATATCCGTAAAATCAGTTGGAGAGTAAAATTTGACTAGTTGAAGAATTAATGGACGGCGAGCGAGAACTTCTTGCATATTGAAAAAAAATCTTCTTAAACCCACCTTACCAGAAATGATGTCAACTCCTACCGCAGAATAGAACAACCAACAATAGTTGTTTAGTGCTCCTACAGATTATCCCCGAATGAAAAACTAGAGCAAAAGAGAGAACTAGGGCGGAAACAAAAAATAATGTCTTGGACCAGAAACATAATCAGTCAGGTTTGCAGACTATTATAGAGCGCAAAAGAAAACTAAACATTTGGACCTTCCTCCAAAACTCAGTAGAATGGATACGAAGACGAAGGGTAGGATATTGTCATTCATCAATGATGTGACAATTGTTCGCTTTTGATACCTCGATTTTCATTATCTGGCCAAAAATTAGATTTTTCTAGAGTCATGAAGATCCACGCTACTTTTATAATTTGTCTTCAACTTGTTCCAGTAAGTACCTACTTGAAAAACAGGCGAACCTCTAATAAGCATTCCAGTAATGAATTACAGGATGTATTTAGGGGTAGACCCCACACATAAAAGCAGTATTCGATTGTTGGTTGGATCCCTGCGTTATAAATTGTCAGCAGCGGGTCTAGGTGTAGAAGATTTTTTGCACTGTTGAGAAATCCAAGTTTTAGACAGCTGCCGTGACAAAATCAGTAATATGAGTCCCCCAAGACAAGTTTTCACTAACAATCAGTCCACGAAGGGATAAAGCAGAGTGCTTTATGGTGTTCCCGCATATAGTACACTTGGTCCAGTTACTAGACCAACAATCTATGATACTGCTAGTAAAGTGATACCGTCCACTCTATTGGCTAGTGTGGGTGATAGGAATATTAGTGGACTTGGCAGCTTACGGAAATATATATTTCTTGTGGAGGTAGTGTCATCAGCCAAACTATTATTCTGGTCGTATGTTAAGCCAAGTAGTTCGTTTTTACGTGGAAGGAATAGAGTAGGTGATAACATCGAGCCGTGGTATACTCTCGACTTGGTACTTTTGACTTGGTGGCACAATTACCATGGTGATTCGTCCACAACGACATGTAAACATGCCCCGGAAAATAAACTGGAGAGACCAGAACTGAGAAGAAAGCCCATTCTTCCCAATAGAAGGAATATCTAAAGCTGCAGTCTGTGATCTACAAATTTTTTAGTTGATGAACTCCAGAGGTAAAGGTGAGTAGGATAAGTCATCAAGTCGGCGATAGATCGTTTAACCATAAAACTATTTAAATCGTTCCAGGTGGTCCTTTAAAGTCTCAATTTTGTCCAGATGAAATGAAGCGGAGTAATGGGTTAATAGTTGCCTAGTAGAGTTTTATACCATGGGTTATTTACTGGCCAGACTTCCACAATTAAGGAAACCGGACTGATATTAAATAGGATATTAAATAATCGACAACGATGTCAGTTTTAGAGCGTTTTTCTTAAGACAATAATTGACTTCAGCAACCTTGGTGGTGTCTAGAGATGACAGTATTCGCATGAAAGTCGACGATAAGTCGATTAACCCGAAACCCGTTTTAATCGTTTCAGGTGGTCACTCAGCCTTCGCCCAACTTTCTCCAGATGAGAAGAATTTCTGAAATTGATGATCTTCTTCATCACCATGCAGATCTAAGCAGTGTAACATGCCGATAGTTGCCCGGTAGAATTTTCTTTCCGTTTTTTAAGATTAATTGTATATGGGCAGACGTTCAGGATTGTGGGAACACACCAGACTGACAGGATATTAAATAAAACAACGATGTAAGTTCTGGAGCGATTTTTTTCAAAACAATAATAATTGAGTTTCGCAGCTTTGGAGGTGTTTAGAGATGAGAGTCTTCTGCCTAATTTTTTTGTCTCCTTTCGGATAAGTTAAAACACGGGGTAGGATAGGGAGAACTCTCCCTGAGAATTTAGAATTTCTCGCAGGCATTAGTCTTGTCACCAGAAGATGTCACAATGCGGTCTCGTTAGGACAATACATGTTAATAAGGGTATTAGGACATGTTATGGTGCATGGGAAGAAAATTATTTTCTTAAATTTGCTAAATTTCAAACTCATCAAAGGACCCCGAAAAATCCTTATGGAGATTGGCTCCCGCTTAATTTTGTTCAAATTTTGGAGATCGGTAGGATTCGATGAGTAGATCAGAAGTCTCCATGGGCATAAGTAAGGTAATTTAATTTGAACAAATTCCTTGGGTGAAGTCCCGCTTGAATAGAACTATTTTTCTTCGCTGAAACTACTTTAGGCTAATCCAAGAGTACGAAACGAAATAATAATTTCTACTCCTGCCTCTTATTTTCTTAGAGATCTACCTCAGGCTGCCAGAAAAATTAAATTCTTTGTCGAAGCATGTAAAAGAAGCCCCGCGCGTATTTTGCAGTTTCATCGGAAATTCGAGTACTCCGAAGCTCCTGAATTATGCAGATTATAATCGCAAATTGAAATTTAACAATAGACGTCAAGTTGAAGAAGTAAACGCAATAATCCAGCAACTTGTACTTAATTCTTATTTTTCTCAGTTGTCAGACCTTTTTAACGTCTCATGAATATTGGATTACTAGACTAATCCTTTTATATGCCGGGACAGGTGTCTTTAAGTATGAAGCTCTTCCAGCTTGTAATCTCCACTCCCAGTTTAGTAAAGATACTTTCCAGGTTTGTCTTCTTCCTCTTCTTTCGCTCAGAAATGCTTCGGTAATACGATAATAACTTCGATAAAACGGTCATGCTCGTTATTTTTATAGAACTTTAAAAAAAATGTATGTCGGTACAATACAAGAAGTAATTCTAAATAAATTCAAGAGAATATCGTCTACTTAAACCAACCCGACAAGGTATGCTTGTGTATGAAGATCACGAAGTGTAGATTGGCTAATCTTTTTATGTACATACCAGTTTTATTACATAATTACTATCTTCCTGCTGTAGAATTTTAATATTAATATAACTTCAGATGTTTCCACTCAATAAAAAATTATTGTTTTATACAGAGTGTTTCGTGGAAGATAAAAAACGAGCAGGCGTGTTGTGGTTAAGTGAAATACTCTTTCTAGGAGAAGTAGGGAACTAGATAACTGAACATTTCTCGATGTCTTCCCAAAGTTCTAGCACTAGTGGCGGTGACAATTGAAATGTGAGGTTGGTTTTGTCTATAGTTTCCGAGCTTCCTTATCGTAGATTTTTTTTTATTATAATACCCGCAGGTCATTGATTTTCGGCCAAAGACGTCAGTCAATCGTTGCAAAGATTTTTTTGACGAGGATACTTTTCACTAAATTTTAAACATTTTTCACGTAAAACAAAAGAAGAAACTTTTTTTAGGGGTCTATACACTACATATGTACCTCATTTAGAAGGTCTCATTGAGAAGAACATTTCCCAGAATTCTCACGTTTACATTCGTAAGTTCAGAAAGCGAAAACTTTTTTTGATTTATGAATTTAATGTAAAACTTAGAGAAATTTTTTTCTTTTGAGATGGCACGATCCCCTCTTAAAAAGTGTCTTCTTTTTTCGGGAAAAGAAGCCAACATTGCGGAAAAGAAAATATAATGACATCATTGGCCAAAATGGCATTTTCTTCTTCAATCTTTCTGGTCTTGTTTCTTCTTCTGAGGAAGAAATGGCCATCTTTGACTGAAACATAATTATATCATTATGACAGGTTTTTGGCTAATGACATCATAACCTTTTTTTTTGTTTTGTTAAAGAGCCCTATGCTTGTGAGACCTATTGCTTGTAAAGTTTTTTTTAAGAGAATATTTTTCATGGAAAAAAAGAAGAAACATTTTTTTAAAGGAGTCGTGCATAAAGGAGACACCTCATTTAGAAGGTCTCATTAAGAAGAACATTTTCTCAAAATTTCACAGTTACATTCGTAAATCCAGAAAGCAAAAACATTTTTTGCGCCTCATCTCGAACTTTTTTCGAGTTAGCGTTTTACAAACACAAAACATGGCGTAACTTTTTTTTTGGATTAATGAAGTTAATGTGAAACTTTGAGGAAAAATGTTCTTCTTATTAAGATCTGCTAAATGGCACGACCCCATCTTAAAAAAATGTTTTCTTCTTTTTACCGCGAAAAGAAGTGAAAATTCGGAGAAAATATCCTCCTCAAAAAGAAATTATGACGTCATTGGCCAAGTTGGCATTTTCTTCTTCAATCTTCCAAATTGGTTTCTCACCAATGACGTCATAATCTTTTTTTTATAATACTTGGTTGTAAAGTTTTTTTAGAAATTATTTTTCAGGAAAAAAAACAAAGAAAAAAGTGTTTTTTTTTTTAATAATCATTCTAAAAACAAAAATTTACTTGTCAAAGCGATTTCCTAATTCCATATAGGTATCCACGTCACGTAACGGAATTATGGAATATGTGCCTCATTTTATCATAAGTATCCATGCAGTCAACATAATGATTGCTGCTTGGTTCCTTGTAACTCTAAAGTACAGAAATTCGCGCGGAGTTGGCCATCAAATTCCGGGATGTCAAGACAACTTTGTAGATATGCAAGCTAATAAATGAATTCGGTATTTTCAGGGTGAAAATGGAAGACCAAAAAGCAGGTTAACGATCTCACAATCTGGCTTTTCATTGCCAACTTCGCAAGGCTAATCCAACATATAAATATATTCACACACGTGCCTTTCGCTCTATGATTGCTCTATTACTAGCAGTGTTCCTTTTTGCTTCGGGAATTTATGGCCCAACATGTTCTCCCACCTCTAATTCTACGTTATAAACTTTGATATTTATTATGCATCTAGTTTTCTGGAGAGCCATTATCTTGTACCCTGCCACTGTTTACTACATTGTATTCTTTGTAAACACGGAGTTAGCAACGTTATAATGCCGATGTTCGTTAAATATTACATCTACCTCTCTCATGTAAATAACTTTCTGACACTATAAAATACGAATTCAAACAGTAGTTAATAAATACAACAACGGAGCGAATGAAGGGCCGCATTTATTTATCTCTGCGTGGGTAGCTTGAGCTGGCTTTAAACCGGAGTTCATATTGTGATTATAGAAAAAAAACTGAAAGAGAACACTTTGTTATAAAATTTAACATGATGCGTACAAAGTAACATGAAAAGCACTATAACACTCCATTAGTAAGGGCTTTTATTGTATTGATATACGTGTAAGAGGAACGTTTAAAATTTCGTAGGTAATTGATACAAGCATTTTTTGTACAAATTATCATGTTTAATTAACATCTCCAGTTACACTAATATATTTATATCTCTTTGTTTCTCATTTTTCTTTGCTGAGAGCTATTAAAATTCACGCTTGTTTCTACTCAATTCTATATGATCCCAGGTGTAATTCAATTCTCAGAAAAAGAGAATAATAATAATAATAAGCAGAGTTTTAAAATCTCTACATATTACTTTTGCTATGACCATGATAGCACCTCTAAAACCGCATAGTTATTGTACACACAAATACACCATGGAGCTTCATAAGTACAGAACAGCGTTGCATCATGAGATTTCCCCAGAGAACTTTGCCCAAGAACCATGAACATGCTCAAAAAATTTAATTCAATCCAAAATTAAAGGAATTTCTATCCGAGCCCGAGCGATTGTTCCGCGTTCCTGAAGATAAAACTTAACCTCGAAATATGCGACGTTTGAATTCTGAGATGCTATTGCATAAAAGTAACGTCCACGCTTCCTAGCAGACACAACATCTCGAGATTAAATAGTTTGAAACGTGCTTGCCTTAAAAACTGGAACCAATCACGTCTCAATTTAAACGCTACATTTTTTTTTTATATACAGTTTTATTTTACACTGTGTCCTAGATAATAATGAACTACATGGGGATCTCAATAACCGTGGGAGATACAGAGTCGGTCGGTGGGAAAAAAGTTGGGTCACCAGAAGGACAATGAATTGACAGAAAGAGATTTAAAAAATTATTTTTGATTTGCGAATTAGGTATAGGTATTGAAAAAAAAAACAGAATTTTCAATTTTCGTTTTTCAAATTTTTTTGCGTTATTTTTGAAAAATTGGAAAACTTGAAATTAAATTTTGATTGCAGTTATTGACCAGCTTTATTTTGACTGAACCCTTTACTTCGATTTTTTAAATACGGACCTGAATTTTTTATTGCAAAAATATATTATAATTTTGAATTTAATAATAAGCCACACATGCTGGTTCAAACGTGTTTCGGGCTGTAGTTCCCTTAATACGGATCTGTGCTTTTATAAAATGTTTGGACTCGTCGGATTGTGATAACGATGATGAGTGATACAAATCCAAGAAGCTTAATAAGAACACAGACCCGTATTAAGGTGTTTAAACCAATGATGTCAATTATAACCCGAAACACGTTTGAAGCACTACGTGTGGCTATCATTAAATTCAGAATGAAAAGAATCTTCCAATTTTTGCAATACAAAATCCAGGTCCGTATTTGAAAAATCGAACTTCGCAGTCCGGCCCTGCAAATATGAATCGTCAGATAAAAAACACTGTCATCGAAAAAATAAAGCTTATCAATAACTGCAATGAAAATGTGTTTTCAGTTTTCAGCACAACGAGACGTTTCTCAGAGGACAACTACTTAACACATATTTATTGGTTTAGTTTTCCAGAGAAAAGAAAATTGCATAGGGCGGTTGCTGATTGAAGTGCTTTTTTCCTGATGAAACGCTTTCAAATAATCTTGGGTTTAGTTGAAAATTTGATTACCTACTTCTTCGTTTTCTGTCTCAAAGATAACATAAAAAATCCCATCCGTGAAGTTACCGTACATGCGATAAAAAAATATTTTTAGTAATTAGTTTCTTAATTAACAGACTCTAGTTTAATAAAGTGAAAATAGCGGTCTGGATAAACTAAAATATGCAGGGAGAATATGACCTCGGAGAAATGAAGCGTTTCAAGTTGTAATATTGTTCTCTTTGGTCTGAGTTTTCAGCTCCAACTTTAGCAGTCCTAGAAATGCAAACAGCTCTCCTATTCTTAATTTAATAAAAGGCATTTTCATTTAGTTACTCCGTACGCGACTTGAAATGCAGAAAATCAGTGGCTCGGCAGACAGAAAACGGACTGAAAAACCTTGAATTGAATAAATATACACGGTCTGACATATAAAATTTAATGGCTGCTCACGCGTTCATCAAGACATTTCCTGCTACGGTAACACGTTTATTTTATCACCCTGTATCTTTCTTATCTGTACTACTGCACTTCCTGTTAATTAAACAATTATTGCGGAACTAATATTACCTGTACAAATTCTCTGGAATTTCTAACGCGATAAACTTGAAATTCTTCTACTTCATAATGTGGAACAGTTTCACGTCATTTATCCAGGGTGATTATCAAGAGCTATTTCAAACAGTAGCTAGGTACTATTAAATAGAAATCAAGGCGAATAATTTCATATCAATGCCACAATTTGTATCATAAATATACGGACAAATGTTGAGGGGTACTAGGGGACGCCAAAACAAACATTTCTTTGTTATAAACATTTTTTGGTTATAACTTGTGTAAATTTGAGACAATTTTCACAAAACTTGAAGAAACTTGAATAAAATTTAGTCATTTCACGTTTTGTAATGTCTCCCAGTGGCGTAGATATCCATGTTTTTTTTCCTCCTTTTCCCTCTCTATTTTTTACAATACTGACTTTATTGCAAATACAAAATCGTCGCTCATTAGCCCACGAATTTCAGAACAAAAAGGTATTCTTTAATTTTTTCATACGGAGCACCGTTTTTGAGATATTTGGAGGTTGCTCAGGTATTGTTGGGTCATTTACATTGAAAATAATTGATTATTCTTAATGATTGATCAGTGACATTGCCTGAGGAAACTTCAAATATCTCCAAAATGGTGGGCCGTACAAAAATAACTACAGAATACTATGTTGTCCTAAATTGCATGGGCTATATAATAAATAGTGCGTTTCTATATTTGGAATAAAGTCAGTAGCGTAAAATATAAAGAGGAAAAAGAAAAAAAAAAAGAAAAAACTCTGAATATCTACGCCACAAGAAGACATCTATACAAAACCTGAAATCGGAAAATTGAAGATCTTTATTCGTTTATAGTTTTTTTTCAAATTATAACACCCTTTAATCTCGTTTTTGGACAAGGTTTATTAATAAAGAAATGTTTGTTTTGATGCCCCCTACTACCGCTGAAAGTTTATCGGCATATACAGGGTGTCCCAGCTTATTCGAAGCGGTCTCTGTAGGCCAAACGATGGACTTTTTCAAAAAACTTTTTGAAAATTCAAGTACAGGATCACAATGGCCATAATTTAAAATTATTTTGGAGTATACAGAGTGTCCCATATGACAGTGGCATATCAAAGTTATGTTTTTTTAAATGGAATGCTCCAATGTTATTGCATTTTTAGATTGTTTGAGAAGAGAAAATAAGATTGGATTTTACAGTTGGTGTTTAAATTCAGAAGTTTTTGAGTTATAAACAAGTGAAAATCGTCATTTTTCAAGTTCAAGGGCCTGTACAACGAAAACGGTTCAAGATAGAGAAAAACGGCTTACTTGTCCCTATTTTAACTTTTCATGTATTATCCTATGATGTGGATGAAATGTTTGAAACAGGGTGATAAAAAATTTGCAAAATTCTGAGATTTCCCCACGCGTTGCCAAATAAAAAAATCAAAGAAAGTACAAATGTTTCTATACCATAGGATAGTACATAAAAAGTTAAAATAGGGCCATGTAAGCCGTTTTTATCTATCTTGAACCATTTTCGTGGTACAAAGCCTTTAACTTGAAAAATGACGATTTTCACTTGTTTATAACTCAAAAACTTCTGAATTTAAACACCAACTGTAAAAGCCAATCTTATTTTCTCTTCTCAGAGAATCTAAAAATGCAATAACATAGGAGCATTCCATTTAAAAAAACATAACTTTGATATGCCACTGTCATATGGGACACTCTGTATACTCCAAAATAATTTTAAATTATAGCCATTGTGATTCTGTACTTGAATTTTTAAAAAGTTTTTTGAAAAAGTCCATTGTTTGGCCTACAGAGACCGCTTCGAATAAGCTGGGACACCCTGTATATGATACATCCTGTATAACATAGGTAATACAACCAATTACCGTCCTTGGGTGTTGGTTGAAAAATAGAAGCCGTAAAACTATTAGAGCGCTCATAGAACCCTATCCTTCATTTTTCTGCGTTGTTGGATCTAACTTCAAAAACCTGCCAACAAATTTTTTACAACTCAAAAAACTGTCAACAAATTTTCCAAAGGGAGATATGCTAAGGCGTGCAAAGTCACTCCGCGGTTTTCGACCCCTGTTTTACAAATAATTTTTTTTACAATTTTGATGAACCAATTTCGATGTTTTTTTTTTAATTTTTGGCTGCATTTACACCTGTAATTTACAGGGTGATCTCAAAAAATCAACTGTGTGCTCTTCTTGATTTTTCTTCTCGATTATGAAAATGTAAGCGTTTTTAAGCCTCATATTGAACGTAGAACTTCAGGCAAGAAAATCCAGCAAAATTCTTTTTTTTTTTTTAAAGGAGGGTAAATCCATTATGGATACCCATGCGTTGGGTTATGTGGGAATCCCACCCACTAAAACCCCCTCCTTTCGAGGGCCGTCTGATTCTTGGTCACCGGAAGCACATCAGCCTCATGGGCTTATTGTGCACCCCCTTTTACTTCATGACACACATTCCATCAGTCTGGTTCCCTGAACTAACTTGTACAGCCCCGTTACTGAATGAGTTTCATATTCTTCCGGACGCATTTTTGGTTGTCCGTATATTTCCTGTCTTCTGCGGTCCAGAGCCTCGCATTCACACAGTACATGTTTGGCTGTCTCCTGGGCCCTATTGCATTCTCGGCAACTTAGGTCTCCATTGAACAGTTCTATTTTATTTAAGTGTTCTTTTAGGGCACTATGTCCCGTTAGTAATCCCACTGTAATGCGTAACTGATTCCTGCTAAGTAATAGTAGTTCTTCAGTTGTCTTTTTTATGGGTCCTTTGATAAAGGCTTTCCCATGTTGGTGTTTGGTCCTTTTGTCCCAATATATTTTGTGTTTTTCTTTGACCCATATATTAACCTGACCCCGTGCTGTACTTTTTGGTACTCCCAGGGCAGGTTCTGGGCCAATGTATTTAGCCGAGGATCCTCTTCTTGCTAGCTCGTCGGCTTTTTCGTTGCCTGTGATTCCTTTATGTCCTGGCACCCACATCAAGGTTATCTTATTGCGTTCTGCCAGGGTTTCGAGATTTTCACGCCATTCCCACAGTAGTCTAGACGTTATCTTGGGGCTTTCTATAGCCCTCAGAACCGCCTGATTATCTGTTAGTATATTGATCCGTCTATTTTTGTAGGCCCTCTTATTGTTTATGCTCACGCAGTGTAGCATAGCGTATATTTCCGATTGAAATACAGTTGCCCACTGCCCGAGAGATATGGTGTGTTGAGTATTTTCCAACTCATTGTATATGCCAGCTCCATGCAGTTCCTTGGTCGGTCTTTGATCCGTCAGTGTACCAGGTTATTCCAACCAGCCTGTTGCTGTCTGTGGGCTCATTGCATTCTCATATTGGGTCCAAGTTCCGCATATTTGCCCCTTGGTTCTTCTTGCAGCCTTAGTCGTGCCAGTCTTGCCTCTCCCATTATCATTAGATGAAGTGGTGGGAGGTCTAGAAGGACTTCCATTGCTGCAGTTGAAGTAGTTTTCATTGCCCCCGTTATTCCAAGGCATGCGAGTCTTTGCACCTTGCTAAGCTTGTTTATCGCGGTATTTTGTTGCATCTTTGTCCACCATACCAGAGATGCAAAATTCTTAAATTGTTCACAAATGAAAATGAAGGTTAGTTCGGAGACAAGCTGATTTTCATGCAATTTTTCTCCCAAAACCTGTTTCCAGAAGAAATCTAAATAGGTATAATTTTTTATGATGCAATCATTAGTTTTTAATATTTGTTCTGAGTCAATTTTAGTCCCTGGATTTTCTCGCCTGGGATTTTAGCTTCAATACGAGGACCGAACTTAAAAAATCGGTGGTCGAGGTCGAGGAAAAAAATTATGCACTTTTTGATATCACCCTGTAAATACAATAAAAAGTGTAAATAAAATAAAATGTACCTAAATAAAAGTGACAAGAAAATTTATGTGGAAAATAGGAGTATACGAAATCCTTGGAGTGACTTTGTACGCCTTCACATATCATATCACTCGTAGAAACTGACTGACAGTTTTTTTTTTTTTAGATTTATATGCAGAAAAATAAATGATAGGGCTTGATGATAGGCGAAAACAAAATCGAAATCACGTGGGAATATCGAAAGTTATCTCCAATAAAAATCAGGCAAAATTTTGGGGTGCGACTGCGACTATTCCATTTTTATGTAGTAGTGTAAGTAGATGTTACCATACAACGGGGATCTGATGGGGTTTGACTCAAAGTTAGCTGCATATAAGAATCCGTACATACGGTAAATTTTCCTATGAAAAAACTCGTAGTGCTTATATCTGCATATTAATTCAGTTGAAAGTTCTGTTATGTTATTATAACACAAGGACAAATTGCCTGCTTATAAAAAAATGACTCAAATCACTATTATTACAGTGGGGAACAAGCAGCGAATCTAACTAGTTTCGAAGTTTAGAATCAAGCCTAGGATAAAATATGCAGATAGGAAACACGAACATAGAGATAAATGATCAAACTATAGCTAACTCATCAAGCATTGCCACAAATGTTCTCCCGGCTCCTACCGAGTCGGAGTTAATTAAGATCTAAGAATTTACAAGTCCCATCCAAGATCAAGGCAGTGAAAGCAAAGCCTAAGCGAGAGGAGAGGAAGCTGCTCTGCTTCTCCGGGGGATTTGCAAATGACTTTTCGATGGCAGTTACCTAATGCATTCACGAATTGCGACCGCGGCTATAATAGCGGACGATATTATGCACTTGGACTTAAATCTATCGATCAGGCCCGGGCCTCATGCTCAGTTTACAGAGTTTGTAGCCAGCAATGGGCGCAATGATCAGGAAGTATGTGTTTGACTGTTGGGGTGAAGCTGGAGGTGCAATGAACCGTAATGATATTCGCTCAATCGGAAACTAATATATACGTGCCGCTGTCGCTCATTTGCTTCTGATCACGTACTGATTACATAATATAACGCCTCGTCATTAACTGACGTATGCGGATCTCATTTCCCGTTCACAACACACAAGATCAACCCGAAGTGGCGACCTATAGTCTCTTGTTGTCGCCGTAACTAGCCCTTGTTGTCCCTCTAGAATTAGACAGAAGGACATTATTAATCCCTTTGCTACAATCAAATTAATTATTGCGAATGGAAATAGAAATTTGTACATCAGCGGCTGTTAAGAGAGAACTCTAAGAACGGGATTATTATCCGAATGCAACTTATAATACTTTTTCTTATACAGTCTACATTGTCTAGGTAAGTAAAGGTAACAAGAGTAATTTAATTACGATCGAAGGTAACTTTACTAAACTTAAGATCGTAATTTTTTCACCAGCATGACGAAGCTGCACCACATTTTATGAAGTTCTCGTTCTGAGGCTACTAATAGAACGACTAGGAAGAATTTAATCGTCTTCAAAACCGTCAATGATTGGAAAATGGCAGTTATGCCTGAAGATAACACCACTAACACGGTTGATCAACACTAATAATAATAATAATTGTAGATGAACTTTTTGTCTGTGATTTCCCCATTTTCCTTTTTACGCTGAAGAAGAATTAATTGTAAGAGGGTTGTTTTCCTTGCGGACGCTCGAGCAAACTTTTGGTTATAGAGGTGCTCATTTTATCTGAAGTCCCGCCAAGGGGATGAACTTGGATAGTTAAATTTATCACCCAAATGTGTCCGCATCGATAAAAAAATAACCCTTTTTCGGCGTTTTTTTTGAGCCATTTCGTGTTTGATGGGCCAGTTTTTAGGCGGAACAGGTTAGCTACCTTTGCCAAGAGGATGAATTTAAATAGTTGGAATTGTTATCCAAATATGTCCCTCTCGACAACAAAATTGGGATCAAAAAAGTGATTGATGAACGTTGGACCAACGTTCCCCCACCCTCACCCCGTCGTAAGATTGCCCCTCCTTTTTTTAAATCTTAATCTTGAATGAGAGTCCATTTTTTCTTGCTTTTATTGCTGAATCGGATTTTACGGTGGAAAATATGGTAATTTCTCCCCCTTCCCCTTTTCTGCAGGCGAGGCGGGTGGTAAATTTGAGACTCTATAGTTAGGAGCGTTTATCGTTCATTACCGATACGGATTTTATGGGTAAAATACGTTGAATTTGTCTGAATTTCGAAAAACAAGAATTTGTTTGATTACAGCGCCATCTATATGAATCGAAAAAAAAAATGTTACAGATAAATCCCAAGTATTTTTGGCCTTAAAATCCGAATCTGCAATAAAAAATTAGGTTCTCATTTGAGATTTCAAAGTTGCTCCCTCCCACCACTAGGGGGTGAAAGTGGGGGTATTGTGGGATATCCCCCTCCCAGACAAACAACTTCCATTATCAATTTTTTGATCCGATGCGAAGTTTTTTATATATTTCAATGTCTTCAGATGAATTGAGCACTAATTTGCAACTAATTTCGCGAGACGGCCAACTATAAGGAAAAAATTTGGAAAAGGACATGCGAAAGGATTTGAATAAAGGATTGAAATAATTAACACGAAACAGTCAGATTGTTCCTATGTGCCATTTAAAAAACACGTATATTTGCAAGCTGTTAACCCCCTTAATTAATTTCCAACCCTCCCCCCCCTCCTAACTGGCAATTCTTCATGCTAGAATTAGTCATGAAATTCAAGCTATGTTGATTGGTTGCGGCACGCTCAGGGCCATTTTTCAGTACAGCTAGAACCTGCAAAGAGAAAGGGAGGTCCTTTTTTTAATGACTCATGAAACTGGCGAAATGTATTAATAATCCCTAATTCTGGGATAAAACCGGCAATTATTATAATGGATAAATCCCGCGGGTGTCGGTTGCTTCTTCAAAGGGATTACAAGGGGTAAGCTCACGCATGCATCGAGGTTTTTGGCTTAATTAATTTCTTAATCAAGGATGTTGGGATTGATGAATTTATTTTGACTTATCCTCTTTTGCCTAGGGCGCTCGTCGAATGCGTTGATGTCAAAATAAATCCTGACTAATCAAGGTTTATATGGTGCTTATAATTTTGTCATAAAGGCGGTTTCGGGCTCTAAAAAAAAACATCGTTTTTCACATCATATTATATGCCATCATGGTACAGGGTGGCAAGAATAAAAATTTCCTGTATATGGATTTGTCTCGAAACGTTTTTCCCTATCTCTCGGGTAAATCTTAAATCATAAATACCGCAGCCCCTCCTTTTGGACAACTTATACATATATTCGGAATCTTAGAGAAAGGACTACAAGAGAGTATAGAAGACTAGAAGAAGAAGAAGAAGAAACAAAAACACTCTCGAGTGTCTGGATATGCGATGTATAGTGATAGTGATTTGTCCAGTTTTACAGAAAAAAAGAAGAATATCTCTGGGACGACGACCAGGCGCAGTATCTAAATCCTGACGCTCTGAAGAAGGCTGCGTGTCCTGTATTAGAATAATATCTACAGGAAGCTGTAGAAGAAAAAGAAAGAGTCTTTAAACTCCTGCTTTGAAGTTTATTGAAAATCTTGTTCAACAATGATCAAGTAGGTCGAGTTTCGAGTTCTAAACACTATAGAGGTCTAATTTATCTATAATTTCATACTTTGATCAGAAATATCAGAGAGAGGACTACAAGGGGGTATAGAAGACTAAAAGAAGAAGAAGAAACACAGACACTTCCTCGGAGGCTGGATAGGGTGTGTAGTGAATAGGAATTGGTACAGTTTTGGCAAAAAAAAGTATGAAGAAAATCTTCATATACTCTTCTGGGGTCCTATCACGGGGACGACGATCAGGCGCAGTATCTATATCTTAACGCCCTGAAGAAGGCTGCGTGTCCTGTATTAGAACAATACCTACAGCGCTAATGGGAGCTGTAGAAGAGAAAACGAGAAAAGAATCCTGCTTTGAAGTTTATTGAAAATCTTGTTCAACAATGATCAAGCAGCTCGAGTTCTAAACACTATTAATGGGATCTGATTTACCAATAATTTCATACTTTTCATACTTTGATGAAGAATCTAATCATGATTGAGTAATTTTGGAATTGCGTATATATCAGCTGGTGATGGTGCCATTAGTAACAAATTTTCTGTAATCAGATAACTGCCATTAAAATTCTTGAGATTCCTTTTTGTGTTATTTTTTTTTGTGGTTGTGCTTGTTTCAGAATTTCAGGCGAAAGGTATCATCATGAACATCAAACCGACTGAAAAAAAAGCGTAACAAAGAAGTGCATCGAAATAAGACACGGGAGATAGCCGGCTTAATAATAATTAAGGATAATTATAATTCTGGATGTTTTCACAGCGATGATGTAGCGATAAGTACTAATGATGTTTTTAACCCGGGTTACGAAACGTGTATCCTGTCAAGTTGTCTCAAGGATGCAGTGTCGTTATTTATAAATATTATGCGCTGCACGACCGATTAATCTTGCATTAAATTTAAATACAATCGTAAAAATGCATTTTTCATATTCTTGCGGGGCCGATCTCGTCGAGTTGTTTTTACTTCTTGTAACCTGTCTGACATTAAAATACAGCGTGTCCTCGCGTTTATCTGGGATCTCGAACTGTTTTAAATAGACTCCGGGGACTGGATGGTGGCTGGCTTCCGAACCCAGCAGATCGACGGGCATACCTTTTACGCTTCAAGCTCCTCTTTTCTTTTACTCCATCCGACTGTCTTTCGCCGAGTTTTTAATCAGCAGGTGTTCTTTCTTTTTCTACTTCAGAAACGATCTGCGCTATTCCGCTCTTTTTGCCGTATACCTTCTTGCTACTTGTACAAGTTTTCCAATTGATCTGTCAAAGAGCCGGGTTATTACAAAGTATTAGCTGGAGTTTTTGTAGCTGTCTTTGATATTTTTTTATTCACATCTTCTCTCTCTCTCTCTCTTTCTCGCTCTCGCAGTAGATATACTTACCTTTATAATACAAGGTGTTTCTAAATGGAGTACCATAAATTGGAGGACTTGTAGATAAAGTTAAAAAAATACGAAAATGTAGGCAATTTTTTTTTCGAAAAGGCTTTATTGATGAGATACAGGGTGTTAAAGAGTCGACCGACAGACCACTCTTTTGTTAATATTTGTTGAAACAATAACCCAACTGAGACAATTTTTTGTGTGTAACAACAAGTTATAAAGAGCAATAATCAGACAAATTTTCGGTTTATTTCAATAAGCCAGTGGCGTAGAAACAGGGGTCGTTTGACACTTTTCACTCTTTAAAAAAGTAAGGGCTAGGTTTTTTGATGTCTTATTACTTTTTTCTGAATCAACGGTCTCTTTACAATAAAAAAGCCATACTTGTTTAATTTGCCCAGAGGCGTCCGTTTTTGAGATATTTGCAATTTTGTGTCAGGACGTCAGTCGCTTTATGTAAAATACACTTAAAAATTTCATTTAGGTATTAAAATTGTGAAGGTAGCTTTGAAATTTAAATAAACTAATTTTTGGACTTACTTGTCAGTTTGACATTTCATATCCGAAGTGAAAATTAAATAATATTTATTGTCAAGAAAACTATTCAACACATAACAAAACATAAGTAATTGAACATAACATACCTAACATAAAATTACCTAATGATTGTCTAATATTGCTCGAAGTGTCCTCCGTTTGCACGTACACATGCATTTAAACGCTGCTCCAACGAAAATATTATTTTTGGTTGATTTGATAATCGTTCAAATGCATTTTTTTTTTTTTTACACAAAATTGCAAATATCTCAAAAACGGACGCCTCTGGGCAAATTAAACAAGTATGGCTTTTTTATTGTAAAAACCGTTGATTCAGAAAAAAGTAATAAGACATCAAAAAACCTAGCCCTTACTTTTTTAAAGAGTGAAAAGTGTCAAACGACTCCTGTTTCTACGCCACTGGCTTATTGAAATAAACCTAAAATTTGTCTGATTATTGCTCTTTATAACTTGTTCTTACACACAAAAAATTGTCGCAGTTGGGTTATTGTTTCAACAAATATTAACAAAAGAGTGGTCTGTCGGTCGACTCTTTAACACCCTGTATCTCATCAATAAAGCCTTTTCGAAAAAAAATTTTCCTACATTTTCGTATTTTTTTAACTTTATCTACAAGTCCTCCAATTTATGGTACTCCATTTAGAAACACCTTGTATATACCGGGCGTGGGAATCAATTTAACAAATTAATTACTTTTCTGATAAAAAATTGTCTTCTTAACCTTCAATAAAGGGGGTGGTGGGGTGGAAATAACATGATTAATAAAGTCGTTATATGGAAAATTTATTTGCGGTGTCAGTGTCGGTGGACGGTGACTATACTAGTAAGTGCTTGGTGACTCTTCTTTTATAATAACGTAGGAAATACATAACAGATTCAGCCGGGTTATTTTAACGAAGGACATTAAAGAAAATTACACTGAATTCCACCAGCATAGGAGAAGTATTATTTCATGTCACATATCGCATAGCTTGTTGCTTGTTGCATTAAAAAAAGGTAAAATAATAACACCATTCTAGCGCTGCATTTTCTCATCGATCCACAAATGGGTAACGAGCATTCCAGCAACACGAGAAACACCTGAAGGAAGTGAGATTTTGTATGAATAAAAGTGTGTCTTGTTTAAGTTCCACTACATTTTTATTAGATCACGTTACCTTGACAGACCTGAAATATATGCTCTTTCAGGAAGGCCATAATTCTGCTTATAATTCCGCAAAACCACGACATTTTGTCTGCCCTATTAGGTTTGCACGACACCTTTCATTACAGTTTCCTCCACGGCATGAGACCTTCTTTTTAATATTTAAACAATTTTGCTCTTAGTCACCGACTTACTTACTTACTCACTTACTCACTTCGACTTGGTTTCCCGGAAATAATCTTTAAATCGATACTAAGCTAAAAGTTCGCGCTGCTGCTGACATCAAACGTCGTTTAGCTGCGAAATGCATTTATCTAGAAAGGTCTATTAATTCCAGGTAAGTATAACTTTTTTAATAAGATACTTTGTAAAGCTTAAAATGTATAAAAGGAAACTTTCAGGGCATTATAATTAAAAACTCCAGGACGCCTTATTGAACAGAAGTGAACCAGTGAACCTCTCGCAATAATCTGCTTGGTCTTACACTTTTCCTAGTCAGTTCTTCTGTCCCATTTCCTTCTCTTCTTGTGATGAACCGTTCTTCTCGATCTTATATCTGTAAACAAGGATTCTCTAATTAAAATTTCTTATTAGAGAATTAGATGAGACTTTTTTTTTAAATAATTACCCGTATGTGGGTAGATATATATTTAATCAATTATTTCTGTGAAATAATTTTATAATTAGTAATTAGAAGAAATTGTAGTCAACTTTTTTCTTAGTACGATTCATTAATATTAATTTAATTAAATAAGAAGAACTTATTCATTGATTTATAATATTTATTCCTATTGGATATAACATAAGGAATAAAACTTTTAATTTTCTTCTGTTTCTTCCTTTTACAGCTACTTACATACAGGGTGGAACAGCCAAATGAAATAAAATCTCAGTTGTCCACCCATATTTATAAAAAAAAGACAGACATGTCAATTTAAGAGTATGAAATGACGCAATCTCTATTCCAAAATTGTTTTGAAACTGAAATGTATGTAAGAACGAAATAGGTAGCTGATTTGTCAAGCATCATATGTTGGAAAACGTTAAAAAACTCATTTTGAAAATTTTCAATACTGAAATAACTTTTTCCTACGACCACTATACAAAACACTACTTTGCGCATCGTTTTTTGTGCGCAAACTAGCAGATTTCTCACGTATCCAAAACTGTCCGACAAAGTGACATAACGCATAGCCAAAAATCGTTTCCGTACAGTTTTAATGTAAACAATAGTGATGGGCGGTAACTGAGAACTCAACTGTTACTTATTTTTAATGGAATAACTAATAACTATTCATTTAAAGCTTCAAGGTAATAAAATAAACACAAATGGGATAATATAGAACCCGACAAGACTATAAAATATAATATACCTACTTATTATTCTCTTGTGGCAGTAATTATTAAAATTTACGAGTTGATCGCTAATAACAGCATTGGTAGCGTTCAAATCAAATTCACGAACGTGAAAATAACTCGCCTCGCACACCTCTACTAACTTCAATCGACGACGCACAGCGCCTGCGTTGTGTGGAAGTTGCATATCTACCATGTCTCCACGCTCACGTTACTTATTTTTAGTTTATACGGAGTCTAATAATAAATAATAATAATATTGTCGGTAGAATTCAATGATTTAACAGTATATAATAGTAATATTAAAAAGTCATCGGTAGAATTGAAAATAATACCTACCTAGGTAGTCTGAAAAAATAAACTTTAGTTATATATATATATATATATATAATCTAAGCCTTTCTACCCGTAGGTGTAGGCATTGATCGCTGTCATTTCACTTCATACACGAATTTACGCCATTTTTTCTTGTCCATCGCCTTGTTTTCTGCCTCAGCTGAAGTGATTCCTCTCGCCTCTAATATTCTGTTGATGTTCTGGTCCCATGAGGTCGGTGGTCTGCCCTTTTTTCTCCTCTCCTGTCTCCTTGCCACCCAGACTTTCTTGACTGGTCTGTCCCTATTCATCCTCTTCAGATGGCCATACCATCCCAATTGACGGTTTTCGATGCGGTTTGTCACTGGTTGCACCTTAAGTTGTTCTCTGATTAAGTCATTTCTTACTCTATCTCTTCGTGTTACTCCTAGGACTTTCCTGAGATATTTCATTTCCATGCTTACTATCGCACTTTTATGTCTCTTGGTGAGTACTCAGCTCTCACACCCATAGATTAGGATGGGCACGAAAACTGCGTTAAAAACACTTATTTTGGTGTTTCTAGAAATCTCCTTCTTCCCTATGAAACTGTTCTTCAGGTTATGGTACACATTAGCAGCACTCTGGATTCTTGCATTGATTTCTTGGTCTTGGTTTCCCTGGCTCTCTACGTGAACTCCTAGGTATTTGAAGGAGTTCACCTGTTCTAGGCTCCTTCCATTCATTTCTACGCTTATTCTATTATCTGTCTTACCAGTAATCATTATTTTGGTTTTTTCTTCATTTATTTTCAGTTTCTTTTCAGCCAATTTTTCATTACATATGTTGAGATTTTTTCTGAGATCTGCTTCGTTTTTTGCGAAGATTACAAGGTCGTCTGCGAATGCGCACTCATTTATCCACACAGGCTCCATGCTATGATATCCCACGAATACCTTCGATGTTTTATTTCTGGTCTCTTTCATTACGTCATCCAGTACCAAGTTAAACAATATGGGGCTCAGGACACCCCCCTGCCGGACACCTTCGTTAACTGGGAACTCTTCCGATTGCATATTGTCCGTTCTTACATAGCTTCTAGTATCTGTATAGAAACTCATTATTGCTCTCGTTAAGTTCGAATTAATTCTTCTCTTAATTAGGGTCTTTTGTATTTCTACTCTTGGAAGTCTGTCGAATGCTTTTTCGAGATCAATGAATGCCTGGTATACTTGAATATTTGTATTTCTTATTTTTTCTGTAATCTGTTTGATTGTAAATATGTGATCATGCACACTTCGTCCCCTTCTAAACCCACTTTGAGATTGTTCGAGTTTAGAGTCTACTTCTTTCATCAGTTTGGCCTCAAGTATTCTTTCGTATATCTTACATGATATGCTTATAAGAGTAATCCCACGATAGTTGTTGCAGTCTCTTTTGTCGCCTTTTTTTAATATTGGAACTATGACACCAACCCTCCAGTCTTCTGGAATTTTTGCTTCCGACCATGCTTTATTACAAATTTTTGCCAATAGCTCTTGCCCCTTCTCGCCAATGTTTTTTAGCATTTCTGCGGTTATACCATCTTTGTGTCTGAAGAAAGTGTTCATAACTAGAAGATTGTTTTCTATGCAGAAATTTATTATTCTAGCCCCATTGTTGTTTCTTACTGACTCTCCATGACTACCAATGACATCACTGCTTCTTTGGTCTTGTTTGCCAACTCTGCCATTTAAATCCCCCAAAATAACGATGTCTCCTTTCAGATCATCCATGACCTCTGTGATTTCTTCCCAAAATTTGTCTTTGACCTCTGCTCTATCATCTTCATTTGGAGCGTATAGTATCAGTATGTTCAGCCTGTTTTTATTCTTCAGATTCAATTCCACCATCATGAACCTTTCCGACGTTGTCTCCCATTTTGTAACATATCTAGTCAAGTCTTCCCGTATAATACAGCCAACCCCACCTTGTGCCCTTTTGTCTCTGTTTACCCCACTCAGAATAATCAGATGTCCATTGTTTAGTTTCCTTGATTGTTTACCCTTCTTTTTAGTTTCTGTAATGGCTAGGAGATCCAAATCTGCTTGTTCAAACTCATGCATCAACTCATGTTCCTTATCATTTATAAACCTTAGTTACCTATCATATTATAATGGATTGTGATTCCTCTGAATCTGAAGCAGAAAATACACAAACCTGAAGTAAGAAAACAAGCAGATTTGTGTTCTTTGAATTTGCTACCTATAGTTTCGAGAGAAAAATACGAATCTGCTTATAGACATTTCATAAATTGGAGAAAAGGTCATAAAAGCAGAGCATTGTCAGAAAAAATAATTTATGTGTTAAATTTGTTAAATAATCAATCTGTTAAATTGTGGTCGTAGGAAAAGTACTGTGTGAAGCACGTGCGGGAAAAAAATTTCACACTCGTGTGCATTGTGACACTCGACTTCGTCTCTCGTGTCACAATTCTTTCACAGTCGTGAGAAATTTTCTCTTTTCCGCACTTGTTTCACAATATACTATTTTAAATTTTCTATAGAGAATTATGTCAGTCCACGATGTCCACAAATTACATTTAATTAAAATTAAATTAAAAATAAAATTACATTTTATATAAATTATATAAAATATAATATATAATATAATATAATATAATAATATAATAATATAATATATATAATAAATATTATATAAATCTCCAAACGATAGAGATATAGGTAGAGAGATGTCCAACATGATTGTGTACCCACCAATTGTTACGCCACTGGATAAATATTGGTTTTGACATATTTTTCCTGAAGGAATGAATGGGTGTTACTTGTTACTTAAGTGTAGGTATGTACTAAATTTAAGGGTGTTTCCCTGGGCCAATTTTAAGTCCTAAAATATGTCCTAAAATGACTGGTTTCCAAGATACTTAAGTTAAGGTTAAGTTAAGTTAAGGTTTTTTTGCCTATTATTGCAAAAAAATACCGTCACTGACTTTCAAATTTTTATATTTTTTTTCAGATTAATCAGCTAAAAGTAAAAAAAAAATTTCACGATCCAGAAATCTTCTTTATAGCATCGATGAGGCTTAAATGCAACGAAATATAACAAACTTTTTCAACGAGAGGGGGAGGGGGGGCGTAGGTATTGTCGACTGGCCGGAAGCCGGGAATTTATGTTCACATTTTTGTTGGTCTTTTTCACTTTTGAAAAATAGATCTTAAATGGGACCGTAAAAACTGGTAAAAATGCAGAAATGCCTAAATTATAACACGAATAAATTGCTCTAAAAACGAATTTAACGAGTTTTTTTTTAATTTCTGTATTTGAAGTTACTTCTGCTGAAATTCTGAAAATACATAAATTTTTCTACAATTAGAGTTTAAGCGCGTGTATAAATCTCATTGATTCACAAACAAAGTGTTAAGAACCTGTAAATGATTAAACATTAAAATAACATTCGCCGCAGCAGCAAATTAATAATTGGCCAGAAGCCACCGTAATAAAACAATCCATTCAGCATGTAAAGGTATAAATAACATCAAAAAACCACCGCGAAAGGCTGCCAAAATTAAGCTCCTCTCGTTGTGGAAAAATCAAAATCCAAAAGTATGTAAATGTATCCAGCGTATGTACTCGCGCATCTGCTGGTGCTGGTGTTGGTGGTTTTTTTATTACGTACGTTATGAGTAGGTATATATAAATGCACGTCAAGATTTCTTTTTTTTCGCTTCTTTCAAATGAAAGATACACCTTCCAGTATTTTTTACTTTTTATATCCGTGTTTATTGTTCTTTGTCGTAACGAAATATCTTAAATGAGCTCTTGTCCAAACACTGTCACAACGTCTCTGTCGTCTTTTTTATACCTCATTCCCAATTATTATTTTATGGTATCCGATTCTCTCCGGGACTTTCAATTTAAAATATACACTTTCGTGTATTTTATTCTTTATGTTTTATTAAAAACGCTTTTTTTCATTTTGTTTTCAATATACAGACTGAGTGAATGGCAATACGAAACGGATCTAAAAAGGCCTAATTTAATTAAAATATCTGTTGGGAAAACGCGTATAGGGTAGCAGTCTATAAAAGCTTGTTTTACAGTTATGTAGGTACTAGTTTGGTAGCAGGAGAACAGCAGAAGGGAAATTTTTAATTAAATGTTATTCTCCATATTCATCCGCGACTGTATGATCCGTTGTTTGCGTGATGCTGGATGCTGGAATAAATAAAAGAAAACTTCATAGTGTGCGAGATTTGCTCTGATGGTGATGTTTAAATGGAAAATGCAAAAAGAGAATAACCTTTGTAGGGACATTTTTAATTACCTTTATTAAAAACTAGTTCGACTCATCAAAAAAGTTCATCTCTCTTTGTTCGGTTTTTTTTTAACTTTAATGAAAGTTCCTGGATTGAACAAGGGGAAACGTCAAGGAAAAAATAACATCACCGTGTATAGTTTCTATGTAGGAGTCAATATGAAACGAATTTAAAAAGTGCGCAATTTTTTTCTCTCTAACAAGCTATGAAATTGGTAATAAAAAAAACAGTATTCAAAGGGTCGCAATAATAATATTGAAACACCACCTTGTTAACTATTCTCTATCACAGGCAAAAAGGAAATTCGTAAAATTTGTAGACTGTTTAAATTTTTTTTTCTGTACCTAACGAGTTGGAATCATTAAGAAAAAAAAGGATCAAAGGAGACTAGTAATGCTTGACGCTGCTATAGTTAGCGTCGTTCTGACCCACGTGACGGATAGGAGAAACTAATAGAAACCATGCGGTATTCCCAACTCAAGGTATTGTAAGGGTTGATGGGTGAAGGAAGGGTATGCTCGACAACGACAGCTAGAGCTCGGGACGTATAAAAATGGGAATAAGGCAGGATGCGCAGGAACGAGTCTTCACCAGCTCCACCCAGTCATGTAGAATCAAATGAGTGATTTCGCAACTTCATCAGTGAGTGAGATGATATATGACAACGACAATGTCGAATCAGGTGTCCTTTTATGGAACTTTTATGGACCTTCTACTTTATTGGCTTTTCAGCAACATCTCCAGCCTCTCCTGAGTATCTCATTCCCAATTTTTATGTCCAGAAGTCTAGCGACAATCCTTGGAGAACCTGGCTAAATAATTTAATTCCTCCATACTTGTGGGACCAAAATGGTACCAACAAGAAATAACAGCCTAGCAGTATTGAGGGTTCTTCACGCTTATCCGCGCTACATCTCTTTGCGGATGACTTAGTGCTGTCGGATATCATTCCTCTGACTACGTTAATAAAGGTGGGTATCGTACCAGGGGGAAGCATAGTAGTAGAGGGGACACAATGCTAACCTTCCAGCAAGAGAAGAATCACACATATGAAGGTTCACCCTTTACCTCCCGCAACGATGTTCTTGCTGGTGGTTGATGGAGGCATTTTTTCGTCTTTTCTGACCCTTCACTCCTTGTGAAAGAGTGGGAGTTACCCCTGCTGCCTAAATCGCTTTGAAGAAGGGCTGAGGGGGGGTTGGTGTGTTCGTTCTGAGTTTGCAATCACCTTCAAACCAACACTACCAGTGATGGAGGGGGAGAGTTTCCTGGATCACCGGTTCTCGTCCCTGTAAGTGTGAGATTCCCATCTCTATATAAATGAGCTCCCGATTCCAGCCCTCTCCTGCGCCGTTTTTGGAGGGGGTGGTCAATCTCGATACAAGGGAAGCAGTAAATTTATTACCTGTTTAATCTAGATGACAATACCCCTTAAACGGAACACCTGGGAAAAGTACTGAGAGGTCAAAAACCTCCAGTTATCATCTTTTTTTACGAAGAAGACGGTCTAGACGTGAAAGGATACAATAAGCCTTCACCTTTTCAAAGACTCTTTAGCCAAAGATTTTTATGATAATTTACTTACCAGTTCTTTGAAATAATAACTACCTAATTTTTGACGTTCAATTTTTGATCTACAAAAATCCTTCCTCTTATAACTGACTTGAATTAGGCAAAATGTCATGTTGCTACCAGAAAGAAGATAGTTTATAAAAAAATACAATTTTTTTTATTCTTGGTATAGGTACATTATTAAAAAATATTAAATGAAAAGAGCAATTTTGGATAAGAATTAAGAGGGACAGTTACCCTACTACAGGGTGTCTTGCTAAGGTTGGCCACCGGCCATATCTCGGAAACTAATGGACCTATAACCTCATGTAAACCGTTTTCAGATATCTTGAGCCGTTCTAGTTCTACACTGCTTCGAAGTTGAAAATTTTCGATTTTCACTTGTTTATAACTCATAAAACGCTCAATCTAAATTCCAATAGTGAAAACCACCTGTATTCGATTTCTTCACACATTTGAAAAATATAATATTTTACAGGGTGTTTCCGTTAAAATAACGAAGTAGGTGTCAACTTCCGGTATTTCCGGAAGTGCGGCCATCTTGAAAATATTTTCATTGAATTTCTCGTGATCACTTATGTCTGGAAATTTTTTATTTTGAGGTTATAGGCCCATTAGTTTCCGAGATAAAGCCGGTGGCCAGCATTAAGCAGACACCCTGTATACTATTGAGAGAAAAATAATTTACATGAAGCTTCGTTTCTACAAAAAGACAATTCCACATAATTGCCCTTATTAGTCTAATGGTAAATTAAACTATTTTACATAAAAGCATCTCGGTCTATGCGTGTTGCAGCTTATTTAATAATTGTAAAGAAAGGAAAATGCTGCAGGAATCAGAATGAAAAGTGGGTTTTTGCATTCGTTCGGATTGCAGCAGAAGAAACTAAATGAGACGACCGGTGTCGGTGTGCAGAATAAAATAAAAAAAAAGAAAATAAAACGAAAAGTCTGATGTGCCTGATGTTTAAGTTCGGTCGTTGGCGCACTGAGAGGACAGGATGTATGGCGACATTTTTTATCCACGCATTATGAGCAAGCCATGTTTGTTGATGCTAATGTCGCGAAATGCAAGCAGCTATTTATCCCTTGTCGTAGGATCCCGGCGTAAACGTCGACTCTGAATGAAGATTTTTATATTTATTATGGAAACCGAACATATATTTCAACGCAAGCCTCCTTGAGAACTTATGTTACGTGACAAGTTCGACGCGAGAACGCATTCATATGCCAAAACGATGAAACACCATTAATTTTTTGACTTATTTAAATAGCCACGTTTCACTGAATAAACTATCCATCATCAGGACACTTTATCGCGTCATTTTTGCAGATCTATTCGTCATCTTTATAATCGCCTCTAATTTCCATTTCTCCCTGAAAACTCTGAATCACTATCACTGGAAAATATATTCTGATAATCTACATATTTATAATTATTGCATTATGTGTTAGAGGAAGCCATTGGCCATGCGGATTCGTTGAAACTAATTTTTATAATAATTATACCAATCGCTAAGAAAATCTTGTATTTATATGTTTTCCTGATTTTCTAACATATTTTCATCGCAAAAACTCATCCCAAAGCAACCTTTGATATTTTTTAAGGTCTCCGAAGGCCTTCTACACTCAAAATCCCAAATCTCAATTTTTGAAGAATTAAGAATTTTAAGTACCCCCCCTTGTGGGGTACTTAAAATTGTGCAAGAATGTGATCATTTTAGAACAATCGTAGAGAAAAAATGATCTGATCATGAAATATGATATAAATCAGGTGGTAGAACAATAAAAGGGATATTTAGGGCACATATAGTTGGAGTGACATTACTAGAATACTACACAAATGGAAGGTTTCAGGGCATATTAGAAAAAAATCACTAAAATCATTGAGGACAAGCTGGAGGGGACTAGAGGGTTGAGGTGTGTGTATTTTAATTAATAGCATCTATATATTTTGCACATTTAACTAACAGCAGGTTTGATTATTTATTATTTAACGAGCATATAGGAGGGCGCAATGAAATATTAAGAACCGCGATTTACAAGTTAATTTTTCCAAAAATACCCACTTAAATGCTAATAAAGATAAAATTAATAGCTGTCATGGAGAAATGTATATAGCTAATATGTAATTTCCAGTTAAAAATGCAAATCCTTGAGGCACATGTGCACGCCGAATCCGGAATAGGGTCTCGGGTCGCTGACCTTGAGAAGGGCTTAGCAATTATCGCTGGTATTTTCGCAAATGTCGCTTAATCACGACATCCTTGCTAAAATGGGCAATCGGATAAGGGTGTGCCAAAATAAATAATTCTGTCAAAATTTAAAACTCCATTTATCCACTATTATTATTACACCGGTTAATCTGATAGATCATGCATCGAGCCGGTTTTAAAGGGCACGTTCGTGACTGGCAGGGACTTTTTATATGGACGCGACGCGGTAGACTTCACTTTATAATCGCAAACTTTAAACTCTAGACTGAACCGATAATATCTGTATGGATTAAGTACTTAGTCTGTTCTAAATCGAGGGTGAATAATCCTGATAAAGTTGCTTGATAGAAACGATTTTCTAGCTAACGTTGGCGAATTCCAATCTAATCACATGGGTTCTGGTCTGGAGTTGGAGTGGCAACCACATGTAAGGATACTACTCCCTCTCCCACCCGAACCCGCACCGAGAAAGGAAAATTTCAGACGCGGGTCGACAAACAGTTTAATAATTTCTACCCCTTTAATTGCATCGATTTTACTCGGCTTTTCAGACCAATTAGAGACTGAATTAATCAATGTGAGAGGTATGGTTCGAGTTTAAAAATTAATTTAACTGGTTAAAATTTCTTCATCCGACTACCAAGTACATTCAACTTACAATAAACTATCTGAGATTCGAGAAACTTGGCGCTAAGTGAAAGCAAGAGTTAGTGTTAGTAGTCTTCCGATATCCCCTGCTTTGGCTGTCATTTATTCTCTTTATTGAGCTCAAACCAAATGTCAGGAGAACAACAATTTTCGATATACTCCAGTAATGGCTCAGCTTCTGGCAAACTATATCGAAACTATTATTAGTGTGCCATAATTTCTGGTTTTCAGCCGAATTAACAGCAATAAGGATGAAGGGGCCCAAAATTATTTCCTATACATTATTGCCAGCAGTAAACTAATTATTAATAGAAGCTGTTAGCCAATTATTTCAATTCTGTGGTTCTAATTAATGCCACGACGACAGAAAGTAAAACTGGTCAGTTCTGGTTGTAGATGAATCACGCATAATATAAATTTAAATGTATTTTGAAAAGGTTAGGTCAGGTTTGACCGGGGAAACACTCCCATACTGCAACGCGCCATGGGGTCTTCTCTCGTTGACATGGGACAACTTCACTGTTAGCGGCGAGAGTACCTGGATAGAAGACGAAAACTTAAGTAACAAGCAATACTAAAGCAAACAACCCCAAAAAAGAAAGGTTCATAGTCAATGAACAAGAACTCACACGAGGTAAAAGAAGTATACAGAGGAAGTATACGGAACATATTGGTGGAACGTAAAAGTCGCATAATTGAGAAACGAAGGAGATAAGATATCAAAGAAAAATCAAAAATGCCAGAAGCGCAAGGCAAACAAAAATAGAACAGTGCTCCTGAGACCATAAGTACAAGAAATCGAAGATCTGCTTCGAATGAGAATATATCACTTAAAGAGGAAGCTTGAATTTGGAAGAAGCTGATAAATGGCAATGAAGATGATATTGGGATGAGGGGTTCCAAGTTATACAAAAACGGGGTGGAATAATGGAGTGGAAGTTGAATTTGACGTTGCAACCGAAAATATCCCCGTACAAGATTGGATCAACACTGTTTGCAATGAGTGAGGCAAGCAAGCAATACGAAAACAAACAATCCCAAAAAAAGGTACGTCAATGGACAAGAACTCGCACGAGTTAAAAGAAGATAGTGATTGAATATAACACAGGAAGTACTCAGAGTATATTGGTGGGACTAGGAAGTCTCACAACTGAGAAACGAAACCATAAGATGTCGGGGAAGCATAAAAAAAATTCCAGAAAAAGAAAGAGGTAAACAAAAAGAAAGGTTGCTGCTCCTATGACCAAGTACAAGAGATCGAAGAACCTGCCTTCGGAAGAGAATATCTAACTCAAAGAGGAAGCTTGAACTTGAACTTGGAATAAATGGCATTGAAGATAATATGGATGATAGGGATGCCAAGTTATATAGAAACGGGATGGGAAAAAAGAGAAGTGAAAGTTGAGTTCGCCGTTGAAGACCTGAAAAAGACGCTACTACAAAAAAAAAGTCATCGGGTCAATTTGTTTAAAGATGGAGATCATGCATACGATTGATGCTATAGAAACATTTAAATTGTTAGGGAGAAAAAACATTTCCATAAGAATCGGAAGCTTCAAAATCAATTCTAATTATAGAGAAGTCATGAAAAGTAGCAGAATTCGAGTCATATTGTACTGGATTTAGGAAAGGTGTCTCCACTATTATGTGGGTCCTGTGGTCAAGTGGATAGCGCTTTACCCCGCCGTGTCGATGGTTGGACCTTGGTTGGAAACTCACCAGCAGCGAACAACTATTTGTTGTGCTCTCGAGCTAAGATCGGGATCCACCTTGCGGAAGGCACTGGAATTGTATAATAATGCCTAGTAAAACCTCAAAACTAGTGTAAACTGATATAGGCTGGCTCACCACAGACATACGCGAGAGGTAGCCTGCTACACCCAATTATGGGCATGCCACTTTAAGAAGATCACCACCATAGAAACCATCAAGGATCAAGATTCAAGAGTCTTGTACAAGTGGTGGAAGATTCTAAAGTCTTGTACAAGTGGTGGAAGCGATCAATCGCGTCAATATAGACATAGAGAGTTCTATATTTGATGATGACGTTTGATGTATACTTTCAATTAGTCTAGTTGGAAGCACATAGTTACATAATCACAGAACTGATAAACAGGAACTTTAAAAATATAATTCTTGACGTGGTCTATGGTCATACCGACTGATGACAAACACCAAATCAGTTGCGGTGTTCCGCAGGGGTCAGTACTGGACCCTTTACTATGAAACTTCTATGTCAGATGGGTGCATGGCCTTTGCTGACGACTTGTGCATTCGTGTCGTCAACAGTAATACTAACAGGAAAACTAAATTTAACAGAAGAATATGTAAGTGGGTTTCTTTTCAAAGACTACTTCTAAAAATAAAAAAGGGCTTTTAAAAAAGGAACCAGATTCCATTTATGGCTATTAAATGTCCATTTTTATATATTTAATTTTAAAAAAAATGGGAGAACTTTTTTTTTTGTGAACTTTGTGAAAAGATTGTGAATTTTTGAAAGTTAGCTGCAGTTTGTCTGGCCTTTTCCTACATATTTTCTTACAGGTTGAAAATAATGTGGCCTAAATCAACAGGAAAAAACTTACAAGATGGTCTAGAAAACGGTAAGGCCTGGAAAATACTAATTTGATTTGTAAAATCCTTGAGGTCGATGTGTGTTTAGAACAAAGTCACATATTTTTGATAATAACAATATGACATAACTAAAAAAAAGTTACATTTTCTCAAGAAATTCTACTCGAAGATGGGGATTTTCCAATAATGCTAAAATGGGATTACCCGAAAAAGTAGGTGAGAACCTATTACAGGTTCTTCTAGATCAAAATTATTGTTTATTTAGCTTCAAGAGTTTAGGAGAAAAAAATCGATTAAACATTCAATGACCACTACCTAATTAGGTACCCATAACTAATTATCATGTAGGAATTGGAACAACTTTTTAATAAGTGAACTCATAAATTCACAAATACTACTTAGGTACAAATCGTTTCCCATTCAAACAGGTAGATCCATTATATTATAATCTATATAGCGAGAGAAAAGTTCAGGCTACCTCTAAATTCATTTTTATAATCCACAATCCAGCCAACCCAACAGCAAGACGACTGATTGGAGAAAAAATCCAGGGACGACCAGACCACTGACTGCCACAGGTCTTTATATAATGACTTACGTTAACAACAAACCAGCTCCCCGACAATAACCCTGCTCCAGTTCCGCGTCAGCTCCTTGGAAGACTCTCTTGGACGACTCTACCTCGGTGTTGCCTGAGGGGGTGACGTGCTTTTACAATGCGACTATACAAGATCTGCCCTCTATATATGCGTATTAGAGGTGGCCATATCAAGTTCTTAACGAGGGTGTGCACGAGAAGAGAGACCGAGTAGACTGTGCGACTCTTAAAGGAGGAGATGGTTCAGGTAACATTTTAAAAAGGAGGGTTTTTTATTCACAGTGACACACTCTGTCATCGTTAAAGTTGATTTCTTAAAAAGGGAGATATAAGCCCTTCTGGCGTAGGAAATTATTATATAGGGTGATGCGGTGCTAAGTCGTTATTAATTATTTTTCCGTTTAATTAATTTGCATCCAATATCTAACTCTAAATTGTTTGCTAACCTTTTAATTTTTGAAATTATTCAAAATCAAAGCATATGCCAAAATTTAGATATGTCAAATTTTTTTCAAAGTTTTTTATTAATTCATTTGCGTTTTTTGAAAATAATTTTGTTTAAAAACTTCAGTATTGGAGGCACACCAAAAGTACCATATTTTTTTCAATAGCACAAATAAGCTCAATTTTTGGTATGGTTGCTTTAGCCACGAGAATTCCCCTCCACTAGCCTTCCTCCATGAAGTCAGGTCATGGGTCATTGTTATGTTTTTCCCTTTTATTATTTTAAATTTTGTTTTTCTTTTTAATTTTCTTGAAATTTCAAGGTAAAAGATCTAACAATGACCCAATGACCTAACTTAGTGCAGAGGAGGGGAATTCTCTTCGTTAAGTAGCAACCGTATCCAATTTTTTAAATGGTGGCGTTTTTTTTTAGTCCCGTTTACAAAAAAAATAAAGTTTGATTTCCAAGTATGTATAACCTGCGACCTTTATAAATCTTTACACCCACAATAAGATTGTTCATTTTTTCGTAAATGTTAGACAATATTTTGGCTGAAATTTTTGGGCTTAAGAATTGCGCATCCTTGACGGTATACCTCAAGTCAAATTTAAAAAGTTGTGTATGTTTTGAAAATTGAAAAAAATTAAATTGAACTAGGGTGGAGTGGGGTAAGTGTAACCGAAAAAAAGCATAGTTGCTCTTCTAAGGCCCAGTACAGAGAAACAAATGGCAATAGGTAGACAATTTTTTACAGGGGGTTCCTTGTAGACTTACCAACACATTACAAATATTAACTTTTTAAAAATCTGATATTTCTTTATTCAGTAAAAAAAAATGGTGTCGATGTCAAGGTGTTACACTTACCCCGCAATTTGGGGCAAGTGTAACATTCAACGATAATTTACATACAAATTGTGTATGTAAGGAACTTTGGCAAGTGTAACATACTCATGAAAAATATCTTTTAAACAAAAAAAACCGCAAGATAATATCACTTTTAATAACAAAGTTATAAGCTTTTTTTGTAAATAAGAACCAGATTGAAACGTGACTGAACGTGAACAATTTTATTTAAAACATTATAAGCATCAAATGAAAGTGGGAAGGTTAATTCTCCTCACCGACCTATTTGAGGTTCCAACTAACCTGTTACACTTACCCCCTCTATCAATATAGAAGGGGTAAGTGTAACAGCCATTTTATAGGGTTAGGAGTTTTCCGTAACCGTTTTTCAACACAAAATATGGATTCCTGGTGAAAAACACCCCTGATGGCAACATTGGGTTTAAAATTTATTATGTCACAATAATTACAGAAAATCAATAAGAACAAGTCACACACTCCATATATAAGTAAATCTGCATGACGTTAGTAAAACTCTTGTAAAAAAAATATCCAGTTAATTGAAGAAAAAAAAACCGTTTATATATAAGATATATACTCTAAACCTTTTAAATAAAATACAAAACCTCCATTTTTAACCTTACTTTAAAAAAAATGGCCGACTGTTACACTTCCCCCGGTATTACACTTACCCCACTTCACCCTATGTAAATTGAAAAAAAACTACCTACTCTTCGTTCATGTCCATCATTTTTTTTTCAGCTATTATTGTCCGGTAAATGTTTAGTATGTTTTAGAAATAGTCCAGGGTCGAGGGTAAAGACCTCAATTTTTACGAACATCTCTGCCGCTCGTCCATGCTCAGGTAAAACCCGTTAATGTCAGCAAATACCCTCAACTAACAATTCCGGACGCTTCTATAGCTAATGCATTGTGTTTATTTAGGACAACTGCAACAGCGCCGCCAAGCGTTTGTGGGTGAGACTAAAAAGCTTTTTTGGTAAAGCACGGAGGGATTTTTAAATATTAACATTAAAAATAAAACTCGTAAGCATAATAAGAAGGATGACATTAGTATTACGAATTAGTATAACAATAAGTGGCACCGATTGCCGCGTGAGGGCGCTGTAAAACTTGTCGTTCGATTTTAGGGAGAGTACCTGGTATTGTTAGTTGGGCGTATTTACTGACATAAATGAGCATGGACTACCGGTAGATGTTCGTAAAGATTTCTGGTCGTTATACTTTCTAAAAACCCTCGAAAGATCTGTAACTTGTGAAATATTCATCTGATTGAAAAATATTTCCTAAAAAAGTTGCAGGAAATTGGATGTTTTATTATTTTTTACTGCGATTTTGAACCTAGGTGGCACTGGAGACAAGATATTCTCTAAAAACTGTTTTTCGGTGCAATTTTTCCAAAATGACGACGCGAGCGGTGCTCGCTCAAGGTCGCAAACTGAATATTAATGAGGACACCGAACTGTATAACTCAACCAAATTATAACTCGAGTTTTTGTAGCGAATACCCCCTTTTATGTCTTCAGTGGCTGGACTAAAAACAAAATAGAAGTTTTATCGACAGAAGAAATCTGCCTGGTCAAGTCTTCCTCTTTATGAACCCTTTTGCCAAGTCCATCATTGGTCATTCAATCTGGTGCTTTTCTTTTTTTATGGTCTCAAATATTTTAAAGTTATGTTTCTAATCGATCTCCTTTTTGATTCTAATTTTTATCCCACGCAGTTTGAAATAATTTTGTAGCTAGTTGTCCCTATATCTTTGATTTTAAAGACAACACTAATTATTACTAATTTGATTAATGCAAACTAGGTATAGGTAAGTGTACATAAAGAAAGATGAAACGTTAAAAATATGTATTTATAAAAGCGACTTTTCTTTATGATCATACTTTTCATCATCTTTTATAAGAACTTTTTTATTTCAAAGCGAAGCAGGGCAAAATACAGATTTCATCTCTGAAGCCGTATAAAAGTGGGGACCATTTAAAAATCCAATAGCGGCGCAGTTCCAAATTAAAGTTGGTGCATGAACTCTTTTCATCTTGACTTTTCTTAATAAAGATGATTCTTTTACAACCCGCGTGTAATTAAATGTGAGTGTATATAAACTGAGACCTATATTTGTGCAATTACTTAGCGTCATAAAAACCTTCAAAACGTTATTTACGGCCATCTTTTACTGGCGTCTCCTCACTCAGATTCGGTAAAAGTTTTCCCAAATTAAAGCGACGAAATGACATAAACGGTTTCGAGACGCTGTCCGATGTTATTATAAACTTTATTACATAAGCGATATGAGGTTTGAAAATTTTAAAAGGCCATTTTCTATTTTATTACATAAATATGTGCTTACTCGGGATGATTAAATTTTAAGCTCAATGGTTTATGAGATTCAATTATATTTACTGTGGCTTTATTACACCTACACTTATAGCTGGCGCTGGCGGTGGAGCTGGCAAAGCTACGTTTTTAAGGGTGCCTTTCTTCTTATCGTACTGTGGTATTCATTCGGAATAATCGGTGGTGCTGTGGTGGTTGGTGGTGCGGGTACTACTGGTGCTTCAAGGAAGCATCTGTAAATAAAAATAGTGCCTAAATGTTTTATTTCTGTCAAAATACAACTGCTAAAAAGCTTAACTTGGTTTTTCCTCTTTCTGTCTCGGTAATTCATACCTTCACTTAATTCAAAATTTATTCAAGAAAAGAAGGTCAATTTGAATAAAGTGAAGGCAGGAACGAGTTCCCGGTCAATACTGAACTGATTCAGCATGTCCTAATTAGTGATTTGCAAGGATACTACCATTAGCAGTTAGTAGGTATCTATCCGGCAGCTTAGACACTGCGAAATATAAAAAAAACATCAGCTCAAGGCTTCAGGAAACTAAGAGTTGGACGGACCATCTCCCAGGACGCAACTAAACAAGCACGAATGCGAATTAAGCGTTGAAAATTGATATGTGTGTGTGTAAAATATTAACAGGTAAAGACAAGCGCGCCCTTCCTTCTCGCGTGCATTCACGTCAAATCCTATATCGAAGCGTGATAAATAATAAAACCCCCGGGTAAAGTCGAGGTCGTAAAACTATATGAAGATTGATATAAATTGTCAATACCACCTCATATTATGCCGCCATTAACAAATTAAATTCAACACTTTATACGTATATATCTAGCTACACCTACTACACCATACTAGTAGCTTTTTCCTCGATCTATATTGGATTATTATTCGAGTTCCAATACGAATTTAATCAAATATATTATTATGTGTAATATCAGATACCAAAAATATATTTAGAGCGTGTCCTCTTTTCCCTCTTTATTACTGTTAGATATACAATACAGTAATAATAGCACCTATGATTATTTTATTAAGGGCAAAAAAACGACACGATATTCTACTCTTAATTTGATGTTTCTACAATAACTCTTTAATTTTCTCTGCAATAGGAAACAGATATAAAAGCTCCTGGGAATAAGAAATTAAAGTGTCATGAATAATAATTCCTGGAAACTAAATATTCTTAAAAAAATGAATTTTTTCCAGCAAAAATTAAGCTTAATAAGCATAAAATGAGCTTAAATTTTTCAGATCCTGGGAAAATTCCAAAGTTGGCCACTCTAGTCGCAGATGACGTCACATATCCACGAGTGTTGCTAAAATTATTCGTGACTTTACTAAAAAATGTCTTCTTAATACCCTACCACCTACATCAAACGTTATAGCTGGAAAAAATAAATTATAAAGCTCCAACATGAGCTTCAGTGAAATCTCATCTCAAATGATTCAAACCGTAGAAAGATTGCAGACTGGATAATTCGAGCTACATATGATGTCACACTTGTCCGAGAGAGTTTGTCAAATTCTTCACTAAATTCTTCGAACCGACAAAAAATCACCTCCCGAAATTTTGCGTTAAGAATCAACGTTAAGAGGTTATACCTGGGAAATAAAAATAATGAAGCTCCTGGAGTAAATTATGACAAATTTAGCCTTCTTACACACAGTCTACTCTATTTGGTAAAAAAATGGAGCTCACATAATGGTGAAGCTTAAATACAACGTTCTCGATCTTCAAGGATACTCAAGTTGTTCAGATCCTCGAAAAATTCGAAACTGGAAAATTTCAGCTGGAGGTTGGTATTTACGAAACACAGACATCAACCACAAAGAGGTTATGCCTGGAAAAAAAGAATTATGAAGCTCATGGACCTGGTATTAAAAAGAAAATTGCAGATCAAGCTTAAATTCAAAATTAGCTTCAGTGAAACCTCATTCAAATGATTCAGATCGTAGAAAGATACTAGACTGAAAAATTCCACCTGCAGATGACATATCAGATTTGTCCAAGAGTTTGTCAAATTTTCCCCAAATTCTTCGCACAGACAAAAATCACCTCCCCAAATTTGAGTTACACCTAAAAAATAGAAATTATGAAGCTCCTGGAATAAATTATGACGAATCTACTTGGTATAAAAATGAAGCTTGCAGCTGAAGTGTATAAATAAATGTGCTTCAGTGAAACCTCATCTCAAGTGATTGAGATAGTAGAAAGATTCCAGAGTGGAAAATTCTACCTGCAGATGAGATCACCTAATATTATTTTGAGAGTTTATTGTCAATAAATTATTTGCACTGACAAAATATCACCTTCCCAAATTTGCTTTAAGAGATCAACGTTTAGGAGTTTATACCTGGGAAAGTGGGAAATAGAAATTATGAAGCTCCTGGAGTAAATTATGAGGAAGTGAGCCTTCTAACACACAGTTTACTCAACCTGGTAAATCAAGCTCATAGAATGATGTAGCTTTTAAATACAACATGATCGAGCTTCGGTAAAATTCAGATTATTAAGATTCTCGAATAATTCCAAAATAGATAATTCCAGCTGCAGGTTGGTCAAATTCTTCAAATGGACAATAAAAACCATAACTTCACAAATTAACGAAATATAGACATCAACCACTAAGAGGTTATACATGTCAAAAAGGAATTATCAAGCTCCCGGAAAAAGAAGTACGGAATTGAGCAATCATTCTAATGCATAGTCTACCTGGCTTAAAAAAAGCTCACAGCGGAAGCTTAAATAAAAAATGAGCTTTACTGAAACCTCATTTCAACAGATTCACATCGTGTAAAGATTACAGACTGGAAAATTTTACCTGGTGATGAAATATATCATATTTGTCGAAGAGTTTGTCAAATTCTTAACCACATTATTCGAACAGATAAAAAATCACTTCCCCAAGTTTTCGTTAAGACGTCAACGTTAAGAATTTATGCCTGGGAAATAGAAATTATGAAGCTCCTGGAGGAAATTATGAGAAACTGGGCCTTCTAACACTCAGTCTACTGTACCTGGTATAAAAATGAAGCTCACAGAATAATGAAGCTTAAACACAACATGATTGAGCTGCAGTTAAACTCAAATTGTTTAGATCCTATCAAAATTCGAAACTGAAAAATTCCATCTGTAGATTGGTCATTCTTCATAAAAACTCCTCAAACAGACAAAAAATCTAGCCTTCCAAAATTTTGCGAAACCCAGAGTCAACCCGTAGGAGGCTATTAGGATAAAAATGAAGCTCACAGATGAAGCTTAACATACAACATGATTGAGCTTCAGTGAAACTCAAATTGATCTGATCCTAAAACGATTTCAAACTGGACGATTAAAATTCGTCCAAAGTTGGCAAATTCTTCAGCAACTTCATCTTCAGTAGCTTCATTTTACAAAAAAAAAAAAAAAAACTGACATAATGAGACTTGAGCGAAAATTTTGAATATCTTGAAGCTATAGAAAAACCATCACCTCTCGCTCAGCTGTCTTTGTAGATAGATAAAAAATTTTTCTTTTCTCTGAGTTGAAAGCACTTCACCCTGACCTGGATGTTTCCTCTAACAGTCCCCATTAACTAGTTCTCAACTTCACCATTATTCCTAAAGAATATCTCTAAGGAATGCGATAAATAAGTAAGGTGATGCAGATTAGATAAAAATGCCACCACCACCACCAAGGCTCGATCTCCTAGAAATGAGCCTCGAATTATCTGACTAGAGAGAATATAGAACGAGCTTTATTGTATTTGAGATTGCACCGCGATGACTGGCAAGAGCAATTGCACTTTTGGATTAAACTTTGCGACATAGGTATAATTAGTTTCGCGTCGTGGTTCAATCGTACCCTTGACAGATGAATTTAAATGTCAATGACGCCATTACACCAGCCGAGGATGAAACCAGCAAGTTATTAGCGTAATAAAACAGAACACGATTATATGCAAGAGTTTGTGAATAGGCCTAGGATAAGCTTTATTCCGCTTTGTATATTGTGTTTAGTAATGTAATATATACTGGGTGTTCATGGAAACAAGTCATTTTAAATAATTTAGCGCACAGAAAGTGTTTCACTTTTTTATGGGAGGAATTTTTATTTTTTTTATTTTTTAAACTTAATTATATTGAAATCAAATTTTGCTGTCAAGTTTGTATAACATTTTTCTATGGCTGGATTTATTTGGTAAAAAAGGTGACCAAAGGGTTTTTTCATTCCAGGTACTCTCTTTCAGTTATTCTGTATCCATTTTTCAACTTCTTGGAGGAATAGTGTTTTTAAAATTATTTCAGATATCGAGGAAGCATTATTGTCAAAGTTTGTTTTTACTTCGAGGTTTGATTGTTACCTTTTCTTTTAAACAAAATATAAAAACCAATTTTTTAATATAAACAATGTCCCATGTTATTTCAAATGCATGACACCCTCAGATTAATTATTATTACATAAGTACTGAGGAATAGTATTAATTGTCAAATTTTGTTGCATCGAATGTCGAAGTGATGAGATTTGACGTTTCTACATTGCAAAAGCGTCGAACGCTTATGCTCGCCTCAATTTTTCGTCGCTTCAAGGATCAAGACAGGGAAATGATTGTTTTTGCATTTTTTTGTAAACAATTCGGTTTCGAGTTGTTTTTCGTGGCTCTTCGAGGGACAAAGAAAAATGACATTCCTGGCAGGTGTCAAAGTTTATAAAAGTGGTACATCATCAATCTGACACTCGATCGGTGTGCGCAGAAAGAATTTGGTTCAGTTATAGGTGGCGGGTTAAGGGGGTTAAAAGAAAAAAAATACTTGGGGCGGACAAAAATAGAAAAATCGAAGAGAAGGTGTGATAAAACAGTAATTTTCTTTTAAAGATTTCCCACTTTAACGGGTTTGTAGTAGCGAGTAACCATCACCAATTAATGCGTAAAAAAAGGCGAAAATATTGCGCATAAGTGGAGGGAATGTGCAACAAACGTTTTTTCTTTAATTGAAGCTTCTTATTAGGAACCAAACGCTTAATAAGATGCGCGCGAGACTTCGAAAAAGCTTTCATCAAAGCTGGTTGCTTTCATTTTGCTAATCAAAGCAAGTATATATCATTTTTTTATTCTCTACGATGGTGAAAAGGCAAAAACGGACTTAATATGAAAATTCCATTCCTCTCTGTATATTATTATTAGGTAGCAGCAAAAGATAATTCTTCCGTTACCTATAATCAGAGATCAGCAAAATCCTTGACAGTCTTTCCAATAAGTCTTGCTAATCCCTGTATGGATCAAAAGTGATCATTTCCAATAAATCTCATAATGACAAATAATTATTGGTCTGTAAAAAAAAATCTGTCACAATGGCTCAATGGCAAAAGACCAGCTGGTTTGAAATTAATATAATACGGTCGTGGTCAATTGGTTAGGATTCCAAGGTCACTCTTGATGATCTTAGCTTAGAAAGTAGTTTCAGTCTCGACTTCTTGAGAACTTCGCACGCCCAGCCGATCATCCGGTGGTTTGTCTATCTATACTTATTTCTCCACGGTCGTCTGCATGTTCTCTTGCCTGGGACAAAAAAATGTCCCTGAAGTTAGATTCGGATTCGGATTCGGTGTACACTCTGGGTCAACATTATTGACAATCATAAGAAAAACGACTTTATGTAATAATTACTGCTGGCAACCTACAGAAAGACATATCTGGACTTTTGAACTTGCAACCCAGAACAACGGGGCGCTGTCCCCCTCGAAAATGACGTAAAATTTAAAATTTATTTTCTCTCCTACATTCATAATTAATTAATTGCGACGTCACGCCGGTTTTTAAAAAGCGAATCTGTAGCACCAAATGATAGTTAGGAAGCCACTTTAGAACATATCGAAAGCTGCTCACTTGCAAACCAGAACAAAGGGGCGCTGTCACCCTCGAAAATGACGTGAACTTGAAAATTTATTTTCTCTCCTACATTCATAATTAATTAATGGCGACATCACGCCGGTATTTAAAAAGCGAATCTATAGCACCAAATTATAGTTAAGAAGCCACTTTAAAACATATCGAAAGATGCTCACTTGCAACCCAGAACAAAGGGACGCTGTCACCGTCGAAAATGACGCAAATTTGAAAATTTATTTTCTCTCCTACATTCATAATTAATTAATTGCGACGTCACGCCGGTTTTTAAAAAGCGAATCTGTAGCACCAAATGATAGTTAGGAAGCCACTTTAGAACATATCGAAAGCTGCTCACTTGCAAACCAGAACAAAGGGGCGCTGTCACCGTCGAAAATGACGCAAACTTGAAAATTTATTTTCTCTCCTACATTCATAATTAATTAATTGCGACGTCACGCCGGTTTTTTAAAAGCGAATCTATAGCACCAAATGATAGTTAGGAATCTACTTTAGAACATATCGAAAGCTGCTCACTTGCAAACCAGAACAAAGGGGCGCTGTCACCGTCGAAAATGACGCAAACTTGAAAATTTATTTTCTCTCCTACATTCATAATTAACTAATGGCGACGTCACGCCGGTATTTAAAAAGCGAATCTGTAGCACCAAATGATAGTTAGGAAGCCACTTTAGAACATATCGAAAGCTGCTCACTTGCAAACCAGAACAAAGGGGCGATGTCACCCTCGAAAATGACGTAAACTTGAAAATTTATTTTCTCTCCTACATTCATAATTAATTAATGGCGACGTCACGCCGGTATTTAAAAAGCGAATCTGTAGCACCAAATGATAGTTAGGAAGCCACTTTAGAACATATCGAAAGCTGCTCACTTGCAAACCAGAACAAAGGGGCGCTGTCACCGTCGAAAATGACGCAAACTTGAAAATTTATTTTCTCTCCTACATTCATAATTAATTAATTGCGACGTCACGCCGGTTTTTTAAAAGCGAATCTATAGCACCAAATGATAGTTAGGAATCTACTTTAGAACATATCGAAAGCTGCTCACTTGCAAACCAGAACAAAGGGGCGCTGTCACCGTCGAAAATGACGCAAACTTGAAAATTTATTTTCTCTCCTACATTCATAATTAACTAATGGCGACGTCACGCCGGTATTTAAAAAGCGAATCTGTAGCACCAAATAATAGTTAGGAAGCCACTTTAGAACATATCGAAAGCTGCTCACTTGCAACCCAGAACAAAGGGACGCTGTCACCGTCGAAAATGACGCAAACTTGAAAATTTATTTTCTCTCCTATATTTGTAATTAATTAATGGCGACGTCACGCCGGTATTTAAAAAGCGAATCTATAGCACCAAATGATAGTTAGGAAGCCACTTTAAAACATATCGAAGGATGCTCACTTGCAAACTAGAACACATTCTTTCCGACTTTAAATAATTCAAGATATTGTGTGTACAGAATGATTAATTACAAAAAAATAAAAAATACGTCATCAACTATCTTCATCTGTATAATGCGTGGAGTGTGGAACAGCCAATTGTAATAAATTCACTACCTACTTTAGTTGTTAATTTTGTAGCATTGAAAAAACCCTAAAGAGTCCATTCTTATATTTAATTTAATTTAATTTATATTCAAAATTGACGTAACATTTTTTTGTAAAAGTTGCATTGTCCTTTTTTTAATATTATTGTATACATATATGTTACAGTTAAAACCCGTTTTCCGTTAGAACTAGTTTTCCCTAGTTAAAACTCGTTTTTACTAATAGGCTTTGTTAAAACCAGACATACCTAGTCAAAACTAGAATTTACCACTGATATATTTTACCGATTTTTACAAATTTTATGATTAACAATAATTTGCAAGAACTTTTGAAGATTTTAATCACAACTTTTGTGATTATTATAAAATTTACATCATTATTATAAGACCTACCTATGTACTAAATTTCAATATTGTTATTCATTTTATAGAGAGCCTTGAAGAAGAATTAAATAAAATTCGAAAGCTTGGCGTAGAAAAAAGAGTGTTCTTTTCTTAAAACATTCCCAAATAATTGCTAATATCACATATAAGGGTGGAGTGCTAGAACGCTAATTAAAGATTTGTCAGATAATTATTGATTTTAAATTGCAAATTTTGAAAATAGGGTGAATATTTTGAATGGTCTTTCATTTTTTATCAGTAGTTAACTCTTCTAAAAGGGGGTAGAGTTTTAGTGGAGTAAAATCGGCCTGAAATTATGCATAATATTAGCACCACGCGATTCTAAATCAAAAACAGAACAAAAAAGTCCTCAACAGTTTTTTCTTGATGTACACAGATTTTAAGATCTGGACAATTTAACGTTCTTAAATTTTGCAACACTGGCGCTGGTATAAAAATTAAGATAACTTATTAGACGTGAAGTCACCTCACTGGTATAGTGTGCCGTTGCTATGTAATCGAAAAAAGGTGCAACAAGACAAATGTCATGCTGCGACGTGTCAATGTTGCAATTTTTTTAAAGATTTTTTATTTTTTCAATTTTTTATTCAACAATTAAAACGCGCAGTTGCAATATTGATTGGAAGTATTGGAACTCAGGAAATCAAATAATTCCTAGTTTTGAAATGTTAATTAAAACCATTTTTACCCAAAAAAAAAATCTAAAATTTTGGATAATTTGGCTATTTTACTTCTTACTTAAGAATTTTTTAATAATATTAAGCAATATTTTTGAGTATTAAAAAACTTCAAATTTAAACTACAATGGTTGATAACTTCGTTATTTGAGGTCTAAGAGCTAAACGGTAGCTAAACTTTATGTTCTGTTTTTGATATAGAATCACGTGTGGTGCTAATATTATGCGGACGTTACAATACACCCTGTATTATTGTATTTTCATATTACGTGACAATATCCAATAATAATGGTTTTAATAGTTGTAGTACAAAATGAGTAAGTCATGAGTTACAAAAAAGTGAAAATCGCAATTCTTCATTTTGAAGGCAGCTGATATTGGAATTGGCCCCAAATACCGCGCGGAAAACGACTTACGCGTCCCTGTTTCAACTTTCTATGTACATACTATTATATGATGTAGATGAAAGTGTTACATAGGGTGAAAAAATTAGATAATTTTCATCACCCTCCTGTATTAAACTTTAAACCACATAGTAGGATATGTAAAAAGTGAAGATAGGGACATGGAAGTCGTTTCTTCTATGTTTGGAGCGGGATTAACAATTTGTCCAATTAAATAGGTCTGGAAACATATTGGTAATTTAAATGAATTAAAAAAAATATATTTTTTTGTCAACTATTTTGTGGACATAACATCTGTCAAAGAAAATAGTTGACGAAATTTTTATTTTAATTTTTTTTATTTAAATTGCTAATAATTAGGTATGTTTCCAGACACCGGCGTGACGTCGCAATTATAATTATGAATGTAGGAGAGAAAATAAATTTTCAAGTTTGCGTCATTTTCGACGGTGACAGCGTCCCTTTGTTCTGGGTTGCAAGTGAGCAGCTTTCGATATGTTTTAAAGTGGCTTCCTAACTATTATTTGGTGCTATAGATTCGCTTTTTAAATACCGGCGTGACGTCGCCATTAATTAATTATGAATGTAGGAGAGAAAATAAATTTTCAAGTTTGCGTCATTTTCGACGGTGACAGCGCCCCTTTGTTCTGGTTTGCAAGTGAGCAGCTTTCGATATGTTCTAAAGTGGCTTCCTAGCTATCATTTGGTGCTATAGATTCGCTTTTTAAAAACCGGCGTGACGTCGCCATTAATTAATTATGAATGTAGGAGAGAAAATAAATTTTCAAGTTTGCGTCATTTTCGACGGTGACAGCGCCCCTTTGTTCTGGTTTGCAAGTGAGCAGCTTTCGATATGTTCTAAAGTGGCTTCCTAGCTATCATTTGGTGCTATAGATTCGCTTTTTAAAAACCGGCGTGACGTCGCCATTAATTAATTATGAATGTAGGAGAGAAAATAAATTTTCAAGTTTGCGTCATTTTCGACGGTGACAGCGCCCCTTTGTTCTGGTTTGCAAGTGAGCAGCTTTCGATATGTTTTAAAGTGGCTTCCTAACTATTATTTGGTGCTATAGATTCGCTTTTTAAATACCGGCGTGACGTCGCCATTAATTAATTATGAATGTAGGAGAGAAAATAAATTTTCAAGTTCACGTCATTTTCGAGGGTGACAGCGCCCCTTTGTTCTGGTTTGCAAGTGAGCAACTTTCGATATGTTTTAAAGTGGCTTCATAACTATCATTTGGTGCTATAGATTCGCTTTTTAAATACCGGCGTGACGTCGCCATTAATTAATTATGAATGTAGGAGAGAAAATAAATTTTCAAGTTTACGTCATTTTCGAGGGTGACATCGCCCCTTTGTTCTAGTTTGCAAGTGAGCAGCTTTCGATATGTTCTAAAGTGGCTTCCTAACTATCATTTGGTGCTACAGATTCGCTTTTTAAATACCGGCGTGACGTCGCCATTAATTAATTATGAATGTAGGAGAGAAAATAAATTTTCAAGTTTGCGTCATTTTCGACGGTGACAGCGCCCCTTTGTTCTGGTTTGCAAGTAAGCAGCTTTCGATATGTTCTAAAGTAGATTCCTAACTATCATTTGGTGCTATAGATTCGCTTTTTAAAAACCGGCGTGACGTCGCAATTAATTAATTATGAATGTAGGAGAGAAAATAAATTTTCAAGTTTGCGTCATTTTCGACGGTGACAGCGTCCCTTTGTTCTGGTTTGCAAGTGAGCAGCTTTCGATATGTTCTAAAGTAGATTCCTAACTATCATTTGGTGCTATAGATTCGCTTTTTAAAAACCGGCGTGACGTCGCAATTAATTAATTATGAATGTAGGAGAGAAAATAAATTTTCAAGTTTGCGTCATTTTCGACGGTGACAGCGTCCCTTTGTTCTGGTTTGCAAGTGAGCAGCTTTCGATATGTTCTAAAGTAGATTCCTAACTATCATTTGGTGCTATAGATTCGCTTTTTAAAAACCGGCGTGACGTCGCAATTAATTAATTATGAATGTAGGAGAGAAAATAAATTTTAAATTTTACGTCATTTTCGAGGGGGACAGCGGGGCGCTGTTCTGGGTTGCAAGTTCAAAAGTCCAGATATGTCTTTCTGTAGGTTGCCAGCAGTAATTATTACATAAAGTCGTTTTTCTTATGATTGTCAATAATGTTGACCCAGAGTGTACACCGAATCCGAATCCGAATCTAACTTCAGGGACATACAAAAAAGGATACCCTTAAATTAAAGGTTAGACTTTAGAGGAGAGATAGCGCTAGCACTAGGCACTTGCACGGTGCGAGACGCAGGTAATTTATTCTATAGCCGATTTAAAAAATGCGTATAATCTTGATTCAAACCGCGAACTTTAAATGTATTCATTGCGTTAAGTATAGGTTGTTTGATAAGTCCATCTGAAAAAAAAAGGTAAAATCTACCTGCACGTTTACCTTTTGTTGCTGTAAATAAATACTCGAGTTTGTTTAATAATGTATCTGCTAGTTTAAAGATTTTTTTTTTAGAAATCGATTCAAATTCTGTTCGATTCTCAAGCACGAAGTGAAGCTTGTTTTTCTTGAACGGATTTAACTCGGTACTTGACTCAAGTACTTAAGCTGACAAAAAGTAGGAATTTATTATAAGATATGTTAGTAATAAGGAAGTAGAACAGATAACAACAGTCATTATCTCCTCATATACATAACTCAAAGTCGCTCATACTCAAGTTGTACTCAAAATTGTTTATTTATGATATTTTTTATTTAAAAATGAAACAAGAAGACCATTAATAAATAAAACCAAACAAAGCTAAGAAGGAGAGAAAGAATCAAATTAGATCAATTTCAGCTGGTTATATTATTAAGTCTAAGTTGCGTCCAAGCAGCGATCTCCAGCGAACATAACTTCCTTTATTTTATATTCTCTCGATGGTAAGTAATAAGAAAGCTGTCTCAGCAATTTGCCATTAAAGTTAATTTATAATCAAAAACGGCGAGTTTGTCGAACCGTGAAAAAATCAGCGAAAGGGACTGAACGTTCAACTTGAGGAGTTGGAGATCTTTTTTGAATTTCCTCTCGCAAAGTGCGATAAGCTCGCTACACTTCTTAAGTCGTCAGAGAAAATGATGGATTCCCCTTATAGGAAAAGTTTCACTCATAAACTTGAAGTTTGTACTGAAATACTCAATTGGAAACAAGTTTGAACTTTATACGACGCTATGGCTTATTAGGGCTCTCGCAAGAGGGATTATTTTATTCATATCGTCTGGAATTTATAGGCCCTGTTCTTTCACTCACTGGAAATATAATTAGTCCGCTACAAAACGAGAAATAAATTAGGCATATCTACTTGGCTTCTTCTTCTCGTCCTTCTTCAACTCCAACTCCAACTTCGGGAAGTAAATTTAAATAACTTTTAAAACCTGCTTACTCTTAAATTCACGTGGATACATACAGGGGGATCCAGCGAATGTATAAAATGGTTTCAAGAATGTAAGTGCTCATTCTTCTTACGAATTCGTCTCTTCATTTTTTTAATTGATCACTTACATTCACCTCATTTAATCATTTTCATTTGTCATTTTCAAGTATCTTCTGATCGAATTTCAAGTATTAAAATCGAATAATTCAGTGTACCTACAAGGCGGCAACATTTCTAGTAAGTATATTTTGCCACGATTATTTGAGCTACATATATTTTTGCTATTTAATTCCCAACCTCGGTCTAATAGGTCTTCCCTTCCTTGCTTCGTTTCAGCGATTAAGGGCAGATCAACCTCACTGAGCAATCACATTTTTATGCCATATTTCAATTCATTGCTCACCAAACTTTCTTCTTCTTTCTGCGCAGTTTCTTCGATTTTTTGCGGAACATATATTATGTTGGCCACGAATATTTTTTGTTTGTTTGTGCCTATCTTCGTACTTTTTGTCTTTTGATTCAAGACCAAGATAAGACCCCCATTCAATATCAGACTAAAATTTCTTGTTATTTTTAATTTTTCAGTTACAGGATGGAGGGCTTTATTCTTTCTCTATCACTTCATTTCATCAGGTTATTAACGAGAGAACAATGTGAGAGAGCCATCATTATTTTTTTTTTGCTTCCTTTTTTCTTCAGTTTACATCATCAAAGCTTTCTTCTCTTGCTTGACAACTGTCTTAGATTTTTGCATCGATGCCCATTGTTCCGCTTTTAAGAATTAAATCTTCTCACAGAGAATTTTTACTTTCTTGTTCTTCTTACTACGTTTATTCTTCAAAAACTTGTTCTATGAAATTTTCTTCTTTTTACCAAAGTATAATCTTCGATTTTTCATTAGCTGGTATTTCTCAAATTGAAGGAAGAAACCTAGTGGGAAACAGAAATTTGTCTGTTTCTTCAATTTTACAGTGATCCGTAGCTTTTGAGTTAAAAATAGACCCAATTAAGAATATGGGATTCTTTTGTATAACGTCTCGATTTTTCCATCCACCCGCATTTATTTGGTTAAATTATTGTAAACCTACCTTGGTGAAAAATTTTATTTTATTTTTCCACAATTTTGAATTGAATTGTCGTTTTTTTGTACTTCCCTTTTTCTCCGAATTTTGAGTCGTAACGATTTGTCTTCAAAGTCAAGGTCAAACGCAAGAGAGTAAGTAAATGCTGCCAAATCTCTCGTTGATTTTCTTTTTTTGGTCATTATATACATCCGCGGCTCCTACAGTTTCACTATGGCACCTATATAGGGGTGGAGAACATACCTATAGTAACACCAGGAAGGTATTCATTTGCTTTGCAAATGAAAGGGAAAGCCACAAAACGGCGTAAAAAACGGTTTTGAGAGTGCGGAGGGAGTGCGGTCCTGACAAGAGGCACCGATTAGATGCCGCGATCCCGGATAAATCCACTTCACAATAATTGCCAAGTATTCTATTCTGTGTTCAAGGCTTACAGAGGCGGACTGGGCGATATATCCGCTTTCACATATCGTGTCCAGTCCACAGGGATTGACGCAATGATTTTTGGATTATAAATGCAAAATAAATGTAAAATTCAAAATAAAAATCGTGGTACTGTTATTTTCGAAGATTTTCCTTGCCCTAAAAGTGAAAAAAAAAATAGAAATTCGACCGTAGTGCCAAAGAGGCCTTAGTTATTACCTTAATATTAGTTTGCAATGGCTGTTTCTACTTTCTTACCCACCCAGCACCCCTATTTCGCTCCTCGGTCCCGAAAAAATTGATGAAACTTAGGAGCCGCGGATGTATACAATTTACCCTTTTTTTTTGTTTTTTTGTTACAAGTATACATTAGAACAAAATATAGTGAGCGACATTTCTTCTTTTTTGCTAATATTGCCCATAGAGGATCATCCAACGTAAGTTTTTTAATCTAAAAAAAACCTCAATGCTAGATAAAAAATCCCCCGTTAGACGAAAAAAGGTGCGAGAAGTTCTCTCTTCGATTTTAACAAAAATTCATTAAAGTTTAATTTTTGTGTATCTTTTCTTAGTAGTTTTATTGATTGATTCTTGGTATCCAACTTTAATATTTTTCTTACTTATTACCTTAAATTTTCATGTTCTTTAGCCAAGATGGATGACAAAAATTAACCTTTCTTCTTTCTCTAACTCCATTTCATCAGGTTAAGGAGAGAGCGTCAATGGTTAAATGAAAAATGTTTTCTTTTCTTCAATTTTTATCACTAAAGCTTCTCTTGCTCCCTGAATGAATTTATTCTTGCATCAAGGAGAATTTTACTTCTTTGGTTTTCTTATCTTCAAGTGTGTGTTAGCTTCAATGTATTCGTTTATTGTTTCGAAAATCAACCAGTGGGAAATTGAACTATGTCTACTTTTCCAATTTTTTAGAGATTTCGCATTTGTTTAGTTAGATACAGACCCAATACAGTTTAAGACCAAAATTTCTTGTTATTATCACGTAACGCTTTCATTTTTTTATCGACCCGAATTTATTGTTGGTGAGAAATGTAATTTTTTCTTAATACTCTTATTATTTGGTTTCTTCTTCTTTAGTTTCTTCAATTTTTCCTGCTAGTTCTTCAGATTACGGATAGCAATCCCACGTCAGTCATGAAGTACAGGATTAATATTTTTTCTTCTTTTTACTATTCCTAATGTCTCGTCCTGCAGCTTAAGCATACATCCTCATCAGTGTCAGAGTTTCTTCTTTTTGCATCTAAATTGTTTGTATTTTACACCGATGTGTATCAACGAACTTTCTTCTGTTTAAGAACTGACATCTTGGATAATTCAGAGATACGATTTTTTTAGTTAAAAACGATAAAGCCATCTCAATGAGCATTAAAAAATCTTTTCTTAATCTTGATTCTTCTCTTCAATTGCTTCTTTATTAAAAGAAGAACAGTAAAGAAGTAGGTATAAGTAATAGAAGACAGTTCAATATTTATTTCAAGAAGGTATTGACCCATATTCCTTGCGGAGACAACTTTTTCATCTCCATTATTTGTATTATCTTCCCTTTTTCGAAAGAAGAATAAAGTACCTAAATTCAGATTCATTATAAAGGGTCTTCGAAAACTAATACGTTTTTAAGGAGGCACTGACACAAAGAGGTTTGTCTTGACAGCTCTTGACGACAAACTGACAGCTCTTGATTTTGTTAGGTTAGGATGGTTGTAAAAACATACAAGAACGTTAATAAAATAGGCACTCACTTTATCAATCATTTTTATAAAACACATAAATAAAATCAATAATTGATTAATTTAAGATATGTGTTCTCCATCCTCCTGGACACAGGATTCTCCTCTAATACGCGGTTTCTCACTCCACTAAGGGCATTCTGTAACAGTTCGCCGGTGAATCGTGTATTTCGAAGACCTTCTGCTCTCGAATACTTGACTTGACTTCGTTAACAGTCTCACACAAAATATCGAGTCCTCGATGTAAATGCATAGAAAGAAATCACATTTAAGCTTGCAGAATCTGGCTGGCTACAGTATCGGTGTATTACGGGTATTACGACACATAAGTCGATCGTCTCAGATCTCTTTCACTAAAGCGGGTGCTCAAGAAGTGTTCAAACCAACAAATTCTTGTTCTGTAACTCTGGGAACTTCCCTGCATGATATTTGGAACCACGCTGAACCTGCAAAAGAGTCTTGGTAAAAACTGTAAGTTTCGGGAAAACTTTTGACAAAAATTAAATTTTACGTGCCAGGAATGTCTCGAAGTAGGAATATGTGAGCACCTTTTCAAAAAAGCTTGTAAGCAGGGTACCTACAGAAGCATTCTATCCATACACTGAGTTTGATGAGAACATAATAATTATTCCAGACAGATCTAAAGAATTAATAACATCCAAATTCCATAAAGTTTACTCCCATTGCGAAAACAACTTTCAACTATGTATAGCATTTCTTCGCTCTTACGTAAGTGCTTTTAGATAATTTGAACAATATAAATAAATAACCAAACATCGGTAATGATTTTCTTCGTCGAAAATTAATCTTCTTGGTTATTTATTTTATTAACCTTAACTTTGAAAAAGAACGGCCTTCGGTAAATCAATAATGCTAATGTCAGAAACGTCATATATCTATTTCAATGAGCCTGGACTAGAGATGGTAGAATCGAATTAGGGAGTAGCGACCGTTCTAAAATAACTGTTACTTTGAGATAGCCATGGCAAGAAACACTGTTTACGACTATTTGATGCATATCTTATGAATGATTTAGAGTTACGGATGAAATACCGATGATTTTTTGAGACTAACAACTGGCTAAAATTACAGTAATAGAAATCAAGTTATGACATATAGGTACGTTCCCAGCTCCATGGTACGAATATGAAGTGTTAATTAATGAACACCCGATAGAGTGTTATTTTTTATTATTCCAAAGTTGATATTCTTAATCTGGTTAACATTTCATGAAATTACCTAATAAAGGCCGTAGGTATCTTTTTACGAAATATTTACCACTTCACTGAAAACTGAGTTTGAAACAATCATGAGCGATTTGGACTTATATTTGGTGATTTTGGTGATAATAAGCGAATTTTTAGAAAAAGTTTCCATTCCTCTTTCAAAACACTTGAATAGGGGTTGTTTTAGCATTGATAATAGGGTAAATTTCTCCTCCCTTATACGAGGTCAAGAGTATAATAATATCAAAAGAGTCATAAAATGAGAAAAAAAATCACTCAATAGACCCGACTTGAATAAACCTAATAAATCAGTAAACATCATCCATCTCTCTATAGTAATCTTTCCAGCTCCACCAGTCTCCGAGGGAAATGATTTTGAATAGACACTAATGAAATAAATCTGTTCCGCTAGTAAAAAGAAAAATTAATTTTGTTTTGGTTTTACTGGCATCCTGCCTTGGTGGTCTGCTGAGCTGGAGCTGAGAGACGGAGCCGATGTGATGAAGGCCATCCAACCAAAGACAAACTATAAACTTCTACATTTTTATACGCGCGCCATTATGTGTCTTTCAAGCTGTTACCACCGTTCGATGGCCTATAAAAGGTATGGAGTATTATAGAAAGTGTCTCTCTTCTTCCACGTCCACTCCACTCTACTCTAACTCTACTCCTGTTCTTGCATGTTTGTACGTGAGTATGACATCACTTCTCTCGACTACTTTTATAATAATACTATACGAGTAAAATAAGACGTATAAGCTAAAAACAACTTCATTGATTAGTCGGCCTAGATTCTTAGATAATTTACTCATTTTTGTATTCTCATATCGGATTGGTAAACCCATTAAATCAAATTCCAAAAGCAACTTTAGTAATTTTAGATTTTTGTAAGCGAATATTAGGTATATTAGGGATTCAAAGCCACTAATTAGAGGAAACTCCGATCGTGACTCAAATCGCAAAACAAGTTTTCCTCAGCCAGGCTAGACTTTGTCGTATCATCGTCCTTGCTGGTGTGTTAGAGACAAAACCCGAGTCCTGGCAGTAGGCAGGCATTCGATTAAATAATTAAAAGCTGTATCGGTTATGTAATGACAAGTATCAAGTAGTATCAAATATCAAGTAACTGATAATGTCAATAGCATGCAGCCAGATGTTAATTAACAAACCAAGGTGCTAATTAGTAAAATCTGGTAAATAATAATTACAATGGCCGGTAATTCGGCAGGAGTCTACATGATACAATCTCGATGTTAAATTCGTAGTCGTTAATCAGTGTTATAATGGGGGAGTAATAGAATAACATCTATCATATAATTAGGTGTCTATGGAATTACACGGTTCTGGGCCGCACCTGCAGAATCGAGGTGTGTTCCCATCAATCCGTCCACAGCTGGAGTGGTAAATATGAGGAGGACAGTGTCTAAGTTGCCGGTACAGGAAATGTTTATTTATAATTTTTTATATTTTATCATCCGACTGGTCCTGGTGGATGTGGGAGATGTCACTAAGCGAAAGCAAGAGAGGTGACTTCTTATTATGACTGCTGGTTTCTTGCATGGTGTGGTACACATGTGCCGATTTGTAACCTAGCAAAGCGTAGAAAAAAGTCTTAGGTATATGGAAACAAGAAAAACCACCTGTATTTAAAATTGGGAGGGGTAAAATTGATATGTAACGTATACGGCAGGGCGAAGAAAGCCATTCTCAAAGGTTAAATATCCTGCGTGATTTGTTCGGTGTTACAAGTATCCTTAATTAGAACAGCTGCAAATATGATTGAGGGACCATTGATGTTGATGGTAGCCAATTTTTTTTTATAGGAAACGTAAAAATAAGAAACGTAAAAAAGAAACCGGTGAAGAAGAAGAGGGTAAAGTATTCGAGATATCAGTGGCGGCTCGTGGATTGTAAAGTAAGTGAAGCAGGGTAAGAACAAAGGAAAAGGTCCGGTTAGCTCCTTTTTCTTACAAAGTCCGGTCAGCTCGGGAATTCGATTTTGCACCTCGAATTTTTTGAAATTTTCGTTTTGAAAGAGTCAAAAAACTTGAATTTTCGGATCGACCGGATCTTGTTAAAAGAGAATTTTCGAGCGACCGAACCGTGAAAAAAAGCAAAAAAATTGATATGACCGGATCTTGTCGAACCATATATCGGAAAAACATAAAACAAAAAAAACTAAAACAAAAAGCAAAGTCCGGTCAGTTTGATTTTTTTTACAAGGTCTGGTTTGAAAGGCTTATTCTACACCCTCCATCTTTTTGTGAACGAACATACTGAGAGTGAAGGCCTGTGGAAGAAATATTGCAAGCTTCAAATTACGAGGTTTACATTTTTTTACTTTTTTTCTCGCTGGACGAGAGGAGTCAATTTCGGATTTTTTTTTAAGATGGCGGATTTCCTACTAAGGGTTTTGATTCGCCAACTTCAGATTTTACTTTCTTGGATTCCCAGGAACGACATACAAAAATTCAGCCTTACCCAAATTTTTGCGATCTCCCCCCATTGACGATTATTTGGAAGGTACCTGTACCAAACAGATTTCAAAAAGCAAAGCGTGGAGAAAAAATCAGAAAAGTGAGTGACAAAGTGGAGATAAACGCTGGAGAACATATTGTGCGTATACAGGGTGTTTTTTTGAAATTGTTTTTTTTTTGACAACCTTGTACATATCTAAAAAACGGTACATTTCCACACGTTGATTGGAAAGTTTTTGTTTATTTTTGATCAAAGGCTGGTGGAGAGGCTGTACCTATACATGTAGGTGCAGATTAGAGCGTGGTTGTGAACAGTTGACACCTAAAATTTTGGTTCTCTCTTCAAAAAAATACTTCATAATCTAATAAGACTTGAAATAGTGATACTGGTACTTGAAATTAAGAACTATTCTTTTATTAGACAAGCCATTCATGACACATTGCAAAACAATAGAAGATTTATAAAATAGAGACAGCTTGATACTGTTGTGGCGATGCTTTTGGATCGTTTGAATAACAACAAAAAAAAATTAACCGTCTTAATAATTATTGGAAAAATAAGGAGAAAGGCTGTTATAAAAGATGAGAGACTCAAGAATTCAAATTATGGACCATTTTGAACCATTTTTATATTAGACAAAAGATGAATGACATGTTGTCAGACAACATGCCATCCATTGATGTTGTGCTGTGAGCAGAGGCGGAAATTGTAGACACGTGTTTCGTCCTGTTTGGGACTCTTCAGTACAATGTATCTACCAACACACAGCACAGCACAGCACAGTGTTGGTAGATACATTGTACTGAAGAGTCCCAAACAGGACGAAACACGTGTCTACAATTTCCGCCTCTGCTCACAGCACAACATCAATGGATGGCATGTTGTCTGACAACATGTCATTCATCTTTTGTCTAGCAACGCCTAGTAGGGGCTTTACCTACTTCATGCACACCGGGGGGCACTGCACTCATTTTTGGCATGCATTATGGCTGTCTGGGGTGTATCCTATGGCGCAAGCCGAACCCACCGTGCCTTTTATTTTATTTTTCTTTTTATTTCATTTTTATATTGTTACCACATTCCTTGTACCCGTATAGCTATATGAAAAGACATTGCTTTGCTCTTTGCACAAATTTAAAATAATTATTATTGCGGTCAGTAATAATGAATAATAAATATGGTAAGGAATAGACAAGATTAATTGATAATGATATGAAATCATGAACAAATATGACCGGAAAATTATAAATTGAGTACCGAGTAAGCTCAGTGTTGTATTATAAATATTACCTTGGTCTGAAAAATATATTTTTTTGTATGTTCACAACAGACAATTTATCGAATATATACAGTGTGTAAACTGAGATTAAAATGCAAAAAAACATTAGCTCGACGCAAGCAAAAATAACAAGCTTGAGCGTCTGAAGGTTAAGGATCTGCGATATAAACTTTCATGGTGTATGGTATAATTTTATTGCGTTTAATAATAATATTTATAGGTTTTTGAACGCAGTTTAGCATTTAACGTAATACAAAGTTGTGCCAGTGTCCGATATATCCATCGTTGCATGTAAAGAATACTAATCTCACCCATAAATTATTCTTTTTAATGTTGATTGAGTAACATGATTAATTACCGCCGTAATTGCAATGTTATGAAATTCAAATCAGGCACTACTGAAGCGTATTTTTTCAAAGTACTTATCCTTCTGCCAATGTAACAAAAATTTCTTTATTATTTTTTACAGGGTAGTCCTATGGGCGATATACGATATACCTGCACTTTCGGTCACGGTCAGATCATTGTCAGGAAGTTTGATGCCTAACTTAATAATAATTGTAAGCTTTAGTCGAATTGTCCCAAAATTGAGTAAATTGGCTCTGATCTGAATGATCTGATCGTGAAACTTCTCGATTCTTCACCACACAATAGCTGTGAACTATCCGATAATGCCAAAGAAACAACTTTTTCCCTGACCGTGACCTTCATCTAAATTCCGATCGGCCTGAAAGTAAAGTTTTCTTCGACACTGTTTGAACACAACCCGTCTTCAAGCTTTTACATTTTTTTTAATGAAATATTTGAGTTAAAACCATTTAGTTTTTCTGGAATAAAATAACGATTTTTCAAAAGCGTTTGAAATTTTTGATTTCTTTCTCTCTCGAGTCGTAAGTACCGGGTGGGCAGATAAGAATGCAAAGTGCTGTATCTCGGGAAATATTGATCCTACAGTTTCAAAATGAAAATTTTCCAGACATAAGTGACTATGCGAAATGCAATGAAAATATTTTCAAGATGGTCGCACTTCCGGAAATACCGGAAGTTGACACCTACTTCGTTATTTTAACGGGGAAACCCTTTATATTATTGTATTTTTAAATTGCCTGGCAAAATCGAATGCAGGTGGTTTTCACAATTGGAATTTAGGTTAAGCAATTTATGAGTTATAAACAAGTGAAAATCGCAATTTTCAATTTTCAAAGCATCTCACATTGAAAACGGCTCAAAATATTTAAAAACGGCTTACATGTCCCTATCTTAACTTTTTACAAGGTATTCTATTATATAGTTTAGATTTTTCTACAGGGTGATGAAAAATCTGTTAATTTTCGTCACTCTGTATAAAAATTTAAGCCACATGGTAGGATACCTTGTAAAAAGTTAAGATAGGGACATGTAAGCCGTTTTTAAATATCTTGAGCCGTTTTCAATGTGAGATGCTTTGAAAATTGAAAATTGCGATTTTCACTTGTTTATAACTCATAAACTACTCAACCTAAATTCCAATTGTGAAAACCACCTGTATTCGATTTTGCCAGGCAATTTAAAAATACAATAATATAAAGGGTGTCCCCGTTAAAATAACGAAGTAGGTGTCAACTTCCGGTATTTCCGGAAGTGCGACCATCTTGAAAATATTTTCATTGCATTTCGCATAGTCACTTATGTCTGGAAAATTTTCATTTTGAAACTGTAGGATCAATATTTCCCGAGATACAGCACTTTGCATTCTTATCTGCCCACCCGGTACAAAACATGATTTTTCGCTCTTACCGAGTATGCCACGTGCAAGAAAAATTATATAATTTTTTTTCATCAAAGCATTATTTTATTCGACATTATTTTTTTATCTTTTTATTCGCAGTTCTTTCTTTATTATTTAATTTGTCAACAGTGTGATGAATTATTGCCCCTTCAACTGCCTTGTCCCTCAAATCTCAAAGCAAATCTTTGAGGAATATTCAAGAATATCAAAAAAAGACTTTCGCACCGAAAGACCCTGATATAAAAGAACAAGGTCAATAAATTTTCATGGTAGCTTTCATTCTCCTCTTGTGTTTTATACGATGTTTCCTCTTGATTGTACAAATGAATAAGTAGAAACCTGGCGCCCGAGAAATTAACCAATTTTCGGCACCTCGTTTCTAGTACTACTTTTAGCAGGTCTCAGCGAGATACCAAAATAGTACACATCGCGCAGCCATAATGAGCGCATCGTGACGTTTCAGTAAACGTCAAAAGTGATTGTGTGCGAGAAGTGCATTGATTGCAAGATTGACCAGTTTTTCGTCAAGCGACCCAGCCAGGCCAGACAGCCAGCGCAGCCACAACGATAGTACAGCAGCAACCATCAACGTCAAACCAGCGTCAAGATCAAAATTGGCAGCAGGTGAGCCCACCCAATAGGGTGGCGGAAAATCCGTCACAATACGACACTGACACCTCAATTAAATACAATACTGACAATCACACTCATACAATGGCGGCCGGCACAACAATGGCACCCACCACAGGCCTGACAGATATAACTGACTTAGACACACTCTACCAAATTTTAGATTATGTCGGTGAAAAAAAAAATATATTAATTATAATCCTGACATTAAAGACAGGAAACGAGGACCTACCAATGAAGATTTCATTAACCCTAAAAAAGCAAATAAACAAATAAATAAAAAAGTGACACCGCCAAATAAAATAAAGACCGACAACATGTTTAGTGCACTATCTAACGACACCGATAAAGATGAAGAAATGGAACAAGACAATAACCTCCTAAATGACACGAGTCAACATAAACCAACAACCTCAAGACCACCAAACAAACACACTGTCCAAAACCGACAAAAAATAAGGTAAGACTCCCCCAATTGTACTAAGACAACCCGAAAAATGGGTACAACTCTCTACCGCAATCAAAGATAAAAAAATACGCTTCAGCAAAGTCACGGCAGCCCGTGAGGGAATTAATATCTACACTGACACACCTACTGTACAGACTACAGAGAATTAATCAAACTATTTGATGACAGCCAGGTACAGTACCACACTTACAGATTGAAGAGTGAAAGGCCCCTTAAAATAATAATATAAAGGTGTCCCGACATATCTGACAAATGACGACATTAAAAACCATCTCGAATGCAACGACTACCAACTACAATCAGTTACCCGCATGACATGAAGGGTAAGAACAATACTGAACAACCAATGGTCTTAATAGAACTGGACTCACAATACAGATCGATATACAAAATAACTGTCATATGCCAACTTCGAGTATCTGTTGAGCCATTTAGAACTAAAAACAGCAATGGACAATGCCACCGTTGCCAGAAATACGGCCATTCACAGGCCTTATGTAAGGCCGATTACAGATGCTTGAAGTGTGGCGAGGCACACTCAACCCATATTTGCACTAAACCTCGCACCGTGGACGCCAAGTGCGCCAACTGTGCAGGTGCACACCCCTCAAACTTCAGAGGTTGTCCTTCTAATCCTCAAAACTTCAAAGTCCCAACTCCAAAGCCTATTCTGACACCTCAAATAGACAATCGATCTTACAAAGACATATTAATGACTAACACTGTACATAATAATAACTCTCACCTTCCAACTAATCCGTTAATCAGCCCACACATCAATAACAACTCATATAGCAACAAAAAAGTTCTGACAAGACAAATTATAGCCAACCATTTAGGGAGCCTTCTTTTGCAATTCTCTGACCTCACACCGACAGAGGAGCAAAATAAGCGCTTCTTAATGACATAACAACAATTATCCAAGAGACTAAAAATCTAACACAATGAAACATAGCATAAAACTGACAACTTCCCGAAAAAAAAGGGATAACGCACACACGCCCTTAAATGAAAGGCAACAACATCATCGATCTTAAATAAATTACATAAACTACACATTATACCAACGAAAAAAAAAATGACCACAACACAACACCAAGAATCATGATGAAGAAGCAAGGAGACTAGAATAGTCTCGGACTCCTCTTACAAATCAAGAAAGAGATACCAAAATTTAGTTTGAGACTCTAGTACCAATACTTCCTAAGAAGGGCCTTAACAGACATCAGGTGCTTCAAATGGGTTTCCCGGTCTTTTTAGGTTTGATTGGAAGAAGTCTAGAGTCTTGGAATGAAAAAATTGGAGAATAAGTCCCAAAAATGGGTTTCTGATTCTGCGAAATTCATCTAAAAACTGAATTTTGTGATGATTCGAAAGAGAATCAGAAAACTAAAAAAATACCTTTGGCTATCCATATATCTAGTACAGTTTTGCTGAAAACGAGGGCTAAAAAGTCCCCAATTTTTGAAATACGATGTAATTCCCATTTTTTTAGAAAATGCCCAAAATCGATTTTTTTGGGGAGGCTAATTAAGGGTGGCTATACCTTGATTAACTTAGTAAATTAATAATATTATAAAAAAAAAATTTTGGTCTCTGCAACTAATTTGACCTTGAAATTAGTATCAGTTAATTATATATCAGGACTTTATTCCGGAAAAGGCTAATGAATTAAGAGGATTAGGGGATCATCGAGATTCAATTCGTTGTTTTTTATGGAGAGGACCTTTTTACAGTTTTTTGGATTCTTTTTCCAAAATTCAACAAACAGTTTTCGAGATACTTGTCAAAAACCCAGTCTTGAGCCATATTTTCCTATGTTGGGCATGTTTTCGAGGGCACTCTTCTCAAACTTGGTTTTTTCCTCTAACAAGTGCGACCAAGTGGTCCAAAAATGGGGTAGTATGGTCCAAAAATTAGAGAATAAGTCCAAAAAATATCTTTCTGA